>OX442326.1:28911366-30321241 GCA_949358125.1 Idaea dimidiata
ACGCCAGTAGATTCCATTGTAACATCTCAAAATGGCGCTATTCAAAAAGGCAAATTAATTTAATGCATTAAAAAGTTACAAAATAAAAGGTCATCATAACTTACCTTTGTTCTTAACAAAGTTCACACTAGCAAAAATAAAATCGGAATTAATTCATTGTTTTTTTTTTGTAACAAAAAAATGTATTATTTTCTATCTATAACATTCCAGTAAAAATGTCTACTAGCATAATAATTTCATGCAGCAAAAATAAATTAAAAATCAATTACACTGTGATAGAGAGAACAACACCAATCTAAATAAATAGGATAAAAAGTCCTGTTAATAAATAGCCTTTTTTCCTTTGCGTACCTAAATCATCGTTAAAATAGGTTACCCTTTGTCAATGATCGAGTTACCTAAAAACATCGTTTAAATGGGTTATCCTTTGATTCAGTAACCTAAAAACATTACTTAAAAGGGGTACACTTTGCGTATGATCGAGTGACCTTAAACATCGTTTACATGGATAACTATTTGCCTGTGATTGAGTTCTCTATATTAGTTACAACTTTTATAAGGGTTACCCCTTGCCTATCATCGAGTTACCTAAAAACATCTTGTAAATGGGTTACCCTACCCTTTTCCTATGAGTAAGGCTAAAACATCGTTAACACGAGTTACCCTTTGCCTATGATAGTTACCTAAAACATTGTTTACATGGGTTACTCTTTTCCTATGAGAGTTACCTATAACATCATTTAGATGGGTTACCCTTTGCCTATGATAGAGTAATCTAAAAACATCATCATCACATAGTATAAAAATAAGCTTTCCTGTCTGGATGTTTGTATGTATGCTCAGATCTTTGAAATTACGCAAAGGATTTTGATGGGTTTTTTTAATTGATAGAGTGATTCAATCGGGAGGTTTATATGTATGTATAAAACATTCTTATATTCCCACGGGATCTAACATACTAACTAAAAGTTAATGTTGCCTTATACATGTTATGACGTCATAATGTTCAAATACAGAAATAATCTAAGTCAGTTTTTTTAAATACTTTTAGTTGGCATTACAAGTTGTTCTCTCCATTCCACTGCAACAATAAAATAAAATGAAAAAAAGAACAAAAATCATATTTGAAATAAACTTTAATGTGGTAAACAACACATAGCAATATCCTTCAAAATATACGGTAGTACATAGCACAACTCTACATCTGGCTTCCACAATGGTGAATAACTTCATTGTCTGCGCATTGGCACGTAAATAATATCATACTATCTTCTTCTATGTTTGTATCTGTTGGTTGCGCGAGTAAGATCTATTATGGGTGCGCTACGGAGAAAAAAAGACATTATTGTTTTTTTTTAAATAAATGTCAGCGCTTTGAAACGGTCCTAACTTAATTATGTTATTCTTTGTCACACTAGACTGAAATTATATCATGGAGTGGATAAAATACTAGTCCGCCATCTTGGGTGATCCGCCATATTGAGTTCAAAGTGACCATTCTGACTCCATATTATTCTTCGTATTTTTCTTAGTAAATGACTAATCAAATCATATAGTAGGGGTGTAATGTTTGAGTTAGGAAAGTTTCTTAGCGCGTCGTTAATGTAATTTTAAATTCAATAATGGATTGAATAGAATTCAACTTACTATTTTCAATTTAATTAAAAAATTGCTTATAAATAAAATAGCACACCCTTGTTAGAAAATGTAAAGTTAGACACCGTTCACATTCATAACCAAGACCGTATCCACAACGGAGATTTAGACGACCAATCACTGGTCTGCTGTACAGTAGGTACGACGCTGAGATCTGATTAGTCGCCAATCTAGACTTACGACCAATCACAGGTCAGCAATGATGTGGCACGCAAGTGTGCGTGGAACGCCGATCTGTGATTGGTCGCGGTAATCGTCGTTATAGACAGAGCCCCACTCACAGCCCAAACGCCAGAAATCAACAGAAATAAGGCAGAAAAGATGCCATCCAAAATATTATTATGACATAACTAGCACCTGTGGCGTAATTGGTAGCGCATTAACTCGGAAAGTCAGAGATGCAGGTTCAAGTCCTGTCGGGCGGAAATTTTTGGAAAGCATTCTTTAAAAAAATAGAAATGAGGCAAATACTAAATTACATATAATATATTAAGTGAAACTTATATGAAATAACACAAAACATTAACTTAAAATTAATCAGTTTCTAGCGCACACTTCACTAATCGGAGCTACTAGACGAATCTTCTGAACTCGTGCTATAATTGCGTGACTTTTTTCTATAAAGAAAAGAAAACAAAAAAATAGATCTAAATACATAATATAAATAGTAGCTGCAACACTTATTACGTCACTATGTTTTAAGTACTTTGATCCGTTATAAGTATAGAAAATATTTAATATTAAAACCCTTTTTAGTATAAAACATTGTGACATAATCCATAAAAACACGTGACTTAAAACGAAATAATAATTCTAATAATAAGCGGCACACAGTACTTGTTAAGCCCTAATTTGTGTTCATAATATCACTTATACAACTGTTTAGTCAGTTAAGTGTCACTTTAGCAAGCTTTATACTACTACTGTGCTTGTAAACGAGTTATCAGTTGTCTATTAAAAAGTTGTTGGTAATTTTCGTTAGTTGTACATCTTCAATTGTGAATAATGTCTAAAATAATTATGACATCGCGACAACTCAGTCTAAGTTTTTAACGTTCGTTATTAGTATCATTCGAATGAAAGTTGGTTCGACAGCCTAGCGTATGTGAGTATAGTGTCACCTACTCACATGCGCCAGACTGGCATATCAACAGTCTTTATAGCCTGCGGATAGGCTAATAGAAAAGTAGATAGGTCGAAGTATTTGGTCATAGGCATCATCATTTTTGTAATTATACGCTTATTTAAAAAAAAACAATAGAAGAAAAAACAAACCACACAAATAAGTTTAGTGTTAGAAGGTTAATAAAAAAGCATGAGTAATGTAAAGGCATGCTTGAGCACTGTTATACAGCCACCATACCTAGTGATCCGACGCCGGTCGAGGAACGAGGGCGAGCCGGCGCGGCGCGGGATGGAGGGCGATCGAGAACGCCGGCTTGCCGAGCCGCGCGACGCCGATCTACGGTAATCCGCATATACCCCCGTCATACTCCTTTACTCCGTTAAACAACCGTTACAGAACCGAACGGTCGTATAGTGGTCATGCATTATACCCATTGTTTTATCATGCATTGTATCCATTACCAGTCATGACATCCGTTACAGTTCATGCATTATTTATTTTTCCATGAGTTTTACATTTACATATTACAGATTGTTGTCCATGGCCATGCATTTTTTTTATTATATTTTCCAGCGAGCATTATTAGCCATATAATGGTCCAATAAAATGTATTTAAAATACATTCACATGAAAAATATTAGAGAAGGATGTCCATAAGCATGAATTATCATATCGACCAAGTATTGCATCATATTTCCCATCAAGTGTGATTGGTCGTATATATATGCCATATAATAGTCCAAATGGTTTCGTCGTTGTATGATTGTATCCATAGCATGCATTATCCGATTTTTATTTGTATTCCGAAATGGAACCGAAACAGAATAATCAAGTTAGTTTTTTATTAATTGTTAGTAATTATATTAAAGTGTTTTAGTCAATGAACGTATTTACAGCACCTGTTGCTTTTTTTTCTTCGTTTTTTTTTTACAATTTGGTTGACAATTAATGCCACAACAACTAATAATTTAGGTTAAAAACTAAATATGCTCGTAGGGCGCTGCTGTAGAGTGTTTCTAAAGTAGAGTGTGTAATTATTCTTTGCTAAAGTCAAACTTCATAGTTTTTCGTAAGCAATAAACATTGCCAGCATTTTCGGTATTGAGATTTATATTAACTCAACAGTGGTGCTATCTGTCACGAGCTTTTAGTTTTTCGTTTTTTAATTAATGGCCGAATATTAAAAATCTACTTAAGATTTGAGGGCACTTATGTAATTATTAAACAGCTATTAAATTTAAAAAAATCGCATAGTTAAAAGCTTGATTAGCTCTCAAATTTTAAGTGGCGTTTATTGTATTAGGCCGTTATAGGAACAAACTGTTGAGTGTGGCATTAAGGTAACATATAATTAGTATCCAATTTCGAAATAGAAAGATATAGTATCCATAGGGAAGTAATCACCTGGAGGAGCGTGATGATCGTGATGAACTGCGCGATGAACGCGAGGAACTGCGGCTGCTGTAAGAACTGGAGCGCGAGGAACGTGACCGTCTGGAATTATAAGGTTTAGGTGCTGAATTATTTCGTTAGCGCGATTCAGGGTTGAAGAACAAAGTCCTACTAATATTGATTTTTTCAGGAACACATTCTAAGGTTTCACCTGCGTAAGCCCTAATCTCGAGGAAATATCGTCTAATAAATAAAATAATTAAAAAATGAATTATGTTATAAATAAATATTGCATTTAATTATAAGACCTTTTTTAATTTGTTTTCTTTTTATTGAAAACTAGTTGCGCCCCGCGGTTTCACCCGCGTAATTCCCGTTCCTGTTTCCGCGGGAAAGAATCCTATGTCCTTGTCCTGGTACTAAGCTACCTCCCCATTTTCAGCCAAATCAGTTCAGCCTTTCTTGAGTTATAAATGGTGTAACTAACACAACTTTCTTATATATATAGATTACGAGATAAATTACGATATAAATCTATATTTTTGAGCACAACCTTAAAAATAGCTTTGAGAAGAAAATAACTTTAATATACTAATATAACTCACCTAGACGAAGAGTACGACCTTGACCGTGACCTCGAAGAGCGCGAGCCTGACCTCGATCGCGACCGTGACCGCGATGACTTCCCGCGAGACCGCGACTTGCTCCGCGACCTCCTTGACCTACGCGATGACGACCGTGACCAACTACGCCTCTCTTTCTCATCACATTTCTCCACAACCTCAACTTTATCATCATCTATAAACTTCTCCGGACTTTTTACAGGATTGGAGACAACAATTACAGGTGGTTTCTCCGGAGATTTCTCCCGACTACGGGTTTTCCTTTCCACAGTTTGAGGACTTTTAGTTTTTGTTCGCTTAGGTTCTTCTGGTTTGACCTCGCTGGTGCTCGGACCAGAAGTAGAAGGACCGTTAGTTTCTTCAGTTCTGATCTGCTCCATGGACGCTTTGGCCATTTGAGCAAGTTTCTCTTTCAAACGCCTAAGTTCTCTAAGGTCATGTTCTTCGATATAATTCCTCAGAACTAATTCGGATTCGCTGCCACTATTCTCGCTTGAAGAACTTCTCATGCAAGTTACTTTTGGTTTGTAATCTTCTTTTTTCTTCTTTTTTGGGTGCAAATCTGAAGGAGATTTTATGTATTTCCGCTTGTCTTTATCGGGTAGTTTCTCGATTATATCTCTGTATCGTTCCGGACTGCGTCTAGCAGGTGAGTAGCTTAAGCTAGATGAAGATCTGCTTTTGCGGACCGAATGAGAACCAGAACGACCTCTTTGAGATTCCTTCTTATCTCTGTCTTGCTTGTCTTTACTCCTTTTTGGGGAAGGAGACTTTTTCTTGTTTTTATCAGGTATCAACTTCTTAGAAGATTTGCGTGGTGGTGATTTAGATTTGCGTTTAGGACGTTCTTCTGTCGAACGTGATCGTCTTTTCGATCGGTTTTCATTATTTTCTACCGAACTTCGATCGGATTTGTATTTGTCCTTGTTTTTAGGTGATTTGCTGCGTTTATATTCTGATGGTGAGTCCTTCCTTTTATATTCGGGAGAATCTTTACGCTTGTATCGAGGTGATGGGCTACGTTTACTTTCTTTTTCTCTTGGTGCAGGTGATGCGCTATTTTCTCTGTAGCGCGATTTAGATTTCTCTTTTTTATCTCTCTGCTTCGATTCTCTTTCTGTTTCAGAAGATGAATCTCTCCTTTCTTTAGACCTCTTATCAACTACTTTACGTTGTTCTTTGTTATTTCGAACTGGAGATCTTTCTCTGTATTCTACAGAAGAGTCACGTTTCTCTCGGGAAGGACTCCTTCTCCTACGTCTAGAATCGTCGCTTTCTCTCTCTCTTTGACGTTTGGTTTCTTCTTCGTAACGGTCATGGCTTCTGCGAGATCTTTCGTGTTTGTCGTCTCTTTCTTTACGAGGTTCTCGGCTGTTGTCTCGCTTCTTCCTGTAGTCGGGTGACTCACTCCGTCTCGGTCGTTTATCTTCGCGTTCGGGACTATCTCTCCGTTTATCTTTTTTATAATAACTGTCATCTTTTTTCCTCTGATCAGGAGGGCTTTTGCGTCGGCGTTTTTCCGGCGGTGGAGAGCTGCTGGGTTCTCTGGTATATTTCTTGCTTCGTTTATCTGGTCGTCTATCGCTTTCTGATTCTTGTGAGGAGTCTCGGTCGCGTTTCGATCGCTTGTTCCTCTCGTCTTCTCTGGAAGGTTCACGTCTTTTGTTTTCCACTTTGGTTATGTAGGATCTTTGTCTGTATTCAGGGGAGGATGTTCGCGAACGTCGTCGCCTGTCGTTTGGTCGCGCGTTTTTTTGTGAATCGCCGCGTTTGTTTTTGCGATCGTCGCGTGTTTCTGTCCTGTTATAGTCAACCTCATTGCGGTCTTCGCTGTTGGCACGCTCACGGGGTTTTTCTTTTTGGTATTTGACTGGGGAACTGAAATTACATTTAAAATTAATATCTAATGTAAAAGTCACTTCAATTAAGAGTTGATTGTGTTTTAACAGTTACCTCTCTCGGCTTGAAGGCTCGCTGCTGGCCCGACGTCTGCTACTCGACTTTTTCTGTTAAAAATTCCGAAAAATCTATTAAATACACTAGTCGATAGGGAACTAAAATGAAAAACACCAGTGCCAATACGATACTATAGTGGTAATGGCAACTAAAATATATTTACTATAAAAAATATTAATTGAAATTCTTCAAAACGATCACGCGGGATGGTGTCACTTTATGAAGAGTTTCAAACGAAAATGATTAAAAATAAAACCACTTTACACATGCACTATAACAAGGAAATAAAACAAATTTAGGCGAAATCATTAGTATTTCATAATACGAATTTATAATAATTAAATTATAAACAGTCTCAGCTACCGATGGAAGCAAATTCAAAATAAAAGTTTAGATGAGTAGTTACGTATCCATGTTGAAAAAAAACATGTTTAATTATATTCTAAAAAGTGTAATCTCAAACAATATAACTAAAAATTAAATAAATAAATGATATATTTAAGGGTATATAGAAACAGTATATATAATCGAATTGGTTGGCACGAGTGTTTGTCTTTATATACTATGGTTATAGTTAGTAACACATTACGATCGAATACATAAAATACATGTAATACATAGAAAACAATATGTATGTATAACACTTTGGGGAACGTACCTTATTTAACAAACGGTGGTTGTGGTTGTGGTTTAAACCATTTAAAGTGGAGCATCCTTAATTAGTTTTGGTTAAATCAGAAGAGGGAGAATTTTATGTATTAGTTACAATAATATCAACAAAAGATAATGTTAAGGAGGTAAGGTAACGGGCGTGCTTGTGAACGCGTACCTATACACGTATACATACATCTATAACATACATAGAGACTGATTGTCATTTTTAAATCGAAAAGGTTTAATATCATTAACAAAATTGTCATGTGTTACCAGTTATTAGTAAATGTTACAAATTATACCAGCTATGAATTGTATACTGGCAATAAAATATCAATAGTAGTTTTTAGGGGTTTTCATTCATATTGTTCACAGTTACTATACTATAATAGTATGAAGTCTTAGTGTTTTATTTAAAAAAAAAACACAGTTTTTTTTATAATAAGAGGCAACATTGATTATCAGTTTTATGAAAAACTGACAAATATTATTAGTTACTGAATAACTGATAACAATAAAAAGTACTATTTGTAATAAGGAATAATGCTCAAAATCTTAGAGTTTAATTCATAGAGAAGTGTAAAAGTAAAAGCACGTTTCACATAGCACGCCACACAGGAACGCGAGCGCACGTCAATACACAATGGATGAGATGATGATCAGACCACGTAATGTCAAGGACTACACACCATGCAAAATAACAGAATAATATCACAAAAGCCACCACACATCGCCCAAAGCCGGCCAGAAACCGGCAGTTAGTTACATGAACCGTTACCATAATATCACCTAACAAAGTGTACGAGTGTTATTGCACTTGATATACTTACAGTAATACGTTATTTCTTCAGACAAAGATGGCTATCCTATGAAATGATGCACAGTTAAACAGATAATTTTTTACTCGCTATCGTTTTTTATTTACAGACAAAATAATAAAAATCAAAGGAAACGAATGAGCAAGAAGGTAGATAGTTAAATAGACCCGCCCCTTTTCTACTACAATGATAGGAATTTTGCTAAACAGTGATCTATGAAGGAAGACAGGCATCTACCGGACATTAGAGGGAACGAAAGCACAAAGAAATAGTTCGAAGCCTTCGTGAGTTGGTTACAATAAAAATAGTATAGTTGGTACTTATAGTAACGGTGGATTTTATGGGTTGAGAGCGGAAATCAAAGGAAGCAGAGTGCTAATTCGACTGTCATGTCGCGCCATTCACATGAGCTGGCGGGAATAAAAATCGAAATATAAATAACAAACAAAAACGCTAGGATTCCAAGCTCTATAGAAAGGTAATAAAGTCGAAAAACGCATGATTCCCACCACTCTGTGAATAGTATAGTAGTAAAGGTTTGAAGGTAGTGTATCGTCCCGGGAAATGTGTTGATAGGTGACTATAATGTACTAGATACTGGTATAACCCCAAACATCCCTCGACACAAGTTGTAAACGTTATATGCTTTAGAGTGATGTGATGAGATTACGTTTTTGTTGCTACTTGTAAAAAAAAAATAGAACGTTGGATGGTCTATGGTATTGTAGTCTATGGATGGTCTATGGTCTTGTATAGTACTGGACTGGTTCTATTATAGACTAGAAAGAGAATGACCGCCTAATATTGAAGCTTTTAATGTCGGCCCAGTTAGCCGAGGTTCATACGTTAAACTGTTCGGAATTTTACTTCGACATCTTGATAAATTTACACACCCACTTTTAAATAAAAATTGACTCTAAATTCGAAATTTGTTGTTCTATTACCCACCATCTAGTTATTCCTTTATTGATTTCAAAGGAATTGCGTTTTTTTACTTAATTTTATACTAAAATGGCAGTGATTTGGACAAATTATTAGCAATTTTTAACACACAAAAGGGGTATTTTTGACCCAAATGTACTAAGACTTCGAAATAAAAAAGAAGTTTTTTTCTTGAAACTACACCAAAATGTAGGAAACAATGTCATCTACAAACGCCTAAACGAAAATATTCAAAAACAATGCGTCAGAAAATTATGAACAATTTTCGATTAATCCGTTAGGGATTTTCAGTTTAGGTCTTGTTAAATATAATAAAAGCAGAAATAAAAGAAGCAAATAGAGACATAAAACTGGACTGGTCTCTATTAAAGACTAGAAGAAGAAAAGTCGTCTGATAATGAAGCTTTGTGTCGGCCCAGACGGCTGAGTTAAACTGCAGCCCAACCGCGTATTTTCCATCGTAATCGACAACGAAATCCCACTGCGCAAAGGAACGACAAACTATTCAAACCATAGAGTTCATTTGCATGCATTTGAAGGCGACGCCCGTCGAGTTCAACTGTCATTGAATCCGGCAGCACAAGAGATGCCGGCTTCAAATGCATGTAAATCAACGATGACGTTTACACTGCGCAGGTTATTCCTTTGCGCAGTGGGATTTCGATGCAGATAACGGAAGCTGCGCGGTCGGGCCCTGTTCGGAAATTTACTCAAGCACCTTTAGAAATTTACTCAAATACCTTTAAAAAACTTGACTCAAAATTCCAACGTTGTTCTATTCCATAATCTAAGAGTTTGTCAAACGTAATCTCATCACAATAAACTAAAATCGTTGCAACAGACAGTATGAAATAATTGAGGGTAGTATAAAATACCTTTTTCTTTCTCTTCTGTCGTTCGTCGTCGGAGCTGCTGTCGGAATCGTGGTCGGAACTGCTGGAACTGTCGGAATCGGAAGATTTAGAGCGCTTCTTCTTCTTCTTGCTTGATTCTTGTCTTTAAAATAAATAAATAAAAGATATAAGTTTAAATTAGGTAATGGTCTTTGAAAACTAATACGAAATTGCAAATAACGCCATCTAGCCTCAAGCTAGATATAATAGACGTACGAGCTGGTTCCAATAATAACCTATATCTCAAACATGCTTGAAAATTTGAGCATTATTTTGACAACCTTCTTCGAGATAAATCGAACTTGCTGTACTAGTCGAACAGCGGCCGGCAATAGTTGTATGAAAATCCATATCTGTCGTGTTTAGCGGCCAAATAAATTACTATGTAAAATTATATTTGTGTAATTTAAAAATAGAACGATCTTCTACTCAGCAAAATGGCGACCAAAGAGGTAACTTATCAAAGGTTTCGTTTAAATTTCGAACTGGTTTGCACATAGAAAGCTGTTTAGTGAAAAAAAAAACTTAAATTTTCGATAATTGTATTTTGGATTAAAAGTTCTGAATTGTACTATTTAGTTTAATTTCCGCGCATTATTTGAGAAAAGCCTTGGCCGGAACTAGGCATTGATGGACTTAAGACTTCACACGTTCGTCCATCAATGCCTCTCTTGCCGGCCGCTGCAGTAATGTACTATATCTATAAAAGCCTCCATGTATATATTCGAGTTCGTTGGTAATGACAATAGAACTGGACTGATCAATATTAGAAATTAGTAGGTAGGAGAAAGGCCGCTTGATAGTGACGCATTTTATGTCGGCCCAGATAAGTTTCATACGTTTCACAGTTAAACTGTTCAGAAATTTACTCACACACGTTTGAAATAGTCGAATCAAAATTCGAACGTCGTTGTTCTATTACCCACCATTTTTTATGTAATATAATACGTTTACCTATTAAAAACGTTGATATATTTTTACCCGCGTAAGTCCTGTTTCCGCGGGAACATCGGAATAAAAAGTAGCCTATGTGTGTTCCAGGTTTCCAGCTACATATATACCTGTACATATATACATATATAAGTTTCATCGCAAACGATTCAATAGTTTTTGCGTGAAAGAGTAACAATTTCACATACATACATACAAACTTTCTCGTTTATAATATTAGTAGGATTGTTGACGTTGGTAACCTTAGCGTGCCCATAACACATAATCATAAACCCAGTAAAATGATTTGCAAGTATCAAGTGTACTGTCGTTTTAAATGTTATCGCACGAAGGCTATGAAACGGTTTACTGCTGGTTCTGGTTAGTAAATCAATAACTTTACGATTTAACACGCTCTGAAATAAATCATAAAAAACTACATTTTTTAAAAGTACCTCAACACTAGCACTTAAAAAAAACTGGCGGCGGAAGTCGAACCCGCGCCTTTTGGTAATCCGAACCAAGTGTTAGACCTGGAGGGCTATTACGCAATGTAACTTCCGAATGTTCGGTTCCTAATGAAAGCCGACCGAAGTTTTGATTATTGCCCTAATACGAAACAAGTTTGGATTCGGGATTCATTCGGGACCATAGACTATTTATATTGATACAACTAACGTCAAATGAACCGGAATTCGGTTGGAACCCGAATCGACCGATTGCAGTTCGTAGTAGGAAACACACGAATGTTCGGCTAGCTAAGCCTAGCAAAACTAGCTGATTATGTTATTCTGTTGCTAACCAATCTCGATTGAAACTAATGAAATGTTTGATTTATGCGTGTTTGAGGTTTTACGTGTTTCACTTTATGCGTATTTGACTTTATGGGTGTTTGACCTCTAACGTATGATCCCTTTTCACGTCATTTTGAGTCAACGAATATACAAATTGGCAGTTACTCGAAGCTACTTTTAATTGCAATAGCAATTTGTCGAAACACATGCATGTCATTGTGGCATTTGTCATTTGTTTGTTTTGTTTGTCATCGAAACTGTCAAATTGTATATGAGTTTTGGTAAAAATGACTTGAAAACAACAATTTCATTAGTTTCAATCGTGATTTGTTGGCAACAGATTTACATAATCAGCCATTTGATATTAAAAGTAAAGGTAAAGAGTTCATACCTATTGATTAAGTGCCAGAGCAAATCTTTCTCGCTGTAATATCGAAAAAAAAACAACCTTTTTATGTCACAAATAAATAGAAATAAACACATTAAGGTAATAAGACTTACAAATAAACTTGCCTTTTCGTTAACCTCAGCGACACCTGTCTAAACATATAAATAAAAAATAATAATATTAACATGCAATAGGTGGAGAAAAACCATGCTATTTTGCATGTCATGTTAAAGGTTACTTACTTTTCTTTCTTATTCTTTTTCGACTTTTTCTTCTTTAATTTCTTTGATTCTGGTGATGGGCTGAAATAGAAAAACAAAAAATTGAAGTTTTTGACATCTATGTACTAAACTAGAGAACCTAAATGAATGTTTGATCCCAATGACGGTTAGTGTCCAACAGAAGGTTTGATCGGTTTGTTTCATCGGTTTCTGTCCATTTCCAATAGTGTTATTAGAAAGGGACAGCATGCTCAATATAGCGGAACACTTTTTAATTCTACGTGAGCATTCTAGTTATATGACTTATTTGGAACAACTTTCTTATTTGTAGGAAAGGTTCCATAAGTTTGAGGAAAATGTATGGAATTTGACGCTTGGCTTGTGAGAGCCCGTTTTCAATAAATAGTTTGCTTAGAGGTACTATTACTTTTCTCTACTAGGAGTCTAGGTTGGTTAGCCTACACTGTCTGTAGTCATGCATAGTAGATATATATACCTCCGTTTCTTCTTCTTCTTAGAGACGTGCGATGATTCTTCCCTCTCATGGCTCGGCGTCCGAACCAGCGGGTATCTCGCTGCGTGTTCCCGCGCCCGACGCTCCGGATCGAAGCTTGTACCTTCCACGAACTGAGGCGAAATGCCGAACGCGTCGCGTAGCCGAGCGTTCTTCTCTTGCTGCGCTTCCGCTACTGCATGCGTCTCACGTACGCTATAATGTTACAGATTGACGTGTAAAGTTATTGCGTTTGGTTGGGTTGTGTGTTGGTTTGGTGTTGATTTTGAGTGGAGTTAAATAAGGCCGAGTCACAGCAAAGGCGTGAAAAGTTTCGCAGTGGTAAAAGGTGGTTTAGCAGTTATTTTGACTTTTAATTACTGTGAAGAAACTCAAGTGTTACATGCGACGCAAGTATAAGCACGTATCTGCGTGTACACGTCACGCATTGTATGAAAGAGAGATAAAGGGACACGCATGTATGCTATGCTTATGGTGTGACTCCGCCTTCGGTTAGAATTTTAAATCAAATTTGGATATTAGGTAATTATTATAAGAACTGATATCACATTAGATTCTATCTAAAAGTATATACCTACAGAATTTACTAGAAAGTGACATTATACAAATTACTCTTTGTTTTAAATTTGTACATTTGCAAGCAATCGATAGGGCATTCAACTTTATTGATTGTAAGTGTAGTCTAGTCAAAATGAAGCCTCAATGTAGACGCATATTTACCTTCATTGCACCTAAGTGCGCTAAAATGGGGAAACATTAAAACAATTTAGCAAAATGTCTTACCACGATCGTCATTACTACAGTCCTATTATTTTAAATTACTAGTCAATCTAGACATTAAATAGACATTAAACTGAATAGTAACATCGAGTCAATAAAAAGTGCCTAGGGGATGGGCGATACGCTGTACGTAGCAAGTAATATCGAACGAGCGTCCCACATACAAAATGAGAGGGTTCTATAAATCAATAAAGAGCGATGCACACCTTATTACGGATCGCATAGACTTCCTCTCCTCGTCGTTGGAGAGACAGACCTGCAAATTGTCGTTTACATTTCTGTCGACGTTCGAACAGCTGCATCGACAGCAGCAAGAGTTTCGGAGCCCTTCAATGATAGTTCTAAGCGCGGGTTCGAGGCTATCGGCCACGTGGGATGTGCTCGGCTGAGCCATCGGAAGAGCTAGAAGCTCAGGATTAGGATCGTGAGACGAAGCGCGAGCTCTTCGCTGCGGCCCAGCTAAAACCGCTTGGAAAGTACCCCGCCAAAGCCTCTCGAATACCAGCCTATTGTTAGGATCGCGACGCGGCACTCTCCCCCTTAACATCTTAAACCTAACTTATATCTAGTGGAAGACTTGGTTACTTAATACTAGGGCGGTTGAACCGCTGGAAGACGATGTGTTGTTAAGGGTGTGTGACTACATTGCGAAGCGGCCGGCGTCGGGCCGGCGGCGCTACTGCGGTATGATAGAGGAAGACAGACGCGCGCAGCCTGCGCAAACAACGGAATTCCGCTCCGACGCTGCGCAATCAGCACAAAGGGAGATCATTACCCCACCGAGAAGCAGGCAAATATTATCCAATTACGTCTTACTTTTCAGGGAAACAATTGAAGCGAGTGTAGGGATAAACAAGATTATACTAGATTTTTATTGTGTATTCGCAATGTCGGATCGAATTTAAACTCGTTTTTCTGTTTCAATCTCGTGGCTTTCTTTTATTATTTTTGGCATTATATTAATGCCCCACGTTTCGAGATCTTTACATATCTCTTTCTTAGATGTAGACTGAGATGTAATTTGTTATTCTTATAGTTCTAAAGAGTTGCTGAAAACTTATCTGATTTTTACGAAAACTTAACTTTCTTATCTGATATTAATTATATCAAAACGTTTCTGTGTACGCAGACACAGATTTACTAAGACACGTTTAATTAAAGAGAAAGTTATGCGTTGTAAGGAAAGGACATGAAAATGTATTACAGGATTATTTTTCTGTTACGGCTTCATACATACATTGTACTAGCTAGACTGAAAATTCAATGCAGATTGTTTTACATTTTTATTGCAGCAATGTGGAAGCGTAAAATGGCCAATTTTATGATAAGAAAATTAAAATTCTGCAGTGAAAAATACAGTTCTGCAGTGCAATGACTTGTTTTTTTTTTGCAAATTTTTGAGATAGTGGATAGTATTCAAAGAAGTCACGTGGCTTCATACTATACGCATAGGAAATGTATGTAAAGTAGAAATTTACATTGATACTAAATTGATCACAAAAATATGATAATTTTCTTTGAGTAAGGCGTAAATTGTTTCTATTTTTACCCAGGCCACGACAGAAAGAAGTAGGTATATGCATTTAGGGTAAGAGATTGTTTGTTTATCTGTGCGCAATCACATATATGTTCCCATTTCTTTTGTAAAGAACAAGGCTGTAACTACTGATTTGATTTTGATAAAATATTATTAGACTAGTAAAATCGTACGGTCCTGCTAGTGTAATAACATTTCGCCTCGGAAAGCCAAAAAATAGTAGTAACAATTTACTGCATTATTGGATGCTATCCTGCTCATCATTCCCAAGGTTCTACTTATGTTGGTCACAGGATTTTATTTACAGAATTTATTTACTTATTCCATTTAGACGTTAGCGAGTGCCAAGTATTATTAAAATTTGCATTTTATATGCATCGAAACAATCAAGTCGTCATAGTTAAAGTCAAGTCGAGGGAATCATTGTAAAACGGCGGCCATTTACAATGATTGTTCACGGACTTTTGGAGACAACGCTAAAGTCCATGTTTTGCACCGATTTTCACTTTCGCTACACTTGCACACCTTCACAAAACAAAATTGATCAATATGCAAAACAATTTCCACGCATTTGAACTAGGTTTCACAAAATAAAATTAGCAACATATCTCCTCACCGCATTCCCACCAAAACTCCTAAACATACATTCGAATAGATATCCGCCTCCTGTTGGAAGAAGTCGGTTAAAATTTAAAATTCCTCCTGTATTGGTTATCTTAGTAATGGCTTAGCATAAATCGGTGTGAGCAGGAATGTAGGTCGACGAAATGTGGTTCGTTGTATAAATATTTGCAATGGTTCGAATTTATTTCAAGATAGCGAAGAGAAATTGCAAGAATTTTGTTACAGAACATTTACTTTCATTTATTTTTTCACAATTGAGAAGCAAACGTAACATTGTATAATTTTTTAGTTATTTATTATATTACTAAGTATTAGTGATGCAACGGAACTGGCATAACGGAAGCAGAAACGGAAACAGATGTCAAAAGTAAATCTTAACGGAAGCGGAAACGGAAACGGAAGCGGAAACGGAAGCGTTAACACTATGAAAAAAAAGCACAATTGTACATTTAAAACTTTTTTTATTAAATTTCTATGTTAGTAGTCAAAATTAAACAGCGGCAAGTTATATTTAATAAAGAGTAACTTGGCTGCTTTTTCACCTTTCAGCCTATTTCGATGTTCTTCATATATTAAACCAGCTCCGCTAAATAATTGCTCGCTGGCTACACTGCTGGGGGGAGCTGATAAGTATTGGCGAACTATTGGCAAAATATTATTATATTTGTGCGCATTTCCATTCCACCACATAAGGGGATCCTCATGAAGAGGTAGCCTTTTTTCTTTCTTGTACTCCCGAAGGTGTGACTGTATCTTTAAAAGTAAATTGTCACCATCGTCAGCTGTAGAAGAGTCCTCCTCCTGGTCTTCATTTACACTTAACATCGATTCCAATATTTGCAATGATGCTGATGATTTGGAAGTAGAAGGCTGGACTTCAATGTCTTCAATTGCAATTTGAGTTCGGCTTCTTTTGGGGGAAGGTTCGCAGTCATCATCTTGGATGGAATTGGATTGTCTGGTTCCCGCGCCGTGCCGCCGGCCGTCGCGTCTGCTGCACCGCTCGCTTTCTCCCCGCTTCCGTTCAGAGTTCTGTTATAAAATTTGCGGAACCAGAAGCAGAAACGGAAGTGAAAAAACATGCGGAACTTCTGCAGTTGCGGAAGCGGAAGCAGAGTTCTGTTGCAACACTACTAAGTATATACTACCTTTTATAAATGCGAAAGTACCTCGGTCTGTCTGTCTGTTACGTTTCTACGCCTAAACCTCTAAACCTATTTTGTTGAATTTTGGTATAAATAGAGATAAATGGGACCTTAGAGAATGACGGAAACTATTTCTGATCCTGATTCTTCAGCAGGATCGAGACTTATGTGTGGGTAAAGCTTATTTCCCGTTCTCATGGGGTTACAGTCGGCGCCATTACAACACACGAGTATATTCGTTCAAATTATTATTTATTTATTTCAAAGTGTTTCCTACACTTGGAGCACCTGGGGCCAAATTGGTTAAAGCATTAGCACGGTACGCTATAGATGCACGTTCAAGTCTCGTTGCGTGCGAACTATCTGTACCTAAATAGATAAAAGGGGCAAACATATACCCGTTCATATTGTGTATTTTTATCACAGGTTAAAAATATAAAGTGAGCCCCATACAGGACCATACATGACCCAGCAAATAGAACGCGCGAACGGGTCAAGCGGGTGACAGGTTAACATAATAAACTACCGTACCTTAGCTAGATATATCTAGAAATAGGCCAGTAAAGGGTTAGTAAGCCGTAATATTATGTCGAGGTTTGTGTTTTTATACATAGGTAAACTAGCTGACCCGGCGGACTTCGCATCGCCATAGAACTTTATTGCACTGTAAAGTTCTTAAAATTACGGGCACAGAACATAAATGCCAAAAATTATAAAAGTAAAGCCATTTAAACCGAACAATGGAAAAACGTAACTATCGAATGTTCGGATCCGACCGAACATCAGTAGGTAGTTATCAGCCCCGGGGGTCCTTGACCAAAAAACAAAGAAGGAATATTTCGAGAATTATTGATTTTGAACGTATAATAACTATACCTACTGACGTTCGGTCGTATCCGAACTTTCGGAATTTACGTTTCGTAATAGACCTCCAGTATCGCTATAACCGTAGAAAACCCCAGTTTAGTTTGCAGTCCAGTTGCAATTTATAGTTTCATTTTGAATTGCAATGAAGTGGAGATGAAATTTTGGACAATTCTAATACAGGATAACCCCCTGGAGTGTCTGTTACTGTGACATTGCGATATTTAAATCTTAGTATTCAACTTCGCCATTTTATGCTAGTCAAAGCAAGGTAAATTCTGTTTCTATTTTCAATTTTAACCAATAGCTATCAACTACCAATCGATTTCCGTATCATCCCCCCGACCACGCAACCTAATAAATATAAATGGAGGGAGATACCTACCAGTAAGCCCCTATTTATCTACATGGACGATACGACATTTTTTCTGTTTCCAAGAGACATTTTCTTTTACGTTTAAAGGCATTCGCTCACTGGGAGCATTCTGAAAATCCCTGTCGGATGCTTTGAAAATTGTGTTTTTTTTTCTGACGTTTTAGAGGTTTTAGAATATTTTCGTATGGAGCGTTTAAAAAAAACATATGAAAATTTCAACTTCTTGAGTTTAGAATTCGAAATCAAAAGAATTCAAATTCAAAAAAATGAAAATACCATGTTTTTTTATAATCGCGGGAGGTTGGCAAACGACACGACTTAAAGGCGGCCCTCGTGTATTTGTGTTGTTTAAATCGAAGGGGCAAGCTGAATCTCAGTTTTAATAGAAAAGAATAGAAAACATTTATTGGCAACAAAAACACAAGAGCACCAAAGCCTCAAATAAAAAAACAACAATTCACATAAAAAAAACAAGGGATAAAAACAAAAACATAAACATAGTCCAATTAAAAACGTCCAAGGAGTCGCGCGTGTCTGCTGCCAACGTTTTCACGAAAACTTTCCAAAAAAGCTCGGTAAATTAAGTACGACAGCTTTAATAATCAAATTCGAAGCCGCACCTGTCTTTGCGTGCTTCGTAACCACGTAAAATTCGTGATTTAAGCCAAACATTCATTAAGGGTCGACTAAAACTGGGTTAGGCGTAATTAACGAAATTAGTATGTGGTTACAAAAGTTAAGAATTTACAAATTATAGGTAAATTTTGGAATTATCGATATTTTAATTAGGGACTAGACTCTGTATACGTTGGCTAATTTGAATAACACAAACGAAATTCAAGTTATACGATGTTTTAAAATTACAAGAACTTTTATTGAACCAAGTATTTGCGATTATTTATTTACTAGTAACGGGAAAATCAATTAGGTACTGTAGTATTTTCTAGGGTCACATATGTCAGCAAAAATATTTTTTTAGACGGGAAACGAACCGGCAACCTTCTGCGTTGCAGTCCGGGCTTTGCCCGCCGCGCCACAGAGGCCATCAAATATAGGTCACAAAGCATAAAGAA
The DNA here is from genome assembly GCA_949358125.1 of Idaea dimidiata. NCBI lineage: Eukaryota > Metazoa > Arthropoda > Insecta > Lepidoptera > Geometridae > Idaea > Idaea dimidiata. The sequence goes on from OX442326.1 coordinate 28,930,673, forward strand.
AAAAAGCTGTGTCAATTGCATGGACTTGACAATTCCCAAACGACCCTATGCGTAGCTTAATACTTTGTCGTGTACTTGTGAGAAGTAATCAACGTCAGCGAAATTGTGACAAAATGGAGTTCACACAGTCATTATTACTGGTTACACTGGCCGTGGTCTAGAGAAGACCGCAAGATAAAATAATGGACAGAACGTGTAAAATTAAAAAGAGTTACGTAAAGGGTCGTATATGAATAGGACTGTTATTGTTGTGTGCAAGACTTGTAACTTATCTATACTTATAATCTTTTATCTATATCTTCTTTACTACTTACTACTTATAATAAAGTAAGAGAGGACAAAAAGTCTGTACTTGGAAATAAATTAATAAAAAAGTTGTCTAGGGGACATAGGAAAAGTAGTAGAACAAAATTATATATTTTTTTAAATTCATGTCTGTCTGTCTGTTTCTCTGTTTGTTCCTCATACAATTACAAATTACAATCCGCTTAAAATCTGTTTTCAATATTGGATAGTTCTATTTTCGAGGAACCTCGTGGTATACTTTACATCGAAATCCAATTAGTAGAATCCGAGTAATGGACGAAGAAGTCGGTTATGCACTATTTATGTGTTGGATGTTAGCAGGCAAACCCACCACCGGGCAGGCTTATGTTAGCATGCGAGCCACCCGTAGTTCTTTTAAAAATAAATTAAAATGGTGCCAAGCCAATGAGGACAAGATAAAAATGAATATCCTGACTTTACACAGGAAAGCTAAGGATTTCAAGAAATTTTGGACAGCGACTAAAAAGCTAGGCTCTAAACCGACTGCTCCAATATCAGTAGAAGCACTGCGAGACCCTGTGGCTATAGCAAACATGTTTGCTGATAGGTTCAGAGTTGACCCACGGCCGGTGCAGACATCTGGCGAGTTGGAATCCTGTGGTGTCAATGTGGAACAAGTTGTCTTTACACCCGCCGATGTTGCTAGAGCGATAAAACAAATGACGAGAGGGAAGTCGGCCGGACACGACGGTCTAAGTGTAGAGCATTTGCTGTATGCCGGTGAGAAAATCAATGCCAAACTGTGTACATTGTATAATTTGTGCATTGCGTACGGACATCTCCCGGATGATCTGATGAGGACAGTCGTTGTCCCCATCCCCAAGAACAAGACTAGTGACCTAGGATCGGTTGCCAATTACCGTCCTATATCCTTGGGCACTGTGGTGGGCAAGGTGCTTGAGCGATTATTACAGCCGAAAATTGTGAGAGAACTTAAGATAGATGATGCACAGTTCGGTTTCCGTTCCGGTCTTTCTACGGACTCTGCCATTCTTAGTCTTAAGTACACCGTTAGGCACTATGTCGACAGGGACACCTCTGTCTACGCATGTTTTCTTGACCTGAGCAAAGCTTTCGACCTTGTGAACTATGAGCTTCTCTGGAGGAAGCTGCTCAGGTCAAACGTAGCCAAGAGCGTGGTAGACTTGGTTAAATATTGGTGCGGAAACCAACTGAACTGTGTGCGATGGGGCGACTCGACTTCTAGCGACTACAGGCTAGATTGCGGCGTACGCCAGGGTGGGCTGACCTCTCCGGATCTTTTCAGCCTTTATGTAAATGACCTCATTCGGGAGCTGAGGGACACCAAGGTCGGATGTCATATCGGTGGTGTTTGTGTAAACAGTCTCAGCTATGCAGACGACATGGTGTTGCTCAGCCCCTCAATTAGTGGTCTTAGAAGGTTGCTTTCGATCTGTGAGCATTATGCTCATGCTCACGGTCTAAAGTACAACGCTCTGAAGACGGAGATGATGGTCTTCAGGTCTGGGGGGGGGTCCGGAGAGAGTACAGCCTGTGTTTCTTGACGGAGCTCGGCTTCGGCTTATGGATCGTTTCAGGTACCTTGGTCACTTTCTTAAGCAGGACCTCAGTGACAATGATGACATTGAACGCGAGAGAAGAGCCCTCTGCGTCCGAACCTTGCGCGCAGGTTCTACAGGTGTGATGAGGAAGTTAAAAAGTCACTTTATCGTGCTTTTTGTCAAAACTTGTATACTTGCCACCTGTGGTTCAAGTATACGCGGAAGGCATACAGTATCATGAGAATACAGTACAATGATGCATACCGTATTCTCATGAAAAAGCCTAGATACTGCAGCGCGTCGGGCATGTTCGCGGAAGCAAGACTTCCTGACTTCTTTGCAATCATCCGGTCACGTGTCAACACGTTTTGGTCTAAGCTGCGCGACACCAAGAACGCTATTCTAAAGGCCGTTTATGATGATATGACCAGTCCTATTTTTGCCCACTGGCTTGCTGTGCAGCGAAACGCCAATCGCAAGTAGACAAACATACATGATGTATGTTATATAATATCTATATTGAATCCTATTTTTTAATTAGTATTATGTAATAATTTGGAAAGGTACTTATTATTTTTATTTATTACTATTTTTTGTATGTATGATGTATATGTATGTTGATATAGGTGAACTGCCTGAAATAAATGACTATTATTATTATTATTATTATTTAAAGCTAGTCAAATAATAAAACAAGTATTGTATAACAGTATTATTCTCACCCCATAACTTGAACGCAGCACAGGGTGGGTTTTCCTAAGGGGTATGTAGAACGCGGCAGTAAAGTACATACTGCATAATTGACAGACAAACGGACGGACGGACAATAAAGTTATCCTATAAGGATTCCGGTTTGACTTTTGAGATACGATACATTAAAAATTTATCATATCCATTATACTTTGTTTGGCATCTTAAATCAAAAGAAAAAAGTGGAAATTTTTTACAAATCAATGTAAACAACTTTTCTAAGAAAGATTCAGTTTTTGTTTTCTTTTTCCTTTCAAAATTGTTGTTGTTTACATAATTGATCTAAGACTTTGAAATAGAGGTTTAAATCTTACCAATATTATAAGTGCGAAAGTTTATATGTATGTTTCTCTGTGACTTTGTTACTCAATCACGCAAAAACTTTTGAACCGATTGCGATGAAACTTGGAATTAAGGTAGCTGGAGATCTGGAATAACACATAGCTCCAGCTACCTATATTTAACCAGTCATATGGTTTCAGGACGCGACGGCAAGAAGGGATATTTGAAAAATTACCCACTGATCACTGTCCGTAGCAAAAACGACTCGTATTTTTAACATAAATATAGAAACTTTGGAAAACCATTTTTAGGATCGGATTCATAGGATCGGGACGGATCCCCGGAGATGCAGGTTCAAGTTCTGTCGGGTGTGGAAATTTTTAGAACGCTTTTCTTTAATTATAACCCATTCCTATTAAATACCGCTGGCGCTGCCCAAAGTTCAAACAGATCCTTGCCTATTAGAACGTCATGCAACTGGATCGATATGCAACCCTAACCACGTTATTCTATCTATACGTAAGTACCTACAGAATGACGTCATTGGAACCACAGTGTATGTAATAGTTTATACGAGCTCTGTGGCGCGTATTGGGCGAATATCCGACTCCAAAGGTTGCTGGTTCAATTCCTACCGGTACCTACAAGTAAGTATGTATATTTATAGTTATAGTATTAATATAAAACTTTGAAAATAAACCTCGTTGTCAAACAAGAATATCTATTAATTGAACTATTACAAACGACTTCTCATTTGAATAATTATCCGCGCTACCATGATCGTTTGTCGTTGATATGTCGTCCTTTTGTCGTTCAAAAAAATAGGGTAGTTTTTTCTTGTTTTCGCGATTTTGCATTGTAATAAACCACAATACTTTCCGGGTTTAACTCGCGCTTTATTTATTAACAGCATTGTTGCAATGTAAAAAAACCCTAATGAATACTTATTTCGGCATGCGGCAAAAGTCTGAACGGCTGGAAAGATTTATCAAATTCTATTTTTGTTGTGTTTGTTATGATCATGAGAAGGTTCTTAATATGTAAGAAAAATGCTAATTATTGAATATCAGGACTTACGCGGGTGAAACCGCGGGGCGCTGTTAGTCTTGTATTGAAATTGGGTTAGAAACTTACTTTAGCTAGTACAAATAGGGCACGAGGTTGAACATACATTTGCAATTATAAATATTATTTGCTCAAGTGCTCTAAATTTTAAGTATAATAAATTAACAAAGTTTGATATGGTACAGAGTTACCGACAATGGCTTAAAATTATAACCAGTTAGCAGGACCCTGCGGTTTCACCCGCGTAGGTCCCGATCCCGCGGGAATTTCAGGATCAAAGTAACCTATGTGTCAATCCAGATCCCCAGCTCTTCGGATACCAAGTTTTATCCCAGTCGATTTTTTAGTTTTGGCGTAAAGTGGATAAAGGGAATAAAACATTTATTTTGATTTTATTATATCATTAGGTACTAATGATGTAAATAATGACCTGGATTGCAACTTTTAAAAGTCCTAAGAGAAGCGCGTCTCGAATCAATTTCTCGGTCAAGAATTGCCACGGAAATTAATTACATTAGGTTTATGATACGAATGACGACTGGAATAATTTCAAATTAACTGATAAGAGCTCGTAACATGGAATCGTTATTTGAGCTAAGCCATTATACCTATTAAGGCGCCTGCGCCGTGATAAGTGAATTAAAGTTCACTTATTACGGCGTATACAGGGTTACAGAAAAAGTCGTGCTAGATCCGTTGAGGGCGTGGAGTACCCATCATTTCTGACTTATTTCACTATGAAACACCCTACCCTAAACTTAACCCTTTTTGAGATATTCGACTTTTAATTTTTTCATTGAAAATTGCCGATATTTAAGCTACTAAATTTATTTTTGTTTATTTTGTGTGTCTTATTATTATTATTATTGCATTTTGACATGCGTAATAAGATGCTTAAAGACGTCAATCATTAAAATAGTACATTAGTTAATTGAATAGACCGTAGCAGACAAGTGAAAGTTAAGAAATAAAAAAATAAATTAGAAAGTTTATTTTTCTCTAAGGGATATCTAAAAAAAACTATATGGCAATTGTTCGGCAGATGTTTTTTAAAATATTTACGTTTCATCAGCTATCTAACGACGTATAACAATCTAGGGATTGTATTACATTTCGTGGAAAAAAGGGACGCTCCAGTAGTAGTAGTAGTACCGCGCCTATTGTCCTTCAAGTTAAGACGCACCGTGCGAGCGAGACAAGTGACGATTTATGTAGGTGCGAATGAAAGAAAAAATGTGTAGAGACCGGTTAGGGCTGTGAATACAACAAGGGGTATTGTTTTGGTTGTCAGTCAGTCTGCTTTTGTGCTTCGTACATAGTAGATGTGACATTGTATTGCTCTTTTTCTCGACTTGGCTGTGATTCTGGACTGTTTCTTCTGATTTGTGACTACTGTGCTTGTTAACCGGACTCTGATTTGTACCTGCGATACAGAAGTGTTGAAGATGACGTCCTACACACCTGAAGAATTTGCTGATATGCTTATTTGTTACGGATACTGCAATTGTGTGTCTGCGCAAGCTCGCAACGAATACATAACTCGCTACCCCGGTCGTCGAGTGCCGGATGTGGCCGTTTTTGACAGAGTTTATCGAAGACTTCGTGAAACTGGCTCTGTTTTGAGACGAAATACAGACATGGGAAGACCACGAATTGACGACGAAGAACAGGACAATGAGATAGTGCAACGCTTTCGAGCGGATCCGACTACTTCCACTAATATTGTTGCCCGTGATCTGGGACTTTCGCAATGGAGAGTGTGGTTTACCGTGCACACTGCTGGCCTATACCCATACCATTATACGCCGGTACACGTTATTGAAGAAGGAGACCCCGCGAGGAGAATGGACTTTTGCAGATTTATGCTAAATGCTGATGTGGAAGACCCAGATTTTCTAAGAAATATCTTGTGGACGGATGAGTCCAAATTTGATAAAGATGGCATAACTAACTATCACAACGCCCATTACTGGGCCCCAAAAGAACTAAGGAATCCCAATAAGAAAAGAGTGAAGGGGTCCCAACGTAGATTCAGCGTGAATGTGTGGATGGGCATTATCTCCAATCATTTGATTGGACCTTACTTTCTCCCGGATAATTTAAATGGGGAAAGCTACGAAAATTTCCTGAGAGCAGACTTGAGTGATTTGCTGGATGATCTGCCACTCAACCTGATCAGGGACATGTGGTTCCAACACGATGGCTGCCCTGCCCATTTCAGAAGAAGTGTCAGAGACTGGCTGGACACAAATTATCCAAACAAATGGATAGGACGAGGTGGGCCGTTGCCATGGCCAGCAAGAAGTCCGGACATTACCCCCATGGATTTTCATGTGTGGGGGTGCATGAAAAGTCTAGTATACAGCGAGCCGAATCCAGTTTCGTCTGTGGAAGACTTAAGACAAAGGATTGTGGATGCAGCTAACAAAATGAGGACCACATTGACCACTGGAGTAGTGAAGACTGGTCTCCGTAGAAGAATGCGACAATGTATCAGAAATAGAGGCGGCCATGTTGAACATGAACTGTAAACAAGAAAAAGTTGTGTGAAAAGCTTTAATAAATAACATTTCATGCTTACCTATTGTTTTATTTTATTTTTTAGGGCTAAGTATAAATTTTCTTCTCCACTATCGCCTATGAAACTAATTTTTTTTATAATGTATTTGAATAAAACACTTGATTATTATACCTCGTTAGATAGCTGATGAAACGTAGATATTTTAAAAAACATCTGCCGAACAATTGCCATATAGTTTTTTTTGGATATCCCTTAGAGAAAAATAAACTTTCTAATTTATTTTTTTATTTCTTAACTTTCACTTGTCTGCTACGGTCTATTCAATTAACTAATGTACTATTTTAATGATTGACGTCTTTAAGCATCTTATTACGCATGTCAAAATGCAATAATAATAATAATAAGACACACAAAATAAACAAAAATAAATTTAGTAGCTTAAATATCGGCAATTTTCAATGAAAAAATTAAAAGTCGAATATCTCAAAAAGGGTTAAGTTTAGGGTAGGGTGTTTCATAGTGAAATAAGTCAGAAATGATGGGTACTCCACGCCCTCAACGGATCTAGCACGACTTTTTCTGTAACCCTGTATAAACTAGACATCGAAATTCAACGAGTAATCAACGCAAGATAACATAGTAGTCACGCATAGTGACAGTTGAATAGAGAAACGTCACTTAAAATTTGAGAGCTACTCTAATAATGGAGGAGCTTCTAAGTTTTCCACTAGATCGAGACTAACACGATTGAAACCGCGGGACCCATCTAGTCATGATGTAAACGCAAAAGTTTGTAGGTATGTTTGTTACTCTTACACGCAAAAAATACTAAACCGATTGCAATGCAACTTTGGATACTTTTCATACTGATCTAGGGATCGGGGTTTACGCGGGCAAAACGGGGCGCAGCTAGTTATATCATAAATTTGTGCACACGGAATATACAATAACTTACCTACATACAAAATACTTTATTCGTTCTTTTATTTACACGTTGTAATTTACACGTAGCACGAAATAGAGAGAATTTAAAATGGAATAAATAAAACATTTCGCCCGAAAAACGGAAGCGAAAGAGATACCTATTTTAAATAAATTAATCCCAAGGGACAGTTTGGAAGCCACCATTTTTAACAGAATACAAAATTCTGCAATATCATGGAAGTGTAGCGAGATCGTGTAATGAATGAATAATGCACAGTTTCAGAACTGGACAGTTTTTACAATATTCAATTCCCTAGAGTAGCGGTTCTCAAACGTTTTCGGTGGTGGACCGCTTTTGGACAGAAAGATCAATAGATATAATCTTTTTATAGCTACCTAGGTAAACAAATGAAAAAAAAATTGAAAAATATGCTAAGGTCTTCTAACATTTTTTTCCGTGGTTTTAGGACCTCCTATTACTGATTTTTTGAGGAAAAAACCTCCTATTACTGATGCTTTGAGGATTTCGATGTTACGAGATGCAAATAAATGACATTCATTCATTCATTCAAAAAGAGCAAGCAAATCACTCTTAGGGACCAACATTTCAAAAGTTGAAGTATCTGAAACATCGTAAAAACCATTCCTGTACATTCTATCGGTACTAAAATCAAGTTCAACCATTTTTTTCCATAATTTCTTCTATGGGTTTCGCGATTTTGCATAATAAAACACTTTATTTATCCGGTTTTAGCGCGTTTTTATTCATTATTTAACCCGAGCTTTCGCCAACTTTACAGTTGGCTTTTCCAAGGTTGACTGAGATGTAATTTGTCTATTTTTAACATTCTAAAAAGTTACAGTAAACTACCGCCTCATAATTATTTGCAATAAAAACGTTCCAGTGTACGCAGACTATAGAGTTATTGTAATAGTTTTTAATTTAAATTATAATTATTTTTATCCCTAACTAGCTCAAAACGAAGCCATGGTAGTAAGCTCGGGTTAAATAATGAATAAAAACGCGATAAAACCGGATAAATAAAGTGTTTTATTTTTTCATTTTTTTCCATTTCCATTCCATTGTTCTTTTTTTGGGATTTTGCAGAGCTCTAAAATAGACTTTGCGGAGACCCTGGGCTTAATGTTTTTATGTACGAACGTTCTTATCATTATCGAAGTATAACATAGGTCCTAAGCTTCACCCCAATCGTACTTATCGGGGATGATTTTTCAAAAAGAAATGTCTAACAACCCAAAATCCCGTATTAAACTTCTTTTTTTACTCTAATAACAGTAGATATATTAAACTTTAACTCCCTTAGAAAATCATTTTCCAAGAACATGTATGTTGATTAATAAGTTTTAATTATATCAAAATCTCGATGTTGCGTTGGTAAATGAATTAATTAGAACAATTCGTAATTTGTTTTTATGGCTCAAGGCATATTTACTTGAAATATTTTAAACGAAAAATTCATCTTCACAAATTCACTCGCAGCGAGATTTGAGGATCCAGGGACGCGAGTTCATAACTCGCCGCAGATGATTTTTTTATTTAAAATATTTCTAGTATTTAGAACATATTATATTATTATATGTAACACCAACTATGTACTTCCTATCTGCAATAAATTTAATATGATTTTTTTATATTTAAAATCTGAATAACCTCGAAACTTTCACCCAATGGTTAACCCTATTACTATTAGCAAAGTATCGAAAAAAAGGTTCTAATCACTTTTAATTTCTCCAGGAATTTACCTAATTTCTGTGTCTAAGGGTGGCTTGTTTAAGTCTGTATAAAATATATATTTAACTAAATTAATTAACGGAAACTTCAATATTGGACTATAACATTTTCATAAGAAGAAGGTTGCTAATATGACAGTTTTGGCACTTTGTCAATTATCACGTTTTACAGTTTAAACAAACATGTTTAGGAATCGTAAGACAATTACTTTTTTTTTTTTTTAAATAAAAAAAAACCAATACTCACGCCACCCTCCCGAATTCGTCTTTTGGGACATCCTTCTCCGAGGAACCTTCAGAGATCTTCGCTCGAAAAGCCGCCACCCGAGCAGCGATTTCCTCCCGCGGCAACCTGCGCAACCAAACCAAAGAGACGCTCATCAATACCAACTACAACTGCACGAATAACTAGAAAATAACGATAAAAAAAATAAAACAAACCTACCAATGCATAGCGTAGTTTTACTCGAACATAAAAATTGTGATAAGGTAGGTAATATCGCAGTGGCGTGCGAATTCGAACTAATATTGAAAAGAACAGTAGCCGAGTTATATTAAAAATGATTTGCTTGCTTAGGGAGGGTTTGTTTTATTGATTTTGACTCGTGCGCAGGGTGCTTACCCTGTTATGGAAGGGTGCGTAATACGAATAATAGATGAAAGTGGGGCGATCAGACGGGGGTTGTTGGCCGTAGATCGATATTCTATGTAGGGGAATCGGTACACATGTTTCTTTATAGAAAAGACAGGTTCAAATTGATATGGATTTGAATTACTAATCAAATTGATAATTTTTACTAGTATCATGGCAAGTGCGATTCTTGTTTCTATACCTAAAAAGCCTTATTAAAAAACGTAACGGGCTAGTAACGGGTCAAATTCGGGGTAATTTAACCACTTTTGGTCAACTTTGAAAGTTCTTGTCACGGAAAAAGACAAAAAACCATAACTATTCCGATGATGCTATAAGGCTTCGGCCGCATAGGCTGGCTTATTGGCTAGAGGCTAGCGAGTCACCTAACTAAAACGAACGGTCTAGAAAGTTACGGCCGCACTGAGCGCTTAACACTTGGCTCCTAGCTGTGCGTCTTGTCAAAATGTAAGCCACTAGTCGCTACGCGCGAAGCAAGCCTTCTTCTCAAGAGCTGGATCAAGATTTTCTCGCCTGCTCGTTCTCGGATTTCTCGGGCAAGAGAGAAGACTCTACACTCAGGATTACACGTCTCAGTGTTCATAACGACAAACAATAATTTTATATAAATCATACCTAATCCCGTTTTGATGCGATGAATTTGCCTTGCATCTGTCTTTTTTGTTATTTTTACTTAATTTTAGTTACATTAACAAAGTAACATTATGCAATGGCACACAGAGCCAAACCTGCTGCAGTTTGAATATCGGCGTCCATTCCGAATAAAACAAATCAAGAGTGAGAGAAATGAGAGTGTCGATAACAGAATGTTCTTATTCTTATTCTTAGACTTCTCGTCGAGCCTTTTTGCCGTGAATCTGTGAGGGTTAGGGTTTTAGGGTTTTTAGTGTTCCATACCCAATGTCTAATAGAAAGTAGTCTATGTCTGTTCAAGGTCTATCTCTATGATATTCAAAAATCGATTCAGCAGTTTAAGCGTAAACTCACAGACTCAGATTTAGCGAGTATCAGGCACTTTGTACACGTACGTATGTGTACCACATTCGTGTATCCGTACAAATGATTCGAAAGCACCTGCGCCCTACGTTTTCACCCGCGTAAGTCAGGATCCCTCGAGAATATCAGGATGTGTTTTTACATAATATAAACCTTTCTATTGAATCACTCTATTTACTAAAAAAATCGCATCAAAATCCGTTGCGTAATTTTTAAAGCATATCACATGAGACAGATGGACGGCGGGATGCGGCTTTGTGTTCTTTTGTCAATATAACAGTTAACCAACGAGGAATAACCAGGAGCCCTATTTTAGAATCGCTCTTTGCACTTCAGGCAGTTAAAATAATACGATATCTGCTGATTTTCGTTCGATGCCAGTCTTGAGGCGGTCCATACCACTCTGCGGTCGTTCGATTCACATAGAAAAAATACCGAAATCGAACGAGTAGGTATATCAGTAGAAATCGAGGCGTTAAAATTGCTCGAAGAGGCGCATGTGATTCAAAAATACGAGTGCAGCGCCTCAAAAGCGAACGCGCGTATAAAATAAACTACTGAACTGTTTTCTAGAAAACTTGATACATATGTGTACCTTTGTAAACAAAAAAAATATTTGTAAAATTCAACTTTTAAAATAACCTGTATACTTATCATACTACAAGGCAGTACTCCAAGCTCTAACCAATGGATACAATCAATCCTGGCTAGCAGCCAGAATATTTTGGTGAAGTAATTGAGATCAAACGATAACTCATAGCAATCATAAAATCTGGGAGAGAATAGATATGCAAAGAATTGTAGTTTTGAAAACTATAATTTTTTAATTTTCATATTTCGTTTTTAAATGTATGTACACATACGTATATGTGATTTCTTACCATGTTAACCAGTGAGGTATGCACACGCGTGTCGTGTTTTCTTCCGGCCACGCGGAGATCATACCATATTATGATATTAGACGAGTATCGTTTTTGACGTAAAAGATTTAAGGGCCTGTTGCAGTACCGAGTGAAATTCCTTTGCATTGGACGACCCCAGACAGCAGAATACGAGAATATGATCAAATTGTTGAGCATATTTTATATTTTAGAATTGTTAACCAAACACACGCTTTATAAATGTTAATACCTACGATTTTACTTTTTTAATTAATAAATGTCAAATTTTATCTGAATACAGATGAAAAAATGTACTGTAAAAATTTGTCAGTTTTTTTTATCGAGCAAAGTTGCTTATATCGTGTTTTTAATCAAATATTTCCTCATTAGGTTTTTTGAACTACGACATATATTTTAAACCGACCAAAAATGAGTTGAAAAATTAATAAAATGAGTTTACGATTACTTACTACTGAATCAAACAATAGTCGATTTCGGAAATACCATCGAGAACCTTGCCTTAATCTTGAATGGTCGTGTGGGTTAAGCAACGCTTGGCGCGGTCATTACTTGGATGGGTGACCGAAAATGTGTGATAAAATGTTCCTCGAGCTCCTTTGGGCGTCCTCTACTTATCCCGCGGGAACAGGATTTGACAGCGAGGCGTAAAACAAAATAGGCTTGCACGGAGTGCATTTGGTTAGGTGGTAATAGTCTAAAGTTCAATTGAAATAAGTTTTGCTGCAAGAACTGCTAGATAAATTTGATGACTGACGATTCAAAACGTCAAAAGCATCATAGAATTGGAGATACTGTTACCACATTAGCTGTTCACAACTGTCTTCCTTCTGGTGACTTAGCTACTGTTATAGTTGAGATCAAACAGCATGGTATTTAAAAATAGAAAAATATCTTCGGAAGCATTCAGAAGTCTTGGTGGATTGCTGGTTTTCAATTTGGGATGGTTGGAGTAGTTTAGGAGAATTACTAGTCACGTACTATGGCCCAATTGTGAGGCTAATTGTGGAAAAGGCCCAGTGAAATTAAAGAACTTGAGATCTAAAGCTTTTTGTATTGTGATAATCTTAACACTGTTTCCACTAGAGATGTATGAGGATTGCACAAAGATGAGATCCATGTACAAAGAAGTGGATGGTTTGCTATGAATGTGTCTGATTATAGAGCAAGAGCGAGACAAGTTACATTGTTGTCATCGGCAATTTTGAAATAATAATTTCAGGTAGTTTTAACTTTTATATATCCAAGTGGTTGATACATGCACACTCTATGTTCTCATCTAACTAACCAACAAATATTCACAACAAAGATTCAATCCACTACCATCCCATTTCCATAGTCTTAGAAGTTTTCATCCGTAATTTATACATAGTTCTATCCGACCCGGGGTTGTCCTTGGCTGCATTTTATAGTGCAGACAGGGATAATCGCTGGTTTGGTGCCCATCACAAATTTTGAAATTAAAATGTTCCTAAAACAGGCCTCTACATTCTCAGCTCTACAGGCATTACACGAAGCACGCCTTCCAAAGGTCCGGAGCTCCATAGCTCCGACAATCCAAAATTGTAACAACAGATAATAAATGTGTTTATTTCATCGACATCAAACGGGTCCGTTTTTTTTGCAGTCAGAACTGGTCTTGAACTTGCAAACTGGGGATGAACTGCGCTTTCTTAATATGTTTCTCTTTCTGTGTTATCTTATCTGAATTATTTTACACTGTGTATCCCCCTCAGGATAAGGCAAAACCTGGGCCGGGCCCAGATATTTGTTTAAGCCGAACCTTACCCGGGTTCGCCGGGTAACTAAATTAATTAAAAGATTTGAAAGTGGTTTTTATAACCTGACACCAATTCTCTTTGGGACCAAACAGTTTATCCAACACCAAAGAGAACTCCAGATTCTTAAGCCTCAGATCTATGTCATCAATTTGATGCCTTTTTGATGAAGCATACCTTCAGTGTAGTATAATTTTAATGAAGTGTACCAGGAATATGATGTCCATCCAATGTAGTGCACCATCGTTGCGGCATAATTATTTCACTACAGTAACCTTATGATGTGACGTTTTTGATAATATAGATAGCTCTATGCTCTACACTAGTTACACCCAGGAAAAAATATGCGTAAAGAATGCTAGAGAACTATTGTTATGATTTTAAAATTATTAAACTACTTTCAGTAATTGATCTTGAAACTGGTTATTTGGGTTCAAATCGGTTAAATAGTAAAGTAATGATTAGTCTAAGTGGTTTACAGTAGGGCAAGTGTGAGTTCCACGTTAAAATCTCGTTTACTTTACGACAGAGTCATTCGAATAAACTATACACACAAAGTCACGTACGTTTCTTTGAGTATGAGTTTACGCATCTACTCGATAACCTTGACGTTTGCTCACTTTTTTCAACGTTAATTCGTTTTATCACGTTGCCAAATTGTCATGTTTTTGGCCAAATTAAGTAGGTCGCGTTTTACATGGATAATATCCGACAAAACGAACCTATATAAATTGAACGCTTTAATGTCATTTCAATTATCTCTTTCTAACACACGATGGTGACAAAGAAGGATATATAAACAAAGTTTAACAAAAGTCAAGCAAAAAATGGCCAAAACTTGGTTGTTTTCAAGTGTTATTTTTGAGGTTTTTTTGTGATTTCTGTGAAAAATCATCTTAGAATCAACGCACGAAAACTCAAGTTTAAGTGGAGTACACTATACTTCAATATTCGTTGGCGTGACATTCCTTGCAGTGATTTCGTGGTGAAGTGGTGTTAACCGGGTTTCTTTAATCATTTAAAATAAAAATAATTTAATATGAAGACTAGCTATACTCAACAAGAGATGATGGTGACATTTATGCAGCAGTAAGTAGACAACACCTCAGTTTTTAAACAAAAAGAAATTAATGGTAGCAAGGTAAACTAAGTATTTTTAAATTGATTCTAAATGTATTTATTTTTATTAGGCATGGCGACTTATCAAAACCGAGGAGAGAACCTAGCGGTCGATTGAAAACAGCTATTGGATGAGCTCACAATTCTGTTGAACAGTGATGCAACCGGAGATAAAAAACCTACAGACAAGTGAAAAAAGGTAATATAACTTTAGTAATATAACTTTGATTAGATAACTTCTGCTTGCATTGATTCTGTTGCAATTGTTTACTCAGTTATCTATTTGTTTGTTTTCAGGGTATGGAGTGGCCTCAAAAATAATACCAAGAAAAAGCATGCTCGTCCACAGAGCAGCTTTTGGTACGGGTGGTGGTCCGGCAGTGACCTCGAGGCTCTCGGACTTAGAACAAAAGGTTCTAAGCATAATGAGAGAACTAGCTGCAACCGGGCTAATTACAGTTTTCAGAAGCTGGTTTTTCACAGGTATTGGTGATTTAAACTAATTGATTTTAATTACCCACAATTTAAGTTAAACATATTGTTCAAATATCTTTTTATTTTCAGAATACATTTGAAGTAATGCCACCACTTGAATGTGAGGCCACACCTGAAGTCATTGGGACATCATGGAATGAAAGAGAACCACTTATTGTTGTTGGTTAGTACTTTTTACCACACCCTTTATTATTCCAGAGTTCAATTCTGTGGACTCACATTGTTATTCTTCTTAAAGAATGAGGTAGGTAGTACCAGTAGGTATCTCATGTTTGTAACAATTTTCTTATTATAATTGCAGAGGTCCAGGAAGATCTCCAGGAGTGGAATAGAGCGGGTGGGTCACACCAACCTCATATACCCTCTCCTGCATCACCAACTCCAGCAATAGTTGAAGAGCTTGTGCCGGCCGGCACAAGTGGCCACTGAGGGGCACACACCACGAAGACCTCTCCAAGATGACGAGGTCCATCAAGAAGATCTCCTCGACTGCGGCTCCAACCAAGGAATACAGCTTTTCAAGAAGCGTCACAACATTTTCTTAATTCTAATGAAGAATGGAGAAAATTTTTGCTGGAAACTCACCTTGACAAAGATAAAAATGAGAAGGAGAGACTGAGACTTCGTGGTATAGAGCTGGAATTGCAACAACAATGGCAGCAAATATGCCATCGAATGTTGGATGCATTGCACAAGATAATTTTATTGATAGCAGGCTTGTAGAAAAAGATTGATATTCATTTTTTACATGCCTATTCTCAATCACTTGTATAGTAGAGCAATCTATGATATCTTGTTCGTCCTTTTCAAAGTTAATAAAAAATGATAAATGCTTAAAAGCAAAGAAAATGTATTTGTCATTTTTTATTTACTTTAAATAGGTTCCTTGAATGAAACATCATGGATTTCTCCAACTAATTCTCCTAACCTCTTTACAATTTTATCTTTTTAAGCAAGTTTCCATGAAATAGACTGTCTTCTTTGTTTGTGCCTAATTAAGATACAATGTTTTTCTAACTCATAATAAATAATAAAACAGAAAAATATTTTATACAGTGATTTATTTCATTATTTACATTACACTTATTAAATTACAAATTAGAACTAGGATACCTACATAAGTTATATTTATGTCAAAAAAAACAATTATTATACCTTGGTAATTAATGTTATTAATGAAAGTAACTCTGTCTGTTCGCTATGTTCCACTTTCATGCCTAAAATGCTGAATCAATATTGATGAATTTTGGTGTAAAGATAGATGGGACCTTGGAGATGGACATGGTTACTTTTGATCCTGGAAATCCCGCGAGATTGGGTAATAGTGCGGGCGTAGCTAGTAGATAATAAAGACGAAAAGACATAACACAAAATTAATCCACAACTTGATAAACTTATGTAATTATAATAAATAATTAGTATAAACTTAAATTTAATGTAGCCTCCGAACTAATTGGTCTCTAATAGCTCGGCCTCTAATTAAATCAGTTGTGGGATTGGTTGGCTCCACATAGATTGCCTGTCTATCGTTGACTTCTTGATCTGAAAAAACAAGACAAATTAGCATAGTGCCTCTCTAGCTGAATGAGCTTTGTTATACTTGAGACTTAATTACCTGGATAGCCAATGTCAATATATTCTGGTACATTAAAATCCAGTGCCAAGTTGTGTAAAACACAGCAAGCTTGGATTATCGATTCTTCAATCGTCCAAATGTGTTTTCTATAAGGACACGAGCTGACATGTGCCGCATATTATAGACAGTTTCAGGTGAGCCTGGAACTGTGTCCCCAAATGGAGTCATCAACCAAGGACGTTGTGGATATCCAGAATCCCCTAAAATAATGATGTACAGTGTTGTTAGTTGAGAGGTTTTTATAGATTATACCTACGAAGCATAAGTAAAAATGTTTTTTTTCTTCTTTATGTTACCTACCTAATAGCCAGACCATTACTCCATGACGATGGACATTCTGCATAAATGGGTTGACAGGACTATTTTCCCATATAAAAGAGTTCATGGGTTGCTCCTCCAAATTTGGGATTAACATTAATAATTCTACAATCACTATCACAGATCTGAAAATAAATGTTGTTAATGTAATATGTACAGTTCAACTAACAAATGGTAATGCACACAAAAAGACTAATTAGGTTTATACAGCCGAACTTACCATTTGAACATTCAAAGAATAGAAATGTTTTCTCGAGAAATATAGGTGTTCTACATCAGAATTTGGTACTTACAAATATGTGGAAGTGACTCCCATCAATACATACAATCACCCCTTGCAGTCCATATTTAGTATATAATCTGGAAATAGGTATAAATATTATTAAATGAAGTTCTCGGTGATGCTATTTACACTTTAATTCAAGTAATGTATGTTCATGTTAAAGTTACCCTTACTTTTGGCTGATAGCATGTCTGGCAGCAGGAGTTTTTGGGAAACAAATATACTTGTTTAGCATATTTGGCCTGTGTCACTTCCTGTATGTAGTCACTGCATGATTTTTGTGAGAAATGTTGTGCCCTGCCAATAACCCGCTGATATGACCCACTGGCATAAAAAAGGAGTGCAGTGAGAACCAGCAACATGAGTTACAACAACAAGACATAAATGAAAACTGTGCTAATAAGAAAAACACTTTTTCAATCACAACTTTCTTATTGGATTCCACCATAAATTCAAGTGTTACTCGTTGAGTAGACTTCAAATCCGTTAGTTGACGAAGTTGTGCACACAGAAACTCAAAGGCAGCCTTCGAAAGACGATAATTTCTTCGAAATTCAGACTCTGAGAGATCCAAGAGAGGATTTGTAATTTTGCGCATTAAATATCTCCGAGACTGAAGCAAATTTCGATCTTCTAGTCTCTGAGCTTCCTTGTAACCGAAAAGCAAAATATGAGCGCATTTTGTCTTCTTTCTTTCCAACAATCCAAGGCACTACCTACTAACTACTCTTGTCTCACAGCAAAAATAACAAGTGAATGACTTTACTACCACGTTAGCGTTTTTTACGCCGCATCTGTCAAAATTGAAACTCGCACTCTACATTTTAGTACAAAAATTGTTTAACTTTGTAGTTGCGTAACGTAACGTAACTTTTTTCGTAGTGATAACAACTCGCACTCGAGTAGGTAAATTCGGTATTGTCCGCTAGGGGCGCTTTTTGAGTTTCCATACAAAATACGCGTTAACTTAACCATCACGTTCGCGTTTTTTTTACGAAAAAACTCACACTAGCCCCTCAGGTTAAGTTTTAGGTTTCTACGCATTTCAGTACTAGGTACAGAACGAATTTTACAATCAATGTTCATAAGCAAATTTTATTGAAATTAATACATACCCTTGTTCCTCCAGGCTGTCCTCCAGCTCGGCGCATTTTACTTCTATTTTGCGTTTCCTTTCGTGGTCAAGAATTTCCCGGTTTGGCTGTTTGTTTGACGCAGAGTCCAGTTTGGCGATTTCATCTTCCGTGCGATAGTTCACGGAGTCTTTGGTTTTACGCACTGTAGCCCAGTTCCTTTGCACGTAGCCATTAGTGCCGGAGCCTCGAGGCGTCGTCAACCCAATACCATTGTACATTTTGCTGTTTTACACCTAAAAACTATCAAAATGAATATCCAACATGCACTCGAAAACACTTGCTGTTTCGTAACTATTGACTCGTGTTTTTTGGAGTTAATAATACTGTATCATTCAGAAACAGACAATCTCGGGTTTAATTAAAAATATCGTACCGTTTGTAAGCACCGAGCCTTTAAATTTTAATTATTTTGTTTGAACCAATTACTTCGGCAACACGTCCATCTTGCTGATTTTTTATTTTATTTTTCTTAAATTTATGCACAGAGTATCTAAACGAAGTGAAGTTAGTCACACTTGGATTTTTGTAGTCAATTGAGAACGAATGATTTGTCGGCAAAAAGTGCCGACAATTTTTTTTTAATTTGCTATGTATTGATTAAAAAAAACACAAATCAGTCTATAGTCTATGGTATTTGTTTAGTAGCAGTTTTGAGGTTAGGTTTTTATTTACAAATAAAATCAATTATAACGAAATAGCACCTGAAATCTTTATCTAGAACATTTTCTTGCAAAAATGTTGGACAAAATACTCTACAATACAGTTCTTTGCCAAACTTTTTCTCCATGCAGCAAATATTTGGTTGCCGGTAACATTTACGGACAATTAGCTGTTTTTGAGTAAGATATCCTACTATTGCCAACTGAATTCTATTTCATTCTATTAAAAATACAATATATTGACTAATTTTCACGTTCTATTACAGTCTGGACCGTATACTAAACCCCGTAGTAGAACTTCTAACCTCAGACTACAATAGACCAAAATACATGCATAACCTAGAATCTGGCGCTCAAATATGCAGTTTAGCAAGCACGGAGAAGTTCCTAATCGTAGGTACAGTCAACGAAATCCTTGGATGGGACTGGAAGACTGTCAGCTCGTCGAAACTAAGCAAACCAGCTTGGACAATCAGAATTCACACTTCAAACTCAACTCCTATAGACCAATGTGATGTGAACAGCCTGTGGTTGAGTGAGGACAAGGAGACGCTTTACGCAGGCTGTGGGGATAACAACGTGCATGTGTACAGCATGGAGGGTGGTCAATTAGCCACTTATAAAGGGCATAAAGACTTCATTCATTCTGTTCATGGAAAGTAAGTATGAAAGGAAAATTTGCTGGCTTAGCACACAGCTAGCAAGGAGCAACACGGTTTACGATTCCTTTGACATTGTCTTAGATCTAAATTATTTTTTATAGGTCGGCATGTAAGTGATTTGTCCACTATTTCACTAGACAATAGTAAACTGATAATCTTAACTAGAAATAGTACAATCATTCAGCTAGAAGAAGGTAGTTGCACAGTACATAGAGGGAGCAGTATGGTAACTGCACACACACGTATACACACTCGTGATGTGGTCGTGAAGTGGCATGCAGTACTGACTGCACGGCAAAGCATACTTATGGGTCTCGTCGATGTGCATGTTTGTCTGAGTGAGCAGTTTCGAGCATTTGTTGGTAGTTTCCTTATTGCTGTACCCCAGGACTTAGCCTTTTTTGTACTGTGATAGTGGAATAACTAAGAATTTACTTTTAACATGATAGATTGGCAATTGACAAATTGATTAAGAACATATTTATTATTTTATTATTTATCAGGCAGGCAGTTAATATAACTGATAGGTGCCTGTTTCGTTTCCGTTTTGGTTTGGTACAGGTATTTGTCAAGTTTGTTCTTGAAGTGGTTGACACTCTGTGCCAAGATATGTCATCTGGTAGTTTGTTCCATGTTTTGACCACTGTGTTGCTGAAGAAATGGTTGGATTAACTTCACTGGTCTGCAAATCAAACTAGGCCTCTTAGCACATGTGTGTGTGTTGCGAAGCTTCCTACACACTAGTTTAAGCTTACCATAGGTTTATACATGTATGGTAACTGAATAATAACATTATAGGTAACTAATAAGCATGTTTTCCCCTCACATATTTAACAAAATACGCCTGAACCCACCTACAAGTGACATAATCCCCAACATATATTTATAAATAATATTATTGTTTCAGTAATGACACGCTAGTAACAGCAGGAGAGGATGGTCAAGTCCTACTGTGGGACAGAAGGACAGGCAAGTCACACAACCGCATCGAGCCTCACACCAACAGCAAGATGGCTCGCCCTGACCTGGGCAAGTGGGTTGGTGCTGCGTCTATTAGTGATGATTGGATAGTGAGTAGGAACTTCAACATATCAAAAACCTCAAAACTCTTTGGTTCAGGTGCTATGGGACTGGAATAACAGTCCTATAGGACCTGGAGTGTGATCCCACTTCCCTAAGATTATAAATCAGCAAGTTAAGATGATTGTTTACTTAGAAATTTGTGTTTCAATCACATAAAACTACTGATTAGATTGCAATGTAATTTGGTATGCAGATGGGTGAATCTGGATTATAATAATATAGTGTACTTTATATTCCGAAATTCCCAAGGGATTTACATGGATGAAATTATCGGGCACTGCTAGTTTCCTATACCTGTAGAATTACTATATACATGCAATTGTACATGTAAAGGCCATATTTTCCCCCAGGTATGTGGCGGAGGCCCGCGTCTGTCGCTATGGCACCTGCGCTCGCTGGAGGCAGTGACCGTGTTCTCTGTAGCGACACGCGCGCTGCATGTTGCGAGCTTCCACGAGGACTGTGTGCTGTGTGGAGGGGCCAACGACCATCTCTACCAGCTGTCTTACAACGGAGATGTTAAGGTAGTTATAACTGCCCTGTTCACAGAATATCTGAACACCTTCCTTTCATTCTGAACAGTACTCTTCGGAGTGAACTTACAGTACAGCAGTCCCCGACTGGGAAACTTGCGAAAGACCGTCAAGTGGGGATATATACATATATTTAGTTAGTTGAGTTAACAACAAGGGGCTGTGTTCACAGAATATTATTTATAGTTAAAATGAACTAGATATAGAACAGCTAAGGTCTATTACCCTTGCAATGATGAGAGCGATACCGGGAGGTTCCTGCAGAGCGCCCGCTTGTATGTCGCCGCGGTCGAGCCTGTGACTTCTACTGTAGCTGAAAAGATCTGAGCAAGGAGATAATGTTGACCTGCAACAACAACTATACACACAATGTGGTTTCTGTAATAGAATTGTCCAAAATATAATTTTAACATCATAGCGATTACTAACAACCAAAGAGTTATATTACTAATACTGGACTGTTCACTTAGAACCAAAAAGTGTTTCGCCACATTGAGCATGCTGTCCCTTTCTAATAACACTATTAGAAAAGGACAGCATGCAATAAATAAATAAAAATAAAATATGCTAACAATAAACTCAAAATGAAACCATAACTTGGAGCTGAATTAGCAATAGAAACATTTTTGAGTCAAAAATGTATGGAAAATAAAATTTCAGATAATTTTAATACATTACCTCTTGTACTCTCTTCAGTCCCCCCCCCCCCTGGCAAACCTTTCCCCATGTGTATAATATGTAGTATATACCCATTGTCTAATACTTACCCGTAGTACAAACCTAATTGCTTATTTCGGGGCTAGATGGCGTAACGTACTATGTCCTACCTTATTTATCTATTATTATATTATATCAGGTGGAGCTCCCAGTGTCGTCCAGCACTGTATACTCAGCGGCCATAAGCTCGGGAAGCGGCGGCGCGGGCTCAGTGCTCGCCGTGGCAGGCTCCAGCTCACAGATAGACCTCTGCACTTCGCTCAACTATAGAGACCAAGTGCTGCACTTCCGATAGGTTAGCTATAGTTTAAGTAATTTTTAATATTAATTAAAATAATGAATAAAGTTTTTAATAAGTAAAACAATTTTGACTCGAATTCCTTAATATATTTTAGTAAAATCCTACGCTTGTTTCGTCAAAATGGATATAAGCATGGTTTTTTTATGTGCAAAAACTGCAAAACCAATTTCGACGAACCTTGGAACGTAGCCAGCTAGAGTTGTGGAATAGTTTTTAACCACATAATCCCGAGGAATCGGGGTTTACGCGGGTGAAAACGCGGCGCACTCTTATCCACCCTTTAAAAAAATAACTTTTATACGAACACTTTCATTTTCAAATCAAAAAATGAATTAGGTGATTAATACAATTAACAACCCTGCAATAAAAAATAAGTAAAACTACTTCTTTCAAATCGAAATTAATTAATTTAATATCATCTTACATCTCTATAACTAAGACTCAAATATAGCCATGGCCGGCAACATCAGCGGGAATGAACCCGCGACTCCCATCCTTCTTCCTCACATAGAACCACTCCGCATCGACATCCGTTTCCTTCCCCCCTCTAACCAACCCCACCACTTCTCCT
Organism: Idaea dimidiata; assembly: GCA_949358125.1. Taxonomy (NCBI): domain Eukaryota; kingdom Metazoa; phylum Arthropoda; class Insecta; order Lepidoptera; family Geometridae; genus Idaea; species Idaea dimidiata. Next base: position 28,953,655 of record OX442326.1, read on the forward strand.
TTACTCACAGACACTGTCCTATTCAATTCACACCCAGTTTAATCACTCGTAACAACTAATAAAGTCTGTCGTTTGGAATAACTAGCTTTACTCTTACTGTCTATAGAACAAATTGATTTGGTTTTCAAATATAGAGTGTCGAATTGTTTTTCCGCGCAAGAGTCGCGGGTTTTTCTTTTCGCGCGCGTTTCGGAGCGGCTTCTCGTTCGTAGGTGTTCTTTTTCTGTGTCTGTGAGGTTACCGCAGGGTCGAGGGTAGAGGTCCGTGCTGCTTTCCCAGCAGGGAATGTTCTTTGGTGACGATCTGGTGAAAAAAATGTGGTTAATATATTTTGTACGTAGTGTTAGGACACTGGCCAATAAGTATATTAATTGGTCAGCAAGTTAGGCCGTTAAGTAAGTTAGGTCGGTGCGAAGGTGGGAAGATGATCTTAAGAAGGTGGCAGGTCCATTATGGACCAGGAGCGCTCGGGACCGAACTATATTGCAGAACTTTGAGGAGGCCTATGTCAGCAGACAAGCTGACAACGTATAAAATAATAAATTTATAATTACCTACTAATGTTCAGCAATAAAGGCTATCTGTATCTATAAGTTAGGCCAACGTGTAGAGGCCTCTAGTTGGTATAATGTTAGTAATTTGACACTTGATAGCAACTGAGAGAGATAATTATGTTCGTAGAGGCAACATCAACTATATGCGCCCCATGGTTTCAGCCGTCTAAGTCCTACGGCATAAAAGTATCCTAAATATATGTTAATCTAGATCTCCAGCTGACATTTGCAGACCTAGTTTCAACGCAATCGGTAGTTTTTGCCGAGTAACAAACATACTTTAAAGTTTAGCGAAAGACGAAAGTTTAGCCAGTCTCGAATCAGAGACGCTACGCTCTCGGTCAATGGGTTTTAAACCAATTTTTGGTGCAGCATGTCTGGCCAATATCTGTAGTGTCTCAACATAGTAACTTACCTATTAGGCAATATCCCTAACGGCAAACAAGCGGCATACAGCACGTATCCTTCGTCTCCATGAGGCGTCTGTGTATACAGCCAGTGTTCATTCTTGAAGACCGCGTTCACAACAGTGCCGAGCGGTAAAGACACCTCGCTCTGACACTCCTTGTGGGTCTGGTAGAGGGTTGTTGGGTACGCGATCACTACTGGTATGTTGCCCGGTCTGTCGATCGTTGCCTGAGGATAAAAAATAATAGGGTATTTTTATAAATGACTAGCTGGTCCCGCAGTTTCACCCGTGTAAATCCAGATCCCGTGGGAATATCGGGATCAAAGTAGCCTATGTTACTCCTCGAAAATGTAGCTTTCTATTGGTGAATGTTTTTTATCGGTCTAGTAAATTCGGAGATTACCCCCAATATACATACATACTTCCTTTGACGACCTTTGTGTTTTATATTTTGTAAGCGTTACTTCTACTAGTATCATTTACCGGCAAGTATCTCGATTATATAACTAAAAGATTAACCAGTTACACATCAAATACGTTTAATTAAGAGGTGCTTAAAATATCTACTTAATTATACTCAAGTCACTTCCGTAAAATTCAGAGATAGTTCTACTTAAAATGTCTGACTTGACGAATTACAGCGACCGTTATACAGATTGCGTTACAGAAAGCATTATCAATCAAGATTACGGACTCTGTGGTGCGGTGGTTGGACGTGAAGGTTAAGCGTTCGATTCCTGCCGTGAAAAAATGATAAATAAAAACGGGACCCTTTTACTTAGGCTCCACTGTCCGTCAGCCACATTAGTGGACCCCGCATTGTAAGCCTGCGGATGGCCGTCAGTGGGGACGCTATAACATATATAAAATAGCTGCGCCCCGCGGTTTCACCCGCGTGAGTCCCGTTCCCGCGGGATTATCGGGATAAAAAGTAGCCTATGTGTTAATCCAGGTCTCCAGCTACCTATATTCCAAGTTTCATCGCAATCGGTTCAGTAGTTTTTGTGTGAAAGAGTAACAACCTCACATACATATATACTTACATACAAACTTTCGCGTTTATAATATTAGTAAGATTAGTGATTCAGTTAAGGGAAGCTTAAAAAAAAACTTTTGACCTAACCTCAAACTTTTAAGTTCACTGAGCTTGTTGGTGAGCGGAGAGAAAGAGCAGTGTTGGTCTAGTGGTAGATATGCCGACTTTAATTCCGAAGGTCGTGGTATCAAATCCCGGCCGCGCACCATGTCTTTTTCTTTAATAAAAATTTATGTGCGCTATTAACATCGCTCTTACGATGAAGGAAAACATCGTGAGAAAACCCACGGCATAAAATCACGCACAAAGGTCCAATAGTAGGGTAGGGCTAATTGCGGAAACACACATTTAAAAACTTTTAACTTTATGTGAGCTTTTGACCTTGAACTCATCTGATTATATGTTGTACTGAATGCGTTAAACGAAAAACCAAAAAAAGCTCTATCTTTTTAACCAAAATACAAGTAATTTCGTTTAAAAACAGCAATTTAAACTGTGTCCAATTTAGCGGCAATTTGGCGGGTTATTCGATTGCACATGCACAGTAATGCACATGCGGAATATCTCGATGGTTCGCACAAAAACCGAATATATCACGGCCGACCGTAATGTCATAATAACATTGAAAGGTATGAATAATGATCGAGATTTACTGTAGTACTTAGGTAAAGACATTTCATGATACAGAGGCGTAGACAGAACACTTTCTGCAGGTCGTTGGTTCGAACCCTACGGGGGTATTTTTGAAAGCTTTACTTATGAAGTTCAAAATTGACAATTTAAGTTAAAAACAAATGATAAACATGTTGAATTTTTTATATGAGCTTTTGACTTTTAATTATCAGATTAAATGTTGCACTGAATGCGTTAAATGAAAATAAAAAAATAGAACCTTGTTTATAACCAAAATACGAGTGATTTCTTAAAACTACAATTTAAACCCTACAGGGGAATGGAATTTTGGAAAGCTTTGCTTAAAAAATTGCAAAATGACAATTGAATAAAAAAACAGTGCTTTTAAGACATTTCCGATGTCCAATACAGATGATAAATATGTTTGCATTTACTATATCTACCAAAAAACTGTCCCTGAAAAATTCAGTTACATTATTTATTACTAGCAGCGCTCTATAAGTTTCACCGCGTAAGTGGGAACATCGCGATGAAAGTTTGTGTGTATCTATGTGTTAATCTCGATCTTCAGTTATCTGCATTGCCAAGTTTCATCGTTTAGCAGACTTTACGTGTAGGTGTAACAAACATCGTTTGCTTACACACCAAGTTAATATTAGGATAACTGCACGTTCGTAAGGGTTCGATCACTCTCTTCTGTTATCATCATACGAGCGATGTTCCCGATTACATCCCTCTCGGGAGCCCGGGTGACGCTGCCATCGCTGTGGCAAAATTCTGGGCGTATTTTATATGATTTGGCTTTTATATTTTGATTTAAGATTTATTTGTAATGTTATGTATATTTTAATGATTTATTGTAGTTTTAGGATTTATCAATTGAATTTTAATAATATGTGCCTTATATGTTAATTGAAATATATATATTTGACTGAACCCTGACGCGCAAAGAAGAAGCAGAAGTCCGGGTTTCGATATCCTACTTTTGCTCTCTCTACCTATATATTCCACAATAACTTAGTTATCTTTTTATCGCATTTAAAATTCTTTTGTACAGTGACTGTATTCGTTAACAGCATTATGCGCGCTAAGATATGATTAATGACTTCACAATACGCTAAATAACATCCAGTGCACGTATTCTATAAATAAATCGTCTCAACATCGCTCCAGCATCGTTTTTTTTCTCGAAAACGGTACAGCGATTACAGTAATTCGGCAAGAAAAAAAATTGGCAATATATACTTTTTAAACTTACACGATTTCAGTTAATTATTATTATTACCTACTTATTAGAATTTTAGATCTAGATCGCAACCACGGCCGGTGTAACTCGTTTGCCGAAACGTCGAGATAATTTGGATTTAAAAATATATCTACAAACGCGATATAGACCCGAAGGTCTAATAATATTATTATTTAATTATTTAGACCTGCGGGTCTAAGAAAAATTAACATTTATTTATTAATCCTTACGGTGCTGAAGCGATGTTGCGACAATTTAGTTATAGAATACGTGCCCAGTTCAACATCTCGATATAAAAATGGTAATTAATAAATCTTATCGCCAGTTGTACTTGTATGCTACTTTTTGCAAGCCATATTGCTTTTATGGTCGACTTTTTATTACTTTTATGTGATACTTACTTCGCCCTGCGGTTTAGACGCGTATAAGTCTCGATTTATTTATTTATTTACTATTTGGAAATCCAAGAGCTATAACTTAAAAAATAGACAACACAAACTAACAATTGAAAGATTTTACGAATAAAAAAAAATAATTCGCGGGAATATCAGGATGTGTTATACCTACCTACATATAAACCTCCCTATTGAATCACTTTAGTTCTACTAAATAAACGGCATCACAATCCGTTACGTAGTTTTAAAAGATTTAAGCATACATACTAACAGACAGACAGGGTGACGCCACTTTGTTTTATATAGCGTCGTCGTACGGTTTCACCTGCGGGTATATCGAGGTCAAAAGTAGCATAGGAGTGAAACCGTACGGCGCAGTTAGTAGTTATATATTTCTAACCTAGTACATACATAGTAGGTAATTAGGTATAAATAGAATTGTCATTTCATTTCTTAAAAATTTTGTTTGAAAGCGAAACGGGGAAGAGAAGCAGAATGTATTTAACCGACTTCAAAAAAAGAAGAAGGTTCTCAATTCGTCGCGTATGTATTTATTTTTATGTAGGTATGTTTATTTACAAGTTCTTTCCGATTTTATACGTAATCTCTCCCAAAATACCTATCTAGTAATTAATTAGCAACTCATAATTAATTGAACTAATCTGACTTGAAGAGTAATAATTAATGCCGTCGCCGTACTTTCTCTATTTCTCTTGTGTTTTAATTAATTCTATGTATTGAAGTCGTTTTATCTAAAATACAGTGGGTGAAAGATAGAATTCTGGATTAACGCATAGTAGGCTGCTTTTTATACCAATATTTCAGTAAGATCAGGGACCCTACCGCATAAATCCCGTCGAGTTCAACTCGACGTCGTTTTGAGAAAACGATGCAGTCGATAACGGGGTTGAAAAAACCTACCGCGCAAGGAGCGAGCAGAAATTGTCCATGGGTTTAACGTCGACAGTAAAACCGACAGTTACGCGGTAGAGTCCCAGAACCTACCCGAACAAACCCGCTGAGCGCTGCTTGTTTTGTTTAGTAAGGTGACGATTAGGCATTGATCTCAACCTTAATAGTATTGCATTAGAATAGACGGATTTATGTTTATTTCGCGTAAATGAAACAATAAATGTGTTTGAGACTTCACCTCTATTATATTATATTGTACCTAGAATGTTTACCTACAATCAAGCAGGCTACAGACTAATATTTATTGTTTTTAATGCTCAAGACATATTGGCTAGGAACCTGTGCCGTTAGAATCCTGTAATGGGATTTTTTTTTTGCAAAACAAATTTCTAGGCCACAGACATTTAGATTTAACTGCACAGTTTTATCTAACGATATTTTGATTAGATTGTCAGTTCAAACTTTAACTGTACATCTCTTAGGGCGACTTGCATAACACAATTTAAAAATAATTTATGGGAAATCGAACATTGGACTCTATTTCATTAAGTGGACGATTGATAATATGTTGCCACACATTGACAGTTCTTGAAATTCTGACAATTTTAAACACGTTTAACAGCTTAAACATGTTTAGGAACCGTTATGCAAGCCGGCCTTAGTTTTGCACGACACACGTACGTAATAAAATTTTAGCCTCCAGAATGTAAACTTAAAAAAGTAACACGATTGGAACTCATATTTACACGAGACCCCTCGAGACCAAGATCATTGTAACATGATCGAAAAGTCGAAGTAAGGAAAATTTAAAAAAGTCGAAAGTCAAATCTTACCTCAGACAAAAAGCTGTCCAAATTCCTTATATCATATCCGAACCGCTCACTCCTCCGCTTCTTCTTCCGCCGATGTCTATGCCGGTGTCTTCTCCTATACTCCTCCGTGACACAGCTATCATCCGAATCACTACCACCGTTCACAAACTCTTCACAAGCACTCCTAAACCTTAAATTATGATAATACTCGTTCCTACCCACAACTCTATCCCGCACGTTTGATTTACACTTCGTCAAGTTGCTGAAACGTTCATCTTTATAATAGTTTAACTGTTTTGGTTGCTTCTCATCTTTCCTTTCGTACGTCTTCTCCGGTAGCTTGTCTAAGTTTTCCTTCAGGACCCAAGTTAGGGATATCTTGGACTTGTGCCGGTGTGCCAACGGTGTGGAGTGGAAGAGACCCATTTCGACTATTTCTTCGTATTCAACTGGAGAATCGATGTCATCCGTGTCGTCGGTTAGTTTGCAGTTTGCTAGTAGATCTATCGCTTCGCATGCTGTTGTGTTTGTCTGAAAAAATATATAAATTATTTAAAATGAAAAATGGTAAAAGAAACCTAACATTGATTTTTAAAAACCTATTCAACGGTTGTGACAAAACATAATTTGGATTACTGTCATGTCTTTAGTCACACTCGCCAGGTTAAGACGAATCGATTGACGTAAGAATCATCAAAATCGGTCCACGCGTTTGGCCTCTAGAACGCCACATAGAAACATCCATACAGACATACATACATAGACCGATAAACACATTACCCTCCTTTGCGACGCGCAGTCGGGTAAAAATAAAGATACTACGACGGCACAAAATTAGGTCACATACATGTCATCATCAGCCTCTAACGCCAAAAATATAACACTTCCTTTGGCAGTCGTGTAATAAAATCAAGAATCTTCCTAGTTTAAGTGGAGTAAAAATAATAATGTCATGTTAAAAGTTTAACATTTATTCCGCTTTTATCTAGCTAGAACGAAAAAAAAACTGCTATACCGCTTAAATGCTAAGTTTAAAATATTCATCAGGTTTTTAAGATTCGTATTTTTATATTTATAAAAAAATGGTAAATAAGGTCTGTAAAGGCCAAGAAAAGTAGGGCTCGTTGATAAAATACTTATATAGTATTTTATAAAAGCCACCGGAAAAATGTATCAAATTTCAACATATTTTTAAATCATTAATTTTTTATTTACCTGAACATATTGTTCCCGAGACTCCGTATCCTCAACAGAGTACGGCGGCGGCAACTCCTTCAGCGCAATCTCTGTAAACGAATAACAGAATTAAAATACTCAATCGATCGTAACTCAAGCGGAAGCTTGCAATAACGAGATTTATACCATAGTCAGCTGAGCGTATTATTGGGCATAAATAATGGATTAATGAAGGTGGGCGATAAGGGGAACAATGCACGTAATACACGTCTCGAGGGGATATGCGGTGCGTTATTTCCCGGCTCCTTGCGTGCGCGCAAGTGCGGTTGCCGCGTGCGCCGCCCACCGACCGACCGAGCGAACGCAGTCGTCCGCGCGCCTCTAAAGTATATTTCTCACTGATACTCTATCTGAGTCCGCACTTTCGGTGGATAAATATACGGAGAACGGGCTCTGTTTCAGCTTCTCGTATGATTGCAGAGTTTGAAAGGAAGGTGCTTACGGCCTTTAATATAATAACTACTCTAAATAACGAAACCTATTTAGTCACATTTTAGCTGACTGAATTCAGCTGTATATTCCCTAACGATATTTTATCATGGTCGGAATTTTCAGCAGAGTTTAGATAGGTGGGAAACACCTAAAATTATCCCTAAATAAGGAATTGAATAAGACTCGTCAACCTTGAAACTGTGAAGTTAGCGAAAGCTCGGTCTTTAGAAATAATTCCGTTATTAAATAAAACGCGAGTGAACCCGATAAATATTGTGTTTTAAGTGCAGATTTCTTTTACCATTGATTTAAAAAAATTCTCACAACCTATTTTTGAAATGAATGGCTAAAGCAAAGAGTTGTAGTCCCCGGAAAGCTAGAAATTTTTAACATCTCATGACTATCACAATGGAACTCGTTGTTCTCTCGCCTAACGAAGTGGTGGTAACTCGACAGTCACAGATTCCCTAATTGGCTCGTGTGAGACACCTCTCAAACGCTTCTAACAACTTCACACATGTTGTTTAGTAGTTAGAGCTTGTTTGGTAGACGAATTTTGTGGAACTTTTAGTGTGTTTGATAAGATAATAATTATACTGATGCAAAACTTACTGACTAGAGTTTTTAAATTTATTAAGTGTTTCCTTCACTCGAATGACTATTTTTGAAGAAAATGCATTCCAAAAATTGCTGTCCTGTTTGGTGTAAATAATTCTTAATAAAATTGAGTCATTTTTCAGTACCTACCTACCGTAGCGAGTTATACCTAAATATCAAAATACACAGAATTTTTGTTTAGATATAGATAGATAGACAGATACCTACACCGCCTTTTTTGTTTCAATATTAAATTCTTTTAAATTATTGCAATTAATATTTTTATTGTTTTATATACAAGAAAGTTTTATCGTTTAAATCCAAAGCTAGCGAAAAGTAAATACTAATTAAGTTATGGTGCGCAAAACTTGAAATAAACAAACTTCGCAAACTTTTGCGTTTATAAAATTATTATTAGAGTAAGATAAATAATTGTACAAAAAGTGAATACTTTCAATTCGTTTAATTTTATAATAACAGTAGTATTTAAATACCTACCTACTTAGCTACTTTTGGTTGAAGCTGTCTTTCCGGCGGGTGTCAACGAAAGCGCCAATAAAACCCATTCGAAAATACTTTGTGGTCAGTATCTCAGAGATACAAACGCTTTGTGACAACTTTAACGCGCGTAATGTTATTAAACATCGCAGCTAATCTCACAGAGCACATGAATATTTTATGTTTAAAGTTCCGAAAAGCGTCCAATTTAAAGTAACTTAAAAATAACGTTTTATTTTTTTCTTTAAGTAACAGTAAAGATAAGATTTACAGTGTTACTTGATTGTTAGTCGTAAGATTTCTTTTCGTTTTTAAAGGTGCTCCGACACTGGGAGTAATTTGTGCAGTTTTCGTTTAATCTATGTCTTTACTTCATGTAATGTGAGTATTTGTGTTTTGTTGTATGTTGTTTATTATAATCTCATTGCACTTAAAGTATTACTACAAAATCTCTTCGTCAATTTAAGTTATTTAACAAAATAAAATTAATGTATGTATGTTGTACAAATAAAGTTATTATCTATCTATCTAATCATACGCGTAATGTAACATTAATTGGCCTTTCATCTAATTTTGGATGATTTATGCAGCCCAGATGGAGTAGGCTTGCCCAGCACCTATACCACCCTCCCAGCCTTGTCAGCCATACTCAGAGGAAAGAACTTGTCAATACGTCTAGAGCTAACTAAGCCGTGGGTTTCCTCACGATGTTTGCCTTCACCGTATGAGCGATGTTATTAACGCACATAACTTTTCCGCAAGGAAAAAGACATTGGTGCGCGGTAAGCCGGGATTCGAAATCACGACCTTCGGAATGAAAGTCGGGGTATCTTATACCACTAGACCAACACGGTACCGCTGTAATGTAACATTAGAGAATATATTTTGGGCATTACATTACAATTTTCCTGGTTGGCAAGCATAATATGTAGCTAAAGGTGGATTTACACTAAACGAACAAAGAGCTAGAGCTAGAACAAAAGCATTCTTCCTTATTTGTTTAGTGTAAACGATAGCTCTTTTCGGTCGTCATCATCGCTCATGTTGGTTTCCCTCCCTCACTTGTTGCAATGCTCAAATCTGTAGTGTTACATTACACGCGAATGCAACCGGTGAGAGAGCACCTTAACTTGAGTTTGTAAGTTTTATATCGGCAATAAAGTCATGTGAAATATCTACCACCCACGAACTTTGATGTTTTTAATGGTATTTAGTGACAATTTTTATACTTACGTTTTGTAATTTTCTTTGTTTATTGTTTAGTGAAACAAATCGACTGATTAGTTTAATGAATACTCGTATATTTTATGTGTGGGTGAATGTGTAAATGTATAGATTTTTGCTTAGTGGGAGGTTTTAGCTTGGCTTGTTTCTGCTACCTAAATCCAAACGCTAAGCAGACTTAATGCTTCTCTACCGATTCGTTGGTTGGTTCGGCCACCAGAAACTAGTTAACAGCACTAAGTAACAAAGGGCTAGGTAAAGGTATAGGTGATGTAATTAATGTCAAAGAAATTTTAATGTTAAAATATGTAATGTAAGTAAATAAGCTTATTTTCTAAATAGCATATCTACGCGGAACGGATATATCACGGAAGAGACTGTCTCATGACACACAGGTCACCCGGAGTTTAGGAGACGGCAGTAAATTGTTAAATTCACTGTATATCTATCAATAAAGCATTTAAATTTTCATTTTTTTTTCATTACAAATGTTAAAACTATGTAATGTAAGTAAAATAAGTAATTAAGTATTAGACATAGACCATGCAAATTATTTCTGTGATTTCATCGTTACATAATTGAGATATTATGTAAGCAGTAAGGTTGAGATTAATGAATGTCATCGTGTTTGAATTTTGGTGTAATATTTTTTTTTTTTTTTCAATTTTGGTGTAAACATTCATAAACTCATGATAGAGTTTAAAATACGAGATGTAACTGGTATGTCTCTTTCCGCTTAAATGAGTATCCTCGTTACACCTTGTACAAGTAAGCGGGAAGCTAAGTTTTCAGTTTTTTTTACGGAGTTTTTCAAACGCTTAACATTTCAAGTTTTTTTCTTTTTCTTTTCTTTTTTCTTTTTTTTTCTTCTCTTTTCTTTTTCTTTTTTATTTATTTATTTATTTATTTATTTATTCACATAGGGATAACAAACAGTTATACAATAAGGTTTACTAACGAGCTAATTCTATAATTTATTAAACAAGAGTATAACCCACAGCATTATCCTCATATTACCAAAAGTTTTATTAAAACATTGGTGTCGTGGAGGTTTTTCTTTTCAAAACTTCTTTATAGACTGAGATGTAAGTACATCTCATAAAGTGCTGAATATAATATAAGCAAAGCGATTAAAACCGAAAAAGGAGCATAATTTCGTAATAATGTTAATTGTTGTTATTGCAAAATTGTAATTACAACGAGATAAACGTTATTGTAGTAGTAAAAGTAGGTTATAATTAGTTTCACTCGGTTTCTCGATATTTTTAACGACTGTTAGACAGCTTCTTATGAAATAGTTTCAGGATAAGATGCTGCTGTGAAATTCTATAAATAAATAATAAATCCTGTGACGAACACACATCGCCATCTAGCCCCGTGCTAAGCTGCTAAGCTTGTGTTACGGTGACTAGACAACGGATATACTCGTACTACTTATATTTATTTTTCTTTTGTAAATACATACATATTATACATAGAAATACGCCCAACCCAATTACAAATATTTATTTTTAAGCATAAATATTTGCACCCAGCGGGAATCGAACCCGCAACCTTCTGTATTGGAGCCAAGCGTTCGCCCGACGCGCCACAGAGGTCGTCGATTTTAGACTATAGATTTTAACTTGACATTCGTCAGCTTTATTTACGGTCATATTTTATAGTGTATCAATGCATACTTTTTAAACACGGTTTGTACTCATATTTACATTTTAATCTTACCGGGTCCTAATCGCTTGTTGTTTATTTAAATGACTTTACCTCGACGTTTCGACTATGTTGTAATAGTCTTGGTCGCGAGGGGCGACGACTAGTAAGTCGACGACGTCGTAGTTTAACCACCATTGAAGTTAAAAGTCTTTAAATATTTCGAGAAATCGAGTAGTGTTATCAAACTTATTTATTTATTTATTAGGTTCACCAACAGTAACATACACTAAAACTAATACAGAAAGTAACATTTTTCTAAAGATCGTTACCATAAAAACACAACGTTACCATAAAAAGTAAAGTACGATTAAAGTTTCCTAAACATATTATAAGGAAGACTTTCGTTTGTTTTTTTTAACAAATTAGTTTCATTTTACACAGTAGTTCGGTATTACGAGTGCATTACGTGTGTTAAAAACAAAAATAATAATTATTGAGCTAAATTAGCGAAAGTGTAAAGATACCTAACTAATTAAGCTGATTACGTAAAACCTTAATTTTTAAGTATTTCCAGACTATTTTGCTTTAGCAAGCAAGACGCTATTTTGGCGTCGTTATGGACACTTATTCTTTTAAGACTAAAATGTCTTGACGTATTTTTTTTTTAATATGTTGGTAATATTGCTAGAAATCGCTTTAGCGAAATTGCAAAATTTCCAACAATTGCTGAACAGTTTTTGAGAAAATCTAACGATTCTGAAGCGATTTTGAAACCATTTATTTGCAGAATACGTGCTTTGGTCGTTTCTCATTATAAGAATCTACTTAAAATTGTATTTATAATACACTGTACTACCGACGACAGCGCAATGCCGGGGCGTGTCGCTAGTGTTCAATAAAAAACGAAAAATCCATCAATCAAAGTATCGATAAAATCGTTATGAGGCGTGAAAACGGGAAACAATGCGTTGAAAAGATCTCACGAGCACATCTCTATGCGGGGAATGTCCTAACAATGACTGGAATGCTGGCCATCCCGCCGGATCACGACGCGGACTGCCCAAATCGTGGACACACGATCACGCTACCCCTTGTAATGTCTTTTTAAATGTACACGCATTCCGAAATATAACTCGGGGTATTATAGTAGCGAGTGAATAGGATTCTTTCTTTAAAATGTCTGGGTTTGAGGCTCGTGCTTCTTCATACAAATGTAGAATTCACCCTTGATTTTTTTAAATATTGCGTTTTGATTTGGTACTTTCGATATGGAAATTGTAATTTCAATTTATATAAAAATAAATTTTGGTAACTTCACAGATCGTCATTTAACCCTATTATATTATAACTATTATATATGAGTTTGTGTTATGATGACTATAGATAGACAATGGATATAATTTGTATAATATATTTTTCTTTATTAAACACGTTACACACATTAGACTTATGGAAACATCTAGACAAGAAACAAATATTTTCTGATAATCGAACTCGCAACCGTCTGCGTTGCAGCCGGAAAATGGCCGAAAAACAGCTGAATACTTTTGTAAGGGGAAGCGCGAGCCAAAACCGAGGTAAAATCTAAACAAATTACATCTTAGCCACACGAATATTTTAAAGAAACAGAGATAATTCATAATTATTACTTGCATTTAATTTATTTAAGGCGTTTGTGGGCGGTCCTCAAAAATACCTACGATAGAACCTCATACGGATTTTAGATAAAAATCTATAATAACACGTTAATGATCGAACTATCGAACCTTACTTGACCGAGATATTTGTACGATTAACATTTTTAATTATCATTCATTCATATTTAATTATTGGCTTAGTTACATAACTGTCGATTATCGCTACGATTTTGAACATAAACTGTGAATATGATTATTTTTGAACGTCTGTGGGAGTTTTAATGCTGGGTAAGGAGATTAGCTTAAAGTTAGAAGAGCATTACTATCATCTATAAATTAACTCGAGCAGGGGGGTTATTCTGTGCAAACCAGTTCTTAAGCAGGATCGATTAGAGCTGAAAATATGTAGATTGTAGACCCCAGTAGTATTATTCAAAAAATTTGTACAAAAACATTGAAAATTAACTTCGAAACTATCTACGTAAACCTACAACTACAATTTACATACCTACTTAATATTTATTAATTACAAATTAATACACAATTAATACAATATCCAAATACCAAAGAAAAACAAAGTCAAACTCAAACTAATATTTAAACCTAGTTATTAAACTACTTACCCAATTATTACTAAGTATTCTATTATATTTAGACCCACTATAATTTATCTATATATCTTCATTTATATAAAAGTGGAAGCCTAATATCCCTTGGTCTCGGCATCACCCCTGAACGGCCGCCCATTGTGCCACTTCAGTTTTTACGTTTTTCTATGTCTAATTTGTTGTTATTTGTGTTTTTGGTACATTAAAGTGTTAATCAATCAATCAATAAACGGCTGGACCGATTTTGGTATGGAAATATTTCCGAGAGCAGGTAGTAATATAATAAAGTACTGTCCCCAAATATTCTATGTAAGTCGATGACTAAAAAAAAAAAAAAAGCTCATTGAGCATTATCATATCACTGATTTCTATTTGTAGAGACACAAACTGTAAAAAAAATCTCAGTCGATTTTATGAAATAATTTTCGCACGTGGGTAGTAGTGGGTACGTGCGTGGAATGTAACCTGGATGGGTTCCATTCCACTCAAGACAGGAACCCAATAAAATCACCTTACAAGTTTATGTTTAAAACATGATACAGACAATACGTCGAAGCCGTGAACAGTGACCTGTGTCTATCAGCTTTACAAGTTGATTGCTTGCACTGTACCTACACTCAGTTAAACGTTTTTATGGACTCTACAAATTGCTCTCTTACCTTAAATAAAAAGAAAATTGTTTTAAAACAGACGTAATTGAAGGCTTTTTGTTGTTTGTCGAAGATTTAAGGCAATAATAATTTAACTGAAACTCAGCTGCATATTTGATAAGTAGAATAGCTTCCCAGAATGCAGTAAATTACTATTTTTCGGACTTCTACCGATTAGCGGCTCATAAAGACTAGATTAGGTACGTTTTGGAGAACTTTTTATCGTACTGTAAGCTTCGGTCAAACAATTTTCGGTGAAACGAACCATAGGGGAAATGAATAATCGGGAAAATAACTATTTGGTATCATCGGTTTATCGTTATCGGTGAAACTACTTTCGATGAATACTGTTTCGAAATAGCATAAGGAACTTTTAGATGGCAAATAACAATAAAGAATGAAAATATTTAAATTAGACACGAGCTTATTATAAACTATATTAGACATAGTACTTATTTTAAGCGATTTAACTTATTAAAAAAAACGAAGGTCGGGAAGAAATCCGTGACTGGAGTTCATTTTGTTGGTTCATTGTTGGAACTGGTAGCGAAATTAAGGATAAGTAAGTGTAGGCAGATAATTGCACCGTGAGAAACAAGCGCGATGCGCCCGCGCAGGCTCGGCCAGCGATCGACGTGCGCGCTCTAAACATCGGCCATGCATTGATTCCCAATACAGACTATTCTACTAATTATATTGTAAACGCGAAATTTGGCAAGAATTTTTCGATGTTTGTTGCTCTTTCACGTCAAAACTATTGAACCGATTTAGATAAATTTGGGAATGTTGACAACTGGGATTTACTATCCAACTACCACATCGTTATATGTAAAACGAGCTCTAAAATAAATAGATAAGAAAAAGACACGGTATCTTGCGCGGCCAGGATTCAAAACCACGACCTTTGGAATTAAAGTCCTACCACTAGACCCACACAGCTCCACAACTTAAAAAGAATTTAGAATTATCTTCTGTTTTCGCGAAGTTGAATTGAAAGGACACGCATTTTTCCTAGTTTTAATTCCGAAGGTCGTGGTTTCGAATTCTGGCCTTGCACCATGTCTTTTTCTTTAAGAAAAAAATATGTTCGCTATTAAGGCAGCTCTAACAGTGAAGGAAAATATCGTGAGGAATCCCACGGCTCAAAATCACGCACAAAGGCCCACTGATTGGCCCACGTAGGGCTGATTGCGGAAACACACAATTAAAACGTTTGCTTTTACTTAAGGTTGTAAAAAAGCGGCCTTATCGCCCAAAGTAGTTTATTCCAGGCAACCTTGTGTAAGTTTTGTGGTACTTACATGAATTAAACAGCTTGTCGAGCTCTAATCTACCTCTACCATAAACATGCACATCAATGTGATGAAGGTGAAAGTTAACGTTTAGAAAATATTTAAATTAGTTATTTTTACTATTTTACGATGTTGATTCATATTGATTTTATGCGTTTGATTTTATGATTAAACGTTCTGTTAATATTGTAACACCTAATTTATGTTTCTCTTTATAAACTAAAGACAACTATTTTTAAATACTAAAAGTCAAGTGTAAGATACCCCTGGAGGAAGCAGGCATTTACAAGATCGATTGTGAGTGTGGCGCCTGTTACATAGGGCAAACCCAACGAAGTGTTGCCACTCGTCTAAGAGAGCACATGGCTGATGTGAATCACAGGCGGTATCAGAAGTCTGCAGTTTGTGAACATACGCTGGACAAGTCTAACCATTTCCTTCGCTTCGATAAAGCACAGGTACTGGCTACAGAGAAGAAACACCCTAATAATTTCAATAGGGAAGATGGCTGGAAAGTGCCACCTGTCTGGGACCCTGTACTACATTTGATTAAGTCCCAGGCCCAGCCAACAACAGCTGCAAGACCGCAAGATACCGTTAGCCATTTTTGTAGGACTTAGTATTTTTTGTTATTTAGATTTGTTAATTCTTAGTTTGATGCAAAAATTGTTTTTTAAATTTCTGAGCAAAAGAGAACCCCCATGAGTTTCTTCGTGGCTTCTTCTCATGTGAGGGCGCGTTCCGAAGCCATGTTAGTTTTTTGAGCTAGTTAGGGATAAAAATAATTATAATTTAAATTGAAAACTGTTACAATAACTCTATAGTCTGCGTACACTGGAACGTTTTTATTGCAAATAATTATGAGGCGGTAGTTTACTGTAACTTTTTAGAATGTTAAAAATAGACAAATTACATCTCAGTCAACCTTGAAAAGGCCAACTGTAAAGTTGGCGAAAGCTCGGTTCAAATAATGAATAAAAATGCGATAAAACCGGATAAATAAAGTGTTTTATTATGCAAAATCGTGAAAACCATAGAAGAAATTAAGTTGATTTCAAATAAGTAGATACCCAAGTGGACCTAATTAGGTCTACTTGGGTATTTCTACTTGGGGCTAACTATTGAATTCATAAAAAATCAAGTCGATTTCTCGTAAGTACCTATATGCCAAAAATATTACCCTTCCTTAAGGCAAGGTTTTCGTTGGAATTTCCGATTTGATTAAAAGCACGATTTAAGAAACTTCGAGCGATAAAAAAAAACAGAAATCTGACAATATTTTTTTCGTGGTCGAATAATAAATAACCGCATGAATTGGGAGACTATGTATTTTAAAAACTGGCGAGTAGGTAACATTGGGGGTTCAGCGGGGCAATTTAGGTCGCAATAAGGAGACCATGGAAACCTCCATTGAATATTGTAACTGGGGTAGGTATTATATAACATTAAATTATCTAATTTAAAATACAAAATGAATCGTCCGTATGTATGTTATGTATACAGAACAACGTTATGTTTACAATAATATGACATAACTCGGGAGTCGCCTGTGTTAGGTTAACATAACGAGTTTTATTAATTTCCAATGCTAATTTGATTGAATGTTTTATTTTTGTGATAAGAATTAGACGAAAAAATAAAAGCAGATTGATTCTTAA
The DNA here is from genome assembly GCA_949358125.1 of Idaea dimidiata. Classification (NCBI taxonomy): domain Eukaryota; kingdom Metazoa; phylum Arthropoda; class Insecta; order Lepidoptera; family Geometridae; genus Idaea; species Idaea dimidiata. The sequence goes on from OX442326.1 coordinate 28,971,134, forward strand.
ACCTAGATACCTATAGGCAGCACTACAGGTATCTAGGTTTCGTAGAAATATTATGAATAAAAATGTAGAGTACCTAAATATATGTGACTCTCAAGTTTCATCTCTGTGGGTTTAGTCAAAACTCGGTCAAACAAATAGTAGTTTATGCACCGAGGTACTAAAGTCCTGTCTTATATAGCGGGCGTCATATTGAATCCAAAAAAAGTGTTAAAAACTTAACTCCCGAGCGAAGCGAAGGAGTTATGTACCTAGAGTCCTGAGTGAAGCGTGGGATTCTAGCGCCCAAGATAAAGACAGGCTTTAGTACCGAGGTGAATACTTTACTTTACACATCTACTGCGAGACAATAAAAGGGCTACAAAAATAATCATTTAACTAACAACAAAAAAATAGATTAATGCAACGTATATGAAATATATTGACATGTCTATATTAATTAAATTTAAAAATGTTACATCAAAATGACGAAACCACACATCGGCCTTAGCTGATGAAAAAAATAAAGTTGGGGCTTTATACTTACCAAAACTTTTTGCTTTACCCTTCCGTCTGTGAAAATAGAAAAAATTTGCCCAGTTTTTATTTTTTTTATGTGTTATGTGTAGGTGGCCAGTTCGAAATGGTCGTATGCTACCAGAACCTTAGTTCCAAATTTAAATTACTTTATGCCCTAGGTGCATAATGTGCACTTTATGCACCTAGGGAATAAAGACTCGCTTTACGTTGACCTTTTTGGTCAAATAAAGTAACTTTGTAGAGCAGTAGGTGTGTAAATGTCGTTTATTTCATTTAAATATCGTAAAATTAAAAACCGTTAAGATTCCTTCAATTTTGGTTTTATTTTGTGGTTTTATTAGATAGATGTAAATAACATCTAGATAGACAGATCGTCAACTAGTTCTATAAAATACTAGCTGTTACCCGCGACTTCGTCTGCGTATAAATAGTGCATAGCCGACTTTTTCGTTTATTACTCGGGTTCTACTAGATGGATTTCGATTTAAGTATACCACGAGGTTCCTCGAAAATAGATCAGATTTCAATCGGATTAGTTATTTTTAATTATATAAGGAAAAGACAGACAGACATGAATTTTAAAAATTATATACCTAATTTTTTTCTACTACTTTTCCTAAGTCAACTTTTTGTTAATTTACTTTAAAGTAGGTACCTACTTACAGACTTTTTGTCCTCTCTTCCTTTATTATAATTATAGATTATTCTTAATAATCTATAATCTTATAATATCATAAATTATATTATAAATATAGAAGATAGAAGAATATTTATAGATTGATTTGGTTTTGAACTAGTGAACTGCCCCGTGTTGATACTAGGCACAGGATATTAATGTCTATAGATAATAGATACTACTATATATTAGATAGACTTTTCGAAATATATCCGTTGCGACGAAGAAACAGACAGCAAAAATATCGCTTTACTTTATAATATAAAAATAGACGATTGACAATTGAAAGCGAAATTTTGAGGTCAGTGGACCGCTTTCCTCTTGTCGTAAGCGTGTTGTAAAACAACGAGTTTTATTTGTAACTGGTGTGACTGTAACCAAACGGATAATCGCAAATACCTCGCTGAGATTAGCCATGCTACTGTGTCGGTCGTAGGTACAGAGAAATACAAGCGAAGCGGAATTTTAATAATGGTTGTGAATTCTTTGGATTTGTAGATGAGTTTTGGTTACGCCTGACGCTGCGTCTCCTCACCCGATCGATGTTCTTGGGGTCTGCGTGAAAATGACTATAAATTGCATGCTACTAGTTTCGTAATGTAAATACCGCTTGGTCTTATTCACAATAAATACCTCCTGCAAATAGATGTTTTTACAGCTCGCCACCTGTGATAGTTTAATTTCGTGAAAGCATTGCGAAATCCGAAGAAAAACAAAAGTGTTTTATTATGCAAAATCGCGAAAACCATAGAAGAAATTAAAAGTGTCCTAACCAATTTTTGCGCCCGACCCGACTGCGCGACGCAAAGGAGGGTAAATCGGTGTGTTTATCGGTCTATGTATGTATGTATGGATGTTTTTATATACTTTGAAATATCAACTAGTTGATGATATATATTTAGTTTTTATTGACATTACCATTGACATACTTTATACTAAAACTAGACCTAAGATAAACCAACAAACAAATGAAATTGTAGGTACAAACGAGATTCGAGAGTTTCGAGAATAAATTATTTGAATTTGAATTGAATTTTGAATTTAGTTTTTATTGCTCACAGTTAACATTTCTGGCTATACAATGTAGCTTGGCATGCTATATTTACGAGAAGGATAAGAATTGCTACACTTTGTCTTATTTGTTTAGGACATCCACTGCCACTCACACCCACTTACGAAATTGATAACCTCCTCTTTTTTTGTAAGTCGGGTAAAATAGTCCTTACTTGAACGGTTAAACAGAACCATAATTAAGAATTCGTCGTAGCGATACTATCGCTGAGTTCCCGATCATCGCTCACCAGAATTCAGTGTCCGGAATATCGACGATATGATAGGGGGGCGCTGGCATTCGGGAAACCGATTAAAATTTTACAAAAAAGATATCTACGTGTAATAATTTAAGAGCACGAATCGAAGACTTTGTAGATATCTCAGTAGTAGTCATTTATTACAAAACATACGGAAACCATATTTTGGTATTTAATTTATCAATCTTTTGCCATAATTTTGGTAGTTTTGTTTAAACGATTAGTTAACTTTTGCAGTACTAAAAAAAAACAATTAAAACAACCTCTTAAAAACCGCTTTACACTTTACAAAGAAACGGAATACAATTTAACATTGTTTTTTTCCAGTACCTTTTTATTTAGTGGTAAACTGCACTTCAAATTGGTTATAAATATTTACCTTACTAGCAATATTATTAATATTAAACGAGAAATAATGTTTTGGCGCTTACGAGACGTCGCAACTCGAGGTAGCTACCCAAGTTGCACATAAATTAAGTAAAGTTATCAACCGCGTACCTGCCATCAAACTGTCTAGTTTGGCGGGATTTAATTTTTTGTTAATGTGTGCTTTTCTTGAATCAGTGAATTGAAAAAAAAAAGTATACGAGAATGAATTATTAGTTTATCAATCCTTCGCCTTAAGGTCAAGCAGCGCGTGATCTCGCTCGGCGAGATGGATAAAAATTATTTATTTGCGTGGGGCGCGGCAATTAGGAAGGCGGGGCGCGTCTGCGCTCACGACCTTTCGACCTGCGTCCGAGCCTCCCCCTCTCTCGCCTCTCATGTCCTGGCCTGTCAGCCTGATGGCCCAACGAAGGAATTTCGAAATTGCGCCAGCTTTTAATGTCTTCGGCACGATTTAACCCGGTTTCCTGAATGTCCGTTTATCTTCGACATTAATTTACAAAAAAATAATTGATAAGTTCAGTATTTCGATAGTTATTGCCGTCTTTTTTATGTTAAGACATAAAATTTGTTAAGGCAAGAACGCGTAGGTAGTGTACCGCCTATAAAACCATTTAAGGCCGGCTTTATCTTTTCTAAATCCCACTACTTATAGATGCGAAAATTTTAAAAGTTAGTCTGTTTGAATGCTGTCAATCACGAAAAAAACGCTAAAACGGATTTAGCTTAAATTTGGCAAACACGTAGTTTTCTAAAAAGCAAGGATTTTGTCTGATTGTATCACCCAACACTTATTATACAGCTTGTAAGTTTCATCCAAGTTTCATCTTGATCGGTTTGTACTTATTGCGTGGAGGAGAATCAAACATATTCGTTTACTTACTTACCTACACCCAAACTTTCGCTTTATAAAATTAGTAGGATTAGTAGGAAAACCTCACTGCGCATCCGTACAAAACCGGAGCCGATCCCTAGAGTAGTTAGATATCAACTTAAGCTTTATCAATCACAGTCGATACGAAAGAAGCAAGCCCGCAGGCTACACAGTTTAATTTACAGCAACATTGTTGATTACGTACTACAATGTAATTTACCGATCGGAGATGTTCTCTTGTGCATCGCCACGAGATGTGTGCACGCATGCAGCCCGACGAAATGTAGGCGTTGCGAGGAGGAATTAACCCGAGTCTAGTACGTACGTATCAGATAGTGGCCGTGCGTTGCTCGTTTTGTTGTTGTGATGATAGAAACGATGGGAACTAGCCGTGACGGAGTGCTGCGCCATAGAATAGGTAATACGGACAGGGTAAGTAATCTGATCTTCACCATTCTTATAATTTTGATTGTATGACGAACAAAAGTTATATGACGTACCTAACCTGACGACCTATGTGGCGCGTCGGGCGAACGCTTGGCTGCAAAGCAGAATGTTGCTGGTTCGATTCCCGCTGGGTGCAAATATTTATGATTAAAAAATAAATATTGTTGTCTGGTCTGGGTGTATTTCTATGTATAATATGTATGTATTTACAAAAGAAAATTAAATATAAGTAGTATATCCGTTGTTGAGCCACCGTAACACGAGCTTAGCAGCTTACCACGGGGCTAGATGGCGCTGTGTGTTCGTCACAAGATGTATTTATTTATTTAAGTATGACGAAAAAAAGTTATATAACACTCTAGGACGTACCTAACAAGAGAGCTCAAGGCGCCTCAACTATTAGGTAAACTGTGATAAAAATGTCAGAAGAGAATTTGAATTTGGCAAGTATTCGGATTCAAAGTTAGTGCTCCGAATTGAAAATAGGGTTAGAAACTTCTTTTAAATGATTGTCGGCTAAAATTTTCGTTCGTTTGTATTGGGCCAAAGTAGGCCTAATATAATAATTAATATTCGTTGTCTAGTACGAGCAAAGTTCGGGGCTATATAGCTTACAATATTTATCATTAGTATCTAGGTGTATTGGTTATATATATAACCTTAAAGTATAATATATTACTACAAGGTTATAACTCTATCGCGTCAGTTAGTACAAGTTATTACATATTTACTTGAAGAATAGCGACGAGTTACACTACTGTACTTATAAGTGTACTGTGGCTAAGTTTACAACGAGATGGGGTTTTTACTCTCACCTTAGGACGCTGTGAGTTGTTTCAAGTCTTTTACTAACACCCTTCGTGTCTTAGAAACACTTAGGTAAGTATTCTTTAGGGCTAGGAAATTATCGTACCTAAGAATCCCCGCAGACTACAGACTTTTTATCGGCCAATGGTTTAAGCGGGGTTAATCAGTATGAACGAAAATGAACTACTTACAAATATTAGGTACATCGATTTTGTATTTTTTTTTAATTAGACAGGCTTGCATTTTACCTCATCTCACCTGATGGGAAGCGATAATGAGGAAGGGTAACATGCTTGTCTTCTAAACCTATTCAAGATAGCATGTTAGTACCGTGAAGTCTTCAAGTCTAGACACTTGAAAACTAGAGATTATAGTTAAAAGGGAGGTTTTTACAGAAGGATAATAAATAATTTCATTTCTTACATAAGCAATCACATCGATGTAAATTATAATAATTAACAATCTGATTAAACATCAGCCGATAAAAAGTATGTGGACCGCGGGCCCTAAACGTTTAGCCGGCAAAATTCGAGCAATTACACCATAGATCTAATACAAGTACGCTCATCTGCTCAGCACATAATCCTTAGTAATATTATAAATCTGGAAGTTCGTTTGTATCTTACAAATAATTTTAATAAAAGGTTGCACACAGACGGGTGGTATTATCGCTAAAACCAAGTTCCATGACTGTTTAATCTAATTTAAAACTGCTTGACACTAATTTAAATTAAAACTTTTGAAAAAAAAAAGAGAAGTTCGTTTTGCTGTTAAAATCACGTTCAAAAGATTTCAACGCGCTCTCGAACTTAATTTAGTTTTTTTTTAAATAATTCAACGCATTCTCAGCTATTCGTTATTATTATAACTATACTTAATAATGAATTAGGTTTTTTAAACCTAACGTATCATCAGAGAGATTTTCATTTCCATGGTCACGAGACAAATGATTAAACCACCAACACACAGATACGGTATTGGGATATTATATGAATTTAGTATGCACCTGTGTGGGAGTGGCTTAAACAATGTTAATAATAAACAATAATGTTGTAACATTTTCGATTCGACGTTGAATGTGACTCATAAGAGCGAGACAAAGAAACCTTGATTAGGTACGTTTTTTGACTTTTTGGTTAAAAACCCATTGTGTCTTAGTATTCCAAAGGGCTGACTGCCAACGTCCCTGCCGCTCTAGTCATCAAATACCTAATAAATAAAGGTGTAGTAAGACGCACTGATAAGTCGCGGAGGCGGAGGTGCGTTGAAAATTCCCTTAATTGACATAAACAAGTGTTTGGTGTGCTTCACTGTTCTCCATCAGCACTTAGGTACCATGATAGTGCTCAAACCCTAGCCTATACACGCAATGAATACCTATGCGATAGTCACAAAGAGATAGCTCCGGCAGCCGAGACTTATCAATGCGCGTAGAGTGTTAGTGATCTAAACTTACTCCGTTTAATCCTTTGGAAGAGTCTCTTCATGTCGCAGGTGAACCGCACGCGCCGCCGGTGGCTAATGACGCCGGTGTGCGCACGCGCAAGGGGCGCTTGCGCGGTGACACGCCTCGGTGCACATCACGGTAAAGTCACCGGCCAGATCAAACTTAAAACGGTTTTATATAATACGATATTTTATCGTTCACACGATATTTTAGTTCACGTTCACCTGCTTATTACACAAGTCAGTAAAACATAACCTGTGAAAATCACATCAACTTTAGCTTTTACTTTAGCTTTTTTTCAGCTTTAGCTCAATAGCTAAAGCTGAAAAAAAACTAAAGCTACTGGCTTACTGGGACGGCTTCAACCTATTGAGTGAGCCAGTAGGTATATAAATCATCATTTTAACTTTCTAGCTATCACTTTTCATGAGATACAGCCTGGTGACTGATAGACAAACGGACAGTAGAATCTTATTAAGGTCCCTATTTACACCAAAATGTAGGGAACAATGTCTCACAAACACTATAAACGAAAATATTCTAAATCATTGCGTTAGAAAATTATCATCAATTTCCGATGAATCCCACTGGGACTTTCAGTTTAGCTCGTATATACCCCTTAAAGGGTCTCATTTTTATCCTTTGCATACGAAACGCTGAAAATTAACACCTATAGTAATTAGTATATGCAGGTATCTACATAGCACAAACGATGCGTTCTTCCCACTCTATTCCATTAATTCGTTGCCTTTAAGACAACGCTCTCAAGTAACGAGACCGACCTTCGTGCTACTTTAAATTTAAAATAAGTAGTTAATGATATTCTGATATTATGATGTTAGTCATTGCTATTATATTTGTTAAATGCTATTAACATCGCTCTTACGGTGAAGGAAAACATCGTGAGGAAACCCACGGCTAAAATTCACGCACAATTAAAGGCCCAATAGTAGGGCTAATTGCGGAAACACACAGTTAACTTTAACTTTAATGATATTCTGTATACACTTTTGTTTTCCCCTACCTAATTACCAACCAACCCTTCCTTATTAGGTAAACTACTGCAGATGTTCGGATATCCTACGTTCATACAATACGGGTACAGGTAGATAATTATGCGAAGTTCGGACTAACCCTGAACTTATGCAGGACTTAGCTTTGTTGTTTAGCTTAACGACTAAACGACAAAGCACAGAACACAAGGACTTTTTTGTATTAGTTATTTATATCAGTAGTATACCCGTTGTCTAGCCACCGTAACACAAGCTTAGCAGCTTACCGCGGGGCTAGATGGCGCTGTGTGTTCGTCACATCAAGTCACATGATTTATTTATTTTATTTGTATTACAACTAGAACTGTATGTTTTAACTATTTTGTATGTGGAGGTATTAGGTATGTTTAGCTAAATATCTAACTATCTAAAGCAACCCAACGCTGCTGGTTGCAGAGTTTGATTCATTTAGTAGGTAGAGCCTAAATTATCGTTAATTGTAAAGTGCATCTCAAGTACCCTTACCATTTTATTGTACATAAATTACAACTCTGAATAAGATCATAGTCGAGTCACTGCACGCGTGGGGACGTGAACCGTGAACTTAGTACATTATTTACTTATGTAGGTGAAAACCTACTTACTTTGTACAAGTGTTACTTAAAGCTAAGTGTTAATGACACCGTACACAGTTCTTTTTCTGTTTTTGCGACTTTGTATATATAAGTAAAACTCACCATACGGTTTTTATCGCGTTATTGCAATATCAGCATCGTTGCAATGCCGAGCCATCTTTTTGAAGCATACTTCAGGCTATTGATATTAAAATAACGCGATAAAAACAGTAAAATGTGTTTAATTTCGACACCTCACATGCTTAAATCCATCAACCGTTCGGGCTACAGAAAGTGACAAACAAAAATTGGTTAAGTACCTACATACATAATGTACGTACATACGCTCAAAAACCAAAACCCTTCGGGTATATGTAAAAAGAAAAAACGTGACAACATAAGAAAAACATTGACAAAATTCAAAAGCCGAAAGAGGGTGTGCTTGCTGCCAACGAGGATCTGCCTCCGCATATGAAAATAGGAACTTTTATATACCTACTGGTATACTTTTACCACTATTTCACCAAAGGGTGATTTCGCGATCAATAATACCATTAGATCGGTACAGCTACTGATTAGATAGGTCTGTAAACATAGCATGAAGCTCTAAAAGCTCTATAAAAAGTTGGCAAATACTTACCAGCCGCACTAGAACGGAAGTACGGTCTGCCTGGCGCGAGCGGTGACAGTACAGTTCAATGCTTTGTAGAACATTGTAACAGCGAGCGTTGGTATTTTACTACGTAGGTACTTTAGTTTTTATTATGATCTGAATCTAATAATGGCACGAGCTATAATTTTTACTATAATTTATGGTGTTATATCGTGTTTTTTTAATTATTTTTACTGCTAAGGTAGGTACTAATTTATTTTAAAAAAAAACACTTACTGGGTCTTCCCAATCAGCCGTGGCCGGGTGGAGGTGCCCGGCCCTCCAAAAAAATCTCCATCGCGTCAGGAATTTGACGCAATTTTTTGCGGTCCTCCATACATCCAGCGCAGCATCTTTTCTCGGAGCTTTTTATGGGTTATGCTTTGTCCTTTAGTCTCAATAGTGTTATTAGAAAGGGACAGCATGCTCAATATGGCGGAACACTTTTTAGTTCTACGTGAACATTCTAGTTCTCGTAATATAACAGTATAGATATCACTTCTTTAGCTTTATCTAATTTGTACCTACATAGAAAGGAAAGGAACTTCCTAAGAAACTCTTTATGCCATAAGTAAAATCTCCTTCATTTTCTCATTGATTTCCCAATGAGACTATGACGTTACAGAAGTCAATTTGATTTTGATTAGTCCCACACAAGCAAAGAGCAAAGATTCAAATATTCGATAAAAAGGAAACATAAGTATTATAATTTATAACTTATATAAATTTAAATCAAAATGTCGAAACCGGTGGTAAAGAGTACGACAGAACAGCGGAAGAGCCCGGAACCGTCTGCGATAAGCTTGGGGACGGTGAAATCTTTTGCCAGCAAGACGGCCTTCTCGTTCATGGAGAAACGTCGAACAAAGACCGTGGTCGTGGACGGCGAGGACATGACTCCTGATAACATCGTGGACCCTGCCTTCGTTACCATGGAGGATACGTTCACACACGCCGCCTTCGAGACCAGGTCTACCAGTGGACTTCTTCTCATCTAAGCAAATTTCCAGGTGTTATCCCTCTCACAAGCCCGCGGGGTCCGCTAAACCCTGAATTAATTGGGATCGGCGCAGTACATAAAGATTTGGCAATATTTTTACGCCTCACGCCAACCCTCCTTGGGAGGCAAGGTGTCTGGTTCGATTCCCGCCGGGGACTATTATTTATGCAGACCATAAATGTTTATTTCTGGTTCTGGGTATTTTCTATAGTATGCATCATATTTATTTACAAAAAAGATTATTATATAATTGATCTGTTGTCTAGTACCCATAGTACAAGCCTAGCCTACAATACAAGCCCTTGGTTTGGGGCTAAGTGTAACGTTCTGCAATATTGATTATTTTATATTAACATAAATCACTTAAAAATACCTCTTTTTAGAACCTCAAAATTTAGACTAACTATCAAAATTAGGTAATAAATTATCTATATGCTCTATCATTTTAATCCCCAGGTCACGATTCAGGAGCGAGACCGCCCTCCGCCACTCAGAATCCAAATACAAGTCCTTACAAGATACAGGAATGAAAGTTTACGCTACGACGATCGACCTTGACAACATACATATCGATCACTCAATCAACACCGAGGAGGGTTACCAGCCCGACGAAGCCGATCTCGAAAAAGCTCCGTCCGCGTTCTATTTACCAAAACAGTATCCCTTGATGTCGTACCCGAATGAAATAATGGTCGTCCTAAAGGAGACCGACACTCATTTCTTATTCAGCCTCCCTTGTTACTCGTACGATAAGGGAACGGCCGAAGCGAACGTAGTCGAGGAGGATAATGAGTACTATCAGTACATTACAGTCGGAAAGGGGAGGAATCGGAAGATGCTCGGCGAGGAAACGCAGACGAGGGACAGCGTGTCGCAGTCGAGACATACGATGGCCAAGCGGCCAGAGAAGAAAAACGCCATTTCGTTCGCTTCAATGTGGGACATGCACGACACATACGCGCAGCTCGCCTTGATGAAAAACGAGGAAGAGGAAGATGAAATGGTACTTTACCAATCGGCGCATCCCGACATGTTCAGAAAAAAGAAAAAAACTCAGAAGAAAAGAGGCAAGACGTTCGAAGAAATAGCGACCACTCCCCAGTTCTTTGACGCGGTCATGTTAACGGAGCGCGTTCTAGCCTCCAAAGAGTATTCGAAAGCCCAAAAGAAGTACCGAGGTTTAATAAGCATGGATCCGTTGGCGTTAGATCTGGTATACATCTACACGATGCAGTCGATGTGGACTTTAGAATACGACGAGACGAGAGGAAGACCGATAACTAGCGTCTCCTTTAATCCCAAAAATGAAAACATACTAGCCGTAGCGCATGGAAAGTTCGCCTATGCGGAATATTACAAAGGTATAGTGTGCGTGTGGTGCACGAAGAATCCTTGCAAGCCAGAGAGGTTGTATCGTTTCGAAGATCCGGTGACGTCTGTCGCCTTCTCCGAGAAGAACCCAAACTGGCTCGCGTGTGGGTTTAACAATGGAGACGTGATTATCCTAGACATCACTTCATACTTGATCAATACGAAAGCCAAAAGCAAGCGCGAGACGAATCCTTGCTTCGATCCGATCTGGGTGTGCAACTGGCGCAGTGTCGATCGAGATACAGAATACGTGCTGACGGCATGTCAGGACGGACGCATCAACCGGTTTAATCGGACGAAGACTCACGACTTTATCTGCTCGCCGATGATGCGGATCTCGACGGTTGAAGGGAAACTGAAAGGGCTCGAGGTGCCCAAAGCTTGCCTGAAGGTAGACGTGCCGATCACACGTTACCCGGCCGCTTTATGCGTCAAATGGCACTCTACAATTGAGCACGTGTACTTAGTAGGCACGGACGAGGGTTGCGTCCACAGATGTTCCACCCACTACCTGAACCAACATATGGATGTATTCCGAGCGCACGCCGGCCCTGTCTACGACATGCAGTACTCTCCATTCATGAAAACTTTACTAGTAACAGGGGGTGCCGATAACGCAGTGCGACTATGGATTGAGGGGATGGATGAAGTTATAATGACACTGCCTTGCAGTGCAGCGGTTTACTGCGTCTCTTTCTGTCCTATCAACTCGACAGTGTTAATATCAGGGAGTGGGAATGTTGTCGCAGTTTGGGATCTGAGGCGTAAAACCCACCAACCTTGCGCAGAATACTCATTCCCTAGTAACGTGGTCGTAACTTTCGCAAAGTTCTCAGCGTCGGGTGACAATGTGTTTGTGGCGGACTCCTCGGGGAAAGTGCATACCTTCCACTTGGAAGACACGCCTATACCTCCTTACTACCAACGCAAGTTACTCGATGACGCCATCAAGAACGCACTCTGCACGAGACCTCAATTGTTGAAGCAACTCAAGAAACTTGAGCAGCTTAGCCAACGTACCTAACCAATAACAAAAAGAACGAGAAAGGAAAAACACAAATGCCAAAAACAGCGGAACAAAAAACAACTTTTTTGAAGTCTGAAAAAACCCACATTAGAAAAACAGAAGAGAAAGGTAAACAGAAAAAATGGCACACTGTGCCGTTGTATTCTTGTACGCAAACGTGGCATCATAATATGTTGAGGTAGAGTGCGCGTCATGTAAAAAAACGCTGGCGGTTACGGCGCGCCTCGTAAGTCAGCGTTCTTTTTACGTGACGGCCTCTAATAAGATCCAGATTGAGGTCAATTCAACGTAAAACATAAAATTAGCGTTTCCATAAAAGATTTGCCTAATAGAATTGCGGCCTTATCAAAACGAAACTATTCGTTTCAGTTGCGACAGTAGGTAAGGTAAAGTATTCTCTGGAATATATTCTGTGATATAATTAGATTATTAACTGTTTTAAATTATAGACTAGATTCTACCTCAGTACTATGAAGCTTAGGCGACATCATGATCTAAGTAAAGTCTGCAATTCCGGTGTCAACAGAATCGAAATGTTAAAGAATGACGTCATCTGTTGACAGCAGAATAGCTATAGTGTTTTATTGTATTATGTGTAACATTACGAAATAAAACTTTTATTAATTAAATTATATAAGTGCTTTAATTCTTATAATAAATATTTATTTTAAATAAATTAGGGTACAAAATGTAAACTTAACAATATCTTTGCAAGATAACTGAATAAATAGCGAATGTACAGGGGATTAATAACTAAATGCAGTAGATTACAAAATTAAATATAATCAGTGTGTTATAATATGACTAGGTGTTAGAGAGTTTCTGTAGCTGGTACTCCTTCTTCAGTTCCTTTAGATTAACCTCTAGTATTTCCACCTGGGGACGTGAAAGAGCTTGTTAGGATGCTAATTACAACGTATTTTTATATAATTTATCTAGTTTTTGGGTTTTGTTTCCAAAGGGTACGGTTCCCTTTAAGGCATTAAGACTCCGCTGTCTTTCTGTGACCAGGCTGTATTTCAACTTTAGGTGCGTAAGGTCAAAAGATCAAAATGACAAACGGCGAAATTTCAAAAGCGCACATTGTCAAAAGTACATGAAGTTAGGTCGCGGCGCAACTTTTAAGCTGTGATTTTTCTTTGAGAAGCAGGAATATTAAAAATAAAATAAGTAACCTCCTCAAACTTGAGTTCCTCCCTCGCCTTCTTGATGTACCCTCGGATGATGTTCATCTGCTCCAGCAGCGGGTTGTCATCGTCATCGACGTTCTGTACTTGTTTCTCGTACCCTAAGCAGAAATGCGGAAAAGTTAGCGCAATAACGTGTTTTTTTTTGTACGTAATAGACTAGCATTTGATCTCATCTCACCTGATGGGAAGCGAGGATGAGCTCGACGATGAAGCATGCTTACCTAGAAGGTACCTATTAACTCCAGATTTGAAGACTCCAAAAATCTAAGGTTTTTGCGCGAAAATTGCGTTGTTTTCGACTTTAAGGACGCGACTCATGTGAAATCCCTTCCGATGGAATGGTTTTATTCATAACTGGTATCAAATAGATCATTAAACAATGTATTATGTTATTTTACATGATACAAGAAGTGTCCCCTTCATTTCAAAAACAATAAAAAATAACTTTAAATACCACTATTATACAGGCAAAGTTACCCCTGTTTTACAAAATAAATCAATTTTTCTTCTAAATCCTTAACCGCTATATTTTCTTATAGGCATCATAATATTAGAAAATACAATACCTAGAACCCCTTCATCGCATTTTTTCAAAATATTATTTTAAATCTTCGTTAATTATTGATTTTACGAGAAATTGTAGATTTTTCACGCAATTCCATCTCGCTCATTTATATGCAATAGGACAAGGACCGTTGCTTATCATCTTTCGCCGCCTTAAGAACGTATTCGTCCTTACTAATATCATGAATGCAAAATTAACTCTGTCTGTTACGCTTTCACGTCTAAAGCTCTAAACCGATTTTGATGAATTTTGGTATGGAGATAGATGCGACCTTGGAGAAGGACTTTTGATTTCAATATTCCCGCGGGAATACACAGCATTCTACCTCAAATATACTGTCATCATCATAATCCCATTCCCTTATCCGTCCACTGCCTCACATTGGCCTCCCACATATGACATCACAAATAACGATCGCGAGCTACCTCCATTCAACGATTCCGCTACAATGTCGTCGGTCCACCTAGTAGGTGGTCACCACAACACTCCGTTTCGCATTGCATCGTTATCGCCACTCGAGGACTTTTACTCCCGTGTAAGTCTTCGAATATACAGTACTCGACTGTATCGTTAGTTCGACATTATCTCCTCGCTCAGATCTTTTCAGCTAGAGTAGAAGTCACAGGCTCGACCGCGGCGACACACAAGCGGGCGCTCTGCAGGAACCTCCCGGTATCGCTCTCATCATTGCAAGGCATTTTTTACACTGGCTAGCTATCCACCAATAGGATCACTGTATTTCCACGTCGATCTAAATCGAGCGACCCTATTGGTCGATACGTACCGCTGGGCCCGGGTTGGTCAGGCCGCCTGCGCTCACGCTCCATGCGTTCTCTTTCTAACTGTATCTGCCGTTCCGCTCGCTCGTACCGCTGTCTTCTGTTCTCTTCTATCTGCGCTTCTGTCGGTAACTTTCGGAGTAGCAGGAGTTCATCCTGAAATTAATACAATTTGTGAGTGACTACAATAAAATAATTTCCTCTAGATTGCTTAGTGCTACTACGTTACCTTGATATAATGAGCGGCTGCTTGTCTAATGGAGTTGTGCAGTTTATCCTGCCTGGTACCAGGCTCCGCAGGGAACGACACTATCTGCTTGCTGAGCAGGTCGATGCCTTCAGCCAGCTTGCCGATACGGCCGCGCATGGCGTTCACGTCTGACAGGCTGTAGGTGGTCTCGCCGTCGAATAGACTTTGACACATCTGTGGAGGTGAGATAGAGGTCTATTTTATATTCTAAACCATTGATATTAGTTGCTGGGCTTGTACCTACGAGGAATAAATAGAATAGAGATCTAACTTCTCTATTAAATTCGAAAAAAATATGTTCCACGGTCACACAGCAGCAGATGCAACACTGACATGTTCCGTACTGTATTGCGTATGATCGACCATTGGCGGACGATCTTTAGTGACAGACTGGCAGAGAGCGCTGTTGGTCTAGTAGTAAAGTAAAAATCACGCACAAAGGCAAAATAGTAGGGCTAATTGTGGAAACACAGTTTCCGTGTTAGTGACAGACTGGCAGTCGAATCATCGTTTTAGGCCTCGCAACCACCGTTTGCGTGGTACATTTTTTTCAAAGCATTGCTACTTCCATATATATTCAAGTTCGTTGGCTTGTACTATATCTTCTTTTTATTATTTATTGGCTACTGCTTGCCATAAGGCTGCAATTGTGCCAATAGTTGTGAGGTATATACGTTTCCAAATTTGACTGTTTTTGTATGGTAGAGAGGCCTCAAAGTCCTTGCTATTAATTGCTAACCAATCTCGATTGAAATAATATAAATTGTTGTATTAATAGCAGTAAACAAATTTCCATTGTCATTGAAACTAGGGAATGTAACTGTCAAATTGTATTCACCCATAATCACAAAAAAACAAATTATTTCAATAGTTTCAATCAACAAGCAACAAACAACAACAAAGTTGCATAATCAGCTAGCTGATATTTGGAGTTTCAAATACAGTTTGACGGATAACACTACATATAATCACCACTACATGACATTAACAGATAAGACAGCACCTAATTAAATTTTTATAATAAGTAGGAATAGACTCCCATGTTACTTTTAAATTGTATTTCATAAGTACCTTTTCATACATAGCAACGGCAGGTTTGGCCTGATCCATGAGACTTCTCATCTGTTCATAAGCTGTCATAAGCACAGTCTTAGCATTCCTGCTATCTTGAACTTGTTTCCGCAACTCAATAAGATTGAAGCAGTGTTCACAGAGTCGGAGGCCGTTCTTTTCTGTGGCAGGCTGGTCGGGTTTAGGTTTCCTTGCTACTGATGGGTCTACTATTGTTTCTGGAATGTTGGAATATGATGATTTACATAATATGTTTAGATTTTTTCCAGCAAGTCTACATAAATATAGCACCACATAAATAATGAATCGATATATTAAGGTATTTATACTATTAAGAGTCAAGGACAACTTAAACGATATTGAACAGGAAAATCACAACTCAAAAATGATTTAG
Source organism: Idaea dimidiata (assembly GCA_949358125.1). Taxonomy (NCBI): domain Eukaryota; kingdom Metazoa; phylum Arthropoda; class Insecta; order Lepidoptera; family Geometridae; genus Idaea; species Idaea dimidiata. The sequence goes on from OX442326.1 coordinate 28,987,503, forward strand.
TCAGTAAAAGTAAACGTAAAAAGATAATTAACTTAGTAAATACCTACTGTTATAATTATAATCATTTATCGGTTACACAAAATAGAGTACTATATTTCAGTCTGACAATGGAAACAGTGTTTTTTGTACTTTTGTTTCAAACAGGCCAGATATAATTGAATGTACTAGTACTAGAGGTAATTGCCATTGATAAGGTAAAAATGTGCAAACTCACTAGCTATATCGAGATCTAGGAAAAGAGAGCAGTCTTGACAGAGTAGCGATCCACAAAGTCTGCAGTGATGCTTTCTCCGAGTCAGGTTAAATGTCTTAGCACAGTTTGGACACAACTTTACTGATGATCCATCAAGCCAGGGCACTACCTGAAAAATAATATTTACATTTTGTTCCCTTATTACGGGGTCGTGATGGGCCGACTAGTTGGCAGCTTTACTGACTACTCTGCAATTATGCCAACTAGTTGTCAACCATCAATTATGCAATAAAATCAATATTAATGAGGGTGTACCTTAAAAGTCTCAACATGTATCAGCTCTATTCTATTTTTGTTTAAAACAGTTCAACCATTTTTAATTGATTGTATTAGGAGTTACTTTTCAGAACTCCATATCAACAATATTAACAAATTAATATTTAGTTTTTACCAAACCTGACTAGTATCACTACGTATCATGAGGTCTGCCGCATGCAAAGAACACCTCCCTCCTCCCGCTCCTTGCATGCAGCAGAAAATTAGATATTAAAATAATAAATAAAAAAACCACAGGAAGCTGATTTAAAGGATATTATGAGCAGTGCAGTGGTAGCATAAAGTCATGAGCATTTTTTGGATCAACAATGTTTCCAATTCTCATAAGCTAACTGTTGCTAGTGATTTTGTTTATATACGGCAAATTTATACTTGTTACTAACCAAGGGGGAATCTTTTTAGATTTAAGGCCTTAAAAGACTACCTCTTAGTAAGGCCAATTAGGTAATTTCTTTGACAAATCTAAGATCATCACATTTACTGAGGATGCCATGACCTTTGACTTCCGATCAAAAAGATTATTAGAATGATTAGAATCCATACAGGTACTTAGGTGTGAGTACTTACATCTTTTTCGTGTTGTTTCCGCAAATTGGGCTCCGTAGGCATGTTACAAACCAATTTATCTAGCCTAATTAGCAATTTATTAGTCTCAGTTGCGTATCGTTCTAACCGCGCCGATCTAACCGCCTTGAAATAATCACTAGAACTTCGGGAAACACCTACTGTTTGTTCCTCACTATCATAATAATATCGCTCTTGATTGTTGAACTTTAGGGCTTTATCGAATGTTTCCAGTAAATCAGCGTCATTGTTATTGAGTATTATCTTCTTTGCTTTTCCAAATATATCCTTCAGAGACTTCAGAACATCCTGTTCTTCCTGATGCAGACTTTCGAAATGACTCGTGAGCTGCGTGGCGGATTTCAAGTCTGCTTTGCATATTGGGCATAAAAAGCCTTCGAGAATCTCGTCGTCATTAGCTGTAGCCATGTTAATCTAGTTTAATTATCAATTTATGGGGTAAAAAGCATTTTATACACGGATTGAACGCGAAAATGCACTACCGATGCGACTTTTTACTTTACTAAAGTGACATTTTGCAGATAAGAATAAAACGTCATTGTCAAAATTACTTTTTTTTTTAAACTTTGGTTTCGAGTGACTTTGGTTTGGTTTAGAGTCACCGGCCAAATTCGGTAAACAAATCGTTCTCCAAATGCTGTTATTGGCTGAACTCGCGTCATTGGCATAATAATTGTCCATACGCTATACAGACGCCATAACTAAATATTGAATTGAATACCACAAAGCAAAGCAAACTACGTGACAGTTTTAACGAGGCTTATGAAATAGAAAATAATAATTAAAACAGAATTCCAATTTACATAATTGATTTCATATATTCAGTAACAGTATTGAATAATTCTTTTAACTCCTCCACATTCGGTTGTAATTCGGGCCAATTCTTATGCTCGGCCGTCCTAAAGACTGCTTGCCCTGTCAGTCGAGCCGATGAAAGTTGCGAGTTGGCCTGTAGAACGTCTTTCTCGTCGCATTCCTGACGAGCTTTTAAACTGTTCTCCAGTAGGGAATGAGTTAGTTGAATTACTTTCTTGCACGTTTCCGGATTATTTGGCCAGTTACCATTCTGAAAAAAAAAAAGAAAAAAAGTTTAGTTAGACTAATATTTTTATTATTCTGTTCTTCGGTCAAGGGTTTACGACGGTTTTAAGGCCTAAAAAGGTAAAAAAGTGACACGTATTTAAGATCACTGTTCTTTTATGTCTGTTCGTAAAAAAGTTTACTAAATTAGGACATCACATAGACGTACTTGCGAGTAACCCCTGTATGCCTTGAGCAATCGTTGCGCCCTGAGAAGGTAGGTAGGACTGAGGTCTGCATACATCTTCCAAATCTCCACGTTGTTTTGATGTATTGACGTAATTCGTCCAAACAACTCCAGCACTCGCTTTTGTAATCTGAAAGAAGAGTTTCTTAATAATCATATTTAACCTAATTTTTTAAGAGTTTTAGTCACATTGCATTTATTATATTTGGCATTTTTTCAACACCCGACGTTTCGAGGTCTTTTCCGACCTTTTGCTTGGCTCAGTATGGCTTAGCTCCACAGACCAGTAGCTCCAGCAGTTACGGGTCAATACGTTATGTTACAGCTGGAAACAGAGTCTTACCTTTTAGCTCCATTCCCGTCAGCATCCTGAATATCCGACAGCACAGCTTGTACAAGCAGCTCCAGCAGTTGCAGGTCGTCGAACTTATGTTGCAGGTCCAGCAGGCGATGCACTCCCCGTATTACATCCTCGAAGTGACCTGTGTCTATACTTACTGTAACTACGTTCTCCCATAGCTGGAAATGAAGAAATACTAGGATTAAATTGTAGTAGGCTATAGTTGGTGCGCGATGAAAGTGGCAATTTAAAAGTTAACATGACAAAACTTTTTTAATAAACCACTTTATTTATCCGGTTGAATCAATTATATAACAATAATTGATAATAAAAACAATTATATACAACAATAAATAAAGTGTTTTATTATGCAAAATCGCGAAAACCATAGAAGAAAACCTTTTTTCTTTAAGCTCGCTAATTTATTGATTGCTTCGAACAGGAGCAATCAATAAATTAACAGGAGAGATCTATCTCGGTTCTATAAGTGGTGATGTAGTCAAAGTACCATAATTATTATAACCACATACACAGGTGAGGTTACAACTTAATGTAGCAAGATTTGTGACAAGAACACAAGAAGAATCGATCTATTACTCATTTATAAAAAGCTAAAGTTACAATGTTTGTATGTATATCTCTAGCTAGACTAGACGAACTGACCTTCCAGTTATCGTAGTTGAACCTGAGCGCCTCAAGGAGCGCCCGGTACGCGCGGCCCTTGTCCCCCAGGTTGATGTACACTTTGGCCAGGTTGTTCCACGCCTCGAACGAGTGCGGCTGCAGGTACGTGTAGCGGCGGTAGGCGCGCGCCGCGCCCTCCCACTCGCAGCTCAGCAGGCCCGCGTACCTGGGGGGGGGGGGGGGGACCCGACACGGCAGGTTACGGGTTCAACAAGTTTCTATGCTGGCTCTAAATCTTAGTAATATCATAAACGCGAAAGTTTGTTTGTGACTTTGTTACTCTCTTTCACGCAGAAACTTCTGAACCGATTGCGATGAAACTTGGAATATAGGTAGCTGGGGGAATAACACATAGACTACTTTTTATCCCAATATTCCGATCGGGAACTACGCGGGTGAAACCACGGGGCGCAGCTAGTAATATTATAGATGCGAAAGTTTGTATGTATGTATGTGACTGACTTTGTTACTCTTTCACGCAAAAAATACTGAAACAACTGTGATGAAACTTGGAATATAAGTAGCTGGAGACCTGGAATAACACATATATAGGCTACTTTTTATCCCGATATTCCCGCGGGATCGGAAAGTACGCGGGTGAAACTGCGGGGCACAGCTAGTAATATTATAAATGCGAAGGTTTGGATGTATGTGACTTTGTTACTCTTTCACGCAAAAAGCACTAAACCGATTACTATGAAACTAGGAATATAGGTAGCTGGAGACCTGGAATAACACAGGCTACTTTTTATCCTGGTATTCCCGCGGGATCGGGAACTACGCAGGTGGAACCGAGAGGCGCAGCAAGAAATATTTCTTTTCTTTCTTTTATCTGTAAGTAGGGTAGTGATTAGTGGTGAGCTACCCGCATTTTCTCAGAAATTGTTTATAAACAGAGGCGCGACATATCACACAATCTAAGAGCCGAGATATACAGCTTTTACCATACACTCACTTAATTCCTAGACATGACCGGATTTTTATCGCGACACTTGCATAGTTCTATTACTAGATTCCACATAGATGTGAGCTTGAATTCAGTATCCCGGTTGAACTTGAAAACCTCCTCAAGTCTAGAAACTGTCTCTTACTTACCCAAGTCTTAGCCAAACTCCTTCCTGGATGGAATTGATTTCAACCGACTTCTCATAATGCGGTATGCATTCTTCATACTTCTTACGTTCGAAGAAATAGTTGCCCCAATGCCGTTGCGCCCTACTACTTTTGTGATTGGAAAACTCCCATGCTTTTTCGTAACACTTCACATCATCTGTAAAAGAATAAACATAGCCTTAAACACATGACAACTGAAACAAAACTACTAATACAGATAGAGATACATAAACACACCAAGATTGATAATTATACAAACAGACACCTCAAACTTATAACACCCCTCTTTTCCGTTGAGGACTCAAAATAATCTTAGTCTTTCATGTTAATTAATTGGGGTCTTTAATTATTGCAGCTCACCCGTGGCATCTCCAAGTAGACAATAAAGCTTCACAGTTGGATTCACGTCGATTTGCTGTTGAACTATTTCTGCTGCCTGAATAAGAAAAATATTTAAATAAGGTAGTATTCAATAAGTTTTTATTTGTAGGAACTGCTATAAAATTTTGCCATTGCCCGCTATTCTTCAAGGACATGTACGACAGTCTGGCTGGAAGTATTTAGTACCTTATGTCTCAACTGCAGCAACGTGTAGCAGACAATGACGTCCTCCCACAGCTGCAGCTGGTGGTACACCTCTAGAGCAGCCTTCACCAGCCCCAGGCTGAGGTACAGCTCTGCAAGCTCCTGCCGCCAGCTCCACGCTGGCGGTAGACCGGAGGCGAATATGTACGACAGTCTGGAAGGTAATCAAATGTTTTCTGTAAAGATTCAATAACTCTTCAGCAATATTTAATGATGTTGGTTTTATGTTATGTTATTTTGATGGATGAACGATTGATCATTATCTCATATGATGGTAAGTGATGATAATGGTCTAAGAGCGTGCTGCAACGGTCGAAGATAGGAACACGGTAGACCTGCCAGAAAAGGATGTTTTCTTTTTCATTCTCCACTTGCGATGTAGCCTTCCTAACCACTTGGAGACCCATTTCTATCCAATACTAGCAGGCAATGTAAAACTTATCAGTGTTCCACCAGATTTCCATGTTCAGAGTTTCTGACAGCAAACAGCATCTTACCTAGCAGTTGCCGTGGCATTAGACTTGTCATTGACAATGGCTTCACACTGCAGCATGGCTCGCTCCACCGTACGCTTGTGTCCGGCCTCGAGCTTGCATCGCACCAGCATGGCGGCGACGCGAGTGGCCCATGCGCCACTCTTTTGGCTCAAAACTGCAGCAATGTATGGTTGGATTTCTTCGTTTGTTAGGTCGTCTTTTGCATGGGACTTTTGGATATATTGACTGGAAACATACATTACTTTGACATATCCAGTAATTATATTTGTCTATGTAGGTTCCATTACAATGATCATCGGTTTTAATTTTAACAATAGCATGTCTGTATGAATCAAATAAAATGTGTAATATTAAATCCTACTAATATTATAAATGTGAAAGGGTGTGTATTTGAGTGTTTGTTACTCAATCACGCAAAAACTACTGAGCTGATTGTGATGAAACTTAGCACAGCTAGTATTATATAAAAATAACATTTTCAAATGAATATTAGTGATGTACACAATGCAATGTGACCCATGATCCAAGAAAACAAGTCTACTACATATGCTTCACACTTCAACAGATTACGTTATTTGTTGAAACCATAGCATGATATTTAATTGTATCATGATGTGACCTAAGTCAATAGATATCATAGATATTCATATTGTGGGGGATATTATTAGAAATATGAAATCTATTTTGTGTATGATGTTATCTACATACAAAACATATAATTCAGCAATTAAAATGTATATATAATACTTACACAGTCACCAAACACAAGGTTTGCTCCAAACTCGGCAGCTCAGCTTGACTAATCTTCTCAGTGTACTCTATCTTGTTCAGCCTAACATCATCATCTAGTTCAATCTCTGGTGGCAGCTCGGTGTTCCCATGACTTTCAACAGCTGAAGGTCGCGGGATGGTGATGTCTAGAGTGCTGGATAGAGCCAATTGAGGTAGCAGGGTCTGTTGGAACTTTGTTCTTTTACCTAGTACACCTGGAAAGTTTTAAACCATGGTACAGATACTAATAATAATTGATTGTAGTGCAAATAAAGCATTTATCTATTATAAATGCCTTATTTGTATATAATGTAAATAGGTAGATTATGTGTTATCCATAAATTTTAGTTTGTAAGACTATGTCTGCTTAGACGGTTTTTCTGTGCGAAATTCTGTAATACATTAAATTCTATTGAATGGTCGGCAGATACAGAAAAAAAACGTGAAAAAATGGTACTAGAGCGTGGAATATTATCTGCGCTTATTAAAAATCGCGTGGTACAAAGTCGCTGTGTGGACATAGCCTTATTGTTTTTCTTACAACCCTAATGACGTAGATAATGTAGGTAGATAGTAGATATCAATTTTTACCTGTTAAGTTAAGAAATTTTACCTGTCAATTCAAGCTTCAACCCAACCAGTTCTCGAGCTCTAACCAAGTACTCCTCAGCGGGCTGTACTCTCCCATACAACAAGTACCCCTGTGCAATCTCCACACACAATAAAGCCTGCACCCTAGGCTCATTAAGCACTTGCAATTCATTGTATAACTTGGCAATGAGAATTTCTAACTCAGAGTATATTGTGGCACTTGTATCTTCTAGAGCGCGCTGGTGGACGATCTTACATCGGAAACTCCACCATAAGTGTACCTGTAGAGGTAATTTATAATTACTTATTTAAAAGTTTCAGTGAACTACATTAATAGATACATAAGAAGTCTAGGATTAGTACTTGTTTGAAAACGAAGCAGTTCACAGTTCAAACTGTATGGACAACACTGCGCAATACTTGCCACAATACAAGATCTTTATGAACTGACAGACAATGCTTAGAGGTCTGTATTATGGCATTAATTTAAGTGTCTAAATGTTAGTTGGTCTATATTTCATACTTACTAGATTCTGTTCAACAGCAAACAATGCACTGAATACTTGTTCAGCAAAGTACAGCAGTTCAGGATGTTCTATATTCACATAAAGCGGTTCAGAATCTCTCTGCATCTTTACAGTAACATCCACATCCTCAGGCCAATCTCCATTGAAATACTCTTGGATATCCAACTTTTCAGGATGAGTGTTCCAATTGTGTTCACAGAATGTTAAGAAAGCACTAATTGCTAGGTATAGGACTTCTTCTAAGCCTTCTTGGTCATTCCGCATTGATTTAAGTTCGGAAATAAGAGCTTCTACTTCGAGTTTAGTGGAAAGAAGGCGATTGCAAAGATTCTGGTTATCTATTGGCCATTTGTCGTTCCATAGACGTCGAATGACTTCATTGTCTGTAATTGTGAATAATATGAAGTAAATTAGATAGAAATGCTGCAGAACAAAATATAAGTATGTAATTTATCACCTGAAAATGTGAAAAGTTAACCTTACCTTGGTCACGGATAGGATCATCAAAGTTGCACATAAACATAAGCGATTTGGCTTGCATTTTGAATTAGAATAGCTTATTATTTCATACATTCAATTATCTAATTGTAAATTGATGTGTTTTTATGGTTTTTTTGACGATTTGCACGATTTGTTTTGTTTACAAAAACACATGGTCACCCACCGGCAGTCACAAATATAAAACTGTCAAAGTCGTCGACAGAGTATTAAACTTGATTATTTTACCATATGATTTTACCCCAAATCATGGGCCTCTTCTTCTTTAAAAATGGCTTTTCCTTTCGGACATTTACCAGTGTCAAGTATTATCAATATTTGCAAGTTATTTGCATTGAACAAAACAGTCAAGTCGTCATAGTTAAAGTCAAGTCGAGGGAATCATTGTAAAAAGGGGGCCATTTTTTACAATGTTTGTTTACGGAGCTTTGGAGAAAACACTAAGCTAAAGTACATGTTTTGCACCGGTTTTCACTTTTATTTACACTTGTACACCTTCACGAAACTAAATTGATTAATATGCCCCCCAAATTAAACATTTTACACGCATTTGAACTAAGTTTCACAAAAATGAAAATTTAGCAACACATCTCCTTAACGCATTCCCGCCAAAACTCCCATGGGCCTCTATCCATGCCCCCCCCACATCGTCATGATTGTGTTGCCAAAATATAAAAATTGACCATTTTTGTACATTTTTAAGTAAAATACTTCTTTGCCTCTCCAGGCAAATATTGAAAAATTAGTTTTAAGCTCAGGATTCTATGTATTTAATTTTTACATTAATTATTAGCTTTTCGTGCATTCTTCGTAAAAGCAAAGGCTTAATTGAATATTTTTCTAGTAGTTAAAAATAATAATAAAAACAACTTTTCAATTTTGATTTCAAGATTTGTGTCTTTTGCGTGTTGTGCACAGGCAGCACTAATTTGACATTTTGATAAAAAAAATATGGTGTCGGCTTGGGTGATATTTTATTTTTAGGTTAGATTTAGAAAAAATAGATTTTTGATGTTAACAATAAACTTTTTCAAGAATATGATATATAATAAGGATACAGATGTTGCTCTAGGTGTAATTATATCTACATTATGTGTGGTGATGCTCATGAAATTACTGGACATGCTACGGTAAGAAAATTGAGGTTACAGTTTTAGGGGATCATTTTCCCGCCTTAAACGGTAATTATTTGCATTTCTCGTTAATTCCAGATCAATACTGCCCTGGCGCGTGAATTGTTGGTTCTGCAACAGTAATACTTGGGTTAAATATCCGAAACACAACAGCTGGACTTGCCCAAAATGTGAACAGTACAATGGATTTACTAAGGTAAAAAAAGTGTTACGGACATAAATTTTATACTCAAACACTTAATTTGAAGTCGAACCACAGAAAATAATCATAAAGGCTAAAAGATATTGACGTCTTTTATCCATTACAATAAGAATAAATGGGTTGTAAATAGATCTTAAAATTTATACTCCAAAATAATAAAAAATATTTATATTAGGTACTACTAAACTTACCAAAAAATGATGTAAAGGACTTGCCATCAGTGCCTATGTTTGTACATTTTTGTTTCAAATACTTATTGATACAGTAGGTACTTGCCTAAAAGTTCTGTAAAAAACGTTTATACAGGGTTATGGGTTTTAAATCCAAAACCGTTTAGGGGGTGATTCTCCACATCAAAGCAAATAACTTTTGTTTTATGACTTTTAGAAATTCGAAGTAGTTTTCGAAAATTTGATGTGTAAAGTTTACTTGAAAATCAGCTGTTTCCTGGAGTTAGAGGTCGTTGACCTTGAGTTGTCCTTTCTTTTAGTTTGGTCTACTACAATCAAAACTTTAATTGAATTTATTTTCATGTACAGTTGTTATTTCAGTGAAAATAACCTGAAAATATAGAGAAAAAAAACGAATTATCAAAAACGTACGACAAAAGTTATTTATTTTAATGTGGAAAATCACCCCCTGAACGGTTTTGGATTCGAAACCCATAACCCTGATGATCAAGCCCTAAGCTGCGTTAAGTTATTCACAAGAGCTAAATGTAGAATTATAACCTCTGAAATTAGTAATAACTAATTATTTATAATTCAAGTAGTATAACTCCATAATTGCATTTCCAGGATGGTGACTACAATAAGATGCTAATATCCAATGACCAAGTGGTAAACACACCAAAGGTATTCCAAAGGAGCCCGCCCAAGAATGGCCTGTGTAAGATGTGCAACATCAATCAACAACTCAAAGTCACACAGCTTGCAAACTTTGTTCCTATGAATGAGAAGAACTTTTCTGAAGAAATTGAAGCATACAGGTATAATATGACTTCAATAAATTCTTTTATAATGTAAATTTTTATAAATTACATTTACACCACACTGTATTTTAATTTAACCATGTAAGCTGTTACCATCATGAGTACCTATACAAGATGTAACAGGTAAGCCCTTTTAAGCCGAAAGGTGGTTGTTCTAGACGTCTAGTCGGACAACTTTTGTTCTACGACTTTTGGAAATTCGAAGTACTTTTCGAAAATTTTAAGTGTAAAGTTTACTTGAAGATCAGCTGTTTCTTAGAGTTTGAGGTCATTGACCTTATGTTGTCCTTTCATTTAGTTTGGTCTACTACAATCAAACCTTCAATTACCTTTATTTTCAAAAGCAGCTGTTTTTTCAGTGAAACATAACCTCAAATATTTCAAAAAAAAGTTCGAATTTTCAAAAGTTGTACAACAAGTTGTTCGCCTAGACGTCTAGAACAACCGCCTTTCGGCTTAAAAGGGCTTACCCGTTACATCTTGTATATTAACTCCCAGCTCAAGTTTCAATGCAACTCAGCTAGTACTTTTTGCACAACAAGCAGAACATTGAGCATTATTGCTGTTTTAACATTCTTACAAATGTCTATCATGTATGCAAATTGTCGACACTGTATCCAACAAATGCTCACAGCCAGGAGTATTTACACAACATTTTTTTCTACCAGGAGTATTTACACAACATACATTCTGTGTTCAAATATTCCTGTCACCCCCCATGGTCAAGCCTTGGCTGAATAAAATATAAGACCAAAACATACATTTTAAATTAAGTTATAGAGAAACATTGTGCATGCAATCCTTAATTTGGTTGCCAGTAAGGGGAATGCTGTTAGAAAGTTTGATTTATTGAGCTGCCCTAGTCCATATCCACCTTCATAAGTAGTTGAAAATATACTATATTTGAAGTGCCACACCCAACCACAATGTGACAATAAACAAATTATAATTGTGATAAGATTTAAGATAGTACTTACTCTGATATAGTACTGTATCTTATCTTGCTACAATAATTTGTTTCTCTGAGTATGCATCATATCATTTGTTATGAAATGAACATTATGTAACATTATGTTCTTACCTAAATACTTTCCGTTGCATGCAGAAGAGTGCCTTGATAAGAGAAAAAGATGTCTAATCTTTCTTTAGTCAACTGTTAATCCAGGGCGAAATGTTGAATATGTCTGTATGGAGAAAGAAGATCTTTTACTCTATATTAGCCCTGTTAATAAACATGGAGTAGGGTCTGAGTAGTGAGAACATGCTTTGTCTTTTTCTGTGACAAGAACTTTCAAAGTTGACAGACAGAAACAAAAAGGGAAATAACTACTCGGATCTTACTCCCCTTTTATTAATATAGCTACTATATAGGTTTTGGTTCACTGTATGAATCTCACTTATGTTATGATGGCTTTATTTTCAGGACACAACTGGAAAAGGCCTATAAATTATGCAGCCCCTGCAAGAAGGTCTTACAGATGAAATTGCATAAAGAAAAGGAAACCCTACTAGGCACCAAATTGTTAGAAACTAGATCTCCAGACAAAAAACATAATACGAAAATACAACAGAATACCTTGAGAGAACTCCTAAACAATATCTCTATGACGATTGCATTAATTCTTGTTTTACTTGTTGGATATGAAATATGCAGTAACAAATTTTTACCTAAAAGTTTAATGAATTTTTTAGACATTATGAAAAGTTTACTAGACAGAGTATATTCTATTTTAAAAATGAAACTCTTGATGACATTCCCATTATTAGAAACTTATTTTTATGACGAAACTAATATTATTCTTATTGACATGTTGCCTAAATTGTTTGGAGATAAAATAGTTGAGATATTGACAGTAGAGAAAGCTCTTGGAGGTTTTGTATGTCTGATACAGATCGTATCAAGTGTGCTGAATATGAATAGTATCAGATACACTATACTTATTGATTTACTATGGTCAGTGTTTGTAATAAGCTTAGCACAATGGTTCCAAACACATGCACTGATTTGTAGTTTTATTAAGGTATGTATCAATAAACCTTATAGCTACATTCACAAAAGACATTATGTGTGGCTTAATGCTTTGTCTTGCTCTTGGGAGTAACAATCAATCAATGTCAGTAAATATCATGTGACAAAAGTCGAGTCCACGCATAGGGGCCGTTTGTGAATACGGCCTTAAAATACAGTGTATAGTATTTATACTGATACAATTTTAATTGATCATAATTTCCATTGTTTCAGATGATAAGTGCTCTTACATTAATATTTGTATATAGAAGTATGAAAATAAGAATATCTAGTAGGAGCATACCAAAAATAAATAGCCCACCTAAGAGAATGAAGAACCTCACAAATGCTTCTAAGAATGCATTGATTGAGGACGAAGATATTGCTATAGATACAGATGATGACGTTTCACTTAGTAAATTCGGCTTACACAATGCTTCGGAATCATCAAATGAAACAATAGGTACCTTGAACACAAGTTTAATGAACGGCAGATGTTTCACACCCAGAAGTGATAGTCTATGGAAAGCACCCAAGCTTAACTCAACATTCTGTGTCAACTCCGTCTTATCAAAGAGTCCAAGTTTAGTTTCAGATAACGTGTTTGCCAAACCCATATTCAATAAGTATCAGAAACTAGTAAAGGATGACTCTGATTCTGATCTAGATGAGAGTATTAGCTCTTTATCGATAGGTGGTCCTTCAAAGTCGAAAAAGAAAGCAAATTCTATATTTTCACTAAGGAAATTCACTGCCACTCCCAATTTCGTAACTCCGACTCCTATGAGTCGTTCGAGGCCTCTAATATCTCCGAGCAAACTGAGCACCTCGTGGGTCGCGGGTGGTTACTGGGGCTTAGAAGGCGACAGGCAAAATATTTTCAATGCAGATGGAAGCCGTTCTTCCAGTCAAAGTTCTGGGTTCGAATCTCAAGCGTCCAGTATGAATCAAAGGAATGTATTCTCTCAGCCGCCATCGAGAGAGGAGTCTGTCTGCGGTGAACCAATGGTTCTGGATCGATTCCCAAACATGAGCAACTTAACCAGTAACAGTTACCAATCTCCGACTCCTCAGAACTTTATGAGTTCACCTGTATTCCCGCAAATGCAGTTCAACAATCATGTCCATATACCTCAACCGAGATTTTCTCACCAAACTATTCCTCAGAATATGTTTAATCAGCAGACACGTTATGCACATCAAGGTAGCCTGTTTAAAAACCCCGGCGGGTCCGGTCTTATCAAGATGTCTCAAATGAATTCTTTCAGTTCACATTAACTCTCGTGTTCTAGTCGTTATGTCTCGACTTATACGTATACTTTTTAACTTTAAAGTACTTTTTCTTTATTCTTTGATACATTTTTTTGAAGTTTCATATACTGCCATTATTGTCATTAAGTTTGTTAAGTTATGATTCATTAGTATTAAGCGGTTGTTAGTTGTAATGTTTGAGACTAAACTTAGATGTAAGTATATTTGCTGATCTCGTGTTGGTGCCAGGCGTTGGCTATATGAAAGCATTAAGAATTATTGTATTGTTACATTTTTTATATGGACGTCACTGTCCTAAATCTTGAACAAAATGTGATATTTTAAAGACTAGTAATTTTTCGCAAAAGTGAAAGAAAAAAAAATGATTCTTGATGTTATCATCATTTTGATTTTGTCATCTTATGTCGGAAACTTTTTGTGAAGCTCCTGCAATAAAAAGTGTAAAAAATATAATGTCGTTTTGTCTGCTTTGTAAAATTATAAAAAATATATATTGTCCAGGATGTTGCAAACAGTCCAAACTAAGCTAAAGTACTATGGGTACTGGGCTTACGAATATGTATAGGTACTAATATTAGGGGTTAAAGTATGAAATTGCCGATTTGTACTGAAAATCTTAATTGTTTATTTTTTAAATTTTTAACAAATTTATTTAATCAAAATAGTTGCCATTATTATCTATACATTGCTGCCATCTAATGGGAAGGTTATTAATGCCTTTGCGATAGAACTCCGACGATCTAGATTGCACAAACTGTGTTAAAGCATTTTGTACTGCCTCCTGGGAAGAAAACTTCTTGTCACGTAGATAATTGTCCAAATCACGAAAAAAATGGTAGTCCGTTGGAGCAAGGTCTGGTGAATACGGAGGATGACGAATGGTTTCTAAGTGCAGTTCCTGAAGGGTCAAAATGGTTTCTCGTGCTGTGTGAGGTCTCGCGTTGTCGTGGAGCAATAATGGTGAAGAGCGATTCATGAGTTGGGGCTGTTTTACTGCTAGTTTTGTCAACATGGTTCGGAGTTCGGCACAATAGACATCTGCCGTAATTGCTTGACCAGATCGAAGAAAACTATAGTGAATAACACCATGCTGAGACCACCAAACAGTTACCATTACCTTTTTATTGGTAAGTTTTGCTTTAGGACACTGTTGTGGCATTTGACCTGGGGTCAGCCATTGCATTTTTCTTTTCCGGTTATCATAAAGAATCCACTTTTCATCACATGTTACAATTCGATCCAATATTCCTTCATTTCTGTACCGGTTCAACAAGGCAACACAAGTTTCAACACGCGTTTCTTTCTGCAGATCAGTCAAATCATGAGGCACCCATTTTTCGTATTTTTTTATTTTATTGATTTGACGCAAGTGAGTCAATAAAGTAGGTAAGGTAACGTTAAACCATGCCGCTAATTCCTGGGTAGTTTGACTAGGATCGGCTTCCACTATCTCTCTTAATTCATCGTTATTCACCTGTGTGGGCGGTCTTCCTCGTGGCTCGTTCTTTAAGTCGAAATTTCCATCACGAAAGCGTTTAAACCAAAATCGCACGGTGCATTCATTAGTAGACCCCTCTCCAAACGCAGCATTGATATTGCGGGCTGTTTCTGCCGCGTTAGTTCCGCGTCGGAACTCGTATTCAAAAATCACTCGAATTTTCGCAGTATCCATCTTTCTTGTCTAAATTGAATAACAAAAACAATTGAAAGTCGATATTCAAATGTTTCACATTTTTTAAAAAAAGAACATCACAGAAACCATTTGAAAAGAGTTTCATTCGAAAACCTCAAACCATGAAGATTCTATGTCAATTCAAAGAACCTATTGCAGTAAAACGGCAATTTCATACTTTAACCCCTATTATTATAAATGCGAATATTACGCTTGAACCGCTGAACCGGTTTTGATGAATTTTGCACCTGACGGTACAGCGGCCTCCGCCATGATACCAATACTTTTCAGCTATTCAGTCAAAGATAGTAGCATAGATAAATTATTAGGGTTAATGGTCTTTGATAGTAGGTAGTCATTGCGGACTTTCCGCCTCCCCGCTTAGCCTCGACTCTTGCGTATGTGTTGCTATACACCTTAAAGACTCCGGATGGATGGGGAACCGTAAGTCGCAGCTACTTACATATAAAATTCAAAAGCCGGACTGATTGAATAACCGAATATATCAACGCAGAGTCCAAACCGCTGGTCATAGAGACCTGAAATTGGAAAAATGGGTTCTGTTCGGTGTGCAAGTAACCCACTAAGGGTTTTGTAATATCCTGAGGGATCGGGACTTACTTAGATGAAACCGTGCTAGTTATAGTATAAAAAAACTCACGAGTTCTTAGCCCTCCTTTCGTCGCGAGGCAGGTACTGGTGCGGTCGCGGCGGTACGTATGTATCTTCGTACAACGACGAGATATAGTCCGAGACATCCGTGCACGCCCACTCGTGCTGCTTAAACTTCCTTAAACCCCACTCGGTTACATTTTTACCCTACGTCAAAAATTAATAATTAATTAAACGGATAAAAGTAGGTACTTTGATGTAAGTGGAAGGTGTATGTAATGCTCACAACCTACTTATGTACTGCCACGAGTACTTATATTTTTTACATATGACGTATCTAGGCTTCGGTGTATAGATTCTGGTTTCAGGACGCTTGGAACAATATAATGGAAAACAAGGGTAGACCTTGGACCAGCAATGGAACAGACAATTAAGGCTCTATATTACTGACTAAATAGATTGTGATGAAACTTAAGGTAGTAAAACATTGGAAATTTCAATTCCACTGTAGAAAATGTAGATAAGTATTATATACACTTTAATAAACCTACATATTTTAGAAGCATCTTTGTTTCTCACGGAGGAGTCGAGAATACATACACAGTGCGAGCCAGCGTTCAAGTCAGCCTGCTGAGTATAGCTGCACTGCAAAAATCGCACAGTTTGAACATAAAGATACCAACTCGTACACACGTGCGTGTGCTATAAATAGGTCATTATAGGTACCTACCTACCTATACATGGTAGTTGAGCTGATTCGAATGCAGCTATATTTATGTAGGCAGCTAGACAGACTCGGACACTAGCTAAAGCTGTGTAAACGAGCTATTTCTAAAGAATGCTTTCCAAAAATTTTCACCTGACAGGACTTGAACCTGCATCTTTGGGGAGTCCGGCCCCTACGCCTTAGGGATTTGACCACAGGTGCTCGTCTAGTCGAGTTTTTTTTTTTTTTTTTTTTCTCCTTTAATCTGCTATCAGTCTTTGGACTATGATCAGATGTTGTGTAGGGAATGACGGGTAGAGTGGTCTCCCTTCACCAAAGAAGATCCTCTTCATTAAATATCAGCCAATGCCAAAGCATGATGTGCTTTCTCCGAAGCCTTTTTTTAATTTTAGGGTCAACAAGTTGGCTTGCCAGAAAATTTGGGTGACAATTTAGTCTCTCTCTATATAGTTTAGCACACATTTTTATTTCTTCTTGCACAGTGTGGATTTTGAGAATATTGTACAGTTCTGTGTTTCGTATAAACCATGGGGCATTGCTGATAGTTTTTAAAATACCGCTCTGGCAGCGTTGTATAATGTTTATATTTGATGTGCAAGCAGATCCCCACAGTTCAATACCATAGGTCCAAATCGGTTTCAGCACACTCTTGTAAACAAGCAGTTTGTTATCTATTGATAATTTAGAATTTCTATCTAGCAGCCAGTAGAGCCCTCTGAATTTTATATTTAACTGATCTCTTTTAGTCTAGTCGAGTTGAAATACGAATGTTGAATGTTGTTGGCGAGCACTTGTGCTGTGGTTGTAATGAATGAGGCGTTAGTTACTCCCCAAAGATGCAGATTCATATCCTGTCGGGTGTAAATTTTTAGAAATAATTTCTTTAAATTAGCCATCTGAGTGTAGGAAACACTAAAAAAATATTAAAAGGTGCTATTGGTTAAAAAAATACTAACATAGCATGTAGTAAGATCAGGCTGCGGGTACCACTGATGCTTGCAGCGCTTGTAGTATCGTTGTTCAGGCCCACAGAGCGGCCTGGGCAGGTGGTTGTAGACTAGGTCGGTTACGGTGGCGAAGTTGCCACACGTGTCGTGGCTGTCGTGACGAATTATTGAGACCACACTGCCCTGTGGGTAATGTTGGTGATATTCAGTACACCTATTTGTACATATACATATACGGCGATAGATCCGCTCAATGCCTACCGTATTGAGCGGGTCTATCGCCGTAATAAATGGGCGCTCTGCCCCAATATATATAGTTTAAGAGAACTTGATTTTCCCGATGTTTCTGTTCCAACTCTCAGTCAGTCGCTGGCGCGAGGCATTTTTTCTATCCAAACGAAAATCCTGCAGAAGACCTCGAAATCGGATGCAAAGTGGAGAGTGGTTGGTATCAGTAATATAGGTAGCCAAGACTTTTACATTATCAATTTATCACCAATAACGAATGTTATTGGTTGATAATGCCACGTACTTTGGCTGCGTAAGTAAGCTCGTAAAATGTACGTGAATACCTGCAAGCTGTTCAGTTTATTCAACCTGAAATCTGGTTGTCTCGATTCTGGTTTCATTTTTTGGTAGTCAATGTTCTCTTTAGATGGAAAATAGAAAGTTCCACCCTTTGGACATTCGATCCTATCTTCAACCCAGTTACCTGATAATTTGAAAACAGTTGTTGCTGATCAGTGAACGGATAAAAACGGTTATTAAAAGTAAGTACTTTTAGAGCCTCGCTGTTTTACCCGAGAAGGTCCCGATCCTGTGGAAATTTTGTGATAAAGCTTGTGTTTTTACAGGTTTTCAGCTATCTACATGCCGAGTTTCTCGCAATCGGTTGAGCGGTTCTTAAGTGAAGGACCAACAACCACAGACTCAAAAACGTTAATTATTAGTAGCATTAGGTGGGTATGATAAGAACTAGGAGAGTTAGTGTTGCCGAAATATCGATAGTTTCACTATCGATGGTTTACATCGAAAATCATGTACCCTATCGATAGGCCTATCGATAGTATCGATACTATCGATAGCATGGTTTACAATAATACTATCGATACTATCGATAGTATTGATAGTATTATATAATAAAAAGCAATATTATCGATAGTATTGATAGTATTATGCACTAAAAGTAAACTAACTATTGATAGTATCGATAGTATCGATACTATCGATTAATCTATATTATCGATTTCTGCTTAAATTTCGATAGTATCAGTCATAGTGCGGTGTTCAAGTATCAGATAGAATAACCAATGCAAACCAAATAATGCTTGTCGACCTGGACTTAGACAAAACAACACTGAACTGTTGACAAAACAACACTGAACAAAACTTCACTGGCATTCTACCCACTGCAACTTATTAAGATGATTGATACTATTGAATTTTAGGCCACTATCGATGGTACGAAACAATCGACAGTATCGATACTATCGATAGTATCGAGTGCTCTCATGCAATACTATCGATAGTATCGATACTATCGATAGTTTAGTTATTTTTGATGTATGATACTATCGATAGTATCGATAGTATTGATGGTAATCGATAGTATTAGTACACACCAAGCTATCGATAGTATCGATACCATCGATAGTATCGATACTATCGATAGGCTATCGATACTATTGTTTTTTAATGAACTATCGATAGACTATCGATATGCTATCGATAGTCGACTATTGATCGGCAACACTATAGGAGAGGTAGTAGAACTTCTGCGTGTGCCCAAGAAGGTCGATTGGATAAATTTAATTTTAGTACCTACTAACCAAATGAAATTTCAAGAAAAAAGAAACATTAACAAACTTAAGTTTGCGGCGGCATTCTAGATAGTATAGCTCTAGTGATAGAAAATTAAATGATGACCTAAGTAGCTAGTTAACATAGGTACAACGAATTTGAATAGGTACTTATAGCAGTTAAAGCCATTATCTATAGCATCATTATATTTACTGTTATTTACCTAGCAATACTTGAGTGTTAAAAACAGGCTGTGGGCGCATAGCTCTTGCTATTGCTTCTGGTCTAGATGGTGACTTGGGACGGGTGCTAATTCCACATTTTTCCATGATTGTTCTTGCAATACAAAATACTCAAAAATAAAGATAAGTAAGTGATGCTTTTGAGTTTAAAAATACACTTGCTTGCTATTTAATAATTACATTTTAAATGACGGGTTTATACAGTGACAGCATTTGGATGTTCAAGTCAATTTCAATCAAACCATAGAGGTTGTGGAGTATAAGTTTCTTGAGTTGATTCTATAGATCAAACCCAAAATAATGAGAAGATCCTGAACAAGTAGTGGGTATCCACTTGTACTATGAAGTCAATGATGAAAAGGTTTTAAATAATTTGCTTTTTCACATAAATCATTTTTACCCAATGATAGTGTTGTAGAGTTGTTTTTGAGTAACAGTAATATAACAGCAGGTACTTAATTTAGCAATACTTTTCTCAACTCAATGTAAATGTTAAACCGGCATCCATTTCACCCATAGGCTGATAGTCTTCAATCTTCTACTGCAGACAGAGTGTCTGAATGATGATGATGCTGTCAAACACTAACGTATTTGACAGTTCTAAACACAGAACACTATTACTCCTAGGTTCTAAAGGTCCTAAAATACGTACAAAACATGGGAAGTTTTCTAATATTATTAGTAGATCGGGTAGATAATAAAAACAATGCTTACTTAGGTTGTCTTGTTCAACGGTATAATTAAGATACAGACCTATCATAGTAAAATCACAGTAATTGTTCTTAAAATTCTAGTCTTTTTATTATAAGCGAGTGAGCCCTATTCTGTGTCCATATTCAATGCAGCAGGTTTAGGCAGTGTTTGGAGCACGGCTACAAGCTGGCTCTCCAGAGGTCCAGCTTGCTTCATTATATTCATCAGGTTGCTCTCGACTTGTAGGATATCCTGATTTATGATGTTCATGCACTGCAAAATGTTAAAGACGGGTAGGTTAGTAAATTAAGATAGGTTTATGGGACATTTATTTTTGTAATTTTGAGTAGATTATAGATCTATCAATCTATGTGATAGATAATTGAGTCTGTGATAATGATAAAATCACTTTTGGCATTACGCAATAAGATTAAACTTTATTTACTACCTGTATCATGGAAGTGTACAAACGTTGACCATTTTTCTCAGAGCTTTTGATAAAGCCACTCACGTTTGATTCTGTATCTGAAGGTGCTACAGAAGCCATTTCCCTAATTTTCAGAAGAATTAAATTAAACACGGCGTTGTTGGTCGTTACTTATTTCGTTTGTATTCACAGACTCAGACTAGTAAGAACAGAAGATAATATATTGTATTTTTCAAAACGAACGAACTTTCAGTGAAAGCTAAGTTAAAAAACAGTGCAAAAGCTCAAGCTGACACTTTTTTTTAAATTTCTTATCGGTTGTGAACCAATTATGGCCATTAGGAAATTAGCCAGTGTCAAGTATTATCAATATATTATGCAAGTCATTTGCATCGAAACAATCAAGTCATCATAGTTAAAGTCAAGTCTAGGGGAGCATTTGTAAACACGGCGGTCATTTATTTACAAAAAAAAATCACGGAGCTTTGGATACAACACTAAGTCCATGTTTTGCACTGATTTTCACTTTCATTCCACTTGTACAGTTGTACACCTTCACGAAACTAATTTGTTGAATATGCCCCCGAAATTAAACAATTTGCACGCATTTGAACTAGGTTTCACAAAAATGAAAATTAAGCACTACACATCCCCAACGAGTTCCCGCCAAAACTCCAAAAAGCTGACACTGATGGAAATAGTTTTTGACGTTGACATTTTTTCTTAACAAAGAATAATTGTCAATGTCATTTTTAAACTGCTGCAGTCTGTGGAATGCTTTGCATCGCTGCGGAAGATTCTGCAGAATTGGATTTTAGCCAAGTTTTTTTGAAAATTCCTCAGAAAATATCACGAACAGTGCATTTTAATGTGAATAACACAAAGATATTATCTAATAAGTTAACCGTTCAAAATCTGCTCCGTCTATTGCTATAATTTTATGCAGGTACGTTCTAAAAATTACATCCTATTCTTTAAATCAATATAATATCTGAAAGTGTTATTTGATTTAAAATTAGTCAATAAATCTTTCTACAAATTCGTTTGAAACAGCTTTACAGCTTTTAATAAATACTACTAGGTAATACGCTAATTATATTTTCTACAAAAATAAATTGTCTTAAATTATCAGGAAAAATATGCTGTATTGATTTATCTTGGGTGTAAATCACTACTAAACACCTAAGTTGACTTGCGCCAGGCTGGGTTAAATAATTAACTTCAAGAGGTTGCTAACACCATGTTATTTTCATACATTTTTTACAGTTTTGCCTCAAAATTGTACTTAAACATACATTTAAAAGTAATTCTGGTAAACAACTTTTTGTAATTTTTTATTTACTAAGCCTTATCCTATGCAAATATGCCAACATGCCCCAATGTCTATTTCTTTAAAAAAATATCTGCACTATTATCATCAATCTTACGGATCAACATCAATCTTAAAAAAACCCATACCTATCCTAAAAACTTCTCAAATCATCTATAGAGAAATTAATAATATATTATTTCCAAGGAATATTTAAACTATTTCCTTGTGCATGCAATCTGATATTATATTATGATAATTATATTTGATACTAGCTGCACCTAGCGGTTTTACCCGCGTAAGTCCTGATCCCGTGGGAATATTAGTATATGTTACACATATAAACCTTCCTTTTGAATCCCTTTATCTACTAAAAAACTGCATTAAAATCCTTCATACTTTAAAAGATCTAAGCATCAATACAAACAGGTATGAGTATACCTGGGAAGCGACATTGTTTTATATACTATGTAAAGTTTCAAATTTTAATCTACTAACTAAAATGGATGGTGCTTAAAAGTCTAGACAGATTGACTGCATTGCAATTGTACTCTAACTCTGCAAAATTGCAGTTTTAATGCAGTAAGTATGACTGCAATAAAACTACGAACCAACCATGTAGTAAGTACATGTGCAGCTGATATGCTGACTGACAGACAAGATCTTTAATACAGCTTATTGTAAGACTTATTTATTTACTATGGTTATCTCATGTACATAACTATCTTACTTAATTGAACACTAAAAGCCATAGTGAGAAATTAACGCAATAGTTGTAAATTAATTTCCTTGTAGGTCATTCAATTGGGTGTAAACATTAAATTTAGAAATAAAAAGGTAATTAGTTCTTGCTCAACCTAACAAACTTGCAGACATAAACAAATCAGACAGTATAACAATCTGCTATTTTGCTTTGACAATCAAATGATTCCTAGGAATCCTTATGGAGGAAATTATAGAGGCTTGAGTAGGTACGTTAACGGCGCCGGTCAGGCTGGCGTCGCGACGTCGCCTCGCCCTCTCGCCTCCCACCCCGCCAGTTGCACTCCCGCCCTCACTCTATTTCCTTGCTGACAGACTGTGATCTTTGTACTGCCCTCCTTTTCATAACAATAATTCTAGGTAGCTATCCAATATCCAATGTTTTGTATTAACTCAATTGAGTACTTATAGGCATATGTGGGGCGTTTATATTAAATATCAAACACAAATTGAAATCCTACTTAGTTTTCGGTTTAGGTCTCGTGGTTTTTATTATTCTAAGCATTTTTTCCATGTAGTGTTTCTACTGTTTTCGCTTTTTTGCATTGTAATGAAACATAATATTTTCTTGGTTTCTCGCGTTTTATTTACGCGCCTTTTTGCAATGCTGTAACGACGTGTCACCGTCACTTAAGAAACCGTCTTTACAGACGCTTGTTTCAGAATAGACTACCCAGGGAGTCTACCCTGAAGATCTCTAACCCTAATAACCCTAATAATAAACGTGGGTAAACCCGAAAAATATTAAATTTTATTTTTTATCAGTTACCGTTACCGAGACCCTTACCGTGTTAAATTTCAATCCAAAACCAAAATCGCGAAAACTGTAGAAAAATCTATACCTAACACAAGTTTCAGAGCGTTGCTCTACAAAACTATTTACTTAATGCTTTTATAGGTACGTAGATTCTTAAAAACAAACTTAGATATGTTGTTAAAGAACGCGCCTATCGATGAGTTTACATTTCGCGTTGTGGTTGCATATTTTTCACCACAATGAACTGCAGTTTCTTTATAGTGTTTGAATTGTTATTTTTTCTTTTACAGTAAACTAAAATGTGTGACTAATCCGATCAAAAAGTCATGACAGAAGAACATGACGAGGCTTGCGTTAAAAGTGTCGAAACCATTGAGAATGATGATGACGAATCCAACCGTGAGAAACTTGTACAGAATGACAAACATGCTGTATTGAATGACGAAACTAGTGCCAATACGTCCAAACATAATATTCTAGATTCTAAAGAAGCTAGAGAAGATACTGCAATATTAAAAGAAGAGGAAGCGATAGTAGAAGATAAAAAGGATAATAAGACTGATACTCCGAAGCTTAGTTGGTCTCAGATAGGAAACGATTTTAAAGTAACATGGAACCTTCCAGAGGGGGTAACGACGACTCAAGATTACATCGCGCTGTATTGCTCAGGTATGTCTTAAAACTAATATAATTCATATATCAGGATCACCATAAAATATTATACCATCTAAACATCTTTAAATTACATTTTAACGACACATCGTTTGAAGAGCCTGTGTAATTTCTATCTAGTTTCTTAACTGTAAACTCGTAGGCCGCGATCGCCTGCATGTTTTACCTATATCTTAGTGCTTATGATAGCTATAAATATTGCTGTCATAATGATAGACTAGTTTTCTTTCCTATACTCGTAAGAGAAACTATCGGTTAAATCTTTCGATATTTTCGAGTTCAATCTTGAACCGATAGTAAAAGTCAAAGATAAACATTCCGATCCCGCGGGAATATTATCGGGATCACCAAATTTCATTGCAAGCGGTTCAGTAGTTTTTGCGAAAAGGAAAACTTATTTCATCAGTTGCCAATTTCTATTATAGATGATTGATCTTGTCTTGAGGTACAGCGTAAGTAGCTCCCAAAATCACTTTTATGATTGAGGAAGCCAAAAATACCAAAAAATTCGACGAACTATATTATTCTTTAACGATATTTGACTATAAAAATATTTTCTAAGTATGACGTAGGTACCTAAACACAAAGATAAACACGCCTATTCTCAATGAGAGTTAATGAGCTCATCGATTGCCATTATCATTCATAAGCCTCGAATACAGTTGCGACTTACATCTTTAGGCACGTGCCTTCAAGGAGCTAGTTATATAATCCACAAGCTACATTTCAACGACTTTCACCACAAGAACCACTACAATTTTCTCGTGTTGTAAACCGATTATTGCTGTAAATCCGCCGACCGGTAGCGCAACGGGATTTACGGAGACAAGACACCTTTTTGTTCTCCTAGAATCTAGCGGGACTGTGCATTTAAAAACAGAGATGTTACTAATTGATTCGTTCTTAACAATTAATTCGGCAGTAGCTTTACGATCACGGTTAGTGTTGTAGCTTGCCTCATCCTATTTTTTTTACCACGGATTTAACCTCATCTCACGGAAAGCGACGATAAAGTTAAAGATGTGTTAATACAGTCTCCAGTCGGAGTGAATAGAATCACTGCAAGGTTGTGCGTCTTATCCATTCTTTTATGGATATTCTATATTATGAAACTGGTAAACACATAATAACTTTATGCATACGCAAAGTTTTTGCTATCTCGGCTCCACTGTCTAATTTCTTCTGAGTTTCGCTTCTTTAAATTTCTTTTTTGTGTAACACTACAATAAACAATAGACGTCGTAAAATCGCGTTTTTGCTTACTCAATCTCTAATTGCAAAAGGGTTACTTAGATTTAGGTAGGTTTAACCAGTTGAGCGGTATTACGTTGCAACATTATGTCGCAGTACAATATTGCGTCTTCAAATAAACATGTTATGTTGGTGTCTCAAGTATTGATATACTGATACCATCTTTAGTTTACGGAAGTTCTTTATCATTGAGTGTTATAATTTATTGTTGGTAATTTAGTTGATGATGGCAAGTCAGCGAAGTATCATATGTCGCATGAATGGTATGTAGGCAGGGCCCCGCACACCTCTCTGTGCCCCGCCACTACATTTGTGAATGAAGCCCCCACCGGCGCGTGCCGCGGTCTGAGCTCAGTCAGTCGCGCCATCGACCATAGCGCTGACACGCCAGCGCATGTTTCTTTATCGCGCGTTACAAAATTCAGTCGCAGGAGTTTGTGCTCTAAAACAGTATCGACAGCGATGTCTCAGTGATTTAATACCGAAGCCGTTTCGTTAAATTTTATAGTGATCAACTAAATAAAAGTATTTAAAGGCGATCAACGTTTTGGAAAGCAACCAGCAGCGGTAGTCATCGTTTGACGTATACGGTGAGTGAGCGAGTCGAATTTTTAATTCATTAGCCTCTAAGATTATCATATGTTTCCTTCTCCAAATTCCTAGTGAATCGTACACTTAGATCTGATAGTCTGATAAGGTACGTGACACGTATGCTAGATTCTTGTGAAAGACAGTATACGACAGTGGGTTGCACCGTAGGTGGGGTGCCCACGTTATCCAAATGTAGTAGGTAGATGTCCTACGACACCTTCCTTAATATCTAGCGCCTTAACTTGAATATAATTAACGTCGATCTCTACCAGCCGTACCTTTAAAACTATTACTGGTGTTTTTATTTAATTCCATTGCGTCCTTTCCAAATTTACTGCTTTAAAGGTCACTGGGCCGGAAAGTAAACCTTGTTCACATTTTGCAATTGGATTTCTCTCAAAACAATCTTGAAGAAACATTTTAAATCAATATATATTACATCTGGTGTGTTACGAACAAGTCTTAATGCCCTTATCCCCTATAATTTATTTGAGGTCTCTGCTCCAAAGTCCGAACAAGTGATTCCAAGTCATTTGTTTATGAAATGCCGAAAAGAAATAGTCAGGAGTTTTGGCGCCGTCCGATCAAACACAATAGCAAAGTTTCAAGAGGCGCTAACCGATCTCTACCTGCAGTAATTCTCGCCAATTTTTTCAATGGTCTTACAAAAACTCACATTCGTGTTGAAATTGATGGTATTTCATTGTTTGCTTTACGATATTGATCAGTTTCGGTGTTACCGTTTACGATTGATATCTTTCAATAGGCAGCAATTAAGCACTTAAAAGTGGGTCGCTGTTGGTTGGTCATTAACACAAAGTTCACAGAGGAAGAAAATAATTTCTAATTCGTTATTTGGTAAGGATTACGTCCTCAAGTGTCGGTGTATGGTATCCAGATCACGTTTGGTCATAAAATAAGTCCGGTGGGGCTAATAAAACGGCCATCCATCACAAGAGCCCACCAACGGATATTAGATTGACACGCCTCGTTCACTACACTCGTTCATATTGCATTACACTGTGATTACGTAGAGCCAGTGTCAGTTGTAAAGTTTTTACTTGACCACATTAAGGGCAAAAAACTTTATTACTGGGTAGGTACTATAAATCAATCTACTATGTTAGATTATTCATATTTTTCTTCCAACCGGTTGTTACAACATATTGAGGAAGTTAGATTTGGAGGATTAATAGGTTTGTAACAGTTGTTGCTGTAACAATAACTTCAGATAAATATATATTTTGCTAAATCTCTTGAATTATAAGTTATACGAGTATACCTTTAGTATATAGTATTATATAATTTATCTATGCCATACCGATGCAGCGTTTCTTGTTTCAAGATCTGTCTTAAGCTTTTCATAAATTGATCTATATTTAAGTCATTAATTCATGGATAAAGGTAAAAGTACCTATACCTATATTAGATCCTGTCGTCGTCACTTACATCCTCGACACGTTCCATAACTTTTATAAATCGTACCTTAATGTCTGTCCGGTCCATATACTATTATCAATAGCTTTAATTACTTCCCAAATCAACCGACATAATCCTAAAAAATACCATCAATTACTTTTATAATGTCGATGTTCCGTTTCCCTTATTGATATTGCCCCTTCCTACGGGCAGGTCTTGATAAATTCCATCTATACCACTTTAGATTTCATTTCCTTCATCAAATAATTGACCGTGTATAAATTATAATATTCATAAAACATTATTACATCCTGTTCTTATAGTTTAATTCGCACGATTGTTTCAGATATTGTGTAGCGCTTAAATATCCTTTCTGGAATAGAAAAGTCATTTTGAATTGAAATTACATGTTCACACGACATGACGTGCTGTAAAAGAAACTGTGGGACGATTTCACGACGTTGTTTGTCTCGTAGTGAAGTTTAATCATTCCTGTTATAATATTAAGCTGAAAGTTCACTAATACAAAAGCTGGGGCTTCAATTAATCGTAGAAAAGATAGCATTAATATTGTGTAATGATGTTTTGCGTTGTATCGACAGGCTCGTTAACGCAAATTACTCCTCGACACATCGTAAAGACATTAACTTTGCTCTCGCTCGGAGAGGAGCATTGTTGCCGAGTGAAAAACAGAGAGGAAGCGATAAATTATGTTAGAAGTTAATACGATCGAACGGTAATGGCTCAGTACTGCGTTGGTGCAACGTCATTTCTGCCCTCTACGCGTGTTTCTTTTCTTTTATGAGTTTCACTGCGACTAAAAGATACTGTCATTTTATTTTTACATTATCTATTATTGTATACTACGATTTGACGCATCATTCTAAAGAAAAAATGTCAAAAACAAGGAACCAAAACATCATACTGATAAAGTCTGAAAATAAAAAACGTACCATAAAACTTAACTCTGAGGACTATCTCAGACAAAAAGTTGTCTGTTTTTGAGTACTACATGAGTTATACTCAGGTATCTGAGTACCTACCTGCCAACGAGCGTAAGCTGTCTAGCGTAGTTCTAACTCAACCTACACCAATTTTATTTACATTAGCAGGTAGGTATCATTGATCAGTAAAATTGTAACCAAATTTTACTGTCGGTAAACGTAAAAACCGGCCGGCAAACAAAAAATCGGAAGTCCTTACAATTGGGACAAAAGAAACGTTGACTTCGAGCGCTTATTAATAATTGGCCCTTCCGGAACAACCCTAGTTTTAGGGTGAAATCCGTTCCGTAAGCGAAAACGGAAGTAGCACACGTCCGCTCTAATGTTTTGTAGTTGGCGGAACGTGCTGCACTTCCGGTTTTTTATGATGCTAAAAATATTTTTAACAACGCCCATTCTTCAGTAAACAGAGTTAGTTTACAAAACAGAATTAGCTACAATAAAAGTTTGGAAATACAACAATTTTCAACCCACGCGGGATTCCTTTTACATGGTTATTAATTTTCGTATAGTATTTTGTAGAAACCGTTCATTGTTTTCGATATAATTTCGATGAAACGCGAATTAATTCTTGGAAACGATTGCATAATTCATATTTCATTCACGCAAATAGCACTTTTATATCTTCCACGTGGATTTTGTTAAACATTTTTTTTGCAAACTGTAGTATGCATTCTTTTAAAATTCAACCTATTAACGTCATTACTTGTTTTGGGTGTGGCGGTAGGTTAGTATTATTTTTAATTGTTCGCCTGCCATAAAGATGTATCCATTTATCAATCAACCCATATTGATTACAAACGCTCTTGTGTTTGCTATAAACGCACAATGGTCAGGCTTTATTATCTCTGCTGCCACCTCTCGGTGTCTGCCCAAGAAGGCAAGTCAAGGACGATGGATGACAGACGCGACGCGACGTCAAGTAATCCGGTCGTCGGCTAAGTCACGTTCTCCAGAGCCGCAATGTTTAGAAAACGTGACCAGTCAAATATTTTCTGCTCCAAAATTTGCTCGGGTCGATTTCCTTCGGATGTTTTTAACTGTCATAAAGGGATTAGTGAAGGAAGGGTGAGGTGCTAATGCTTGTGTATAGTAGCATCCGGTCCGACGGGGTCCGTTAATTGGCTCGCGTAAAAGGGATATCGTGTAGCTCGTCCCAACATCCTGCCCGAGACATCAGCCGGGCGACAACTCGCTTGTCTCCCGTCCTGAAGATGCACCATAAACGGCTACCCGTCCTGATATACTTATCTCATTTACATGACCACAAAACCACTTTTTTTTGTCTTTATAGAGACTGTAAATCGAAGTCTTTACGATTCAAATGCTTATAAATTTATGCTTGAAGACCTGTTTGCTTCGAATATAGCTTATAGGTATAACGTTAAGGATCAATATTTTATGGTAAGGTATTTCGCGTATACTGTATTTTAAATCTGCTTGCTTGACTCTCTCATGTTAGTTTATTGTTAACAACTTGCCACATCGTTAAGTATACATTTTACGTCTTTAATGGTTCGTTCCGCAGGTTGTAATATAACCATTCCCATGAAAATATATGTGTGGTTGCGTCAATTATTTCATTCATGGGTCCTTGCCTTGCTCCGTCAGTCTGGGCGTCTTCATTGCGATATAATGCGATCTGACCCACGTTCCCATGACGTTTCTAGACTGTGACCGTCTACTTCATCATTCATGTTCATGCTCATCCTAGCATGTAGTTTCGAAGCCACTTGTTAGTTTCATTCATTAAATACAACTGCTTGTGTTTTAATACCACCTACTTATTTCTAAATCTTTGCTCTATAATTTGACTACGATGTTGTTCAACTAGCTATTAGGCCCTGAGGTGTTTACCATAAATCTATTTTAATCTAATATGGCGGGCCATAAAAAAGTTAAAAATGTTAGTTGTGTCCCTCTAGGACTAGGAGGATGTACAGGTGACAATCCTAGGAACTACGAATCGAACGATCGATTAAGGTTCTTAGAATTTGTAGTCGCGTTACGGCCTGAATGGGAAGGTAGTACTCATCGACGAAAACAATAGGTGTTAACTTTGACGGTTAGCGGCCACTCGAAAGAGGATGTGAACTGATTATTCTTGGTGATGAGTTCAGCCTTGTGTCTGTAACTTTGAACGTTATTAGCATGCCCAGACGCAGTAAATCAATCGCACCTCGAGCTTCTTTCCCATACTTAAGGGGAAAGAATACCTACTCTGTTCTCCTTACAAACGTTGGAGACTGTTTCTAATCAGATTAAAAATAAAATTTAAAATATTAGAGTACTAATTTTACCATTATCTCTATCTATCTATGATAATGACAGCGTCTTCTAATACGTTTCATTTCACCCTATTTCACAATGTTAGGGGATGAATTTTCGAAAAATAGTTTACTCCCTGTTATTCATATGTAACAATAAAACTAATACCCAACTTTCACATGTCTTAACTCAAAATAATAAAAAAGTTTCATACAACCCTTCGACCCTTATTTTATACTCTTAGGGGGTGAATTTCGAAAAATCGGTTTTTATTGAACACCAACGTCCTAAAAGGAACCCCTATGCAAAATTTCAGATTTCTACTACTTGTAGTTTCTGAGATTTCGTGATATCAGAGTGAGTGAGTGAGTGAGTGAGTTAGTTAGTGATTTTCTATTTTATTAATATAGATTAAAAAAAAACATGGTTATGGGAGATATAGGTTTCATGGCATAAACTCTAATGTCTTTATCCAGGGAGAAAAAGGTCGACTACATTTAAGGAGAACAAAGTAGGTATCCTTTCCCCTTAAGCTGTAATAAATTCGAATGAAGAATGAAAGCCATAACATCGAAAACTCAGATAGTGGTTCTTAATTAAATGTTTATAAATACTGAATCCAATGTCCATTATATGCCCTACCTCCAGTTCAATTACACTTTTTATTTTATTTAAGTAAAATATCGAGCGATGACACGAAATCAAAAAGAAGACTTTTCCTTGCAAAGAATAATTGAGTAAAAACAAAACGGTTATTGTTTTTTACAGGCTCGTTTTCCGCAAATACACTTTTTAGCTTGTTGGTTCATTTTGACCAGCCCACCTAAATTTTACTAGCCATTTTGAATTCAAAGCCAGCCATAATTAATAACTACAGTATCTTAGTCCATACGTGTTTGTGTTGTACTGTGCAATGTATGTAAACAATGGTTCGGCGTCGAAACGGACCATGTTTCCTTCATCTTTCATCACTAGAATATGGTCTGTAAACGGTGTTCACAGTGTCTATAGACGTTTATGAAGTTAGACCTTGTTTAATTACAGCATTTATTTTAATTATTATAAAGATTTTTCTTGTGTTCGCGATTTTGAATAAAATGAAACTCATTTGAGTCTACCCCGAATTACAGTATTTATACCACATCTAATTATAGATCAAGAAACTATGCTTTATAATGATTTTAATCTTATTTTTCCGTTTTATTCGCGTGGTATGTATTATTTTTAGCATTGTTTCAATGCTCAACGTTTCGAGACCTTTGCTGGAATGCAATTCTAAAACTAAACCGTCTAGATGCCGTGTAGTTTTTCCACGGTTCCCTTCCAGGTCTCCAGGATGGATGAATGGTTTTCTCTTTTTCGGAAGAAAAATCTAATTGCCAGGGAATCAATAACTTAAGATTTTCTAGAAAATAATCTGATTCGTTCAATCAGTCGTTCTACCATAGTATTAGCTGCTTTACATTAATTAGTTCGTTAGCCGCTTCGGTAAATGGCATATGGTTTATTTATTAGAGAGAGTGGGCAGGTTCCGGTCGGTCTGTGGCGCAGGAAACCCGCAGGATATAACAGAATTAGAATCGCAAACTCGAGTGTCGTGAGTGAACGCTTGCGATATGTCGACCGCACTTCCCTCATCCGCCAACCAATCACTCAGATAAACAGTTTTCGTCTTTTACTGTCTCATCCGAGTTGCATCCTTCGCGAGATTAACTCCAGTCGCTAGTCTTCTCCGAAACCCTAGTGGCCTTTTACGACACCCTCGGGAAGTGATAGGATAGCCCTAATCTATGCCTGGGCAAGTTTTTGTCTTTTACAATTGAACAAAAATAACTTTTCTTCTTGACCAAAAAAGCTAAAAATACATGACCGTACCAAATTGGTCGATATCGGCAATTCATTGAAATCAGCGTGTCGTTTTATTTTCGATGTTTCTCGCTGTCCGACGGAAATCATTATGCGCTTTCCGCTGTGCGTCGTACTCGTGCTCTGGTAAAAATGTATTCATTAAATCATCGATCATCGCGGTCGGTCTGCTTGTTTTCCTTTCTCGTCAGCAACAGATTTTTATTTCACGAATTATTTTCCACACTAGCTGCGCCCCTCGGTTTTACCTGCATAAGTTCCGATACCGTGGGAATATCAGAATCAAAAGTAGCTTATGTCCTTCTCCAACGTCCTATCTTCCTCTATACCAATTTTTTTTAAATCGGTTTACCGTTCTAGGCGTTACTTTGTCATCGCAATATTATATTATATTAGTAGGACTAACTGCGCTTTGCAGTTCCAACTGCGTAAATCCCGATCCCGTGGAAATATCGGGTTCAAAAGTAGCATACGTTCTTACCCAAAGTCCCAACCTTGTCTATACCAAATTGTGTCAAAATAGGTTCAGCGGTTAAGGCGTAAAAACGTAACAGACAGACATACAAAGTTACTTTCACATTTATAATGTTAAGTATGCTGCATATATTTGTGACGTACCTTGTTCATCTGAAGTTAGAGTTATCAATGTGTGTGACGCGGCAGACTATAGAGCTTAGGCGGGCCCTTGCAACACTCGCGGGGGCAAGCGGCAAATATTGACACGGCAAATGTTTACGTAGTAGAAAAGCACGTATCGTTCGCTTGTGACTACTACATGCGCCTGAGGCGGGTGGCTTGTGGCATGCACAGATAATAAATTTAAAAGGACAAGATAACACGCGGTGTTTGGACGAAACAGATCGTGTTTGCTTAGTTTATGTCCTGGAGATGGCGGTTCTATCTATGCAGCCTCACGTTCTATTTGCATTGGTGTGTGGAAGTGCATTTAGTAAGGTTTAGTCGCCGGATCCACTTTACTTGTGCATATGATTTTAAATCTGACCAAGTCCGAATCGCACACCATACCAATATCATTAAAAAACATGTTTGCCGAGTATAAATTTACTTAAATATTTGTTTTATATTATCTGTGGAAATTTCAACTGTCTAGTTATCACGGTTCATGAATACAGGCTGTGTGCGGTGGCGGGTAAACCACTTGGACTTAAGGCAGGTCAGTGTCGGGCAAGCGGCCGGCCCTAAAATATTGCCAAATGTATTTGGTCAAGGCAGATTCACGTACTGTGCCAACTCTAAATAATTTGGAATAAAGATAGGAAGAAGAAGATACCTATGTATTTTTATACATAATATGTATTTATTGGCTACCAAAAATCACGCATATGCTTAATACCTAGGTACATGTTTTTCAACTAAAACGCATTTAGATCCGTAAACAACAGTCCGCCAAGGCCAACCATGTTTACGCTCTCATACAGCTAATGATATTAAAACCAACATATCTACGAAATAGATTTACAGAATTTACAGTCGCGCTATTGACAATTTTAGCGCCCAGAATAAAAAACCGTGACTAATTCAAATTAGACACAGCGCTATCTAGCCCCAAACTAAGCATTAAGCTTGTACTATGGGTACTAGACAACGGATAATATACGTATTATATATTTTTTTGTAAATACATACATACGATACATGTAGTACACCCAGAACTAGAAACAAACATTTATGGTTAGCAGTAATATTTGTTCCCGGTGGGAATCGAACCCGCAACCTTATGCGTTGCAGTTCGGGCTTCGCCCGCCGCGCCACATAGGCCGTCGAAATTGCGCCGTGTACCCCCGAAAACTGTAGACCGGTGACCGTGTAACACGGCATATAATAGGGCTATCAAATCTCTTCCCGTGTCGTAAAACTTGACTAAAAAGATTTTGCGAAGATCTCCCCGCGCGGTGGCGCATGAACTGTTTCGTCCCTAGGAGGGGTGGCGTCAGGCAGGCCGCCGACCGTCAAAAGATACCTACTGGGCCAACCCCATTTTTGGGTTGTAGGCGCTCGAGAAGAGTGCAACTAGGAACATCGTTCAGATGAGAATGAATTTTTCCGAATTTTTCTTATGGAATGAAGTAGACGACGACCTAAATCATTTCGAAATAGTTGCCACAATAATTGCGATTATGTTTTATGGTATTTTAAGAAGCTAAAAAACGCGACACATGAAAAACACATTATTTACTAATTATTTCCTAATTAATCTTATAAACAAAAAAGTTAGTGTGAATGTTTACTCCAAAGCGTAGGCAACGTACCCGTTGTTTAATAGGCAGATAACTAGAATATTATATCGGGTATATACTTACCAGATTCTAGTACTGCCAAATTTGAGCTCATTGGCCTAGCTGCACCCAGATAGCAGTCGTTGGGTCAAGTTAGAGGCGCCATTATTTTCACTTGAACACGGCTTGTCTAAGCCGCTGCATAGCGGTGCAATATTATTTTTTCGAACCTAGTTATTAACTATTTTATTTCATCGGTACATAAAAAGCGTCCCTTAAAGACATTCACGTGAACCTCATCCTTAAACCTGATGTTTCGAATGATAAAGTCACGATTTGATCCCTAGTTGCGAATAGCCAGCGGAAATGAACGTCGATAATGAGGTTCGGATATCGCTCACCTATTGTGCCCAGCTAATAGATATCGACTTCCTTAGTTCGAGCAGTAGTGGCAACACGTCTCTAACGAGGCATTGTTCACGGCGCAGCGTCTGATTCTGTTTGCAAATCGCAGATCCTTGCTGTGGACCGATTGCAAAATCTCTGAGCTTCATCTTGGCATTGATATTGATCCTTACTAGTAGTTCGCCCCGAACTGAGACCTCACGAGAATCCATTTACAGAGATTTTGTTTTTTGTAGGATTTTAACACCAACAGCTTTATTTTTTTACAAAATAAGAATTATTATTAAACGAATACATATAACGAAAGACATGAAAAACGATAACATAACAAGAATTATTCCTTAATTACGACAATCGACCACAATTTGTAACATTCCCTACAAAAATGTCAGATCTTGGAGTATATATCGCAAGCAAACGCAACGATACCGCGATCTAGGAGGAATGTTGAGCGCCATCTATTGACAAATTTTTAGAACTTGATTTTTTTCTCTTTTTGCACCCCCTATCTCCCCAACCCCCCTACCGATCCGGCTCATCTTCGAACTCATAAATTCTATGGACCTAAACTACGCGCATACTAAAATTCATGAAGATCGAAGCAACGATACTCAAGTTATCGTCGAACAAACATACAAAGATACAAGCGCCAGGCCCGTCTACACTGGACCTCACTTGCTTCGCTCGTTCGGTCAAAAGTAAGCGACAAATGTTAACTAATTGTGAATCTATCCATATAAAACTGTAAGTTCTGGCTAACTGATTGATTGACTGAATGAGTTATTGAGCCATTATATCAACGCAAAGCCCAAGCAGCTGGTCCTAGAGGCATGAAATTTTGGGGAGTGTGTTCTTTGTGGTGTTTAGGTATCCAGTAAGAAAGAACGGGATCCAGCTAGTATGGAATATCGCTAAAGAGTTGTGAATATGGATAAGTTGCTTCTGTGTCAGAGTTTAGTGCAATTTCTGTCGTCAAAAAAATCTGGATAAATCACAATCTCTCAAAATCTCAATCTGACAAGATCGGGACCTAATATCAATTCCAATATATTTCTATGAATGGTCACGAGTCACGACTTGACACCACTGCAACAACGTAGTGTTGTATGTCCATTTTCATTACATTTACCATTTCAGACGAAGCGAAATCAAGATTGGATGAAAACGCAGTCTCCAAGTTTTAGAAATTATGTCGTACACGTTTTATTGACTCTGAAAAGGCATTAAAATTGCATTTGCGTAAATTATCATATTTCCACATGATGTTGGCTTTGTCGGTGTAATTTCTATTGAGAGAAAATATGGGTATAAAAACATGACCACACCAGATGTTGACTTGTAAAAGGCAGAGTCATTAGTCGTAGGCAATAATCCGTTGTCGGCACGCGCAGGCACGCAGTGTTAAGTGGGTTACCATGTCGATCCTGATGAGCTCAAGGTCGATAACTACATAATTCACCATTCATACGAATCTTACTCCAATGATGATGAAAACACTCTAAGAATAGCTGATTTAATTTTAATAGTGGATCTTAAAATCATGTTTTATCTAACGTCCTTGATTTAAGGTGGACTCGTTTGACTTCCTGTTACAAATCAAATTGTAAACGCAGATCACGTCACTCATTGAGTGGCAATCAAAGGATTGAATGAATGAGATGTTTGAAGTACTCCTATCTGTATTCTACACGTTTAAAAGTGTGCAACATTGTTTGTTTCCTGTTATTTATCTGATGATTGATATAGGTACTGTATTTACGTTTTATTTATCACGTGGCCATAATAATTAATACGGAGAATATTCTTCTAGTATAATCCATTGATTTCCTTTTCTTTTGTTGATTTTGTTCCTAGAGCCGGATGAAAAGGAAATGGTAAAGTTATGCATGGAATGGTATAGGAGTATGTTATGTCCACGCGAGTCTCGGTGAGAGGATCGAAGGCGCGGGCCGTCCTGTCAAGGTCAGCGGGTTCGTTAGGGCTATTCACGGATACCTGTGCGCAGCCTCCCACTCCCGCTGCGACACAACAGGATATACTCCTTCATGAGCTATTCTATTTGATCGAACTGTCCGATTCATCGATTTGTTTTTTTTTAATCGAACACGAAGCAAAAAGTTTCAATGCAACTGTAATTCACCGGATGCACTAACGAGTGTAAAATTTTTTGAACTCCGCTGCGTAAGAATTTGTTTTTGTTCGTTGCGTTTCCGCCACCACTGTCCGTTAACACGACTTATGAAGCTGAGACACTATCTATTAGAACTTATTGGCTTCCATTAAAAGAAACTGCAACAAATTAGCCGTCTTATTTTTAATGTTGATATTCCTTTCTTGCGAAGGGGCAATCAAGTACGTCTATTTGACGTCATCTTGCAACATTTTGTTTGCCATTCCCTACTATTCCGCTGGCTGAATAGACGTTTAATAAACAGGAGATGAGGCTTTTGATATGAATAGAAATATTCCGCCTTTAGACTCTAGCTAGATGCAATGCAAATTGTTAGACATTTACATGGGAAATTGCTATTGCAGCTATCACATGCCGGTTCTTCCACATGATTATTTATGTTTATGTAAAAGTCCAGATGTCACTAAAACGCAAATTGTTTGTGTATCCGTAGTGTAACCTGTTCGCCCTAAACTCATAGGAGTTTTGGTCAAAGATAACTCTTAGCACAGGTTCAGAGTCGTCCTTGACCATATTTGACTCACGACTCAAGATTTTGCAAACAGCAAAACATTTTTGATTTTGATTTTAAGTCATTTTAGAATAACAACAATTGAAAAATGTAATCTTTGTACCTACATTAACTTTATTTGGCACTATCGTGAATGAAAAATGTATGAAAGTTTAACTTTGAATGCAGGGCCGCATATTTCGGACGTGCATTACGGGCAATTCGTCATGATTTGCGTATGTAAATCACTGAAGTTTGGTTGTACGGCCGTAACGGTATTTTCGTCGGTCCACGGCAGGAAGGCGGATGCTATAAACATACTTTCAGCCATGTAACCATCGCACCTACTTCGCCTTTGGTTTTGATAGATGAAATATTGCCTGACGGATTAGGGAAGTGGTTATCTGCTGACGGAATTATAGTATATTGACGCAGTTCCTAAGTGTTTTTTGCCATGTCTGCCTGACATCGCTCAGTAAGGACAAGCGACGCAGGCGCTGTGTCCTTTGATTACCTTATTCAGTTTCAATTAGCCATACCGGGATTGCATGTCTTGTTTAAAGCAAAAGCGATGTACGACCGCGGCTTCAGCGTGGTCCGCTGTACCTCTGTAGACGCTATGTCCGCCCCCGGTTTTAGAACCCACGCTCGCCCCCATTTATTTTTCCTGTCACCCTACGCACCGATTCTTATGAAAGCCTATCGCTCGCTATCACCTTATAGCTATTTACAGCATGCACCTTGCGTCATGTTCTCTTCAAATAAGTATCTAGTAACTTCCACTCGTTGTCGTTGCTTTTGCACATTGTTACTGACTCCCACAGTTCGGTAAGATTTATCAATCAAGGATCTTCTGAATGAGATCGATCAGTATGGTGGATATAGTGGGCGAACGGTCGTCGAACTGCGCGGGCGACGTGGCGATCGTGCGCGATCAATGGGTGGTGCGAGCATTCTAATTTAATTTGACGACAATCCGATACACATTGACATGTTACATCATCGACTACTCAATTACAATTAATACGGTCACCTCAAGTCAAATATCGATATTGTCACAAGTTTATAGGTGTACTTAGTTGTATATTAAGTACCAATTTGTACTACCGTGACTAAATTTGTTTTCCTATTAAACAGCCAACTTATCTAATACACTGGAAACTGTTAAGGCAAGTATTACCTTCATTATCTCTTCTGGTTCTAGTTTTACAACGCTCTATACAAAATAAGTAGAAAGTAAACTTAATTATCGTATTATTCTGATCTCTCCCACTTCCGGTTCCTAGTTGTAGATTCATCGATTTAATGCTATAAAGCTTTAAACTGATGATAGTTTTTGAATAATTCTGACTTTATGACGTATTTATGTAAATCTATGTGTATTGTTAGGATGATTGATGTGTTGTGAGTGGAGTAGACTGTAGAGATTGAGAGACCGGGTCTGCAAGGATGGGCCGTGTCGTGTCACCTTGAGTGCCGGATGCCGCGTTCTGGCGGAGGAGCTATCGACCGTCAATCGAGTGAAGCGTCTCGCCATATTTTATACTCGTCTGTCTGTTTGTCTCTTTTGCTGCGAGCGTTTTTATTTTACGACCATCTACGTCCGCTCTTGGAGTCCTCCGCCAAGGTCGACGTTACTCTCAAAGTACCTACTACCTATATATAACCGGTCGACAGGGAGCATTGATCGGATTGTCTGTATGACGTATTTTGTGTTAGTATTTTAAACTAATGTGCATATTAACTTGCCGATAAACGTAAAGAGAAAATAACGTTAGACAGTGGGAACCGATACGTGGGTGTCGCCTACGGAATACGCGACTGACCACTCAAGACTCACGCTGTGACAACTTTAATATCATTATAATCTATTTAGGTAATTCCTCGTGTCGTTAAGATGACGAATTGATTCAATTGGAGACCATATTTCTCAGCTATTACAATAGGTACTTGCATACATAAATTGTATTAGGGTATTTAGTTTAGGCTTCTGGTCACTTTATTTTGGTGTTTTTTTTAAAGTAGCTTTTATTTAAATTAAACTCAGGATGTGAGCCCTTTGAAAGCTCTGTTCACGGGTTGACAAAAAATGAGGCTATAATCCAAACCGACAAAAAATATTTAAAAAGCCTATTAACAGTGACACGTGACCTTAAAAATAAATTAGCCAAAGCCGTTTTGCGTTCCGTTCTACCTTTCAACGTAAGCTAACACTTTTTACACACGCGTACATTTTTCACTCCTATCTTACCAATGAACGGATTTTCTGTTCTTATGAACCTACCTACCTACTATAAATATTGTTCATAGCCGTCCTCACGATCTGATGAAGGTCAAGTCGTCGATCGAGTAAATTATAGTAATCATCAAATGCGCCTGCGCTTAATACCTACTCATACAATGTTTAACACGTGTCTGGGTAAACCGATGATTGTCTTAGGAGGTATGGCATGCATAATCTTGAATAATCGACGTTCCACAGTTGTGAAAACAGAGTTCCTACGCAGTACCTACACATGAAATTGTTAAATCAATTTTTAAATGTTATATAAGATTAGCACTGTCTCGTGGTTTTTCTCGCTAAGTTACAATTCTGTTACAAAAAAAAATAGATTCACCAAACACGTACAATTTACATATTCTCTAAGATCACAACGCCCGCCATGTTCTCCCAAACTAAGCAACTATGCCTATTGGCTTATTCGTTGTATGGAATATACCTATTTCATACACTTATATGATACACGCAGAACCAGAAACAAACCTTTATGGTCGGCATAAAGACATGTTCCCGGCGGGAATCAAACCCGCAACTTTCTGCTTTGCAGCCGGGGGTTCGCCTGACTCGCCACAGAGCTCGCCGTCTGTCGTATATTTCTGATGTCATTCATACGATCCCGAGTTTAAAGTTTAAAATAGATTGATTTTATAAAACTAGTGATTCCCTTTGATGTGGAACGTGAATATCGACAAAGACGGATGTCCGGTACCGGTCAGGATTTATTTCACACGAGTGCTTCGGCTCCCAGCTCCCGTATAAGCTCATCGTCCATTTTTTACAGATATTTAATCCACATTGTACGCTACGTTATCTCATTTCATGGATCCAACGTCAACGTAATCTGGTATTTTAGTAATGCTGCTACTAATAAAGGCGAAGGTTTAGATGTTTGTGTTTCAATCACGCAAAAACTACTGAACCGATTGTGTTAAAACTTGGTATGCAGATAGCTGAAGATTTGGACTAAAACATAGACTACTTTTTATCCTGCTACTCCCGCGGGATCGTGACTTAAGCGGGTCAAACCTTGCGGCGCAGCTAGTTAACCATACATCACAGTATTTGCACTGGTCTGCGTCAATATTTGCTTCATAAAATCGCCTTTGTAATAGAATAACGACCTTCCGGTTTTTTCTCGGCTAGCTACTACCATTTGTTGGTATTTATCATTCATCTTAATTTTATAGCTATCGGCCTGTTTGCAAAGTATAAAGTTATACAGCACTAAACATGATTTTGTTGGCAGCCCGTTGTATAATCGATTCAAACTACGGCTATTGTAAATTTAGAGCTGCACCATGAATTTTAGATATCAACGTTGCCGGAAGCATTTTGTTTGCGCAATTAAATTTATAGAATAACAAACAAATATACAGATGTAGTTGTTATTTATTAGACAATATAACAACAACTCTACATTGCAAATAGTTAAACTAGCTGCGTTCTACGGTTTCATCCGTAAGTCTCTATCCCGTGGAAATATCGTGATCAAAAGATTCCTTATTTTACTCTTAGATATTTAATGTAACTTTCTATTGGTGAAAGAGTTTTCGAAATCGGTCCAGGAGTTTCGGAGCCTATTAATAACAAATAAACAGATAGAAATCACAGTCAACACTGATATTATAAATCCGAACGTTTGGATGTTTGGATATTTGTGTTTCAATCACGCAAAAACTACTAAACCGATTGTGTTGAAACTTGGTACTTGGATAGCTGGAGATCTGGATTAAAACAGAGGCTACTTTTTATCTCGAAATTCTCGCGGAATTGAACTTAATGCGGGTGAAACCGCGGGACGCAGCTAGTTTATAATATAATAAAGTATATGATGTGGTAGGATATGGATATTTACATTTTTTCAAAACAGTGAATCGTCAATAAAACATTGTATTAATGTGTGTCCCGTTATCAGAGTTTGTCTGGAATTTGGCAAGCGCAATGTTGCGGGCGTTTTGCATACAATAACCATGTCGACAACGGCAGCGCTTGCGCAACCCGCGGTCAACGGGCCGGATGTGACGACGATGCCGCGCCACCACGGCTGCGCCCGCGCAATCCGTCTCAGTCTAGGACATCCAACTGGCTATCTCATTCTCTAGGTGTGTTGTGTACGGTACCTAAAAACTTGGTCGCATTCCAAATTCGGTATGCAAATATAAAGATTTGCAAAATCAACAACTCCT
Organism: Idaea dimidiata; assembly: GCA_949358125.1. NCBI lineage: Eukaryota > Metazoa > Arthropoda > Insecta > Lepidoptera > Geometridae > Idaea > Idaea dimidiata. The sequence continues at coordinate 29,029,905 of OX442326.1, forward strand.
ATCTGTTGGTTGAATAGAAATGATAAACGAAGGAAGAGATAATAAAGGTAAAGTCGAAATGAGTTTAAATAAACTTAAATACTTCCTTGTTGGGGTCCACAATAGCAAAATAATATTACCCAAGTTTACGTGCACGACAGTGATTCTTGACGTTTTGACGTAAACTTACCTTAAGTTATTGGTCAAATGATGTCACACCACAATGATTAAGATACAAGTTCAATACGATGAACCTTAAGTATGATCTAATCCACTTATTAAACAATTTCTCTAAAGACTCCAATCTGTTAGACTATATAAAGTACTCTTTGGTTAGAATCAAAACTCAAAAGAAATCTTTTAGTTTTTACATCCACCATAACTTAAGTTTAGCTTGTACTACCTAGATGTAGACTATTCGACTAACATTATCTCTTTTCTTTTTATTTCCAAGCAAGAGTGGCTGTCGAACCTTGAAGTACGATACAAGGGAATATTGTAAAGTTGCAGAGAATACACAAATCGTTATCTGTGATTGAATGAACAGCGTCGGAATTGAACTCGTACCTATCGCCAGTTCATCGGCCTATATTCGCATTGTGTAATACCGCAAATGCAGCACTGCAATGAAACATTCATAAAATATCGTGTCATCACCACAGGACCTTCGCTCGCAAAATATGCACCGTTGTATCATTGTTTTGTTAAGACAATACGATATACGATGCCCTAATATGCCTTGCGCTGAATTTTCAAATTTATAAGCTGGATCAGTATCTCACAAATTTTAATGATGGCTGCTTTAGCTTTCGTTATTTTAATTAATCTTAACGTTAGACTTTTAATACGGAAAATCCCATGAATGAAATGAAATTTAAGTGACTTTATGCGTAGGTAGGTATGAAGAATGCATAAAGCTTATTTTTAATAAGATTATATTCTTATAACGCTTCAGATGACTTGTGATTATGATGTGTAACATTACCGGCTTGAGCTTCTCAGATAAGAAGCGGTATTGAGTATAAGGTGTCGGTAATTTGAGTAAACTTTCGTGGTGCACGAAGCCTTAAGTAACGGATTTGTGTGGATTAATAGAATATGACTCCGTCTCTAGCTAGTCGTCAACCACATTTAAATATAATTTATTCGGCGTTATCAGGATTATTTTTCTCTTCAAATAAATCTTACTACCTTTCGATACTTTGACTGTTTCTCTTGATGGTTTTTTCTGATGCGATAGATGAGCGTTTGACCTCATTATCTCACTTAGTTGACAGTGGTGATAGTGCTCTAAAATGTAGCACGATCAACAAGAAGAATGAAACATATTAGGTTTAGTATTGTTTTAAAATAAATCGTACCTATTTATTAGTTGCGGAAAGAAAACCCACACCTTCCTATTTCTCATGGTGCCTTGGGATGTTCTTGCGATTTATTTCGAATGTGGTTGTAATTTTAATCAGACTGAGCGATAGTTTAGCGTGGGAATAAATCTAGAAATTTAGTACTTTAGAACCGTTCCAGCAACAGAGACCGATAGGCACTTCCTGAGCGTGGGAATTAGCAGGATATCGACTGTGAAGTTTGATGTCGAAACGGCACCCTACATGGCGTTTATCAAACTTAATGATTACCTATTGCATTCGTCTACAGATTTGTTAACAAATCTGTTGGAAAAGGAAAGGAAGAAGATGAAAAAGGGTTTGTAAGGGTTGATATACGGGCAAGCGGCCTCAATAAACGGGATGCCGAAGTTGGTGCGAAGTAGAGATATAAGAGTAGAAAAGTAGACACCGAAAACTTCGCTCGGATGATGATGATGATGAACACATTAATCTATTAACAGTTATTGCGATATCAACGCCAGCAATTGCTACCATTGTCATCTGACATACCTATACCAACGTTTAGTCGATAATTTCTATTGTTATCGTATTGTTTTGTTAGTATTATAGAAATAATTGTTTCACACTATTGTGGAATAGACGATGTTTAGAATACCAAGTATATAGATACATTCCATAGACATAAGACAAGTGCAGCGGTACTTCCATGTGGGAACTCAACGCTCTACTTGCTGTGCGACTCCGTTACGTGAACCTTTGCAAGATTACCACACCTTTGGTATAAGTACGAGTGCAACACTCGTTTGCCCCCTTCTAAAAACAATTGAAAGTTTTTAGAATGGGGATCTTGTTTGTTTACAACTCTTTGCCTATAATAAAACTAATAACTCGTCAGTATGCTCAGTTTTTTATTATCCAAAAACTTTCAGTGTCACTCTCGTAAGCACACTGTTCGACTTGGATTTTCTAATATGTAAACACGTGTTAAAAAAATATGGGATATTTGTCTGATATACCCACGGATCACAACTTACGCCAGGAAACCTAGAGCGCAACTAGTTGATGTGTAGCTTTACTGACAGCACGACGACACACCGCTGTTAGTTACCGTCAAAAAAAATGCCCGTTTTCGGCAAATGTAGGCAAATGACAACCTGCACAAATACGCCTGTCATTTATTTTTGTATAACAAGCCGATAGCGATACAAAGGTCAGCTTGTTAATGATAAAGGCCTCAAGCTACATGAGGTTATATGCAGCCTCTACATACGGAAACTATAAACTAAATGGACGAACTGTGTACTTCGCCGGACAATCTGTCGTTATCGTATATTTTCGAGCTACAAGTATCACCTGGCCGCATCCTTTCTGATGAAAACGTCGAGGTACATCCTGAGACATGCCGACGAAAGCAGGTGTCAATGCACTACCGAAGATAATTTTATTTATAAATCTTATTGTATTCGTTAAATTATTCTAAAGATTCGTTAATGGTAAACTGATTCTCACGGTACGCCTTTGTTCTTACTTCGAAGTTCACTAATTACTTATTTTTTGTGCAACTATTGTTTGTTATAACTGGCTGTGCGCATACGGAGATCGTTCTCATGTTAAAACAAATATTTTTCGAAATGAATTTAGAACAATTGAAGTGTTTTTGTTGGGAAGGTTGGTAATATAAATTGTTTGCTTCGGAATAAAGCTTGACCTTATGAGATTTAGGTATAACAGCGGTCTAAAATGTTTCCAAAAATACGAACGCCCTTTTCTTTCTGCTCCATTAACCAGGGTTATTCAACCAAAAGTTTGTAGTTGGACTTAAAAAAAAACCTTTTGCTGAGTTAAGTTAATTTAGTCCCATGTTAGAGAAAAATGTTTAGAATTAGTCCTGACACCCGACTAGAGCCACAACGCTCAGTGCTTCGAAAGGCACGTTAATAAGTAACGCCTAATTCAATCAATTATAATCTAAATTTAATAATACTCGTCTTTACTACTAAAATTAAACACATATTCAGCATCACGGAAATCCTAAGCTTTGTAGATGACCTGTGACATTTAAGGCACGGGTCACGATCGATGGCAAACGTTTGTGAAGCCAATTCGCATGCACTTGTGACTCGGATGTTTGAATTTATAGCACAAATCTATACTTATAATGTGTGACGTCATTAATTGCTTCCGTGTTTTTTACCTGACTCCAATAGGGCTGCTATGACCTCCACCTTGTGATCTCATACGAACTAAACGGCTGAATAGTTTTGATCAGTGATACTTCGTTGGATTGATTCGTGAATGGCGTATTGAGCACGGTTGTGGGGTATCATTTGCAATATCGGGGTCGAAATCTTTAGGAGACAACCCTCCATCAGACTAAGCTATCACGCTTATGATGTAGCGTTCCCACTTACCTACGCAGATACCCGGGGATTAAGTTATGGACAGATAATGATCTTGATTTTATTATTTCTAATAACTATATAACTCCCTTACTTATAAAATATTATTTACATATGGCTAAGTTATGTGACGTTTGTCTCTGACTGTCAATTTTGAAACTTCATGTGACAGTAAAAGACAAACGATGCATAGTTATGAAGCGCATTAATAAGCGTTAATAAGTAAGAGGGTTAGGTTATAAAATAGCTTAACTAAGCTATGATATTTTACATATTCTTAACTGTAATCGCCATGATGCCATTGATTAAACTTTCACTACGTCACACCCAAGCATAAGTAAGTTAGATCAATTTCGTGTTTGTATAGATTATCGATTTTAATTGTAGCGAATGTTTAATGCCCAAAATCAAGAGGAACTATGAAATTGTTGCAGACATATAGCAGTAAAATGTTCGATGTGATATAATTCGAAATTGATAGCCAGTCGAAATGATTTTGCCCTATGTTTGTTGATGATTTTGGACGTTCGCGTCGTCGGCGTCGTACCGTCGTCAGTCGTTGTTTTTGCCAGTCGAATAATATGTCCACGCGCGACGCGCAGGATGTGCGTGAAGATATTCGGTGTATTGAAACACCGCCGCACGCACCATTGTACAGCCTTCGATGAAGACACTTTCATTCAATGGACACCAAAATTTAAATACAAAACTAGTTGCGTATCGCAGTTTCACCCGCGTAAGTCCCGATTCCGTGGAAATATCGAGATTAAAAGAATTTTTGTATTCAGTCAAATAGTTTTGGAGCCTATTCGTTACAAACAAACAAACAAACTAATCTTTCCTGTTTATAATTTAGTACAGATATAAAATACTTAACATCCACCTAAGTCCCGGTCTCGTAGGAATATCGAAAAATGTTTCTTATTGGATTTGTAAAATTTGTAAAATCTCGATATTTCATGTCTCTAAGACAATCGACTTGGGCTCTGCGTTGCGTTCAGTCATTCAATCAATCAGTCAGTACATAAAATTTACATAATGTACTTATAGATGTAATGTATCTACGAATCAATCGCTTTAATTCATTGGACATCTTTAATGAGAGTAAGTTCTCATTCAGTAGGAAAATATCAAGTGTCGTGAATTCTCAGGACTCAATCACATAGCTTAAACAAAATAACATTATTTACTTCAATTATTTTACTCACGCATATAATGTCTGGAACACTTATCAGTTATAAAATATATCTACCTACACACTACCTAAAAGTAAATGTAGATTTAAATAGACTAAGTACTTAGTCTATTTAAATCTACTTGAACTCCTGGTTTTTCACTTTGGTAGTTTTTAATTTCTTTATATTAAATTATTATAGTCATAAATGTTACAACTCGCGTCAGTCGATTCAAATATTTTTAATATAAACAATGTAAATCCTTTAGGGGCTGTAAGATTAATTTTATTCTTTTGTAATATCTAGTATTGAGAGCTGTGGATTTTGTGAAATAAATAAATGAATTAATTTGTGAAAACAAGATGCTTGCTTGCATGCTTTATGTGCAGGTAAAGCGCAGTTGTAACCGACACACCTGCTGTTTTAATTAAAACTGTCGTGTTCTTCTTATTATTGTCATTTTGCTTCTACTTTTTGTGTTTGTGTGTGGCTATAATAATTAAAAGTCTGTCTAAGCCTTCTACATTAATTTAAAACAATGCTGGGTTCTGCAATTTCACCCCCGGTGGGGGACGTCATGTGGGGGACGTTGGGAATAATCTAAGTAACGATCCCGTGGGAAAACCATGCCTATATCATATAAAGAAGACTCTCCAAATCTCAGTTATCTACTACTAGCTGCGCCCCGCGGTTTCACCCGCGTCAGTCACATTCCCGTGGGAATATCGGGATACAAAAGTAGCCCATGTGTTATTCTCTGACGGCCCCTCTGGTGCGTTAAGCAAACGCCTGACTGCAATGAAGAAGGCTGGGTTCGATTCCCGTCGGGTGCAAATATTTTTGCTTCAAAATAAATATTTGTATCTGGTCTGGATGTCTTTCTATGTATGATATGTATGTATTTACGGACAACGGATATTATCCGTTGTCTAGTACCCATAGTACAAGCTTAGTGCTTAGTTTGGGGCTAGATAGCGTTGTGTGTGATGTCGTGTAATATTTATTTATTCTATGTTTCATCGCAATCGGTTCAGTAGTTTTTGCGTGAAAGAGTAACAAAGTCACATACATACATAGAAACTTTATCGCGTTTATAATATTAGTAAGATTATCGGTTTAGGCTGTGCGTTGATCCATCATCCAGTAAGGGCAAAGCATTTTATAAATAATAAAAAAAGACGTACTAAAGTCTAGACGATATACTTTTATACCTACCTTAAATTTTAATGTCTCCTCATACATTAACGTTATGTCTTATCCGAACGTGACTCTTTATTTACGATCATAATACAGTTTACATGTAAAGAAGGTGTTCCTGCAATGGAACTACTAAATAATGTTTTATATGGAAAATAAAAAGCCTGTAAAGCGAAACAATACATTAATGTAATTTTATTGCAATACCGAAACGAATAACAAATTGTTTATTCTTGTTGTTTTCCCATGATTTATACATCTGTGAGTGCCCCGGGTCACTCTGGTCGACTACCTGATTAGGGCATTTGTATTCGTTTTGTCGAGTTGGAGGTCGTTCGTCCCGGTCCTGTCTGAGATTACCTATACTTTCGCATGTCGCTTTTAAATTCTAAATTCCTCGTGCGTGCCCGTATTAACGCTTCGGTATCTGCTTCTATGAATATTTTACTTGACGATATTCGAGTGGGTGTCTTTGTCACAGATTTATCAATCCCGTTTAGCTACTCTACTTTCTTTTATCATCCGTACCTAATCGAATTTCTTTATAATTCACCCACATTGTCATAATTTTGTCATCACAACAGAAATAATAAGAGCAGCGTAGGCAGGTTCAATTTTATTCTGTTGATTAAACGCCTACTTGAAGTTATAGGGCCTCTGATTTTTCATTAGATGTAAATGAATTAGACTTGGCCACATTGGTCACTCAGTACCCTTAACTTAGTCGACTGTATTCAGAACTACAGGTTGTTTTGCTTTCGTTTTTGGTGTTCATTAAAATGTAAGTTGACAAATACATGTGGGTGCTTATTGACTCTGTTTCGAACGGCAGGTTGGCGGATGTAGGTAGGTGTCTGCAAATATTTGCATGAGCTTAATTTACTTACTCTGGCGACAAGTTGACTCTATTACCTAACTTCTCAGTTTATATTATATTTTCGAAGCCTGCAAACCTTTACGAATGGCATTCCGTTGCTTAATTACTCCGTAGGCGGATCGTGCCGTGTCTGATGTGGTCTGAATGACAACCGGCTTCGGATACATTGATTAGAAACAATGCGCTAGATCGGTCTCAATCACGGATTACTACTAAGACGTTCTCGCGGAGATTTATCATAACAATATGAATTCCTTACGGTTCAATGGTACAGTTATTAAAAGACCAAATGACAAGATGTCAGAATAATTTATGATGATTATTTAGACGAGTAATGTGGAACACGCATTTTGTGGTGAGACGAGGCGCCTGCGGCCGCGCCGCGTGACGAGGTCGTCGCAATCGATGCGCGTGCGCAATATGAATGAATGGAACACCCCACTCCGCCCGCTCGCGCTGCCTTCGCCAACACCGCTCAATGGGTCGCACGTGGCGATTGATACTATGCAAATCATAAAATTGGGCGACAGATTAGATTAAATTTAGTATAAGTAAAGATGCGCACTTACATCGATAAATATTTGTTGATATTTTTGTATACTTTATCTACTTCCTGATGCTTTGTTAGTTATTGCGTTTATTATCAGCTCTGTTAGGGTTGTCCATTAAAGAACCGTGAGAAGTAGTACCGGCATCATGTTAAAGTTAATTGAATACATTTATTATCTAATTAAGAGGAAAGGATAAGGATTCGAAAAGGATAAGGATTCTCCATGCAAACGGAGTCGACTTTTTCCCCTTGAATAAAGACCTTAGAGCAAATTATGTTTATGCCATAAAACCTATACCTGCTATGTCCTTGCCCCTAAGTTCACTTTCTAATTAGAATAGAAATTAAAAATAGAATATAAACAAACAAAATCAATGCGTAGGGGACATGGTCAAAGGTATTTTTATGGCACAAACATATTTTCTCTAATGTCTTTATCCATGGAGAAAACAGTCGACTATTTAGTAAATAGTTTGTATGGAGACCAGTGTAGGTATCCTTTCCATTAATTATCAACTGAATATACTAATTACCTAATGTGTATTCATTAACACTATTAATTAACTACTATCTTGTTACACTGACTGAACAGTGCGGGTCTCAACAATGCAATGATGATAACAGCTACTCGTTCATTCCGTAATTATGCCGCGGAAACCCACATGATACCAAGACCATAAACTCTTACATTACCATTTTACGATAATAATGAATGACAGTAAATAGTTACCTACATAGAGGCTAATAGGTACCGAATATTCATTCATAAAAGTCGACTTGTAGGTAGAATAAGCCGTAGATGGTGATAACGGGTGACACCCTCGCTCGACGGTCCTATTAGGTAAGTGAAGGCAACGACCATTATGGATGAGGTATGGTTAGCGCACTGATGCAGTGTTTACTGACCGTATTGGGTGCCCATTACGAGGAGACAACCTTATCAAATGATCACATTATCCGTATTAACAGCTCTCTTTGGACGCGTTGATGTTTTTCTTCTGAGGTTCGTTCTTCATTACTTTATCCTTATCTAAATTACATTGACAAAAGATCTTTAGGTTTTACTACATTTTTGTTTTAGTCTGAATCAGTTTTTGTGACTGATGCTGGTCTGGCAGTCATTAGATTAAGTTAGAACCCGTATAACTCATTAGGCGGACAGATATAGGTATTAAAATATCAGTTGTAACCCAATTTAAATCTTATATGTTGTTGTTAACTCAACATCCTTCCGGACCTTAATTGCTTTAGTATATGTGAATCACTGGCCGGGTTTCGATTAATTAATTTAAGTGCGTTTATATGTTGTGTGCGATTATAAGATTAACCGGCCAATGAGTCATTGTTTGGTTAGCTAACTATTATTTTGCTACAGGAAAAATAACGTAATATAATATATCTTTCCTTAGCTTATTTACCTGGATATCTTGCCTATTAGAAATATTTTAATAACTAAAGCTGGTAATTATCTTACATGTGTGGTACTTAATAAGCGTCTATAAGTGGTATTGACATTAAATCGAAATAAACCAGCAAAACAACCTTGCTTCCTTTAAATATATTGACACAGAAGGTGAAAAGTGGCGACAAAATGTCGTGTGTTTTATCTCAAGCTCTCGCCCAGCGCTAATGGCCACCATTGTATTTAACATATCCTCTGCGATTTGTGACCGCCCTTGGGAATTTAAAGTGGTCTTTACTCGTAAAATTAACCGGTCCTTAATGGGCATTCGTGAATGGAAAGGAATTTCAAAACACATCGGCCAATTTTATGAAGCTGGACGACTCTTTATTCTGATGCAAATAGTGTTAAATATATATTTTCTTAAACACAGTATAATCCGTCGTCCATTTTCTTCTTCTTTTCGTATATACGAGTAGGTGTGATTCATCTATTGTTAGAGTTTTTAGGTCGCCCTAAGGCCTCTAACTCGACCTAACGACTGCTATCAGAGACAACAACCGGGACCAACTGGTTAGTTGTTGTCACGTTGTTCCGTGTGTAATCTGTCGACATCAGCCGTTCAAATGTTGAAAGCAGATCGTGTGAAAGTTAGAGACAAAGTATCGAGAGGCACTTTAATGTAAATACTATAAACGCTTTGGTGACGCTGTCACATCGTCACTCGGCTAATGGGGGTCTGTCATCGAGATGATCCCATATAACAGTCACTCATTTCCGCTCTTCGCTGTACACGGGCATCTTAAGAGGGTTAGAATTCATCACTCAAACATCTGGTACTTTAAACTTTGAAGATATTATTTTAGTTAAAGGATTTAAACAAAGCGAGTGCTTATGATTTTTGACATATGCACCTATTCCGAGAGGATACAGGGTATCAGTAACTATAAGACAATACCTACATATAAAAAAACATTACCCTTTTTCAGTCTGGTAATAATATGCTGAACGTGTCAGTAGTGAGTATCATTTAAAAAAGTTAACAAGATATCATGACACTTAAAAAGTCAGTTGGAACATAAGGGTGTGGGCGTCGAAAGACAGATGCTCTGGGGTCGGGAGATGACCGTAGTTTAGTTTAACTAGAAGCTTCCGCCAAACGACCGCTTACGACGTACGAGGACCCAAAGACACACGATACTTTATGGCCCACTTCCCTACAAAACATAGTCGTTTCTCAAATTGTATTTACTATGTTCGTTCTATTCTCGGGTAATGGAATGAAGTGCGAACTATTCGCTTTTCATAACATCTGAAGGTTAGTAGAGATGGATGAATGGATAATCTTAGTACGTAATATAAATTTTTGCTTTCATATTCTCGTCATACTCCATAGAAACGTAGTGTATAACATATGTTTCCTGTCTACTGATACGTTTTATAATTTTCGTTTGAAAACTGAGCTATTCCTGAAACTTTGGCGGAAGTAAATCACAGTTGTAAACATTTTTTGTCTTCTTAATCATCCTTTATATCGAATATCATTCGTGTTTATTTCCTAGAATAAAATATAAGTATATTTACCCACTTCAATAATTAACACGTGGTTTTATGAGAGAGGTGTTCTGCTCTGTTATTATTTCGTGGCGCGCGAATCTTGCGGAAGTGCAACGAGTGATCTTCCTTGTTGCGCCGTTGCCGCCGCCGCCGCGACACAATGTTAATTTTGTTTCTCGTCCCATATCCTGGCGCACGGAAGTGTGCGGATGTTGCGTCATGCGGCCGGAAATAGACGCCCTGTGTGTCACAGTATGTTGTCACGTCATCACAGTAGTTCGTCATTAACGCCGTATGTTAACTCTCACTATACGTCCTAGTTGACGTGCTGATAACACGTCAGTTAAAGAAAACTTTTAAATGTTAATAGAACGTTACTAGACTCGTTATTAAATAACGAGTTCGGTAAATCTGAGATCACATTTTGTGTCTGTAAAACTGAGTAATTATTGCCGAGCGGAAACAGTGTCGAGATAATGCTGCGATTTATCCTGCCCTGCGTGTATCCGCTTGTTTATTTGCCCCACGACGTCGACGACGAGACGCGCCCTTTCCTTTAGATGTAGATACCTACGCACTGATACTGAGATATTTTCTTGGACACGCCGATCGCTTTTACAGTTTAAAATAAATTCAAACGAGTCGGTGCTAATATTTCTTCCAAGTTCAGATATTTACGAGCAGCTCGGACATTTAATCAGCGGCAGGAAGATGTAAACTGCACGCTCGTATATTTGTCCCGATCAAAATATGGTAATGTAAGCTGTAGGCCAGTACCCTGTATTAGTTTGCGGAATCAATTTGCCACCGTGTTATTTATGGTCGCCTTTCCCCAATTAACTGGCAATTCGGTGGCTTCGATTATTTCGCATAAAACGTACGGGTGACTCCCGCATCCGGTGATTACGGCCGGGCCAGTGCATAATTTGTGATGCGCCTGCGTCTGCGCCGAACTTATCTCCGCCTGCTCGATGTTCGTTAGATAAAAAGGTGGAACTCGCTGGCTATTCTTCTTTTGGCTGAAACCACAGATCGGTTTTGGTTGTTTGTTTTTAGTAACCATTTGAATGTTTTGCACCTGCGCACGTTTTGTGTTTCATGCTGGTACCCGCTGCGTCAGTGCCAGCCGGTAATTCTAAATGAGATATTATGGAAAGTAATTCAAACGGAAATAAAAAAGATAATAGGTACCTATCCTTTTATTTTACTTGTTTTTTATTGTTTCATGTTTTGTATTTTATATAAAGTCTTTGATATAATTAAAACTACCCCGCATATTATGTTAACTGTAGACGCCGTAAATATAGAAACTCAATATATTTTAATACCAACTTAGATGGTAATGGGGTGAAATATATGGGTTACCTTAATATGAGTGTGACACGAACAGTTTTAATTGATAGATTGATCACGAAAAAGACATAACATTTAACAATTTATGTTATCGTTACAGAACCGTCGGAGTACGCCGGCGTCGTCGGACGCGTGCCGGCGACCGGATGCGCGAGCGGCGACATAATGTGGCTTCTAGATGAGCCTAATCAACCTTATGAAGGTAATCGATCATTTTACCTATCTAATTGTGATATGATTGTGTCTTATGCGGACTTAATTAAACCTTTATTACTCAGTTTATTGGGAATCCCTTTTTAAATAGTGATCCTATACATTTGCCTCTATGCTAAAACCGGTAGAGGCGCTACGGGCCTAACTCGAAAGACAATATGAAAGAATCCATTAATTTCTACCTGTCGTTATAAGCCCCGTTGACGCAGTGGTAGATGCACAGGATTGGTGAATCGAGGATCTCCATATAATGTACTATAAATACAAAATAAATAAGTATTGACAAAAAATCTTGACCATTATCACTCGTTCGTTTCAGACTGTGAACAGCTCCTCTGCTTTCGCTACTACAATGGTGAAGGTGAGGATTGCGCGGAATCGGCGCGGCTTCCGGCGCGAGTCAAAGTCGACCTCAAGAAACTGCCGGCGCGACTCAAAGGCATGTCGCGCAAACGTAGCGGCGACAAAGTCTCGCCTTTCTCGTATAACAACGAGAGCTTCGAGATGAGCTCAGAATCTCCGCGAGTAGAACTAGTGTCAATACCCGCCAAGCCTGACATCGAACACTTAAGCGAGGACGTCGATAAATGCTCAATTAGTGCCCTAAATCATCTCGAACGTAACTGTGATCGTAGTTCTTTAGACGTTAGTGAAGAATCTCAAAGTGTAAATAGTAAATCTCAGACAACCTCGACGGGTGTTAAGAAAAAGTGTCCTCCTCCCGTTCCTGTGGATACAGGAGGCGCGTGCGGCGCAGGACTTGACTCTCCAACATCTCCCGGAACTGAATACTACAAGATATGGTCTCCGAAGAACCCTTGCAAGATCATGAAGTTCGTGTACGAACCAGAGACGGCAGCGACTGGCGTAGCGACAACAAGTGAAGCGGAACGATCACCAGTTCCTCCATTACCGCCTCGTCAACCACACCGACCTCTGGAACGACGCCACGCTCTATCCCCACCCCACGTACCACGCTACGCCAAACCCCGCAAGCTAACAGAGCCAGAAGACGCCTTCACGTTCGAGCTAATCGACACAGATGAACACTTCTTCACGGACAACAATATCGCCGACTCCGGTACCCTCCAACCGCGCGACGACTTTAGACCAGGAGAATTCTACAGGAATCCTACAACCCGAGCACCGCCATCGGTCCGGCGTGCTGCGCCGCTCGCCGCACCGCTCGCCACGCCCGAAACAGACGGCAGTCTATGTGAATCATTTAAGACTGCAAAGCCAGAGTCGCCAAAGCCTTCTGGAGCTTCGGAGCGAGTGCTTTTCATAGAAGAGATCGGTCCAGATAACTATATAACGACATCTTTTGCAAGACGGGATCGGCCGAGTCCACCGGCGACAGATTCAGTCGATGGAGCCGTGCCAAGAGCTCCTTCTGAAGAAAAAGCTCAACAAGCGTTTCTTACGATGCTCGGGTCACGTTCGGAACCCGAGGAGGAAGCGCGGACGACACTGGAAAGGAAAGATATCACCAGCACCGGACCCGGAAGTACCGGAACTAGTACCAAACCGCATCGTCCTCTCACGAGGCAGAGCTCAGCGCGCGCGCATACACCCACTATGATGACAGCGTTCCTCAACTCTACGCACATCGAGACCACCGGTAAGATGAACCTTAATAAATACCTATTCACTTTTCCGAGTCTCATTCGCGTATTGTTATTTTTTATGGTCGAGATAGGTAAACAATTTATTATTAGATACTGTAGTTCAATTCAGTTTTAATTTAGTTTGACTGGATTAGGCTCGTATTTGGGCCTCTGTACGTGACTTATAATGTCCCTAAACTTTACTCTAACCTTGTCAGACTGGTCTCAGAAAGCCTGCAATCTGTTAAGACTGCTGAAGGCTTCTGGAACAGTATTGCAATTTGATACGTACTTCCAACTTATCAAATTAAACTACTTAGTTAAGCGCGGACATGCATCTATTGCGCGTATGCAAGCAATTGTTCACAGGGCTGCTTCTACACCATTAATCACGAAAACCCTCCTGTAATGACAATATGGCGAAATTAACCACTTTTTATCAACTTCCTACGCTTAGATACCTTTTCAGACCTCCAAACCTAGAAACTAAATAATTTAGAAACTAATAAAAATCCAAGTTTGTAGATTAATATCAATCAAGCATTAACAACAACAATTGAAAACAGATTATTTTTTTTCAGTTTATAGTTAGATTTTGCTTCTGTTTCGCGATGTTGGCTGCTGAAAACGAGTTTCATTTCAGTTATGGTTATCAATCTTCAGGTCCTAGTGAAGAAGACGTGGTATCCGCATCGGGTTCATCATCGGGCTCAGGTTCAGCATCTCCCGGGGGAGAAGAGGGCACTCTGTGCGCGGGCGCATTACTCCTGCGCCGTCGCGCGGGCGCAGTACCGAGGCACGGCAGCCTGCCCCGGGCGCTAGCCGCGCGGCTGTGTACGGAACCGCAGTGCCCGCCCACACCCACCCACCACGCTCGTCGTAGACCGAGCAAGCCTCTCCGACCGCCGCCTGTTCATGAACCTATCGAGCTGAGGACCACAGGTACTTAACTACTATAGAATCCGTTTATAATGGCTTCGATTATATTGACCACCCGCCTAATACTAGAACTTATTTTGTAACTTATGTTTTGTTATTCTGGAAGAAGGGAACTCGCGTCACAGGCCATATCTAGTGCGAACCCCATTGTTATTGTTCGTTTATGTTTTGTAACGTGCTTTTTTGGAAAGTAAAATTATTTGTATTTGTAAATATGACGTTCTTGAACCAGAACAATATACTATAATGACTTACTATAAAATTAAGTCTATTATTATTTAGGTATTATGTCCACTAAAAATATAGTGGACATTATAGCGACCTAATTTTAAGGAATGTGATAGGCTTCATTGTCGTGCATTAAGTATATGATCGTCATTTCCCTTCGACGTCATTATAAACGAATTCCTTTGTATTTGTAGTGTAACCAACCAGTGTATTGTACCAATAAAACAAGTTAAATAGCCTAATTTAAAGACCGGATGACATTCTGCAACGCAACGTCCTACAATAATCATTAATTAATTTTCAGAAATCCGTTCGCCAATGGCCGCTAACGCCGGCGCAAGTCTGACTATAGTCCACGCGGGCCCACCTTCCCCTACCACCGAGCTACCTTTACACATGCCGGGTATCAGACTACCCTCGATACCAGAACGGGCTTCACGGCAGATGGCGTTGACGGGGGATTTTCCAGCTAATATGATAGGTGAGATATTTGGTTACTGTTTGTAAATCGAATAGAGATCTAACTTCTCTATTAAATTCGAAAAAAAAAACATGTTCCACGGTCACACAGCAGCAGATGCACACAGTAACATGTTCCGTACAGTGTTACGTATGATCGATCTTGGATTCGACCAATGGCGGACGATCTTTAAAATGATAGACTGGCGGTCGAATCATCGTTCTAAGCTCCGCAACCACCGTTTGCGTGGAACATTTTTTCAAAGGATTGCTACTTGTCGTGATGACACTTTTCTACTTCTAACGCCATAACTATTAGCGCTAAGCTATGCATCATTCTTATTTTTCGAGTTATATTGGTTATGGCGGCATTTACCGTGTTTTCCTTATAAAAATCCTGCGATTTGATATTTTTTTCGTGATTTTAATTAGATTTTCTTCTGTTTGCGCGATCTTAGATTTAAATTAATTTTTATGACATAACTGCGTTGCTTTTATTTTACTAAGCATTCTGTCAACGTCCTACGTTTCAAGATCTTTCTAGACCTAATTCCTTCGGGGTTGACGGATTTTTATAATTCTTTTCTATTTTATATAACTTTTAAGGTGGGGTCATAGAGTGCGAGGAACCTCTACCCATGGGGTGGGAGGCTCGCATGGACAGCCATGGTCGAGTATTCTACATCGACCACGCCAATAGAACCACGACGTGGTCGCGGCCGGAGGGCGGCGCGGGTCCCGCTCCGCCGGCCGACCTGCAGCGGAGGCAGCTCGACCGGAGGTAACAAAAAAGTTGATATTTATGGTGTCCCTTATACAATTCTCAATAAACCAGTGTAAGTAGGTCTCTGTGTTGAATGAGCTTCCATACAATATGAGGATCTTTGATTGCTGGATATCAATTACAGACCTACTACCGACGCCCGCCGTGAATTCCGTACCAACATATATAAGCGGAACACTCGGCGCGAGAGTTCGACTCGCACTTGATAGGTTATTTTATTTGGCATCACTTTAGCATTCTTTTGGCATGGCTTTATCGTCAAGGCTACGGCCGCATTGGCAGGATGCTCGCTTGTACCTAGTCGCCTAGCTAGTTGCTTGGCATAAATTAAAGTAAACAAACAAGTTAATTTTACTCACCACTTTGACTCACCAGGGCAGGGGGGTAATTGCGTAACTTGTAATGTAATTTGCTGCAAATGTCAAACTAAAAAATTTAAATAGAACATTTGAATTCATCACAGAGGTAGAATACCTAATGGCAAGCAAACAATAGCTATGCCACAGAGGTCTTTATTTACAAAATATTTGAAGTTGCAACCTTATTGTGGCCCTGTATTTTGTATCTGTGTGAGTAACATTGTTTGTATTATTATTTGCATTTGGATACCTAATATTTACTGTGCTACGAGGTATTCTACCTCGGTGATGAATATCAAATTATTTTTTTTGAGTATGACATTTGCAACAAATTACATTACGAGTTACGAAATCACCCCCCAGGTGACTCACTAGCCTCCTAGTGCTAAACAAGCCTTCTGCCTGTGCGGCCGGAGCCTAAATGTATCTGAACACCGAGTAGTCGTGTAGGTAACATTCGTCCAATCCCCAGATACCAGTCGATCCGGCGCACCATGACTCGCTCGCAGCTCGTGGAGACGGAGCACTCCCCGCCGGCCGCGCCCCGCGCTCCCCCCGCCCCCGCCCCCGCCCCCGGCCCCAGCCCCGCCCCCGCCGCACCGCACCCCGCAGCCGAGTTCCTACACCGGCCTGACTTCTACTCCATATTACATATGAACCAGGTATGTACTCGTCAATTTTTTTTTATCATCGGTTGTGAACCGATTATGGCCATTAGGAAATTAGGCAGTGTCAAGTATTCTAATATATTATGCAAGTTATTTGCATCTAAACAGTCAAGTCGTCATAGTTAAAGTCAAGTCTACTCGTACATATGACTTGACTAAAATGTTTGTATTTCTTGTTTTTTTTTGCTCGCAGGTAAATAAAAAATTCAACAACCATTCATTCATGTCAACCTTGAAAAAGCCAACTGTAAAGTTTTCGAAAGCTTGGTTCGTTTTAAACCATGAATAAAACGCGATTAAACCCGATAATGTTTTATTAAATATAAAATTAGAAATATTTTCGCAAGGAGATATATTTCAAAAATATCCCATGACAGTATTCGAACCTGTGCCCCTCGCTATCCAGGCGAGTGCTCTAACCACTGAGCTACACGGGAATCACGGGATATGGTGTAATTAATGAACATATTCTCCAAGCTAATTGTTTGCCAACTGAGCCTTAGGTTCCATAGAGAAATGCTCAGATACGTAAAAGAACGAGGATCACCGATATAGCCGAACGGATTAGCTCGTTAAAGTGGCAATGAGAAGGCCATACAGCGTTGGAGCCGAATGGTGCTCAAGTTGAGACCGCGGATGGAGCGTGGGGCATCCACCGATCGTAATGGACGGACGACCTAGTTAAAGTCGCGGGATTACGGTACATGCAGGCCGCCTCTAACCTAATTCTATGGGCATCGATGACGGAGGCCTATGTCCAGTAGTGATACGACTGATATGATGGTGAAAACACCCTTTCAGGGGATTTGGAGGTTTTCGATTTTACATTAGGATTAGTTTAGTTGGTAACGGTCTTCGCATATTTGATTTTGGGAACGAACTTTCAAAGGATACATTGAAACGTTTGACAGAACACTTATACTTCGTCTTGCTCTCCTAATCATTTCATCGCAGTTCAGTTAAAATATTATTAAATACTGCGCCCCGCAGTTCCACCCACGTAAGTCCCGTTCCCGCGGGAATACCGGTATAAAAAGTAAAAAAAAAGTTTTCGCAATCGGTTTAGTAGTTTTTGCGTGAAACAGTAACAAACTCACATACATACAAACTTTCGCGTTTATAATACTAGTAAGAAGTAAGATTAAAATATTATTATACAGTATTAAAGTGATTTATTCTTCTAAATTATCAGGCCTAAACGGGAGTTATATTATAACTTGTATGATTCCAGGAAGCATCAGCTCTATACAACTGCAACTCGACCCTGAAGCACATGATATCGAAGATCCGTCGCGATGTCACATCCTTCGAGCGGTACCAACACAACCGGGATCTCGTCGCGCTAGTCAATATGTTCAGTGAAACGGAACGGGATCTACCGCTCGGTTGGGATACCAAACTGGATAGGAATGGCAAGGTAATTGGTTTAGCGAGCTAATACTGGCTTATATCCCTTGTTACTGATCTTATATTATAACTTGAAGCCTGCCATAAGTAGTCTTCGACTTTTTACGTTTCTCCATTGGGATCTGTTTAGTTATTACTGGACTTCACATGTTTGTTCTTGGTATTTATTAAAGGATAGATCGAGACGTCTTGAGAGGCAACGTGCCCTCGCCTGTGGCACGCCAGTTGTAATGTATAAAACAGATACGTGTTTTAATGTTTAATGTCTGTTCCGTCAAAAGGAACTGCCAATAATCTATCTATCTATCTATGTATCTTTGTGTTAAGTTTGAAGAGTGTGTGTACTGTATATTATAGGATTTACGCGTCTGATAAGAAAGGGCTTTTCGAAATTCCATCGTGTATATTTGTCGGCCGTATGGTCTTGTATAATATAACGTGCCTATGTCGGTTGGTGGCGTGGTGCCTGCAGCGTTTCTTCGTGGACCACGTGATGCGTCGCACCACGTTCATGGACCCGCGCCTGCCGCGCACACCGCGCGTGCCATCGGCCGGCACCTTCTCGCCCTTGTTGCCGCAGCGGAGACGGCCTCTCCTTCACGAACAGGTCTCTCCCCCGCCCTTCCTTATCTCACCCTTTTCGCTTTCCCCCTCTCTTTTCCCCCTCTCTCTCCCCCCTCTCTCTCCCCCCTCTCTCCCCCCTCTCTCTCCCCCTCTCTCTCCACCCTCTCTCTCCCCCCTCTCTCTCGCCCTCTCTCTCCCCCTCTCTTCCTGCTACCCTTCTCTCTCTCTCCCCCTCTCTTCCTGCTACCCTTCTCTCTCTCTCCCCCTTCCGCTCTACCCCCTCTATCCTTCTCTCCCCTTCTCCCCCCTTTCCCCCCCAACTCTCCCTCCCTGCATTTCCCCGTCTCCCTCTTTCGGTTTGTTGTGTGGGGAGTGTGATGCTTTGTATTCGCTTGGAAAGTTTAATTTGCAGTTGCATCTTGCTCACCTGATATAGCTCCGTTGTTGACTGTTCCTTGATATTCCATGTTTTTTAGAGTACGATTAAACATTTTTTTCCTTCAGAAAGATTTGTTCAAGGATTTTCGTAAACAAACAAAACGTGTTGGAAAATTTCCGAACCGAATTACCGAACTATAGAGAGGAACAATTAACAGTGGTGTCAACTGACAAGGTATTAGTTTTTTGACCATTGTAGGTCCTTTTCTTATAATTTGCCACGTCTTGTCGCGTCGTTATGGCTTGTTGTTTAATTTGACTTGGTTTTCATTATTATTTTCGTGTCGTTTTTGATTTATTGGATTTTTCTTTTTTTTATTGTGGTTTGTTGTTTTTATTCGGCATCATCTTCTATTTGGCTTGTTTTTGTTTATTATTTTGGGTTGTTGTTTTATTTTGGTTTATTATTTCATCTAGGTATTAGTTATAGGCCTATATGGACCTATATTTAATTTAGCTTGATTCTATTCTGTACTTGACGAGTTATTTTATTAGCCTGCTCACCTAGCTAGCCTAGTCAATAAATGAATTATGAATTATCACGTATTAAACTACCTGTCCTTAATCGACTTCAGTTATGGAAAGAGGTATATTTTTTACATTAGCAACTTCGCACACATACGCTTAGTATGCATCATCATCATCATCATCAGCCCGTTAATTTTGTGCCACTGCAGGGCAAGGGCCTCCTCTTAGAGGGGTAAGGCATTAAGACTTAGTTAGTATATTATTTTTATTTTGAAAATTCGTATAGACTGCATTTTTTTTTTTAATTCCTTCCCGCAAGAAGAAAGAATATCCTTATATAGTTATTTCAATATAATATTTCCACTCACCAATCACTGTATTTAGTAGCGACCAATCTTGATTAATGCCCATATAGTTATCCAGTTAGTTAATTAGTTAGAATATCCATATAGTTGTTTAAATGTAATATTTCCGCTCACCAATCACTGTATTTAGTAGCGACCAATCTTGATTAATGCCCATATAGTTATCCAGTTAGTTAATTAGTTAGAATATCCATATAGTTGTTTAAATGTAATATTTCCGCTCACCAATCACTGTATTTAGTAGCGACCAATCTTGATTAATGCCCATATAGTTATCCAGTTAGTTAATTAGTTAGAATATCCATATAGTTGTTTAAATGTAATATTTCCGCTCACCAATCACTGTATTTAGTAGCGACCAATCTTGATTAATGCCCATATAGTTATCCAGTTAGTTAATTAGTTAGAATATCCATATTATAGTTGTTTAAATGTAATATTTCCGCTCACCAATCACTGTATTTAGTAGCGACCAATCGTGTAGCAGCTAAGTAACCCTCGCTACTTAGCTGCTACACGTACTGACATTGTGGTTCCCCGCTAGGCGCAGGCGCCGACGCCGCCGCCGCGGCCGCCGCTGTCCGCGTCGGATGCGCACGCGCACGTCGCGCACCAGGAGATACCCGTCGCGTATAACGATAAGGTAATCAATCACCAATCATATTTTAGACTGCGCCCTGCGGTTTTACCCGCGTAAGTCCCGTTCCCGCGGGAATATCGGGATAAAAAGAAGCCTATGTGTTAATCCAGGTCCCCAGCTACCTATATTCCAAGTTTCATCCCAATCGGTTCAGTAGCTTTTGCGTGAAAGAGTAACAACCTCACATACATATATACATACAACCTTTCGCGTTTATAATATTACTATGATTAAAACACGTATTGAGCTCGCGTAAACCGTCATCGAGACTTCTTTGACTTGAGTTTTACTACGACAACTTGACCGTTTTGATGCAAATTGCAAGTAACTTATTTATTTTATTTCTTATCGGTTGTGAACCGATTATGGCCATTATGAAATTAGCCATTGTCAAGTATATTATGCAAGTTATTTGCATCGAACCAGTCAAGTCGTCATAGTTAAAGTCAAGTCTAGGGAATCATTTGTAAACACGGCGGCCATTTATTTACAAAGATTTTTCACGGAGCTTTGGAGACAACTCTAAGATGTTTTGCACTGATTTTCACTTTTATTCCACTTGTACACCTTCACGAAACTAAATTGCTTAATATACTCCCGAAATTAAACAATTTGCACGCATTTGAACTAGGTTTCACAAAAATGAAAATTTAGCGTCACATCTCCTCGACGAGTTCCCGCCAAAACTCTGCAAGTAACTTGCAATAATTAATAATTCTTGACACTGGCTATAATAAAACACTTTATTTATCCGCTTTTATCGCGTTTTTATTCATTGTTCTAAACGAACCGAGCTTTCGCCAACTTTACAGTTGGCCTTTTCAAGGTTGACTGAGATGTAAATTATATTTTTTTTTATCCCTAGCTAGCTCAAAACGCGATAAAACCGGATAAATAAAGTGTTTTATTATGCAAAATCGCGAAAACCATAGAAGAAATTACACTGGCTACTTTCTAATTGGCCATTATCGGTACAAAAAACTTGGTATCCGCAGGTGGTAGCGTTCCTCCGGCAGCCGAACATAATGTCGATACTCCGCGAGCGGGTACCGAACGGCGCCGCGGGCGCGCTGCGGGAGAAGGTGAACGCGGTGCGGGTGGAGGGCGGCGCCGCGCTCGCCCTCTACCAGCACGATGTGCAGCTCACCTGCATGCTCAGGTAACGACCTCGCCTCTCATCCGACTAGCTCACAGTTCCGTTCATAGCTCATTGGACGTACGTCATTTCACGCATTTATTTATATAACAAACACTTTCAGACTTACAGCATTTAAACACCAAAACGTCTGAATAATAATAATAATTATTGAAAATAAATTTTTTAATTACATATATTAGATTTCAGTAAAACTAGGTAGGCATCAAAATGAATCAGCTAATACCAGAATAGAGAATGAATTATTTATAGTTTTTTGATACAAAATGTGTCCGATTAATATGGTCTGGGCGTGTTTCTATGTATAATATGTATGTATTTCCAAAATAATAATAATATAAGTAGTATATCCGTAGTCTAGTCACCGTAACACAAGCTTAGCAGCTTACCACGGGGCTAGATGGCGCTGTGTGTTCGTCACAGGATTTATTTATTTATTTATATATGCGCGTGCGTGCTCACGCATATACGCAACAATACATGCGTGCGTGGATACACGTATTTGGTTCAGCATCTCTTTCATTTTTATATAATGTAAGAGAGATGACACACCTAAGTCGCGTAACTTACACGAGACACGCGCTTGTGTGTCCCGGCGTCGTGCCAGCCTCTAGAGTCAATTCATCCCAACCCAAATTGGAGGCGTCAGTCTAAATGTTAACAAACAATTCAACGTTATCTTCTTGACGCTAAGACTTGACCGGTGGATGGTAACAAACCGCGGCCGAAACCGTCCATTAGAAAAAGCCTTTTACGATAAGCAGGACAATACCATAACCATAGTACAAAAATGTAGAAACTACAAAAATCCCTGCAAAAAACACATTTTTTTAACTTCCGCCAGACTATATATCCCAATTTAGATGAATACAAATAAATCATAGTTCTCATACGGTCGAATGCATGAGAATAGAGACGCTATTTATCCGACAAATGATTCATACATACATTTTGTCACGATCTGATTCATATGTCGATTAATAAACTAGGTTTTTGCAACCGCCTCATTTAGGAAGCTAATAATTTTCGGTGTCATGTTACACTAACATATTATTATTTGTAAATCAAAGCTTGTTGAACTAGTGCTCGGATATTTGTACCTAAACTAATATAGGAGTTAAAATATTTTTAAGATGTTTGTTTTAAGTTCGTTTTTGTAGAATTGTATCCAAAATACTTCACCATACAGGATTGCATATAAGTTAAGGTTAAAACGGAGTAAGATTTAAAATTCGAAGGTGCTTCATAGGATTCCTCAAAAAGGAAAATGAAGACCTATAGGATCACTTTGTTCTTAGTTTTGTGACTTCTGTGTTTTGTGACTCAGTTGTTTAAAACGCCGCCCGCTATAATAAATAGTCGATTTAAAACTTCTGAGCAAAAGCTTAGCCTAAATCTTATTAAAGACTAGCTGCGCCCCGCGGTTTCACCCGCGTAAGTCCCGTTCCCGCGGGAATATCGAGATAAAAAGTAGCCTATGTGTTAATCCAGGTCCCCAGCTACCTATATTCCAAGTTTCATCGCAATCGGTTCAGTAGTTTTTGTGTGAAAGAGTACCTCACCTCACATACATACAAACTTTCGCGTTTATGATATTAGTAAGATTTAGGCTAAGCAAAAGATAAAGCTTAGATGATGATGAAAGATGATTCATATTAGAACGGAACGTGGACGGGCACCACCCCGTCTAATAAGAATCATGCCTTAATTTCACTTAAAAAAGTTAAGGAATGGAAAGAGCTTTTTCATTTTACCCTCATTGTAAGAAATAGCAGACTTGACTAGCTCGTCAAAGCTCGGTCATCTTATTAAACAACTAAGTTTAAACTATTAAGTTTTCACGGGCGCGGGCGTCCGAGCGGTTCTCGAGCGGTTGCACTTTTTCCTCCATTACTCGGGTTCTACTAATTGGATTTCGATACAAAGTATACCACGACCTTCCTCGAAAATACAACTATCTAATATTGGAAACCAGATTTCAATCGGATAAGTAATTTTTAATTGTATAAGGAACAGACAGATAAACAGACAAACAGACCGATAGACATGAATTTTAAAAATTATATAGTTTTGTTCTACTACTTTTTCTAAGCCCTCTAGACAACTTTTTTTTAATTTACTTCCAAGTACATACTTTTTGTCCTCTCTTTCTTTATCATAAGTATAGACAACCTCTAACTGTAATCTCTGTCCAACCACGTAAATTACTATTTACAATAACCACTAATAACCTCATTTAAGTGTACTTAATTCCATACACTTTATAATGATTTGTTTATTAGTTAGTGTACTAGTGAGGTAATGAGTCGGAATTACGGTCGTCTGAGACAAAATTATACGTTTTCACCGGACGGATAGTGAATGGCGAATGCTAGTTGCGTTATGTCACGGTCAACGCCCGTAGCACAGTTACATCTCAGTTTATCCCGGTTACACCTTAATTTGGGTATACCTAAGTTTACCCGAATTACGCGAGTAAGGGTATAGAACCACAGTTGCTTGTTACAATAGCTACATACACTATGTTACAGTAGTCGTGATTGCGAGTAAACTCGCAACATGGAGTTTCACGATCTCCATCTCTAGCCTGTTAGAATAGTTTAATAGTAAAATGTGACTTACAAACTATTGTAACATGAAGTAACATCTTACTAATATTATAAACGCGAAAGTTTGTATGTATGTATGTGTGAGGTTGTTACTCTTTCACACAAAAACTACTGAACAGATTGCGATGAAACTTGGAATATAGGTAGCTGGGGACCTTGATTGACACATAGGCTTTTTAACTCACGCGGGTTAAACCGCGGGGCGCAGCTAGTATTATTATAAATCGTAACATCGCGGTTTCACCCACGTAAATCCCGTTCCCGCGGGATTATGGGGATAAAAAGTAGTCTATGTGTTATTCTCAGTATTCAGCTACCTATATTCCAAGTTTCATCGCAACCGGTTGGGTAGTTTTTGCGTGAAAGAGTAAGAAAGAGTTTGCTTTGTTTGTATGTTGTTGCAAGCAGATGTTTACAAACCATGTTTATCGTAAGGTTAAGATGTACTTAGAAAATCATCTTAATTCTTAATAGGCAATTTCCTTCTATGTAGGTGGAGATTATCAGAATTTACATTTGTTATCAATTTTATTTACTTCAATCTACTACTAAACTAACTGATCAACGCACAGCCCAAATCGCTAATAAAGAGCTGAAATTTGTAGAATTACTTCTTTATGTGAAGTAAGCTTCCGACAAGAAAAGGACTTATACGGGTAAACTCGTGGGGCACAGCTAGTACGTAATAAATAAATAATACATGAGTAATTAATTGCCAAAGGAAATCGAAATATCCCCGACTACTAAGTACTAGATTGAACAATGCAATGAAATTGTTATTGTAATTTTGACATTTTGTTAATAATAACGCCTTGCTATGAATTATTGAAGTTTCTATCAAGAAAGAGTACAATTATTGCCTTAACTTACCTTACCCTACTTGTGTGTTGCCAATATATTTTGCACTTAATTACGTTCGACTTAGGATTTATAATTGGGTAGTAAACCATCGTGATAAGAAGTAAGATCCGTGACAAAAAATTGCATTAAATTGACTAATCGACGTATAATTTTTATGTGAGTGATTTAATATTATTGCGATTTTACAAAGAAATATATTGTATGCTTGCTCTATCGATATTACAACATATTCACTGCTCTTACCCTACTAAGATTTTTACGACCGATGTGCAGTGAGTAAAAAATAAAAAGCTTTGTAAAAAGTGAATTAAATCCTACTAATATTATGAAGTTCAAAGTATGTTTGTTACTCCTTCACGCAAAAACTGTTAAACTGTTTGCGGTGAAATTTGGTATGCAGATAGCCATACGTACCTACACTACTTTTTATTATTACGTGGGATTGGGCTTACGCGGGTGAAACCGTGAAGCGCAGTTAGTACTTAATTATATCATCATCATCATCATAAAGTACAAATAAAATGTTCACCAGTTTACACCTGCAGGGGCACGTGTTGTGCGAAACATATATTGGGCAGTACGCATTTACTCATTTTCCCATACATAATAATAATCTAGGTGTATTCAGTGCACGAAAACAATGTTATACAATAAAGTACAATGTAACGGAGACGCGCAGTGAGATAACGTGTAACGGTTGCCTCTTGCCTCCGCCCTTCGCATATTAAGACAAGAGAAGGCCGCGATGATTCACTGTTTGATATAGGTGTACGTACACTCGGTATCAAAACACTAAGTACTACTTATACTATACATGTTTGAATTTAAATATGTATTGTTGATTTGTCAACCCCTGAGGGAGAGATCTATAAAGATCTTTATAGATCTCAAACCGTCGAACATCCATTAAATGCTAAAAATAACAACAACGCGATTAAAACCCCAAACATGAGTTTATTTTTAGATAGTGTGTTTGAATGAATGAATGATGGCTCCACAACTCACATTTCATGCCAATAAATCAACAGAACCATATAACGTAGGCCATTTCCTCTAAAACTCAAGCAGGGCAAGTGGATCCAGTTGAAGAGTGTTATTTGCGATAAATAACAAAGACAACAAAGCCAATTGACTGCTCACACCACGATTTTACTACAAAACACAACTCACTGATGCGGGCAGGGGGTGATGTATTATAATAAAACTTTTGTAATAAGCCATTGCGTTACCTATCTATACCCAGACTCTGTGTGATTGGCCGTGTTTGTACGAGAGTACCACTAAAAAAACGTCGTTTTCATGAAGGGGGAATACTTACGAGCAGTCAACTGGTTTTATCGTCTTTGCTTACAATAAATAACAACCCGTAAACAAACCCAAGTACCCTGTAAAGTGAATGGCATAAGTACTCTACTGATTGATACAGATATTCTCATAAATTGAGAACGGATACGTAATTATAACACTTCATAATGACTAGGTAGGTATAGGTACTATGCGTGCACGCAATGTTCTGGCTTAAAAATGGATTATTGTTAGTTAATGCATTTAAAGGTTAAAGTTGTTGTTGTAATAGTAGTTTATGCACCGAGGTACTAAAGTCCTGTCTTATATAGCGGGCGTCATATTGAATCCAAAGCGTACGAAGGACTCTAGAGGGTTAACTCCCGAGCGCAGCGAGGGTGTTAAAAACTTAACTCCTGAGAGAAGCGAAGGAGTTATGTACCTAGAGTCCTGAGTGAAGCGTGGGATTCAAGCGCCCAAGATAAAGACAGACTTTAGTACCGAGGTGAATACTCTACTTTACACATCTACTGCGAGACAATAAAAGGGCTACAAAAATAAGTATTTAACTAACAACAAAAAAATAGAATAATGCAACGTATATGAAATATATTGAAAGCTTTATATTAATTAAATTTAACAATGTTACATCAAAATGACGAAACCACACATCGGCCTTAGCTGATGAAAAAAAAAGTTGGGGCTTTATACTAACCAAAACTTTTTGCTTTACCCTTCCGTCCATGAAAATAGAAAAATTTGCCCAGTTTTTATTTTTTTTATGTGTTATGTCTAGGTGGCCAGTTCGAAATGGCCGTATGCTACCAGAACCTTAGTTCCAAATTTAAATTACTTTATGCCCTAGGTGCATAATGTGCACTTTGTGCACCTAGGGAATAAAGAGTCGCTTTACGTTGACCTTTTTGGTCAAATAAAGTAACTTTGTAGAGCAGTAGGTGTGTAAACATTATTTATTGTAACATTTTTATTTTTAATTCCTTTAGCCTGCACTGGGCGTTCATAGAACTGTTTTAAAGGAAAGACATATCTACAAAAACGCAGCGCACGGTTTTTCCAGGCCTCTTGCTCACTGGTAGAAGAGGTCTGGAAAGACATGTCGGGCATTGAAAAATGTTTAATATAATAAAAGCAAAGTATATAAATTGAAACCGTAACAAATAGTTATATTTCAAATCAACATCGTGAAAACCGAATGAAAAATCTATCAAACTTTAAATCTTTTAAACATTAGTAGTAAGTATAGATTATTTACATTTGTAGTGTCGCCCGTTCCATTAGCCTATTGCCAAACACCAATATTACACCACTGCTTGTCAAATAAGTCAGCTGTAAATAATACAGTAACATTTTAACTTTGCCAGTACAAATACCGGTGTCCATTACCAGCTCGTTCGACAATACTGTATTGACACTCGACTACTTTAAACTAACTGAATCGCAAGGTCTCTGCTGGCCAATTAGGACGTGGGCGTGGGTTTAAGTAAAATGACAGACAAAATTGTGTGCATTTGCATATTACAGGGATCGTCTCCACGAGCGTTAGAATCGCGGCGATATTATCGTCGAGCCACTTTTTTCTATACAATCTCTATGAAAGTGTCTCCACACGGCGATGTCAAGTAATTGTGAACTTATCTTACTAATAATATAAACTAGAAAGTTTGTATTTATGCATGTATGTGACTATGTGTGTGTACTCTTTCACGCAAAAACTACTGAATCGGTTGCGATGAAACTTGGAATATAGTAGCGGTAATAACACATAGGCTACTTTTTATCCCGATATTCCCGCGGGAACGTAAAACCGCAGGGCGCAGCTAGTACTGTATAACACTAGGTATTCTGCCGACGTACTGCAAAGTGAACGGGACTTGTTAGTAGCTTACCCTTACTATAAAAAATGTGTTTTAAAATTGACTACTATATTTCTAAGAACCATGTTTGTATGCCTTCGTGGTAGGACTAGAGATTCTTTAATTGTGTATACTGTCTGTTTTACCTAGATCCACAAACAATAAATCATTTCATTTCATTGCAACGCGGCGGTGCGTTGTCTTCTATACCTATTCTATACTTATAATAAAGGAACGGAGGACAAAAAGTCTGTACTTGGAAGTAAATTTGAAAAAAGTGGTCTAGGGTTCTTAGTATAAGTAGTAGAACAAAATTATATAATTTTTAAAATTCATATCTGTCTGTTTCTCTGTTTCTTTGTCTGTTCGGAAGTTGCGCGGTAAGGTTCTACTCGTCATATTAGGACAAAGGCCAGCTATTTTCTTAATCCATGATGCAACCCTTAACAGGTGCATACAAAATACGATGATAAACACTTAAAGTCACGTCTTATCCCTGTTTTTTTCGTGGGAAATATTCGTTCTACAACATCTGATGTTGCCATTGAGTTGTGATTTAAGAGCAAATTGTTCTCGTTTATTATCATCACGCAATTTTGTCAGTGTGTAGAATTTAAAGGTGATAATAAAATGAGTTAAAGACCTTTAAGGCCAGGCCATGCTAAATGCGTGACTAAACAAGCTGCGGCCAGCGACTTTACCCGCGTAAATCTCGATCCTGCGAGTTTATCGGGTTTAAAAATACTAATTGGATTTCGATGAGTATACCACGCACGAGGTTCATTGAAAATACAACTATCCACTATTGATTATTTATTAATATCTACATCTGGTTAGATTTCAATCGAATTAGTAGTTTTTAATTATATAAGGAACAAACTGAGAATCAGACAGACAATTTTAAAAATTATATATAATTCATTTTTATATATAAGATTTGGTTTTACTACTTCTTTTAAGTCCCCAAGACAATTTTTTTTTAAATAAAATTTGAATTTACTTTCAAATACAGACTTTTTGTCCTCTCTTCCTCTACTATAAGTATGAATCCTATAATATGCGCGTGCACGGACGCATGCATGCCGTCACAAAGCTTAAAAGCGACGCATACACGCATACGCACGTCGCGCATCTTATTTGGCATCTCTTTCTACGTCATAGAACATTATCTTTGTAGGAAAGAGAAGGAAGATTCCCACGCACGTCATTTTAATTCCTTTGAAATTCTACAAGATCTAAATCTAAAACATAACTTTACGCAAAAAAGCCGTTATGGTCCCTCATCCGAAGCTTTGGTTGACAGATCTAACGTTTTTACTAATCATAAAAATTAATTAACTTTACTTCCAAGAACGAATAGCCGAATATTAGGTATGAAAATACTTCGCCTCAATATGTTTTGGTTATATTTCGCTCCACAAAATATGATTTATATCCTTATTTATTTGGAGCTGCGCCCCGCGGTTTCACTCGTATATATCCCGATCCCGTGGGTTTATCGGGATCCTGTGTCAGTCTCCATTACTTAAACTATCCTTATGCAAGTTTTCTTCAAAATCGATCGAGCCGTTTGACCGTGAAGAAAGAGGGAACAAATGAAAAAATATATACAAACAAACTTTCGGATTTAAAATATTAGTTAAAATATTAGATTTGTATATTCTGAACATTTGTTATGTTATGAATGAATGTCTTTGTCAAGTTATTATTTATTATTGTCGTTAAAATTGTTTGTATCAACTAATCGTTTATTTTGTTGTACATAGTATCTAATAAGATTTGAGAAGCGTTAAAAAATCTGTAGACAGATAGTATACTTCGCGTATTTGTATTTAATTTGTACAGTTTTATCCTCGTAGTCTTCGTAGGAGTAAAACCACGATAAAAATACAATGTGTTAATTCAATTTATAAACTACTTGTGTGCTAAATTTCAGCGCTATCCGTTCAGCCGTTTTTGCGTGACATAAACGTCTAAACTTTCGCACAGATTTTTCTTTTGTTTCTGCGATGCTGGATGCTTAATTAATATACCGTCAACTGGGGATTCTTTGTGACAAGATTTTTCGAAGATATATTTTTATATATATTTTGCAGAAATATTTTTCAATAGTTTTTTTATTTTTTTTAATAGATCATTGTATGCGTTCAAAATAAAAAGTTTAATGATACGTCATTGATTGTCAAAAGGTGGTGTGTCACAAACATGTCACAAAGGTAGACTGTCATATAATAACCCCATTTTACCCGGTAATAAAATAAAACCCGATTCAAACAAAAAAAAACGAATACAAATTTAAAGTTTCGCATTAAGAATATTAGTTGGATTTTATATGACCGCTATGTTACTATAGTCTTGATCGCGAGAAGACTAATCAAAATTTTGATAAAAAATTAGTTTTTAAAAAGTTTATAAAATTAGACAAAACTGGTAAACGAGATATTACAGTATAAGAGTCGATTCATAGCCTTTCTAGTTGAGAAAAAACACAATATGTCTATAAAATGCAAATATAATTCAAACTAATTGTTTCCCTCGCTTTGTTTTATTGTTATATTTTGCAGTAATTAGACAGAATTCGCGAAGAAAGTGTTTCGCGGACTCTCACTCGATGGCCAGCCTAGCGCGTATTAGCGACCGACAGACCGTAACACTTCTTGAGATTATGTGTGTGGATGTACATTGTTGTGAGAAATGATGGGAGCTTTATTATGTGGGTTATAATCTTTATTAACACATATCTAACGATGGAAAAGAAAATATTTAATTGCAAGGAATTACGTACCTATGTGACTTTGGTTAATATGTTGACTTTAGTTACCATGCAATCTATCTACGCCAATATTGAAGAGATATATTTAGACCGATTTTGATGATACTTTAACAAACTAAAGGTCCATTATACTCCAATATTTATTTAAATGAGCAGATGTATGCAAATACATGATCATTTTGAAACGTCTTCGATAAGGAATTAAGTGTGGTTTAGGAACCGTCCATCCTTATTATTAGAACTAAGGGTAGATAATTCTGGATTTAAATTATCTTGGATATTTATATATTTTTTTAAAAAACGGCTTACACCGGCCGTGGTTGTAAGTAAATACTGTTGTAATTTAAATCTAGAATGATCTACAATATAAAAGAATAGACAACATTTATTAACAACAAACACACAAAAGAACACCAAAGACACAAAAGAAAAAACAACAATTCACATACTAAATATATAAAAAATCAAGGGAAAAGAAAAAAAACAAAAACATAGTCCAATTAAAAATGTCCAAGGAGCCGTGTGTCTAGACCCGAAGTTCTTATAGTAAAATAAATAAATAATTAGCCCGTTAATTCAAAAAAGCCTCTTAAAAAGGTTAGGCAGTAAAACCTTATGCGATCCTATTCCAAATTGGCCAATATCATAAACCTTCGAGCCGTAGTGAGTCCTAGGACATGTCGGTTTGTTCACGATGTTATCCTTCATCGTAAGATCGATGCATTACCGCACACAACTTTATAATAATAATGATTTTAATTATTTATTCTTATCATATCTTTAGTCTCATTGCATATTTTACGTAAACCATTAGACCAGGTGCATTTAGAAACATTTATAATTACTTGGAAATTGCCTGGAAACTACGGATTTGTGAAACTTCCATTGATTTGCATTTGTCTTGCCTTGCCTTATACGCACTTCTCCATGTTTGCATTGAAATTAGTCGATTAACTGTCCTATTACCTATTGTATATCTGAGCAATGAATCATTTAATTGCGATGTTTGTGTGTGCGTTCCGTTGCGTTAATAATCAGTTTTATAGAGTTTTTAAAGAAAAGATTATATCCACAAAAACACAGCGCACGGTCTACGTAAGGCGGGCGTCAGGCGTCAGGCGGTTTTTGTGAATATATCTTTTCATTAAAAATAGTTCAGTTTTATAATTTCAGTCTCATAAAAGAGGCTAAAGAATCTCATAAGAGACTTGAGTTTCCTAAACCGGGACCATAGAGGCATGTTTGGAGGGTGAGTTCTTTGTGGTATGTGAAATCCACTGAAAAATGGTTCTTGAAAATCTTTGTGATGTGTGAGTAATCCATTAAGAAATGATTTGAAATTTCTTAGTCTGCAGGTGTAATTTCAACATTCTTCAATTTACGCTTCAATTATTGTACCTTACTTGAATCATATGAAGTTTTTTTCTCACTTGCCAGTTTCACTTAATTATACCTCACTTAAAAATATAAATTACAAAGATGATCTCATATGAGACGATAATGACGCAGAAATGATCATCTGTGATTTGTATGCAGTTTAATTTAGTTATATTATTATGTATTATGTCATTTCAATATATTTATCAATAATTATACTAAAAAACTATCATTAGCTTAAAGTTAAATTGCATGTCAATTCTTTGAATTTCTTACAAAAGCCTTACGCCCAGCTCTAAATAAGTCGTGCAGTTCTTAAGCAGGGCTGTTTCAGTCCTACATTTTTTGTATTTATTTAAAAAATTATTTGTTTGACTTTAAAATTGCTCATGGTTCAAATAAATTACTAATTAATACACCAAAAATTGTTGCTTGGAATGTTTGGTATTATTTTTCTTCAATTTTATTGTTTTAAAGCCCACACAAATGTTTCCATGTCTTTGGTCGAGTCCTCTACAAAGGTATCTCTATGAAAACTATGATAGAAATGTTTTATGAATGCGTATGATAATCCAAAACTTTATCTCAAATCCAAATACGAGGGTATCCGTACAGTTACTGGTCTTGGAATCAAAAGCCCTAATCATTATCCAAAATACGAGGTAAGGTCACTTAACCACAAATTACAGACTCTAAAATATCCTGCTTTAATTTGAGGGTCACAAGAAAAACACGCATGGGACTTACTTAACTGTTAGGTACCAGGGGAAAATAACACTATAATTTTTAAGTGTAGATGGTATTAATAAAGGGCCTTAAGTTGATTTAGTTTTTTTTTAATAAGCATGCTTGTTTAATTAAAACTAAAAAAAATTGTAGTTAATTGCTTCCATTATAGCTACAAACTAATTTTATGTTTATTGCAATTGTTGTTTAAAATTAATATGTTTTTCAATTGCTTCCTAAATCTAAACTTAGTTGTTATAAAATTAACTGCAATGGGTATAAAATTTAATATGTCGATTAACTATTTGATACCTAACTATGTGTTAGATAAATTACCATTTGCCTGTCCGACGTTCGTCTACTAAAGTGTACTTATAAAAATTAATCAAATTATGTGTATTATCTTTACAAACATTGTTTGTTCACGTCTGTATACTAATTTAACGCCGTATTTGATATTTTGATAATAGTTAACTTAGCTATTTATAGAGCAGACTAGCTGCGCCGCGCGGTTTCATCCGCGTAAGTCTCGTTCCCGCGGGTATATCGGGTTAAAAAATATTTTATGTTTTATTCCAGGTCTCCTATCTATATTCCAACGTTCATCGCAATCGGTTCAGCGGTTTATACGTGATTGAGTAACAAACACACAAACTTTCAGCTTTATAATATTAGTAGAATAGGGGTAGGTACAACAAAATGTGACTAGTAATATGCCCAGACTTCGCCTAACATTACATTTACACTTCTCATTGTTTGCTATATAAATTATACAACGGAGGAACTTTGGAACTGAAAATCACAAACATGTTATTATGCAAGATGTATGATGTATGCAAGAAATTATATAATAAATAGCACTAAATAATATAATAAATAGTACTTACCAAAATCCGTTAAAAGAAATTCGCAAAAATAATGGCAAAAAAACGATAAATATCCCGTTTTTTTTAAACATTACTGGGAAAAAAAAACAGACAGACGTAACCAACGTTATTCTAATTAGAGATGATTTATAGTTCCTTTGTTCATCACAAAATCCTTATTCACTGCAACTTAATGCTGGTAATTAATTTTGATTGTAACTATTAGGTACTGTAGGTAGTAAGATATATACTTATTACAATGTAAGTTTGTAGCTAACGAGTTATTGATCTCCTTGATCTCGCTAAGATATAACTTTATTTAATAAAAAAACACAATCATAATTTGTAAATTAATTGATTAACGTAATAAAAAATAATATTAGTCCCTAAATTTGGTACTAAAAATGCATTTATAAACATAAACCCAAACTTTCCTAAATATGTCAATCTTGGGATTATTAGACGCCCAGCTGCGGCCCGCGGTACCACCCGCGTAAGTTCCATTCCCGTGGGAATATCGGGATCTGTAGACTATGTTACTTCTCGCTAATATAGCTTTCTATTGGCGAAAGAATTTCTGAAATCGGTCCAGTAATTTTGGAGCAAACAAACAAATTAATCTTTCGTCTCAGTAATTATTAGTATAGACTGGCTGTGGTCTGCGGGTTAACCCGCGTAGTTCCCGTTTCTGTAGGAATCCTAAAATAAAAAACCTATGTGTTAATTTAGGTTAAAAACGACCTGTGAGCCAAATTTCAGTCTAATCCATTCAGCCGTTTTTGCGTAAGCGACACACAAACATCTCAACTTTTGCAGTGGAATTCCTCCGTGTAAAGTTTTATATTCTACACGAAACTCACATAAAAACTCATTTTTATACTCGCATTTATGTTATAGAAGCTTATAATAGTTTATATCTAATTCATTATAAGTTACATTACTGTTTGTACACTGTTGTAGACCGTATTTGTTCTGTAATTTCCGAAATTATAGGTGTCTAGTTTAATATAAGATATCTCACGATGCGGTGAAGTTTAGCCACTTAGCCAGCTTGTGTGGGCGTGAGAAGTAATAAGTATTTTAACGTCGCTTTAAGAAAATGCAATAAAATAAATTATATAACATAATATGTAGCAAGAACTTCGTGATATTCCTATCAATTTGGTTTGTGTATTTAAGAACGCAGTTTTCCAGTTTAGTCGCTTTTTGATTGGGCTTCGTTTAATTATTATTAGATATAGATAACTGGATTAACACATACGCTACTATTTATCCCGATATTCTCACGGGATCAGGACTTAAGCGGGTGGAACAGGATCTGCTGGTTGTCTATTCTGTAATGGAATCAAATAAGAAACCTTATACTCGCTTAAGTTACAAACTTATTTCAAGTGTAATAAAGAATGTTAGAAATAATACTAATAGTTCGATAAAGAGAAGTATCAAATAAGAATAATTCAAATAATATCTCGTGCTGTCAAGATAATAGTTATTGATTATTTTTAAATTATAGCAATTATCGTCTTCCCAGCTTGCGTGTTCAGAAATAAATAATCGAAAACAATAATTAGGTTCTTTATTAAACTAGGTATACACACCTACCTGACTACATAGTTGAGTAGACCTCAGAATACATAATAGTACAAGTTAACTAAATGTAGCAATGCGCCCCACCGATTTTAATATACGTATTCACTGAAAAATGTGTTAGGATGTGTACCTGATATAGTTCCTGACAGTATGTAGACAGACACAGTAGTCTGGAGCTAGTTCTATATATTCTTCACAGTCATACAGGTGGTGGATTGTAAAAAGAATAATTAATATGAAATAGGGACATCTAATATAATGAATAGCTTGTGTCACGAGATTTCACCCGCGTAAATCCTGGAAGTACATTACGAAAAGAAGAAATACTACGAACTGCAATCGATCGGTCGGTCGTTTCGGGTTTTCTGTGGCTATTTATATTTAATCTAGTGTAAATAGCCACTTTAATTCTAATTTTAAATCGAAATGCGTTAATCCGCGAAATTACTTTGATGACTTTTAGAAACCTATTACGTTGCCGAATCGTTATTAAACATTTCCACTTAATTATCGCCTTCACTACTCAAATCAAATCAAATCATTTATTCATCATAATATACGAGTAGGTTAAGTACAGGCGGTAGGATAACAAAAATGTATGTTTCTCTATATTGGCCAGTTAGGCATATGAAGTCGTAAGAGTTTCTGCACTACTACTGCACTACTACACTTAACAACTGTACGTAGCTTGCCTTAACCGAAGACACGTTGCCGTTCAAGACGATGCGTCTCGATGTTTTTTTTTTGACCGATCCAAATATTTAAATGGCGAAGTCCACTAAACCAATCACAACGGAAAAACGAAAAAAAAAACACGAGGACTATATTATACTCCCTTGATGTAGAAGAAATACTTTCAGGGCATTGTTTATTTATATTGTAGTGCTATAATGATCGGGGTAATCATCAAGTTACAATCACTTGAATGCAGTTTTATTGTAGTACGTAAGTTGGAGTAAATGAATTGCATACCTACTCATAATTTTCTTCGAAGGTTTGAATATCTTTTAACAACAATGATGATGATTAATGTTTTGATTGTATTATAATCATGAAATCATTTTTTCTTATACATCTTTTAATTTAAATGTACTTAAATCAATTTTCGAACTTACCGCTATTTTTGCCAATATAGTTATCTAACTTATTTCTTTGAGAACGTGTATGCAAATACATGATCATTTTTATACTTCAACTGATCTGATTATGTGCTGATTGGGATAATTATTTGATCGTATTTTTTGGATAATTCGGAGTGTGTTATTTATGCGCCATTACGAATATGGTAGTCATTCGATATAAAAGCATTTTTGAAAAATCCGACAAAAACAAAACCTTGGGTGTAACTGCGGTACACATCTAGTAACAAATACATTTAAAACATTGGATTTTTGATCAGTGATCGATGATCATTACATAGTATAAAAGTCGCTTCCTGCTGTCTGTCTGTTTGTAGGTATGCTTGTAGATCTTTAAAACAACGCAACGGATATTGATTCGATTTTAAGTAGATAGAGTTATTCAATAGAAAGGCTTATATGTATAACTCCCACGGGATCGGGACTTACGCGGGTGAAACCGTGGACTGAAGCTAATTACAAATAAAATGCAGCCAATATTAGCCCCCTATTCCAAATAGAACTGTAGTTAAACTACTCGACAAACTTCAGCTATTATTGTAGTAATGAACTTGATGGATACCTCTAACTCAACTTACTAAGTTGATATCCGTTTTAAGCTTAATAAAATGTAATTGAGTCTGATCATGTCCTCACGGAGTTTCGCAAGTCTTGATTGCGAGCTATAGGGGTAACGGCGTAGCGCGCTTTGCGCCCGCGCACGCTATGCGGGCATTTGCATACAATCCCTCTTTAAGCGTGATCAATTCCAAGTTTAACCCACTTGTCTGGTAATTGATTGTGAACTATCTTTTATAGGCTTAAGTTAAATTTATACTTACTTACGACTAACGCTTTCGCTTATTAAATCTATATCTATATACTTACTATAATGTTTTAAAGAGGTTATATTGATAACACGTATGTATGTACGTATATTGGAGGTTATCTCCAAAACTACTGGACCGATTTCAACAAATCTGTCACCAATAGAAAGCTAAATTATCAAGGGGTAACCTAGGCTACTTATGATCCCGAAATTCCCACGGGATCCGGACTTATGCTTTTAAAACCTCTGGATGCTGCTAGTTATTTAATACAGAAACGCTAATCCTACATATATGAAATGTGAAAGTTTGTTTGTATGTCTTCTTTTTTATAAAGCACATTGAAAATTGAGTAATCGACACAAAGTAAAACTAAACGAGTATGTTTATTACTCCTTCACGCAAAAGCTACTGAATCGATTGCTATGAAACTTAGCATACAGAACACTGTAGTTCTGGATAAACATACCTAGGCTTTTAGCCCCATAAAGTTTTGTATAAAAAAAGCTCACTTTCCTTATTCATTTATTTATTATTGGTTCCAGTTTCTTAGTTATGGCCTTTCTGCCAACAATTTTGGCCAGTATCACGTTGTAAATTATTTTGATGATTTATGCTAATCAATCTGTGTAGTTTACGACTTCTTGTCAACACTAAAAAAGGTTTTATTGAGAAGTTAAATTATGATGTCATATAAATAAGTAATAAGCCGCAGCTTAGTGTGAATCATAAAATGCAATATATTTTAGCTTAAAGACCGTGGTAATTGGTCATGTTTAGTTATTGTTTTATTACTTGATCGTTATTTTAACAATTGCTTAATAAATAAGTAAATAATTAAAAGATGTAAGGGAAATGAGAAATTAGCGTGTTAGTATTTTTTGGTACTTCTTTATGCAAAAACCACTCACGATTTAATTATTTTAATATTTTATTTTACATCTTTTTCAACCTACATTAAAAAAACACTTGAAAAAAGATATAGGTTATTGATAAACCAACGATTGTTTACGTCAAATTACCGAGAAGTCCTCGCCATTGTTCGAAGTACCTCCGATTATCAGATCTCATCCATAATGCAGGAGGATCGCTCTTTGATTGATGGATCAATCTTTTTGTAATTATTATCACTAGCAAAGCTAAGTCGTTTTCGATGTCTGCTTATTCGCTTACACCTAAACTACGCAATGGAACAAATTCCAAAAATGTCGTAGACGTTCTTGACGCAATTGCAATTGGCCAAATGTAGACCAGGACCGGACTGCTTAGAAGAATGTTAGGAAGATCTCTTCCTAGTGGGATAGGTTAAAAAAAGGTTTTAGACTATTATACGCCCGTGCATAGCCAGGGTACGTGTTCTATAAGTAACTTAGACTGAAATCTATAGTGCGTACTTTGCCTTTGCTCAGACTGAGCCTAGCAAAAGCTAAGCATAAACTTTAAATTGGAATTTATAGTCGAAATTAATTTTGTAATATACGAATAAATTGAAAAGAACTTCATAGTCATAACAGAGAAGCAAAGTTTGGGTCATTATTTTTATTGGCTTACATTTTAAATTTGAAAAACTTCGACTTGACCAAGTAAAAACTTTGGATAGTTGCAAAGATCACTTTATAAATACCAAAATTGTCTTAAGTCAAAGTTTTTAGCAAAGTTAAAGTACTATAAATTGCAGCCCTAATATCTTACATACAACTAACAATGCTTAAGCACCGATAGATTTTCTCAAAAACAGTATACAGCATTTTTTAGTAACATTGCAAAAAATAACTAATTTACTTTTCGATTTTTTCAAGAAAAATCTCACAATGCTAAGGACGTTGTTGAGACTTTTTAGTTATAGGATACGTGACCTGGACGGTTTGCTAGTACAGTATATTTTATAACAAAGGATTCTGCGTCTCACTGAAACAGTTGTCCTTCACGGTGCGTGTGTGTAGATACGAAGCAGAATGAATCACTTTGTTTGCATTAAAATAGTTTGTGATTTATAGTGTCTAACTAGCTAGACGACCTCTGTGGCTACGAGCGAATACCCGACAGCAATGCTAAAGGTTGTGGGTTCGCTTCTCACCAGGAACTAGTATTTGTGCTAAAAAAATTAAATATTCGCAACTGGTCGTTGCATTTCTGTATTTATGTGTGTATGAGGAACAAATAAATATAAGTATTGTATCAATTGTCTATATAGTCACCGTAACACGAACATAGTAGCTTACAATGGGGCTAGCTACCTGGCGCTGTGTGATGTTCACGGAATTCGGTTTTTCAATCTAAAGTCCCCATTCTGTGAGACTTTCGGACACCTTAAGAAGAAAGTTTTTCTTGGGATCAATGATCGATCAGTTTGGAGAAAAAAAAATTAGATCATTGCATTAATGTAGGTATTGTAAGGGACAAAAACATTCGCTGCGTTGGGCTGAGGACTCTATTTTAGCATACGCTCTTTCACCGAAAACATATTGAATATATCAAAACTGCCCGTGCGCCTGCGCAGTTATTTCAGTAACACGCGATCAAACAAACAAACATTATTTTTATATTTAGTTTAAGAGCTGTGGAAGTATTCATGTATATTTTTATTTGTTTCAGGTAATTTATTCTTTCAACATTTAATACCTATTTCATAAATGTCAAGAGTCGAGAGGTTCTCAAAGGTAGGTATTTATTTATATTTAACTAGCTGCGCCCCTCGGTTCTACCTGCGTAAGTCCCTATCGAGCGGGATTAACGGGATAAAAATATCCTACGTCACTCTCCACAACTAAATTATTTCCTATGCAAGTTTTCGTCCAAATCGATCAAATTGTAAGATCGTGAAGAGGGAACAAACAAATAAACAATATACAAACAAACTTTTGGAATTATAAATTAGTTTGGATTTGGGACTTAATAAAACTGGTCATTGTCTCCATTAAAATTAATTCTTTTATTAATAATAATAACAGTTGATAATTTCGTCAATTGTTCTCTCGACTTAAGTTTTAATCGTGTACATTTTATACTAAAGTGTTATTGTTTATATTAAAATTAGTTTTCTCACGTGACTGTGACGTGGGTTTTGTTTTACATCTCGGGGGTTAAGTCTCGTTTCACTTGATAGGTTTCATTAATTTGAGCGAAAATAAGTACAGTTAATAACGCCACTGGAAATGTACTAGTGCGTAAACAGTCTAGCTAGAGTGTACTAGCAGATTTCTCTCTACGTTTGTGCCAAATGTTCTCGAAGATGGATTTATTGTGTTTTAGGTACCAATTTGGTATTCTTTCAAGAAGGCAGTCATGATATTATTATTACACTAGATAGATAGGTTAACAATTTATTTGGCAACATATAACCAACAAAAATTACAATGAGTTAACACTATAAGTAAGACACAGAAAGCTTAAAAGTAAAAGTTATACAAATGGGCTACCTTATCGCTATCGATTTCTTCCAGGCATCCTTTGGATGGAGAAGGTCAGTAAAGTACGTAGATATTAAAGAGTTTTGCTAACTTTACATCACATTGACATTGGACGGTGCGTTTTTAAGTCACACTAAACTAAATTTCATTATGAGACCCTTCAAAGTGACCTTTATACGGCCAGTTTATATCTAATCTTACTATCTAACTAATATAAACGCGAAAGTATGTATGTATGTGACTTTTTTACTCTTTCACGCAAAAACTACTAAACCGATTGCGATTAAACTTGGAATATTAGCTTGATACCGTAAATAGCATAGCTTAAAAGCTTGATATTATATTGAATAGCATAGCATTAATAGCTTGATACCGGGAATAGCATATAGGCTACATTTTATCGAAATATTCCCGCGGAAACGGATCTTACGCGGGGGCGCAGCTAGTACCTACGTAATTATACCTAGATGGTGGATTCTAGGAGCTAGATTCTAAGAAAGATGAGAAGAGTTCTCTGACTCTTCTCAAAGTATGAAATTCATAACTATTAGGCTTTCTCCTTCTAGCCTCTAATAGAGGCCAGTCCAGTTCTTTGGACATTTAATTAAATAAATATATTTTGATATTTGATGGCTATAACAACATAAGACTTAAGGGTTAAATTTTGATTTAATCTACTAACGCTAACAGTTTTACCAACGAATTCTACGATTCCTAAATGTCATAGGTGAACCACGTGCCACGTGACACGCTTCGTCCCATCTCTTGAATCCTATTAACAATTCACTGAATTTCTATTTATACCCACTTTGATCACAGAGTGGGAGTCGAAATATACCCGACTCGTTGATATTCTATCGGAATCTGTTGCCTTTGTTTCGATACGACTGATCTGTTGTTTTCGTAACGATCGCGATGTCAATATTTACGGGACGCAGATTCCTCGAATTGTTTTATTTATTAGATATTTATTAGAAAACTTGGACGTTGCCGTTAGTGAGTTCAACGAATTGTTAAACTAACTGCGCCCTGCGGTTTTAACTGTACCTACCTATTAGGTCGTATCCTGTGAGAATAAGGGGAGATGCGGTAGCTACAAAGTACATTATAGTCAGCGCCCTCCCACAAAAATCCGCGAAAGCATCTGCTATGTGTACGAAACTAGGTGAGCCACACAACTATACGAAAAAAGAAGAAGAGTACACAACGTACACGAGTTCGACTCGCACTTAGCTGTTTTTTTTATCATTTTTTTTCATGATGAATTTTCATGTAAAATTTTCCACGACCATCCCAAACCTTTTTTAGCATATCAATAGATAAAAAATAGAATATCGGGATAACAAGTAGCCTATGTGTTGTTCTCGGTCTAGCTACTTTTATTCCAAGTTTTATCACAATCGGTTCAGTAGGTTTTGTGTGAAAAATTAACAAAGTCACATGCATACAATACATACATACATACAAATGTTTGCGTTTATAATATTAGTAAGATTAGTAAGATATTTTAACAGTCTCGTAATTATGTATCATTTATCAGTCCTAGAATAATGTATACACGATAACCATCAATATTATAATGAGATGTTTCGTATGTTTGTTTATAAACGTTTCCGTAAGTATTCACGTCTAGTGAAGAGCTTTCCGAGCTATTTCTGTAACGCTGTCGTATCACAAAAAGCTGCTTTATAGGCCAGAACCTTGGCACAGTTGTGACCTACTGGTTTTAATCTCGCCGCCCGCTGTCGCCCTTTGCAAACTTTACTATCTAGTCATTTTAAGCATTAGGATGGT
This sequence comes from Idaea dimidiata, assembly GCA_949358125.1. Classification (NCBI taxonomy): domain Eukaryota; kingdom Metazoa; phylum Arthropoda; class Insecta; order Lepidoptera; family Geometridae; genus Idaea; species Idaea dimidiata. Next base: position 29,073,144 of record OX442326.1, read on the forward strand.
ACCGGCTGTAATTAGGCGGGAATGAAAAGAAAATGTAAAGACAAGAATTTGTTGAGTTGACAGCTATCTGAGAAATGGTTGATTTTGTTTGAATTTATCCTTAATTAGGTACTTGAGTACTTAAATATCGTTAGGAAACCCACGGCTTGAACTAACCCGAAAAAGGTGCAGTTATAGGGTTAGTTGCAGAAACAAATAGTAAAAACTAACTTTTTAGTTACATAAAGAATTAAATGTTATTTAAATCTGTCTAAAATATCTAAATTAGTAATTAAATTACAAATAAATGTGATTGAGAGCCTTTGAGAATTTTAAAAGATGTAATAAGAACGATACATTTATAATATAGATTTTATGTTTTCGCCATGTTGAAATGTTTTTTTTTTCAATAATGGCAAAGAAAACTATTACAAATGTTATTTTAAATTATGTTATATTTGATTTATTTTTACAAAAACCTTTATTTTCGATCCTGTCTTATTAAGGTCGTTACACTGTTAACAGTAATTACCATCAAGACAAACAATGGGCAGAAATGCGTGATAGCATCGATGATGAAGCCACCTAATGATTGTCAAGTACAGATAACTATCGTCCCTCTGAACACTACGTGAATGCCAGAAATTACGACCACCTCTACCTTAACCTGGGTATTTTAATTATCTGACTTATTACGGAGTCTTTAGATAATAAGGTTTTACCGTAATCAGTTACGCAGGGAACAAAGGTCTTGGTCTTGGCTGCGACTGATTGGGTAGACCCAAGAAGTGCTGGCTTGAGGTCTTAAGGACTGATATGACGTGGAAACGTAAATGTAGGAACGGACCCCGAGAGCGATGCAATCTGAAACAACGATCGGATGGTGATGATGGCTCTTTGTCAAATCAAATCAAAAATCAAACCAAATCATTTATTCATAATTTACATATCCGGGCGGGCGGTAAGATGACAAAAAAATATGTTCCTCCAGTTAACTGAAGGATGATGGCGATGACGATATGTTTAAGTAATTGTTGTGTTTGGAGTGTTTGAAATAATGGCCTTATCAAAAAATAAACAAACAAGTTATGTAATGTGAACTACACATTACTTAGAGATGGATAGAACAAATCAATTGATGCATGTTAGTTATCAAAACTAAATATTGTCTGCTCTTAGTATATGCAGACATAGGTAAGATTATTTCATTTAAACTTGATCGAACTCAGTAGTTCCAAATTAAGGGTTTCGTAGCCATAAATGGTAAAATGGGACGCTTTTAATAAGACTTCGCCCTCCGTCTGCCTTTCGCTGTCACCAAGTTGTTTTTCTATTTAGTTTTTTCTAAAGTTGCTTAATAAGTATGTATTTACAAAAGAAAAATAAATATAAGTAGTATATCCGTTGTCTAGTCACCGTAACACAAGCTTAGCAGCTTACCATGGGGCTAGATGGCGCTGTGTGTTGGTCACAGTTTTTTTACCCGACTGCGCGACGCAAAGGAGGGTAATGTGTTTATAGGTCTATGTATGTATGTATGTATGGATGTTTCTATGTGGCGTTCTAGAGGCCAAACGCGTGGACCGATTTCGATGATTCTTACGTCAATCGATTCGTCTTAATCTGGCGATTAAAGACATGACAGTAATCCAAAGTAACTTATGTCACCACCAGACGCCATATTGTCAAAATTAAAAAATCCAAAATCGTCAAAGTATGTCAAGATGGGTATCGTTGATGATAGGTTTTTAAAAATAAATATTAGGTTTCTTTCACCATTTTTCATTTTAAAGAACCATTTAGGAAATATAACGGTTTAAAGTTAATTTACAATTAGGTATTCATGCTTTTTATTACTAACGAACAAGTTTTTATTTTGTTACCAAGTTACGCTTGGAACTATCAAAGTTTAAGCCGTGATGGTACAGGTGACAGGAATTTATTGATATAAACTAAAAAAATATTTACATAAATTGTACCTACCTACTGAATAAAAGCCTAATAACACTTAGGTACCTAAAATCGTTAAAAGAATAATAATAAATTTAAACAATAAATAACTAAACCCTAACTGAAATAGAATCTTACTAATATTATAAACGCGAAAGTTTGTATGTAAGTATGTATGTATGTATGTGAGGTTGTTACTCTTTCACGCAAAAACTACTGAACCGATTGCGATGAAACTTGGAATATAGGTAGCGGGGGGACCTGGATTAACACATAGGCTACCTTCTATTCCCGCGGGAACGGAACTTACGCGGGTGAAACCGCGGGGCGCAGCTAGTACATTATAACCCCCTAATGAAATGAATAGATTACAAGACTTACCAACCATCAATAAATGAAAATAACTAAAAAACGTAAAATAAAAAAAATAATTTATAAAAAACAAAAAACCCGACTGCGTAAAAACTCGATTAAAAAATACGCATAGAAACAACAAAAAAACCAAAAAGATAAAAACAAGCCCAGTAATTTGAAATTACGCTAAGTAATAATAGTTTTGTAATCGATACACACAGAACACATAATAAATGAGTAAAAATTACTCACAGTCGGGACCCATGCATTTTACCAATCTAATTTTTCCAATGGGTCCCGACTGTGAGTAATTTTTTACTCATTTATTATGTGTTCTGTGTGTATCGATTACAAAACTATTATTACTTAGCGTAATTTCAAATTACTGGGCTTGTTTTTATCTTTTTGGTTTTTTTGTTGTTTCTATGCGTATTTTTTAATCGAGTTTTTACGCAGTCGGGTTTTTTGTTTTTTATTTTTATCTCATGAACTGTAATAACTAGACAATATAAATTTTCACAGAGATGAGGTATTTCTATTGGCACTACCACAATAAAATCAATATTTAAGTGGAGCTCCTACTCATACAACAAACGTGTTTTTTGTGATAACAATACGGAACCTTTCGTTAGTGATTCCGACTCGCGCTTGACAGGTTTTTTTCTTACAAACTATGAAAACTCTAGAATCCTACAAAGTTATTTCTCTTATTGTCGTCTTAACCCATCTTGCAAAAACATTCCTTTACATCCCCACGATATTTCCCACGGCGCATATAAAAGCATCGCCAAAATACCTTCAAGCCGTGATAATTGTAGACGCGTACGCGCAGGTGCGTTGTCAACAATACGACAATTGCACGAACCTGAGACGATCCCTGCGTGTGCTATGCGCGGCAATTACGCGGGATACAAGCATTGTTGCTCGTTTTTATTGACATCCGATAACGGGATCCTATTTATTCCTCTCTTGAAATATAAGCCAAGATACAGTTCGGCGTCATATTTAGTATTTAAAATCGGCTAAGTCCTAGTCAGACTCACGTAGGAGTTCCGTACCATTATCACCAAAAATATATGTTAGTTATATTATGGAAGCCCCGGATTATAACCCCCTTACTTATAAACGCTAATTAATGCGCTGCATAACTATGCATCGTTTGTCTTTTACTGTCACATGAAGTTTCAAAGTTGACGGACAGAGACAAACGTCACATAACTTAGTCATGTGTAAATAATATGTTATAAGTAAGGGAATAAATGTTTTTTTAATTCTGTTTTTAGTTCCTTGTTAGAGCGCTAACAGAAAAACATAATCTACAAAAAAAAAAAACTATCTGGCTATTACGGTTCATGAGAAACACTTGTGACAAATAGAGAGACGGACGGCGGATTCTTAGCAAAAGGGTCCCGTTTTTACCCTTTAGATACCGAACGTTTAAATGATTAAGAGGTACATTAAATAGTAAAAATACCTTTGGCAATACAGCAGCGTCATTGTGTTTATTATCGCTAAGTATATTGTATCAGTTGGTCCCGGTTGTTATCTCTGATAACAGTCGTTAGGTCAAGTTAGAGGCCTTGGAACGGCCTGAAAATTCGAACACTAGGTGAGCCACACCTCTACACGAAAAGAAAAGGAAGATCGCTGATATGATATGATATTGTTATTTTTCTCTATTCGAAATAAGCTTTTATTGTTCCCGGATTATGATGTACCCATTTGTTTGCATCACCATGAAATTCATTATAAACGTTCTGGAAAGTTCCATAGCAAGCTACGAAGCGGCGCTAAACGTTGGCAAAGGGCCAGTTCTGATTTGGACTTCCTGCCTGCAAGTATTTATGCAAGCAGTTTCTGAAGACGTCCGCTGCATAGACTCTCTAATAGTCTTCACGTTTCTGACAGATCAAAGGAACAAAAACACATCCCTTAATTCAATTTATAATGTAACTTTTGAAAATATATTCAACTAGCCACACTCCGCAATTTCACCCGCGTAAGTCCCGATTCGTACCCGGTTCGTAGGTACGAAGTTTAATTGTAATTGGTTCAGTAGTTTTTGCGTAAAGAAGTAACAAATATAGTCGAACTTTCTTATTATAATATTCGTAGGAAGACGACGTAGAAATGCTTCCACATGCCACGTATTTACCGTTGCTCAGCTGTTATCGTCACACACATTATATTAAAATCATCGAGTATAACTCTAATGCCTACAGATGTACCCTTTGCTTTTAAACAGTGTTTTTTTTTCTGTCTAACGGTACCTCGATATGACGGTCGCGCCCGCGCCGCTGTCAGGTAAAAGCAGACCTTTGATACATTTCCCTTGAACATCAGACTGCAACCCGATCGTATTAAAACCGATGCTCAATCTAAATAACTTATTCCATATCGTTTGCGTAGGTGCAGAGTTCCTACTGCAATCAAACGTTGTTTTGAAACATTCACTTTTATCGAAGGACATTCTCGTCATCTCTTTATAAGGTTATAAATGCTGTTTTTAGTGAAATACGAAGCCTAAGTCGTGGCGACGACGTAGGCGGAGTTGCAAGAAGGACGCGTGGCGAACAATGGCCGGTAGGTACCTAGCTACGGGTGCGTGGCGAATGGCCCTTTCATTGTGTCGACTAATTGCACTATAATTAGATGACAAACAAAATAACGTTTTATCTCAGTTCTGAATAGCGTCAGACCTCTATTTTGAACGGTGAAAGTAAAAGTCGCCTATTTATGACCAGCTGAAACTGTTATGTCTATTGACCATAGATAAGGTAGGACAAAGCTGCCCGATTTCCTTATACACTTCGTTACCGTTTATCCAATCGTTTGCGGAACTTTACGCCTACCAACTCTATTAATTTTAATTTCCTTACGCTCTATATTCTTAACTAAACGTATAAAGCATATTATACTAGCTGCGCTCCTCTGCTTCATCGTTGTAAGTCCCGATCTCGCAGGATGATCGGGTCAAAAGTATCCTATGTTATTCTTTATCACCGAAACTATCCTTTTTCAAATTTTCATCCAAATCGGTTGAATCGCTTGACCTTATATTAGTAAGATTTACAGAGTTCATTGTGATAACTAATTCGTAAAGTACTTTGTCATCTTTCGTTGTATTTGTATGTTAAATTAGTTAAATAAAAACTTGTTTCATTATTATAAAGGCGGCCGGCGTGTGCGCAGCGCATAAGATGGACCGGACAGGACAGCATAGCGCACGCGCACAGAAGCGTTCCGTCTTCCATTCCTGTCGCTCGATCGCCCATTTGTTGTATCGAACATGACAGCCTGCTAGGGGCTAGGGCTGCACTGCATGCATTTCAGTTATTCGAAATTGACAAATAAGTTTTGACTATAAAAACGTATTTCTTAACTCATCATTAATAAAAATATAGATTAGAGGGAACAAACAAACAAACGAACTTTCAGATTTATAACATTAGTAAGGATAAGGATATTTAATTACTCAAATAATAAATATCTGTCAGTTTATCAGACAAAGTGTTCGGACGTACTTGGAGAACAGTAAACTTCCAGACTCTACATAACGGGACTCGATATAAAGGGAATAAATCCTATTTTATACCTGTTATACTTATTATATCTATCGAGATTTGGAAATTCTAAATAAACTATGCTATGAAATTCATAACATAGCTCAAAAACTTGTGAAACTGATGTTAAATCCACTGTTTTATATTACACATTTATACCATAATAAAAACTAAAAATAAGGGAACAACAGCAAACAAAGCACAAGACACTACATAAGAACTTTATTTGAAAACCAAAAAAATATCACAGCAAAAATGTAGTGAATATATTTTAATTTATCACAACCCTGCTTTCAGAGAAGTTTGGTAGGGACAAGATATTGTTCAAAGGATGCGGTAATGATCAGATTTGACTATGAATATTATAGATTACAACGTGTCCGACAATTTGGTCCTTTCTGAACGTGGAACGAATACACGCAATCTGACATTGATGGGAAACGTTCATTTTCTACTCGTTCAGAATTTATTCACAAATATTTTTTGCCAAAAAACGTAAAATAAAAAACCAAATAAGCAACAAGAATCATAAACATCGCGAAAACAGAAGGAAAATCTACAGATCTCAAATAAGTTTTAAATATAGGTAAATCAAAAATTAAAATATTTACCTACCACGGAACGGAGCAGTGTATTTGCGTTTGGGGTGAGTTTAGTGTGTGCGCGCATTTTAATGTTCCCATTTTTTTATGTGACAGAAAGACCGTCAAATAAACTAATAAATGAATTAGTAGACTAAGATTTTTATCGGTCGACATTTAAAAGAACACAACACAATATCCGATCTAGTTATTTAAAAAAATAAAGCATTATTTTCAGTGAATAACGGATAGGATCTGTTATCCATTATTTATTCACGTAAGTTTTCTATTACTACATTCTTTCCTATGAATCATTTACGGAATCATACAGAAACACAATATTTCTACGGATAAGCCCCAAGTACGTGGACATAATTATAGTCTTATGTGACGTTTCTTTACTTATTTACTACCTAAGTGCAGTATGAATCACATTGTCACAACAAGCAACATACAAGGCGATACTACCATTGTTCCTACCACCCACACACAACCGAAACTGTATTGAGAATAAATAAGTACTAACCTCGAAGGACTGTGTCGTTATTGCGTTTTGACAAGTACTTAATAATTGGTACAAATGTCAAGTTTTGTTTGCTGACAATTTCGTGAAGGGCATCCAACAAACCCAACAAAGACCAATAAAGCTCTCATGTGTTTTGTTTACCATTGATAACATAATGGCTACTTAGTTTATAAAGAGCCAGTAAGTGGTTTATTTATTTTTTGTTTGTTTAACACTCTTTGAATTACTTTCAATATTCAGTATTTTTTTTAGAAAGAAAGTAAGAATATAAATTTATTCAATAAAGCTAACACTAATAAAATTTACATAAAATTCTTCAACAATTCTCAAACTTAAATTCTTGGGTGCCTAGGTCTATTGAAAAGAACGTAACGAACGAACTCAGCGTAACGAACTCAGCGTAATGCTGCTTTTGCGAAGCGAGAACAGCGCTTTTTCTTTTACGATTTTTATAAATGAAAATATTGTTTTAATTTATTATTAAAAATAAATGCATCTACAAGCTTATGTAATTTTTCACAGATAATGATGAATTCATGCTACGAGTACATTGATAGTTCGTGAACGGGTCCATGGGTAGTAAAATCAATATTAACTATGTTCTTCCATGTGATTCTTTCATTTGGCAGTTTTTGATTCGGATCAAAAGAATATTCAATGAAAAAACAAAAAATTACTGAAAATCTATAATTTTAATTTCTAAGTTTCAGACTACTTTGTCAACATAAATTTCATAACTGTGCTCGCAAACTTAAATATGCGAAAGGAAACCGCAACTTTAAGTTAACGTTTTTGATGAATCTCATAATAAAGTAAAATATGTAGGTAGTAAGTACGTTTTTCTGAAAAATAAACATAGTTCAGTAGTTTATTTTTCAAGAAAACGAGGCTACATTTTTGGGCCATTTTACGTGTCTTTCCTGCGGGTTTCCTCGCGATGTTTTCCTTAACCGTCTAATATAAACTCTAATCGTCTCCAAATTTCCTTTAACCTTTCCACACCAATATCCAGTATAAACACATTAGTAGGTAACTATTTTAATTCAGTTGGTAGCATTGAGATTGAGGTCACGACAGCGAGCGGCTGCGGCTGTGGGGTAGAATGGAAGCCCAAATATAGGTCGGGCCACGACACGTGCGCCGCTAGATAACCTACTTCATTGATGGAGTGTTTGCCCCATTGTGCAACGCTTTAGGGGCTTGCAGTTTGCACCTACGATAGCTAACGCACGCTTTGTTTTCAGAGTTATATGTATATTCAAAACAAGCAGGCGTAGCTTACACTGCAATAGCCTTGTGGGTGCTTGATTGAAACGTAATTTCTATTTTTATATCATTTTTACTTTGTTATTAAGATGGCAAGCATCTGCACTCAATCGTGAGTCAGGTCTGAGCTCACTCTGACATCAACAGATGCACAAGACTAAATAGCTTTACTTGAATTTCTACTTTTCAATTTGCGTAGGCGATTATTCTGTTGTCGAGAAATGTCGTTATAAAATCACGAGTATGTTCAGACTGGATAATAGTCTCGTACATTGCGTTCGACAAGTGTTCACGCAATTTTCACCTTCGGGCACCGAGGGAGACATGAGGCGGGTTGTAATTGTCGCGTGCTGAATGTCCGAACGTTTGCCCTGCGGCGTCTTCCGCGTCCATTGTCGATTGAAAACTAAATGCATTCGAATTGAACGTAACTTTGTAGGCGGACTCGGCGACACGTAAACGTAAATTGCAATTGAGTCACGCGAGCGTCGCTCGCTTCGCTTGCAAGCTTACGAAGTTCGTATCAACCCCGTAGAGCCGTAGCCGAGTGGCTGCTACGGCAGACGGCAGTCGAGCGAAGAACGCGCTGGCAAGCGGTGGTGTCGCTCGCATCCACACACTACAAACGAACCTTCCGTGACGCGTACGATTTGATATTCAAATCGGATGAAATAAGTCGTCAGGATTGGAGTGATTGTATTGTAATGAGAGGGGCCCTGTCGTCGACCGATGCAGCATCAGACCGGTGTACGGATTATGGAGTTTGTTGAGTGCGACTGTCAACCCTACCAGTGAAGTTCCCAGTGATGTATTTCGTGGTTGTTTTGGAAAAGCAGCAAAATTAACTCTTACGAGGAGCTGGGAGAGCGCGCGGCGCCGCCGAGGGGTGTGCGCCGCCGCCAGTTCATCCGAGGCTGGAAGAAGACCATGGGGGTCATCTCCAAGACATTCGGCGTCGTTTTCAGTCTGTAAGTTTACATTTACCTCAGTTAACCCAAATATAATGTTTGGGAAATATACCAGAGTGAAAGTATTAGAAATAGGAAGGTATTAGATGAGCACGCTATGACTTAAACTCAACAGATTTGTATGAAGATAATAAGAAAATCCGAGGAAAGAGAAAACGTTTACTGTCACAATAAGAAAACGCAGCTTTTATCTAGTCAATTAATCAGCAATACGAGTGGCAATAAACTGTAATGTATATTATACTGTTTCGGCGTTATAAAATATAAACGGAGCTAGAGTTGCGCAAGCGTTCCTATTCGCACGCACAGAGAGACGCGTGCGCAGCTTAGAACACCTCGCTGCGCTGCTGTCTTATGAGGACGAATCGAAGAATTTGTAGTTTTGGATGTCAAATATCTCAATAATAACAAAACATACGGTAATCATATTTTGGTATTTAATTAATCATTTTTAGCCTTTATATTGGTAATTTTATTTACGCGATTAGTTAACCTTTACCACACAAAAAAAAAACAATTAAAACAACCCTTTAAAAATGGAGTTTTCCATTTTACTACGAAACGGGATATTTAAACGTTTGTTGTTCCCACAGAGCAGATATATAGAGTATGTGATATGGTCCGTGGTTGTTCCCGTATCACTTCAAATAGATAATACAATTTTACCTAATTAGCAATACGATTAATAGTAAACCAGAAGTTTTGGTGGTTACGAGACGTTTGCAACTCGATCTAGCTACCCACAGTACGTTAGTAAAAGTTTTTAGTTCATCAATGCTTTACCTTAATTCATCTTTTCACTTGATTTCCTCTTCTCTCACGCACTCAATGATCTGATCTTATGCAAAAATTACGACATATGCGACTCTTAAGTTGTATTCTTTGACTGTGTTATTGTTGTTTACATCCAAGTTGTTTCTCACAGACAAAACTCATTAGTCTGAATACTCTGTTTGACTTTCCCTCGGCCTAATTCTGGGTACATAATGAATGATAGAAGCTATTTCTGTAATTGGTAATTCTAAGCAAACGGTTAATTTGTTAATCTTGTTTACTTATGATTCCGCCATTATCTTTGGAGAGTAATTAGTATTTATTTATTTATTTTTTTAGGAAATCCGACAAATAATACAAAAGTAAGTAATTTAGTATTTTTGTAATATCAGTATTCATGTAATATCAGCCTTTTTTATTTTAGAATTCAATTCTGTACCTACTAATGTATTTTCCTAAATGTAAGTAAGTATATATAAAAATAAAATTCGGTAGAGGATATATATTTTAAACTTATAATCCTAATTAGGTATGATATTTGTATTCTGGATGTGGCTTTTAAATTGTATAAATTATATGTAGGTAGTTATTGTTTCCTGTCTGAATGAATCATTTATTTTAGTAACTGCCTAATAAAATTATCATACAACAATGTTTTTTCTTACTCTATACTATACTGCAATGAAATCTTATGTCTATTATTCATCGCATGTAAACTGGTATATATGTACATACTTGACTTTATTGTACACCAGCTGCACTCTGTCGTTTCACTCGCGTTAGTCTCGCAGCTCGCTCTATTCAGAGGAAACTCAGAAGGTTCCACTGGTGAGTAGCACGCCAGGCCCAAATTATTTTTTGATCGAGTAAAATCTACTAGATGGAAATTGGTTTAGAGTATACAACGATATTCCTTTAAAATGCAGACCTACCTAATAGTGAAAACCAAACTTCAATCGGTTTAGCAGTTTTATTTCAAAACAGAGAAATAGACAGACATTTCGTCAAAAACAATGAATACACGCTCTACTACTTTTCCTAAGCATCCTAGACTCTTTTTTTTTCTTCTATTTCCATCTTAATACAAACTTTGTGTCCTCTTCCTTTATTATAAGAATATAGAGTAGGTATGGATATGTATATAATATACAGACGACAGGAGATTTACTTTGTAAATAAACAAAATTCAATGAGTAAATTTGTTTCAACCAGTTTATTATCATCCGCTTGACCCAGTTGCCATGCTTCCAACATTATCTAAACCGAATCTAGAAATTGAGCTACTCATTTGTAATATATACTAAGTTTTAGTAACCGATAACGTAAGCTAGAAGTACCTACTAATTAGAGACTGTTTCAAATTAATCTATAGATATGAAACTTCAGAAAAAAGTAGACCACCAGATAGCCTATTCTCCTATTAAAATTATCAAAAACATCATTTCAATATCATTGTACTAAATCTTGACAATTTTAGATAAAATTTTGCTTCAGAGAATGCCTTTTTCCTTACGTTTTTGAGTCAACTTGTTAGTGGCAGTTCCATAATTATTAATCTATAGATATGAAACTTAAGAATAAAGTAGACCACCAGATGGCCTATTCTCCTAATAAAATTATCCAAACTATCATTTCAATATCATTGTACTAAATCTTGACATTTCAGATAACATTTCGTTTTGGAGATTGCATTTTTCCTTATATTTTGAGTCAACTTGTTAGTGACTGTTCCAACTTAATCTATAGATAATATGAAAATTCAGAATTAAGTAGACCACCAGATGGCCTATTCTTCTATTAAAATTATCCAAAATATCATTTCAATATCATTGTACTAAATCTTGACATTTCAGATAACATTTCGTTTTGGAGATTGCATTTTTCCTTATATTTTGAGTCAACTTGTTAGTGACTGTTCCAACTTAATCTATAGATAATATGAAACTTCAGAATTAAGTAGACCACCAGATGGCCTATTCTTCTATTAAAATTATCCAAAATATCATTTCAATATCATTGTACTAAATCTTGACATTTTTAGATAAAATTATCTTTGATCAATGTTTTTTTGCAAACATTTTTCAGTCAATGAAGTTTAGATTGCAGTTCAGGTGTTGTACTGTGCGAAACAATTTAAATGAAAAATCTTGGTTATTATAATATTTTTAAATTCTGTCTGACGCTAGGGTTGAAAACAAATTGCTGGTACGAGCGAAGCTCGGTTTTGTTTTGGTCAGAAACTTAAATTTCAACTTATCTAGGAAATTAATAGAGCACGCCTCCGTAAATGTAGAAATGCATTAGATTAAACTGTATTATAAAGCATATCTGATAGACCTTGGATTGTGTTATGGTCATTTCTTAACATCCTCTCTGTAATGTTAATTAGGTAATTGACGAACCACAATGTAGACCAGATTAATTATGTTTATACAAACCATTAAAACTTTGGTTTACACAAACCTAAAAAGCAATAAACATACATACATCGCGGCCAAAAACATAACCCACCTTTTGCCGTAGTCGGGTAATAAAGAATGAGCTAGGAGAATGAGTTCATGTAGTCATTCCAAACAAAATTTACATGTCCTTAACCACTTTTAAAAAGTTTTATACGACTTTAAATCAAAATGGTGACGCACTTATACAATCCTTGATTTCTCAAGCTTGAATTATGTAACGTATGAGTGTTTTAAATGTGCTAAACAGGCTCTCTATTTATGAAAACAAAGTCGTTTTAAACGCTTCACTCCTATAAAGGGCCGTAACTAAAAAATAATAAGTCAGGGCGTTATCTAAAAAAAACATTGCCTTCTTCACCTCCATGTTCCTACAGTTGAGAATTAATGATGATTACCATGTTACATAACGGAGTGTTACATACAAGTGAACCGTTTTTTTAAACTCAAACAATTTCTGCAATCGTTTCAAACTTTTCAACGAAACCCGAAGGGCTTTCTTTGAACAACTTTGAGCATAAAAGGCGCGGTCGCCGACTTTCGGTCACCCTTTATTTTAACCGTTTATAAAGGACAGCTATTTGTAGTCAAAGGAACAGGATAACAGTTTCTTTAATCCAGTCTTCCGTGTTTTGATGTTTGCGTTGAAAGATAAAATGGATGTTTGGAAGTTAACTATTGATTGGTGTTGTCTTTCAACTTGTCCGCCCGAACATATCCAGCGGTGGTAAGTTATTGACTAAACTCCAAACAAGTTATTAGTATTTCCAATTAAAAATCTTTACATTACACAATTGCATGTTTCTTTACGTCTCTCAATTTATGTTTATTAAATTTAATAACACAATCAATCTTATATTATTGAATCGTAAAATTATAAGAAAAATGTAAAATCCATATTCATTACATAGTCGGAGGCGCGTAAAACAAACTTTACAACGCGCGAGTTATCTACATCTATTGGTTTTAAATTAACAATGACACGATTTAAAGTTTACGATTGTCGTAAATCTCTTGTCTTTTACGGGTTCGGCGCACAAGTTGGTGTTCCGTGATCTTCTATCGTTAGTTGCGCCCGCGCAGCCGATGCCGATGCCCAATCAAACACTCGTAAAGTTATGCTTCGCTCGTAATCTACTCGATATGGGAACTATCTTACAGAGATGGGATGCGATACCGTCCTACCGTCGACTTCACACACACGATTCTCAACCCTACCGTAACGTATCAACGACTGATTGAAAACCCCCGTGCTATCAGAATTCGGACGAGTTTAGACAAACACCGTAAAATGTAAAGCATGCATGGAGAATCTTTATTCATGTTATCGTTTCTTGAAATTTGCTCAAACTATTTTATTGCTTAAAGACACGTAAAAGCAATTTGTTGAATTTGTCCGCTTTGCTAAATTTATTTGATAATATTGATTTTTTATATAGGAAATTTTAATTGTAATTATGTATTGTTTTTTTTTACTACTTATTTAAAAAATAATCTTACTCTAAGGTCGCAAAACATCTCTACCTGATTCGTCGCAATACCTGTTGAATAAAAGGCGTGAATCCTAGACGATTCTTGGGACAAAAACGGGAGTAACTCAATCCTGTACATTTTTGTGCGTAACTCTGAACAATGGAAGTGAACTGGGATCCACTCCTGCGCAGTCGGTTGGAATGGCATTGAACATCGTGTTTAACTTGTGTGGACACTCCGTCTGCGTCTGCAAGGACGCATGGGATAAATAGAATACAAATTTAAATTGACGCAAAATTGAATAAGGGGCATTAGGGTAATTCTAAAAATGAAGAAAATACAGAGAGACCTTTAGTCAAAGTGATATTAATTCGATCGATTCCAGTAATAGTATTTTTTTCTTCGTAAGTAAGGTTTGTTTTCGACAGTTCGGTTGTTTTTTCTATATTCATATGCAAAGATAAGTAGATATCAAACTAATTAATAATGTAAAATGTAAGGATTTGCGTTTTTAGATAAGCATTTATTAAATTATTTAAGATATTATCAAGAATTTTCATATCTAATTCGCATCTGAATATATCTCAGCAATGATTTTTAAATACACTCACTACCAATGTCTTAAAAAATTTTTACCCGCGTGTCTTTTACATTATCCTGTACGAATATCCATTTTAGCGGATATCTGTAAGCATAATGATATCGAAGAGCGCGATATGTCTATATCGGATCCTAAGCAAAGCTTTGGCTTTCATACCTACAGCTAATTAACATCAGCTTTGGCTAGAACTTTGCTTTGAGACACATGATTCAGCTGGGTATGTTTTCCTTTTATTAGCAGTTTGTGTTATCAAAATGTCAAAATAATAACAGAATGTCAATAATAAAGCTTTACATTATATTAAAACAATACGCAAAAAAGAATGAGAAGACACAACATTAGCAGAATAGAGCAACTTACACGCACTACACACTGTATAAGCCGTCGGTACATAAATTATTTTGTTTTTAACTCATCCAGTCATATTAATTATTTTATTTGATATTCTAAGATAATAATCTTATATTTTTCTCGAATTAACGTAAAGCATAAAAACTCAATTTATCTTAATTTATTTCTGTTTGTACCAGAAATTTATTTTCAAGGTTCCTCTGTAAATAGAGACTGGTTGAAAATAGTCCGATAAATTAATCAAGTCACTGTAGACAAATAAATTTATAGCAAATAGGTATAAGTACGCAAAATACAAATTCTCCTAACGGCCCTATCCCTATACGTCCAAAAGTGAAAAGTCCCTGTCGAATTCATCAAAAATTGTTGTTTATTTTCTGACTCAACGTTTTAAAATATTTCCGTTTGTAGCTTTCGTAAATGACAATGTTCCGTATATTTTGTGTAGTTTTAATCAACATTTTCTGATGTATCTGACAGGGATTTTCAGTTTAAGTTATCAGAAAGACTTCCGATTTAAAACCAATATGAAAGTATTTAAATATAATAAATACAATTCCGACCACGTGAGAATATCAGCATAAAAAAGTAGCTTATGTATTATTCCGCATATTTCCAACCAAGCTTCATCTCAATCGGTTCAGTAGTTTTTACGCAAAGAAGTAACAGAAAGTCTCGTTTACCTACTTATTTATACACAAACTTTTACACTTATCATATTAGTAGGATTTTGCAATAAATGTATGTAGGTATAGTTACGCCTCAAATCTTCTTCCGACAGGAATTCATGCGTGTTGCAATATCTTGCGACGAATTTCTTCCATGACTAGTGGCACCAAACCGTTTGAAATGTTACGTTTTCGTGTGACAAATCAAAGATAACTAACCGCACAGAATCATCAAAGGGATTAACTGAGACCTATAAAATTACTTGCATTTGCCTGCAGCAGTTTTATCTTACAACAGAGTTCCGCTATATTACTGGCTCGTAAATGCCTGCACTAAGATATTCAGGAATAATTTGAAGAGAAAAATGCATCATTTAAAATTTGCTTAGTGACAAGTGCAGGCTCCAAGCCTCATCCAGTTGCAATGTTAGATTTTGTGTTTAAAATATTTCCAATATTACCTACCTGAGCCTTTCGGTGTACAATATAGTATTATACATTTTTCTTCTATTTTCGCGTTATTGAATTGAAATTAAAGTCGTTTTCCGGTTTTAATCATGTTGCGTTTATTACTTTTAGCATTTTATTAATGTCCAACGTTTTGAGATCTTTACAGATCTCTACCTCATAGTCTGACTGACTGTAATACATCTAAACGAACTATCGTTTGAACGAATTTGGCGGGTCACCCGTAAAATCGTGGTTAAGTTTCAAATACTTTTCAAGACAAATGTGTTACATCAGTCGGCTTGTCATAAAGACCACGAAAATAAAAATATTTCAAATCAAAGAATATTATTATTAATTACTCATTTATTTCCCTACTTGGATTTAAGTTTTTATAAAAATAAACTAAATACAAAATATATACAAAACCTACAGACAAAATTTTCACTAATAATTATTACGATATTTCGATTATTCATATTTGCGATAACGTAGTATCTGATCGGTCCTCTGGATAATCTTTGTTTACTTTCATATCAATGTACTTAGATATTGTTATCGTGTTTATCAATTGTTCTATTTTTAAATAAATACAATAAAATGTATACTCAAACAAAGGCAGAGTCGCGATGCGCAGGAGTGACAGAAGAATCGTCGAATCGGTCGTTGTCCTTACGTTTCCTGTCATTGTACGTGTTACAGTCAACTTGGTTATTCAGGAATTTTGCATATAGGTGAAGGATCATAGGACAGTGTGGTAAATGCAATCGTCGGACGGTTTTGTGCATAATGCCTGACATGAGTTAGAGTTTTCACAATTTAGATCGCTCTGGGCCCCTATCTTACCACCAACCTACCAACTGCTTACTGTGTCGTTCGAAGCAAGAAGCTGTTTTTTTGTCACACACATGAATTGGGTAGTTTTGTTAACTTGATTCATGTATGTTACATCTACTATATAGTCCTTGTTTACAATGCCTGAATTTATCAAGTTACCTGTAACATATATGTTTGATATTACTCATTTTTGTGTTCGATTGGATTACTAAACGTTTTTGTCTTTCACTCGTACAAATATTTGTTATAGATTGTGTTACTCAAACACTTAAGGTCTTTAGTGTAGCGTGTATCTTTCCCTGACATTTATTTTATTACAATATATTAGATTTTACTACAAAGTTATTTTAATTACCAATTTAAGTGTTTTACTGTGTTTTGTTAAATTTTATGCGTTTGCTCTATCACGCTCGAATGGTGTAAACACCAAATAACACTACGTTTCTGTAGAAAAGATGGTGGCGATCATGAAATGAGCACTTATTTAAAATGTATCACATCGAAACAAAAAAAAAATCAAGTCCTTAATATACCTACAGTGAATTTATAAAATGACGAAGCCATATTCAGGCTTCTTCTCTTGGCTTGGAACTTACAGGTAAGTAGAATTTATTTGACTAAAATTTAGCCATTATTGTTCTCGTTTAAGCAAATTACAAACCTTCAGTTGTGACTATGCAGTTTTAAACTATACAGTCGAACCGTTCAGTCAAACCGTACGTGTGTAGGCAAAACTAAGAATACATTTCAGATGAACTGACAAACTAATCGAAATGTGATTAGATGAAACAGCTCAACCGCACAATTAATATGAAGGTTGTGGCCGCCTTTAGTTCGTTCACAAAGTAAGCACAGTGTACGCTGCAGGAAGTGATCCTTGCATTGTTTTAGGACGCCACAGCCAACCCACTCCTTTGGCACTCTTTGTTCACGCTCCAATTAGCCCTGACTCACCATATTAAAACTAACAAAACAATTAATGCATTCACCGACATAATTAAAGTTGCACGAACCCAAATGCAAACGCGGGGTTACGAGTCACAGGTCACCATATCCTGATGTCCCCATCGTTACCACCATGGTATTGTGTCCATTTCCTGTCCAGTCATACAATCCACCGCAAAAAGAACCCTACTTTGAACACACAAAGGTTCAAATCGCATATTTGAC
The DNA here is from genome assembly GCA_949358125.1 of Idaea dimidiata. NCBI lineage: Eukaryota > Metazoa > Arthropoda > Insecta > Lepidoptera > Geometridae > Idaea > Idaea dimidiata. Next base: position 29,091,111 of record OX442326.1, read on the forward strand.
ACACTAATTAAGTTTAAGGGCTAATGGCCCCAACGTTTTCATTAAGTGCTTTATTGTAGACTCGATTTTATAGTGCCACATTTCACTTTGTTATACGTTTTGTTACTTGTAAAAGCTTTTATCGGTTCACGATGTAACTAATCTTCACGGCTTGCTTTACTCTAGTTCTATACTGGTTCAAGAAAACGAACTGCCAATTTGCTTGGGGAACTAGTTCCTGCTTCGGTTAGGACCTGCCACACGGCAGTACATACCTATACTACTCGTGGCAAGAATGCAGCCAAATTCAATTCCTAAAATAGCGCCAGGAACATAGTTAGGCCAAGCATTAGGCTCATGCAGAACTACCTTCGGAACTAACCTTTATTGTTTTAAAGAAATTACAAAGAAAAACTAAATTACACCAAAAAACTAGCTCAATCCGTTTCTTAGATAATCAGTGGTGACACATAGACGAACAGACTTACAAGAAAGTGATTTTACAATGCTTCCTCTTTTACCTAGCTCAATGAATTTTCAAATGTGAAAACTCTATTATTTACCAAAACGTCCTCTGCGGTAATGAATGATGTTACACCGTCATGAAAATATTAAATTTTTAGTAAATTAGGGTAACCATTTTCTTAAACTTATCATAAAATAACGCAATTTTTAAGTAATGGCTTTGGACATTCACACATCCATTCAGAAAGAGATTACAAGGAGTTCGTTTTGGCTTCTTGATTGTGAGTTTTTGCAGTCTTTATCTAGGTAATTTATAAGCTTACATTTGACCTTACATCGTCTATGGGAAGCTATGACGAAATGTACCATACCTAGAACAAACCTATTCCCTCTAGGTTTGAACACACTAAGGTTGTGTAGTTTTCCGACTCAATAAAACAAAACGGAAATGACAGATCCTTCAATGCGACCTCTAAGCCCTGAGCCAACACAGTTTTAAATAATGTAGACACTACAATAGGCATTTGTAAACTATTATTGTGGTGTAAATTAGCTGCATATATGCATAGTAATTCGCCTGCCTCGAATATCGGAAGTCCTTCACTATGTTCTAATTGTTCTGACACATGATAATTCGAACAATAGCAATTTGCTAATTTGTATCGAGGGCAATACAGTGTTTTTAAGGTTTTGACCAAATATATTCCTTTAGGAAGTATATTTACGTACGTTTTATAACACAATATAACATAATTTATTAAAACCTATTAAACCAATTTTCATATTACCTAGGTACTTACTTGGTAACAGGATTAATCAATGAATGAAAACTGTATTACATATTAGTCTGATTGACTACTGTTTTATTTTATAAGTCGTTTGACCACACTTCACCAAATTGCTAGTGATTACTTGGATTTTTGCAAAGATATTGCACGCTTAGCAAGAAAATTGTGTACATCACTTTTGCTGCTCATAAGCGAAGTTATAGGAATGAGTAGAAGTAGCAAATGAGCATTGGTTGAACAAATTCCGACACGTCTACCCATCATCGAAAAATAGACGATCTCGCCTGTCAATTCATATAAGCCAGATGAGAGGTGACAAACCTAGAGCGATACCTTAAGTCAAAGTGGTAGAACTGGAATTTCACCCAGCAATTTATGAACCGTCATCCAATTTTTAATTGTTACCTTTATACGTCTCAATTTAACGCAATTTAAGTTTCGCATCATCGCCCTGTTATTATATAGCGCGCTAACACCAAAGCAGGATTTTCAATTTATGAAATTCTGAGAATCATAATTCTCAGGCGAGAAAAAAATGATCGCTATGATTGATTAATAAAGTTAAATATTATATTTTAGGTGTTTTTAATGAAGACGGTTCCTTCTACCTGCCTGCTAAGTAAGTACTTCATTCTTGTAGCAGAAACTTGGAATTCTTGAAGTTTAGAGGTTCTGTAATCATAACAAATTTTGATTACAGAACCTCTAAACTTCGGGTTTATATATTTTTTTATTTTATCTCATTATCACTTGAAGAGAACTATTAACATGATTTTCTTTTCTTGGATTATTATTAGATTTCAATCGACTAGTGTACGTACACTTTACAACTATCAACTTACCATATTACCCTTAGTTTTCAAACGCAAAACCTATGACTTATACGAAGTAACTTCAAGGTTTGACATCAATTGCGTAGTGTGCGGGTCTTGAATACTTGCCTTCCTATTGACAATAATGAATAAACCTATACACAAGCGTAACATGGCAAAAACAATAACTCTTTTTCTTTTTACAGCAAGTTACGCCCTTGAAAACTGTAAAAAATATTATTGAAAAATAGTATATAAATATTCTGTTTTGTAAACTTGACTGCGAATGGCACAGTAAACTGACAGCGGCTATTCAAATTTCATATTCTCACAGCATTAAATAGAATATAAACAACTACATAGTAATAAAGCAATTTATTCTATTCATTTTTAACCTTGAAAATGAAATAAATTGTATTTACTTTACGATTACAACTTTGTTGCGAAAATCGTCGTAACATTTTCCCAAAATTTGACACGACAGGAAACGGTAAAGTGGCCACTTGGCCCGACCAACTAAACAAGTTTGTGAACCTAGTTTACATCGCCTTAATTGTGATCTCGTGTTGGTAACGATAATAAGTCTGACCGATGAAAATAAACTATGCCTAATAAACTTACAGTTAAAATGATAATTTTTTGAAATTTACCTGACCTGTTCGGACGTAAGATATCTAAGATTACTTTTTTAAGCAGCAAGATATAACTAAGTGTATTAAGAAGCAATATATATTTTATTAAATTACATTATCTGTACCTAATAGTACCTATTATTATTTTATTATAGATCAGTTATTATCTTAGCTACGGCTGCAGGGCAAAGGCCACCCTCCAACTATTCTATTATTGTCTATTTGGTCCATCTATGGTTCACCATCTCCGTTTTGGTCTTCCGAGGCATCTAGTATAAACAGAATTCTAGGTCTAGGCCATATTTTTTATTCAGCTGAGCGAAATTTTGAGTTAATATTGACCCCTACTCTTTTAACGCTCTCTTTACTGTTCCACAAACTGTTGTTTCTATAATTTTGCCACTGCTTTATTAGTTTGAAGTTTAAAATGTATTATTACCTATTGGTTTCGTATATAGCATTCGACCTAGACTCAGTACACAAACAACGATTTAAGTTCAATGATACTAACCCAATTTATATCTTAATAATAATGTTTCAAGAAAACAATTATTAGTTAGCTCGTACATTCATATCAGGCAGGAAGTAATTTATCGCGAATATTGGGCACGTATCATATCAAATTATAACTAAAAGAAGTGCATTCAATGTCGACTCTTTCATAATCACGTTATTAAGTTTTCCATTGTGAGGGAACAATCTGTGACAACCAATTGGATCACGAGTAAATATTTGATGTTTTTTCTGGGAAGTAATTCGATACTTTTTTAAAGTAGAGGTAGTTTGACTCTCAATCTTGATCGAAGTGTATGCGTAGATGTATAGAAACTAATACATTTTTGTGACGGTCCCGTCTCGTAACGTTATTTTAATAATATTGTTAGTTGCTTCTTGATGTTTTCGTAAAACGTAACTAATAATTAAAGGTTATTGTAGAATGACCAGAGGGTGTTATATAAGTAGATAAGCTAACACTTGGTTCAGGTAGATGTGTGGCGAGTGTTCCCCGGATTGCATCAGAAGGCCGGTCGCTAGGCGCGGGCGCTGCGCCCGCGGCGCGCCATCATCGACAGTTATTATTGAGACCCATCGAAAAGCCCTAATTAGAGTTCTTTCGGACTCTAATATTACAATGTTATTTTGATACACTCGTATTTTTTGATCGTAACTTTTTATAGTGTATTAGAATGTCTTCGATCGATTTTGTTCTTAGATTGATTTATTGTTAGTTACGATCTATCTTTAATACCAGTTTACTAGAAGTACCTTCCTACCTACATGTGCGTTATTTAGTATGTACGTACAACATAGGTATAAAATTGTAATTAAAACCTATTATATTGTATGCATAGTTCGTAAGTGTTATCTGAATTAATCAATGCTTACGTCTTACTACGAGCACAACAAAGTACAAAGTAATCAAAGGCAGCTTTTAAACTACGCTGCACCTGATGAGTTATATCCGAAGGGCTAGCTAATAGCGCACGCGCATTTGTTGCGGTGAAAGTACACCATTACTCGAGTGTGTACCTGGTCATTAACGTTGCCCGAGCTAGCCGTTCAACGTTATCTCAGCGAGCCACGCCAGAAACAATAGTGACGCAACATTATCACTCGACATCTCGGCGTGGCCACTGTTAATTAAATAACCACCGTGAGCACTAGTAGTTAGGATCTGCCTCGTCACGGTCGATTCACCCTGACACAGATGGAGGCGAGCCGTCCGACTTCCCGGCTGTGTTTTGACTAGGAAGGAGATAGTGGCCGACCCACCGACCGGCGCGGCACGGCGAGCGGCCACTCCCGCACACCTGTCCGCGAGGTTCGTGACCGGCGCGCGCGCAGCTCGCCGCCTCAGGCGCGGACGCACAGCGAGCGCGTGCTCACACACCGCAGGGTGAAATGCCTCCGATTATTTTCGGGGATTATTGCCTCAACAATGATACATATGCAGGACGCACCGGATGCCATCGTAATGACCAATGAAGTTCGACGACTGACGCTCACTTTAGTATCTCGTATTGTAGTACTTTCAGTTCGCGCTTTGTTCCTGTTTTGCCACGTAGAAAAAGATGAGATCTATCTCGTTACGACTGTAATTTTAGGTCGTTCCCATCGGTGGTGGAGAGGCGGCCTTGCTTTGCGAACACAGTGCAACAGTGAGCCTTAATGTTTCCTCAATTACCGTTCCTCAGCCTTCGTCATTTGTATAACGACAAATCGATCTGTGTAACAATGCCGCAGGCAATCACCGCCGACCGCGATATTAGGCACGCGTCTTATTAATGCGTATTGTAATAGATAAGCTCCAATCGAAGGCTGCTCCGTAAAGGGTTCGGTCGGTCGTTTCGTACGCACCGCACGTACGTGATCGCCCCGTAGACGTCCAACACCTGTGATTCGGCGAACCCATTGTTTCAGAATTGCGCCGAAATATTATATCCAACGTTTGTTATGTCTAAGACCGTTGCCAGGCGAATTTTGAAAGAGATCGAGTTTTATGATGTACTAGCTGGGTCCCGTGGATTTAACTTCGGAAGTCCCAAGTTTCAGCTCTCTACTATTAGCGATTTAGGCTGCGCATTGATTAGTCAGTCAGGAAAAAGCATTGTATAGATATGTAGTAGATATTAGCTGCCACAAATCAAACGTCTAGAGATCAATCTAATAGGCTATATGATCCGCACGAGTTCAAGACTAGCAAATGGAATTGTTATACACTAATTACCGCATCTCGATCACGAGCGGAGGGCGTTTCGCTCCTAAATCTCCCGCTCTCCTAAATCGATTACGGGTATTACTAGCCTAGAGCCTTCGCTTTTTGTCTCTGTCTAATGTGGGCCGGCCTTGCTCTCATATTTTTCGGTTATTATAATCCATCACGGTTCATTGCACTTTGTGGACCTGGCCTGCCGGATGCTGGCTCGGCATCAAACTTTTCCACAACTTATTCTTTAAGGGACCTACCAACGATAAACTTCAAATCCCTGTTGGGTAGATACAGCTAAAAATTGTTGATCATGTCGTCTTTAAGTTTGTTTTTTCCGTTATTGCAGAGAATAAACATTTATTTCAAACTTAGGATAACCTACATTCTGGTGTGATTTCATCTTATCATAAGTTAAGCCAAAAAGAAAACCTTTAGATTAGATTTAATCCGATCTAAAAGAGTGATTATAGCAAATTGACACAATTAGTAGAGTGTTGATACGTTTTTATCGTACGCTCTGGTAAACAGCGGTTTAACTTTCACACGTTACTACATCGCATGTGCCAGTTTAAAGAGTTTTAGAGATGAGCACCGGATTAATTGTTTTATGAATATCATAAAATTGTATCGTATTTTTTACAACTATTAATTAGGCCACTAGGTGATGGACACGCGTGTGGAATTTTTACGCCTAATCAACGGAGTTTTCCGCTCCTTTCATAGAATCATAATTATAACTACTAATTTAGGTACCTACCTCAAAAACCTTTAGGTACTCTTTCACATTTTCATCAACTACAACAGTTGAACGGTATCAAGGAATGGTATTAGTAAGAGTCATTAATTTGCCACACATATTGTAAAACATAGGTAGGTACGGGTATCAGACATATTGCACGACTATTTGATTCCAATATTATATGCAGTACCTAATCAGTCCATTTGTACGATAAGTATTGTGTTGCAAATTACATTATAATAAGCAGTTCATTTGCATGGTATCTTGGTGGCAAATTGACTGCATTTCCTAGGAATAATAATAATTGGCCTTTTCATCTAATTTCAAATGATTTATACAGCGCAAGCAACTTTTAATCCATGCTATTTTATGGCGCTGTAGTGCCCCGAACATTGTCAGGTGGAGTAGGCTTGCCTAGCACCTATATAGGGTTGCTAACCGTACTATATTATATAGTATTGTACTATATTTCAGGTCTACGTACTATATACTTTTTAAAAAACATAAAGTACGCAAAAATACTATATTTTAAACATACAAATTTTTTCAAAGATACTTTTATTGTTCTGGCTTTGTGTGAACTCATCTTGAATACACTATAATAAAAATATGTGTATTGGAGAGAAGAAAGAAATATGGCAAACATCAATTTAATAAAAATGAGCTGCTTGTGACTATAAATTTAAATATAGGAGGTAAAGAAGCATTAGAAACATTTATATAAGAAAAGAAGCTACTTATTGAAAAGTGCCAGAAGTGGATACCACCAAATATAGTTTTAATGGAAAAAAATAGGTTTAATAAAAAAAGGATTTCGTTTTTTCTTTGACATTTTGGATTTTTATCTTTTGCAATCAGTCGGCAAAAATACTATATTTTTTTTGGATGTACTTTATTTTATAGCAGCAAATACTGTATTTTTGGAAAAAAAGTGTTGGCAACCCTACACCTATACCACCCTCCCAGACTAGTCATCCATACCCAGAGGAAAGAACTGGTCATTGATACGCTTGGAGCTAAATAAGCCGTGGGGTTTCCTCACGATGTTTTCCTTCACCGTATGAGGGATGTTATTAACGCACATAACTTTTCCGCAAGGAAATAATATTGGTGCGCCGGGATTCGAAACCACTACCTTCGGAATGAAAGAACTTCGACTTCTTTCTTTTTTTTCTTGTTTTGTTTAGTGATAACCAGACCAACACTGCTCTATTTCCTAGGAAACATGGTACAATTCCTTTTAAATATTACTCCTAAAATACCCGAGCACTTGACCGTACAGCGGGGCCTGTCTCTGATACCGCGAAAGAAGGGTTGCTATATTTTAAGCATGATAGGTCAGTTCGATCAAAGGTTTGCTCTTAAACTAAAAATCCTGAGAGTATCGTTAAATCATCTTCCATCGTTCCCTCATTGACGACGATCGTGAGATGCAGTTGGTCAAGCGTCCACTGATCTCTATCGATTTCCTGACACAAAATCGCGTTTAAGGGAACCTCCACTTGTTTATTTAGATACTAGTCCGACCATCGTTTAGAACTCTTCTAGTTCACACCCTAACTATCACGTTGAATTGTTCCAGCCTGTTCGAGCAGGAGATAATGAGCTACGTGCCGGCAGCGGGTTGCAATGCGAGCGCCGGAGTGGGCGTGTGTTCACCGGCGGCGTCGCCAGCGGCCGCGCGGAGCACCCGCGCGCCCGCGCCGCAGCGACGCGACTTTGAGGCCAAGCTGCGGGCCTTCTACCGCAAGCTCGAGAGCAAGGGCTACGGACAGGGACCGGGAAAACTCAAGTTAGTATCAAATTACAACTCTGGCACTTCCTTAACTTCGTTCCTGTAACTAATTATGAGGAACAGGAAAGTTCAACGACAAATTTTACGCGATAAATCCACTAAAAGCCTTTAGCTTTGGCGAACTTTGAAGAGGGGTTCGTTTACTTTCCCATTCTTCTCCATTGTTCTCTAAAAAATTCCTAGTAACTTTATTGTCTACCACTTCGGCGGCAAAAAGGAGATGGAAAGACTGTTTTGTCAAGAGAAATAGACTAATTCTGATGCCGAATTTATCGCGTTTGGCGAATATCTGACTGCAATGCAGAAGATTGCGTATTAAGTATTTATTTAAAAAAAAACTGCAACCTTTTTAACTATTGAAATTAAACAATTATCTCCAAAACCCTTCCAGGCTTCACATTCGTCGAGAACACCTCCTAGAAGACGCGTTCAGACGCATCATGTCATGCGGAAAGAAAGAGCTTCAAAAGGGCAAGCTTTGCGTCCTTTGGGACGGGGAAGAAGGCTTGGACTATGGGGGACCGAGTCGGGAGTTCTTCTTCCTGCTTTCGAGGGAGTTGTTCAACCCCTACTACGGGTTGTTCGAGTATTCTGCCAACGACACGTATACGGTTCACGTGTCGCCGATGTCAGCGTTTGTTGACAATCATCATGAATGGTAAGTTTTCACAGGAATACTGGCTACTCAAAATTTGACGGTTCCTTAAAAAATTAAGTTTACTAAACGTTTTTAGTCCGGAAGTTGTGTCAAATCTTAGTCTACAATATGATTTTTTGAATTTAAAAGCTCATTGAACTAGCCAAATTTTAAGTGTCTCTTTTTTTTACCTCATTCTCGAAAGCTATATCTAAAAAATCGCTTCATCTGCTCTAGAGCTACGATACCACAGACAGATACACAGATCCACAGACAGACATCCCCAATTTACAACAACCCTTTTATTCCCTCGGGGATAAAAAAGAATATCAATTGAATTCACATAAATTATAAAAATAGATCTAAATATATCTAGATATAGATATAATAAATCTAGATTTACATCCAGTACTAATCTCTTCCGTGATATAATCTGCATACATACCTAGTGCATATTAAACTCCTAGATTACCTATCGACACGCCAATACGTTATTAAAATGTCTATTATCTAAATTATGTCATACGATAAATACGCGACCGTTATTATACTCAATTATAGAGAAAAAAATACTACAGTAATTTTCTCATATTAGTAATATATTGCATGTTTTCCTGTAGTTCTTCTACGTCATAGGATAATTAGAATTTAACGCAAATATTTATAACTAGCTGTTTACCTCGGTTTCGTCCCGATCCCGTGGGAATATTGGTATAAAAAGTAACCTGTGTGTTAATACATAGTGGTGATCTACCAGCTACTTTTTTTACCAAGTTTCGTCGCAATCGGTTTAGTAGTTTTTGCTTGAAAGAGTAACAAACATTTATTCGTTTTCCTCGAATACCCATTTTCGCGAATTTTTTCGATAAACCTTAAAAATGTACAAAATTATGTATGAGATTTGTGTATTAAGAACATATAATTGCCATATTAGATTTTGTAAACAAGAACCTCCTTGAATTTAAGCTTGTAACCGGAGTTTACAGTGACAAACAGACAGAAAAACCAACAAAAACCACTCAGCTATACCTACAGTGCCTACTGTCCGTCTTTCTGTAACACAATAGTACCTCTAAGTATTTGCCTTATGTAACTTGATACCAAACATCTAAATTGTATTTTTTTGAGGGTCAGGTAGTGGTTTGCTCTACAAAGTTATTTTATTTGACTAATCTATAATAAGTCTTTAGTTTCTAAGGGGCACAAAATGAGAGCTTAATCCCTAGGGGATAAAATGATTTGTCTATATTATTAATCCATGACTTCACTCAGGATTCTTCATAACTCCCTCGCTACGCCTGTGATAAAGGGCAGGTCTTCAGTAACTTGATGAGTACTCTACTGTTATCTTTACACATACCTAGTAACTCTTCCTTCCTTCCTTTATTATAAATATTATTTATAATATAATATTTATTTATAATATAATATTTATTTATAATATAATATTTATTTATTTATTAACTATGACACTTATTAGACGTTTCTCAAATTACATATATCAGACATCGATTCTACACTAAGCACAAGCTTGTATCGCAGTAACCAAGGAACCAATATAATGCAATATAGATAGACGCCTAATAAATCCATTAAAATATATACCTTATTAACTAACATACATAGGTATTTTATTGTAGCAATTCCATTACACTACACTTTAGTCTTTGTGTGTTCCTGTGGGATTTGTCCGCGGAAGCGACGGAACACCACGCCGTTCGGCCAGAAGTCTGGAACTGAACTGGAGCTAAATAATATAAATCTATCAGGCCGGCTTGCATAACGGTTCCTAAACATGTTTAAGCTGTTAAACGTGTTTAAAATTTGTCAGAATTTCAAGAATTGTCAATGTGTGGCAACATATTATCAATAAAAGGCTTAAAAAGGCTTAGGGCGACTTGCATAAAACCATTTAAAAACATATTTAACTAAATCAATTTTAATTTTTTTTATGGGAAATCAAACATTGGACTCTATTTCATTAAGTGGAGGATTGATAATTGTTGCCACACATGGACAGTTCTTGAAATTCTGACAGATTTTAAGCACGTTTAACAGCTTAAACATGTTTAGGGGCGACTTACATAAAACCATTTAAAAACATATTTAACTAAATCAATTTTATAATAATTTATGGGAAATCGCGTAAGTCCCGTTCCCGCGGAAATATCGGGATAAAAAGTAGCCTAGGTGTTTTGTATGTCTTACAGGTCTCCAGCTACCTATATTCAAAGTTTCATCGCAATGGGTTCCGTAGTTTTAGCGTAAAAGAGTAACAAAGTCACATACATACATACAAACTTTCGCGTTTATAATATTAGTAAGATTATGACTTTACCCAACCTACATAGAGTTACATCAATTGTTTCTGTAAGTATATAACTACTGAATCAATTGTCTACAAAACTTTGTATGAATACTTTTTATCCCGATTTTTCTATGGTTTGGGATATACGCGGGTAAAACCGCTGGACGCAGCTAGTTAGGTATAAGTTTAATTTGGTAAACTCAATAAATAAACTTTGCCAACGTAAACAGTTACACAATGAATTTCGACTATAAAAGTTTGTACTTAGTTTTCGCTAAGCTCAGTCTGAGCCAAGTCAAAGTACACTATGGATTTTAGCCTTAGTCACCGAGAAGCAAAACGGAAACAGTAGCGTAACGTTAAATGCACATCGCTCGCAAGTGCGCGGTTCGTCGCCTAATTCGCATTTTTCGCTCCCGCTTAGACTGTGGCCATATTTAACCGACTTCAAAAAAAGGAGGAGGTTATTATACGTCGCGTCGTCACAGCGTCGCGAAAATCTTTCTGACTATCCACCACTAATCTCCGAGTTGACTTGTACAGCGTTATAATTATAACCCGTATTCTAAATTGCCTCCAGGGCCCTGATTCTGTAAAAACATAGCATGCGACAAACAGGCGGGATGCATGAGCATTGCAGAAGTCGATTTGTTGCAAGAGTAAAAATAATAGCTATTCTATAACTTCTTTTAATACTGATTGGCTCAGGGGCAATTGGAGCTATTTAAATAATTAAGTAGCCCTAAAATTTAAAGGCTACTTAACTAATTAAGTAGTAATTAAGTAAAATAACACTTAGAGAATACGAATTTATGCAAATCTACTGCACGTCGCCTGCATTCCGCATGCTATGTCCTTACCGAATCGAGCGCCTGAATCATTTGTTTGTCCTTAGGTTCCGTTTCTCCGGTCGCGTGCTCGGCTTGGCCCTGGTTCACGGATATCTGCTAGAAGCGTGGTTCACGCGCGCCCTCTACCGAGCGCTGCTGCGGCTGCCGCCCGCGCTTGAAGACGTCGACGCTTTAGACGCGCAGTTCGCGGCCTCCTTGCGGTGGTTACAGGTACTATACTACTATAGAGTTACTAATCAGTCCTACTAGATGGCGATACTAGTATGAAGTCCTGAATCGCACTATCAACTTTCTTCCTCAGATAAGCTCATAAGGTACAGTACATACACATGCCACCCAGATCTCACATCAAAAACGTAGACATAGAAATGTCAATTATTAAAGGAATAAGTAAAAAAATCTTTCACTTTCAAATAAATGTTTTTTGTTTACATTTTGAGGCTTGCTTATGAAAATGAAGAAAAACTAGTATACATTTTTGGCGAGAATGTATACAGGTAATGAGCGTGCCACTAATGGCATGTTCATGTGTATCTGTATCTACAGTTTAAAAAAGGCGAACAAAATGCTGGGATTTATAAAAAGAAGTACTAAGGGCTTTAAATTACCTGATTCTAAAATGACCCTATACAACAGCTTGGTCCGTAGTCAACTTGAGTTCGCTAGTGTGGCGTGGAACCCGGTTTACCATGTACATTCTCAGCGTATTGAGCGAATACAACGTGCTTTCACCCGCCACCTGGCATTCACCTCCCGAAAAATTTCCCATAAATGCCCTTATGAAGATAGACTCAAATCCTTTAAAATGATTAGTCTTAGAAACCGTCGATCTTTATTGGACTTGCTTTTCCTCTACAAAATCCTTAGAGGCAAAACAAAATGTTCACAATTGCTTGTTCGATTTCGACTATCTGTTCCTGCTAAGATCCCTCGTTATCCTATAACAAGAACTTTTTCCCTACCCCAATCGAGAACTAATCTTGGGCGTCATTCTTTTATCACAAGTGCTTGTTCTAAATATAATGAAATTAATTCTAAAATTCCTGATATTGACGTTTTCTATGACACGATGGCCAGTTTCAAAAGTAAAGTGCTGAAACACCTTTGTAAGGCCCATTTATAGTGTATGTCCTATTTAGTTTTAGCATAGGTCTTTTACTTTAATAATAGTATTTTTAAGGCAAAGCTGTGTATACCTATAACTGGTAAACACATATAACCATAGTGTTCTGGCATTGTTTTTTTGTTGAGTTATATCAATGTGTATTACTGTTGGTGTGCCTAATTAAATAAATAAATAAATAAATAAATACAGTTACTAAACAGATGTAGCATTTACTTAACTTACCTACTAGATGGCGTTACTGGTATGAAGTCCTGAATCGCACTATCATCTTTATTTCTGAGATAAGCTCATATACAACGCCCGACGACACATCTTGGGCAGCGTTGAAAATGTTGTTACGTCTATCGTTAAAATTAAAATGACATACGATCCGTGTGCTAGTAACAATATTTTCAGCACGGCACCGACTTTTTAGAGTTTCGTAGTCTACAAGGAACCCTTATAGTTTCCGTCATGTCCGTCCGTCCGTCCGCGGCTTTGCTCAGAAACGGTTAGTACTATGAAACTGAAATTTTGCATGAGTATACATGATGTTCACGCCAAAAAAGTGCTACAATAAAAAATATATATATAACTTTTTTTAGATAACATGGGGGTTGATTTTTTTTTCTTGCTATACCCATCGTGTGGTATCGTTAGATAGTTCATTTAAAATCATTGTGAGTTTTCAATAACAACTTTTCATTTTAGGGTTCCGTTTTCGAAATATTGAGCTTTAAAATGTTTAGAGTTTTAGTTTTTAGAGTTATGTGTACCCCCCCTCTAACAGCCAAACGTTTAAATACTTGGATACGTATAAGTATTCACAATTGTAGCAAATATAATGAAGTATAAAGGAAAATTATCAGAGCTGAGCTGTCTTTTACGAATACTTATAATTGTAATATACTTATACTTATAAAAAATATGACACCAGTGTTTTTTACAACTCAACTGTAAACTAGCCTAATAAAAAAAATTGAAGTGTTTATAATAAACACTCCAGAAAACACCTAAGTCGGTCAAAACATTGTGAAACATTATACTGTTTAAAAATAACATAAAATATTCCCGCGTTTAGACTAAAAATACTATGTTAAAAACAGCGCCATCTGTTATGGATCATTGTCAACTGAACGCCACTAACGCCATCTATCCTGTGTATTCGAAAACAACCCGTACAAACAAGAGCACGTGTTTTTATTTTCTAATAATAGTAGAACCACGTGGTTGGAAGCATGGCATGGCCATTCAATACCATAGCTTGGGTAGTAAAGTTACATCATAGTAGGTATTTTGTAAGTAATCCGTTAGGGTTTTGTTTGTATTGTTATTGTAGACTAGTCTAAGAAATTGATTTTATGGTCTATGTAGTGAAAACAATTAGTATTTTATTTATTAAATAGGTCAAGGATAGTTTAGTACACCTACCTAGTTTATTGAAAAGGGCCCTAGTTAAGAGATTCTGCTTTTTGACAGTCACAATCGATCGATCATTTATTTCATAACAGTACAGATGTTAGTGTTAAAAATTATATATATTTTGAACTCTCTATTTGGCCTATTTGGCATATGAAATAATATTATAGTTTTATCTGAAAATAAATGTCAATTACACATTAAAATTATTCATTACTCACTGGACAAAACTATCAATAGTCATGAAAATTAACCAAATAACAAAATAATATAAATAAATAACACAATAATTTTGCATATGGCCCGCACGGTCTGTTATGTATGTATATATGCATGACATGAGTTTTTATGCTTTCTTCTCACCGAAGGGCGCGTAACAGGTGCATAGTTAATTGTGACTATGTAAAAAAATTAAATTGTTAATACCCCTATCTGTCAGTATATTTCTCAATACTTATATGCACGTATCGTTGCGAGCGAGTTTTCGTTGCTTATAGTCGTGGGTTCGAATCTCCCAGACCGACGACTGTTAAGTATTTAGGTGTCAAAGCATGCACTTTGTCTTGCTTGGCTGACTGATGTATCAACACGCAATCTAAACCGCTGATAGTAGGGAGCTGAGTTTTATTCGAGTTTCGTCATAATGATGTAGGTATCTGAAGAGAAAGGATTTTTCGACCTATTTAAATCTATTAAACTCAATATACACCGGCGTACCCTAAGTTCTTCAAATGAAAAATAAATCCACTCTATCTTGTGTCTTGACTACTGCTCATGTGCTACTTGGTGCAAAGGTTGACCATTGCTATACAGAGAGGCAATGCGGCTAGCATCCTTGCCTCCTTCACGTCGGCGTCGATCAGCGGCGGTTTATTTGATTGACTTTATTTTTGAAGTAATTTATATTGACTGAATAAATGAATAAGATCTACTGTATAACCTTCCATAAATTAGGGGTTTTGGCGGGAGTGCGTTGCGGAGATGTGATGCTAAATTTTCATTTTTTGTGAAACTTAGTTCAAATGCGTGTAAATTGTTTAATATCGGGGGCATATTAATCAATTTAGTTTCGTGAAGATATACAAGTGTACCTAAATAAAAGTGAAAATCGATGCAAAATATGGACTTTAGCTTAGTGTTGTCTCCAAAGCTCCGTGAACAAACATTGTAAAAAAGGGCCCCTTTTTACAATGATTCCCTCGACTTGACTTTGACTATAACGACATGACTGTTTCGTTCGATGCAAATGACTTGCAAATATTGATAATACTTGACACTAGCAAATGTCCGAATGGAAAAGCCATTTTAAAGAAGAAGAAGAACCTTCCATAACTAACATATTATTTGTATCGTTTCAGTCCGCCCGCTGCGTGTCGTCGCTAGAGCTGACATTCGCAGTGTCCGAGCGTCTGGCGGACGGGCGCGTGCTAGAGCGTGACCTGAAGCCGGGCGGGCGCGACGTGCCGGTCACGGAGCGCAACAAGAAGGAATATCTGGAGAGGGTGGTGCGGTGGCGGGTGGAGAGGGGGGTGGCCGACCAGACCGAGTGGCTGGTTAGAGGCTTCCATGAGGTAAACTATACATATACCACCATACCACCTATAGTTAGTAGTATAGGTCTACTAACAGAATCTGGTAGCAATAAAATTATACAGCAATGAAATGGGTAAACAGATCTCAATATAATGTAAAACGTCATCAAAGCCCGCACTGCGCAAAGGAAATCGTATACATTTTAAGCGAAACGCCGGTCTGTTGCAACCGAGTGGTGGCCGACCAGACCGACAGACAACGAAGCTCGAAACTAAACATAGAGACTTGACTGTTTCGATGCAAATAACTTGCATAATATATTAATAATGCTTGACACTGGCTAATTTCCTAATGGCCATAATCGGTTCGCAACCGATAAGAATAAATTTTTTAAACTTACACGATTTCCGTTCATTATTATTAAATATTAGATTTTCGGGTCTAGATCGCGTTATATCAACAAAATTATTTTAAATTTAGTAAATAAATTAAAAATTACCGGTCTTCCCGGGACCACGGCCGGTGTAATCCGTTTGCCGAAACGTCGGGGTAATTTTAAATTTATTTACTAAATTTAAAATAATTTTGTTGATATAACGCGATCTAGACCCGAAAATCTAATATTTAATAATAATGAACCGATAAGAAATAATAAAAACGAAGCTCGGACGGTCTAATGTCCCCCCCCCCCCCCCCCCCCCCTCCTCCCGGCAGGTGGTAGACCCGCGGCTGGTGGCGGCGTTCGACGCGCGCGAGCTGGAGCTGGTGATAGCGGGCGCGCCGGAGCTCGACGTGCCGGACTGGCGGGACAACACCGAGTACCGCGGCGGGTACCACGACGCGCATCCCGTCATCGTCTGGTTCTGGCAGGCCATCGACAGGTATGTACGGTCAGCAAAGGACGTAGGGTACCAGATGCATATTTTAAAGATATTATTTTACCAATAACGGTTTAGTCTTTTTTGGATATTCTAATAATAATAAAACTTTAAAATGTGCACCCGGGTACCCTCGGTCCTTTTCTGTCTTTCCAACCGGCACCGGCTCCACCATCTATCTCACGTTTATAACGCAATTACTTACGGATTCTCTCATGTAAAACGCGATTGCTTTCGCCGATCACGAGGACAAGAGGATTTTCTATAGATTTTACGCGTGCGTGTTCGAGCTAATCCGCAGATACTAATCTAATGGTCGCGGGATTTCCATACAGGAGCCCTTCTAACGTCCCACCGAAGTCCATCCGAAGCTCGATTGATTAACTTACCGAACCTAACAAAATAATACAGCAAATATCTAAAAATATAGTAGCACTATGGGCGGCCTTATCGCCTAAAGGCGATCTCTTCCCGGCGAATGGACAAGACTGGTTGCCTAGAGAAGAATACTATTTTTTAGCCCTAAACGCGAACGTTTGCAAGTATAATATACTTATGTATGTAATGTAAACTTAATATTTCTTAACGCAAAAACTACTGAACCATTTGCGATGAAACTTGGAAAATATATAACTGGAATACTGAAATAAAATGCTACTATTTATCCCGATATTCTCAAGGGAACGAGACTTAGGCAGGTGAAACCGCGGGGCGCGGCAGTGTATAATTTCTAAATACTCTTGTCTATACTTACCATCTGGGATGTAAAACCGGCACTGAAATCCAATGGAGATGAAAGATGTATCTATCTCTAACTAAAGATATATGTATGTTTGTCGTTGCAGGTTCACAAACGAGCAACGTCTCCGGCTGGTGCAGTTCGTGACCGGGACCTCCTCCATCCCTTACGAGGGTTTCTCAGCGCTGCGAGGGTCGACGGGGCCGCGCCGGTTCTGCATCGAGCGCTGGGGACGCGTGGAGTCGCTCCCTCGAGCACACACCTGCTTTAACCGCCTGGACCTGCCCCCCTACCCCACACCTCAACTTCTGCACGAGAAACTACTCCTAGCCGTCGAAGAAACCAACACGTTCGGCATAGAATAAATTAGAATCCTTTCACTTTCTCCTCGGTATCATATCGTGTATGACCGTGGACTCGAGGCCGATTAGCTTTATCGCGCGGTTCGACGACCGTTTGCTCGTTCGAAATGCATTAGCAGCTGTAAATAATTGTGACTAACTAATATCATTACTATCTCATGTCAATGTAAATAATATAATAGTCAGTGATATGATAGTATAGGGTCGCTAGGAGAGACAAAGATAGTATTAGGAATATAAATAGTACCTATATTGTAGATGTGCCTAGTAGCTATTTATTTATAAACATAGGATTAGCCACCGTTGTTGGAAGTTTGTATTTTATTAACGCTTTCATGTAAGTGAATGTATATTGTGGCTGTGAACAGGATTCATGTCCTGTGTATAGATTATACGCTTTGTCATTTATTTATTTATGAATTATAGGTAACGTACGATTATGTTATCCTTTTGATTGCACCTGATAAATGTATAATAAATAAATTATTGAAACTTGTATCAATTTATAAAAAGTACATTTCCATGAAAACGAAACAACACTAGTCAGTACATAGCTATTGTAATGATCAGCTAACTTGTTATGGTCGGTATATAATGTAGTGTAACAGAGTTCAGCTTCTGCCTATGTTGTTTTATATTGAATGTTTTAATGTGATGATTTGTAAAGGTTCCTTTAATTTTAATCTGCCTAAATTATTATTCTCAAAGTGTATAATTTTTTTGTATACCAGAAGATGAATTTGTATTCTGTAAATCAAATTGAATTATTTATTGCACTCATTAGTACATATTTATGTAAGCCCATGTTTATTGTGTTGGATATCTTCACTCTCTGTAAATTTTAAGTAAAATTGTTTTGTGTGGAAATGATATAATGTCAATATACAAGATTACTTACAAATATTTGTTTTATTTGACCTTGTTACATGTGGTGAACCTATACACACAACCACAGGAATTGATAACTAGATATCTAGTGTAAATCCACAAGTTGATATACCTACTCTACCTATACTATAAATTGACTGTTAGAACTAAATTTTGCATTTAATTTTGGGGGAGGAATAAAACTAAGGAACCATTAACTAATATGAAAATAATAAAATTTCACACATACAAAATGTTTTATTTTTCAAGAAATTTGTGTAACAACAAAAATCAACCTTGTTATTAAAGACCTTATCTTTTAAACATATATAACTATTTACATTCCCCAAAGTCTGCATTTGTCAACACAAACTCACGATATAAAATGCAACGAGGGTTATTTCTTTTTAAGTTCTACACTAAAATTGTGACGGAGTTAATTCATTATAGAATGTCACAGTCTGCAAGTTAAAACCTTAATACAAATAACTCATCATGTTAAAATCATAAGCTGTGATTACAATAAAAGCTACTGTTATAGATTCATAGGCGTAGCTAGGTGAATTCAAACTTAAAATTATCCTCCCCCTGAACGTCCAGCGCGATGCAATGCAAGAACATAGTGAAAGCCATCTCGACTCGATTCAAAAACAATTTATAATCAAAGAGTATGTAGTTAAAATAACCTGTCATAATCTACTAATTCCAATGTAATATAATACACGCTCGTGTAAATATTTTGTATATTTACTTCAAAAATAACGGTACATACAATATTTAATTTGTAACTAGCATACTTTCAAAAAGTAGAAGAGCACTGTGCTCACTGTCTATCCGAGGGAAGGGAAGTCCTTGCTGTCGTCGACCTTGGGCGGGGCTGCGGTCTGTCGCGGCGGCTGGCGCTCGGGCTCGCGCTCCGGCTCGGGCTCGCGCGTCTCCCGACCGCGGCCGCGACCGCGCCCGCGTCCTCGCCCGCGGCCCACGCCGCCCGCGCCGCGCCGCGACACGTCGTTGAACGTGAACTCTATGCCCAGCACGCGCTTCTGCCGGCCCACGCGCTGCGGATAGTCTGCCAGGTCGTACTCCTCGTCGGTCTCCTCGTCCTCGCCGCGGTCCGCCTCCTTTTTCTTCTCGAGCATCACGAGGTTCTTCCACTGGCTGAGGTCCTCGCCCTCGCCCGCCTTGCGCAGGTTGTACTGCGGCGCGGTGCGCTGCGCGTTGCGGAGCGCCTTGTACTCGTCGAGCGTGAGCTCGCGCGGCTCCTCCTCCTGCTCGCTCTTGCGCTCGGGCTCCGGCTGCTGCGGGTCGCCGGCGCCGGCGCCGACCGCCTCGCCGCCCGCCGCCTTCTCCTCGGCCGCCTCGCCTTCCGACCCGGTGCCGGTCTTGTTCAACTCGTCGATGTCGTCCTTGAGCGTGCCCCAGTTGTGCGGCCCGCCGCCTTCACGCTTGTCGACCGGCTTCACGCCCGTCTTGTCGGAGCCGGACCTCCTGTCGAACTCGCGCTTACCGCGGTTGTCGTAGGCCGGGCGCGGGCCGCGCGGACCGCCCTCGCGCGGCTCGCGAGGCGGTCTCGGCCCGCGGCGTTCGCCTCCCTCGGGGTTGTCGTTGAAGTTGCGCCTCTCGAAGTTAGGCCTGCGCTCGCGGTCCGTGCGCTCGGGACGGTCGGCCCGGTCGCGATCGCCGAACTCTCGCCTCGGCGGTCGCGGAGCACCCTCCTTGTTCTCGACGGCTCCGTTCTGCGGCCGCTCCTCGCGACGCCGTGGGGGCGGACGCTCCGCATTGCGGTCGTTTGGCCGCGGAGGTCCCTTGATCTTTTGTTGTTCCCCGCTCTTAATTTCCTGAGACTTCACATTTTGTGTCTCCTTGATTCCTTTTCTAGCGGGTGCAGTGGAGGCACCTTTCGCTTTGATTTCAGGCTTGCCTTTATTTTCCTTTTCTGCGTCTTTGGTCTTCTTTTTCTGCTCTTTTGCCTGCTCTCGCGCTTTTAACGCATCAAGAGGATCGGACTCGTCGTCTAAGAAAAGAGCGTATCGGTTTACAACCCCCACACCGTAGGAATTCTCCATTGTGATCCTCTTGATGATTTAATCACACTAAAACTGGATGTTATTGGATTATTCTCACACACTCTAGTAAGGCGACATTTTGTCTTATTTTATTGATTTCATTTAATATGGCGGACGAAAACGAACGCACCTTGCGCCATATGACGGAAAAGAATAGAGAACGAATATGGCGGATTGACTTCCACTAATCTATGGTATGTTGTCTATGGAAAATGTTTGGTTTGTCGACAAGTCTTTTGAGCTTAAGGTAGTTCCACACGAAAAAATTAAGTTCAATTTTAATAAAAAATTGTCAAGTGCGATTCGGATTTGCGCACCGAGGGTTCCATATTTATGCAGCGCTGCTGCAGCAAAAAAAGAGGAAAACATTTTGTTTTTGTTTCGATGAATGCTTTAGTGTGAACCTGAGGTGTGAACAAACAAAGGGAGCCCGCACGTAGACGATGGTGTGACTAAGGTCAACTTTGCTTTTTGCCATGTTTCATGGTTTTAGTTATATTAAAACGTACTGATTATATTCTCTTTGAGTTAGATATAAGAAAGTTGTATAACTGGAATGCGCCCGTGGAACTAAAAAGCACAGAAAAATCGGTCCGATCCAATGATAAATTCTGTTCCTTTCTCATACTACTAAGTGTAATCGACCGAACGAGCGAAGCGAGTGAGGTCCAGTGTAGACGGGCCTGGCGCTTGTATCTTTGTATGTTTGTTCGACGATAACTTGAGTATCGTAGTTCCGATCGATCTTCATGAATTTTGGTATGCGCTTAGTTTAAGTCAATAGATGAGTTCGAAGATGAACCGGATCGGTAGGGGGGTTGGGGAGATGGGGCGTGAGGTCTCAGTTCGGGGCGAACTCCTTGTAATATAAATTCTTTGGTTAGATCAACGAGAGGTAGGAAGTCGATGCGATGTAAACACGAACTTCATGATACTCAAGTTATCGTCGAACAAACAAACAAATATACAAAGTTACAAAGATACAAGCGCCAGGCCCGTCTACACTGGACCTCACTCGGTTCGCTCGTTCGGTCAAATATTTCTAGTAAAAAAGTATACCTAGTTATTGAATTTAAAAAAATGTAGGTATAATATGTTGTATATCCGTTGTCTAGTACCCATAGTATAAGCCTGGTGCTTAGTTTGGGGCTACATTTTGCTGTGCGTAATGCCGTACAATATTTAATTAGACTAGTAGTTCGCCCCGAACTGAGACCTCACGACCCCCTATCTCCCCAACCCCCTTACCGATCCTGCTCATCTTCGAACTCATAAATTTTACTGACCTAAACTACGCGCATACCAAAATTCATGAAGATCAAGCAACGATACTCAAGTTATCGTCGAACAAACATACAAAGATAAAAGCGACAGGCCCGTCTACACTGGACCTCACTAGCTTCGCTCGTTCCGTCAATGATTGCGTTACTAGGTATTTCCATACCTAGGTTTTACCACCGACGTTATTCCTGTACCTAACCATTAGTACCCATGGGTAACGAATGGGATAAAAATCCTATTAATTCCCAGACGTGTCCAATGGTTAGAACGACAGAGACTATGAAATTTCTGGAGCTCTGGATCTTGTGTGTAAAATAGTGTGATCTTAAGAAAACATATTATAATAAACCACAGCTGACACCTTTATTGAATTTTACAAAATTAAATATCATCAACCAAGAACAACAACCAAAATATACCCCACAACGATTTATCTTACTTACAAGGTGATGGAGGACATCCACCTGTTCCTGACCCAACAGGTCCTAGGCAAGTTTCCATTAATAATCCACAAACCAAGTAAGGGTCACAATCTCCTGCAGGTCGCCTATCTTCCATGAAGCCTTTTCCTTTCTCTTTGACATGTCTTTGCAAGCGAATGGATGCAGCTCGACTAGCTACGCCCCAAGAAAACTTTTCGAAGGGAGCCGTTTCAAATCTACCAGACAATCTCATTCTGTTTGTGGCTTCGTCGTTTCCGTAAACTTTCATGTGTTTCATGTGATTTTTTTCTAATCTCTTAATACACTCCATAATAAATTCATAACCACCATCAGTCCGCATCCTCTTCGAGCTAAAGTTATGATGCATGCCCACTCCAGGATGCAATGCTCCCATGGGCTTAGGGTGATAAGTTATGTCCACACCAAAGTCTTCAGCCACCCTTGCCATAATGAACCTTGATCCCCATAAGTCATCAGGAGCTTTCATCCCAATAGAAGTGCCTATTTGCCACTCCCAACACGCGTGCATTACCTCAGCGTTCGTTCCTTCAAAATCCATTCCGGCATAAAGACAGGCTTTCTCGTGGCATTCGCTTATATCTCTTCCTGCAACATATTTGGCTCCAACTCCGCAGTACGAGTATTGATATTTCACAGCCGGAAATCCACCCCCTTTAGGCCAGCCGAGACCCCAGCCATCCACGTCAAGCATAGTATATTCTTGCTCTAGTCCGAACCACGGGTCATCTTCTTTATGAAAATTGCATAAATCGTTACAATATTTTCTATTATTTGTTGGCGCAGGTTTCCCCTCACCGACATAAACTTCACACAAAACAATTATATGTGGATCACATCGAAATGGGTCTTTGTACATAGCAGCTGCTGTGAGAGTTGTGTCTGAATTGTCAGTGGTCGCTTGTCCTGTGGAACTACCATCGAAAGCCCAGCCAGGACAAGCTGCAGCATTTGCCGGCTGATTTTTCAAAATTCTATCCTTAGTTCTCAAATTTATACCTGATCCATCAATCCAAACGTAAGTAGCTAATATCTTGTTGTTTGGCAGAGGAAGTCTTAAATATCGGTCCATAACTTTCTTGCTAAGTATATGATTGATCGAATTCTTGAGCAGGGTTCGTTTAAACACCACCGATATGTTGTGTTTTATTAATTTGCTAAACACTTGGTAAAATGGTTTCTCCATTTTCACATATATATTTTTGTTATAAATCACGTACAATTTAGATTTAATGTTAATTTAATTTAATTCAATGTTTTTAAATATTTTACTTCAAATTTGACTTTGCCATATGGCTATATTTTTTAATTTCGAATTAATTTGTCAATAATTTTCTTTATTTTATTTTATTGAATGCAGGTATTGTGAAGGTATTATTCATCTTGTTTGAATAGAGATTAATGAATAGTTGCTAAGTAGCTGTTTGTTAACCATTGATATTATTTTGTTTTATTATCCGTGTCAGTTTTGTTGGCAATAACAGTTTCTGCTAGCAATGCACAAACTCTATATGGATCACAATCTCCAGCTGGTCTACGATCTTCTAGGAAACCTTTTTTCTCTTTAGCAACATTACTTTGAACTCTAATTGATGCTTCTCTATCTGCAACGCCCCATCGACATGTATCAAACGAAGCTGTTTCAAATTTACCTGTTAGTCGTTTTCTGTTCTCTTCCCCGTCTTCAAGTCCGTAGTTCTGCATATATTTTTTGTGTTGTTCACACAAAATCTTACATACTCTTTCGATTTCTCCCAAACCACCGTCATTGCGCATTTTATCAACGCTAAAGTTGTGATGGCATCCTATCCCTGGTTGGTCTTGTCCCATTGGCTTAGGGTGATAACTGATAATAACACCAAATTGTTCAGCGATTCTGTTAAGTAAATATCTCCCAATCCATAAGTCATCTGCCGCCTTTATTCCACCAGTTGTACCTACTTGGAATTCCCAAGAACTTTTTATTACTTCCGCGTTAGAACCTCTATAATCAAGTCCTGAGTAAACAGAAGCTAGAGCATGGCAATCAACAACTTCCCTGCCTGCAACATATTCCCCAATACCACAATATGAGTGCCTTGCTTTTGTATAGGGGTAGCCTCTATATTTTGGCCAAGCTAATGGCCATAGGTCACAACCAAACATAGTATATTCTTGTTCAATTCCAAACCACGGATTTTGGTCTGATATATCACTTAGAATTTTTGCACAATGAGCACGATG
Source organism: Idaea dimidiata (assembly GCA_949358125.1). Lineage (NCBI taxonomy): Eukaryota > Metazoa > Arthropoda > Insecta > Lepidoptera > Geometridae > Idaea > Idaea dimidiata. Next base: position 29,115,761 of record OX442326.1, read on the forward strand.
ATTAGTAGCTGTTGGTTTACCATTACTATAGAATGTTTCACAGAGAACTATAATGTTAGGACATTTTTTAAATGGATCTCTGTAAATGGCTGCAGGTATTAATAGTACATCGGAGTCATGTGATTCAGCTTGTCCAGTTGAGCTTCCATCAAACGACCATTTGGGGACCATGCTTATATCGGTTGGTATTTCCTTCAAAACCCTTTCCTTAGAGCGCATGTTGATTCCACTTCCATCAATCCATACGTAGGTCGCAAAAATTTTGTTGGAAGGCAGGGGCAACTTCATATAGTGATTGTAGTATGCGTCTAATGGTTGTCCCGTTTTAGACAGTCCAGCAGTAACACTATTTTGGTACACATTGCGTGCACTTGATTTTGAAAATGATAGAATCAGCTTATGAAACAGAGATTTATATTGCATTAGAAACATTTTTAGTTGATAATATGTGGTGGTTAATTTAAACCAAAATTAAAACTCTAGTTGGCTGTTTTCAAATTAGAGGTGCATAGATTTCACAGTAGGTACTCATTCGTAACAAGACGTACCTATAATTTATCTAGGTACTCAAATGTTAGATTCACATACTTAATTAAATTATCTTCTAAATATTCGTGAATGGATACAGTAAGGTAGGTACTCTGTTTATATATCTTAGCACCTGGCTTAATGACGTCATATCGTTTGTATTTGGAATAAGTCAACCAATATGGTATGCGCGTGGTGTGGATAAGGTATTGTGGGAGGTAATTAAATTCCAGTGAGGTGCCGAGATAATTCGATCGAGTAATAGGTAAGGCACTTCTAGAATTTCAGCCTGATGCGTATTCTCTTGTAATACTAATAATATAATATAAAATACTAGCTGCATTCTGCAGTTTTACCCGCATAAGTCCCAATCCCGTAGGAATATGGAGATCAAAAGTAGCCTATGTCACTCCTCGATAAGCTTTCTATTGGTGAAAGAATTTTTTTAATCGGTTCAATAGTTTCGGAGATTACCCCAATATACATACTTACATACAAACCAGCTATACCTCTTTATAATATTATCGTATATGTATTTTTTGGAATATATTTAAATAATATTGGTTTAGAACAAAGTATCGAAGTATAGATTGAAACTCGTGCTCTTTTTTGGAGGTACTCTGAATAGAACCTTCTCCGTTTTTGAAATGTAAGTCTAATTATAATTCGAGAACTAAACCTTTTTTGGTACCTAAATAATACAAGATGAGAGGTAAGCTAATCAAAGAGGTTAAATGTTAAAACTTTGTTTGCTTTATGTCGACTTCGTGACTCGAATTGTTTGACTCGTGAACAAACAATAATAAATATGATGAAAAGTAGAAGAACCTGCTGCTGTTCCTGGATGGTCATCGCGCCCATGCCACTTTTGTAAAATGATAAAAAGTAAAATACGTTCTCGCTGCCTACCTAAAATAACGCTTCTCGTTAACTACTGTTCCTTTCTCCGCGTCTGAATGAGCCATAATCCATCTTACATGTCAAGGCTGTACATGTTAAAACGCCTTTGCCTGTCATTCCAATAGAACTTGTACAATTAAAAAGTATTTTGTATTGTTTGAGAAAAATGTGAAATGTGAGAAATAAAAATTTTCAAAAATGATCTAATGATTTATTACCGTTAAAAGTAAAAGTATTTTTCATGTCGACACGAGACTAAGAAGGCAATCTTAACATGGAAACGTAAATATCTTTATATACAATTATAGCTCAATAAATAATAGGACTGCTATAACAAAATGTTTCAAGTCTTGTTTGTAACTTACAGTATAAAAGCAAACGCCGCGTTCTTGTGCAACTACGAAGTCATGCAAATTCTTCAAGATCTAAAGGACAACGCTCACAAAAAGCATAAACGGGAGAGTTCACTCGCTACTGTTACTTACGAGGTAAATAAATAAAATACTAGCCGAACCCATCGGTGTTACCTGCATAAAATCTACATGCACCACTGCCTATTAAATAAACACTACGAGTTACCCCTGTACCTACTGTGTATGTAACCGTGAAGTAATTTATTTGAATTATACATTGTACAAAGAATGAAAAATGCCACAACATGATTGTTACTTTGTGCGAGTTAGGCTATGGACACTGATTATTGCCACACACTAAATCACAAAAAAGTGAGAAATATAGAACTTTCGTTCATTGTCATAAGGGTGCAAAAGTTCATCGAAGAGCCCCAGACTAACCGGCAACCTTCTGCATTACAGTCAGGCCATGGTGCACAGAGGCCATCATTTATTTTTCTGGTTGTATTTAAAGTCTAGTTCTTTGTTCACATTCCTTTTCATTGATCCCTTGATGTAAAGCTTCCATTTACTTTAAAAATTAATCAATAATTTATAGGATTTAGCCAAAGCTCTTCAATGGTTGTTGTTCATCTATGGCAGTAAGAAATAGTAGTTCAAACATCTAGCCAACACCGAAATCATTCTATTTTATTCATTTTTTAGACAGTTCACTACCTTCAAGAAACAGAATGCAAGTACCAAACTCCTGAGCTGATAGAGAAGTTTCTTGAAGCCATGAAGCAGTTCAAACTGACCAAGACAGAGAAGTTGATGATGGTCAATACTCCACCGAGGACTGAACTTGAAATTCAATTGGTGAGAATACATTCGTATCCAGTAACTAACTGCACCCCGCGGTTTCACCCACATAGTCCCGTTCCCGTGAGAACATCGAGATAAAAATGTGCCTTTGTAGTATTCCAGGTCTCCAGCTACCTATAATTCAAGTTTAATCGTAATTGGTTCAGTAGTTTTGCATAAAAGAGTAACAAAGCCACATACCTACATGCAAACATTTGCATTTATAATATTAAATAGGATAGGATGCTACATAGACTGATGCAAAAAGTTGCAGTTTTGAAACTTTATTTTTTCTTTCTTGAGTTAAAGCTGCCATTAGTCATTTTCCTGGATTATTATCAGCTGAGTTCCGCCATAAAAGGCGTTTGAGGTGCAGGTGCCAGCGCATCTGCTTCCTCTTCAATTACCGGATGTCTTATAGAATTTGGCCCCTTTTAAGACGTTGGATGGTGGTCGAAGTTTCCATCAGATTAATGGCTAACGGGTTAGGGTGGCCAGCCAGGCGGTCAATTAATAAATTCTGTGAACAAGTCAATCTCGCCTCATGGTGAGCTACTCAGCTGGTGTTATGGTGACTAGACAATGGATATAACACTTAATTTTTTTGTAAATACTTATTTATTATTTGTATATTATGTACATTGTACAGTTAAATCAAATGGTATGTAGCCTGCTTTAAACTGGTAGCCATATTACAGGCATAGTCTAGTTAATTGGGATTCCATTCCTACAATATATTTATTATGATTTATTTATTACAGATTGTTCAAGAAAGTGAAGAGAGGTTATCAGAAGACGAGGTACAGAAAATAATTCTAATAGTCAAAGAATTTTTACCATCAGCAGATTCTTGATGTAAGCAGTGATGATAATACTAGAAACTTAAAACAGAGAGCCTATAATATGTCTAAAATGAGATCTTATTGTTAGATACTCAAACCATTCACAACTCTTACAAACAGTCCCATCTTACAATTTTTGAGCCACCCACTCTTAAAACTTTGTATCTGACCTCATGTGAAACTGCCCAAAATGCTCAAAACTGCTAGCAGAAGGCCACGTAAGTCCCGATCCCGCGAGAATATCGGGATCAAAAGTCGTATAAGGCCTTCTGCAAGGCCATCCATCCATATACCGAATTTCATTAAAATCGATTCAATAGCTTAGGCAGCATATGTGAAAACTTTAGACAGACAGAGTGCCTTTCGCATTTAAAATATGTAGGAAGTATGTAAGTTGATGTATGATATTACGTATGTATAGATAAGCATAGCATAGCTTTATACAAAGAAGAAATAAAACAAGTACCTAAAATAAATTATTCATTTTTTTTTATTATTAATTTTATATCTATTAATTCTATTTTTCTAACACACAAAACAGTACCTAACCCTGCAGTACTAACTTCTTCGCAATAAGTATTTTAGATTTAGCTAGATTATATTTCAATACAGTTGTTGTATGCTTAGAATAGCCCATCGAAATGGTTCATCCTGTAAATATATGTGTATGTGAGTTTGTTACTCTCACGCAAAAACTACTGCTACTTATTATCCCGATATTCCTGCGGGATCGGGACTTACGCGGGTGTAACCGCGGGGCGCAGCTAGTACGTACAAACTTTCGCGTTTAAAATAAATTAGTAAGAATGAATGAATGAATGAATGAATGTCATTAGAAGAAGCAATGAGTCTTATGAAGTAAGATTTAAGTATTTATACTTTTAGTTAAAGTAGATGTAACTATTTAAGTACCCTATTGCCATCAACATAATCTTACTAATATTATAAACGCGAAAGTTTGTATGTATGTATGTATGTATGTGAGGTTGTTACTCTTTCACGCAAAAACTACTGAACCGATTGCGATGAAACTTGGAATATAGGTAGCTGGGGACCAGTATTGACACAAATGCTACTTTTTATCCCGATGTGAAACCGCGGGGCGCAGCTAGTTTTTAATAATAACAATAATTAATTATGGTAGGAAGCCAGTGGTAGCATACATACATAACTATTCAAAGAAATCTAAAGCGGGGAATTCACTATCAGACTGCCCGTGACGGGCAGCCCGTCGCGGGCAGTCTGATAGTGAATGATAGTGAAAGTCTGTCCCATGTCTGTACGTGAATGCTAGGAAAAGGGCGCGGGCAAGCCCGTCGGCCCGTGCCCGCCGCTTGCCCGGAGAATCGCATTTTGTCTGCGCGGGCACAGACAAGTCTGAACGTGAATGGTCGCGCCGGGCGGCCCGCCTGCATTCGCGTATCAGAACTCTGACCGAGCGCATGTTTATTTCAAATAGGTACCTATGAATTGTTTACCATGAACGAAAATGAAGAATTTTGGGAAGCTTTTATTTCCATTTACAAATCGAATCGGGCAGACTGATAGTGAATTCCCCGCTTAACCTAAACTACTGCCGCGCTCAGTATCTACCCAACCTACAAAGTAGGTATAATGCAAAACAAGGTCACCATTTCTAGGTTATAAATGTCCAATGTTCATGTTCTTAGCAACATTTCGATGAAGGTATTCAATTAATTAAAAATAACTGAAAATGAGTTTCTAGAGCAGTTCCCACAGTGTATTTAAGTGCAGGTTTCTCGTATTTTATTCAGTTTTCTAAAATCTCTGTGTAAAGGTGAGTAATTCTCTGTGTTTATTTTATTATTGTAGAAAATTTATGTAAATTACACAACTAAGTATAAAATTATTAAGAAAATTATTTTGAAAGTACCAATGCCACATTATGAGATTGATTTCAATCTCTTTATCTTTAAATGTAATCTTTTATAAAATTGAACTTCGCTTATATTATTTATAGACTTAAACTTAGGTAGGTACATTTATATGAAAAATGTCCGGTTACAAAATTAATCTTTGCTTAGATTAATATTTACAAAATTGGGCTTAGAAAGAATGAAGAATGCTTTATTGTACCAAACTATATTACAGAGAGTGGCACAATGGACGGCCTTATCGCTAAGGGCGGCGATGTCTACCAGGCAACTGATAGGTACTTATTTTGCTCATTTATGAAATTGGTTTTTGCTCTTATATAAAATTGGACTTTGCTCTTTTATAAAAATTGGACTTTGCTTGAGCAAAGGGTCAATCAAGAGTCGATTTAAGAACAATAATAATTGATTGTTATTAAATCGACTGTTGACCCTTGGACTTTAGAAGTAGGTATAAATATCGTTTACAATAACAATTATTATTTATAATAGTATTTATTTGACCATCGTCGTAGTAACACCACCTTAAACTCGAGATTTGCAGGACTTCGAACTTAACTGACAGGTAGGTAGGTACACTGCTGAAAGTAAAAGTGTAAATAGTCAGTAGGTCTCGTAAAGTGAAGTAAAGATTAGATTAAATTATGTTTTATTGTACTATAATAAAAAAACAAGAGTTACAAAAGAATTAAAAAAAAACATAAAATAAACACATATAAATAAAACTAATCTAAAAATAATGATAAAACTAATAAAAATATCATTAAAAGCGATCTTTCCAGGCAACATTTGGATGAAAAAGGATTACAGAAGTCTTTAAAAACAACCTACTTCCTGGAAATAACCATGCTAATTCAAAACAAACAGACAGACAAGAAAGTGATCTAATGAGCAAATTCAGACCTGTCGCTATGCAACTGTTACCTACATAGATTAAATAATTATACCTCCACCGAACCTAACTAGGAAGGCATAATCTTATCACTGATAAACATGTGATATAATACAATAAAAAAGCTTAGTTCTTGGTTCCAGCTGCTTCAACAATCAGGTGGACATTTCAAACTATTTGTCCCATTTTTCAGTAAGAATGTCCCGTCTAATCTTGTACCGTGCATTGGGCAGCCCCCCGGCACGGGCTGTGGCTATGTTGGGAGAACTATTGCATCTCAAAATGGAAGTTAAAGAGGTCAACATCATTAAATTCGATCATAAAGCACCGGAGTTTCAAAAGGTAATGTTTGAACTACATTCATACTATTCTTATTTTAAAACGGAATATTTAACATGCTTTCTTCATGTTCTAAACTTTGTAAGGAAAAACCCTAAAAATGGGGAAATACATTATATACCTACAATTTTATTTCTCATTACTATTTGTTTTGGTTTTACTTTTGATCCCGATCCTATGGGAATATCGGGAGCAAAAGTAGCCTATTTGATACTCCTCGATTATGTACTTTTCTATTGGTGAAATAAAATCGGTCCAATAGTTTTGGGAGCCTATTCATTCCAAACAAATAAATCTTTCCTCTAAATGAAATGAAGGAGAGATTATACGTTTTCTCATTTGTCCACACAAATAATAAAATCAAGTAATTTAATAAATGTGTTATTTGTTTCCAGTTGAACCCTATGTGTACTGTACCAGTATTGCAAGATGGTGACTTTGTGGTATCAGAAAGGTATGTTATCTTTCAGTTTATTTGTTGGATTTAGCAATTAAGCCCTTAGTTGATTGATACTTGACCTCTGGAGCGTCTATGTGGTGCTAAAGGAGAATAATTTTAAACGGGATGTTCATCATGTTGGATATCCCAGACTAAACAGGATAATCATCATGTTGGATATCCCAGACTAAACAGGATATTCACCATGTTGGATATCCCAGACTAAACAGGATAATCATCACGTTGGATATCCCACACTAAACAGGATAATCATCATGTTGGATATCCCAGACTAAACATGATAATCATCATGTTGGATATTCCTGACTAAACAGGATATTCATCATGTCGGATATCCCTGACTAAACAGGATAATCATCATGTTGGATATCCCAGACTAAACAGGATATTCATCATGTTGGATATCCCAGAATAAACAGGATATTCATCATGTTGGATATCCCAGAATAAACAGGATATTCATCATTCGATATCCCGGGATAAACGGGCTATTCACCATATTGGATAACCAGGATAAAATGAATATTCAACACGTTACTACTGTAAATATTAACCAAATATAACACTCATACACCATCACTTCAGATTTACTAAGGCAGTGTAGATAGGACGGCGTTCACTAGTCGCAGGTTCAATTCCTGACGGAAACAGGGCTTTAGAATACATATTAAAAAAAACATATCCCGTTTTTAAACAATTTTAATATATATTCGAATACAAGCTTACAAGGCTATTATTTTTTAATTCATCGCGTTATAAAAGTTCACTGAATCCTACTTCCTATATTAAAATGTAAAAGTGTGTGTGTTTGGATGTTAACATGTTTGTTACTCAATCATGCAAAAACGGCTGAACGGATTTGTATGAAATTTGGAATGTACGTAACTGGGGACCTGGAATAACACATAGGCTACTTTTTGTAACGAAATTCCCGCGGCAACGGGACTCACGCGGGCAAAACCGCGGGGTGCAGCTAGTATTCATATATAAACCCTTTGTTTTCCAGTCACGCCATAATGAAGTACCTAATAGCTATGTACGGAGGGCAACAGAGCTCACATCTCTACCCGAGTGACGTGCGCACGCGCGCTATAGTCGACCAATGCATGTACTTTGACGCGGGAGTGTTTTTCACGGCATTTAGAGAAGCTGCGGTAATATAACGACTATACATCATAATAATCTACCTATACAAAATGAAGTAGGTACATAGTGTCTATGTATAGGGCAACAAAGCGAGCAACTTTACCAAAGTGACGTGTAATATACAGGTTTGTGGGATTCGAATCCAAAACTGTACAGGGGGTGATTCTCCACATCACAACGAATAACTTTTGCTCTATGACTTGGAAATTCGTTTTTTTTTTAATTTGAGATTAAGTTTCACTGAAAAAACAGCTGTTTTTGAAAATAAGGCATTTTAATGTTTGATTGTAGTAGGCCAAACTAAATTAAATGACACCATAAGGTCAATGACCTCGAACTCTAAGAAACAGCTGATTTTCATGTAAACTTTACAGTGAAAAATTTCGAAAACTACTTCGAATTTATAAAAGTCGTAGAACAAAAGTTATTCGTTTTGATGTGGAGGACAACTCCCTGTACAGTTTTGGATTCGAATCCCATAACCCTGTATATTCAAAAATATATGGCGATGGAAGGATCGCGTGGTCCAGTGGTCAGACGCGCAAGTTTGAATCTCGTCGCGGTTTTGTTTAAAAAATCTTTAAAATCATTCTACTCATACATCCCGATCTCGTGGGAATATCGAGAGAAAAATAGCTTATGTGCTAGTGTTAATCAAGATCTCCAGCTATACCAAGTTTTACCGCAATCGGTTTAGTAGTTTTTGTATGTTTTATTGAAAGAGTACCAAACATACTCGTTAGCTTACTCACACACAAACTTTCACTGAAAGAATATTAGTAAGATTAAATTTAAAATGTTATATATAGATAATTAAAAATGTCATAGAATAAGTACAAACACAAAAAACATAGAATAAGCGTAATACATAATTATAGTCAGTCAAATAAACCACCCCTGACCGTACCCGGCGCAAAGGACCCGAGAATACTGGCAGCATTGCCTCTTTGTATGGCAATAGCTATCCTTTGCACCAAATAAGACCCTGAACGGTAGTCAAGCCCCCGACCTCTAAGACGGCGGCCCAATTCCTTTGAGAAGGCAAATTTAAAATGAATACCAAGCGTATCACACAACGTAATCTAGTCCCCAAACTAAGCAACTACGCCTGTATTATAGTTACCTTTTACTAAAATACTTTTTTCTTACGTTTCAGAAGTCACTATTTCTCGATGGCTTAGTCGAACCTAGCGAGGCATCCAAGGAGCGTCTAGACTTCGCTTACGAGGTAGCGGACCGTTACCTCGCGCAGCGTCCTTTCATCGCGGCGGACCATCTCACCATCGCCGACCTGTCCTGTGGGTCCACAGCTACCGCCTCGCAGACCTTGCATAGACTAGACGTTGACAGGTTAGTACGAGGTAGCGAACACTTACCTCGCGCACCGCTCTTTCATCGCGAGGGACGCCCTTATCGTCGACGAGCTGTCCTGTGGGTCTACCTATAAGCAAAGTCTTCTGAAGGCACGTAGCGACATCTACCGGTTGCAAATTATACGGATTAAATCTTGAACAACATTAATTTCTTCTATGGTTAAAACACATTATTTACCGGGTTTAATAGCTTTTTATTCATGATTATTAACCAACCGAGCTTTCGCCAACTTTACAGTTGGCTTTTTCAATCGCGGTCGGTTAAAAATCATGAATAAAACGCGATTAAACCCGGTAATTAAAGTGTTTTATAGAACAACATTTTTAGGGTTTAGTTAAGTTTATATTTTTTTATTGTCGCTAAGCTGCGGCGGACGGACGGACATGACGAAACTATAAGGCTGGCAGCACACGTACGGTTTCTGAATTCTATTGAGCGAACACGCGACGACACGCACGTACATACGGAATATTTTCCGTTTGGAAATAAAACGAATGTATGCGGTAATCAATACATTTATAGAGATTTGAAGCATGATTAACTTACAGTTAACACTTTGGCCAAGAGATGTCGCTCTTTTTCCTATTAAATTGTCATTTGTTTTTATTGCTCAAGGCATATTTACTAGAAATATTTAAAGGAAAAATTCATCTTGAAAAATTCACTCGCGGCGAGATGAATTTTTACTGGACAACTTATATTGTACTACATATCATACTTTTTTCCTTTCAAAATGGTGTTGGCTTTTTTCAGATTCCCTCACTGTGCCGACTGGATGAAGAGGCTCGAGAATGAACATGACGTGTTCAAGACGATAAACAAGGAAGGGGTCATGTACTTTGGGAAAATTGTTCAAATGTTCAAACGGAATAATGCGCCTTAGTACCAGACTCGCTTGAGATTCTAGTCGTACCTATACTAGCTGCGCCTCGCGGTTTTACCCGCGCAAGTCCCGGTCCCGAGGTCTCCGGCTACCTAATTTTAAGTTTCATCGCAATCGGTTTAGTAGTTTTTGCGTGAAAGAGTGAGAAAGTCACATATGTACATACAAATTTTCGCGTTTATAATATTAATTAATTTGAGATACAGGCGTGGTCAAAAGAAACGTTTAAAAAACCCATGCAGAGTTATCTAAAATGTAAATTAATAATATTTCGTAAATTTGTTTTTATTGCTCAAGGCATAGTTAATCATTGGCGCAGGTAAATCACTGGAAAGTGATCCTGTAGATGGCGTCTCAATCGAGCCGTAGTCGAAAAATAGTAGACAGGGAAACATTCATATTCTTAAATTCGCTGCTCGAGATGGGAACTTGCGTGGCCGAGCGGTATAGGCACTGGAATATTGATCCAGGGACGCGAGTTCAAATCTCGCCGCAAGTGAATTTTTGAAGATGAATTTTTCCTTTAAAAATATTTCTATGTAAATTAATACTCAAAAATCACCTCCGTTTTATGGGAGCCCACTTAATTATTAATTTTATATTATATTTTTACTATTTGTTAGTTATTTGTTTTAGTATCATGAAATAGAATAAATAAATGAATATGACTATTGCATCAGAAACACAAATTAGCAAATATTACTAAAATTATTATTATGAATTATGAAATACAAAAAACTACTAAAACTAGTGTGGTACAATTGGGCGGCCTTATCGCCTAAGGGCGATCTCTTCCAGGCAACCAATGAATGGACAAGATTAAGGAAGGGGATGGGTAAGGTGTATACTATAAAAGATAAGCAATATAGATAAAAAGGACAGACAATAAATGTTTAGACCCTCGTGACAGACGAACTGCGGAGACTTACTAATAGAGTCCCGTGTTTACCTTTTAAGTACAGAACATAATATGAATGATTATTTATGTGGAGAATTGTTATTTATTGTTAAAAAAATGTTGCCTTATTAATAAATCTGAACTAAAGATGATTATTTTTTTTTTGAAGAAAATTCCTTAATTTATTAAGCGATTTCTAACCACAGAATACGTACACCTAACGCCGCTGATTATTATACTTTACAAATTCTACCAATAAAATATTTCAAACGTGTTAAATTGTTTTTCGTGTTTTCGAAGATTGTTCAGTAATTATTGGTAATTTTACAAGAAATTATTAATTATTACAATGATTGAAAAGCTTTAGCAATTTTTTTTATTAAAAAAAATATCATAATTTCGTAATTTGAATTGTTTTGCTCAAGGCAAGGCAATTCTACATTTTAAAGGATAATGGGCCATGATGTCTTATAAGTCGTCGCAAAGTCGTCGCGTTTTCGTTCAGCTTAAAAAAAAAGAAAACTAAAAACACATCAAATAATTTAAAAAAAGAAAAACAGAAAAAAGACGATTTTTTTAAATTGTCTGTGGTTTTTAAAGTAGTCGGGGTATTTTTTATTTAAAATTTACTTTGAACTTATTTTTTGAACGACAAAAGGACGACAGAGTAACGACAAACGAGCATGGTAGCGTTTATTAAATCAAAAAATCACTCGCGGCGAGTTTTGAACTCGCGCCTCCGGGTTCTTGCGAACTAGACACGATGCATTTTCCCTTGAAATATTTAGTTGCTTAAACTTTAAAAAAAAAATGTACAGAGCTGAATCATGTTTGAGATATTAGAATTGTAAATCTATTAGGATGTGTGGTGAATTATGACTGTACCGACCACTAATTATTTGGGGGCTCAGCGAACCCCGGGCTCCCGAGAGGGATGCAACCAGGAACATCTTGAGGATGAGAACAACTTAGTCCCCTCGCGACCAAGATCATTGTAACATGATCGAAACGTCGAGGTAAGAGAATTTAAAAGCAAAATACGCGAATAAGTCCAGGTTAAAATATAACTATGAGAACAACTTACAGTTGTATTCGCAAACGACCCAAAGCGTGGACTTAACTTTTGCTTTTTGTTTCATTACAAAACACTTACAAGTGTAAGGACGTACAAAGGACGGATATTCCACTGCCGTCTTCCTTTTTCTAGATTAGCTTATTATATCTTAGACTTAGACCATAATAATATCATCACTTACCATCAGGTGAGATAGTAGTCTAATGCTCATTTATCTTGTCAGGCGCGTAGCGTGCCTTGGCAGGGCCCTGTGTGAAAATATGTTTGGCCCTTAGGAAGGGTAAAATAATCTAACAAAAAAAAAAAACATAAAATTAAAAAAAAAAACATCGTAATTATCTGTCACTTTTTCAAATTTTTTTACAAACATGAAATATACAACCTTGCCTTTTTTCGGCTAACTAATTTATTAAATCATTTATATCTGATGATGACTTTAGTTTTTCTGAAGTTTCTGCCTCTATAAAACATAATTTAAAAAAAAATGGATGATTTCATTAATATTTGCTACGCACCCCGTTGCCCGGGGCCCCGTATAATTGATACGGCAGACACGGTGGTAGCTACACCCCTGTATCGTGTAAATACTGTAGTTTCTGTGCCGTATCGCTTATCATTGCTATTACCAAGCGACACTGTTCGATTATCAACACCCTACTTGTGCTTGACAATGGTTATCTCATGGTTACCAATGCATTACTAGGTACTAGGCACCTATGGACAAAATATATCGAGATAAGTAAGTCTTCAAGTCCTACTGCAAATAGATTTGACAATAATACATTACAGAATCTATTCGACGGCCTCTGTGGCGCGTCGGGCAGACGCTCAACTGCAATGCAGAAGGCTGCGGGTTCGATTCCCGTCGAGTGTAAATAATTATGCTTAAAAATAAATATTTGTATCTGGTCTGGGTGTCTTTCTATGCATAGTATAACGTATGTATTTACAACAAAAATATAATATGTACTTATTATATTCGTTGTCTAGTACCCATAGTACAAGCCTAGTGCTTAGTTTGGGGCTAAATTGCGTTGTGTGCAATGTAGTGCAATATTCCCTTCCCCCCCCCCCCCCTCCTACTATACACGTGCAGGCGGCACAAATTATGTCTATTGATGAAGTTAATAAAAAGTGTTCACTCAAAATTGGAACACCATTTTCACCAGGTAGAATTTCGGAAGTCCCGAAATTCCATCCCTAAGGAACTAAAGAACACACTTCGCACTGCACTCTCCAGGACCATGTCTCCAGCCACCACGAATATCAAGTCAACGAATGAACGGCACCACGAATATCACGTCAACGAATGAACGCCACCACGAATATCACGTCTCCCAATGAACGCCACCACGAATATCAAGACAACGAATAAACGGCACCACGAATATCACGTCAACGAATGAACGCCACCACGAATATCCCGTCTCCCAATGAACGCCGCCACGAATATCACGTCAACGAATGAACGCCACCACGAATATCACGTCTTCCAATGAACGCCACCACGAATATCACGTCAACGAATGAACGCCACCACGAATATCACGTCTCCCAATGAACGCCACCACGAATATCAAGACAACGAATAAACGGCACCACGAATATCACGTCAACGAATGAACGCCACCACGAATATCCCGTCTCCCAATGAACGCCGCCACGAATATCACGTCAACGAATGAACGCCACCACGAATATCACGTCTTCCAATGAACGCCACCACGAATATCCCGTCTCCCAATGAACGCCGCCACGAATATCACGTCAACGAATGAACGCCACCACGAATATCCCGTCTCCCAATGAACGCCGCCACGAATATCACGTCAACGAATGAACGCCACCACGAATATCACGTCTTCCAATGAACGCCACCACGAATATCACGTCAACGAATGAACGCCACCGCGAATATCACGTCAACGAATGAACGCCACCACGAATATCACGACTCCCAATGAACGCCCCCACGAATATCACGTCAACGAATGAACGCCACCACGAATATAATAAACTAGCTGCGCCCCGCGGTTTCACCCGCGCAAGTCGCGATCCCGCGTTGTTCGAACACCTACCTACCGCAATGCAATAATCCACACTTAAACGGTCGTCCGTTTAAGTGTGGATTTTTGCACTGCGGTAGGTAGGTGAAGTAAGTTAAAGTTTGTGTTTCGTCAGTAAGTGACGATGACGATGACGATGGATGACGATGATGATGCCACTCTACATCACTTATCCTACCACTGTGTCGATTTTCATTCATCCCGCGGGATTTTCGGGATCAAAAGTATCCTATGTTACTCTCCATCATTTAAACTATCCCTATGCAAATTTTCATCTATTAATATTATCACCCGCGTAAGTCCCGATCCCGCGTGATTTTCGGGATCAAAAGTATCCTATGTTACTCTCTATCACTTAAACTATCCCTATGCAAATTTTCATCTAATAAATATTATCACCCGCGTAAGTCCCGATCCCGCGAGATTTTCGGGATCAAAAGTATCCTATGTTACTCTCCATCATTTAAACTATCCCTATGCAAATTTTCATCTAATAAATATTATCACCCGCGTAAGTCCCGATCCCGCGGGATTTTCGGGATCAAAAGTATCCTATGTTACTCTCCATCATTTAAACTATCCCTATGCAAATTTTCATCTAATAAATATTATCACCCGCGTAAGTCCCGATCCTGCGGGATTTTCGGGATCAAAAGTATCCTATGTTACTCTCCATCATTTAAACTATCCCTATGCAAATTTTCATCCAAATCGGTCGAACCGTTTGACCGTGAAGAGGGAACAAACAAACAAACAGATTTTCGGATTTATAATATTAATAGTAGGATAAATAAAAGAAATATTGCACGACATTACACACAGCGCAAATCTAGCCCCAAATTAAGCTCTAGGCTTGTGCTATGGGTACTAGACAACGGATATACTACATATTATACTTTTTTTTTTGTAAATACATATCCTACTTCCTATCTGTTTGTTTGTTTGTTTGTTCCCTCTTCACGGTCAAACGGCTCAACCGATTTGGATGAAAATTTGCATAGGGATAGTTTAAATGATGGAGAGTAACATAGGATACTTTTGATCCCGAAATTCCCGCGGGATCGGGACTTAAGCGGGTGATAACTATTTATTAGATGAAAATTTGAATAGGGATAGTTTAAATGATGGAGAGTAACATAGGATACTTATGATCCCGTAAATCCCGCGGGATTTGATCCCAAAAATCCTGCAGGATCGGGACTTACGCGGGTGATAACTATTTATTGTATGAAAATTTGCATAGGGATAGTTTAAATGATGGAGAGTAACATAGGATACTTTTGATCCCGAAAATCCCGGAGGATCGGGACTTACGCGGGTGATAACTATTCAATGAATGAAAATTGACACAGGGGTAGGGTAAGTGATGTAGAGTGGCGTCATCATCATCCATCGTCATCCATCGGCATCGTCGTCCTTCGTCATCGTTATCGTCACTTACTGATAAAAAACAAACTTTACCTTACTTCACCTACCTACCGCAGTGCAAAACTCCACACTTAAACGGACGACCAGGGAAGTACTGATGATGCCAGGCGCGGTAGCGCCTGGCTTCAACAGTACTTCAATGGGCGACCGTTTAAGTGTGGATTATTGCATTGCGGTAGGTAGGTGTTCGAACAACGCGGGTTCGCAACTTGCGCGGGTGAAACCGCGGGGCGCAGCTAGTTATACATAAAAAGACACCAGACCAGATACAAATATTTATTTTTAAGCATAAATATTTGCACCCGGCGGGAATCGAACCCGCAGCCTACTGCATTGCAGTCAGGCGTTCGCCCGACGCGCCACAGAGGCCGTCAATATCATGTCAACGAATGAACGCCACCACGAAAAATTAGCACCGAAGTCTCGAAGATCTCGGTGTAACACGTTTCGAAGTCACGTATCGCACCCAATGTTAAGGTATTACAACTTGCTAGTTTGTTTGTCATCATTTAGTCTGTAATGTACTGATAAGTATTACCCCACAAGTCAATAAACATGACCAAAAATAAAAAAGCGAATTTGTGTTTATTATCGCCTCTCTGATATTTAGGTATTATTTTGATAAACGCCACTTTATCTACCAGAACCGGCCAAGTGGGAGTGAGACATGCACACGAAGGGTTCAGTATCGTTAACTCTCATAAAATAATTAGAATTGTTGTATGGGAAGCGGACGCCACTTAGATATTCATTTTAGGTACTTATTTGGTATTTCTTTAATAGCGGTGTTGGTCTAGTGGTAGATACCCCGACTTTCATTCCGAAGGTCGTGGTTTCGAATCCCGGCCTCGCACCAATGTCTTTTTCTTTTATGTGCGCTATTACCATCGCTCTTACGGTGAAGGAAAACATAGTGAGGAAACCCACGGCTTAAAATCACGCACAAAGGTCCAATAGTAGGGCTAATTGCGGAAACACAGTTAAAAACTTTAACTTTAGGTACTTATTCGGTTTTTAACAGAAATACCTACAACCTAGCTACACAGAGCCCTTAGTAAGAGTTTTGATAGTTTATCGTCTCGATGAAATTGGCAGTTTACTTCATACATTTTCCATCAGCGCCCCTAGCGGTAACTATTATGAACTAAAATAATGTATGGAAGTCACTTCATACATTTTCCATCAGCGCCCCTAGCGGTAACTATAATAAACTAAAATAATGTATGGAAGTAAACTGCCAGTTTCATCGAGACGATAAACTATCAAAACTCTTACCAAGGGCTCAAATAGTCATTTGAAAATTTCAACTGACTAGCTATTACGGTTCATGAGATACAGCCAGGGGCTCTATTTTTGAATCATATGAGCCACTTTGAGCGATATTAATATCTCGATTCCTACTGATAGTCGTTCGATTTCTGATTTTTTTTCTATGTAAATCGCACGACCGCAACGAGTGGTATCAACCACTCGTCGCAAGAATCGGGTATCGAACGAAAATTAGCAGATATCGATTTATTTGAATCGCTTGAAGTGCAACGAGTGATTTAAAAATAAGGCTCCAGGAGAGAGACAGACGGTCAGTGAAATCCTTGTAAAAGGACAACCCCCTTTCGGTTTTTTACCCTAAAAACACGACGGAACGCTAAAAATGGTTGTTACGTGATATTTAAGGTTTGAGAGTTGCAGATTCATTGTGAGACTTTTTAAAAGAAGCTGACATAATAAAATATTATATCGCAGTGTAATGGTAGGTACCTAATCTTTTAGAGTGCCTATACTATGCCTACCTATTTAATCTATAAGTAAAATGATTGATTAATATTCGTTTGCCTAGTCACTAGAGCTGAGGCGCGCTTCTGCTAGGTAGGAAAACTAATAATATTTGTAAACTTAGAAATATTTTTAGCGAGGAAATATATTTCCAAAAAATCCCCATGACATCCCCCAACCTTTCCTTTTTTGGAAATATATGTCCTTGCTAAAAATATTTCTAAGTTTAAAATGCTTTGAGCAATAAAAACAAAAAGAAATATTAATAATATTAAAATTTGTTACAATAATTCAAATGTACAGGGTGGAGTATTTACATGGGCCTTCGGAGTTCAATTCTCCGAACTCCGAGAAGCATAAACACACTGTCCTCTATTAATCGATAACTACTCAAAGGGTTAGCTTCGCGGCGAATTCCTGGAGCAAATAATTGTGTTTTTTTTTTTACAATATAGCAACCTCGCTGATGTACAAAGAAGGAACAGTGACCTATTTAAGTTCTCTAAAATGGGATTTACAACTCTTCCTCCTTCACAATCCACATGTCGCACATAATACGGCCTTTTTGGGCTTTTTATGATTTTATCAATCGATACCCACTTATCTATATTATTAAAAAAAAATGGTAAGTATGTAAATATTATGTTATTTTACATTAATTTACACAATCGGTCCCTGTGGTAAATTTAATATACTTATGTTTATATCGTAAAGGCGCCACAATCTACGAGTATTTCAACAGTTTTCGCTATCCCATAATATTAGGTACCTATTTAGGATTGACCTTGAAGGTCTATTTAAAAAAACTCACGCTGTATACAATGAGTAGTAGTTCTTACATATCTCTGTCTGTATATAGATAAATAGCGTGATTAACAATGAACTGGAGGCAGTCTTTCAGTTACCGTTTATCTGTCAGTGAGGGAACTTGTCTCAGTGAGTATGCTTATCTATTTTATTTATTTAGGTAGGTATTTAGAAAATTTTAATTACGAAATTCAATGTTTTTTTTTAAATAAGCATTTACAATTAACAAGTTTTAATCAATACTTACCTACTTACTTATATCAATTTCTTTATATTCCAAAAAAGAAAACTAAACATATAAGTGTAAAGTTTAAAAACTTACATTTAGTCTTAAAGTCAATAGACAATTTTATAATAGGTAAGTCCCTACATACTTAATAACCAAAATAAGACAAACTATTTAATTTTATTAGAGATGTTTTTACACGACTGCCAAAGGAAGTGTTATGTTTTTAATAATGGTACTTTTAAAAACAAACTAGCCTTTACCTTAAGGTGTTGGTCTAATGGTAGATACCCCGACGTTAATTCTGAAGGTCGTGGTTTCGAATCCCGGTCGTGCACAATGTATTTTTCTTTAAGAAAAAAATATGTGCGCTATTAACAGCGCTCTTACGGTGAAGGAAAACATCGTGAGGAAACCTACGGCTTAAAGTCACGCACGAAGGCCCACTGGTAGGGCTAATTAAAAATAAATAAAAGTAATTGAAAACACACAGTTAAAACAAGTCTTTACCTTTAAATAGTACTTTGTGTTGTGGTAAAACAACCTCCTTTCGGTAGCCTGTAGGGTATTGCAATTTTAAAAATCCTTTTCTCCGTAAGAATAGTATCCTAACCTAACATACCTACTATTTATATTTTAGTAACACTTTTATATTTACAACGTTAAAGATTTTTCGAGTTTATTTTCTTAGGTAGGTTTTTGTTATACTCGCATTATTAGATATATATAGGTAGGTAGGTATGATTGCATTTTGTTTTAGTTGTAATTAAAATGTTTTTAGTTTTAAGAAATAGCAGCAGTATACCGAGATAAGCATAAATCTTAAATAAAATTTAATGTAATTTAATTACCTATAAACTTTTGAAATTCACACGATTTGTTAATATAAATAGAGTATTATTATTTATTCTGTACTTCGACGTTTCAACCTTGTTACAATGGTCTTGATCTAATTATACCTATTCTGTAATTTAAGGATAAAATGTCGAACTTGACGCTGTACAAACTTGAAGCGAGTCCCCCGGCGCGTGCCGTGATGGTGCTGGTGGATTTGTTGGGTCTTAATGTAGAGTACAAAGATCTAGACTTTGTGAACAAGGAACACAAATCGCCGGAGTATATGAAGGTATAAAACCCTTCCCTCACTTTTGCCCCACCTTCCCCATCCTTACCCCACCTTCACCATCTGATGGTCATTTTTATATGTCGATATTTTTATACTTCGACAAAAATCTAATGGTCATTTTTTTGTGTCGTCCTTTTTATACATCGACATAATTATTTTGAGTCTTTTTTATTTGTCGACTATGTAAGATGTCGTCATTTTTATACTACGCCATGTTTTAAAATCGACATTAGTATGCTAACCCATATAAAGGCTATGGCTTAAAGTTAGTGTTTAAAATAAAATAAAAAATCATAGTGGCATCAAAACTACTAAGATTTTTTTGTATGTATTGTATAAATCATGTATTTTGTACTTTGAACAATTTTAAAAAGGCAAACATTTTAAAAGCAGTCAATCTAACACTTCGAATGCTTTCGCGATACTTTGCAGACTTCTCAAGAAATGTTGAACCGCCCTGGCTCCGAAACTAATTTCAAAAATTATTTCACCAATGGAAAGCCGAGCAGTAACATAGGTATTTGATCTTAGCTCACGGGACTTCACGGATTTAACCGCGGGCGCAGCTAATTAGTTATATATACTTAATAGGAAAATAGAAAATAAGTAGGTAACTATGTAAGACGTCTGAGAAAAAACGTAATTGAACTTTGATCTACCCAGATAGGTTTATGTTACCATAAATAACTTACTTTAACTTTTTCATTATTTTATTAAATTTAGGAATAGTTATTTTATCAGCTATTACCTATTCTTAATTGCATATTAGTTATATAACTTACGATTGCACAGATTTATTGGCCATTGTTCATTTTATTTTCCGACATCCTATTAACCTAACGAAAAAAAATTATTTTGTTGCGTCCGTTACGGTTTTATAAACAAGTAATTAATGTATCATTATACATTCCAAGTAGGTACCTATAGGTAGGTACAGCAAGCTTCAAAAGTTGATCACATGCAGATTATCAAAATCGCAGTAACTTCATAATAATGGAGTGTCAAAACAGGACAGGAGTTAAGCGGAAAAAACCATAGGACGCAGCCAAAAAATAACGATTTTTATTGTTTACAGCTTAATCCCTTAGGGACAGTCCCGTTGCTCAAAGATGGAGACTTCTACCTTACTGACAGGTAAATATATTCAACGTTTGTACCAACCCCACCTACCTAATGTATATAAGGTTATCTTGTATCAATTGAGATGAGAACAGAATGCAAGCACAGGTTGCATGGCATGGCATAGGATGTTGCAAAAAGAAGAGAAAAAATCATTTATATTAGCAAAAATTAACAAAATTAGTTTAACCGTCTGTTCTTGAACTAAGCAAAAAGCCTAAGTATCTCAGGTTACATCGTCCTTCATCCATTTAACCACCAAGATCATCGGTGTCCAAAGTTACATTGGACAAAACGGATCTATACAGGGTGATTTCTTTAGTTTGGCCTTCAGGGCGAATTCCTAAATTATAAAAAAAAACTCTAAGAGTAAAAGTTCGAAAAAGTCATAGCACAGCCCAGAATCGAACCTATTAGTTTTGCATAAAAATACATCTTATTTAACTATAGTATCTATTGATAGTGTTGCTGTTCCTGATTAAATCCTGGAAACCAACATAGAAATGGCAAATCTAAAAAAATCCTCAATAAATCACCTTCAAAGCATAGAAATACTCTTGGACCTTAGGTTTAAAAATATTGATGTTTTTTTCAGCCACGCTATGCTAAAGTATCTTCTCTCGAAATACGGAGACGAACAAAGCGAGCGTTTGTACCCGAGTGACATACGCACGCGTGCTCTCGTCGATCAAGCACTTTTCTTTGATGCCGGAGTTTTCTTTATTCAAATCAAAAGAGTCGCTGTAAGTTTATATTAAAAATCGATCAATAATATATTGAAATACAAATTTATTTATACAACGCCAGCATCTTTGATCCGTGGTATTTAATAAAGCCGTGTCTGAGGACTAATATTTTAGATAGAAGGTCTAACTGCCCATGTGTGTTTCTACTTTTAAAACCTGTCTTGTAATTTGTCAGCTACCAACAATATTCGAAGGCTTGAAAGGCGTCCCTGACACCATCATCAAGGATATCGAAGCTGCGTATTCAGTTGTAGAGGCATTCTTGACGAAGAACGGGTCATACTTGGCTGGCGAACAGCTGACCATTGCTGATATATCGGTCGGACTTACCACTGCTGCCATGCAATCCATACATACACTCGACAAGTCCAAGTAAGTATAGAAGGTTTTATTACCTACCTAACTTGTATGATAGGAGCGAGGCATTATGCGAAATGTATCCATCCCACGGATCAATCTATATTTCCTTCGTGATCCATTCACTTAAAATCTTCTCTTTAAGTAAAATAACTTTAATGTCCTGACTGATGAGATTAAGGACTTAATAATTACTAGAATATAATAACGACGAAAAGCTCAAACCGCTGACCAAGAGACATGAAATTTGAAAAGTGTTTTCTCTGTCATGTATAGGTATCCTAAGAAATATTTTTTGATAAAACACTTTATTTATCCGGTTTTATAGCGTTTTTATTCATTATTTGACCCGAGCTTAATATTTTTTGGAAATTCCAACTAACAATTTTTGGACATTCCTAACAAAGTCCCGATGACTTGGGATCCCGTTGAAATTTTCACAGGACTCAAGGATGCTGCTAGTCTAGTATATTATAGACATTTATTATCTTCTACTATCACAGACATCTTCACACTTTTTTATTTATTTCGTTTTGATTGTTGGTTGTGGTATTTTAGTATAATAAAACGTTTATCTAAGTATCTATCTTGTTAATGGAAATATAATACCTGCCTATTAAGGTGTTGGGCGCTAGTAGTTATTTATGTAATATTATACTATTTTCACACAGATATCCCCGCACATCTGCTTGGTTAGAAAGATTACGTCAAGTGGCACCCTTCAAGAAACACTCCGATTTATCCTGCAATATTCTCAAACAAATATTAGAAACTTATTGGTCTAAATAATTTACTCATTTATACACTTTTTTTAATATACTTATAAAAACATTATTAAATGTACATAAATGTATCAAACTGTATTTTATTTAACCTATCAGCCAAATGGCTATCTAAAAAGTTATGTAAGTGATTGCCTACCTACTGACAATTAATTTGCATCTGTTATATTTTGTATACTAATTATTCGAGATATAATTATGTCTATCTGGTTGACGGTGAATATATTTTAAGAGTAACACACATACAAGGACATTACGGAAACAAAGATTTTTTTTAAATAAGGAAGGTATGATAAGAACATTTTCTTGTAGCTACCAGCGGTTTCAAGATCTGCCCTTACATACACAACGAAATTAACCACCCTGTATAAATGACACTGATTGAATTAAATATGTTTATCTAAGTAGGCAACACCTAGGACTAGTTAAATAAATAAACTATAAATTGGGAACTTTGTTTCAAGATTTTTTGAAAATATAATTTTTGTTTCTCAACTTATATCGACATAAATGGTTTTTTAAAAGGATCGTTGAATGCGTTCACAACGTTCAAGTGTAATAAAAATGATTCGTCATAATAATATAATTTAAAAAAATTGGAAAGCATTTCTTTAATTATAGTCATCTAAGTGTAGGAAACACTTTAAAATATATCAAAAACATGATTCGTCATGTTTATATTTTGTCAAAAAGTAGAGTATACATTTCGTAGTTTGTTTTTATAGCTCAAGGCATACCTACTAGAAATATTTCAAAGGAAAAAATCATCTTCTAAAATTCAATTCATTCGTCTCTGCGTCTCGCGGCTCTACGTAGAGAAGTCTTCATTGAAGATGAATTTTTCCTTTAAAATATTTCTAATAAAAATTAGTGTCACGAAGTGTAGGTACACTATCACAATTAACCCTATTTAATTGTGATAGTATAGCATAAACCCAATTTACTCGGTAAGTAAGTATAGAGACGGCATCTGTCTGTGCTGTGACGTATTACCCGACTGAATGAAGAAGGTTGCGGGTTCGATTCCCGTCGGAGACGAGTATTTATGCTGACTATAAATGTTTGTTTCTGGTTCTGAGTGTTTTCTATCTGTAACATGTATGTGTTTACAAAATAAAGTATAATAATGACGCAGTATAGTAGGTATACCTAACCGTTTTCTAGTACCCATAGTGCAAGCCTAGTTGCTTGGTTTGAGGCTAGTTGGAGCTGTGCGTAAAGTTTTCAATTACCTATTTACTTACTTTTCACAGATTACCGCGGACGGTTTGTTGGTATGAACGTCTTTGCAAAGATCCAGTTTTCAACAAACACGCCTCTGTTGTGTCTGAAATACTGAGAGAAGTCTATCACTCTTGTTGGGAGAAAAATAAATTATTATAAGTGAATAAATGACGCTTTATTGAAACTTTGTATTTTTTGGGTTCCCTTTACTGAGACTACGCTGTCCGTCCGTCCCTATGTCCGTCTGTCACTAGGATATTATATAGATTATTATAGATCCCCTAGAGCTCTATTTTTAAATCGCTCGCGTCACTTCGAGTGACTTTAATACCTCTACTTCTGCCGATTTTCTTTCGTTTTCTGTTTTTTTTCTATGTGAATCGCACAACCGCAACGAGTGGTATCAACCACTCGCCGCAAGAGTCAGAAATCAAACGAAAACCAGCAGATATTGAATTATTTAAATCGCCTGACGAGCAACGAGCGATTCAAAAATAAGGCAGCAGGCTGTATCTCATGAACCGTGATAGCTAGACAGTAGAAATTCAATCATCACAGATGATGTATTTCTGTTGCCGCTATAACATAAATACTAAAACTAAAATAAATATTTAAGTGGGGCTACCATACAACAAAGGTGATTTTTTGGCGTTTTTTGCAATATCACCCTACAGAATCCATCGTGCGCGAGTCCCACTAGCACTTAACTGTTTTTTTTTAATGAAGTAAGTTGCTGTGCCTTTAGCTACACATCTAACAGCCGTATTACAAACAACACTGAACGAGGTTTGTGCCCATGACTGTTTACCTATCGCTTCGATAATAGAGGGTATAAAAAGGCTATTCCAGGGGTTTTATTACAGAAATTGCTTTTCGAGACTGTCGTCGGTCGCATTAACTGAACCTAAAAGAACCCTTTTCAAACCCTCCGGAGCCATTAAAGAGTAAAAGACCTAATTGAGGTCACAAGGTTCGCTGTGAATCTAGCTGGAAACTGGTCCACTAAAATTAGATTTACTGTCCGCTTGAAGTTAAAGTTTTAACTGTGTGTTTCCGCTATTGGGCCTTTGTGCGTGATTTTGGGTTTCCTTACGATGTTTTCCTTCACCGTATGAGCGATGTTTAATAGCGCACATATTTTTTTCTTAAGGAAAAAGACATTGGAAGATGCTGAAATTCGAAACCACGAGCTTCGGAATGAAAGTCGGGGTATCTACCACAAGACCAACACCGCTTACTGTCCCCTTATTTGTATGCCATTGGCAGGATAAGAAGAAAAACAACGGAATTCCGTAAAAAACCAACGCAGCTCGGTGTTTCAGCTAACGTGCGCCTTCAACAGTTGGGTAAATGTTCACGAATCGTTTATAAAATCCGATAAGCAGAAAAAGATAGCGGTGATGCGATAACAAACCAGTAGAAGATAAATTTAAAAACACATTAATTTGCCATTCACTACGACGACGCTTTTAAAATTAAAATCATCTTTAGATAATTAATTACCTACATAATTTTGTTAGTAGTGCCACAAGCATAAGGAAAAACCATAGTGTACTGAGTACTGTGCTGTACATTCGAAGTAGTTTGCGCATATTCCACTTATTTTCGTTATTATTTATTGGTAAATCGGTGAAATGTCTCAGTTAACGTTATGGCAACTCAAGTCAAGTCCGCCAGCGCGGGCTGTGATGGTCCTGGGAGATATATTGGGGCTGAACTTTGAGTACAAAGATCTGGATTTTATTAACATGGAACACAAATCGCCGGAATATTTGAAGGTATGTTACTTTAGTTCGAAGGCCGGTGCACCAGGCATTTTCAGTTCGTCAAGACTTGTAGAACAACAAAATTCAAAATAGTTTATTTCCTTTAGATTCTTGTACGACAACAAATGTATCACCATGATCATTTGGTAACGTCTTAAAATATAGTGAATTTATTAGGTAAGTACTTTTAAATGAAATCTGCGCTCTCCTGCAGATGCCAGTAAAATTTTCTAAAACGAATGTTGGTACTATATGAATTTATTTTTGATTTGAGTATTTAGAAGTCAATGACGTCATAAAAATTACCACAAGCTATCTCAAAGTGGCGGCTAGTTTCTTCAGAGCTCATGTAAAAACCTGATATGCGAGGAAAAATACCTCCGCCACTAACTATTTATACCAAACTAAATTAAAATGTTTCAGATCAATCCCTTGGGCACATTTCCAACCCTAAGAGATGGGGACTTCTACCTTACAGACAGGTAGGTGTACTATACTTCGCCCACCATCTTTTTAAGGTTCACCATATTTTTTGAGCGGTGTTGGCCTAGTGGGAGATATGTACCTCGACTTTGATTCCGAGGATCATGGGATCGAATCCAGGCCGACCGCGCACCAATGTCTATTCTCTAAGAAATCTAAGATCTCTAAGTTATGTGCGTTAATAACATCGCTAAGCATCGCATGGAGGAAAACATCGTGAGGAAACCGACATGTCCTAGGACTCACCACGATCCGAAGGCATGGGACATTCGCCAATCCAGGGTAGGCTATCCCGTGGCGTCTTACTGCCTATATAACCTCTCTAAGAGGAGGCCCTTGGCCAGCAGTGGGACAAATTAGCGGGCTGATTGTGTGTGTTGTGTAAACGTAAAAACGTTAACACAACACACACTTTACTAAGACTCTACTGTCCGTCTGTCTTTTACTGGGCTGTACTTACCTCATAAACCGGGATATCTAGACAGTTGAAATTATCACAGATGGTGTATAAATTTCTGTTGCCGCTATAAATCAAACTAAAAACTGAATAAAATGAATATTTAAATGGAGCTACAAACTTGTTTTTTTTTGCAATAAGTAGCACTGAACTCTTCGTGCGCAAGACAGACTCATACTTGGCCGGTTCTTCTTATGTACATAACATGTAAATGTTTGCTTCTATTCTGTACTACTCAGCCACGCAATAATGAAGTATCTCCTATCGAAATACGGAGGCGAACAAAGCGAGCGTCTGTACCCGAGTGACGTACGCACGCGTGCACTCGTCGATCAAGCACTCTTCTTTGATACTGGAGTTTACTTCATACAGGTTAAGAGAGTTGCTGTAAGTATCCTTTGCCTTTGAATTTATAATGCTTTTTACCTGTATTTGGCAATTTACTGATATTAATACCCTGCTGTGGTATAATCTAATTAGCATCCACCGGTACTAGTTGCTATTTACTGTCAAAAATATAATATTTCGTATTCTACATTGCTGCTTTGAAGTAATCACCGGTAACAACCACGATACGTCAAATGTACTGCAATTTAGCCACTGAAGCGGTGGATGCTAATTAGATGATACCACAGCTGAGGCGTATAGTGGTTTGGCTCAGCTGGTGTTAGAGTTTTAGGTTGGTCTATAAGGCCTCTAACTTGACGTAACGACTGTCAGAGATAACAACCGGGATAAATTATTATTATTTTTAACGTGTCATCCGACGTACGGAAGTGCTGAATACAAGATGTAACGGGCAAGCCCTTTTAAGCCGAAACGGAGTTGTTCTATAAGTCTAGGCGAACAACTTTTGTTCTACGACTTTTGAAAATTCGAAGTACTTTTCGAAAATTTTAGGGTAAAGTTTACTTGAAGATCAGCTGTTTCTTAGAGTTCGAGGTCATTGACCTTATGTTGTCCTTTCATTTAGTTTGGTCTAATACAATCAAACCTTCAATTAACTTTATTTTCACAAGCAGCTGTTTTTTCAGTGAAACATAACCTCTCAATTTTCAAAAAAAAAGTTCGAATTTTCAAAAGTCGTAGAACAAAAGTTGTTCGCCTATACGTCTAGAACAACCGCCTTTCGGCTTAAAAGGGCTTGCCCGTTACATCTTGTATATGTTGTATTGCCACAAACATTATTAGTCACCCACCCAATTAATGTTTGTGCTGAGCGTTGCTTAACTCTTATTATACCTTAGGTATCGGAAGGCTTTCGGTAGCCGAAAATATTCAAATATATTAGGTTTGTTCACCTATTGTAATAAGGTTTATCTTTTCAGCTACCGACTGTATACGAGGGTATGAAAAGCGTCCCTGAAAATATCGTCAAGGATATCGAAGCTGCGTATTCAGTCGTAGAGGCATTCTTGACGAAGAACGGGTCATACTTGGCTGGCGAACAGCTGACCATTGCTGATATATCGGTTGGACTTACCACTGCTGCCATGCAGCCCATACACAAGCTTAATATGGATAAGTAAGTGTCATGTCCTCACTCAGTATATGTGGTAATAAATGCTAAGCCTCGTACCCATTAGGGGACAAATGTCGAGCGACACAAATATCACGTAGCACGACATCTTGTCAGAAACAAGACGTCGTGCGACGTGCACGTGGCACATAAGTTGTCATCAGTAGTCCGGAAAATTCTGGCAAAATCTAGAAACGTCGTCGCGCGAAGTCGCTCGATGTCTATCTTGGTTTTCATAGATATATACGTGTCGCTCGTCATTTATCGCCGAGGCTAAAGCACTTAGTTTTAAAGTGCTGAATACAATTATGCCTATTTTTGTACAGATACCCCCGCACTGCCGCTTGGTTTGACCTTTTGCAGCAAGTTGAACCCTTCAAGATACATTCCGATCTTACAACCAAAGCTGTTGACGCGTTCCTTACTCACTGCTGGGCCAAGAATAATGCTCAATTAGGACCACAGCAATAAAAATGTGAAACTTCTTCTTTATTTACTATGGCTCTATTCCGTTTTGATATTAGCCAGTCAAGTATTATTTATTTGCAAGTTATTTGCATCAAAACAGTCAAGTCGTCATCGTTAAAGTCAAGTCGAGGAAATCATTGTAAAACGGCGGCCATTAACAATGATTGTTCACGGAGCTTTGGAGACAACGCTAAAATTTTATTATTTATTTTATCTATTTATTATTAGGATCACCAACAGTAAGATACACTAAATATGACTAAAGCTAAAGAAAGTAACATTTTTCTAAAATCCATGTTTTGCACTGATTTTCACTTTCACTACACTTGTACACCTTCACGAAACTAAATTGAAAAGCCCCCGAAATTAAACAATTTAATAAAACACGCATTTTAAACTATGTTTGATAATAATGAAAGAAGATCGTCGTTTTTCCTTAGAGCTCAGACCTAGGGGATAGAAGTACCTACATTAATGAAATTTTAAAGGTATTCCTAAAACACAAGATATGGATTATTCAACTGATTCACGTGATCTTAAGCCACGGTGTTAGTATTATCGTTTATTTTCCGCTAGAATAAAATATTTTGTTTATAAAGTTTCACAGTTAAGAGCTCCAAACCTAATAATAAAAAATGGTGGCTCAATCTGTAGTGACTTGCTCTTAACTGTGAAACTTTAACATCCAATAGGTAATAATATATATTTTAATTTAGCGGAAATAAAACGAAAATACTTACACAGTGGCTTTTGATCACGTTAACCTATTGAATAATCTATATTTCTTCTTTTAGGAATGAAAAAATTTCGTATAAAAGTTGTAAGAAGTGCAAAAAAATCTGTGAAACATAGCTGGTCCATTTTGAACGGTCTTTGGCAAATCTTCCCACCACGTTCCCGCCAAAACTACAATGTGATAGTTCTTCTTCTTCTTCTTTAAAATGGCTTTTCCTTTCGGACATTTGCCAGTGTCAAGTATTATTAATATTTACAATGGACTTAATTTATCTTACCTCCATGATATTTACAGGTTATTTTCATCGAACGAAACAGTGAAGTTGTCATACATAAAGTCAAGTCGAGGGAATCAATGTAAAAAGGGGGCCATTTTTTACAATGTTTGTACCCGGAGCTTTGGAGAAAATACTAAGCCTATGTCCATGTTTTGCACCGATTTTCACTTTTATTTTCACTTGTACACCTTCACGAAAATAAATTGATTAATATGCCCCCGAAATTAAACAATTTCCACGCATTTGAACTAAGTTTCACAAAAAAGAAAATTTAGCAACACATCTCCTCAACGCATTCCCGCCAAAACTCCTAATGTAATAGTTAATTTTAAAATAGATTTATTTAAAACAGCTCCATCTGTTGGCATTGTACTTTATTATTTTTCTTTTCTTTTTACCGCCATCTATCTTTCATTACGTTTTACCTATTTAAATTAAACTCATCATGTAGGTGGCGCTATTACGCTAATAGAATGAGAAAATGTACGTGAACAAATGTCGAATATTTATTTAAAATCAATTTAAAATAGATAAGATTAGCAGTTATCGCTGATAATAATAATTCCAATTGTTTTTGTACAGGTACTCCCGCACTGCTGCTTGGTACGACCGTTTGCAGCAAGTAGAAGCCTTCAAAAAACATGCTGAACTTACCACTAATGGCCTTGGAGCGTTCCTCACTGCGTGCTGGGCTAAGAACAATGCTTGAATACTTTATTTTGTTAAAAGATACAGCACGAAAAATTCACATACCAAATTTAATTTATGTTATGAATATAATAAATTATTTAAAACAGTTCCACTCTTTTCATTATTATGTCATTTTGTTTCTTATTTTTACCGCCATCTATCTTTCGTTGAAAACACGATTCTAAAATTCCATGTAGGTGGCACTACTCGATACAAAATAGAATCAAAGAATAAGAAAAACTGTTTTGGTATTACTTTAATGTCGTTGAATTATTGTTAGTAAAATAATATAAGCTTGGACTTAACCATCCATTAAAAAATGCAAAATAAAGTTAAATTATAAATAGATCGTAGAAAAGATGTAATATATTGCCATCTAGTATGAGACTTTGAAACCATCAGACTAAAAAGTTCAACTTGCAATTTCAATTTCTGACTTATTTCGAATTTTGTTGAAATAACGCCATCTGTGTGACGCATTTGAAACCGTTAAGTTATGCGTGCGCCGGGCAGTGTGACCTTGCCGTGCAACTTTCGAACTTAGAACGTTGGAACAACGACATTCGCTTCAAGCGCCAAGCGGAATTTGAATGGCACGGTAGGTAGGTAACGTCTGGTTGGTCGGCTGGCTGTCGCCCGCTAGTGCAAGTCCGTTGCTTTGCTACAAACGGCAGAAACGTGTACGGCGAAGTGCGGTTGACTCGTCGATGCGCAGATGTCCCGCCCGCGCCGCGATCCGATAACAAGTTTTTTCGAAACGAGTGTTATCAAACAAAATATTACATTTCATACCGATCAAATATGAAGTGATAACTGTTTGTTTTCGTTACTTTGTGGAGCAAGTGAAGCAATTGTGTTCGGCTATCTCTTCTCGCAATGACATGGAACACTCGGTTCTTTAGAAAAAGCAGAGGCACTAAAATGTTTCATGTGGTTTAGTTGACGCCTCTTTGTTTCTGAATAAGTGTAATTTTGTTCGTAAGAACTACCGTGATTCGTTTAGTGTTTGACTTTGTAAGGTTATAACGTCTTTTCGACTCTATTGTTAGTCGTTTTACGCGTTCAAAATGAGTGTGTTGAGTGGTTTGAGCAAGGCGGACATAAAGACAGCATGTGATGGTCTGCTGGAGTTGCCAGAGGAACGGCTCCGCAACATCATGCGTACGGAGCCCATCACATCGGTCTACCACGTCGAACAAACACCATTTGCAAGGTCAGTTTCACTACCACAATCACATGCTTGAAACTCAACTGTCAAAAGTCGAATGACCCAGTTAAAGTTTTGACAAAAGTTGATTGACCTCGATTTTTTAAAAGAAATGGCATAGTACTGAATAGACATAGTACTTGTTTATTCATTTTAATAAATTGACATTCAAAATCGAATAAACTATTCCTTGAATTAAGCAGCTGTACTTCGCTTTATATTAATGATAATATATATAAATAAAGTGCACATTGCACATACCACCAGGCTGAAATTTAGAGATTTGTATTATTTTTAATTAAATATCTAATTACCAAGTTTTATATCCCATGGTCAAATAGTTTCATTGAACAAAGTGTTCACTGAGTAACCCTTTGATATTTTTATAAAATAACAATGGACATAAAAGGATGTAATGTTAGTTGTTTAAATAACTCTGCGTAGAATAATATTTAAGGCCTCTAAGCTAGCTAGAGTTACGAACCTGTGTGCTGATTGTCTTATCAATCTTACTATCACTTGATAACTATGACTGATGTGGGTATAGGCTAGATAAGCTGTGATAAAAGATATTTTTGCACAGCTAGAAGGCCGAGGTCCAATGTAAATTGCTGTCTGTTATTTTTTTCAAATAAAATAACCTATATTTGGCTATATGGGTTTGTATTAGTTTGCTTTTAAGTGCCTACAACAAGGTACCTAACAAATAATAGATCTTACCAAAATCAAATGTTTTTAGAGTACCTACTTATAATAAATTTGTTACCTATGAAATTTAAGGCATTGCTTAATTTCTTGAATATTAGAAAGATCAAAGTTCGGGTACTAAGTTACTACTTATATATGATGTTTGTTATGTTATTATGTACTTCTTCGTGTAAAACTTGTAAACCAATTTTCATGAAACACAGTACCTACAATCCACCTTGGGACAACAGCAGTGGTATGCTGGTCAATTGACAAAAGTGTTCTGTATATTCTCTCGTTGTTCAAGTGAAGAAGGCTGAACAGTTGTATCCAACTACTATGTTCAACCAACCTATGTTCGCTACCACTTTTGGTTGCCTTTTTCTTTGGTATTCTCATAGAATTAAGGTAGAGTTGAATGAAACCACTTGAGACTAATATTGTCCCATGGCAGGGCAAGGGGTAGGCCTGTGCCCTACTGTGGGACATTTTAGAGTAGTTAATCATAACCCGTCCACAACTAATCTACCATGTTGATGTATAGCATCCCCACTTTACAGCCCCCAGGCATTTCAGGCAGGGTCTTCCGTGTAGTCACACACCAGCCTGGAATATTATGTGTGGTGATCTAGATAGTTAACTGATAGTAGAGCGCTGAAACTTGGCAACCAAACATTCATATTGCGATGTCGTAAGGGATTTTGGAAATTCTCGAGATTAATTTCTTTATTCAGGGAGGAAACAGTGGACTATGTTAGTATAGCAATGGGTAGGAGTTAGTGCCTGTTGTTACCAGGTCAAGTTCGGGACCTTAGACCTGAAAATATGTGACACTACTTACTTATATAAGAAAAGAAAAGAATAGTAAATAAGTCTTTAGGTTGTAGTTACTAGTCATTTGTTAATTAATATCTCAGTTCAAATAATTAGGTAGGTAGCTTTCACACAAAACTAAATTCTTGAATGTCAGTGTTAAGTTGCTCTTTTTATTCTCTTTCTAAGTGCAATAAAACCGGTCCGAAGCGGGCCCTACTCGTTTGTGAAACGAAACCATACCCCGGCTCATTTCTTGTAGCTTTTTTTTATGATGTACATTTCCGCAAAACTCGTGTTTACAATCGAGCGAGGCCTACGTAAAGACAAACTTGATCTTGTTTACCCTAGCTAGGGGAACTAGCGGGAAAATTTCTACCGTTACCTACACTATATTATTATTTATTAAGCAGGTAAGTATATGTTAAACAAAATTTTCCCAAAAACCATTTCTGTCTCGAGGACTTAACGCGATTTGGGTTTAGTAAGTTATTACTAAAATAATAACAATACGTATAAAGATGACGTCACAAAATGGAAAAGATTGGCCATTTTCTTCTAAAATCACACTACTTACTTATGTAGGTCCTTTTATGAAAATGACATTAATAAAAAAATTTAAAGGAAAAATAATTCATCTTCAAAAATTCACTTGCGGCGAGATTAATAAATTAAAAAAGTAATAATACCTAATAAAGATAAAAACCTTCTATACTTAATTTACTACTACCCCACGGTTTCACCCGCGTAAGTCCCGTTCCCGCGGGATTATCGGGATAAAAAGTAGCCTATGTTTATTCCAGGTTTCTAGCAACCTATACTCAAAGTTTCATCGCAATCGGTCCAGTAGTTTTTGCGTGAATGAGTAATAAAGTCGTAGACATACATACATACTTGCAAACAATCGCGTTTATAATATAAGTATAAGTAAGATTTATAAATGCTTAGGTTATTTATTATTTTGAACTATAGTATAATAAATAGCAGAATAGTTGGTAGCTGTACTAGGTACCTACCTACTAGTAACACGCAGTTTAGTGGAAGAATTTGATTGAATCATCGTAATTCATACGTCATTGTTTGGCATTGGATGTTTAGAGACCTTGGTAGATCGATACTGAACAATTAACGATAAGGAATATCTTGTTTAGTACACACAAACCTGGAAGGGCTACCATACCACAGCCGCTCTGTTACCACATTTCTGTAAACATCACAGCGCCATCTAGCCCCATTGTAAGCTACTAAGCTTGTGTTAAGGTGACTAGACAACGATCGTAGTGAACGTGTAATAACATTTACTCTGTGTTCCTGGTATGAATATTTTGTCCTAATCTGCAGTCTGTACAGTTGGGATATGCAGCAATAAATCTAGGTATCGATAAATTCTACCAAAAGTGCAAAAAGGTGTTCATGCGCACTCATCTATAAGATTCAATGTTGAGATTATTATAATAATTATAGAACGTTTCTTTCCAAACCAGTTTCTGTAAAAAGCCTGCAACGTCGTTCGGTTCTATCTAAACCGGCCTCGCGAGTTCTCTCTTGCATTTTTATGCAAAGACTTCGTACAGAAGTACCTAACTACATTAGATAATTTCGGCGATTAAGCCATAGCTAGGAGCTGTTTATTTCGTGATGCATACAAAAGTTAAACAGATAGCCTCCGGTCACTCTGTTACGGCTGGTTTTAGAGAAATTTAGAGACTGGAGTAGTCGTCATCGTCGATGTAAAGGAATCGTTAGCAGTGGTTATCGGTAATTTCTGTGCAAAGTTGCCCTGTGGCTTTTCAGTGATCAGTCGTGCCATGTCGGCCCGGGAGCGGGCCGTCATGGCACGACTGATGGAAGTTTTTGCTCGTCCGGCATCGAGGAGTGAAGCAGTCGCTGCACTTATGCCGGTGTCGCTGCCGGCGCGATGTAATCGTGTACTTTCTACAGCTGAGCGGTCCGATGCGGTTTCACTTTCGTGCGACGACGGAATGCGGCCGGACCTCCGACCCGCGCCCGCGGTGTCACTCCCACTCCCTCCCAATATATGCAACGCACTCCAGCAATCATCGCCGGTTTTGCATTTCAACGATATATAACGGTAGGCTCGGCTTATAGAGGCTTTAACGGTTCTTTCAATATAGGTGTAAGTACGCTGCTGTCCTGTGGTAGATATATCTTTAATTCCATGGGAGAAACAGCAGTATGTTTACGGGTCGTATGTCGGTCAGAGTTGGCGTCGTCGATGAGCTATCTGCACTAATATCTTATTTGTGTCATTAGCGCCAAATGCCAGCCGTTTGGCACGGTCGGTGCTGCGCCCGCGCCGCGCTGGCGTTCCCTTGCGTTCGATGCACCGCCCTGGACCGCACCGGCTAAATTCGGGACCGTTGCATCACACATCACTTTCGGTTTCGTTTGTCACGCGACTATTTTAGATCGAGTGTCGATTATTAGAACGCCGTTTTTAGACATAGCGACCCACAGGCGACGGATAGCCCGTTCCGCACTCATACACTGCGATGATATGACTATGACTAACCGGCAAGATACTCAGGAAACTCGTTTTAATTATTTTACTACAAACGTAACCTCGTATTTCCTATTCAAATAGACCGACGATATCTAAAATGGGCTACTATAATGTGCGTTCAAAGTCGGCGGCAGGTATGTAGTCTCGACGTACAGGAGTTATCTCGAGTTTGCGGAACGTAACCCGATCCTTATGCAGCGACAAGCGAGCGAGGTCGTCGCGTCCGCCTCACACGACACAACTTACTTTTATAATGCAGAATACCCAAAGGCAGTATCTTTGACATAAGACGGCACATACAGTTGTACCACAATATCCACAGTAGTCTGTTGATTTGGCAGTACAGTTCTTCAACATGCAGTACATATTTAGTTCAACCGAATGTTAGTCAAATACCTTTTTCTATAACATAAATTGAACAACCGTTGCCCGATACGCTTGGATAGCTAGCTATCTAGTTTTTAATAGCGGAATTACCCAGGAAACATCTTATGGTCAAGCTGCCTCACCTGCCGGGAGCCAGGGGCAAGGGTCCGCCCATGCTCGTGGATTGCGCAATTCTGTCACACTTGGATGACGTGGGCGACTCGTGCCCGAGAACAATCGACACTTCACTAAACTAAACAAGCGCTGGAATGCGGGCTTTTGATATGATTACAAAAGCAGTGTAACGGCGAGAGGCTAACGTCAGATCGGCTCCTGTGTCGACTTCAAATCGACTACATGGTAATTGCATGCGAACATGGCGCAGACGTCGTGCCTACATCGAGTATTCGTAGAGCGTATTCGTGGGCGACTAGATTTTCCGATGATCGGGTTGGGCCACTCGTGTAATGTTGCCTCGTGGTTCGAACGCAGCGCTGAGCGCCGCAGCGAAAGTCTTGTTGACCTTCGGTTTCTAGATATGGGCGGCAATACCCACCTAACATCGAGACACCTAATTGCGATTCGTTAATCGTTCGACATTAAACACGTTATTTTAAACGCAAATACAAGATTGATGGCCATTTTCTTACTCAGAGATTGCTGCTTACGGCATCGAATCGTTAATCGCAACTTTTAATTCTCATGTAGATGTTTACTTGGAATTTTCTGCTGATCGCATACCTTGATACACACCAGGCATCGAGATATGATCGACGATACTTCGTTGTCCTGTCTATCGTGGACAATATTTTCTGTAGTGGCGCTGGCGCGATGCGTATGCGCACATGTGAGATTGCATCGTTATCGGTCGTTTTCTTCTTAGTAATATTAGATTAGGTACTTTTATTATTTTGTTGACAGAGAGATATACAAATTGTTTTGAACACTTGTTGTTTTATTAAAGAGCTATATCCAGCATCTATAGACAATAATGATTCAAAATTACCTCTATGATTCACCACCCTCTACCTCTAACAACCATTTTGGATTTTCCTAATAAAGCAGACGGTGTCGCAACGTGTGATTCAGTCCCCATATTATCTTTTTCCCAAAACTTATGATATTTTAAATTAAAATAACAGTTTTCGTTGATCGACATGATTATAATAACATGTTTGTCGTAGTGTCATTGAGCTCCACTGAGCGAGACGAAGGTGCTCTCCTAATCTTCGGTGCCAAACCTGAAGGAGAATTACTAAGAATTTATGTGTTTTACGGCGATGACGCTGAGCGGTGTGATATTGACACTCTGACAGTTTGTTTATTTAGTTGATGGATGCAGTTCAAAGTAGTTTGTTTACTCTTCCTACTACAACCATAGACTAAGGTTCAACGACTCGTTCATCATGCGAGTACGAGTCTCGTCTCTAATTGTACGCTTCCGGAGCGGATTCCATCGACGGCAACCAGCCTAAGACACGTTCTCGGCATATCCTGCCCGACTGAAATAGAGCACACTTGATACACGGAGCCATTGTGAGAACGAACATTTTATAGCTCATACACTAATTCTGTACTAATACAAACGTCACCGGTGATGGATCCGACTAAGCAGTCGTTGCGTCGACCGTAAACGGTGTTATTCCAGCATACCACACCGAGGATTTATGGCGACTCGACCGGCGCTGCGTAAATATAATTAGAGAGGCTATTTATCAGCTCGGCGGAAGGGCGCTCAGTATCGCCGCAGTAAATCTACCGCGGCCTCTGACGGCTCAATCCGCCGTAGGAGCGGAATGTCGCGGCTTAGAGCCGTGCAGCCGAACGCCGGCGAATTTGTCCAAATCCATTCCTATAAGTCACTATCAAGATGGCCATGCGTATGGATTAGATAAAATTGATGCGTGTAGCCTGACTGGAATGGAATTCCTATTCGAGTCTGCGTGCGGAGTGTGTTTGTTTTGGTATAAATGTGTGAAGTAAGCAGCTAGTCCAAGGGCAGATGGCGCGTGCGCAGCGACGCGAGTAATTGGAGCTCTTGGTAGCCACCGCCACTCGACACTTTGCACACATATCTTACTGTTTAATGATTAATGTGAGACAAATCAACTTAGTTGTAAAAACAAAACTTTGATTTACAAAGTCGTATGACTGCGTTTTATAACAAGTTTGTCTTTGGAATTCTATTAATACTTTTTGTTTTTATGCGGAAGTAGTTGTTAAGAAATTGTATATTATAAACTTAGAAGTGTAGGTTTCTAAAGTATTTTGAGAACAACGACAACAAATTGGCTGTTAGCTACAAGACGCATATTGGATGGAATTTTACCTAGACAGGGTGTGTCGTTGTACGGTTAATAAATGCTGTTGCATGGAGCGAGTTAGACTTCGGCTCTAGTGGGGTGGTCGAGGATTTGCATAAACCGTGCCTGCTTTAGGCCAACACCGCCCTTGTACATCTATCAGCTTGCAGTTACAATGGAGATACTTACATATATATCAGGAAATATCAAAGAGAAAAAAGGATATTTCCTTCATTTTAAAACGGATTGTCTTTTAAGATTTGCCTTCGGACTGTCACCAGAACGTGGAGATATAAAATGTTTGTCATCATAAAACCGTTTATGAAGCACATCTTTAAATGGAAATATAAGGAACTGTATAAAAACATTCTCAAAAGTTACGATCATAAAAATGTGTACCGGCAAATCACGTTTTCTCAATGTCACCTCGTATCTGTGGTTTTATGATACAAGTTGGGCAGAAGGAGCGAGTCAACGCATTCATTGTCCGTTGTTATTGTAGCGACACATTAAAAATGTTTCCTTTGTCATGTAACAATATGCGAACCGCCCATGAATATTTAATAGGACCTGCCATAGCCGTGACCTTTGTTCTCGCCTTTCTCTGACTATTGTTCTTGAATAGCCCTTTCGTAGTACTAATCTAATGATTCCTTTGTTTCAGGTATGCATCATTTTCCATTTTATAACGCAAGTATGTAATACGAGTTTTGGCGGGAACGCGGTGAGGTGTTGCTAAATTTTCATTTTTGTGAAACCTAGCTCAAATGCGTGTAAATTGTTTAATTTCGGGGACATATTAATCAATTTAGTTTCGTGAATGTGTACAAATGTAGTGAAAGTGAAAATCGGTGCAAAACATGGACTTTAGCGTTGTCTCGAAAGCTCCGTGAGCAATCATTGTAAATGGCCGCCATTTTACCATGATTTCCTCGAACTTGATTTTAAATATGACCACATAACTGTTTCGATGCAAATAACTTTATAAAAATAAAATATTAATAATAGTTGACACTGTCTAATGTCCAAATAGAAGCCATATAATGAAGATGAAGAAGTATGTAATACTAACAGATGTATTTCTTTAAAATACTTTAAATTCATTTATCGTTTACTTATCTATTATTTCAAAAAAATTTACTTAAGACTTAACTTTATTAATTGTAACTATTATATTAAATAGAAGTGTTGTTTAGCTTTATATCTTAAAATGTTCGACAAAAACGACCGGTTTTGGTGACGTAACCTGCGCTGTGACCGATCTAACGATTATTATCCTTTCAATTGTTGACTCATCGACCTGTGCAACCTGTGAGAAATCATTATACGTTCCGATTTAATTAACCTTTCTGATGACTAACTTTTTTAATATTCGCATTTTACTCTTTTTATTTGAAATATTATATTCGTTAGTAACGGCTGTTGACTAGATGTTTTTGTATCTCGTTTTTTTGTCACTGAATTGTTCTTGTTTCTTGACGAGCTCTTTGATTAACGATTGTAACTTGATATAGTGTGTTTTAGGTCCACACCGTACCTCCCACACTAGTAAATTAATTCAGAGTCAGAAAGACACCCACACGACGATCTAATACAGAGTCTTGTAGTAACAAGATGGTAATAGTCACAGACTCCGATACATACATAAGTAAATCAATGTTATTTGTTAGTAACGAGACAAATCAGGAAAAAAATATAATTGTTGAAGTAAAACAAGATCTAGAATTTGAAGGCTACAGTTAATGATGGTTAATGTAATGTTGTAGATAGAAATTGAACTGTAATGGTTATGGAATTGCCGGAATTTGCGTTAGTTTTATAACTCAGTTAATGTTTTTGCTTCAATAAGCCAATGATATTAGGGAATTAGACAATTTTGCATAGCACGATGACGTGATTATGATCACTTATGATAAGACGATAGACGAAGGTGATTAGTTTATTAAATCACTAATGTGCATTGCAAATTTTGAAGGTTGACACATACATTTGAATATATTAAATATCTGCCAAAATAGTTGGAACATGTAAATAATTTGTTGCATGGATTGCTCGCGAAGATACTCGCGAAGATCTACCCTTTTTGAGCGCCTGCGCAATATTTTGAAAGGCTACTCTCGATTATAAAGCATCACTTTCTACGCCGCGCACGCGCAGTGTCAAATGAAGTGTGTCGCTTTGCACTAGACAGCTGCGCGATAGACTAGCATAACGTGCACCGGAAACCATCAATTTAGATAGCGCGCCGGATTGCCACCGCGAAGCTTCTACTGTAGGACGCATCGGTTATACGGAGGAAGCAGTGATTTATGACCTTCATTGTTTTGTGGCTCATATATTCCTTGAACTTCCTTATTTCATTGAAAGTGAACTCGTTATCCAATATGGCTTGAAAAAATCCATCATACTGTCAGAACAACTCAATTAGAAACCTATCAGTCGCCAGGACGTGTGAGGCATCCATTGCCATTCGTTTTTATTATTAGATTTGCAGAAACTGTTGTGGCTCGAATACCAGATGTCCCGAAATGCGTGTAACAAAACATCTGCCACGTTGTCCCCCTAACGGCGCGTCAACAGACCTTCGCACAACTATATTGTATCAACTCGAGCGAAACCGGTCGCTCGCCGTCTTCGATTGCTTTTATTTTACCGAATGTTTTCTAAAATAAAGTCGCATGTTTAGGGATCCAATATTTAAAATTGATTCCGCAGTGATTCTGTTTACACAGAGTTTCACACGGCAAATTAAGTATCGCTATCTGATGCTTTTCCGTGACCAATGTGGAATTCTGCGGCGCAGTCTCTGCTCACTACTCGACTGTGCTGTTTTGTTTGCATATTGAATGTTACCGAGTATGGTATCGGGTTTATTTGATAGTGAGCCGCCATGCCAGTCTCTCGCACGTTATCGGCCACTTTCTCGCAGCGCCCGAGACGATGCCGAAGTATTGTTTATGAAAAGCAGGTCAGAAGAAAGCGACGGAGGGGCGAGAGCCGGTCACTCGCTGATATCTCCCGGTGAAGAGGTCACGGCCATTACGCTTAAATAAACCGAACACGACCACGAATTTACCTCGTCGTTGCTACTGTTAACTGTAACAAACAACCGACTTTTTGTTCCTCTCCGATGATAGTAGATTTCTCTTTGCTCGTTTTTCTACCACTAATTGGTTCTGTTTGCTTGCGTTTTACGCGATCGGTATTTGCCGGTTGACTTTCAAAATGCATAGATTAATTTTGTGTCTAAATGCAACCGTTCCACCTAGGGGTTAATTCCGATATTAAAATATAATCCCAGAATATTATTTTAACAAGATTGCCATTGCAAGCAATACGCCTAAAATAAAATTTTAACTTGCAACTACTGCTATCGAAATTATATCGAAAAAAGTTATTTGTCAAACGTCACGTTTTAGATTTAAGGTTGACAACGTTAATATGTAGTTATCGAAATTATATCGAAAAATGTTAAATGTTATTTGTCAAACGTCACGTTTTAGATTTAAGGTTGACAACGTTAATATCATTTAGTACAAATTTTGTACAATTTTACGCGAATATCATATTAGATAATATGTTAAGTTGTCGGCTTACGATAATTCTTTGAAAAAAGGAGTAGTATAATTTTTTCGTGTCTGTGTGTCTGTCTGTGTTGTATAAGTGTTTTCTCATTCCAAGGCCGGGGCGTGTTCAGTTTCATGTTTCGTTACCAATGAGTCTTTATTGCTGTTCCTTGGAAATAAACTTAAATGTCAATTGTTACCCCGGACGTGACCGAGTAGCGGACAATTTCCCATTTATTTACTCACTCACAGACAAAACGAGTACTAAAACCTAGTGTTCATTATTATATTCATAAAATTTTAAAATATTTTACACAAAATTCTGCACCGACAGGATTAGAACCGCATCCTTACAATAGGTTGTAATGCATCTTTCCGCTTGCACAATTTTTTTTTAAATTTCATTGTTAGGTACATAAAATGCTAGCCTATCAAAGTAAATGTAAAAAATTAAACAAAGTAATATTCTTTATTCTATTATATTCTTGTCATATATAAATGAATCCCCTTTAAGACGGCTAATTAATAAATGGTATATTGATTAATTAATTACAGAGCGCGGATTGTAATAATAAATATCGCATATTAATTGCAAAAAAAATAATTAATTAATAGCTCTGTAACATTATTTCCTATGTATGTATGTAAACAGTCTGTGGGCTGCGCCTACGCATGTTCAATCCAATAAATCAAGGAGACGGTCACCTCCAGTGGCTTAAACATCGACTCATATAATGAATATACATGTTTTATGTTCTAGGTAATTTGTTAACCACTTAAAATTTGAGAGGTACTTAAATATTCTATGTTTATATTTCAAATGCTGAAATGCAGCACTGGGCGTTCTTAGAAATATTTTAAAGAAAAAATACTTACTTCAATTAAGCAGCTTTTAAACACAAACAATCCCTTACTTACGATTTTAAACTAACATGGTTATTTTCACTACTAAAATTACTTAATAACGGGGTATTTACCATGTTTAATTAAACATGGTAAATACCCCGTTATTAAGTAATTTTAGTAATCCCTTACTTGTTTTAAATTTAGAAGCTGCCTAATTATTTTGGTAACTCAGAAATATAATAAAGAAAAATACGGCTACAAAAACACAATACAATATAATCGACACAGAGCGGAATACGTTGCGTTGAGTTTATGTAGATGTAATTTTCCTATAAAGTTTTTCTGAGTAATACTTAAAATAATTAGCAGCTTCTAAATTTAGAATTAGTACTTATGACATTTTTTGCGTTTGAGAGCCGCCTAATTGTTTAAGTATAACTTAAATTT
Source organism: Idaea dimidiata (assembly GCA_949358125.1). Classification (NCBI taxonomy): domain Eukaryota; kingdom Metazoa; phylum Arthropoda; class Insecta; order Lepidoptera; family Geometridae; genus Idaea; species Idaea dimidiata. The sequence continues at coordinate 29,158,998 of OX442326.1, forward strand.
TGTTACCGTATCTGTGTTCGGCAGTGTTGTAAAAATGTTGAATAAGTAATTTTATTTAGCAGGAAATTAAACCAACATGTAGTTTCTAATGAGGTCCTTATTCTACATTTACATAGCAAGATTGACAAGGCTATTTAATCATAAAATTGATAGACTTGACTTTGATTAATTAAATCTAATTATCATAAACCGAATACAGTCATTTTGAAAATGCTATTGAATCAATTCAAATTAATATCGCAGATTGACTGCAATAAAATATTAACCCAAAAATGACAAACGTTAGTCTCGAAAAACTTTTTTATCGAAACGGTTAAAATTGAAATCGAAGATCGACTGCAATATTATTGAAATTAATTTAACAATTATAACACGCGAATTACCATTCTGTAGATCGCATGTTATTGTATAACATTAATTGCAATCGCTAACCCATTTCTCACACTATAAACTCAATATAAATCACTTAATTCTCACAGGAAGGGTCCAATATTGTAATCAGCGAAATTTCTATTCAGGATGGACCGGTGAAACGGTACAGAATACCTGAGCAAGCCATAGACTTGGCTATGTTCCCAGTTGTTGCACTAGCGTGCGAGTTAGCCATAGTGGGGATTGAAACTGGGAAAATCACAGTTTATGTGAAAACTAGTTTCACCCACGTAAGTCCTGATCCCGCGGGAATATCAGTATGTGCCAAACATATAAACCTTCCTATTGAATCACTCTATCTAGTAAAATCCGCCGCATCAAAATCCGTTACGTAGTTTTAAAGATCTAAGCAATATAGGTACATATAGGCTGAACCATTTCAATAGGTTTTCAGAGGGATATCTTAACTATAAGAGATACAATAAAATGCTGGAAGGAGTTGCGTTTGACAAAAATTAAAATGGCATTATTAGATTTTTATAAAATTTATTACACTAGCCAGGAATCGAACTTCGTCTTTTTGCAAAAAAAATAAACATCCTATATTATTGTACTATCGATCGATAGTGTTGCTCATAGAGATCATATTCTGAAAACAAACATACAAAATCGAAAGAAATGTCTATTTTTTAATACCTAAAATATTTATAACAAAATAAAATCGAGCCGGATTTGTAAACATTTAAGACGAAGAAACAGAGGCGGGCCCAAAAACGTTTATTTTAATAACTAGCTGCGCCCCGCGGTTTCACCCGCGTAAGTCCCGTTCCCGTTTCAGTTCCCGCGGGATTAAAAGTATTCTATGTCCTTCTCCTGGTTCTAAGCTATCTCCCCACCAATTTTCAGACAAATCGATTTAGCCGTTCTTGAGTTAAAATGGTGTAACTAACACGACTTTCTTTTATATATATAGATAATAAAAACCACTACATTAACAAAATAATGATAAAGTAGGAATATGTCTTTCGAAGTGCACTTGTGAGTTGACTCGTATTCTTAAGCAAGTTTAGTGCCTTAACCGTCCCACGGTTTTATTTCGATAGAACTGGGAACACGGTACTAATAGACCAATTAGCGAATTGTAAACGTCTCATTTTGTAACAAGAACGTTTGTACAGTATTCTACATTATATTGCATTTAGTAATTTATTGTACTGAACTTACAGGAGTTCATGTCAATGGAAACAAACTAATAGTTCTGCATTTATAGTCCAGTAAAATTGTATGGGATCTTATGCGTTAAATCCAGTAGCTGTGATTTTTTTGCAGGCGTATTTATGATGATAGTCTAATGAATAATCCAAGTTTGTGACCTCGAGCGCCGAACGCTACTATAATGTCACCGCTAAAATATCGGCCGTTTTTCATGTTTTGGCGATTTTAACCCTAGAGGACCAGTTTATGATAGTACCTTTTCAGGGCGATTAAAAAGTAAACAAAATTTACCGCGGAAGTCCTGATCCCACATCAATATTGGGATCAAAAGTAGCCTATGTCCTTCTGCAAAGTCCTATCTATCTCTTTATCAAGATTTATCAAAAGCGGCTCAGCGGTTTAGGCGTGCAAACGTAACAGACATACAGACAGCGTTACTGTCGCATTTATAATATTAGTATGAATTGAATTATGATCTTAAAGCTGTTTTACTAAATGGTTATAGTATACTGGTTCTTAGTCGATTGAGTTTCTTCGTCTTTTAATAAGGAAGCCCTCGTAGTTGTTTATAAAACACCGTACAATACACATCTTACTTCTTACTAATATTATAAACGCGAAAGTTTGTATGTAATATGTATGTATGTATGTGAGGTTGTTACTCTTTCACACAAAAAGTACTGAACCGATTGCGATGAAACTTGGGACCTGGATTAACACATAGGCTACTTTTTATCCCGATATTCCTGCGGGAACGGGACTTACGCGGGTGAAACCGCGGGGCGCAGCTAGTAACACATACGCTAGAAAAATAAAGTCATAAAGTCATTACCTTTATAACGTACTTAGATATAAGACTTACCACTTTCTCCTGATTGACACGGATAAACTAGTAATTGTGAACTAATACTGTATGTGCATGTATACTGCTAAGTGAACATTAATGGTGAGTAGCCTACCCTCACTATAAAAAATGTGTTTTAAAATTGACTATTATTTCTAAGAACCATGTTTGTATGCCCACGTGGTAGGACTAGAGATTCTTTAATTGTGTATACATACCATCTGTTTGTACCTAGATCCACAAACAATAAATCATTTCATTTAAATTATTTCATTTCATAAATATGCATTCAAGTAAGTAGTTACATTGTAAATATTTTATGCTAAATTGTCAATAGTAGGTAAGCCTTGACGCAAATGCATCGTATCCAATTTCATATCCAAATCGATATGAGGAAGGCTTTGCGAAGTCAATGAGCACTTGAGTCTCGATGTTTTTATTTTATTTGTTTAATACACTTTACTTTTGACGGTCACTTCCATGATGCGTCAATATTCTTGGCCTTCAGTTACAAAGATCCATTAGGCATGCAAACGCCACATATGTAGCAAAACTTTGTTGAACAGGAATTCACAGTAGGAATATACTGAACAGTATACACACAATTGCATGTTTTCCCAGGTCTTAATCGCGTAATTTTTACGCGACCAAAACCATTGTACAGTCAGCAAAGGACTGAGGGTACCAGGTGCATATTAAAAAGTTTTTTTTTCTAAAACGTTTCAGTAATTATTGGTTATTCTGCATAAAATAACTAACACTCTGCATGTTTTAGTGATATCAAAAATAATAATAAATAGTTGCTGAATCATTATTGAAAATAATGAAAGTTTAATTATGCACCCTGCAGGTACCCTCAATCCTTTTCTGACCGTACCATGGTTGATAATTCGAGATAAACATCGCGAGTTTTCAGGTGACCCCAATTCCCCAAGGGCTCTGCCTGCTATCAGAGATAATCTATGCTATAAACAAACTATATTATGATATCCATTGAGATTCTACGAATCCTAGTGAGTTTTTGTTTTGATTACTGAGGTTTCTTTCTTGTAATCGATACCTTACAGTCATCAAAATATTACAACGCAATAAATTCTAATTTGCACGTCCTTTTTGCACTGTGAAATTGTTTTTAAACACTTCCGCGTTGTTTTAAAACACGTGTCGATAAATTTGTAATTGTTTTGTGCCAAATTCGACTTCGTTGTGGGTGGCTAGTGGCTCCAACGACAGGCAGTTTGTAGTTTTTTGCACTTGGAACTACTTATTTAGACACAAAATAAATGTGCTCGAATGACTCAGGGCCTCCTGTGCGGTTCTAATATGATTATAGTTGTAACACGTCTAATGAACTTTGGGTAAGTAAGTAGGTATGCTAATTTAAGTATACTAGAATGGAATCTTTTCTATTCGATGTCTGAGTAAGTCGGTTGAGTGAATAGCGGTTTTCGCGTGTGTCAATAAATAAATATAAATATATTCTACAACATTACACACAGCGTAAGTTAGCCCCAAACTAAGCATTAGGTATGTGTTATGGGTACTAGACAACAGATATACTACATATTATACCTTTTTTTGTAAATACATACAAATGATACACAGTTTAGAAACTATTTTTTTTAAGCATAAATACTTGCAACCAGCGGGAATCCAACCCGCAACCTTCTGTATTGCAGTCGGTCCTTCGCCCAACGCGCGCCACAAAGCTTTCAAAATTCGAGTTTATTAACATGTAAAAGAAAACAAGCTAACTTGAAATTCCGATCCATGAACTGGCTCCTTGGGCGTAAATCGCGGCTATCGGTCAACAACAAGCTACTCGTCTACAAAGCGATCATAAAGCCAATATGGACGTATGGAATTGAACTGTGGGGGAGTGCTAGTAACTCTAATGTGGAAATCTTCCAAAGATTTCAAAACATTGCCCTAAGAACCATCACGAGTGCACACTGGTTTGTAAAAAACAGCGAGATACACGAACATTACGAAATTCCTACCGTAAAGGAAGAAGTGAAAAGAACTAGCCAAAAGTACAAGCACAGACTTAACACTCATGTCAACCAGCTGGCGAAAAACCTCTTGGACAGCAGGGACCTGGACCTGGACGAGAGAGAGGCATAATAATAGACAGCAGTAACGGGCATGATCTTCGCTGGAATATCACCCATAAATAGAGACATACAGTGACAAGATCTGATTATGGCTAAATAGCCGATGGCAGATTTAACAAAAAAAAAAAAAAAACATTTAAATTTTACAGTCCTTATGATTATTCATCTACAATAGACACTGCAAAATCGCACACTACCGTGTCGATTATTTATCGAACTTTTAACCTTTCACATGCCATGTCCACATAAAACTGTCGATGCAATAAAAACTGTTAATTTAAACGTTGTCATTTTAATTTAACATTTCAATTATTTAACTGTGATCGTAGTAAGTACTACGGAAGCTCGTACTGTTAATTAATTACATTCGATATTTCACTCGTTAAGTTGCTAAGTTATGACCGGTTAAGTGCGTATTAATGGAGCGACAACGGTGACCTCTGGGCCTCTCGAATGCCCACAGCCGGCTTTGTGACTTCATTTTATCTCGCCAGGGGTTTTATCTCACCTTATCCGTGCGAGTGCATGACCAAATCGCTTTTTACCATTTAAAGCGGTGTTTATTTTATACAAAATGAGTTTTTTGCCTTCCGCCATTTCTTGAATGCGTTATCGTTATCAATAAATATAGGAGACTGATTGAGTTTAAGCAAACGCGATTGTATCTCTCTTTTCATTGTTCACAAGGTTTTGTGTTAAATATTTGATCAAGTTTTTTTTCTTTATCCGCGTGAAGAATGTTTCTATTTATCTCTAAATTACTGATATTTCAGTTTACGAGATTATTTTTATATATATTTTGATATGTGGGTGTATGAACCTTATCTCGACAGATGGCAAGTGCCTATACACTATACAGTATACAGTCTATGACATAGCACGCTCATCTAGAAGATTCCCCTGTTTACAAGTTTCACAAGTACAAGTAAAGGCTTAGGAATAAGCCTTCCATTCTGAGTCATCATTATCAACCCCATACTCTAGAAGATTCACCTGTTTACAAGTTTCACAGGTGAAGGCTTAGGTAGGAATAAGCCTCCCATTCTGTGTAATCATCATTATCATCCCCATACGATGCCACAAATAGCGATTCCGAGGTGCCTCCATCCATCAACTCCCCGCGACCGCTACAGTGTCGTCTTTCTATGTATAATATGTATGTATTTACAAAAGAAAAAATATATAAGTAGTATATCCGTTGTTTAGCCACCGTAACACAAGCTTAGCAGCTTACCACGGGGCTAGATAGCACTGTGTGTTCGTCACAGAATTTATTTATCCACCGATTAGATAGTCTTCCAACACTCCGTTTCGCATTGCATCGTGGTCGCAGGATTTAATCCCCAACAGTAATCAGCCCTTCGAGCTGTATGGCCTGGCCCATAGCCACTTCAGTCTGCTAATTTAACCATACTTAGTAGCATAAAGGCACTTCTAACAGTGTAACTTAATGTGTAAACAACACTATTAATTTCTAAGTCTAGATTCCCAGACGTCTCGCAAGTTAAAACTGTATCTCAATAAATTCCAGAAGACATAATCAAGCGGGTGATCGATGTCTTTTGCTGCGACACAGGTGGCTCCATACATTATAATAATTTTGACCAAAGTTGCAGTTCCTATCTCTAGCCTAGTACATAGTTGAATGTACTTTGTACTGCCATTGCTGTTGTTCTAAGTGTGTCGTTGCGGTCTTATAGGATCCGTTAGGATTTTTTTATGATTGGTGAACACGAATGTATCTACTTGTGAGGTTTTAGCGTTAAAGATTTTCGCACTGACTTTATAACTTTTGAAAGAAGAAGAATGAAAGACAATAGGTTTATTAGGACAATTTGCCGGCCTCAGCAAGAAAGCTGTGTTTAGCAAAGGCACTTAGCCACAGCGCTAGGCTTGCTAGGCCCAATTTGATTTTGTATCTTAATATCTACACAATACATTATTTACCTTTACTCTTCATGATCGTAGAGGTTTTTTAAATATTACTTCTAATGGTTAGCGACGGTCTAAGATGTACAAGACGATACAGTTTACTTGCCACAGACCTCCAAATAGTTCTCCGAATCAAGCACAAATTCCTAGAAACTCATAACTGTGGCATTCATTACACTGTATTTGTATAAAAGAGACTGTGAAATGCGTTGCACTTGCAGCGTTATGTAATCAATAAAGTTGAATATTGCATAAGGTAATTTATCATAATATTGTCTATCTGAGTCGCTCTATCTGGTAACACGGGCAGGTGGGTGTTCTACATTATTAATTGATCCTGTGAATGTGGTGGAACCGTCCACTCCTTTTGTTGCATAGCTCGCTCAATCGCTCTTCGTCAGACGTTGATGGCTGATATTTATTGCTCGTTGCTACTTGCTACCATTTCCTCGTTGCCTGCAAACTATACTGTAATAGAATTCCCCTTTGTCATTGACCTCTGGCCTTGGATGGCTAATAATAGAGCCTAATAACAAAGATTATTCACCGTAAAGTCCGTTACGAGTTTTATTACGACAATTGAAGCGCACAGCTCACCCGTACCTGAATAACAAAGAACTTTTTAAATACAGAAAGCCGGTAATTGGCTAAAGAGTTAGTAGTTCAGACGAGACTGTTGTGATTGCGAACCTTGCTCGACCTGACAGCATTGTGGGCCTGGGAAGACAAGCGGGTTATCACGGCATTAGATCGGAGCCATGAGTCACACGTACCTACCTCGTTAATTTGACGATACTTGCCAATGTTTACTCACAGTTAACCGACACACTTCCTTCCAGTCGTGTCTACTTGATGCCTATTGCTTGGCTGGCTGTACTCTCGACCCCGCGACCTTTATTCAAAGAGGGTAACCCACCAATACAATAGGACCTCTCTGCTCAACTATTGTCTCAATACTTTCGACTTCGTTTCGGTATCGCACGGTTCGAGATAAAGTGGTCGATAGTTTGAGGGATGCCCGTTAGACCAAGCAGGTGCCGATTTGCACTTGACAGGCATGGCTTTCCTATTTTGGCGGGGCATTGTTAGAGTAAATAACGTATACTTATTTAGATGTTTTGATTTACGTCTGACCGTTACATTGATAACTTTGCTCATTCTCTCAAACGGTTTTCTGAATTTGTGAACTCAAGGAATTCTGTTAAATAACCTTGAACGTAAAGAATATTCCAGTATGTTTTTATCGAGGAAGAATTAACAAAATAATGTATAGTTATTTAAATTACTACAATAATAAGCTAAATACCCATAAACATTGTATGTGTTGTCAAGTTTTAAACATGTTATCGACCTATCACGAAATCCGTGTGCATCGATAATTATCACGGAAGGATGATGGTCACCATTGTTCATGATATAGGCAACAATGTACGAAAGTTTATGCACTATCGTGAAAGGAAAATTGATTATTAATAACATATATACATTAATAAAAGCCTTAAAGGCACTTTGGATTCGACGCAAAGCAATTTACATGTAATTTATTTTATTAATCGGCCTCAAGTGCTCGTGTGAGATATTGGTTTTAACAATCGAAAATATCATTTACTTCCTTTTGTATTTTCTTTCACATTCAATCAAATTAATTGTAGTTTCAAAACGATCATTTATGTTGAACGTTTTATTTCTGGAATTAATTTATTACTGAGGTGAAGAAAGGAATGCCTTGTTGATTATACTTATTAATTATGTGGTTTTTTCTGCATTGTTTAATGTCATATTTTTACATTAAGTATTAAGAATACTATAGGTCAAATCACTCTAACAAGAATAATCTCTTTTCAATCCCTTAACATTATTCAAATCCGGTGTTATCATATTGTCTATTTTAATTACCTCATTAAAAACAAGGCTATCCCCTAATTTCACTTTAAAAACATATTTTATTTAAATCATTTTCACCCTTTCTATGTAGTCACCATCAACCTTAGTAATTGTTCTGAGAATCAACCTATCGACCAGCAATATAGACACAATTTTAAGACCAGCTTTATACCTATAAATAGTATACCTACAAAAAATGTATCGAATACACGCTAAAAGTAAAAAAGAATAACATTTATATAGCTTCTACAACATGCTCTAACTACGTTAGCGTCTATAAATTATACGTTTTATGATCAACCTGCAATTTCTATCGCCTATTTATGCTTCTTTTGCTGTGAAAGACTTATTTTTCATTGTTATATTTTTTTTTACAATGAATCACCCTATTATAGTTTCTATTTTGTTTTTGCTATTACATTCTTTATATTTTGTATAAATTTAGTAATATTTTTTTGGTAGTAGATAAAAAATTGTATTCAATAATTCCTTAGTTATTAGGGGTTAAAGTATGAAATTGCCGATTTGTACTGAAAATCTTAATTGTTTATTTTTTTAATTTTTAACAAATTTATTTAATCAAAATAGTTGCCATTATTATCTATACATTGCTGCCATCTAATGGGAAGGTTATTAATGCCTTTGCGATAGAACTCCGACGATCTAGACTGCACAAACTGTGTGAAAGCATTTTGTACTGCCTCCTGGGAAGAAAACTTCTTGTCACGTAGATAATTGTCCAAATCACGAAAAAAATGGTAGTCCGTTGGAGCAAGGTCTGGTGAATACGGAGGATGACGAATGGTTTCTAAGTGCAGTTCCTGAAGGGTCAAAATGGTTTCTCGTGCTGTGTGAGGTCTCGCGTTGTCGTGGAGCAATAATGGTGAAGATCGATTCATGAGTCGGGGCTGTTTTACTGCTAGTTTTGTCAACATGGTTCGGAGTTCGGCACAATAGACATCTGCCGTAATTGCTTGACCAGATCGAAGAAAACTATAGTGAATAACACCATGCTGAGACCACCAAACAGTTACCATTACCTTTTTATTGGTAAGTTTTGCTTTAGGACACTGTTGTGGCATTTGACCTGGGGTCAGCCATTGCATTTTTCTTTTCCGGTTATCATAAAGAATCCACTTTTCATCACATGTTACAATTAATAAAAAATAATAATAAAAAGTTTATTTACTAAGATCTTTACAAAGATTATCTTAAACTATGGTCCCAGCACAAGGAAAAACCTGAATCGCGGGAGACCTAAATACAGTTTTGATTACAATTTTGTTCAGAAATTACAAAAAAGACCCAGGGAAGACTCTGGAAAACGACGGCAAACCGTGACCATACATGTATGAATGAGTTTAGCATGTGACATAAAATATAGTAAGATAAATGCGGGTGACTGGAAGAAGGGGTGAGTAGGTGTATTGTGAGTATGTGGGTATATGGAGTGTAACAATATACCTGTAAAAAAAAAAAAAAGACGGACTATGTTACTATCACAAGTAGATTTTCCACCTCATCGTAATCCAAGGTCAGTAACCATCTCCTTATTTTCTCCTTGACTCCATACAGCAAGCATGAAAGGTTGCAATATTTAAGTGCTCGCTGATATAGGAATGGGAAAGCGAAGGCACGGAATCTTTGCGCAAATGCAGTTTTCACATCTGGAAGCTTGACAATTATTCTACGGGTCGGGACCGGAACGGAAACTTCGGCTAGTGAGGAAGAGAAAACGCTATGATAAGCCATGATGACTCGTTGCAAATACAGCTGTCGTACAGTCAACAACCGGGAATTCGATCCAATATTCCTTCATTTCTGTACCGGTTCAACAAGGCAACACAAGTTTCAACACGCGTTTCTTTCTGCAGATCGGTCAAATCATGAGGCACCCATTTTTCGTATTTTTTTATTTTATTGATTTGACGCAAGTGAGTCAATAAAGTGGGTAAGGTAACGTTAAACCATGCCGCTAATTCCTGGGTAGTTTGACTAGGATCGGCTTCCACTATCTCTCTTAATTCATCGTTATTCACCTGTGTGGGCGGTCTTCCTCGTGGCTCGTTCTTTAAGTCGAAATTTCCATCACGAAAGCGTTCAAACCAAAATCGCACGGTGCGTTCATTAGTAGACCCCTCTCCAAACGCAGCATTGATATTGCGGGCTGTTTCTGCCGCATTAGTTCCGCGTCGGAACTTGTATTCAAAAATCACTCGAATTTTCGCAGTATCCATCTTTCTTGTCTAAATTGAATAACAAAAACAATTGAAAGTCGCTATTCAAATGTTTCACATTTTTTATAAAAAGAACATCACAGAAACCATTTGAAAAAAGTTTCATTCGAAAATCTCAAACCATGAAGATTCTATGTCAATTCAAAGAACCTATTGCAATAAAACGGCAATTTCATACTTTAACCCCTATTACTTTGTTTAGTATGTGAAAATGATTTCACTGTATAAATAACAATTTCTTTGTAAATAATATGGTAATCTTTGTGATTTTTTTAGTAATAATTAATTAGTGGACTTTGGTTTGTTGTCGAAAAGATTCATCAAGACGTCTCACCTTTAATGGCAACGAGTGCTCGGATATAGCACGCTAGGTACAGTTGCAATGTTTAAAATGTATAATTAAATAATTATAATTGCAAATCGAATAATTTCTTGCCGTTTTAAATATTGAAACCGAAACTAAAGACTAAAGACACGTTGCCAAACTGAACCAACCTCAAAGAAAAAACGAAAAACTCGAAGATTGCGCTCTTAATACGATATTATATTATAATAGTTTCATCATATTCGTGTGTCCGTCTGTCTGTCCAAACCGTTTACCACAATTAACTGTTTTTTTATCTGATGATTAGCTTAGCCATTAGTTGCGGTCTTTTAATCACAAACTCTTGTTTGTTACTGCTATTAGGTTGATAGATAGATATACACCTATCTATTCTGAAAATCTTATGTGTCACTTAATTAATTACAGAATTGCTTTCAAGTGTTCAAGTGCTTGCATTTGAGTTAAGTGTTTTCCTTGATTCTTTCCTTTTAACAATGAAAACGGTACATCTTACATGTAACTGGATGTATAGTACTGTTAACTAATTGTTTTGACACCGTACTGTTCTCTTAGTTGACCATGTAGTCCGCCTGAGGAAATGGTTTCATTCATTGTCTCTTGTTTCGCTAATTTCTCTGCTTATTTATATTCAATTTGTTAAGAGTCCGTTTACAATTGTTTTCTTTCAATGACCCAGATAATAACCTCCTACATCGCGTCGTTTTAATCAAAACTAAAAAACGTACGAGTTTTCTCGTAAAACTAAATTGTTTCTTATTATTTATATTATACTCGGACGATTCAGACTCGTAGCGGACTCAGAACCTTGTTTTTATACACCTTAGTAGGGCTTTGTACTGTATAAATTTCAACTTGGTATGCTAATTTAGAGGTGTCACATAGGCTGGGGAGACAAGCGAGTGATCTTTCTTACCTTTTGAGGTACGGAACCTAAATAAACGATAATGGTAAAAAAATTATGTTTTTATCAAGAACATTTTGTAAAAGAGCTCTTAAGTAAGCCACGCGAATCGTTTACAATTTTGACGGTATTTTATTTTCTCTTCCCACGGCTCATTGAAAGCAAACCGTATGAAAGTGACCGATATTCTATTTATTATCACTAAGACTTGTACAAATAAAGTTGTTTGCATACGTAAAGAGACAAGAGCATCATTTCAATAGATGTAACTTTTCGTTTTGCTCACTTTTTATGTCCACAAACGCCCACAGTGCAGTATTCATCAATTAGCAACCTAAATAATCTTTATGTCTACTGTACAGAGTTCAATTTCACTTGTAGTTTTTTTTACTATATGACATAGATTAGTAATGAGTTGTTATAAGAAGTGCATTGCGAGTTGACAGTTCCCACGGAACAGTTTGAAGTCATGAAATGTGAATGACGATCCGTTAGTTGAGCACCATTGCGGGCAAACTCGAGCGGAGTTACATAAAAGTCATAACCTACGTGCTCGATGAATGTCTTTGAGACAATAAGAAAAATGAGGTTAGAGTTATATTTATTTCAACTTATAAATCTCACTTTGTGAAAGAATATTTCGCAGACTACTCCATTTGTTTCCAGTATTCGTGTTCAGCAAAACTTTCGAATTGGTAGTATGAATGTAGGTACTTATAGTATTTGTTTCTTTAAAAATAAAAATTGGTCATCATTGAAGACTTTATAATCATTATTATTATACCAATCGATACTTTGTAATTATAATCATTATTATACGATAAGTGTTACTGGCCTACATCAAATTCCGGAAGCCAATAAAGGCATATATTTCATCAAAAACCTTTATGGGGATCGTTAAGTCAAGTTAAAGGCCGTAGTGCGCCCAAGAAACTAACACTAGGTGAGCCACATCACAACACGAAAAGAAAACGAAGAAGCCTGGTCTTGAAAGCCATTCCTAAATGGCTTGCCTTTAAATTGGTGAGCCTGGTCAAGAAGCAATAACTTGAATGAGTCATCATCTCCGAGCGATGTTCTCAGTTGCTTCTCTCTCGGGAACCAGGGGTCTAGTTTTCTACTTTTACGACTTCACTTCGCACGATTAAGAACTCGAATTAGTGCCAAAAATTAAAGAGTTGTCGACAAACTGGTTCGCAATCGCAAACCCAGTCGATCTCCGTCAATAGGTACATACAGGAAGCGTTAACACAGATCGAGACGAGACGATCAGATGATTTCGGCCTTTACCGTTAATTCTCCGTGTCCGAAGATTTATACCCGACATAATCGGGTCTTGCGGTACCCTATCGCCGTACATCGGCTAGACGTTTGTTAATGAGGGTACGTCTATATGGGGAGCTGTATTAACTTATATTCTAGATTAAAGGGTAATGAAGCAGCTTCTAAATTTAAAATTAGTATAGGAATTTTTGAGATTAGTAGCGTTTCTATATTCGGCCGAGAGAGATACCTTAATATAAGCCTCTCGTAAAAGAATCGGCTATAGACAAATGTTTGCGTGATTTAGAAACAACGGGAGCCTGAAGATTGCAAGAGCCAAATGCAAAAGAAGAAGTGTCTTTTTGTTTTTTTTTAGTAGCAATGTCATTAATGCTGTCTGTCACAGGTTTATTATGGGAATTTTAAGGGATAGAAAATGGGCATGGAGTTAACTAACATAAAGGGCCGCCCTTTGTTCCGGCTAGATTTAAAATGTTCTTCTTGCTAGTTTTTCTACAATAAAGAATTAATCAATCAAGGGGACATCTTATGTGGGCGGGATTTTGGTTGCTTGCACAATAAAGCGTTAATTTGCTATTCGACAACCATTGCTTTTCCAGTATTGACAAATGAACCACTCAATTGTGTTTAGCAAGCACTGTCAGTAAATAAAAGAAAAGGCAAAACTAGACGATATTAGTCAGTTCGAACGTCTTTAAAGGCAACTTCTATTCTATGTTCTAAAGTTAAACCAATGCTACCGGTACTACGTTCATTTTATTCTATACTGTCATTGTCATATGTATGACTCGGGTGAATTCATTACCTATATGTCAAGCTAACATGAGATGTATTCTATCTGTCCCTGTTTGGACACTGCCACTCGTTAAGGATACCGATGTTATGTGCTGTGGATACCGATACAAAACGGTACTGAAGGCTATAATATACAGTCTTATGGACCGAAATTTATATTTTTAGGGTTCCGAGCTTCAAAAGTTAAAAACAGAAACCCTTATAAATCACTCGCTTGTTCGTCTGTTTATTCTCTTGAATTCATTCATTTGACAAGTGTCCGCTGGCAAGATACTTCTGCAATATCTTGCCAAATATAATTACCTATTAGTTTTCACTGACAGCAACCTTACAAACTTTTACAGATACACACATTAGACATGCAATAACTTCAGCAGCATAGTCTCCTCGAGCGAGCTTTTACACAAAAACAAAAAAGATTTTTTGTTAATGTACATTTCCCATAAAACTGGAGTCATGATTCGTGACCACAACATCGTCAATGTAAACTAAAAATCTCGGCAACCGAACCATCCCGCTTCACTTCCCTTAATAGATAAACTGGTGATATCCCCTTACAAAGTCGAGAATAGCAATCATAAAATCTGCATATTTATAAACTTCCTTCGATTAATTAGATCGCTTGGTTAAATGACATGTCAATTAAGAGGACCACCGGGTTGTGATGTGCACGTGATGATGTTACATGTGCTTAAGACGCGGCTAGGTGAACAATATAGACTCTTAATACGCACGGGTTGCGACTACGCGATGAGACACCCATGCGCTTCGGCTGACCTAATTTTAATGACCCAGAGTTGTAAAGATGTTATTATTACCCTACGAAACGTTTGTATTATTACTCAAAATTGCTTTTAAATTATGAATATGGAACACGTAAAAATAAAATTGAACGTTTTGGTGTATTGTCTGTTGCTCCTTTACACTAATATAATAACTGATAAAAAAATAAGCTGCTACTGATCTTAGATTTACGTGAACGAAACCACATGACGCAGCCAATATTTTAAACATATCACTAAAGATAATTAAAAACATATCCCTTAGAACAGAAAAATCATCGTTTGACCAGACAGCCCTAAGTGAAGTACAGTTGAGTGGATGCGCAGGCGTCGAGATGTCGGCCCGATGCACTTACTGATACTGCTTCCTCTTCAGTTATAAAAATACTACCGTCCATGCTTTAAACGATCAGGGAGTAATAAAAAATAACCATGATTAAAGCGGAAAATTTAAGCAAACAACTTCTTGGATAGATAACTGAAGTATGTTAGTAATGAATTATAATGTTGACACACGTTATCTGTCGATCGAGTGTCCGCGAGACGTCTGGAATGTGCGTGTCAAAATAAAACGAAATACGTAATTAATATGTCAAATATTCATTGTAACATTGACATTAATTTTACAAGCTATAATCACAGCGTCATTAAATATTACAAAATTAGACGTCGATATTAATAGGGTTAGGCCCGATACCAAGGGCGTAAGGGTCATGCACACATGTGACGTGTAGCTCACGAACAATCACGATATTGCGTATCCTGCGCACGATTTGTTTTGCTAGCCATTAGCCACTGTGCAATCACACGGCAAATCGCACGCGAAAGCGCCAAGCCACTTCAACTTCAAGGTTTGTCTATAGCGCCTCTAAATTAATCCAATTCATTATGTTGGCATTATAATCGAGCCATAATTAAAGTGCACCAATTAATTTGATACTATCATAGTTTCGAAATATTACTGTTTCAGTTTGTAGATAAAACTCAATGTTGTCTATTATTGAAAGCATTATTATTGTCCAGCTATTCGATTGGTGGTGTCCTTCGTATCGATGCTATTAATTACAAAATCGATAGTTGAATTGTGTTGGCGTAAACGATGAGAGGGAAATGACGCAATTACTCACCTGTAGTAATATAAATTTGTAATTTGTGGTTGGGTTGTCTTTGACACATTTTAGTGATGAATTGAGTTTAATTAGATATTAACGACGCAAATGGTGTTTTTCATTGAGTAATAAGTAGGTACAGTCTAATCGCGACTAGCTTTTGTCCCGTGTGATTGATGCCTCGATTCTTGCTGTATCTTTTTCTTACTTTTAGTATTCTATAGACTTTTTATCAGAAAAAAAAACATCTCGCAATACGCAGACTAACTCGAATGGCGTGTCCGATCAATCACCAGCACTCCATTCAGACGCAACGGCTGTCAACAATTATGATGAATATTCCTACACACGATCCAATTCTCTCGCATTAAAAACATTACGAAATCACCGTATCGAGAATTCGATTGAACGCAGCCATGAACTTAGGAGTAGCCGACAATACAGTCCGTACCATTTGTTATTAATCGAGTACCGTGACAGTATAAAGTACGTATAGAACTTCGAATCAGTAACTGAATTTAAATCCTTGAACGGTATTAACCTCGTTGTGCAATCGTCAATCGATATTGTGCCGAATAGAATCGGGTTCGATAGAATCGAGGCCTACTTTGCTCCTCTCCTGCCAATCGATTTGTTACGAAATGCCCTTTACCGAATTCGATGATGAATTATTATTACAATAATTGATCCATTGTCACTTTGAAGGGCGATTAATCGGTTATAATCGATTGTGCGACAGCAACGTTTAATAAATTGAAAATCATACTGTGTAACATTTCTTAATTAAGTTGATAATCTTTTCTTAGGTTAGTATTGAAGTGAATGTTACCTGGTCACCTAGTATTTTCGCACTTGTGATGTTAGTAAGAATTATAGTACATATATTTATTATTATGTCTCCAGTTCCACTAAAGTTTTTAAATATGCAACAATGTGAATCACATGACCCATAGTTTGTTGTGTCTTCTTCTCATTGGAAAATTTCGCGTTCCTAAGACAGTAGATTGCGATAATGTGAATGTCTTATTGAATCAATGAATCTTGACTTGACTTTGACTCAGTCTTAGACTCTAGAATTCTCTATCGAGAATGTCGTTGTATCTTTATAAAGCATGTCTCAGCTCTCGATTCACGTCAACAACTTGGCAGCACCGATGATTGGCCTAGTTCAATATGTATGTAGCTCACTCAGATGTCCGTCGTCCGTTTGATCAACAGTTAATTTGCCTTGATTAGCCGTGATTGGACAGCGGGTCAGCTCTGCAATTGTTCCGATACTCACTACAATTGGTATCGACCTATTCGCATCTGTATTTAAATAGGTTAGGTACCACGCATATCTGAATAATTGACGTTATCTGTCAATCTGAAAGGAAATGGTGACTATTTAGCCTTATTTAGGTTTTCTTTAGTGCATTTTTTAAACTTACTCGATTTCTTCCCATAATATGTATGAATATGGCTTTAGGGCGATATGAAAACTTTAACATTATATCAATGGAACTATTTATACGGATTGCGTTTGTAGGTAACTTTAATTTAATTTACCTTGACATTGGCCCGTGGTTTTATTAATTTTCTGGAGTATTTTTATTAGTTCTAAATTTAAAGGAAATACTCTCCAAAATTCGCACACAACAGGACTTGGACTTGCATCTTTGAGGGAATCCGTCCCAATTATTCATCCAAGTGTAGGGAACACTTTAAAATAAATCAAAAACGTATTTTTAGTTCTATCAATTTTCTCAAGTATTTTTGCATGCGTTCGGTAGCTTATCGATGACGACCTAATTCGACTCGGCTATTACATCGATTGGTGATGCGCGACACGTCTCGATACGTGTCGTCGACGAACCGATTTATCGCGTCACTAAGTCACTTCACTAGCGGTCGTACTATGTTTTCCCAGTAGAATATTTTGTTGGATAATCGAGCGAAACGGTTGAATACCGAATGTGGTTTCGTCGAAAATTTTTAATTGCGTTCAGAATGCACGAAATGTTGGCATCGGGACACCGATTCTGTACGAATTGATCGATTAATGTTTACCGTTTTTGTTGCAGGTAACGATTGGCTGTTGAGTTTTTATGGTGATACAAGTTTTACGTGCGGATGTTGAAAGTAGGTGGATGAAATTGTGAATGTGCCTCCTGCTTTACTTAACTTTGACGAATCTTCGGTTGATAAATAGGTAAACAGGCGTTAATTGCTATTGATCGGAGTTAAGGTATAACATCCTTTGAATGTAACATTTTAAGATATGGGTATTATTGAGTATCTCAGACCTAAATGAAACAGCTTTTGAAAACCGTATTAGGTCTTTTGTATGATTTTTTTCTCTGGGGTTTATCTTCTTTAAATTAAATATTCATCAATAAGTTCGATCTTTGGTTTTATTCCCATATATCTTTCATACAATTTTGATCTCGATCATTCAGTTGGTCAATAGAGAGATATTCTGATATGTATAGTCCGTGCTTTGACTTTGCTAAGCAAAAACTTTACCTTCGGAAAATTTACAAAGCGGTCTTCG
Organism: Idaea dimidiata; assembly: GCA_949358125.1. Lineage (NCBI taxonomy): Eukaryota > Metazoa > Arthropoda > Insecta > Lepidoptera > Geometridae > Idaea > Idaea dimidiata. The sequence continues at coordinate 29,177,346 of OX442326.1, forward strand.
CGACTATTCAAAGTTTTTGCTTAGTAAAGTCGAAGTTTTTCAAATTTAGAATGTAAACTTGATTTTGAACCTAAACTTTGCATCTCTGTTATGATTATAAAGTTCTTTTTATTTTATTCGTATATCACAAAATGAATTTCGACCATAAATTCTAATTCAAAGTTTATGCTTAGTTTTTGCTAAGCTCAGTCTGAGCAAAGTCAAAGTAAGCACTATAGATTTCAGCCTTAGAGACCTAATTGCCTCTACAACTTTCGAACTGTCACACTAAACCGCTATAAGTGGATTTTTGTGGATCCCTCTGTCTTCAAACCAAGCTAAATTTACAAGTATTTTATAGCCTGCTTAAAATTAGCGAATATTATGTCACAGTTTCCGCGTTAACTATTTTGTTTTTAGCAAATTGTCGGTACATTGTATGCCGGAAGGTTTTAGTGCTACCTTGACGATGCCTTCGATTGTATTTGACTGTAATTAATTTTAATTTCCACGGGTGATGTCACATACAATGTACGAATGTACGCCTACATGGGTTTTGAATTAACGCGACGACGCGTAAAGTACCCAGAAAGTGTAAACGGATGCTTGAGATTGTCAGGTTCTCTCTTAGGATATATTTTTTTTAATTACCTGCGAACGTGTCAAAGTAGGTAATTCGCGCAAATGTTTTTTTTTTATAATCTTTTGAAAAAACTGCTGTTTAACGAAAAATTTAAATTATATCATTTTCATAATTTTTTAATTCGGGAATGTAAATTATAAATACAAATACACCCGCGTAAGTCCCGTTCCCTCGGGAATATCGAGATAAAAAGTAGCCTATGTGTTCTCGGTATCCAGCTACCTATATTCCAATTTTCATCGCAATCGGTTCAGTAGTTTTTTGCGTGAAAGAGTAGCAAAATCACATACATACATATAAACTTCCGCGTTTATAATATTAGTAAGATTCTTCATAATTTGATTTTACAATGCTTTATAGGCGTATATGTAGTTTTTCTTTAAAATTACTCTAGTAATAATATACAAGATGTAACGGGTAAGCCCTTTTAAGCCGAAAGGGGGTTGTTCTAGACGTCTAGGCGAACAACTTTTGTTCTACGAAATTTACATCAAAGTGTATAACTTATTATTTACGACACTATAATCTTATAAGTTAAGGCTTATCTGGCAATTAGCGAACCTTGTAACAGTAAAACAATGAAGTTGCGATAAGAAACCGATAAATTGAACTGTAAACAGTTTTCGTACGGCTTGCCTAACGCCCAGCTTACTTCGGACATGTTTTCGTAACTTACACGAATATAATAAAACACAGTATTTATTACCGGGTTTTATTCGCGTTTTTAATTAAATAACGGCATTGTTACAAAGCTTTCGCTAACTTTACAGTTGGCTTTTTCAAGGTTGACTGAGAGTAAAACCTGGTAAATATTAAAACACTTTATTTATCCGGGTTTATCTCGTTTTTATTCATTGTTCTAAACGAACCGAGCTTTCGCCAACTTTACAGTTGGCTTTTTCAAGGTTGACTGACTGGTAAATATTGTGTTTTATTATGTAAATCGCAGTAACCTTAGACAAAATTACACGAATATGTTTGACTTGAAGATTAATGATCGCTTTACAGTTAAATGTTTTTACTTTTTAAACTCGGCTCTGACGAACAAGCTTTATCACTTTGAAAGTTAAATTGTTCGGGAACTTACTCAAAATAACTCGGGTGAAACCGCGGGACGCAGCTAGTATATTAGTATAGATATAGAAGTAAAGATAAATTCCAAACTTTATCGTCTTACAAGACTTCACATTGAACGTCTGTCAATCAATTCAAGACAAAAGACGGTAAATTGTTAGGTAATTCTAATTACAATTTTGCCCTAGTAAAAGTCGCATAGTCTGCTTAAACAAAAGACGGTAAATTTGTAGATACTAAAGTGAGCTCATAGTTTACCTAACGGCCGAATACAGAATCGGTACTAAAAATTTAATGGTTGCTTAAGTAATTTAGTACTTACCTTTTAAATTCAATTCAATTCCTTTAGTCAGCAAATATTTGAGTTTAGGAGCTGCTTTAATTTAAGTATTATCACTCAAATTTTGAGTTGCGTGTCAGTATTTGGCCTCAAGTGAAAGAAAATTAAAAATTTTGGAACTGCGAAAATAGTTGTGGTGAATATTCAAATTAAGGTTTTTCACTGCAATAGTGCTCTAGGTAGATAATAGATTTATTCCGAAGACAATCCAACCAAACACTTTTCGTCATGTAAACATAAACAATTCATATTCGAAGAATAGCACTAATTATTCCCCCATTATCACTTGTAGGTAGGTACTTACCCCAAAAACTAGATTGGAGCTGCGCTGATTTTAAATTTTGATAAAAATCTTTATTTCTTTTAGCGTAAGATTAGATTTCCAATCGTGTCAGCTTGTTTCGCCAATAAAATTAGAGCTAAGAATTCCCAGGAGAACCATAAAACGTGTAAAGTTTAGCAAGGATTTTAGGTCAAAATAAACAGTGTTTTCAGGTCAATATGTTATGTAAAAATTGTAGTTGTCCAAACAAACTGTAAAGATTTGTTATTCTTGTTAAATATGTAAGTTGTTTATTGGAAAGGAAAGCAAACAAATTGATAAAAGATGTAGTAGAAATGGCATTTCAGCTGGTACTTAATTGGTCTCTTGTCGCAGATATAACGAATTTAAGTAAGTTAAGTTTTGTTTAAGTAACTTAATTAATATCTCCTTTTCTTATTTGACGTCTATCAATTGTCAACTGTCAGATTTTTAATGCTATCTTCGTCTTTTGTTACCGTGCCGCTTGTCTTTTGGTTCTAAACAACTTTGTATGTGGGAATATTTTTAGAATTTAATATTTTGCGAAACTTATGAATAAGCCCATTTATTGACCATGCCGCAGGTAAATGATTGTAGACATTATTACAATGATATCTTTAAAAAACTGTGTCTGTGCATTACCATTTACAAAAACATGTTATATTTGAAGATAAATTTTACGACTGCTTATTGCAAACACCCACACCCTTAGAGGTTACCCTTGCCGTAACTTTATTTAATATTAAATACACATTAATTTGACTAACAAATAACATCTTGAGAGGCAGGCTAGCATTAATTGAAACAGCATAAGTAAACGAAGTCGGCTGGCGAGTGAGTGGGCTGGATTGCGCCGGCGCCGGCAACCCACCTGCTTATAACTTCCAACAGCCACTTGAAAGTTACATTGCTTCTCATATTTTCCCTTGTCGTAGTTACATAGTTGTTCTATGTAAGGCAATAAATAAGTTGTAAATAATCTGATACTTTGATTAGGTAGGTACTTATATTTTAAAGTGTTTTCTATATAGGTTTTGTTCTTCTGTTTTTGCGATGTTGAATTGAACGTAAAGTTATTTTAGCTGGTTTTAATCGCTTTTGCTTTTATTATTTTTAGCATTTTATTAATGCGCTACGTTTTTAAAATCTTTACAGATCTCTTTCTTAGGGGTGGGCTCACACTTGGAAAATTTAGTTTTTGGAAGCATTTTTTCGGGTTTTCTTCCCTTATATCGCGATCCGCCGCTACCCTGTTCGAGATGGCTACGATTTCCAAATTTATTGATAATGACAATTGAAAGTAAATTTAGCTTAAAAGTACCATCAGCAAGATAACTAAGCTGTTAACTATATGATTATACATTTTTTGTTTTGTTTTATTCGGTATTCGATTATACGGTAGTTTTGCAAATTTTTAGGACAATGAGTGAGGCAGATACAGTCTACCATTATCAAAAGGTACTGTAAACTCTTCGAAATTGGCGTTGAAAAAATAAATTAAAAAAAAACGAAAATACAGTTTAATTTCATATCAGAATCGCCAAAACTAAAGAAAAATCCAATTGATACTTGTCAGTCAGTTGGTGCATATTTTACAGTTCAAATAACTAGGGCGTTAGATTTTATTTGTTTATAAAATCCAGTTGGTCTAGGTCAGCCTAATATGTTACGTATTATGAAGACTATAAAATCTTCGTACTGTAGTTTGATGTAATAGACAGTTTTAGGAAACATAAAACACTCGAAAACATCGAACATGTTGTTTTCCATTAAATTGCCTAATAAAAACTGTTTCTTAACAGAAACGCCGCTATTTGTTCGCGACTTAATTAATAAAATATAACTGATGAAATATAACACCGTTTCTAAACATTGAAATATCGATGGTATACATAATTATAGTAGTATTCTTAATATATGGATACTTTCAACATGTTATGGTTACGTTGTTTTATGACATCAGGTCAAGATGTCTTACGCCATTCGATTTCTTTATCGAAAGTAGTGATCTTGAACCTGCAACGCGTACGTCGTGCGCGGCTCCCGTTGAATCGAAATTCGTCTCGGCAGCTTTCGCGGTGCCAAAACCGGTAACAAACCGGGCCGATGAAAGGCGAATGTCAAATGGTTTTTAACCATTTAGCCATAAACGATTGGCTAAACATAGCTTTGTAAATATGAATGTTTCTTTTTTTACATATTGTTGTATGTTTTGTTGCGGGTGAATGTCCTTACAGCTATTGATATCTAGAGCAATGTTCAGATAATGTTTAACGTATTCAGGCGCCAGTTATGTGAATTAGCTGTTCGCCCCAGCTTTGCGGGTGAGTAACAAAGCATAGTAGGTATGTAGCGTGTTTTTTAGACTGCGCCTAATTTCCTATATATGATGTGTAAATAAATTCCGTATTATTCCCAAATATATTCGCCTAAAATCCAGTTATTGACATAATTATTGTGTTATTTTTATAAGAGACTAGCTGCGCACAGCTGTTTCGTCTGCGTAGGTTCCACTCCCGTTGAAATATCGGGATCAAAAGTAGCCTATGTTACTCCTCGGTAATGTAGCTTCGGTGAAGCAGCACTCTAGAAGCCAGTCCAGTAGTTACGAAGCCTATTTTTTTTACAAACAAAAATACATTTTGTTTCTCTTTTATTATATTAGTAAAGACTTGGATAATCAACCCTCAAGTCTGTCATTGTTGTATCCTGATTTTCAAGGTCTGTATCTCTTTTCTATCAGCCATTGACATTACAGACTGCGGAATATATAACTTTTTATTTCCCCCCCTGGCGGATATCAGCGGCACGACGACAAACCTCGCGACATGCATCATGTCAAAGACGCCTGTCTCTCGATAAGCAGGCGGCATGATCGTCCTGCATGCCTGTTGCATTACTTGACATTTTTGTCGTATAGTTTTTATTACAGAACATGGTACGAGCTTTATTTAAGTGTCAAACTGTTAGTTTTAACAAAAAATATTGAAATCATTACATATTAGTCTTCTTGGTTTTAGAGCCTTGTCCATTTTAAAGGGGTCGAATTAAAACTTTTGATTAGTGAATGTTTATGCCTTCAAACCGTGATTGTCTTCCTACATCCTTAGGAATTAGGACTCTCTTGTATTGGATTTGTATTGGATATTTTTCAACGCGCGACATTTTGAGGACATTTACAGTGCATCTTGATCATGATTATACATACAGAGTTGTAATTTGGCATTAGTTTACTCTCTAAAAAGTTACCAAAACTACTATTAAGACATTAATCGAAACAAAACGTTCCTTGGATTATTTTCAATATATCTGTTTATAAATTAACATTAAAATAGACAGCATAAAATGATGATAAAGTTAAAGCACTACAAAGATCTAAAAGCCTCGAGAAACTCTTAACAACAACAGATCCGTTAACTTAACTCGATTTTAACCATAGATTTTAACATTCAACTCAAGCGCACACGGATCACCTAATACCATTTTCCATCTAAACCAAACGACCTTACAGTAATAATCTAAGTACTTATAACTTACATAACTGTACGTAAGGACCGCTAGTAAAACTGTAAGTGTGTTTGTAAACGAGTTTTTAATGCTTATCGGAAGTGCAGATTAGAAAATTGCGTCCGCGCATCGTTCGACCACTTTCACTGACATTGGTTTGAAACTCTGGCTAAGTTACTGCCCATTAATGGTGCTCTAATTGCCGCTGATTAATTGTTTGACTTGCTCGAAAATAAGAAACATTACATTGGCATATGTAGCACAACGATACTTGGTGAATCGGCGACATGAGGAAGAAAAAAAATGTTTGTCCGGTAGTGTTAGCACTTCTCGTTTAAGAGAACTAAACATAAGCTTTAAGGACACGATCTGTCTTTAACTGATGGAAGGTGCTCTTCGGAGGGACCTTACGGGACAGTGGACTGCGCCTGGACCGCCTAAATGGCTGTCAAGTGGGACGTTATATTATAAGCATGGTAGATTAGTTATGAAGGGTATTGATTAATTGCTTGTCAGGTAATTTAACTTAGGCATGAGACATCTCTCCGTTAAGAGAACTAAACACTAGCTTTGGAGACACGATCTGTCCACAACTGATCACGGACGGTGTTCTGAGCACCTGATAGTACAGCCACGGCGTCAAGTGCTCAGCAGCATTTAAGGGGCTTTTTATTTTTAATTGCCTATTCGGGAGAATTAATCCTTATACATGTATACTTAAAATATTGCTTAACAAAACAACCATGATCGATCTTCTTCGCTGTATAAGAAATAATGACTGATGTTACATCCTGTAGTTCGGATGACAAACGAGAAACTGAATCCCTTTTTAATTTGAGTTGAATGGTAGATAAAAATATACTCCAATGTGACGAAGGAAACGTAAAAGGGATAGTCTAAAAGCTTTCAACCTGTATAATTATTATAATATAAGTTAATGAATGAATGTGCGAAATGTAGCGGCTATTTTAGGAAATGTAAAAGCTAAGTAATTAAATTATCCATAAACGCAGGTTTCAATGTTATTGTGTGTAATGGTGTTAGGGAAATTTTAACATCATCAAAGTTAGTATTATATTCACTATTTACAGTAGATATAACGGCCATTTTATACTATATGGTACTTATATAACAACGACTAAACATTAGGTTTATGTAGATTATATGGGAAAAAGTTGAACAAGTTTTTGTGTTTGAGAAAAGTAAGGCTAATCTTGTGGTTCACATTGCTTATTTTGTAGCTTTTATGTCGCTTTACAAAGTTTAGGAAAGTTGGTGATGACTTCGATGTCATGTCACGTATAGTGACGATTTGAAAGGGTCATGACAATTGTAAAGATGCAATCATGATAATGGACATTGGATGAATCCATCCTCATAAATTACTCGTAACTTACTTACCTATAGTTACTTTAACGTCAACTATTACCTTTTAATATAAATATTGCTTTTGGTAACGTTGCGACTTCTCTACCTACCTACCGCCCTCTAAATTTCTACTGTAAGTAGGTCCAACTCTTAAGTGTTGACGTGTATAAGCAATAACATCGCTTCAGTAATCTCCATCGTTCAAGGCCCACCGACAATTTGGCCAAAAACAGGCAACCGGAAAACTCGCCGCGGTTGCCACTGTATAATTTTAAACCCATTAGAAACAAAAATAAGGAAATTATAAACTGAACCCACAAAGTCATTGTCCGACTTCACATACACCGGCTCATAACTCGAATTAGACAAGGTGAACGGTAAGGCACCAATAATAGCTTAATTCTGAGTTCAGAGGAATGTATGGAGCACCAAGTCGGAGTATTGAGTTACTCTGTACCCCTACCATTGGTTAATACATTGTTTCTGTTACTTAATATCACTGTGTGTATTACTGTTGGTGTACCAAATAAATAAATATGTGAAGGAAACTAACATGTCCTAGGACTCACCACGGTCCGAAGACATGGGACATTCGCCAATCCAGGGTAGGCTCCCGGGGCGTCTTACTGCCTAACCCCTCTAAGAGGAAGCTCTTGTCCTGCAGTGGGACAAATTAACAGGCTGATTATATTATGTATGTACTCTGTAACGTTAACAGTTTGGATATGTCCGCAACGCAAAATATTAACTCGCACTTCCGACATGTCCCGATCGGTGCGGCAGGGAACAGTTTAAGCAGGCCCGCTGTGCACAAGGTCAAGCTGTAAACGTTACAGTGCACGTATCTACGTATCAACTCATAGTAGTGGTACAGGTCGTTAGTAAAGTCGTAAACAGATGGATCATTTAGCTCACAACATTGACGCGCGGGATAATAGCGGGATGCAGTTCTACTCATTACCACAGACGTTAACGTCGAGGCTTCAGTTCCTGGTTTATGAGTCGTGCAGCCACCATTAAAACTTTATAACCTGAAGCGTTACCTCGGCTCATTGTGCTTCCAACTCTCGACTAACTGTGCTGGTCGCCTCAATACCAAAGCGAAGGGCTTCATCTAGCTCGCATATTTCTCCAAGCAGCGCCCGTGGTTTCACGTTCCCGTCACGTTTAAGTCTCGTTCCCGCGGGAATTTTGGCCTATTTATAAGTAGCCTATAACCTTCCTTGATAAATGGACTATCAAACACGAAGTTTGTTAAGTTCCTGAGATTAGCGCGTTCAAACAAACAAAAAAAACAAACAAACTCTTCAGCCCTATAATATTAGTATACTAACTACTAACCTTATCTATATTATACTTTAAAAAGCTACATTATTGAGGAGTATAGGATGATAGGACTTTGAATCCCGATATTCCCACATACATAGAGTATAGATTAGGTAGGCCACTGTGAACAAAATATGAGTTGTTGGTGCTTAATACCCACCTTAGAGCGGAATTGTGATTATGGATCCAAAACATAGTCTTAACAAAATCTACTACAATGCCCAATGTGCTTGTACTCTGGACGACCTTAACGAGGTTAATGGCGCTGCCTTCGCTGTGGCACAGTTTTGGGCAGATAATATATGATAGGCCGAACGCTGACGTGCAAAGAAGAGCTTAAGAAAGGAGTCTAAAAAGACTCCGAAACGACGAAACGGCGGGCGCGACATTGCAGCAATGTTGATAATAAGAACAGCGCGGCTAAAACCGGAAAATAAGTTTTATTTTAATACAAAGTAGCAAAAACTAAAAAAACTCAGACGAAGATTACTTCATTTTGTCATGTTACAGGTCCAGCTAATTAAATTTCGTCTGGTTGACCAATAGATTGTCGCAGCGATTGCTGTCTCTCACTCATCTCACATTCACCGGCTCCCAATTAAAATAGTACACAAATTACAACAATCGTCGGCATGCGCGAGCTGCCGTGCTACCGGTCGTAAATCTAAAATGAAAGACAAGAATTCAGACTACACGCCGGACTGACTTGCAGGAATTCCTCGTCGCTTGTCGCAAACACATCTTAAGTCACACGAAGACGAATAAATCTGGCGGATAGTCCGTTTATGGAGCAATTTCACGTCTCCGAAACGAGCGAAGGTAGTTTGCACCGTCTTGGAAACTGCTTTAATGGTTATCCGGTGTCACGCGCGATTTTCACAACGTTGGATGTTGTGACACAAGACGATAACACCAATTTACTGCTCATTCCCTCCTCACGAAAATAGCTCGTCTTTTAGTAGCACTCTCGTGCAAGACCGGCTAATCACAAAGAGTCTAGTTATAGATAGATAGCTAACGCATCGGCCAATCACAAAGTCAAAATATCTTTATTCTATAAGATATTATTTATTACATAATCGTTTAGAATTTTCAGTAAACTATCGTGTTTTCGGAACGCGACCTCTAATGAGAAAAAGACGCAAGAAATTCGGCTTTATTTTTTAAGGTTTTTTTTTAATTTATTTTTGCTGTGATCACATTGTCGCATGAGTCTAAGTATAGATGGGTAACGCAAAGGCCAATCACATTTTGATTATTACCTTACCCCTGCCAATGATGAGTTGTGTTTTGTGGAAAAATCGCGGTATGATCAGTCAATTGGCTTTATTGTCTTTGTTGTGACAAGATTCATGTAACTGACAGTAGTTTATTAGTTATAGCATAACGATTGCAAATTGTTACATAACATCCACCGCTCTGCTCTAATCAACGCTATTACACTTAATAGCCATTATCCAGTAATGTACACTAAACATTTTATCTGATTTTATTGAATGCAACGCAATCGTTTATCTTTAGAACTGACCTGTTATGAATTACGATATATTCTGAGAGAACATAAAAGACTTAGAGTATCATATATGTATAGCTGCGTACCTGCGTAAGTCCCGAAACTATGGGATTATCGGGGCAAAATGTAACATATGTTTTAATCCAGATCTTCTACTATCTGCATACCACGTTTCATCGCAATTGGGTTAGCAGTTTTTGCGTGATTGAAAATAAACATCTTAACTTTCGCATTAAAAATATTAGTGTGATAGTATTCTCAAAACAACGTTCGAATCTTGTTCCGGCTTCTTAAAACTTGTGTGAGGAATTTTCCGAATAGTTTGATTTTGGAAATGATGAAGCTCCTCCGTCAGAACCGAGTTTAAAGCGTTTCACTGTCAAGGGCTGTTAACCTTCTAGTCTCTCAAAGTTTTAAGAGACAGGTTATCTTAATTCTTTAGTTGTAGTAAACTTTACTTTGAATAAGTCGTTACTTGTGCCGTTTTGCAATTACCCATACCTACCTATGTTGTTGTCGTGAAGACATGAATATTATAGGTTAGAAACTTACTTCATGTCTTCATAATTCTCTCGTCTCAAAGTAGTAAAACCATACGCAGATCCAACGGTAAATATGAAATTGAAAACGGTTGTTTCATGTCTTTTTAATTAACATTCCAGTAAGTGTAGGTATTGTTAAGGTTCCGTACTCAAAGGGTAAAAACGGGGCCTTTGTACTGAAATTCCACTGTTCGTCTGTCTGTCTGCCTCTCACCATGGCGCTGTATCTCATGAATACCGATAGCTAGACAGTTGAAATTTTCACAAATGATCTAGTTATTTCTGTTGCCGCTATTACAACAATAACAAAATAAAATAAATATTTAAGTGGGGCACCAATGCAAGAAACATGACGAGTCCAACTAGCACTTGACCGGTTTTTGATAATAGCTGGTAAGTAGAATCTATCTTCATAAAAATGAATTTATGAAGTGGTGAAGAAGAATGAGTGGAGGAATGATGAAGTAAGAATTTCCCAAAGCTTTTCTATAAAATTTGACGTAAGGGGACTCGATGTAGAAAGACTCGTCGTAAAGGGAACATATCGTTTTATTAATTGACGACCTCTGTGGCGCGTCAGGCGAACGCTTGGCTGCACTGTAGAAGGCTGCGGGTTCGATTCCTATCAGGTGCAAATATCTATGTATAATATTATGTATGAATTTACCACATCAAAAAAAGTATAATATGTAGTTTATCCGTTGTGTAGTACCCATAGCACAGGCCTAGTGCTTAGTTTGGGGCTAAATTGCGCTATGTGTAATGTTTAGCAATAAAAATGTGAAATGCGCTTGATCGAGATCACAAGGCCTTAATAAGTTCCTTACGATAAAATATGTTACCTAAAATGGTCGCATATTTTGAAAATTCTGTCACAATTTCATTTGGTTCATTAAGGTTACTCAATATGAGTTTTTACCGTAATAAAGGCAGTATTACAGAGTATTTGCGAGTGCATATTACATGATTGAGTCGTTAAGTCATTATGGGGGCTACTTTATCTTTTTAGACGTGTAATTAGGGTCAAGCCACGATTGGTTCCATGCCACATTAAATTGATTTTGAAATGTAAGCTCATTGATTTAAGTGTCCGAATTAGCATTGTTTTGTTATGATAATTTGATTATTTAAAAGGCTGTGAACTTGGCTTATGCGGGCAGAATATTAATAGATGATTTATAAAGCGGTTTTGAAATTATATTTTAGTCATTGTTTAAATTTTGTCTCGGAATAGAAAAGGGTACCCCATCTCTTCTCGGGGGTGTCGTAAGAGGGGACTAAAGGGCCTGGGAGTGCTTAGCGAACCTAGAGTAACTTACCCGCCATTTACCGGTCACCGGGTAATTCACTTGATTCCAAGGAGGGATTTGCATCCGTATCTCGTTAAAATAAATACCTATTTTAGATTAGGTGTGGCCAATGAAGACTTGCCTACTGTGCGGGACTTAGGTGACGAATCATCTGCAAAATATTTTATCCTCGGATGAAACGTCTCCTTTTCAAAAAGTAAGGTGTCGAATTATCCGCAAAACATTTAATCCTCGGATAAAACGTCACCATTCCAAACTGTTAGGTGCCGAATCATCCGCAAAATAGGTACTTATCCTCGGATCGTTTAAAACCCAATTTGTAATCAATGAAAAATAAATGACCAATATTATGTACTTTATTAACAATCTATTTATATAACAAAATACACAAGGTTCCTCTAAAATAAAAATAAATATTCTAAATCTGTTTTATATAATCTGAAGTCGGGCAGTTTTACTGGCTGGTTCCATATTGTACTTAGTTTGGCTGCCCGACTTTAGATGATATAAAACAGATTAATTAGTCGGTGGCGCTGTATGTAGAGGTTATTTTCATCTTTTTTATTAAGTCTTTTTTTGGTTGGTTTTTAATTTTTAAACCGACTTCAAAAAAAAAAAAGGAGGTTATCAATTCGTATGTATGTATAATATATTTTTTTTGTATGTTCACCGATTACTCGAAGACGGCTTGACCGATTAAGATGATTCTTTTTTTAATGGATAGGTGGGAGCTCCAAGATGGTCCCATAAAAATTTGATGTGGATCTGATTAGGGTCTTCGGAGTGATGAACGGAAATGCTTCTCAAAACGGTCAAAAAATCCTCATCAGATCCACATCAAATTTTTATGGGACCATCTTGGAGCTCCCACCTATCCATTAAAAAAAGAATCATCTTAATCGGTCAAGCCGTCTTCGAGTAATCGGTGAACATACAAAAAAAATATATTATACATACATACGAATTGATAACCTCCTTTTTTTTTTTTTGAAGTCGGTTAAAAAATTAAAAACCAACCAAAAAAAGACTTAATAAAAAAGATGAAAATAACCTCTACATACAGCGCCACCGACTAATTAATCTGTTTTATATCATCTAAAGTCGGGCAGCCAAACTAAGTACAATATGGAACCAGCCAGTAAAACTGCCCGACTTCAGATTATATAAAACAGATTTAGAATATTTATTTTTATTTTAGAGGAACTTTGTGTATTTTGTTATATAAATAGATTGTTAATAAAGTACATAATATTGGTCATTTATTTTTCATTGATTACAAATTGGGTTTTAAACGATCCGAGGATAAGTACCTATTTTGCGGATGATTCGGCACCTAACAGTTTGGAATGGTGACGTTTTATCCGAGGATTAAATGTTTTGCGGATAATTCGACACCTTACTTTTTGAAAAGGAGACGTTTCATCCGAGGATAAAATATTTTGCAGATGATTCGTCACCTAAGTCCTGTGCGGACCCCAAATTATTTGTGGTTTAATCGGACTTCGGGCTCCCGAGAGGAATGCAACCGGGAATATCATTCAGATGAGAAGAATGCCAACTGGTTAGTGATGATGTGGTCTGAGATAAAGTACGTTTGTCTAGAAGATTATCTTATTTTTCGCATAACACGATTTCGTGGTAACATTTCACTTTTTGCCAAAATGAGTAAAACTTCTCAAAACGTTATTTCTTAAATTGATGCAATAAAACACGTCAGGGTTTTAGGTTTTACCTTACTACATATGTGGTGATTCAGATTTCGACAGGTTATGTTACTGATTTTTTTCGTATCTCACTGTGTATCATAATATTTTTTCGCTATATGACTAATGCTGCGATCAAGGGAAATCTGTTAAAGTTATCTTGTTTTTTATCTTGCGAATATACTTATAAGAATTTCGTACAATAATCCAAGGAGATTTTAGCCATGAAAAAATGAAAGAATTCGCATTAAAAATACCGTTTAATATGACACATCACTATTTATTTATAGTAGCAGTTTGATAAATAATCAAAAATAAAGGTGTCATTTCAAAGAAACTGATCAAATAATACCTAGTATGAAGGTTGGTAAATATTATGAAAAACATAGCTTACTATAATTATAACAAGCTGCAGAATTCTGTGACCTACGCAGCTCTCATAGAATAAAATTACAGACCTCCAGCGTGCACCCACTTATTAAACCCTCAGGTGTCAGAAGTTGCATCTGAATAAAGGGAAATTACTGGGAACGTTGCAGTAAATGTTTGATAAGTTATTTCTGCTCGTATCTCTTGGTTTATTACCAGAAAATGTAACTCAACTTGCCCATAAACAGTCATAAAAGATAGTAGGAATTCTTTCTTAATATTCCCATGATATTTTAGACTCTGCGGGCAGTGCGTACTTCGATTTATGAAGTTATGTTTCAGATGGAATAGTAAGTTTGAAAACCATTGTGGCGACTTGCCGGGCAAGTCTTTGTCTTATAGATTTATATCCCCTTAGAAAAGACGATGTTTTTATAAATTGACTTGAAAGTGGTTAATGGGCACAATATTTTATGTCTGTCTATCAACCTATAGATTTTGCTTCGGTTCTCTAAGACATATCTAAAAGTATTCGCTAAAAACATGGAAGATACCTTAATTTTGTAATGATGATTACATTATTACAATTTACAATGATCTAACGTTTTGTCACTTATCACAACTTATCTGCCATCTTTTGCCCTCATTTCACACAAGAGTGTTTTGGCAAATGCTGGACAGCTCGAGTCCATTTCTGGAACGGGTATATCCATGGAAACCTTTAATTGCTAAACCAGCGGCCACATTACACACCTATGAAGTAACTTATTACTTTTTTAGCCGCAGATATCGGATGATGTAAGTGTTTTTATGCTCTACGTTTGTGCTGTTGAGTACTACAGTTGTATTTTTATAACCACATTGGGATAACACTCAAGTTATAAAGCATACTTTTATGGAGATGGTATCAGAACCATTAAGCATGCTGATGCGAGTGACCCTATCGCTGCTTATAGCCCTGCGCATTGTTATGTCGTCAATAAATTATGACGGTTCGCAGATTTTTATTTTACTAGCTTGAATCCGCTGTTAACCCGCGTAACTTCCGATCCTGTGGGAATTGGGAAAACCTTTTCTCATCAAAAGCTTACATCATAAGAAGAAGAGCACGCTGTCCAAATTTCAGCCCTCTACTTACTATTAGCGATTTAGATTGTGCGCTGATCCATCAGTCAGTCATTAGGGACAAAGCCTCTTATAGACATACCTAGATTCTGTGATGGTTTAGTGGTAGATCTCCGACTAGCTAATCTGAGAACCATTGCTTCTAAACAAAAGTATGGGTAAACATTAACAGCTTAGATATACATTATACAACCTAAATTGGATAAATCCTGGAGCAGGTGTATTTTAACATGCTCAACTATATCTGAAACAATGGTTGGGTGCGCTGCGCCCGCGCCGGCGCCGCGGCCTCTCGAGATTCCCGCAGCCCTGTTCTGATAACGCTTGGTTCACTACATTACAGGATGTTGCCTTTAGTGTTACATATTCACGACTCGACCTCGATATATATCAGTGAAATCATAAACGTTGAAGCAACTGCTCTTTTAATAATTATCTTGTGAAACTCCTGCGCCTTAAATTTTCATTAGGAAACATTGAGATATAAGGTACCTACTGGTACAAGAGGTGGTATCTCAAACATTACATGTATATATGTATAAATATAAAAAGCCACTGCAGCGCTGGCAATATTGTAACGTCTATCTTGAACATATAATGACAATCGTTGCGGGTTGCGTTACTTCAGTGACTTGTTCCAATCATTGAGGTTAGAAATCACTAGTTCCAATTGTCTTCCCTCTGATGCCATATCTACTGTGGAGGTTGATATCATTTTAAAAAAGTAACATTGGTTTAATAATATCACTTTTGCATTCAGAGTTGTTTATCGACAGAGCTTTATTTCTATTAGAATTTTCATATAGTTTTTAAACCAAGTTGATTAGTACTATTGGGCGTATAGCGTGATGTACTATTAATTTCCCTCGACAAAAAAAACAACAAAATGTTCTATTTTGTATGTAACCAAGACCATTGTAACATGATTGAGACGTCGAGGTAAGAAAATTGATATTAAGACCCAGGAAAATACAGAATTTTCATGTTGAAAGTAACTGTAAAATCTCTAATTTCTTTGCGTGTTCCACATGACTAGATCGAGGTGTTCACAGAGCAGAGCGCAGGTCGGCACTCGGCATGCGCCGGCGCCGGCGCACTAATAATAGTCGCATTCCATTCCCTGTGCCCTGGAAGGGCCACGGTCCGCACCTGCTGCACTTTCCTTTTTCATATACGGAATGCTTTCGCTAGTAAATGATGTACGCCGATAATTATCTTTTGCCTAACTCGTTTGAAAAATGACTGGCGTAGACGATTCTTACCTGTATATTACAAATTATAATGTTATTATATTTGCATCAACTTGAAATTTTGTATCGTAATATTTTAGTAGAGTAATCATTTGAATAGTTTTAACCTAAGGTTGCTTAGAAGATACTTTTTTGAGTGATTACTTCAAGAAAGCTCGGTATTTGCAATGGTTATTTTATTATCTACTTAATATTTTTACCTATTACAGTTGTTCTTGTGTCATTTCCACTCTATAATTAACTTCTGTTTCCATTGTCATTTAAAACACAGACCGTGGCTACCACAACATTATCTAGTACCCAGTAGCAAGGCGAAGACATTACCGAGGGCAACGATCTCTGAAGGACCATCTGAAGCCATTAGAGCGGCCAGGAACCGTGGAGACGCGCCCGAGTGGAACCTCACGCGAACCCATGGGAATACTGACACATGAATATTTATGCAGGAGATATGTAGACTTTTTAAACTTACACGATTTAAACTCTAATTCTTGTCTCCTCTCGACCAAGACTATTGTAATATAGTCGTAATGACGATGTAAGATAATTGAAGAACAACAATGCACTGAATAAGACCCGTGAAAATGAGATGATCATTAATAATCATGAATGATGAGATGATCATCATCATCATCACATCATCATCAGCCCGCTGCAGTCCACTGCTGAACATAGGCCTCTCCAATTGCACGCCACTTAGATCTATTTTCGGCTTCTCGCATCCAGTTTGGATGAGATGATAGATGATGGAAAAAAACTTTACGTTTTTGATATCCAATTGAGAAAATCTTACACTAGTCCACTGCAATGTTCACTGTTTGTTTATGTTTGTCTTTACACATACATGCAAGTGTGTGTATATGTATTTATCCACAAATCCTTATGTCAGTGCGCAAGACTGACTGACAAATTGTCCTGACTGACTGATGGATCAACGCAAAGCCTACACCGCATATTGTGCTGAGCTGAATTTTAGAGAATGTTCTTTATATGATGTAGGGATCCGAACACAAATAATTTTATGATCCTAACACAAATAATTTTATGAAATTCCGATCTACGAAATCGGGACTTACGCGAGTGTAATAATAATAATTTAAACTAGTAAAACAGTTTCCAACACTGCACTGGTCCGTGGGTTGGTCGTTCCACCACTTTCACCCATTCTTGATACATATTTCCCGGCA
The DNA here is from genome assembly GCA_949358125.1 of Idaea dimidiata. Lineage (NCBI taxonomy): Eukaryota > Metazoa > Arthropoda > Insecta > Lepidoptera > Geometridae > Idaea > Idaea dimidiata. Next base: position 29,194,886 of record OX442326.1, read on the forward strand.
GACAGCCTAAGGATCATTGATTACGGAGTCTGCGGACTGATTGCCGCCGCTGTACATTGTTTATTGAATTTAATCTTAAAATCAAAACAAACAACATCATTTATAGGTACCTTGAAATGCATATAACAATTAATGATTCAAAAACGACAGGCTAAAAATGCCTAATTACAATCAGACTGAGCAATTTAAGATTAAATAATGAAAACAATCACAATGGTACCAAGAATTATCTTATCCTATCACTCATCTAAAATGTATAAATTGATAAAGTGCAACACTATACCTACCACTATGTTTACACTGCAAGATAGCAAAGCAAGTGACATCATCAGATAGCAATGCATGTTTTAATTGAAAGGGGCACATCTGCTCAGAATGTGCTATATAAACTTTGTGTAACTATTGTAAATTGTGAACATTCTGTATATAGTGCATTTCGCAAAGTAGGTCTCGCAACAATTTAAATAAATATTTTGCAGACATAAATATTGTGATCAATACATAATAGTAGTTTATGCACCGAGGTACTAAAGATCTGTCTTATATACCGGGCGTCATATTGAATCCAAAGCGTACGAAGGACTCTAAGAGTTAACTCCTGAGCGCAACGAGTGTGTGAGTGAAGCTTCCAAGATTAAGACAGGTTTTGTTACCGATGTGAATACTCTACTTTACACATCCACTGCGAGACAATAGTTATATCCTCTTTGACCATAGCCTTCATGAATTTCTACGTTCCAAATTTAAGTTACTTTAAGCCCTAGGTCTATAAGGCCCTAGGTATATGTGCAGTTTATGCACCTAGAGACAAATAAAGTAACCAGAGTAGAGCCGTAGATGTGTAAATATTCTAAAGAACCTCATCTTGACCATAGGAAAACGGCAGTTCAACAAGTTTGAGAAACGTATATGCTATACCATTTTTTTTCCAACGATGCATCTCGTATTCGCAATCGCAACCTCTTTTATGAAGCGTACTATATTATGTTGTTATGCCACGACAATTTATTTATTTGTATGTATTCATTTCACTATTTGTGGAATTTGCCTTTATGTATCCATATAGACAAGAGTAGTACATAACAGGTATCTCAATGGTTCAAAAACGCATTTGCCGTTTAAAATCCTGCCAGTGTAAACGTCTTGAGAGAAAGTACGGTCCTCGTACGTTATCTATCCTTAAGTCGGCTGTGCGTTAATTAGCCCGGTTTGTTCAGAGGAGGGTTCTCTGTGGCGGAAGGCCGGCTTCCGCCCCGGGCTTGTCGCTGTAACGGGATCGCGCTAGCGAGATCACGAGGCAAGGTTTATGATGTAAACAAACTTTACATATTGCACTGCGCATTTTATTTTTCTAGAAGAAAATTTACTTCTATTGAAATTAAAACATAAGAAAATTTACAACTAAACTTGAAAAAAAATTAAAACCCTTAACTTACAATTAAAAAACATCTTCGAGGTGGTGCCCCGCGGCATCATTCCCAAGAGGCTGGCGACATTCACCCTCTCTGTAGCCAACTGCGCATTAGACCAGTTCAGGCGGTGTTGGTCTAGTGGTAGATACCCCGACTTTCATTCCGAAGGTCGTGGTTTCGAGTCCAGGCTGAGTCCAGGCGGCTTAAAGACACCCACAAATACCCAGTTGTATGGCTAATAGCGTAAACAGACAGTTAAAACTTTGACTTTATATCAGTTTAGCAGTTAGCTTCATTATGGTCTAGCTAGACTAGACTATTCGGCACATAGGACGGAATTATTGTTGACTAAGTAATATTGATCCTTGTCTAATCTACTCGTAACAGAATTGATAACCTAATAAAGAACTTAAAGAAATTTGCTAATTGTATCGTACTATACGTACGTAGGAACACGAACTCGTCCACTAGGTGCTACGACTAAGACCAGAACTCTTACCAAGAAGTTCTTGAAGTTCTATCTAGAACCAAGATGTTGAGATGTAAATTCAGTTTTACAACAATATTGTTGTGTTGTTTGTTGAAATTTGAGGACTATAATAGTAGTAACTAAATCTATATTGCACAATTATTAAACTTTTTAAATTCACTCGATTTGTTAACATATCAACATTAACATTTTACCGGGTCTTAATCGCGTATTATTATTTATGTTCTTACCTGAGGACTGGACAGTCCCCTCTAACATGTCAATATGCACAATTATTGTCTTTTAAATTACCGTTTTGTTCTAGATTTAGTAAAATCGTTCCCTAACCTAAATACGCAATTCAATTGCCGAAGATAAGTGTAATAAATATAAAAGATAACACGACCGAACGTAAACAATATTGTAAGTATGATCACGTCATTTTGATTGGAAAAACACACCTAGTTAGTGTACGTTACCCGCTGATAAAGACGATGAATTGAAGGTGCGTTTGACTAAGCTTGAGTTTACTCTCGAGTTACTATACGACGAGTTATCTGAGGCATAGCTGTTCTTTGTATATCAATACGAGTATACAGAAGTTAACTGTTACTAAAGGCAAAAGTATAATGACGTATAATTATGTGAAAATGGAAACAAATTCCATGACATATCTATTATGTCGGATAATATTGTGGTTGTCATTAGTACTTTATCACTATCATGATCACTGATCTTTAAGCGTCAAAGCTTGGCATACGGATATGCCATTAAATTGTCTCTTAATCCGCCAAAATAGTTAATATAGCGGTTATTCTCCGTATTTTATAGGTAGCTAATCTTGGAAATTGTTTTGTAAAAAATAGGTGTTTTATTGCATTTATGATTAGTTGTAAAATTTCTATTTCTATAAAATGTAAAAATGAATTACTCCCGAAAAGACGACAATTTATTCCTTTGAATAAGAATTATCTAAGTTTGGTCTAATCCGCCCTAAGAAATACTGCGCACACGCATGCATATACGAGTATATGAAGTTTATCTCCTACATTTTATATTACAGACAACATGGCTATCGCTTCGATACACACTTGTTCTAACCAAAGACAATAAACCCAATAGACTGCTCATACCGCAATTTTTCTACAAATACTTACCGGCGGGCAGGGTGTGAGGTAATGATCAAACTTTGTGATTGGCCACTGCGTTACTTATCTATACTTATACTCTTCGGATTGACCAATGCGTTACCTATCTATACTTAGACTCTTTGTGAATGACCTTTCTTGCACGAGAATGCTACTACAAAGACGTAATATTTTTGTGAGGAGGAATACTTATGAGCAGTTAACTGGTTCTATCGTCTTTGGTTCCAACGTATGCTAATGATCTGAGTAAATCACGGTAATTGTCCGTCTATAGGTACTGGAGATCTCCTTTTTTAGCTGCACCGCTACGTGAGGTCCTATTTCAGAGTCTAAATCACTTTCTATGCGCGCTTTGGACACAAAGTGACATGACCACCAGATCACACCTATATCGGCTGTAGCTCACCAGATCACGGCTATAGATAACTTTGTTTACGTGGCTGGGTTTCTTTAACCAATACTCGTAAACGTACGATGCGTTTCAATTACGGCCAGTAAGTAGTGTTATCTCTATATTCTAACTAAGCCGAATCTTGTGACTGGTCTAAATGTATTGAAACTTTCGTTAAAGTTTTACAAAGCCTTCCAACAATAACACCATTGTGCGAATTTTGAATACGTTTTTTATCCGAATTTCATTTGTGGGTAAATTTCCAAAGAAAATCCTTCCAAGTGCTAGCGCGCTAACTACGTACAGGTACAGGTTCGTCGTACATAATATGTTTACGTTTAACAATGCCCCAAGCAACTGCAGCACCAAAAATAGCAAGGATTAAAAGTTGCTGTACTTAAGTTAAAGTTAAAGTTTTAACTTGTGTGTTTCCGCAATTAACCCTACTATTGGGCCTTTGTGCGTGATTTTAAGCCGTGGGTAAGTTAAGTAAGTATTTTAAGTATTTTAAGTTGCTGTACTTATTATGATCCCCGAAAATTTATGGTTCGTCCTTATTGTAACAAATATCCTTACGGTTCGTACGAAAAAAATATTGCTGTATAATTTATCAACCACGTCTGTCGCGAAAGTTAATCGTGCTGTATTTCAGGTTAGGTCGTATAGTATTTAGAATATATTCAAAAGCATACGAATCGTTTTCTAATCACAGAAACCCAGCGTTAATAGATGTGCCGTTAAAAGGCCGTTTGTTTACACCTATTTATTTATCGATTCACTTGAATATCCTACGTGTGCCCATTAATCTCAGTACTACGAAGGTTGCATTAAGGTGTTGGTTAATTAACGCTCGTGGCGCTGGCGCAGCTACAAACGATTTCCTCGTTTTGTTTACATTTCGAAGGGATCCTTGGTCGGTGACGATGTGAGTTACTATGACGCTCTGAAAAAGGCATCGAAATGATTCACGTTTCGCACTTTGTTTTCAAAGCACAATAGAAGCCATATGCGGGTGGAATCAGTCCGATGTTCAGTCAATGACCGTTTTACCAGTTCCGTCTCATACATAACTCTATTTTATCGTCTCAAGCAACATTTTAGGGGCCTTTTAAACGTGCCAGTTGGCTAACAAAAAAGCGCTTTTTGCAAAATTTGCATGATTTGAATCGTCCGTTCGTTCTCAAACGTTTCCCATCACAATAACATCCCGTAACGGTCACGTATTAAGATGTTTCCACTAAATATTGCGCAATTATGAATTTCTATGGAAAATTTATAATGGTCACCGGACTAATTGACGAGCAGACCCGCATTCGATGGGACCATCGGAGTTCTTTGGGTTCAGTGTTCTCGCCGAACCGACTATCTTTAATTTTTCACTCGTTTAACATACGAAAGGCGACAGACGTTTTTTATGTTAACAAATTAACGTAATTACCGTAATACCTACTACTGTCAAAACCTTTTAAGTTCAACGTACGTACCATCGCGTTTTAAAAGGAATCCGATTATGATTCTTATTTCTTAGCCGTTAAGGTATTAGCTGAATTATTTTGGAATCTTAACTTGTGATAGGTATATTGTTGTAGTGCGCCCTTGAATATTCGATTCCGGGGTTTTAATGTCGTTTAAATAAAAATATGCATCAGGCACGGGCGGCGTAATTGCAGTTTAAGAGGTGCAAATCACTGTTTAATATTACAGTGTTTCTTTGCGAAGTATCTGGTATTCACTGAAAATTCCATTCTCATGTGTCACATTTGCTTTATGATATGAAATGCTATTAAAGGTACTTTTAAATACATTATCTGTGCTTTATTTGTGCCTTCAGGTAACGTAGGTAATTACAAGGAACGTACAGGACAGCGATTTATGATTGATATTGTCGCTTGTTTAGAGTTCCCATGGCGTATAAACAGTGCGATATCATGCTTAGATGATAGCTCGTCTTATCTTACATCTTATGGCCTGCAGATCGTGCTGTCTCCCGTACTATCCAGTTTTCCTATCTATATACAGCCTATGTGAACCCTCAAGATGAAGTTATTTATTCTTTACGAGTTCATCTACTACGGCTACTTTCCCCTAAGGCCTAAGGCTACGGCTACTAGCTTGCATGGAAAACATAAAATAAAATTACATAATATAATGTAACAGCAATCATCGTCATCATCACAGCCCTTATCCTTCCAATGCTGAACATAGGCCTCCCCCATAGGTGGTCTTCTAACACTCAACGGAACATTACCGTCAGAATTCTTCGATTCGCATTGCATCGTGGTCGTAACTCCAGGGCTTTTACTCCCCAACAGTTATCTGTCCTTCGAGCTATATGAAATATAGCTGTATGGGTTTATATTTTATCTAATGATTCTATTGTAATTTTTAATGTACTTGTTTATTTTGTAAACAAGAAAGTGTTTTTATTTTTTATAATTTGGTACAATTAAGAGTTAATCTATCTATGGCCTGCCCAAGTCTACTAATTTTTTGAGAGCTATGTCGGCATAATGTATCCATGAATCTCATTGTTTGCACATGCAGTACCACTTTTTTTCAATCAATGGTTAAATTTCGTAAGTCAGTAATCCATGTCACAGGTGAGGGTCACACTGGCAAGTTCAGGCAGCAATGGTATTTCGTATTATCGACTGAAGTTGACCCCGAATTTAGGTGTTTAATTTGAACGACTATCTCCGATCACTTCGATAGTAATGTGGCCATTCGCAAATTGGCAGTGACCCACTTGGGCAGAGTTGGTTGGGTTGTGGGCGGCAAGGAGGCCCACTGGTTGCAATAACACCCGCTGAGCCGATCGCTTCACTTGCCAATTAGGACGTCTCCTACGCCTCTATTGGATAACGTGTGACAAAATTCTACACATTATGCTCTCGTTTCGCTCTAAGAGATTTAGCAATCCCGTTATACCTCGAGATTGACTTTAAGCCCGTACCGTTTTCGATTATTTTGTTTCTTGTAATGTGAGATTACACAACCGAATCGGTTTCTTGTTTTAGCTTTGTTGGGGTCATTGTTTGTAACGGACCCGTTTCGGGTGTGCACTCCCGAGCTGCTGTGAATTCCATTAAGACCAGCCTGTGGCATTCAGGTCGTTTACATCGTATGATGAGTAACAGTGCGTAGCCTTCATACTTTGTCACCCTAATTTATAAAAACTCGTTCTGAAATACTTCATATTGGTACGCTATACGTAAATATTATAGAAGACTAGTTTTCAATTGGCTTGACATCGAAAGTGTTTACCTTGACATATAGTATTCTAACTAATATTTTAAATGCAAATGGCCGCATATATTATCTTAATTTTGATGGTTTTTTCTTTTGTTTTTGCAATGTTGAAATGAAATGAAACTCATAGGTTGAATCTCGTAAATCATAATAATATAATTTTAAGCATTTTTTTAACAATTAATAGGCAAGCGTTTGAACACTATCTCAGCTGATATAAAGCGACGATGTGGTTTAAGATGTTGCACGCTTACCTAGGAGATACCTGTTCTCTCGTGACTTGAAGACCTCCTAGTTTTAGACATCCGGGAAGACATTCTCAGGCAACTAATTCCATTTTCTCTCAGTACGAATAAAGAACGACGATGCTAAACGCTTGGTTCTGGTGACTGGTATTTCTACCATGAAACGGTACCGCTTATCAGTTTGCCTGGATGTCCGATGGTAGAAGGGAAATGGTAAAACCAAATGGTGCAGTTCTGTGGCACACTCCCCGAAATGTATCCGATAAGCTTGCAACCCTCCGACGATGTTCAAGTCTTTAAAGCACAAGTTCATCGTCGCCGATGAGCGTCTTGGCTCTTCTCTCAATTCATTCCAACGCCTCCTGCTAATATTTTGCATCTTAGCATTGCAATGGCGTTCCTACTTTCGGGGCCTTTACAGACTCCTTCTTCAAGAGGGTTTTGTATTCTGATGTTTTAAAATATTTAACTAAAGGATTACAAGGATTACATTCAACTTCGTTCCTCTTTCGTCCCATACTCAGGGTTAATTCGGCGCCGCAACTCCCAACAACGGTGATTAATCGCATGTAATACGACGTTATTATTCTAGTCAGTAGCCTCTCGTCCGTAACTTCGCCAGCCTTTTCCTAGAACCATCTGTCCCACTTGACGTAAGGGAGCCGATACCCACCGGATGTCAGACCACTCCGTGACGAACTAACTGTTCATTCTCACTTTTATCACGTCTAAAGCAATGACATAAATAATTAGTCAATATTGCTCTTGTTTTAGCCCCAAATTAAGCATTAGGCTTAGTACTATGGGTACTAGACAACAGATATAGGTAAATTTTTTTTTGTTAAAAATAGATACTTTCTATTTAAGCATAAATATTTGCACCCGGCGGGGCGACGGGTTGGGAATTATTTGCGGTTTAATTAAATGGTTAATGTTATCGTTGATTAAATATATTGCCATTAGTCTTGCTGTACCTAATTGGAAAGTAAAGAGTAGACGAGGTTGGGTCATGTTTTGATTGTCTTATCAGTTGTAGACGGATAAAGAGATGGGTTAGTACAATGCTTGTTGCTTACACCACACGACACGCCGCACACAGTGTATTTTATAACATAAACAATTTATCACACATCTAGAACTTCTTTATTAAACAAAATATTTAACTTATTTTTTTTTTGCTATTAGCTAGCTGACAAATCTCGATTGAAACAATTGAAATCGTTTATCTTTGCAATCACGGCTATACTATTTGACAGTTACAGTCGCTAGTTTGAAGTTCAAAGGCAATTCGTTTGATACTGAATGACATGAATGAAAATGACGTGTATACAACAATTTCAATTGATGCAATCGAGATTTGTTAATAACAGAGTTACGTAATCAGACCGCCGTCAGCTGTCATTTCTACGAGTTCTAATAAGACTTGAAGTATTTCGTTGAAGAGAGCTGGGACACTTCGTAGAATGCACGGTAACGTGTAGTTAAAATAGTAATAATATTGTAATGACAATTGGATCCCAACTGTCACCTAAAGCACCTATTGTAGAGAACGACGCGAGGCTTACTGACTATTAGGTGAACTGTGGCTAAAGGATTTCATCGTCAGGTATCCTGTTAAGCTTTACATTATGAACATTTACCTTTTTACCTCAGTTGTTTTTATTAAAAGTATTGCTAAGATGTTCTAAAGATAATGTTACACATAATGGGAACCATGCAATCATTGAATATGAGCGAACCACTCGCCTATATACAGCTCTTATCTGGAGCGTAATAAATCGGGTACTGATGCCGATCGAACGCGTCTTGCTGCCCGATTAATGTCCGAACAGTTTTTAATTGATGTGCTGCTCTCGAAATTATTGGTCTTGTAGCGATATACACTGAATAGAGTTAATAAGATCCTATCTTAAAACATTCCTTTTGAGCTTGGCATACCTACCTACTTTACTTACTATAAATATTTATTTTGTTTATAAAAATGCATCTCAACGAGTCCGGTGCATTTTTCAAGATTTATTTATTTAATCGTATGGCACAGGAATACGTATACACATTGGCAAATTACATAACATGAATTTAGAAAAGAAGTCAAAAAGAGGTGAACAACTGTAATATGACTTTTCTAGATGATACCTCGCCACCTTTTTCTAGTATATTTAGCTTGTTGAGACCCTACAATAATGACATTAAAGGGCCTTTGTCAGAAACCTTTCCTGAGTGTGAAGTTGTGTGCAAATTGTATAGCTCTACCCGAACCGCTCATCAGCAATCAGCGTCTGTCCGAATCGACACTTAGAGTATGAAGCATTCGTTAGCGATCTATTGAGTGTCGTTCACGCATACCAACGATAATTCACACCTATTGATATTCCAATAGTCAATGAGACTGCTAAATTGTCTTTTTGAATAACAGCATTGTCGTTGCGGAGAATACGAAAACATTACTCGCTAATACAAGCCAGATTTTTATATGTTAGGCAAAATATTTTGCATTGGGACATTGTAAGTTGAGTTTTGTTTCAAATTAAAAGTCTGTCAGAATGTTACGTATTGTATGAAATACTGACTTGAAGTGCGAAGGCATTTTTCAATTAGAATCGACACGGCTTATCTAATCAGAGAAACGTGACACGCGCTCGGAAACAAACATCTGGGTAGGTAGTAGGTAGATGCGAATTGCGACATTCGGCGGAATATTACGCTTTGAGAGTTTATAGACTGATGCTGGGCACCTTGAGCCGTTGTTTCGACTGCGATTCTTTCACAATGTGGCGGTTCTCTTTAACGAAATCGGCTACCGATTCGTTTCATTTCTAATTCAATTATAGAAACACGCGTAAATGTCATAGAGGCTAATGTAGGTATATACGCGCCTCCGACTTATAGCACGACTTGCTCATTGCACAAGTCTTCTACGTACTTAATTGTCTATCCGAGTATTGTCAAAATGCACTCGCGATTGAGAAATCCGTATCTATTCATAGTTTTATGCTCCGACTGTTAAGTAACAAACACCGGCGGGCGATGGTGTTTTAGATTATTTTACGGCGCTTAACGTTTAATTTGATCGTATCAGAACATTTATCATGAAGATTGTATCGAAATGTAAATGTTGTAAGAGGAAATCTCATGGATCGTTTGTTTCTTTTCAGGTAAGATGGAACGTTGTTACGCTAACGCTTGTGTGAGAACTCGGAAACATCAATTTCGTGATGCATCCTTAGTTGGTAAACGTTAAATAGGTAAGTCGTCGGAACATGTCCTCCCACATGGTCATACGTGCCTGTTGCTCGCTATGTGTCAGTGAAACATGGTAGCTCGTTAGGCATGCTCAAAAGGCGCAAGCTCGCTGGTTACGATCCCATCAGTATGCGCCCGCGCGCCTCAACGACACGATCAATGCATGAATCACTCCCATTTTCTTCGTACCACCCGATGACCACGTGACGTCACGATTTCGATGCAGCACGCGCGAGCTAGTCAACTCAAAAATTATGCTAATTATATTTACCCCATATCCGTTTGCCTAATAAAACTACGATGTCCAATGGGTTCCAGTTTTGTTAAATTAAGTAGATGGCTCAATTTTTTCCTCGATGCCTGGTTATCAATCAACTATCTGATTAGATATTTTAACATAGTTACACCAGCCCACTGATGTGGGGAAACTCTCCATTAACGTTATATTATGATATGACAACAGTTTCAAATTCCTAGTGTTTTGCTGACTCCGTGATACAGTTAGTTGCGTGCTTTAGATGAAGTCGTGATTCCTTACATCACTCTGCATTCCTGCAAAATCCTCGATTAAACTTGGTTGTTAAGAACTCAAGGCAAAATGCGCTCGTGGTTTGTTCAAGTTTTCCTCTTTCTCTCTCTCTTTCTATTCATCTATCGCATAGTGCCTATGTAAATAGGGTTTATATATACTACTTGTGCAGCACGAGATAGTCCATTCATCTGTTGTGCTCTATCTCTGATAAACGGCGCGACAAGGGTATTTAAATTTATTACTCTAGCGCTAAACTTTCTTCCTGTATATAATGAACAAGTTATCGTTATTTTACCGGAGCCATTTGCCTACTTGAAAACAAGCTATAATTATCTAAAGTAGGTAGTCAAACCTCGATCATTAATCTCAATTGAACATCGAAAACGTCAGTGAAAAACGTCCTGGCAGGAACCGGTGCGATATCGCAAAATGAGTTTAAGTACCGGTCTCACCTCAGGGCTCTTGGAAGTAGGCCAACGTGATTGTAGCGTTTCCTTAAAGTTATTGGCCGTCAGTATGGCTGTAGTGATCGTAGCTCCATCGCCGCCGGCGGCTTTGCGTCGTTCCGTCTAATGATGCAGCCAAACTGCTCCTTACTCACCTCTTGAGCCACACTCGTGGTTAACCATAACTACAAGTTACTTGTTGTTACAAATTTACCACGAATTTACCCTCTATAAATATAGAACTACGCATTGTGAGCAAATATGTCACAAAGCGTCTCTACCCTCTCTCCACACTGTTTCTCTCGCCCCCCCTCACACGAATGTTTAGCAGCGCTACGATTCAAGTTATACATCCGCGGATGTCGCTCACCAGAAACTGACACCAGTAACGAGACACCGCTCGCGCTGCGCTCACCGAGCAACTCTCTCCTCTTACCTCATGGTTAGAAATGGTTCCTGGTGCCATGAGCTCCTACGGAACTCTCATTCGGGCTATTGTTACACATTGTCGAGAGGGCAGTTGCCGTGACGTCTCACCTCCTGACAATGGAGGTGAGAGTTACCTTCCCAGCTTCCGCAGATCGCTATCGTTCTTGGACCTCTAACACATTTATACGGCAGTTCCGGCATGCATGCACTCTCACCCAGAATAATGATGCACTTACTTCTTGAGTAATGGCCGCCGAGTCTTACATTTAACAACGTCTCAACAGACTAAATCGCTGGCTATTATGACATTAAGTGCGCTGAGATAAATGGTTGCACCTTAATGCCAACCTTGATTTGTAACAAAGTAATTATTCAGATTACGGATATTTCGATTGTTTTATAGACACAGGTATAAAAGAAAACTATTAATATCAGGAGGACGAAATACTTCATAATCTTTTATACGTGTCATAAAAGTTGGTTCACACTAAACTTCACAGTTGTTATGTTCTTGCTAGACAGTAGCTAGAAATGTATACAGAAGTATGATACGTCGATATGAGGCGCTTGTTTACCTGCGATTGGGGTCTTTGGAAGCTATTAAATTGTTTACGAACGTTCGTTTGTGCCTCCCCATGTATGGAGTTAATAAAGTGGCCTAACAAGCCACGTTTCTGCCGTGGGTGAGCAGTAACTTCGATATTGCCAAGTTTTTGTTAAAAACGGATGTCACGTTGGAGGTCATGATTAAGATAGCTCTTTGGAGGTCATAGTTCTGCGTTTGTTTACAACTAATTTTGGTCAGAACGTACTTGATTATTTGCGAAACTGATTCATCGAGTGACTACAACAAATGTGCTGTATCGAGTATGGAATTGCAAAACAGCATTCTCGAACATTATATTCATCTCGGTTGGCGCAATATTCCGTGATATTTCAAGTCGGGAGCGCCTCGAGCACGTTCGCATTACATTAGACGACCACCGGGACAACCTAGTAGATAGAATAACACGAATATTGTATATCTATTTATCGACCGCTCTCTGTTTAAAGGCTCGATTTGCGTGACTGACATTGTCCATCTATTTAGTAATCAGGTCTTAATAGAAACACTGTTTTACTCAAGTCTTTTTTTCTTGAAATGAATAGTGTTCTAGAATTTTGTTTAAATGTTGCATCAAAGTATCTAAGTACACACAACATGAGCACTGCGCAGATCGTTATCGAGATCCGCTATCAGGCATGCTTTGTCTCAGTAAGTTTTCATCGAAAACAATGGTAACCGCGAATTATTCGTTGTATAGGTTTGTCTGTCCGCGACCCCTTAACCGACTCTATTGTTTTCCACAATTTCAATGGTTAATAACGAATAAGCTGTTATTTCTGAAGGCGTTTTGTAAGTAGAACTTAGTTTCGAAATTTATCAAGCTTACATTTCAATGAGAAGGTTAGTTCCTTTCTCTATAAATCTTTGAAAGGGTAACAGTGCTATTAAGTACGTTGTGGTGAGCTATTAATTTATAAAGTACATTGGTAGTCGCGTTAGTATTGCCTCTTACAATGAGGAGGGATGTTGTCCCTGTCAGTGGCCCTTACATCAGTTCAGCGCCCATTAATTATTCTATTACAGCACTGGCACTCGTGATCGTTGCGCGCACGCATGCCTTTGATCCAATCCCTACGATTCATCACTCAGCGCATCGAGAAAATCGTGTTTCTCAATTCTTCTTTTTGTTATTTAACCCTTAGATGCAATAGCAATTTTATGTGATGGACTTGTAAATTCCAGTAGTGTATTATCATCTTTCGTGTTGTATGTAAAGAGCGTTATTTTTATGGACGTTTAGAGTAGAGGCTTTTATATGTTATTCTAGGCGGAGAACAGCTATTGTAAATTAATAACTGGCTATCTAGCAAATATCAGGTCCATTCGTTAACTTTGCTGTTTAAGGTCGTCTCACAGATTTATATAATTGTCCATATTTCAAGGCCATATTACATTAATTACCTTTAAAAACTTTTTTTTTTGTAATTATTGCAATTATGACTGTTATTGCTGCAATAGATTATAAATTATTTATTATATTAGGTACTAAAGGAGAGTGAGAAGGTTCACGATAATAAATAATCTTCTAAATATTATAAACACTAATGACGATAGCGAGTTTAATACATTGTAAGTTTACAACAAAGGTCATTGGATTGTAAATATGTTGTTTTGTATCCATTCGATTTTCTCTTACGGCGCATGTGTTTGTTCCTACAATAATGAAAAGTGTTCATGCATGTATGTATGTACTAATGACACTTAAATAATGGCGTACGTGACCTCTCTCTAACGTACACAAGTTATTAATTCCGATCGAGTGCCCAAATATAAGAGAATCGTGATTTCTTTGTAGGATAACATTTGAGAGTTATTCCTTGTCTTTTTTTACGAGCCTGTAGATCTATTCCGAGTGCTGCGTTCGAGTGCTAGATTGCGCTGTGTGTAATCTCGTGCAATATATAAATAATTTAAGTGTCTCTCAAATTTTAAGTGGTGTTTCTGTATTGGGCTAGCGCTATTGGATTTTTTGACAATTACTGTTTTGTTACGTCCTCAATGGTTTTTTTTCTTTAGTAGTGCCCCCTCTAGTATTTTCAATTCGGAGAAGTAAACATCCAAAATGTTTGAAGATTTCCAAAATGATTCGTGCGAATGTATCAGTTTGGAGAGAGGAAATTTGATTTTGATAAGTGTGTTGTCAAAGCATACTCACACAGCCAGCGCGTCGTATCTTACACGCGTCGGCGCATCGCTCATCGCTATGGATCAGCGTCTAATTGCGCTAATGAGGCGTATCCTGCGCATTGGCGCGGCGCCGGCGCAACAATGCAGACTGCAGAAACTTATTAACATAATAATCACATTCACTAATTTATAATTATTATTAATGGTAGGTTTCAGAGTCTAGGCGTTAGCTAACTATGGAAATTGTGATTATTTTTGTAACCTTTATCGAACTCCTTTCAACCGACTTTAAAAATCGGAGGTTTTCATATTTAATTCTATTAATGACTATTTATACCTAGATCCATATTCAATAATAATTTCCTTAAATGTAATTAGCACGAAGTGGGCGAAACCGCAGGGCACGGTAGTTGATAACTATACAAAAACGAGTTCAAAATACTTAATTGTTAACCAAAAAGGTAAATTAATGACTTAAGTTGTGTGAATTTTATTAATACGAGTAGCTTAATGTCTATAATATAATAACATAGCTGTAACGCGCCAGATTTCCAGCCTATTATAAATACGTTGAAGGTTCCATTGCCTGCGTAGACCACAATGGAATATTTCGTTTGATATTAGAATACAATAACAAGGCCGAGAAGCCAAACTCAGCATTAAAATAGCCTAACTTTATCTCATAATAAGACTGTTCTATTTCACTCATCTAATCGCGCTTGTCCATGCCACTAGACTATCTGAGAGACGCAAATTCTACCCTGCTGACAATATGCTGTCTCATAAACATTATAAAGTAACATGATTGGAATTTATAATTTCATATTTTCCCGGGACGCGTGATTTTTACTTTTTATTTTCTTATCTCGTCGTTTCGACCACGTTACAATGATCTTTGTCGCGAGGGGAGAGTCCTCTTGCGACCAAGATACTTTGCTAAAATAATACTGAAAATAATAAAAGCAACGCGATTAAAACCGGATATTGAGTTTCATTTCAATTTAACATCGTTAAACACAGAAGAAAAATCTAACTCGTTTATTCGCAAACTCGCCTAAACATTATTTATTGCAAAAACTTATGTTCTCGTGAACACTTGAAGCAGATTGAAATGACAATTTGGACAAAGACAGAATACTTTTCTTAAGTTAGGTTTGCCTTAAAAGAAAATATTGAGTTCTAACGTCACTAAACCTAGGTTACCCATTAGACTAGGCTAGGACTAAGCAGGCATCCTTAACTAGAGTGACATTTGAATGACTAGTTGTTGCGTCTCGGTTTGCTTACGTCCACTAAGTAATTAGGCGATACAATGTCAACATGTGATTGTGTGGGCATCAATGGGAGGACTACAGACGTGCGTCTGTACAGTGAAATACTTAGAATGTTGATTGTAATCATTCTGTTTTATGGGTCCTTTAGGCTTTTCTATACTTATAAAATTAGAGGTAACGTTGTTAGCATGTACGTATGTATATTGGGGGCTCAAAAATTCTTTCACCACATTATTAAGGAGTAACTTAGGCTACTTTGAAGCTGATGATCCCACGGGATCCGAACTTATGCGGATGAAACGCGAGACGCAGCTAGTCATATATAATTGAATAATTAGGAGTCCTGAATTTTTATTTAAACTTAGTACGCTTAAAATTTAAGAACTACTATTTACTTTAACTTAAGCAGAATCTTTCGGCGACTTTTATCTATCCATCGTCTGCCCAGAGCCGTAGGAATATCGGAATTTAAAAGGTTTGTCCTGGTCCTAATATTAACCTATCCAAATATAAGCCAATTGTCACCTATTCAATTCTAATTGCCATAGCAATCGGTTTAGTAGTTTGTGTCAGGTTCTAAACAAACACCAGTATTCTATAGATAAAATAAGCCAGTATTAAAGGCAATTTCAGAAATCTTCGTAACACATCTCTTTTGTAACTGTATCCACATAGTTTTCGCAATTTCATCTATTATAAAACGTATAGGAATTCGAAGGTTGGGCTATAGAATTCTTATTTCCAAACGCAGACAATAAATAACAATTTATTTTGTAACGTCCATTTAGAAAAGCGCCATCAGGTGTGATATTAGTTATGCAAACCTTCTTCTTAGTTCTTCAACCAGTTAGTCCTCTATTATACATTATATTGGAAATTCCAAATGTTTTGTAAAAAAACTGTAACTGGACAAGTGGACATTCAAGGAGCACAGTCGCTAACCTCAACGATTCGGTGACTCATCTGCAATACTGATTGAAAAATATCAAATTCAAACTCGAACGGTTCTTAACGACTTCTAACCGATTCTTATTTAAAACAATCCTTCACTCAGTCACGGATAATTATGGATGGTCCTCTGACAAATAATAACTTAGCACTCACTTAGAGGACGTTCCAGATAAGTGTGCACACGACTGGAGGCGCTCTACTGCGTAACTTAAGGCACAGTTTACATAATAGTTTGTACTCCTCGTTAGCGAACGATTAGTTCCGATTTTTACCACCTGCAGACTTATCTAGCACGCACTCTAATTAAATAAGTAAATGTTAGTGAAGTGTCGAAGTTAGAATGTTTTAAAACGTTTTGAGGAGCTCTACTGCACGCAATTCTTGAAGGTCGATGGATGCAAATTTGAAATCTAGAACAGGCAAGAGACAACCCACTGCTGATTATGTAGCTAGCTAGGTTGTGATATACCTTGCAAGGTAAATTGGAAATGTGTACTAAGTTAAAATGTATTCCTTGTAGTTGATCTACACGTGACCCCTAAGTTGCATTAAAGGTGCAATCCCTTAGGGATGATTTATATAAGACCGTCACGAGCGCCGGCCGGGTCCGAGTTTCGTTGTACATTGCTCGGCCGCCACTCGGTTGCAACTGACTGATCGACTGCTTGCCGAGCAATGGACAACGAAGCTTGGCCGGGTGACGGTCTAATATAAATCATCCCTTAGTCGGAGGATTCGGCCACAGCTTGTCACTTTCTAGAACGAATTCCGATGTGTCTTCCCCAGCGATTGCATACATATTGGACAAGCTATTCGGCTAAATACCAAAATAAAAATTACCTACTTATTAAATATTAATTATTAAAAACGAAGTACAAAATGACTTAATAAAATCTCTCCACGAACCATAAAGGTAAATTACAGACAACACAATTTCAAATGACGCGTAATCGACACTAGAAATGGCCCTACAATATTCTGAATGAGTCAAATTCTAGATCAAAACATTTAACACCATTTCCTTATTGGGTGGGAAATAATGGGAATAGTCCAACAAATCGGTATGCATTTCGAGATTGCATCGGATCGGTTCACTGTGAAACAAAGATACTCAATGTAGACGTAAATAGATAATATTAGCTGAGACTAACTGATAAACAACTGAAATTGAAATGCCACTTAAAATTTGAGGCCTACTGAAATAATTGAGAAGCTCTTACAAGAAGTATCGTACGAGATTTTTTGAGTTTGGTAGCTGTATAGCAGTTTGAGTAAAACTCAAAATTTGAGTAGCGTTTCGGTCGTATGATATTCATTGCTGACACTATGATCTCTGCTACATAATTGTCACAAATTGTACATTATAAGAAAATATGAAAAAGGTCGAAAATCAGTATGAGTTCAAAATAAAAAACCATGTAAAATAAAAACATTTATGCGAAACGGATATTATTATATTCGCATATAACTTTGAGAAGTCTTAAAGTCAGTTGGAAAATTACTGATGTTATTTTTATAACAGTCTAAAGTGAAATCGTTAAACATCTTAGCTGAGAAATGAGACAGGTTACCGTTTATGACAACTATAAACATTATTTATTAACAATCGCGAGAGAACGGGTGATGAATATGTTGATAGACATCTTTCTATCGTTTGTTTGTACCGAGGAATCTCTTGCTGACGTGCTTGTTGCGATATATCACACGTACCATAATAATAATACCATAATTCCATAATTCATAGCGCTGAAATACTTAGTGATCTGGAAATAGGAAATTTGAAAAAAAAAACAGCTTTTTCACACTGCCGTGGTACATATCTTAACATAATCAGCCCATTAACTTGTCCCACTGCAGGTCAAGGGCTTCCTCCTAGGCAGTAAGACGCCACGACAACCTACTCCGGATTGCAATAAGATTCTGGATAAATATTATTGGCAGAAAGTTGGTAAATTAATCAGAGTCAGATTAAAAGAAAAAATCACTGAAATCATTGCAAATTGTGAACAGCAATTGCTCGTGGACCATTTAAACAAACCAAGAGCTTTCAATTCAACTCAAGTGCAGCAGTTATCGCAAGCGCTATGCAGCCACTCGCAGTCAGATATTCGGGTACGCGCACGCAGCGGCAGCGATCTTGACACAGTAAACACGGCGTTAGATGCGCAGATCCATGTCAGTGGGCCAACAGACTTATTTACATTTTACAACACGGTTGTGTAAAGGCAAGTGGCAAGGCAACAACAACTTACAAAAACTATAAGGGTTTCTTGTTGACTATGAAACCCTAAAAATGCTATTTTTTTAAGCTATATTAATAAAGCCAGACTGAATTTCCGAAGTTAATTTTTTTTTATACAAATTGTTTGGAAAAGTGTTTTAATGGTTGCTTAGATTGCAAAAAAAAATACGGACTATTCAAACCTTTACAAAATTTGCAAACTTGCCAAATATAAAGACGTTTTGAAAAAAATTTAGACTTCTTAAATCGTTTAATTAAACTGTTTGCAGCAAAAATGGTCTTACTAATTTTATACGTATCCCCCCTTACTTAAAAACGATGATTAACAGATAACCAAGTTATGTGACGTTTGTCTCTGTCTGTCAACTCTAAAACTTCATGTCATAGTAAAAGACAAACGTGCATGATTTTGATTATGATTAAGTATAATCGTTTATTGCCAAAAAAAATAGAAACTTTAGGGAATTTCATCATCACGCGAGGGATGTTCTCGGATGCATCCCTCTCAAACAGCCAGATGTACAGTGAAGTTTTGGTAAACGGGTCTCGTTTTTACCGTTCGGGTAGGGGATAGGGGGGCAAGACGGGGTCCTTAAGATTTGAAGCTCAATAAAATAGACAGTATTGTGTTTTCACAACATTTTTTGTTCTCATAATGATTATTGGTAATTATTGTTTGATAAATAAGTTCATTTAGCACCATTAGAATAATGGTTAAATGAAAAAACGTAGAAAACTAGAAAAAATCCTAAGACCCCATCTTGCCCTACCCTCGGGGTAAAATGGGGTACAAGAAATTACAGTTGTTTCATCGTTTTATTCAATTAAACCAACATAGTTACAGTGAGCCTATTTGCTGCATACATCATAAGCAGACCAACTGTCAATAGAGATCAAATATAAAGGCTTGTGGAACACATCTTGACATCACTGACGATTGTGGTGATTGTTTTTTTGAAAAAAGAAACTGGTGATTGTTTTTTTTGGATTATTAGGCCTTTTTTCTTTCGTTTTTACCTATAAATGTCCATCTTCACTATTCTACAATAAAATAACTCAATAAACCATACAAGATTAAAAACTTCCTTATTACTCTCATATGTTTTAACATAAATGGGGCAAGATGGGGTACCATACCCCATAATGCCCACTGTGGTTATTTCAAATTAAAAATCACACAGTAACAAAACACAATGGGATACGAAGATAAACAAGTTCCTCCCTGGTAATGTAGTAATTGCCTTAAACAAAACACTTTATTTCTAATCTGAAATGCTTTTGAGTCTCACGCAGTTATGTTCTAATAAAATTGTAAAAATCACAAGGTGATTGACAAAAAACAAATGCGCGTGTTGTCGTCGCTCAATCACTACGTCATATAATGACTACCCCCCCGTCGCACCTTTTTGCATTTTAACAATTGTTATTGGTCAATTGATTTGTGTTCTAAGGCCAATGCCCCGTCTTGCCCGCAACCCCGTCCTGCCCCTCTTTCCCCTACGGAACCTTAAAAATAAGCTTAGTTGAGAGACCCTCCGCAGATCATGATTCTGAATGTTTAGGGATTGCATGATGAATTAATACATCATTTTTCTACAACATTATATCAATTTAGTAGATCGGAATGTTCAGGTGTATAGTTATCTTGTTTACACAGATGTTAGTCGTTTGTCTCAAGTAGGTATCTATGAAGAACGAATACCAAAGCTAAAACAATAGATAGTTCAATGTTACCGCGAACGTTACTCATTCCCGTCGACTGCTTTCCGAGAATCTGAAAATGTAGCTTGTCATTAAATACATTTCCAGTAATACTTACTTCATAAGAATACAAAGTAGGTTTTAATTATTTTTTGGAATGGAGTACCCTATGGCTGGTAGGAGATTGAACTGGTAACTGAATTCTACTAATCAAGTCGTTAGGTAACAATGTGTTGTGTGTGCGTGACCATTTTTTATCGAGCAGAAATCCGACCTCAGTCCGACCGCATCGGGGGAAGCGGTGGGAATGTGTGAGGCTCAGTACTGGCCTAAAGTGGTAGATGTTCAGAAGTATACTTACTAAAACTCCTCGGTGGCCCTCTTTTTACCGCGGTTTCAGACACTATTTTCACTACCAACCCTCGAGAGTTGATAGGTCTGGCTGAGAACAAAAACTAAAAGGAGCGGAGCCTCGTTCGGCTTAAAGAACTTCGCTTCTGATAGGAATCCCATGATAGACATAGTTTTTTTTGTCAAATAACCTTAATTTGGATCTTTGTCCGCCTTTATGAGACGCAATATTGATAAGCTATAGAAAAAGACAAAAGTAAGGCAAACGATTTACTATCTTATCTCCAATTCGATAACTTCCAAGAAAGCAATTGGTGTAAAAAAGAACAGCTAGCGCCACAAGGTGATAACTGTTCTGTTGTTCTTTATAATGAATGTGTCATACTTATTTGCATTCCATTGAAATCCATCGCGAACGTGTGATATCTTTTTCGTCTACATTTGTTAGACGCACTGTCGCGCCTTGGAATGTACTTTGTTTAGATGGCCTTTTTTTTCAGAAGTGCAAAGCACGCACGATCCAACAAAAGAGTATTGTCGCATAATGGTCGCATATTTGCCATCGGTCGTTCCCACGGTGAGCTCGGGTTGCCGATCGAGGCTCGATCATACTTCCGACACCATTGTGCAAACTACTCGCTAGCACCATATTGCGGCGCAGCAAATTATGACGCCCTGAAACAAAGGACTTTGTTACGGGGCAAATATCGACGAAATTAACAACAGGAGTATGTGAAAATTAACGCAATAACGATTCCTTCGTCTGTAAGATAAGTAAATACAATTTGGCGCGACCCAAATACGCGTAGGGCGATGCACTTGCAGATACGGTGTCGCGGTTGCGTTTGCGCATAAATCTGTGTTGCCGTAATTGTAACACAATATAATGTTAATTTGGATGACGCCAACACCACCGTGCCTTGAGAGAATCGAGTGGGCGCTCGCCCAGTTCGAGGAACCAACACTCTTTCGACATCTATCCGTTCGACCATTGATACTGCTTGTAAACTACTTAACTATGGTAAGAGTTGCCTGTTAGGTGGTTTTGACTACGAATAAATTCAATTCAGACCTTGAATGGTATTGTGCGTTATATTTTAGTAAAGTTACTGCTCCGGAACTGCAGTATTTTTGAATTAAAGCCATATTGTTACACGAAAGTTGTTTTAATCGTGGCTTGTTGGTGTTACGTCGTGCTTCGTGCGTAAACATACCCTCGAATTTCCTATTCATAATTTCACAGCTACAAGAGCTTTACGTTTACTGTCTGGTGTGGCGTGAGCTTGCGCAAACGAGTGTCGATGTCGTGCCGTCTGTTGGCGCAAGCACATTGTCTCTACTGGCACTGCGCATCTAGAACGATTCACGACACACAATCACAGAACACTTCAACGCCTACCATCGATAAGAATGTTACGCAAAGACCCATCGTTACTGTTTAACTCCTAATGCATGAAAACACGACTTTTAACTGATAAGGATAATACATTGTTACCACAACGCGGCACAACCGTGCTCCATTTTCGAGAACATGAGCAATATTTGCTGAGCTCTTAGGTGATACAACAGCGAGTATCAGCTTATCACAGGGTGATAGATAACGCTGTATCGAGCAAACGTTTGCGACATAGCTGCAAGCGCCGGGATTAGTCTTAACTAATTGAAATGTCCACGGCTTCACCATAGGCGGCTGCAGTTGGACAGCTTAATTACCTTTGTAAACAACTCGTGAACACCGCGCCTTAAACGTTGTGCAACGAGACAGTGACCGCGGGAACCTACGCTCGTGATGTGCCAACGCAAACATAGCGACACCAGAAACGTCCCAATCTCATTTGCACTATGACTCTTGTGCCCAAACCGATGTCAACATTTCTAGCAAACAGTTTTCCTGGAACTCAGGGAGTGGTTAAACACAGCAATGTTGATTTTCATTGAGTGTTCTTTGGTTAGCTGAACCACTCTAGATTTTAGTTTATTCTACGGTTAAGAGATGAAATGTTACGATATCAAACACGCTGTAGTCGCGGGCGTTTGCAAGTAAATGACTTTCGCAATTACCGCGCAACACTACCCGCCCTCGATGACCCTTGAATGTCATCACCGATGGGTAGAGGTCGCACCGAATGTAAACAAGCGACTCGCCCGAACCCAGCCCACAAACCTCAGGGTCCTCATGGCACCTAATAATAATCCTTGTGGGATGCTAAGCTAAAGCCTGTTTGGGTTTTATCCCATAATAGAGATTCAAGCACCGTGTAATTAGCACTTTCGACTAAAGTCATTATTTTTTATTAGATATCTGAAATTTAAACTCGCTAGTAAGCCATGGAACAGCGTGCGGCGTCAAGGCGTTGTTGGCTGGCTAGATAGGTGTAGTGAGCAAATTGAATACAGTTTTAGATTATGATCACCCTAATTGCATTAGTAACAGGTCAAGGGCATTGAAAAGCTCAGACACTATATAGAACAAAGGCACAATAAACATTCAATTACAACTAATTTCAAATGTCAAAGCCAAGTATGACAAATAGACAGTGAACAAGCGAAGCAGGCTGGTAAACATAAGATCTTGATTATTTGTTAGACATAATCGCACCTGACAATGGCAGTACTTTACCGGCAATAGCCCGGAGATATGCTAATAAATGAACTGTCATTCTAGTTCGAGCGACCTTACGTTCACTGTAATGCAGCGTATTATTGGAACCCAAATAAAATTTGGGGTACATAACAAAGCATGAACAAAATGTCAAACTCATTTATAATCGAAATAGATTATTATAAAACAAAGTTTATATCTAAATAAGTTAAAAGGACGAGGAATTTTAAAGCAAATACTCTCATATTATATCGCATTTCCAGAAAACGGCGCTTATAAAATGAAGATATTTCACAGAAATCTGAAAACCTTGCACCAAGGAACAAAAAGAACCAAGGAACAAAAGACAAAAAGCGAACCTGGAACCGGTTGTTTCCGAAATGCAGGTTATTCAGGATATCAAACGGCGCATTCTTTTCAACTTGAAATGCAAGCTGTCAAATTGCTAACTTTATTTTTTTTTAATACGTCTGTGGCGTGCGGATACGGAGCCCATTCAAACACATGACAATAACGTGTCACTTCCAGCTACAATCTAACCAACTTACTTATGCACTTGTGGCGTCAACGCAATGGATCGAATTACCTTCCTCAACGGTTAGTTCTACATAAATCCAGTTGCACGGATATTTTGGTTTCAGTATATTGGGAGCGACCTTCGGTTATGTCATCGACAATGACTGCATGACTGGACAGACAACTCCTTTGTTATGTTTTGCATTGTTATTTATATAAGTTTTTTGCACCCATTATTATGATGTTGCTAAGGCGTGTCTGTTAGACGTTTTGGCTCCTAGCCTTGTATCAATTGTAACGTATTTTTAACCGACTTCCGAAAAAGAAAGAGGTTATTTGATCCTGTTTGAAACTGTAAATAATAAAAAAAGCGTTTCCCTCCTTAACTTTATCAGTCCTTGGCCATTGCTTGCATTGCATTTTTACATCGCGATGCTAGCGTGAGGGGACCCCTCGCGACCAAGATCATTGTAACATTATCGAAACGTCAAGGTAAAATAATTAAAAAATAAAGATCCGCGAATAAGATCCGGGATAAATATTAATATGGACTTATGTATTTTGAAACTAACTTGTTTTGAATATTTCACCTTCATAGTCATTGGTAAATATAATTTATTACATACATAAATACATACACTACACTGTTGTAGTGTTGTAGCTTAGAAAATAATGTAACTCAGCACCCAAGGCCAGCACTCACATTCATATAAGGCGTCCTCCAGAGGGTCCAGTACACGGTTCCGTATTGTGACCCGGTCACTGACGAGCGTCCGAGATACTCCGCTATTAGGGTTCCATAATCGAGAATTGTATTATATCTTAAGAAAATCTTAGTTGAAGATTTTGCTTTGAGACGTAAAGAATAATGAATGTGTGTATTTATTTCGCTTGATTCGTTTAGGGCATATAATGACTGCTAACGTTAAAATTGCAAATCAAACGCAAAACCAAAAATCGCAAATCGCTGAATGAACGATTTTATTTCACCACAAATAATACTAAACTAGCAGCGCCATGTAACATTCGGCGCACGCGACAAAAGATCTGTAAAGGGGCAATTTTTTTCCCGTTTTTACAACATTTTTCATGGATGCTGCGCTCCTATTAGTCCTTCCTCGATAAATCCTTACTAATATTATAAATGTGTTATAAAACACAAATAATTTTTCGATCGATGAATTTAAAAAAATTGGAAACAACGATTCTTTAAAAAAATTTATATAATTTTCTTTATAAATAAATAAATAATAAATAAATTCTTTTCAGCAGTCAAAGAGGGCAAAAAATAATAGTTCAAAATCTTTGTAAAACCCCGTAAAATATAAATTTAATGCCTTTAATGTTGAGTATTTCACGAGAATGGAATACGGAACCAAAGCAACATCTCGTTTACTTCACTTTTTGTCGTCTCATAGCTTGTAAGTCTGGGAAGAGCGAAGCGCTAATTGTTAGGTCTGTCGCGGCGTTTTTGATGCGTTTTTACCATGGTAAAAGTTGTTGCACGGTCGGAATCTAAGTTCCAGTTAATGTGGTGAAACTTGAAGATTTATACCCTCATTCGAAGGACAAATATGTGGACTTGAAGGTCGATTGGAGTGTGTAATTGAGGTTTAAACAGAATGGAGTATACTTGTGTACAGAACCACGCATAGCGTGAAATGAGACCATCCTGGGTTGAACATTTTTGTAATAAAACCGGCACGGTTGCCTTGACGAGTCAGCTCTCGCACCGTTTCTACTCCTCGTATCGTCTTAATCAGCTTGATAAACACTATAGGTACGATACATGCTGCTGCTTTGGAGTAATCACTGGCGACCACGTTACGTAAAGTAGCAATGTATTGAATAGTTTATGTCAAACTCAGTTATCAACAATATACAAGGTGTAACAGGCAAGTCCTTTTAATCCGAAAGGGGGTTGTTCTAGACATCTAGGCGAACAACTTTTGTTTTACGACTTTTGGAAATTCGAAGTACTTTTCGAAAAATTTAGGTGTAAAGTTTACTTGAAAATCAGCTGTTTCTGAGAGTTCGAGGTCATTGACCTTATGTTGTCCTTTTATTTAGTTTGATGGTTTACAATCAAAACTCCAATTATCTTTATTTTCAAAAGCAACTGTTTTTTCAGTGAAACATAATCTCAAAATTTAAAAAAAAAACAAGTTTGAATTTTAAAAAGTCGTAGAACAAAAGTTGTTCGCCTAGACGTCTGGAACAACCCCCTTTCGGATTAAAAGGACTTACCCGTTACAAATTGTATATAATGCAAATAAAGGTATGTTTGTGCTTTTTCGCCTTTAAATTAAATCTTGGTGCTCAGAATTACAGATAACTTACCTATAGGTTTTCTACAAAAATATTTACATGGACTTGCATTTGATCTCATCTCACCGGATGGGAAGCGATCATAAAGGCGACAATGTAACATACTCGTCTAGAAGAGACCTATTATGAATAAACATTAAATTTTAACTCTATGGTACTGAAACAAAGCGAATATTCATTTTCTTTTTTGTTTGAAAGATTAAGACATTCTCAACCTATAAAAGTATATTATGCAAAAATCTTGTAACCTATTGATTACGTGACACCAATGCGTTCAGGCTGTGTTTTGGTCATCGCTGATCTCACCTTAGCCGATTGAGTTAACTTTTTAACATGTCAAGGTTTGAAGCGAAGATGAACATTGTAGCATATGATGTAATTAAAGAGGAATGCAGTAGCGCTTCCTGGTATTTCGAAGGTATTGTGTGACCAAGACGTCTTCGGGCTTGAATACTGGAAACTTTTGACATACCGATGCCTGGTTTCTTAGTTGGAATAAAGCTTCAGCATATTATAATTTGCTAAATGTTTGTTCTTGCCGGTTTTAGTGATGCACTGGAATAAATGTTTGCAATGCATTTGTTCGTCATATGAGATTTTTTCATTTCGCAGTGAACTGCGAAATGCTTTGTAAAGTGCTTACGGGTATCAAAAATCAGGCCTTCTTTATTAAGTTAAATATTAAATTAATCGATTTCACGTTTTAACCACACCGCTATTTATTTCTATTTTTTTACCAGTATTGTTGCTTTGCAATTAAAAACCAAATTAACCTCGTTTTCTTTGTTTATGTTTATTTAATACACAACTTTATTCGAGTAGAGCAATAAAATGTTGAAATGGCTTGTTAGATCCAACTTACAAGCAACAAGATAGATATCTTTCTACAACAACACTTTAACTTCTTGATTTATTTGTCAACACCTTTCACTAACTGTTACCATCATCCGGTTTTATCTTAAGTTTCATTATCGTTATCTACGTTCTATATCTCTGACACTTTTTGTTAACATAAAAAGTACAAGCAATAATTTAAAAGAAAAATTCGTCTTCAAAAATTCAGTCGCGGCGGGGTTTCGACACGCGCCTCTGGGTCAGTGCCCAAGCGTCCTAACGAACTAGAAATATGTATGTTTTCCCTGTCGACATGGGCTCGTTTTGATAAGTACATTTAGTTTCTTCTTGTTCTGCCCTAATGCCAATCATTTATTGTCAGCAGTATTCATCTTCTATTCCTCTCTATCGGCTTTCATCTCATCATTCACCTCTTTCTCTCTCAAATCCCGTCTCACATATTCCATCCATCTTTTCTAAGGATCTTACAATCCTCTCCACCCTCTACATTATGTCGTAGATATCGTAGAATTCAATTCGAATGACGTTCCCGATATCCAGGACCTAGACAGACTGAGTAATGAACAACAATGGGATCTTATAATGATTCCTTAATTGCCTATTGAGCTACGAAATCCTAAAAAGTACTTACATTGAGTTTATTCAGTATTATTCATTCCATCTTGCGTCAATTTGCAATTAAGTTTAATTTGTGTGTTGTGTCCCAACTCAGTCCGCTTATTATATGTCTCAAAAAGGCTGGAGGTGTTTGTTAAACTTCACATTACGATTTTCCCATGTGAAATTGAACTACTATGCACGCTCACTTGCCCATAAACGCAGCCTTCGATATTACTGCAAAAGGAGAAACAAATTAGTGCATTTTCAATTTAATATACCGCTTCCTACTCTGTTATAGATTTCCCCTGTTCCACTATTGTTTCCTTTCTAAACGAAAGCAATGATTATTACCTTTTTTAGAGCTGTACCTTTGCTCTTTGACGTCTAAGAGCGCGACTACCAGAGCTTTACAAATTCGACTGTTCTGACTGTTTCTCGAAAATGGACCGTAAACTACCAGACTTAGAGTGATTTATCGTTAGTTTCGGAGATATCGTGTCCCAATCTCGGCAGCGAGTGGCCCTTTGAACTGGCCGCGGGCACTGGCGCTGCATGAGCTCAGAACCTACATAAAGTTTGCAATTTGACCGAACCGCTGTGCACGATTGGTCTTAAATGTCAATTTCTGGGAAAATGTGCATTACTGTTACAATGTCGGATTGTTATGCCACGGTACAAATAACATTAACTTCAAAATATTGCTTTTAACGATATTTTTAACAGTTATCTTTCTTTTTTTACTTCGTGCGGTAATTTGAACTATAAATTGTTATGGAACACGTAATAAAACGAAATAAAGGCTATTTTATCCGTTTAAAGCCCAGCCCGATGAAAAGGTGGCTTTGTTATATTATTGTTAAATAGCGAAAACCGAAGGAGAATCTTTGATAAGTTGATCAGTTTATGATGAAATTATTAGATGATAGAAATATAATAAATCGACTTTCCTCAATTCATATCAAGAGTTGTCGAAACACATTTCTTCCATAAAATACCTGTAGATTATGCAACAAGCGGGAGAAGCGGCAATTTTCAAACGCTCTTGTTTGGAAAGTTGACGTCGGGTTTACTTAGGAAAGAGCAGCAGTATAAATCTTGCATCTGCTAGTTGGACAGTGGCGCCTGCTTGTCGCTATGCAGAACCGATTGCTGCCATGCATTGTGAATGTAATTAAAAGCATTCAGATGGCTCCGACGGGATACCGGAGAAAACCAGACAATATAGACTTGAAATGGCCATGCTTTTACATTTGCTTTGCTTCATGTTTTTTGTTTTTCTCTTTGACTCGATAGTCTATAAAGAGACTACTGCCGGAAGACTAGCTTTATGTTGCGGCGGATCTTTGTTAACATCCTACGGCTGGTTGTCATTATTGTTTAGAGAACACTTTTATTATTATTACTCTTAGGACTAACCACTATAGTCTTCAAATCATTTTAAGACTATCTATATTGTAGTCCATAGTTTTTCATTATCTACCTTGCTTGTCTCCTTTCATGTCGTGTGTTTTTCTTTAGGTATCTTTTCTTTCTTGATACGTTTTGTTATTTTTATTCCCTTTCATTACTTCTACTTTGTCCGTTTTAATAATAATCCGTTTTTTTTACTTCCAACTTTTACATAAAATTTATAAACCACAGTTTTTTCTTCAGTTTTCATGATGTATACATACTTACTTATAGACTTTTTTAATACTAATAGTTTTAAATTATTATAAGTGTCTGTCTATACTATTTACTTTCGAACTACAATCTCAGTTGTGACGCGATAAGTGTTTCGTTTAGTCGGCCAAACCGTTCCACTTTCCTCTAATTATGCTCCTAGTTTAAATCGTAAGACTAGTAGATGTAATTATGTATATTTTATTCTGTAATTAACGCATTTTGATGTAATACTTGCTCTGTGCGGTCAGATGCATATTCTTAAAGTGACCCTATTATTGTAATCTAGGTCATTTTAAAGTCTTTGACTGCTGTTGTTGAAATTACAAATATCGCAAAATGAAACACTAAACCGAAAAATCGCAAATCGCTTGTGTTTTCACCAGTCAACCTCTATTTGGTTTCTCTTTAGTCTTATTTGAACTATCCTAATTCTTAAGATTTTTCTTGGAGGAGAGCCACCGACCACAGAACGCTGCCACTAACGTGTTTACTGTACTTTTCTTAAATTAAAACAAGGACTAATAGTCGCCACACGCCACAAAGCGTTTTTAGTTAGCTTCTAGCTTCACGTTTTCTTTTATTTCAGCTTTTGAATTTAAAAACCTTGTACCTATTTCTTGAAAAAAGGACAAACGGGGTGGCCGTTTGTCTTAAAAGAAATAAATTTCGTCCAGTGATCATACAAACTATGAAATTGCAACGAATCGATGAGTCCAAGGTCTACAATTGTCAATGCAAAATTAATTATGTTTATAATAATAATAATACGCAACAAAATATTTTCAATGCAAGGTAAAGGACACTCGTTAGCTTGATACTTTACTATTTGTTCAGTTAGCTTATTAGCTGCCATCCTCATAATTGATTGAAGGCTGCCAATATCGGTAAAGGTCAACGGATAAGGATTCTTTGTCATTATGTAATAATGATAATATCCGATTTGACGGTTCAATTTGTTTACGAGTGACGTGACTGGAATGGATTGGCATTTTTCTCGGTTGTTTGTTACAGACCGCGTTCGTAGTACGGAAGATTTATGTTAAAACATGTCATACATAAGGCTCGCTTGTTATTATAATATAATTGTCGTCATTTGAGCCCAAATTCCAGGGTACGGAAGTTTTCTGCTGAAGTTTGCCATATTGCGGGACTGCATTTGCTGTATATCAACTGAGATTTGAAGACTAACTTTTGTATTATGTTATACCGCATGCGATCTAGATTGATCGGTCTGGGAATCTATGGAGTAGGGAATTGTGGCTACGGTTACGATGTCAATTCGGGAACTCCCCAAAAGCGGTATAACAATTTAGTTAATAATATATATATATATTATATATAAAAATCAATCCCTATTTCCCTTGGTCATGGCATCACGCGTAAACAGCTGGACCGATTTTGCAAATTCTTTTTTTGTTGTGTTTGCTAATTATTAGAAGAAGGATCTTACGCCAGAATTTTTTAAACCTTGGATAAAAACTTACGCGGGTGAAACCGCAGGGCGCAGCTAGTAAGAATATAAAAATGCATCCCTATTTCTCTTGGTCACGGCATCACGCGTAAATGGGTGGACCTATTTCAATAATTATTTTTGTGTTGTGTTTGTTATGATCAGGATAAGGATGTATGCCAAATTTTATAAATTTTGGATAAAGACTTATGCGGGTGAAACCACGGGCGCAGCTAAATAAAAGTGAACCATAAACTTGCTATTAGTCTAGTATCGCTAACATTGTAGAGTCTGCTGAATCGGTCGCGTCCATTGTGTGTTGGTAATGTTAGTACCACCATCGCAGTGATTGAATAGGAACGAGCTGCGCGTGCGTCGGCCACCATGTTTCCGGTATACTTGACCCGTTTTAAGCACCCATTATACATTGTACATGTTAATATCTTCAGTACCTATCACGAATTACACTTAAAGTGAAGAAACAAAAACAATGGCGATGTAAATTAAATGAGGCAACGCAAAATGGTTTCGTATTAATGTATTAATGGTAATTATTCTCACGGGAAAGAGAATCGAAGGTCGATCCAAATCTGAAATAGTTAGAATTTGTTGCAGGTAATTTGTATGATAAATTGTCTAGCGGTTATGGTTGGGTAATGCGCGTGAGCATACAAACGCGCCGACATCGCGCCACCGCGAGGCTCCGACTCTCAGCTACATTCTAAATTGAACTAAAATGCGAAATGTTAACACGTAAATAGCTGACTATGTTACTATTATGATAATTCAATCATGTGTATCAAGTGACATGAAATAGACATTACACAAACAAAGAACGAGGAACAAATAAGAATATCTTATACTGAAGAATTACTAATGTAAATTGAATCAAATTTTGACATTGACAAGAGAAGATAAGATAGATAAGAGAAGGTAAACTTACATAAAGATGCCAACCTAATAAATAATCATTATCATTTATTTAGCTGCCGTCTGTCGAAATCATTGCCCTACTGCCAGCATTCCCTGGCACAGTTCATCCAATTTGGTTTAGCTTTAACATACTGATTATCACTTCACTATCAACTACCACGCCAACGTCTTCAATTATGAACATAAAATGAAAAATATTAAGCTTCTCTGTCATCTTACATTTTCCGAATCAAGCGTCAACTAAGAATCTGGTCAACAATTGCCAAGCGCTACAATACTTATCTTGATATTTTTTCTTGCTTATCATTACAAGGATTTACATTAACATAAGCGCATTTATTACCACAAGCAAAGATGTTAGATTATTTAAAGATATTGCAAAGTTTCTGTGGTATTCTTACATTGATTACGGTTTTCAACCTAAAGCCTATCAGACCGTGGCTTTGAGTTTGCATTCATTCTGAAATACTTCTATAAAGATAAAAATACAAATTCTAAAATTATGCCTACCTATTGAAACACAGAATTTCAATCACTTGTTTTGGTTTTGTGTGATGTCCACAGAATTTATTTCTTTATTTGGTGTTATTTTTTATGCCAGTCCACGACAGTTTGAATGCATGTTTGTTTATCTAACATATCTGATGTAAGTCTCGAATATTCGCAAAGAACATCCCACTAGAGTCTGTATCATTATCTATTGATTATCTATACCATCCTAAACTGGATGTCGAACAAGGCCTGGACAAGGATCTAAGCATGGCATGCTCACATGTTACATCCCTCCTATAGGGCCGTAAACAAAATAAATCCGCTAGTACACGAGCCCTAGAACGCGGTGTATCCGCTATAAATATTGTGCGAGGCTCGACTACAATCACAATGTATCATTGCTAGCTACATGCGTGTGGTCGGTGCCGTATAAGGTTATCGTTCTAAAAAAGTGTATCGAATAAACTATGCATTTTAAGCGATATTTTCCTTTTCTTTATAAGGTTTACTTAGAATAACAATTCGTCAGCTTGGTGGTTGCAGTTATTGTTATATTTCGTAAAACATGTTTAAACTTACACAATTTCTGACCATTATTATAAATTAAATGTAAAGATTCTACAAACGCGAACTAGAGCCGTAATTCTAATAAAAATAATATTTCTTAAAACCCTTGCGTGATTCTTCATAACTTGAACGGTGATGGGATTATTCGTAATGTATCAAGCTATAGAATCTTATTAATAGTGCAACGTCATTTTCTGGACATATTATATTTAGTTTCTCTTGAATATTTCAAACTTTTGACTGTTTAGACGTTGACATCGCAAATTTTCGCAAAATCGCATAATCAAATTCAGAACAAAAAATCGCAAATGGTTGGATCAATCGCAAACACGTGTGTGTTTTCAGCAGTCAACTAGTTACATAATATGCAGTTTCAATATTATTATAAATTTACTCTCCTCACCTAAAAACATCTGGGGCTCTATTTTTGAATCATTAGCGCCACTTCGAGCGATTTTAAAACTTCGATTTCTACTTATTTTCGTTCGATTTCTGTAATTTTTCGATGTGAATCGAACGACCGCAACGAGTGGTATCAACCACTCGCCGCAGGAATCCGACATCGAACGAAAATCAGCAGATATCGAATTATTTAAATCGCCTGATGTGCAACGAGCGGTTCAAAAATAAGGCTCCAGATTTTTTTTTTTTTTTTTTTTAATTTATTTTTACTAAAAAAACACTTAAAATAACACATACATAGCTCTGCCAAACTGCACAGCAGTTTGTCGGCAGTGAAGTGTTCTCGATAGAATACAAAGTGACAAACGTCATGTAGACATTTGGTACTCCGAATTCAAATTGAACATGTATATTTTATTGGACAATAGACGCTATTTCCTCTTCGTTTTTTGTATCGTCCATGTAGAGGCGTCACGTTTCAGTTTTCCTGTCAATCGCGTTTCAACTTTTGATTGACAAGCTTATGCTTATGTACATATTATTATGCTTGTTTTTTTTGTTTATCGTTTGACCACTATCACACCTGATGGTGAGTGTAGATGCAGTCTTAGATGAAGCTCGCTGAACTAGAAAGTTCACACAGCGAAATTGATTTGAAAAACTATGCAAATCTTCACAAGTTTCCATGAC
The DNA here is from genome assembly GCA_949358125.1 of Idaea dimidiata. Taxonomy (NCBI): domain Eukaryota; kingdom Metazoa; phylum Arthropoda; class Insecta; order Lepidoptera; family Geometridae; genus Idaea; species Idaea dimidiata. Next base: position 29,228,803 of record OX442326.1, read on the forward strand.
AACTACCAAAATTGTGTCTGCTGAAACTTGTCCTTTATCGAATCAATTGATCAAGATCAACAACCTGATCAGGTTGACTGTTGGAGAAATCATTGTTACTTCTTTGAAATAAATACCTACTACTAGATAACACTTTTCCTCTTCATAATTATTGGATCACAGGTTAAATATTGAGCGACCAATATCTTGCGACAGCAACAACAGCATCATTAGCCTCTTCCAATGTCAATTGTCCTGTAAATTTTACGACGGGATCTTAGTTTAAACACACGTTGGAGAAGTAATTTATTGTCTGTAATAATTGTGGATTACATTATTATTACATCGATTGCAGTAACTGAAAGTTATTGCGGATGTTAAGCTCTTGATTTAATTTAATAACTGGTATCGTGTTCGTTGTAATTATATTGGTCTCGTCACACCTTCTTGCCCTTCGATTGTCTGACGTCATGATTGGACTATGATGCCACCTTAATAATTTTTATATTTTTTGATCGCCCTATGTTTTTGTCAGTTTGACATTCTGTCATCTAAAAAAATGGTGTCGAAGAGAGAACAAGGAGACTGGAAGTGGTCTTAAAATCAATCTGATTTTATAAGTTTGACTTTAACCTTTAAAGTATGCGGTTTATGACGGGTTCATAATAATCCTTCTTATTCATTCTACTTTGACCAATCGATATTCGTATCAATTCTTACTCTAATCAGACTAGTTGACTAAAAGAGTAAAGCAGGACCAAAGAGCTTATCTAGACTAAAGAATCACACCGATTTTCTCCCGAACTTGCAAGGAAAACACAGATGAAACTACAATGCGGCTATATACGGCTACAGGCTTAAGAATAAAGACGTATGCTTTAAATTGCATTGTTACAGTGGCAGTCGTGTTATCGCACAAAATGCGCACGCGCATTGTGCCAGTGTTCCGGTTCAGCGCCTAGTTAAACCATCGAAAACGGGTCACAGATAATTGTAATTGTACTGCTTAATTTTATATTATTTTAATACTCGCTTTTAAATGCTACTTTACCAGTTATAATTAAAAAATTATAAATTGTTTTTCGACAGCCTCTTCTAAATGACCTAGACTCTTTTTCCTTTTGCGTCAAAGACTGACATACTTTTATTATTTTATGATATGTCATTTTAATTTTATTTCTATTTAATTTTAGCGTGTAACAGCCGAATAGAAAAACACTCTTAAAATTTAAGGAGTACTTAAATAATAATTTAACTACTTTTAAATTCAAAACGAACATACTAATTTTTTTTACTTTAACAGCTGCTTAATTGTTTAAATAGCTTTTAAACTTTGAGTAGCGTTTCAGTGGTTTTAGTATTCTGCCGTATGACCTACAATTACCTATTCTATAGATCACAGTTATCTGGTTTTTTTTTAAATAATTATAGGCACTCATCTAACATAGATTGATAGATAGAATCTGCTAATAGTTTTTTATAAAGTCCCTGTAGGTAAATGTCCATTGCTCGGCGAGCAGGCGATCGGTCTGTTGCAACCAAGTAGCGGCCGAGCAATGGTTAACGAAGCTCGGACCCGGCCAGCGCTCGTGACGGTCTCATATAATCGGCGGCGACTCCCTTTTCAATAGTACTATTGGATAGTTTACTTCACGGTATACACTTGTGAGTTTGTGGGGGGTCCATTTTATTGTTCTTTAAATCGAACAGAGCGGAGGGCTGAACAGTAAAGTTCTAGGAAAGAGGAACACATAGCTGCCGATTCGATAAGATAAGACGATGTCAACTTAAATCCAATTAAATATAGAGGTCATTGCATTGCTAAACACTCGACAAGCATATTATGGTTCTTAAATGGTCCATTTAGTTAAAACCTAGCCTTTCCAATTCTAAATTCCATTTAAACTTTTTAAATTCACACGATTTGTTAACATAGTTACATTTTACCGAGTCTTAATCACGTATTATATATTTTGTTTTATCTCGACGTTTCGATCATGTTATTATGATCTTGGTCTTGTTGTTGTTGATCTCGCGAGGGGACAAATTACGTTTATTGTTTGGTTTTGCATTCGAAAATCGCAAACGCAAAACCATCAATTCGCAAATCATAATTTTCAGCAGTCAATAAGGGTTAATGATTAATTTTAACAGCCACAGAATAGTTTAGCTGCGTTATATTAAAGCTATGTATTAATGACTATTTTTTTTGTTTTGTTTCAGGTATGTTTACGGCATAATCAATTAATCACTTCACTCCAGTTCTGAAATAAGGTAAGATATAAGTACTATTATGGCTGAATGGAATAAAACCCTTGATTTAAAATAGATACCTGTACGTATACTTAGATGTTCTGTTATTCTGTTTTTGTCAACCCATACTGTCCCACTGATAGGCGAAGGTCTCCCCGACATATTTCCAGGATAAGGATAATTCATTTATTTTAATTATGCTATATTGCCTTGAAATTACGACGATAACCATAAATTGTAAACTAGTATTGGTCTAGTGGTAGATCCCTCGACTTTCATGAAACCCGCGGCTTAATTAGCTCCAGACGTATCGACCAGTTCTTTTCTCTGGACATGGCTGACTAAGCTGGGAGAGTGGTATAGGGGCTGGGCAAGCCTACTTCACCTAACAACGTCCCGGGCACTGCAGCGCCATAAAATAACATGGTTTTTAAGTTGCTTGCGCTGTAGGTATATAAATCATCTAAAAATTAGATGAAAAGGCCAATTATTATAATTTAAAACTATTGAAAAAAAAAGCGGTTAAAAAAACTCTAATATTTTTATCAGGTTTCTTTTATTTCCAGATACTTAGGAAGGCCATGTTGTCCTTTGATAATAATTAATAACTAGCTACATAATTTTGCTATGAGAATTTCCTTGTTACAAGAAGATATAAAAACTTAATTATGAAAACATCAGGTTATTAAATTAATAGTTAACGTTGTACTTTATTTTGTAATTACTAGAACTTTATTATACTTGAATCTTTTCACGATAACCATACTTGGGTCTTCGGCCTTGTGGAAAATAGAAAATATATAATTACATCAGTATAATTTATGCAAGTGGGTAGACAGATGGGTAGATAGAGGACAGATAACTTCAGATTTAAATATTCCGACAGCCTGTAACGGCTTACCTACGGCTTATATTCTACTCGTACTTATGATCCCGATATTCCTGCGGGATCGCGAATTACGCGGATGAAATCGCGGACGCTGCTAGTTATTACTAAAAGAAGGAAGGAAAAAACCTATAATCGAACTTGTCCAATCATTCTGTCACGGATAATTTTATGACTATTTCAAACTGAGAAATAGTGCGTGAAATTCTGCACTAATAGTTGGTTTGTACAAGTGTTATTTTAACATTTATCACCACCCCATAATAAGGTAGTAGCGCACCGACATGCCAGCCCGTCTCTGTCGCCATGATTATTTTAGCTCCAGGCTATTCTCGCCGTTTTGCCGGTAGGTACATAATTAAAGGGGCTCTAAACTAGACTCAGTTGGTCACCTCATATTCTCCCCGCCATTTTAAACACTCTGAATATTAATGAAATGTCGCTTGTACGGGGCTAAGAAATTTTCCTTATGAGGTCGGTAAGGAAACGCTAAGGTCGTCTTTACCAACATCTAGTTCGTACTCCATATAAATAGCAAATTAACGAATGGAATCGTTCCGAGAATTCTTCATTAAATCACCGTAGCCATGACGGGAAAATAGATGACGAAATTCTTTACCAGAAAGTGTTAGTTTCGATTGTTTTAGACGCACGCAGAAAGTGAAAACTCACTAATTACAATAGATTAAGTCGACGGTAGCGAGTGCGCCGTATAAAAACAGTCTAATTGACGAGGTAGGTGTACAATGTGGTGGTATGCGCCTGTTGTGTTCTGGTTTTATTGTGATGTCCGGTGATGCGGCGCATCGTCTTCGGAACGGTATCTCGTTGTTGCGTGCGCGCAGGCGATTATGCAACTCGCGGGCGACGTCCTTGGCGGCGACGCAGGCGCGGGCCGGGCGGGGGACGAAGGCCGTGAGGGCCGTCGACCGTTCGTTCGGTAACCACCCCGGGTTTTTATTGCGAACCCGACAAACTCGCCTACGGAACCTGTCCCGACGAGTTATGTGCACCGATAAAGTAGGTGTACTTGAGTCTTGCACCATGCCACTACGCATACTATTCTCTATTCGAGCTTTATTTAACTCAAGATTGATGACGATACCACGAATTTCCGATGGCGACACATTCCTGTCGAAATACATAATTAATACCTCAGCTGCGGCAGCATAATATTAAGCACATACTGACTGATTCTATTATGTACTAAATTCGAAGATAAAGTCGTTCATGTAATAGAGCTGAACAAGTAAAAAAGGCAAATCATAAACACACCACTATTACTAAACACAACCACTTAGACGCTCTAAAATTCTGTCGCAAAAAAGATCTAACCAGATATTTGCAACTATTCTTCTGTCTTCGCATGTCGCAATCCGAGTCCGACTTGAAATATCTAGACACATTCTATAGCCATTGTTTGTGATTAGAATTCACGGATGCGTACGCGCATCTCGACGCATGATGGCGCCGCAATAAATAACCTCGAGATACATTGGAACATCGGATTCCTTGATATGCCCTTTAAGACATACTCTTTATCCTTTGCCTTTGTCCTTCTCTGAATTATCTCCTTACATTTATTTTACATTTCTTTATCTTCTATCCCCAAGAAAGAAATTATGTTGGCCCAATCTCTTATGCTTTCCGTTCTCGACTACGCAGATGAGTGCTTTCTTGACCTGACTGAGGACCAGCTAGACAAACTTGAGCGGCTGCAAAATCTTGCAATTCGCTTTATTTTCGGCCTGCGCAAGTTTGATCATGTGTCTGAATACCGGAGTCGGCTCAGGTGGCTACCCATTCGTCTGCGTAGAGACTCTCATATTCTATCTCTTCTCTACAGAATTCTTTTTTTACCTAACTCTCCTCTCTATCTGAAATCTCGTTTCAATTTTCTTCACCCTCCCTCTCAATCTGTCCGTTCTTCCAAGGCCCTTCTTCTCGCTGTTCCTAGCCGCTCTTCTACCTTTTTCAGTAAGTCTTTCACCGCTCGTAGTGTACAACTCTGGAACGCGCTGCCGGTTACCATTCGGCAGTCCAAGTCGTTGGCAGTGTTTAAGTCGAGTCTCTATAATCACTATGTCGCTATCGCGGAAGCAAATCAAGTGCATAACTATTATAACAATTTGTAGTTCATGCGTATGTTTATGTAACTGTCATAAAGATTATTAGTATGATTTAATATTACATTTATATTACTAATTTTATGCATAATTTGTAGATACATATGTGTTTAATATTATTATTTTTATTATTTTGTATCATATTTTTTTTTTTGTATTTTTGTTTTAAAACATTTATTATCTGTCCTTTTTATCTATATAGCTTATATTTAATAGTATATATCTTTTATAGTATACACCTTACCCATCCCCTTCCTTAAATCTTGTCCATTCATTGGTTGCCTGGAAGAGATCGCCCTTAGGCGATAAGGCCGCCCATTGTACCACACTAGTTTTTAAGTTTTTTTTTTGTATTTGTAATTTTTGTTAATTTATGTTTTTGGTGCAATAAAGTATGTATTCATTCATTCATTCATTCATTCATTCAAAGATTGATCGGATTTTGTTCCACTGCCGTCTTTCTTCTTGTGTTTGAGCACAGTACATCGACGGAGCAGTATGGAATGTGCACACAATATGGAAACGGCACTGAGTACTGACATCTACGCGAAACCCCCATAGGGGCTCGTCGACGCGCATGTATGTGTGAGCCGTTATCGAGCATTTGTAGGTAGTTTCCATACTGCTGTGCCCCAGGTCCCAGCCTTTCTATGTACTCTGGTATGACCGTGCTACATGATAGACCATATCATCACTTACCATCAGGTGAGATAGTGGTCAAACGCTCCTCTAGCGTACGTAAAAAAATCTCATGTATTGAATGTCAAAGTGTCATCGGCGAAGATCCTGTATGGAATTGAATTAAGCATTTTAAAACCGTTATCTTATATGATTTCGTTAAAAGGTGGTAAAACACTCTCTAAAGACAATATTAGTCGAGCTCTCAGCAAGCGTTTAGTTACAATGTTTTAACCATAAAAATAAATTAATGACTTTAATGTTTGTTTTCCTGGCGCATTACGCGGCCAGTTTTGCAACATTTTTGCCCTGATTCATTCGGCTCGACTCCCAAGTACCTTGCAGCTTTGCGACTTTTAATGTCTCCTTTTTGCCAATCCCGTTGACAACTTGCGGCTGGTTTTCTTTTATATCTTGCGCATGTTTCTTATCTTAGGTATAAATGGTGCGGTGTTTTCTTAGAGTTAAAGAGTTCTGTCGAATGTGCGTGTGGTCGTTGCGTTTTTTACTTTATTTTTATGCTATTTCGAACTTAATTAGTTTTTTGATAGCGATAACAAGTGTCTGTTGTACGGGTGGTCGACTGTAATATCTTTCGATGTTATCGAACTATGTTGAATTCGAAATATTTAATTCTATCTGACTTAAATTAGCTTCTAATATCTCTGTCTTTCATCTCAGTAATATTGTGAATGCGAAAGTTGAGATGTTTGTTTTTGTTTCAATCACGTGTTAAAACTACTTAACGGATTGTGATGAAACTTGGTATGCAGATAGCTAGCGATCTGGATTAACACATAGGCTTCTTTAAACTCCGATAATTTTCCGAGATCGGAACTTAAGCCGCTGAAACCGCGGAGCGCTGGTAGTAAAGACATATTTGCAAATCGAATTAAAAAGTGAAATTTCGATTACCATACGATTTAATAAAGAAAATATGAATACTCATCAAGAATTCCATTAAGTTGTCAATGAGAAGCGGGTCAAGGAAAGTGTCCGTTAGATGTCCTGTCTCACTCTGACCTGGATATTTCACCCTTGATGCTGATGGTGTCTTATATCCTGTAACCTTGCCGTGACGTCATCACTCCGACCAGCTAGGCTAGCTTGACAGCGCAAGATATATTTTGTCGAATCGACATTTTAAAGGGTCCGTCTCGTTTCCTCGTCGTTTGAGTGAAAGACAGCCTTTGTGTCGATTCGACAAAATGTTTCTAGTCCTGTCATGCTTGCCTAGCTGGATACGTCACCCTTGGTGCTGATGGTGACTGATCCTGCAACCTTGCAGTGACGTCATTACTCAACCCACTCCGACCAGCTAAGGACCAGTGTCCATTTTTTTTCTCGTCATTAAAGAGAAATAGACGACATAAAGGTTTCGTCGTTCTCGTCTTTATAGAGAAACAGATTAAACTTTTATGATTCGGCAAAAAAACATGGAAAAAGTACTACTTCGTAACTACAAAGCTTACCTACTTGGTCAAAAAAACAGTCCTGCTGTTAGAGAGATCCCAGTCAGTCCTTTTTTCACTTTACTGTTCGTCGGTTAGATAAGGACAGACTGGATTGAACTAGGTTCAACAGGACCATTTTGATATATCAAAGCAAAAACTACCTTAACTTTAGGGAACATGATTGAAAGTGATATTTGAAAAGTTGTCAAGTGCACAATCTTTAAGGAGCGAAGACGACGGTGACATGTCTATCCAAAAAAAAACTCGCGCTGTCATGCTAGCCTGAATACGTCACTTTTAATGTTAATGGTGACTGATCCTGTAACCTTGCAGTGACGTCATCACTCACGCCACTTTTGAGAACCAATATTTGCAGGCCCATCAAGAGTTGCTCAACCGTTTTAAAAGGATAAATACAATTGATATTGAGAATAAACTTACCTCCAAAGAAATTTTTGAAGTAAATATTTAAGCGGACGAGTCTGGGTGGGTAAAAACACCGTTTCAATATTTGTATAGTTTATTAATGATTTTTTTAACTAAATCGATTCATGATGCATAATTTAAAATTGAATGTTTTTACCAGTTTTCTTTAATTATAGTTTTTGCTAGTATATTATGGTAATTAATGAAATCTTGTTGTATTAAATTTTTGATTGCATTACATTACTAACATGTCTAAGTATTCAATGAATTCTATATTTTTATTAAATAGTCCGTTATGTTTTCGAATTTAGAGATACATAGATAATTTTATTCTTTCTTTCAGGTATTCGAGATTTGTCATGATGATACAAAATATTATTATTCTTATTTGTTATGAAAAATCTTATAATAATATGATTAGTATTTAGAATACGGCAATGACCCGATTGTTTTCTCGTGGTTTTCCTCGTTACATCATTTCAAACAACATACTAGTTATTATAATAATTGAACAATACCCTATGGGGCTTTGTAAATTTTCCATATAAATACCTCACGACATCATCTAATTTTAACATGCGATACATTGCGTGTTAACTATGTTGGATCAGTTTCCTCTCCAACCAGTTCTGTACCAAAGAAAGAATAGCCAATTTTTATAGCATTATCTTTCTCTGTAATCGAAATCAGAATTCAATGAGTACAATTTTCATTATAAAGAAACAGAATTCATTTGCAATGTTAGCATCGCATTCGCTTTAATGTTTGGATCGGTTCGAACGTGTAAGTTTGTCGGCGCGGGCGCACCTGCCGTGTCTTGAGTTTGATTAATTCCACATTCATTCTGGAGCCGGTATCGAAATTGGGAATGTTGCGCGCGGCGCATCTCGGATTAGTTTCGGTGCCGCAAAACGTTACCTGGCCCTACGTTCGCCACGCATTTTGATTGAGGTCTTGGCATCGGATCGATTTTTGAATAGTCGGGTGTACCTTTGGTATCGCGGTTCTGAGAAAAAGGCATAAAAGCTGGTCGATTCATTCGTCCGGGCGAGGTGTCCTTGTGGCGGTTGCGAGTTGCGACCTTCATCGTCTGGCTTCGCTAAAAATAGCCCGCAGCGCCCTTGGGATTCTATGTTTGATATAATTTATACCCCACGTCTAGGGACAGAAGTTTTAGAATATACCGAGAATAAACGCCTTTTCTATAGCCATGTATTTAATTGTGTTAATGATTTATTATTCAAATTATCATTCAATCTATGAAAATTTAATATGCTGTAGGTAGGTACTTGTATCAAGAATACAAAATTAAAATTACTTACAAACAATTCAACTTTGTAAACCTTATAAATATATACTACTTGTGCTATTTTAGTACACATATCATTAATTAAATTTAACCGTTCACAAGCCTCGCAATTACTCACAAATAAATCGTTCCGTGTAATTTACCAATTTCAGTTTGGAGGTTGAGTAATTATTTATTTTATTTAAATAACGTTTTAAACCAATTCCCGAGATTCGAATAAGTTTCATATTTTTTTCTACATAGAGTACATTTTACATTTAAATGCTAGGTAACTCTAGTAACTAGTTATTGGATATCGACACACGTGCCCCATTAGTGCAGCAGAGATGTGGACTCGACACACGCATCGATAATCCTGCGCACACGCATGCTTGCGTCCAATACATACAAATTAACCGTTCTACATGCCAAATACGGGCATCGTACGTCATTTTCTTTGCAGTCGGCTGGTTAAGCTACACATTAAGTAATAATGCTCATCGGTTGGTTTGATAATATAATCACTCTACACTCTACGGATTCTTCTCATGCCCGCTCCAGACTCTCCACGAGGGGCCTCCTAGAGACTCTCGGCACGAGTCTTAGCGAGTGGAGGCGGCAGGAGTGCTAGCCATCCACACTCTGAATTAATTCACTGGCCCACCACGTCTATTACAAAAAGGACGTGATTCAAGTGACTACGTTAGCGATGTGCTTTGCAGTCAACAAGTAAGCGAGAGCCACAGTGTGGATGATTGTCTCGTCTCGCGTCCTTTGACTCGCGTCCGAAAAACCGACACGAAGCAGGGCGACAGCGAGGCGAGGCGAGGGAATGCTAGTGGACACGAGCGCACCGTCCTCACTCGCACTCGCGTCCTCTCGTGTAGCCTCGAGGAAAGTCTGCAACGGGCATCAGAATGCCTACTTAGCTTACTACTTTGTTGTGAAACTATTAGCAAGGTTGTATCTTCATTTCATGTTAACTTAACTACCAATTTATGTTTAAGATGAAAAGATAGCAGAAACAAATGCTTTTACTTATTTCGTTTGCATTCCAATCTTTTCTGTCTTTCTATGTGTTAAGAGATGTTATCTTAAATTGTTAGTATGACTATGAACCTGTCTGAGGATTGTGTTTTATTTATTTCAACGTGAAATGTTTTTTTTTTCATTTTCCGGTTTAAATCGTATTGTTTTGATTATTTCCTTAAACTTAAACTTTTCGGAGCTTTTACAAACTCCTTCTACAGGGGTAGACTGTGTGATGTAATTATAATAACGCGGAACCGGAAATTATGTTTAATTTCAATTGAACATCGCGAAAACAGAAGGAAAGTTAATAATAAATAAATATTTATTTAATTATTAGCAAGATGTATTTGTGTGTAGACAAGACGTAAAAGCAACAACAACAAGGCATCGATGTCAACATTAAATCAACATTGACTCAGGTTCCTACATTCCCTTACAATAGTATTTGAACACGATTCAAATACAAATACACCGTACAATTTGATTATACAAATGACCAAACTCATCACAATCCGACATTACTTGAATAAACAAGCGCCCGCGCCGTTCAAACGAATTGCTGAGTCCCATTTGTTCTATAGAACGGACGTGACAAAAAAAGAAAAATACATTCTCAATTGTTCCATTGAACTAGTATCAATTTTCTCAAATGGTTCTATGGAACTAGATAACAAGACTCATTGATGATTATCAAACTATTGACATGCCAAATTAACAAAAATTCGTGACTTACATTGTAATTCGTAACAACTGTGTTGGAAAAAATTAAATTAATTCCCAATTTAAATTAATGAGTTAACCCGGATGGAAAGGCAAGCATGCATAGTTCTATGGAGAAAAATTAAAGAAAATTCGTCACGTTGACGTCAGTTCAATAGAACAAATGGGAACTATTCGAATCGCTTTGCTAAACTGTGTATATTAAGTAAAATGTGTCATGGAAAATACGTATGCAAATTATAATGCTCTATTCTCAAGTTCTTAAAGTGGGTTAATTCATTATAACGGTTGTTTGGTGGGTGGGACAATGGTGGTCGCATTTCATGACACTGGTTTCCTATTTCAAATTTGTTTTCTCACCAATCAAGCTCGGCCCTCGAATGGGGGCGCTGCTATCTGTATTTATGGATCATGCTCTGCTGATGGCAAATTTCTGGCTTGATTGGAATTTGTCATCCTACTACTCCTATTGCTCTCATATTTTCCCAATAATAGTAGAAATAGTAATAAAATGAGATCTTTTACCTAATTTGATTTTGCCTTTTCTCATTCTTGTAAATGTATAATCTTTTATCTTTTCTTTTCCATAATCCACCATAGGGTAAAAATATTGTAAATTGAAATATATTCAAAATTTGGCACAGTAAATAAAGACCTAATCTATTCTAAAAACCTACCTAGATTTCTCAATATGCTTTGCAAGCGTTACTTATCTCTACAGAAATACTTCTGAATATTGATCATGTCCAACCCCTATCCGTTCTTCAAAAATGTATGTGTTTGGTTATTGTGTAAGACTAAATTCATTAAAAGATTTTCTCACCGTAAATCTTATTAAAGCTTTGTGTGCTATGAAGCGTGAAATATAAACATAGAAACAGATTAATTTGACCGTAAGTGTGGGGTGTCGGCACGTGTCACGTGCATAATCTTCACTGCGCCCCGCTGGCGCCCAACGTGGGGATGTTTGTTTAAACATTACTGCAGTAATGCGCTCTGTGAAATTCTCCAATTGTTTGCAATACTGCACCGACGACGTCCCTGTTTGAAGAGCAAACAAGTTAAGTTCCACATACGATTCATCCGCGTTTATTTAGGGCGGTCCGGTCGGCGTCGTAAGCTTTCATATTATTCGGGGTCAGCCCGACCATTGTTTACCAGTTCTGCCCGTAACGGTTCATAGATTCTATAATTCTTATATTATGCGTAACAGTCTTTGTCATTTTACCATAATGAGACTAAGAACTGCTCCGACACGGTGCGAACTATCACTATAAATTTACAAGAAAATGTGACATTTCACCCACGTTTTGCGAACTATACTGATCGTTATCGACTAAGTTGTCGTGTGCGGTGCGCCACGTGCGTTCGACTCGCGACAAAGAGCATAAATCTAATTGCGCAATTATTATATTGCCTTCATCTGATACCGGCGCGGGCGCACACGTTGTTTATTGCCCGCTCATAATTGAATATCGCCGAGACAATGCTAATACTAATGAAAACCGATCGGACGAGAGCGGTGTTTAAATCTCGCGTGGGCTAAACGTATCGGCTTCTGTGGTCGCGAAGTTTTCGAACAATGCCGACTGCAACTAGAGCTAATTAACTCTCTCCGCTAACTATATCCTATTACAACAGCGCCCAGACAAATGACTCTGGAACTACTTGTTTCCATTGTTCGATTTTGCGCGCTTATTTAGCGGAATATAACCGACTTGCAACTAGACTAGGTTCTTACATTCTTACTTGCTAGAAAAAGCGTCTATATTATCCAGACGTAGGAGAAGACTGCTTGTAAGATTCCTAACTGTACTGGCGTACACTTTATTGCCTCGGCATAGTTTCTGAAGTAAAACCTATAATAAAAAATCAATTCAACTGTTGGAAGAGTCGGTTTTATTATGGTAAAACGGTGTCGTGTTGCGTAAATACTGCATTAGAACGTCGCCGCAGCTTTTGAAATTGGTATAGTGCATTTTTATATTGTTAAGGTTCCGTACCAAAGGGTAAAAACGGGACCCTATTACTGAGACTTCGCTGTTTGTCCGTCCGTCTGTCACCAGGCTGTATCTCATAAACTTGATAGCTAGACAGTTGAAATTTTTACATCAAACGCAAATATACGGCTATGTATTTTTACCACTGGCAGCATCTATACTGATTAATTGGAGTAATAGTTACGTTCAGGGATTTAGTTTGACCCAGTGTTTATTTTAGGGTTCAGTACCCAATTGTGATAATGGTACGGAACCCTTCGTGCGTGAATCCTACTCGCACTTCACCGGTTTTATGTATTCTTTATATTAACATAGATTGGTCGTTGGACTAAAAGCTCCGGCGTGATGTGACAGTCTATAAACAATGAGTCATACGATCCTGCCATTGGCTCTAGAGTTCCAATGATATTATTTTAACTAATAAAGTAATACTAGTTATAGATGATAATCAGTTAAGGTCGAGGATATCCATATTGAGACATAAACACGGTCGAACAGAACGCATTCTTTTACAAGGAAAGTAAATTGCACTAAGGAACTAAGTGTCAACATTATTACATGTTGACACTTTGTTTTTATCTACTGTAAAATTAACTCTTATCTTTTTCAGCTTATCTTTTTCTTTTTCGTAATCATGTTGCTTTATCTTTTTCTTTTCATACATAAACTTAATTGGTTGGTGACAGTTTCAATTTCACCAGATGGTAAGTGACAATGTAGTTTAAGATGTATCATGCTCGCTATCATCACGGTTATGCTATCACCCTATCACCTAGAATATAGGAGGACGGTCGTAGAACAAGTTCCTTAGAGACCGCACCGGCCTATGTATTGGAACACGGACTAGTCTGTAGCTCAGGTAATCAGTAATCAATCACTTATCAATTATTTTTCTTAAACGAACTGTGAGTATAATCAAAGCCTCAAAGTCAAATCCGTAATTTTTCACCAAAAAGTTAGGTTTGTTTGTACTTTATAAGATTAGGACTTATCGTCATCGAACTCTGAATCAACTCCATCAAAGTCATGATGTTTTTCATCATTATTTTCAATAGCTTCATCAAAAACTTCCGCCGACGCAGGGCTAAATCGATGGCTAACAAGCTCGTTTACATTACAACACTATTCAATGAATGTATTGATAAAAATCTTGAAACATTAATTAACTCCGTCATTCAGTAATATCTGTTGAAGATAACATTCATTAAGATTAATTGAATACAAGACCGCAGCGAGATCCAGTATATTAGCCATTCATAAATTTCGTTTAACATCATCCGGGTTTTCTATCTGTGGTCTATAGAGATGGAAGTATTTCGAACGGATACTGGACCCCACGGGCAATAAATAAAGGTTACACCACATTACCAGTATGCAAAGTTAAGCTAAGCACCGAGCTAATATATGTGCGTTTAGCTTACGAGAATAAATCGTCTTAAAACAAGCAATAGCGGCGCTGAATCAAGGAAGACATTAATTAAAAGGTCTCCGCTGTTTTTTGTGTTGATTAACAGCTTTTAAGTGTGAATGTGATGAAGACCGGTTGTTCGTTTTATTGTCTCCTCGACGCGGGCGCCTCCCGAATGAACATAGGTTTTTGCGATCGTAAATCTATTTAGTTTTGTTTTGCGTGCTAAGTTGGAACTGATGATGTATGTCCTAGGAAGAATGTTGCGATTTATGCGACTCGCCGCGAGAAATAACGATGTTTGTTTAAGTAAATTCACGTCTTGCCACGAATTCCTTGTGCTTTTCGCACATGTGTCTTTTTGTTTTGATTTGTATTCTCAAGCGCGCTTACATTGTTATTTCCGCAGTCCATTTAAAGAGCTTCTGAAACATTAATTGATAGTTGGTGTTGTAAATCTGGAGATATATTTATCTGTCTAGGAAATTTTAAACAACCGCAATCAGCTTAAGTTTTTGCGAAACTTTATACCACTCTTAGCGATATTGGTATGCCGTCAACCCCAAGGGAAACATTTGCGTTATTCGAGACACGAAAAAACTCATCAGCCAGACGGGGTGGTGATTGCTAGGGTGCCATTAACACTGTATGTAGTCTTATGTCGAACATGCGCTATGGGGCTTTAGGGGAATGCTTTTTGTCTCTACTTACATAATGGTCTTTGATGTGACAGATTTGAAACATATTGTTCGTACACTTACTGTGGATATACATACTTAAAAAATGAAGTGTTCTACCTGATTGACTGAATGACTACTGAATGATACTATACAAGGTGTAACGGGTAAGCCCTTTTAAGCCGAAAGTGGGTTGTTCTAGACGTTTAGGCGAACAACTTATGTTCTACAACTTTTGGAAATTTGAAGAAGTTTTCGAAAAAAATTAGTTTAAAGTTTACTTGAAAATCAGCTGTTTCTCAGAGTTCGAGGTCATTGATCTTATCTTGTCCTTTCATTTAGTTTAGTCGACAACAATCGAAACTGAAATTACGTTTATTTTCAAAAGCAGCTGTTTTTTCAGTGACCCATAACCACAAAATTTAAAAAAAAATAGTTCGAATTTTCAAAAGTCGTAAAACAAAAGTTGTTCGCCTAGATGTCTAGAACAACCCCCTTTCGGCTTAAAAGGGCATGCCCGTTACATCTTGTATATCAACGCAAATCCCAAACCGCTGGTCCAAGAGACATGAGATTTGAAGAATATGTTCTTTGTAGTGTGTAAGTATCCATGACAGGGTTTTTGTAAAATACTTCCCAAAACGACTTAAGCAGTTATTACCGCAGGGCTTGTTAGATTTCGTATAAAGAAACAATAATTGTTTTATTCTCCCACTTTTATACAACAGGGAATTTATTGAAACGTGCTCTATCACAAGGCAGCTGCGCCTGCGCCCTACAAACTAGAACTTTGATTGTCAATAAGGAAGTGTGCTTAGCGATAACAGGTGAACTTAATGAATGAACTGTGCATAATGAAATTTAAAATAGAATAGAGCGAACAACGACGAATAAAAGACACATTGATCGAATAGAAATAGAAAATTAAAAATTTACAATATTGTGTTTAAAACTGTTGCATTTAGACAGAAGAGATTTTAGAAATGACGTCTATTCGTATAATTACTTATGTATAGTTTTGGGCTGATTTCTCAAATCTCTAGATAGAGATATCTGACAAATAAAATGTAACAACACCGAATGAAAAACGTCACTATGATATTTAAAAAGAAAATGAATCTAAATTTAGAAAATCAGAATTTTAAGGGTTTTTAATTTTTTTGGGTTAGGAACTTTTTCGACAGATATCTTTTATCCGTGGAATGAAAAATCAGGCCTTAGAAAACAAAAAAAGAACAAAGATAAAAATAAGTAAGAATATGAATAAAATATTTGGAAAATAATCTTTACAACCCTGAATGTTCACATTGCATTCAATTGTTCTTTAAATTAATAGAGGAAGCAATTGAGTTAATATCCAAGTTAATGCACGAAATTAAAGCGCTAATTAGTAAGAGATGAGGGATTCCAATCGACTATCGGTTCATTGAACAATAGACGTATTAACAGCTATGATTACGTAGAATTTATACGATTTAATTAATGTTTATTGTACGCTGACAATGATGGGAAATGAATGATTCGTGTCGACGTGGGCAGCGGCAAGGTCGTGGTTCTTTAGCTTACGATGAGACGTATTCTTTTGGTAGCTAGAGGCCTGAAGTAACACAGGCTACTTTTTATCCCGATATTCCCGCGGGAACGGGACTAACACTGACACAAATGATTGATCTTGCACTGACACAAATGTACGCAACCAATCACAAGAGTTAGCACGTTAGTTATTTAGTTAGCCCTGGCTAGTATAGCAGCGCAAGTCAACCTTATTGTGCTACCTTGATTTAAGTATTTTATTGATTTTTCTTTTTATTGTCTATGCCTATGTGTTACTCCAGGTCTCCAGCTACCTGTATTCCAAGTTTCATCGCAATAGGTTTAGTAGTGTTTGCGTGATTGAGTACCAATTATACTTACACACATACTTTCAGCTTTGAATTATTAGTAGGATTGTATATTTCATTCAACGGCGACGTTAACCGTGCTTTTTGTTCCGTGGGAATGTCTGAATAGTTCGCTCATACGTAATTAGTACCTAATTACTCGTTGTTATGTTTGTCCGACACGGTAATAACGACGGCTGTTTCGTTTTTAGTATAATTTACCAGTGTTGAATGAGTCTTTAGCGTCGTAGCTTATTGCTGTCAAACGGGACCCGACCCGACTATAGAGTTGATAACTGAATTTTAGAGGCACCAGGCAGTACCTACGTAATATGGTCATCATCGTGGATAGCATAACCGCATAGCATACCTATAGAAGTCGTAAGTAAAAAAAGGACGTGGGACGTACAAAAAGAGGTACCCGCGTAAGTCCTGTTCCCGCGGTAATATCGGGATAAAAAGTAGCCTGTGTGTTATTCCAGGTCTCCAACTGTATTCCAAGTTTCATTGCAATTGGTTCAGTAGTTTTTTGCGTGAATGAGTAACAAAGTCACATACATGCAAACTTGGACGTTTATAATATTAGTAAGATTCTACTAACTGCTTGACCCGACCTGCGTTGCTGGTCGGGTCCCGTGTGGCTCCTATCACCTTAAGTTAACGTCCCGCGCTCATTTGAACAATGTCTATTAATGTCGCACGCACGAACCTTAATTACAGGTTAGAGTTATTTTTAAGACAGTTTCTGTTGGTACCTTCCAAAGGGCAATTTTATACTGCACTCGCTGAGTCACTCGAAAACCCTCGTAGTGACTCCGCCTAGCGCTATAAACGGCCATACGTATATCAAATACATTTTTGTGCCATATACGTTGCGTACGTGGGAATTACTGAAGTACTTATATTAAAATATATATAAATATAAGGTACTATGGCGCATTGCCAACGCTTTACTGCAATTCGTTGAGAATGTATGTTGTTATAGAGCCTTATTGTTTCCCAACCGCATCAGAGTTGACATTTCATGATGATTTATCGACAAATACAAGTTGGAATGATTTGTCATAATATCTTGAGTAGTTAGAAACGGCTGTGGTTGTGAACGGCTATAGGGCAAGTAGCGATAAATCTGCGAACGGTCGCGCTGGCGTCTACGTGTTATTGTCGGCTGGAATTGTGCAACTGGAAACCGTCTGCATGCCCTTTGTTATGTCTCCAACATCGAGCGAGAAACACGTCACATTCGCGACAACAACGTTCTCACATCGTTTTATTGGTAACGCGTTTGTTAATAATATGAACAGCAAAAACGCTTGTTTGAAAACATAAACACTTTTTCGTTTTACTCGGACGCTTTAAACATTTTCAATGGCGCCATAGATTGCATTCAACAAATAATTAACCGCATTTTAGTACAACTGTCAAGTCACGTCGCCGCTTCCCTTAACCGTTTCTCCGGAACTATAAAATTACGGCAGAGTTATGCCGCCCCCCTCTCATCTCCCCGCAAAAAATGCTATAATAGCGGACGGTCGGGCTAAAAATACTTGACTCGTCCGAGCTGTGGTCGCAGCATAAACATCGGCGGGACGCTTCCCCTAGTAGGCTGACTCCGTAGACACCGCGCCCATTGAAATCTCAGCAAAATCAGTATATGTATGGAGTACATTGAATAGTCAGTCATTGAATAACAGTGATAGTAGTCGCATGTACTGTACACCGCACAGAGGCGCAGTGGAGGACGTAAGTAGGTTCTGTTCTCCCGTAGGTTTTTGTCTGAGAATACAGGCGAGTCAGCCTACTATGTATCTTTGTACTGTGCCGTGGTTGATGTTAATGAAGACGATGACCGGATCGGAACCGACAACGTTCCCTCTGATGGATTATTGGCTATTCGACCTTACTTAGTTGAAATAACGAGCATTCTTTCACTCGTTTCCTTTATTATTAGCGAAATACTATAAGGTTTTTCCTATAGATTTTATAAGAACTTTATTCTGTACGGTTTCACCCGCGCAAGTCGCAATCCCGCTTTGTTCTTACACCTACCTACCGCAATGCAAAAATCCACACTTAAACGGTCGCCCATTTAAGTACTGTTTAAGCCAGGCGCTGCCGCGCCCGGCATCATCTGTACTTCCCTGGTCGTCCGTTTAATTGTGCAGTAGGTGAGTGAAGTAAGGCAAAATTTGTATGTCAGTACGTGATGATGACGATGGATGACGATCGATGACGATGAATGACGATAGATAACGATGGATGCCGATGGGTCAAAAACAACGAAATTACGCATTTTTTATTTTTTATGCGGAAATCTGGACTTGATATCCGGATAAAAAGTATCCTATATGTTAATCGAAGTCTTAAGCTATCTGCATACCAAATTTCATTGAAATCGGTCCAGCCCTTTCCGAGATTAGCGCGCACAAACGCACAGACAAACGGACAAACATCCAAACGGACAAACAGACAAAAGTTAAACACGGAAATGGGGTCTGTTACGTTAATACATACCCCTAAAAATAGTTTTTTCAAAATATCTTTCAAAAACAGACACCGCCAAGTTACGATTTTATTATAAGTATAGATATAGACTAGAGTAGAAGTAGACCAGTTCCTGTTAAATTTACCAGCCCTCATCCAGTCTCTTGTCATTTGTCAGGAGTTCAAGCGATATTTGTTTATGATCTCGCAAAACGGCTTCATGTCATTGTATGTCAGAGTTCTGTCTTACAATATTTCGAAGTCTTTAGTCTGGCTGCAGGCGACCTTTTGTCGTCGAAGTCTAATGCATTGTTGCGCAAACGCAGCATACACCGAGCCGTGCGGCGCCCGCGCCCGATCTCTCAACCGACCTATTTCGATTAGATCGACGCGACCGCCTGAAAACGACAATTGTTACCGATCACGATTCATTTCGCAATCGCGAAAAATACTTTGAGAATGCCACGACTTGTCATTATGCAGTCACGAACCTCGCTGTTTACTGAGAAATGTCATCGGAGAGTGTATACTGTATAAGAGGAGACACCTACGTATATCCTAGGAATGGATTGCGAGATGCGACACAAATATTTAGTGGAATCTACCGAGATTTAGGATGCAGCTAAACGAGAATGGAGAATCTGAGACGCCGTTAAATGCAAGAATGTGGATTTAATGTCTGCCTTAATCCGATTCGAAAGCGTCCCCCGCTGTTATTATTAATGAAATTATTAGTGCGTCTAGTTTAACGACTTCCTAATAGCGACATAAATGTCTCGGTACCGCTGTCTACTGCGCGCGCGCTTTAACGTTAGACAAGTAGGGAACAAGGTAAGTGAGCCAGCACTTCATTCTAATAAAATGTTTAATTGACGCGATAAACCTAGAAAACTTGCAGATTTTACCCAATCAGATCACGAGGAATTTATGAAACAAAACATGCTTATACGTACTATCTGTCTGTACCTATGTTTTGGTTTTATCAACTTCTGTATGGTTTGTTGTGTGAGACGGTTGTTACATAATAAAACCTATTAGAATGTCTTCCACCTTTAGATAGAGTCCGCCCGCCCGGTACCGGGCAAATAAGACCTTGCCTAAGAGTCACACCTGTCCCGGTCGAGCTCAAAATCTCGACCAGGACAGATGAGTGGAGCACAAGAGTTTTGTAGCCTTACCCTATAGTTGCCTCGGAAACTCCATTTTTAAATCTTAAAATATTTATTTATCGTTTTATACAAGTTTAGGGTAATAAATTTTATGCGAAACGAAAGGACCCCACTTTGTGCTCGGAGACTACATAATATAATGTCTTCGGGCATAGACATCGAGCCACCGACATGGAACAATGTTAAAAGTTGTCTCAGAATTTATTCATTGCATTCGCTGCACCTATGAAACATTTAATTAAATAAAGATTACTTTTTCTTGCACTTGTTTTTTTGATTCGCTGATCTGGCATTTAAGCTGTAATTGAGTTTAAATGATTCAGATCTGGGAATACGCACCAATTAACTGATGCACCTTTAAAGTAAAGCGATAATTCTTCGCTGTTTCCTGCTTAAGTAATGACAGAGTTGCGGGTAATAAGAGGTAATGATGGCGGGCTTTCGGCTACTGGAATATTACCGGTGTATGAGCATTATGATGAGGTTTTGACTTTTTATTACCTTTAATTGTTTATATTTTTTTATGTAAAAAGCCATTTGGATTTCGTTGAAATTGACAGGGAACAGATTTGCGTGGAGAAGAAATATATCTTGCACCGCACATAGTGAAATAAGGACTTGCAGAATAAGAAATTCATAAGTAACTTTTACAATATCGCACCAGGCGATGAATGACGATGTAGTCAAAGATGTGTGCTAGATTTTACCAACGGAGAGGACATTATAAGTTCCAACAATGCTTATTTAAATAATACGTTTTACATAACTAGGGCCTACAGATTGTACTTATGATAAAGGAACTATATTATCTTAAATATATCGCACGCTGTATACAAGTGTATTTTCACCATTGTTGCAAACGCGCCCGCCGGCTCAGTTCCTCTAGCTCTAGAAAGTTGTCTTCCTAAGTTCAGTTCAAAGGGCACGCGTACATTATACGTTGCGTAAACGTAGGTAGTTTATGCACCCAAAACACGTGATTACTGTACTATGATGTAATCGACATTTAATCGATGGAAATGTTCCCACCGAGACGAATCGATTCGTTTTACAGTACTCTGGTTTTTGTCCGTTTGCGTTTACCGAGATGCTTGACCTCCCATTTGATTGAAGAGATCGTGACTCCATCTGTCATTCATTATGTCATACACTCGACATAAAATCTTCTGTAAATTTATTGTAGTTATTTGGTAGTAATAGTTTCCGTAGGTAGCCAATTTCAGTAAGTGCATAATAATAAAAATATATGGCCGTCCCGAATCTGGGTCAGTGTTCGATTCCAATCTTGGAAATCGGAGCTGCGCCCATTCAATTGGGGTTGGAGCTGACATATTGGACAACGTTATAGCGGGTCGACCCTTGAAGGTTTTGTAACAAAATTGCACGTGGCGGGGGATGACTTGTAAATAATATCCAGCCCGTTTTAAACAGGGTCATTGACAGGAGTTTGTGACTCTTTCACATCTATAACCAGTAGGTTGGATAAACCATTCAACGAACGTCTGAGACGACAGGTAGACTTGAGAATGCGAAGTCAGCATTAAGCTGAGATGAAACTAGTATCTCTCAGTGAAGATACTAGTTCTACCACACTAGATCTACTCTAATCCAGTAGCAATCAAGCAACCAGCACTGGACTGGATAACCAAACCTAGCCTAATCACTAGGTTGGGATGACTCTACGTCCAGGGGACATGAAATTGTCTTAGGCTGCTTTTCCCACCAGTGTGTTATGCTACGATGTTATGGCTGCGTTTGATATCCACTAATCATATTCATTAGTGCACATTGCTTAGCGTATTTCTGTAGAGTAAATTTCACATCTTTCCAGCATAGCTGCATAGCACATCTCTGGTAAAAAGCAGCCTTAAGAAGTCGAAACTGTCGTCTACAAATGCTGATAATAGTACTGACACACTAGGATTACATGAACCAAGCAAGCAAGCGACCAGCAGTGGCCTGGATTAATGTTACTGCGTCTAGCGAAGCCTTAACACGCTGACTTACTAGATTTAACATTCACCGTCTCCTACATCCGTCAATCTGTCAGAACGAATTCGATTTTAGTGTTAACCCCTGACCTTTGTGGTGTAGTATGGGAGCCGGTCACGATGGACCTTGGACTACAGTTGTCTAGGAGCGAGTGCCCTGTGGCACTTTGCGATCTTTCTAATCGTGACCACCGATTTGGCCTTGGGTCGAGATCGCGACTGCGCCCGCGCCGCTCCCTTTATATCTGCGATATAGATCTGTGTGTCGGTGTCTCAGCTTTTGTTGTGCTTTATTAATAATATTGTGGGAAAAATCTTGGATTCCAAACCTTTTGTGGGAAACTCGTTTTTTATTGTTGGCCCCTGTTTCATTCTTCACTTGTGTTAATTGATGCAGTTTGTCAAGATTAGCTGGAAATTGTTCTTTAGAAGTAGGTTTACGAGGTTTTTGTACAATAACGATTAATTTCTTGACTGATTTCGTCACGCTTTGTGTTTTATGGGGAGATTAGCTATAAAAATGTTATGCAAGCTAAATGAAAATTTACCCCTGGGAGAAGTTTATATCCTCCATGTGCAACTATTTTTAACCTTACATTTATAAGCACTCAGAGCAAAGATTCTTTGTTATAATAAAATAGCTTATATCCAGTATTACGGGGCTATGGAGCCTATGGAAACCATTGTAATGACTACCGCTATCTTCCGTCGTAATCGGCATCGAAATCCCACTGCGCCTAAAATGTGCGGTTCAAACCATAGCGTCGCCATCGAGTTCAACTTTCATTGAAACCGGAAGCTCAAGAAACCTCACAATCAATGACAGTTAAACTCGACGGTGCCGGTGCTGGCTTCAAATGCATGCAAATCAACGTTGTCGTTTTCATCGCGCTGGTTATTTCTTTGCGCAGTGGGATTTCGATGCCGATTACGACGGAAGTTGCGCGATAACTTCGCAGGTAGTTGAGAACTATAGAGATTATGGAGCGTTTCATAATAATGTCCAACAAACACTTAAAACTGGCAGATCTAGACTCTCCAACTCACAAACTGGGCTACCCTACCCATTAGCTTATTTCTTATTTAGTAACTGAATCACCAAACTAATATGCAAATCGTATTGGCAATACAATATCGTTTAGAAAATATTACAATACATAATATACATAATCGATATGCCTTCATATTACATTACAGTTATCTATGCATTCAAATCACATCATTATTATACTGTTACTCAAGTATTATTGTATTCAATAATAATATATTTTAATTCTTAGTTACGTTTTATTTATGCTAATTACATTTGTAGTGTTGTGCAAAATAAGTTTAACATTTTATAAAGCGCTTTATACTAGTTTGTAAACACTTGCGCTTTTAACAGAAAGATAATTAAAATTAAACACATTTAAACAACATGCAATAAAACTATTTTCATTCTAAAGTTGGTTAATAAGGTTTTTCCCAAATGCTTCGTTACAGTTGGCTACCCGACTTCGGACAGCCTACTAAAACTTAAATAAATAACTTTGCACACAAAGTTCCATACTACGGCAGCTAGGCCTGTAAGATGGCTATTAGACAACTGATATACCTACAACATACCTATACCTTTTTACCCGACTGCACGACTCACACAAGGGTTATGTGCTTATCAGTCTATATAATTATGTATGTATGTTTATACTTATGCGGCGATCCAGAGGCCAAACGAATTGACCAATTTTGAAGATCCTCACGTCAATCAAATCTTCTTAGACCTGCAAGTATCTCTAAAGACATTTGAAAATTGCAAATGGCGATTCATTTATGCACACGAACTAGAGGCTGCCTGACCTTGCTTTATTTCTATCTGCCAACTTTGTAAGTTTTTGACACTATGACAGACAAAACAAGGACCAGCTAGTACGACCTTAGTACACGCTCATTAACGCAAAAAAACCGCAGTCTTCACCGGTTACATACGAGATTCCTCAAATAATTCGCCAAATAATGTTCCGACCAATGTTTGAGCGCTCCACGAAGCGTCACTAATTAGCATTAAAGTTAATAGGTTTAGTAGGGTTAGTCAAGTACAAGGTCGGAATTTATAAGCCGGAAAGTTATTTGCCGTTTAACAAGCACGTATTGTTCATTATGGTTAAGTTCAAGTGTAACGCAAACAGCTAGTTATAATTTGAAGTCAATTTTAATTAGGCGTTACGTGCGTGTGTACAGGGGGTCTTGGAGCGTGCCACATTTCAGACCATACCAAGGCTTACCATCTTTCTTTCATCTGAGCGATGTTTTTGGTTGCAACCCTCTCTGCTATAGCACCCAAATTAGTAGATTATCAAAATAAATTAGGAAGATCATCAACAATGACTATACGTAGATGCTGTAAATAGATTTGTTTATATTTTTACAGTCACCCACCTGCCTAACTCACTAACCTCCTTGGGACTAAGCAATTTACGCGTCACCACGTGGAGAGAACTGCAAGTCCTAGTCAAGTCACCCCCAGATTTCTTAGTCGCCTTATTTCTTATCTTCCTGTATGATAAAATTGACAGGGCAAGCAATTAATCTTAAAAGTCCAAAAAGCAACGATTATGACTTATAATCTGACTAAAAATCTAAAAAAATTGTATTTGCTTCATATCTCACCCTATTCTCATCCATCTATAAATCCTCGTTTCTGCATCAAAGCAATATAACAGCTAATCCAACATTGCCTGTTGAGTCAGACAAACATAAATTACTAATAACAACGATATTTTTATTTATACATAAATTATACATTCCTCTGGAACAAATGTGGTTAAATAATGATTATTACTATAATATTATTGTCATGATTTCCTTGTACATTACAATCATTATTTTATAATTATAAATGTTGAACGCTCAAATCCCAAATTACGCACACAAGAATACGACAAGGTTCTCAATAGAAATCAAAATGTGTAATAAAAAAAAAAAGTAAAAACCGACTTCATAAAAAGCCTATGTCTTTTTCCCTTGAAGTTGTCCATGTTAGAACTTGGTCCGCCGTTTTAATTCCTTTACAAGTTGTTTTCAACTTACCTTCATTCCATACAACTGTGCTGACTACAATTATTTACCGATTTGGCTGACTGAGTAATACCCTGATCTTCCGTGTTTGTATTAGCCTCCCCCGCGACTGGTCAATTTGACACGCCTCATTCTGCCGTCTAATTGCTTTGAAGATGTTATGACAGCTAAGTGCCATGTTTTAAACGAAGTGGGTTACACCAGGATGTTTACTGGCGTATATTGTTTACCCAATTTATTTTTAGCGTTATATTAAACTTGCTTAGAATCTATAAATGCGACTTAGGGATTTGAGAGAGACTGGCAAACCTGTAGTTCTTTCCAAGCAGTGATCTATCTCTTGTTCTTCCTATTTAAAGATATACCTACCTACCTACTAAGTAGGATTGCCCAATTTGAGGCAATTTAATTGAGAATTTGAGCTCAGTGTAACTGCTATTTAGAACTCTTGTAACTCTTATCGTGTCGCCTAAATATCAGTTGGGTGCAAAATATGTAAAATCTTGCCATCTTCATTTGCTATTTTCTTGTTACTCTGCCGTTAATCTGTATTCATATTAATGCATTATAATATCGTCGATACGATCTCCTTGCATCGATTATTATCTTAACTATAAGTGGTTAAATAATAATCGATAAGATCTTTTATGGAATGAAAAATAAAACATCTATAAATAAAAAGGCCATTCAGATACTGCCCAATATTATAATTAAAATGAAAACATTGAGTACACTTTTGCAAAGTAGGTATGTAAGTTGCCCATTGACCGGGCTATAAAAGAAAACTTAAAAGTTTCCTTCCGCAATACACGTTTTTACTACATTTTATAACCATTATTAAAACTGATTACACGATTATAACAAGAATATCGTGTTCTACACGATAATTATTATTAAGCGAATTAAGTTATTAATAAAATTAATATTACACGCAATTTATGTAAGTACGTGTTCTGAAATTAAATCTTACTTCGTATGGTAAACGTTAATTTCTCCCTGAAATTGATCGTTATCGCTAAAGTTCAAAGATGTTGCGGCTTTTGTTTCCTAAAACAGCAAACGGTTTCACTCGAATAAGGCTTTGGGGAAATCGAGATAAAAAGCCCAATTCGAAAGTGTTGGTAAATAAAGTACTAAAGCAAAGTTGGAAAGCAAATTAGTACCATGACTGTCGTCTTATCGTCCACTTGATTTTATAGTCGCAGTATACCACTATTTTTTCCCCTACAACCGTAATCTGGTCCCTGGACGCTACAGCTATGGTCCCAGTCTACGATTACCATTTTCAGCAATCGCAATTTGGTATCTGGGGCAAGGACCAATTAAGCCTAAGTAACGCCTAAGACTGACAATGTTCCAGTTTTTCAAACTCAACTAAATCATCAACCAAACAAAAAAGAGATGAGCCTACTTTAACAGACAGGGATCATGCCCAGTGGAACAAAAAAGGGGTTTGACAACAGTTGAAAAGTCATACGAGATGTAATATTTCTTTAGGCCGAGCAAGCCTTTTTTAACTTCCACGCATTTTTGTATATAACTTTTAAATTTGAGTACTGAATGCACTTACTTCTCTTTTGTTTAGTTTAAGAAACTGGATGTCGACTAGTTTCCGCCATATGGTCAGTAAAAACCTCCTAAATTGTTGTGCTCACTTCCTGTTACATCCTCTTCTAATTTGGCACATACCTGCTACTGTGAGAAAAAAAGGAAGTCAAAATACATCCTCCTTTAAACATTTTTACCTTATCACACGACTGTGTATGGCTAAAACTGATTATGTGGACTTCAAACATTTTTATCAAGCCTCGAAAGCATAAGCAAGTGAAGTCCTGCGAACGAATCGAATCACACCGCAGCTTGGAGCGAAAGAAAGCGTACGCCAAATTGACGAAATACCAAAGGTTCGTGCATTTCTCACCGATATCGCCATCCATTGATTGCCTTTGTTTGGATTAGTCCCAGTTAAAACGATACATTCGAACAGCTATCCATCTATTCTAAGGCCATGAGTGGCAACACAGGAAAGGACCACACAACCGCAGTTTCCTAGTAGACACCTGTTTACACACCACAAGTCCGTGTGGTCTAGAGGACGGGGCGTAACCTTCCCCGTTTGAAGTTACCACTTGCCCTTGTTAAATGTTACTATAAATATACGCGATGGGTTGGGCTAGTGATGAAAGACTTTTGGTGTTGTTTTGTTCCCCATATTGAAGATTATAATCAGGGCTTAGGTTGGATAGATAGTCTTTCCATAAATTTGCCTGAATAAAAGCGTCCTTGAAAAGACAAATTTATAGAAATTTCTTTTTGGCAATCAACAGCAATCAATCAGCTGTCACTCAACAGTTTTTAAAGGTTCTATCGATTACAGTAAAAGAGAGAAGACGAGTTTGGACCCATTTTTCTTAGTTGCTACACATGCGGTTGGTATCAAAACTAAAACAAAGGCTTGATTGGGCACACTAAGGCTGAAATCTATAGAGCGTACTTAGACTTAGCTCTGACTTAGCTTAGTAAAAAATTGGCAAAGTTTATAGGTACTTTGAATTGAAATTTGTAGTCGAAATTCATTTTGTAATACGAATAAAATAAAAAGATCTTCATAGTCATAACAGAGAGGCATAGTTTAGAAATTGCTAATCAAAAACTTTGGATAGTTGCGAAGATCGCTTAGTAAATACCGAAATTGTCTTAAGTCAAAGTTTTTGCTCAGCAAAGTCAAAGCTAGCTCTATAGATTTAAACCTAAGTGGTACTAATAACTCTACTTTTACTTTACTAACTCTACTTAGAGATCAAGGTGTAGACTCTAAGGACTAATCCCTTAGACGCGAGAAAACCGAACCCTAATATAAGATCTGCTATGTGTATGCTTAAGATTTTAACTGCCATGAATTTATCAGATTTGTATCAATAGAAATCATCCGAAGTTCTCATAATAAAACTTTACCTCCCTGTAAATACTTCACCTCCTTAACCCTACAACTGTAAATCATACAAAAGTGCTAGAGAACGGCCTATAAAACTCTTATACCACCGTAATCCGACCAGGCCCTTTATACAACCAATTTGTCTTGAGTAATTGATCGTAAAATTGTTCTTATTTTGGTTACAGGTAAGGGTTCGTGCCACACACGAGATTGTCGCCGTGAATTAGATGAAGTGTCAATAAAATGTCAACGATTTGTTGGAGTAATGGCGTCCAGCTGAGATAAGTGTATCGAGATTTTATAATATTATAACAGAAACATAAGACACTTCTAATATATCATTCATTAATCAGTTAAGTTAAATTACCAACAGGCAAATACAGACACGCCAGTTTTGAGTGGTACTAAAATAATTAAGCAGCTTCTGAATTTAAAATTAGTAATCGGAATGAGTTTGAGAGATGCTTAATTGTTTAAGTAGCCTTCTAAATTTAAGGAGCGTTTTTGTATTCGGTCGGATATTTTCACTAATTACATAATTTGCCTTAGAATAATTAATTATTTGGAAACTTCTTCTTCGTCGATTAGTGTTTTAATGCGTTTAATGCGCATTTTATTGACATCTAACTTTAGGCCCGCAAAAGAGGTTCCGGAGATAATGTTCACGTAGGAACTTTATGAACATAAAAATGATTCTAATAATTCCAAGTCATTGTATAGCCGATGCGCTGTTTTTATTAAATACACACACGAGTCTATAGCCAAGTATCCTTGACCCGTGGCACCTGCATCCTTGTACAAAAGAGGCGCACACGCATAAAACAATGGGAGCCTAATGCCTGCGGACCAATGGACAATAGCAGCTAATTCAATCCAGCCAGTGATGATACCCATTGTGTTCCAAAGAGGTTTTTATTTTATTTTATTTCGAGTTTCGTTCTGTAATTATAAATTTAAAATTAGAAGGTGCCCTTGCGCCGGAGTTTGCTGTCTGGTTTTGTTTTAATTAGTTCTGGACGCCCCGTGTTCTTAAAACACTCATTTCATTTTTGGAACATGTATTGTTTTGCTGTCGGCTGATACTCAATCAGGACTTGGGATGTCCTGACAACCTATTCTTTAAATAAAATTAACTATGCTTCAGCTAAGTTTTATTTTTCGAAAACCGTTTGGCAATTGTTGGTTATTTTTAAGACATCATCATTAGCATTAATGAATCATCAGAAATCTTGAAGAATTCTCAAAAAATGTTAAACCGTTTTGGAAATGAAATAAAAAGAACTGAAGTATTATTGAGGCATTTTAGTTAAATAATAGGTGCCCGGAGGACTACTCGCTTTCTACGAACGATGATTTCTAAAATTTAAAATTAATTTGTTACCATAATTATATACTTATTGGGTAAAATCAATTCGATCTTTTTTGTTGTTTATTATTATAACATTAGTGTAGATAAAGCAGTGTATGTGTGTACCTACTGTTCATAATTGGCATTAGAAACTGTCACACAAACTACTAAATATTACTTTAAAATAATGTTACTCTTCAAATAATCCTTATCGATATATCATCGATATCGATGTTAATTACAGTTTCTTTAAGTATGTCACAAGCACAACCCTACATCATTTTAGTTGACTTTTAAAAAAGATCCGTTAGGATAATCACTTGCAATAAATATCACATAGGTACTTAGGTACCTACCTTACAATATTCAGTCTCGTTTCAGTAAATCGTAACGTTAAGTTGAAGTTTAACTTGATGCAAATTGCTAGTTGCATTCTTCTTTACGATTTTTCCATGTACTCAATTATGAAGGAAGGGGAAGGCTAGTTGGTGATCATGTTCAATATTCCGGGTCGTAAAGAAGAAGGTAGGTCGTATTTAATTGTTTTTAATTTTTAAATTAACGATCTCGGTCCTTAAAAATGGCGGCAAAAATCGTCTGGTCTAGGTGTCTTATCGTATATGTATGTACTAGCTGCGCCCCGCGGTTTCACCCGCGTAAGTCCCGTTCCCGCGGGAATATCGGGATAAAAAGTAGCCTATGTGTTAATCCAGGTCCCCAGCTACCTATATTCCAAGTTTCATCGCAATCGGTTAAGTAGTTTTTGCGTTAAAGAGTAACAACCTCACAAACATACGTACATACTTACATACAAACTTTCGCGTTTATAATATTAGTAATATTTACATAAACATAATAAATATTAGTATTATGTCCGTTGTCTTTTCACCATAACAGTTTAATCGCTTGTATATATTATTGTATATACAAGCGATTAAACTTATATTGTATACATATTATATTATATTGTATACATTAGGTCTAGATGGCGATGTGTAAAATTTAAAAAAAATATTTGTTTTATACAAGATGTAACAGGTTAGCCCTTTTAAGCCGAAGGGGGTTGTTCTAGACGTCTAGGCGAACAACTTTTGTTCTACGACTTTTGAAAATTCGAACTTTTTTTTTGAAAATTTTGAGATTATGTTTCACTGAAAAAACAGCTGTTTTTAAAATAAAGGTAATTGAAGGTTTGATTGTAGTAGACCAAGCTAAATGAAAGGGCAACATAAGGTCAATGACCTCGAACTCTAAGAAACAGCTGATCTTCAAGTAAACTTTACAATTAAAATTTTCGAAAAGTACTTCGAATTTTCAAAAGTCATAGAACAAAAGTTGTTCGCCTAGACTCTAGAACAACCCCCTTTCGGCTTAAAAGGGCTAACCTGTTACATCTTGTATAATAAGTATCGGGACAGCATTATCAGTTATAACACTTTCTTGGGCAGTCGTGTAAAAATAAACAGCTTTGCACGCACAAATCGCCATCTTATCATAATCACAGACTAAGCAACTAGACTTGTGATATATGTGCTTAACAAGAAAACAACAAATAACATTTTGCAAAGGTACCATATATCCGAAATTATGAACCTCCAATCTCCAAGCGTATTGACTAGTACAAGCTCATCTCAGTCATTTGATTAACATAAAGAAAATCATAAATTTGATAAATTCGACAAACTGATCAACAATTCTGATGCCATACTGATTAAAATGATAATAAATTTAATTTATTATCGAGAGAGAAAAAAACATAAATCTTGCATAAAATGTCTAGAAATTGGGCTGCGATCGGTATTCAGGTTTCTAGGTTCAAACATACAAATCGTATGACTCACTGATTATGGAACGAAACGAAAAATTATCATAATATAGTAACAGTAAATATGTACTTAACATAATACCATTGTTATATAAACGTGTCCTTATTTAATACGAGAGAAAGAAAAGGTTAACTTTCAGTGTTTACGAAATATGGTTATTTTATAGTTTCAGGGTTCCGTACATCAAAGGGTAAATAAAGGAACCGTTATATGATCACTTGCTTGTCTGTTTGTCTGCTTGTGGGTCACCCACCGCCATATTTTCTCAGGAACAGGTAGATCTGGATCGAGAATGCTGAAATTCATATTGCATTCTGAAGTTTTACACCTAATATCATCATCATTATATCATCAGTATGACGTCTACTGCTGGACATAGCCCCCCCTCATTAATAATAATTGGCCTTTTCATCTAATTTTAGATGATTTATACAGCGCAAGCAACTTTTAATCCTTGCTATTTTAAGACGCTGTAGTGCCTGGGACATTGTCAGGTGGAGTAGGCTTGCCCAGCACCTATACCAGCACCCTCCCAGCTTAGTCAGCCATGCCCAGCGGAAAGAACTGGTCAATACGTCTGGAGCTAACTAAGCCGTGGGTTTCCTCACGATGTTTTCCTTCACCGTATAAGCGATGTTATTAACGCACATAACTTTTCCGCAAGGAAAAAGACATCGGTGCGCGGTAAGCTGTAATTCGAAACCACGACCTTCGGAATGAAAGTCGGGGTATCTAGGACTAGAGACCAACACCGCTCTTCCCACCCTCATTGATGCCCATAGTATTCGGTTGATCTTTGTACACCTAATATGTACTAATAGTGTAAGTACAAAAATCAAGGTAAAAAGATTATGGGTGGAAAACGGACGGACTGACCGATTTTTCAATCTGTATTTAGCTCAGGGAAGTTTGGTACTAAGAAACTGTAACTTTGCAGGAGTATAAATTCAACCCAAAATTTCCGATACTTTACAGTAACAATCAAACTAGAGAAATTACGTCTGTTTTACGATATTGAATAATATCGGCACATTCGGAAAAAAGTTGTTACATTACCATGCCCTTTAACACCGTCAATGAATGTAAAATGAATCGATGAATATTGATAAGTTATAAAACTCTCGGCCAACACGATTAACATAATTGAATGAATCCAATAAAGATTCAAGAAGCCATCGACTATGGCCGATTGTTATAAAAGTAAGTACAGCCTAAAACACACTTGAGACCCCGAAAACATTCAATTTACAAGTTGCTAGAACCATAGCAGAAGAATATAATAGTACAGTGCAACAAACATTAATTGGCGGTAGCGATTTTAGAAAGTAAACACTTTTTTTTTTGAGCTAGCTAGGGATAAAAATAATTATAATTTAAATTGGAAACTATTACAATAACTCTATAGTCTGCGTAAACTGGAACGTTTTGTTACAAATAATTATGAGGCGGTAGTTTACTGTAACTTTTTAGAATGTTAAAATAGACAAATTACATCTCAGTCAACCTTGAAAAAGCCAACTGTAAACTTGGCGAAAGCTCGGTTCGTTTAAAACCATGAATAAAAACGCGATTCAACCGGATAAATAAAGTGTTTTATTATAAACAGTCCTTTTAAACTGAAAACAATAGCGCAAGGCCTCGCCAACTCATACTTGTGGACTGTATGGAAACTTGCCAGTTTTCGGAAAACGGGCTTTGTCAAGTCAAGTGTCAAATTTTCCACAACTTACGTGATCATTCTTACAACTTACGTGACCGGCCGAAGATACTTCAACTTTAAAGTACCCATTCTCCTGTGTAGGCTCTAAACGAGGCCTATTCTTACGTATTATTTGTTGGGAACAGTGCATCTGGATTCTGAAAGTGTTTCATCAGTGTTGCCACAATAAAAAATACAGTAGAATACAATAGATTTCTTACCTATTGTTTATTGGAAACAGTGCTGCAATATGCCAAAAGGGATTATCATATCAGTGTTGTCACATCAAAAATACAGTAGATTTCTGAATACAGTAAAATTCAGTACAGTTTTAATTAATTATTGAAAGAAAACAAGCATGGCTATTTTTTCTTTATTCTAAAAATAAATATTGTCTTAAAAAAATTAAAATTCCAATGTAAAAATATTCAAGAAAAATATCTACACTCGATTGTACTAAAGTACATTAAACCGTCTATGTATCGATAAGATTCCATAAACGATATCTCGGATAATGTAAAATAATCGACTAATTTATAATTAACAACGAATTTATATTCGCACTAAATAAAACAGCATGTGGGCTGTGGGTTGTGGGCTAAACGATAAATATACGGGCTGAATCGGATCGGACTAGTTTTGAATCGGTATCACTAACCTCGTTATCGGAAAGTATCGGATTCTTTCTTACTATCGATTCCATAAAATCGATTCGAATTAAACATTCGACGTAAATTATTGTTAACTAGTCGAGACTGGCGGTTCTGCTCGCGTAAGGTTTGAGAAATAGAGAAATTAATAGTGAATCCATTTTCTCGTTTATATTTATTTGTACGTTTTGTTAAGATTTGATAAATTGTTCGGTTTTTATTTGGTTTTAATACTGACAAAAAATGAATGTTCATACTGGTTCGTGTTAAAAAGTCATTAAAATATTTTTCATAGGCAATCGAAGTAATTTTATGAATTGTGTGTATTTTGATTGCCTATAACTTATTATATCGAATCTACTCACTTAATTGGTCTATAATTGGATATCTGTAATCAAATATGTACCTAGATTGTATGTGTTAATAATGTGTTAAACCCACGCAATAAAGATTCGTCATCAAGTTGCGAATATTTACTTAATTTTAATGAAATACGTTTTATCGGTTACGCATTACGGTTCTATTTCAAAAGAGCGAGTTGCCCCCTGGCTAGTGTTTTATATCAATCGTCTAGGTAAACTCTAGCTAGGTTTATTTTTATACCTAGTTTTTTTTTTTAATTTAATTCCGTTCGGAATATTCTCTTTATGGCCGACCTTAGCCAACTATTAAGAACCGATCTCGTGTCGCAGACTCATTAGGCCAGCTGTCACATTTGACAGCTCGTTACCAACGGGCTGCATGCGTCATTACGGCTAAGAGTCCAATAGATGCGCCCACGCATCTCACACGTCTTCCTGTGTTCCTGCTTAGTTTATTATTGAGAGGTTATCCTATCGTACTAATACATGTGAAAAACTGTCTGTTAGGTCGTTTATTTGAACGCTTTTCGAAGCCGAATGGCTTGACCGATTTGGGTGAAGTTTGGTATAGGGATAGTATAGGGAAAGGACACTTTCATGGTACTAATAAAGAAGTATAATACTAATAAGAAGTACCCACTAATATTATGAATGTGAAAGTTAGAGCCTAAGTCTAACTAAATAAACATGTATTACATGTTTGTTACTTCTGAACCGATTGCAATGTAACTTAGTATTCAGATAGCTGAAGAATAAACATGTATGTTTGTTACTTCTGCATCGATTGCAATGAAAGTTAGTATTTAGATAGCTGAAGATCTTGATTAACAGCTATCACATAGGCTTCTTTTTATATCGATATTAGAGCGGAACTTACACATGTGAAACCGCGGGCCACATCTAGTCCAACTATAAGAGTAAAACGGCTTAATCTAAACCCCTTTTAATAGCCTGTTAGCAATGAATGATGATGGCTTGTCTAAGTGTCTAATAGCTATTTATTTCGTTACTTGTTTATGAACCGATATAAATTAGTTTCCAAGTTCTTGCTTTAGCACCTTGATTGTGGTATCCATACGTTCTACTATAGGCCTGTGTCTATATTACAGCATATTATCGAAAATTCTAAAACTTAAGCCCCCATTTTAAACCAATTAGGAGATGAATTCTCGTAAATACCTTCTTAGTGTCCTAATGTGACCCTTGGAACCCCTGTACCAAATTTTAAGTTTCTCACGGTCGAATCAGAAACGTAACTAAAAATTTGAGTTCCACTTAGACAATTGGTCAGCTCTGAAACTTAAAACTTCCCTTACTAATAAATCACAATATTTACCGGGTTTTACTCGCGTTTTATTTAATAACGGCATTATTACAAAGTACCGAGGTTTCCATACTAATTAAAAAATTTAGAAGCTGCTATTTTATTTAAATAGGTACCTACTCACACTTTATTTATCGGGTTTAATCTCGTTTTATTAATGATTTTTTAACGAACCGAGCTTTCGCCAACTATACAGTTGGCTTTTTCAAGGTTGCCAACCTTCGCGATAACCATAGAAGAAATTAGCTACCTACTACCCAATTTTTAATTGAAGTTTCTGTATTGGGCTATAAGACTAGGGGTTTAGCCCATAAGTCAGTTAGTGAGCCAGTCACACTTGCGTCTTATGATGACATGGCGTGAACAGCTAATGTGTTACTTGTGAAGTTTTCCTTCGAAATGTTCATATAACCTTCACTTTCTGTGGGTTTTGTAACTGGTTCTGTAATCAATCTTTCGTGTGCGTTTAATGCAATATTTATTTGTGCAATGACCATTGGAAATATTGGTGAAAATAATATGGTTTCGTACGGTGCTTAAAACCGCAAATTTAACGATTGCATTTTATTAACCGACTTCCAAAAGAGGAGAAGGTTTGGACATGTGTTTTTTTTACTTTTTTGTTAAAGCTTACACTCAACTGCGCTATGGTGACAATAATATTTTTTTAGGTAAGCACCTACTTAAATAAAAACACCTCTAGATCTTGAGCGACTGGTGATTGGCGCCAAGAGATGTCGTTAAATTGTTTTAAATTAGATTAAATAAAATAACAAGGTCCGTTATGTGTATCTATGTGTCAGAAGGTTAAGTCGTATCGTCATAAAAATCAATGCTTTAGCTTTAAAAAAATCTAATAAAACAGCCGTTATAATCTAATGGTTATAATCATCCCGTTATTACTTGTTATTTCAAGGAACTACTAAATCTTTTTAATACACCATTAGCGTCGCGTCGTTGTGAGGAAACCGACATGTCCTCGGACTAACCACGATCCGAAGTATTCCGAGGGCATGGGGCATTCGCCAATCCGCGGATTGGGCGTGACGTACTCCCTAGTCCCTCAAAAAGGGGGCCTTTGCCCAGTGGTGCCCAACAGTGGGATAAATATACGGACCAACGAAAAAAAGCTGATGAAATATCATCACCAACAATTTATTAATTTTACATTTTATTTATTAATTTTACATTTTATTTAGGTATTTCGTCGCAATCGCGATTGAAACATAAACTTAAGATTACAGATATTGATATTGTTTTTGCAATATTTTATCTTGGTGATTTGTTTTTACAATAAGTGGTTAACCCAAATCGAAAGTTATATGAAACTTGTGTATGCAAAGATATTTTAATTATATTTAGCATTCTTTAACGCCCGGCGTTTCGAAAATATTTTAAGTAATAGCAAATTATAAACATATTTTGAATTGAATTGAAATAATTTATTTTCAGCCCCAAAGTCCATAGTGTTAGTAACATTATCTTAAGAACGAGGGTTAGAATATTAATAATTATTATTTTATTTTTAACCTTCTTTTTAATAATACGAACGTTAATTCTAAGCGAAATTAAGCCTGTAAAGATGCCTCTACAATGTAAAGTAAACTAAAAACTTTAAAAAAAAACTACTACACTTTGGGTTCAACTATTACACTCTAAACATTTTCAAAACAGCTGATTTTTATACAAACAAAAACACAAAATTTTCGAAAAATAGTTTATATTCCAAAAGTCCAAAAGTAAAACATAAGTTGTTCGCCTAGACGTCTAGAATAACCCCCTTAATAATCCGTGTACAAAAGTACATGTTTTCTTTATATGTAATGCCATATTAAGTGATACTTGCCTTGTAAAATCAATAAACGAATATAAATATTGACGTGTTTTACGCAAAAATATTGATGAATCGACCTTACAATGTTTCGAGACATTACCCGCCCGTCGCGTGCTTAATTGACGTGTTTATCGATTCCAAATAGGTATCGATTATTACAAGAAAACGTTGTAAAATTATTGTTTAAATGTTTTTTTTTATAATTGATAAATTTATGTGCAATGAGATCCGTTTTTCAATGTGGCAACTTACATAATGTAAGACTTATTAAAAGCCACTGTATCACCTAAGTAGGTACCTAAGCTCCTAAGTAACTCTAACCCACTGTGAAATTATTAAATAAAAAACCAGTCCAAGTGCGAGTAAGACTCGGTTATTCCGAGAGTTCCGTACCATTATCACAAAAAAACAGTAGTCCCACTTTTTTTTTCCTGTTATTTGATGTTATAGCGGCAACAGAAATACATCAACTGTCTAGCTATCACGGCTATATC
Source organism: Idaea dimidiata (assembly GCA_949358125.1). Lineage (NCBI taxonomy): Eukaryota > Metazoa > Arthropoda > Insecta > Lepidoptera > Geometridae > Idaea > Idaea dimidiata. The sequence continues at coordinate 29,266,780 of OX442326.1, forward strand.
ACACACAGAGTTGTCTGTCTGAAGTAAATAGACTGTGACATGTAAAATCGAACAAAGCAGACAATGATAGATAGCTAGTCGGTTATTTAATTGTTACATAAGTGAAGTACCTACTTACATCGGTTATGTTCTTTGTTTCTCGTAATCGTTGTCCTTGCGTGCATCCGTGTATGACGACGCATCGCGTGCGCATTGAACTTCATCGCCATAACCGATATTGTGTGTATCGGCTTGACGTCGTCGGTGGATGTATCGGCTCCAATATTGGAACAAATTTAAGTATTAACCCGAGTATGGCCCGATCCCGTCGAAATATCGGGATAAAAGGATAAAAATATACTTACGAAGTTTCATCGAATCGGTTCAATAGTTTTTTTGATCGGTCTGTTGCATGCAACCGAGTAGCGGCCGAGCAATGGACAACGAAGCTCGGACACGGCCGGCCGCGACGCTTGTGATGGTCTTATATAAATCAGCCCTTACTTTATCTGATAAGTTTGTACTGAAACGCTCGTCTATATTCTAAATCAATAATCAGAATTACCACTTAAGTATGTTGAATCCTATTAACCTAGTGTTAAGGTTTAAATTACAAACCGCAGTTGTGCTACATAGTTGAGCCGGCGCAGCTGTCAACTAGAACCACAGAATACACAACTGTTACAAGTCTAGAACTAGAATGTGTAATTGTTTGAACAATGTTTTCAAACCTGACTGTCATGTTCTGCAACGTGTAAGAATGTGCATTTTTTTGCCGAATGAGATGTGTTACTGGTTTAATAAGTTATTATTGTCTGTGTGATTACTATATTAATAAACTAGCTTTGGCTAGCGTTTTCACTCGCGTAAGTAAGTATCAGGGTAGTTACGAGGTGTGGCGTAGTTAATGGATACAAAAAATACGCTATCTACAAATTGCGAACTTTCTCCTTTTTTTGAAGTCGCTTCAAATGTTTTCTTTGGAATAATATATTTTTATAAACGGCTATTCTTGTTCTTGGCGTTTAAAAGAATAGTGAACAGTTTCAAGAATTAAAAAAAAATGTTGAATATCTCGAGGACTATGGATGTTATAGAATACTTACTAAAAGGGTTTATCTAAACCGCCACGACGCCCTCTATCGACTTGTAACGTTTTGCACATTTATTACGCCTCACCCTGTATAAAAAAACATACAGACTTTCGCTTTTAAAATATTACTAGGATGTTATTCAATAAATCCCATTGTTTCTTAGTCTCCATTGTTTTTAAATCGTATTGGTCTATTTATTTATCGTTCCCCACAAATCATTGTACAAAAAAAGACTATTGACAAACCGTTTATCTTCGTTTCCCTTAACAAAAAGCAAATTACAGAACCCCACCCAACCTATTTGGATAATCGGTTAGGCCCACGTCCTCGTCCTGACGGACAGACAGACAAAAAATATAACGAATTTTAAATGACTCTTGTTTGATAAATGAGAGAGCTAGAAGAGTTTTCTGATTGTTAACCGACTTCAAAAAAAAGGAGGAGGTTTTCAATTCGTCTGTATGTATAATTTTTTTTTTGTATGTTCACCGATTACTCAAAGACGGCTTGACCGATTAAGATGATTCTTTTTTTAATAGATAGGTGGGAGCTCCTAGATGCTCCCATAAAAATTTGATGTGGATCTGATGAGGGTCTTCGAAGTGAGGACCGGGAATGCATCTTAAAACGCTGTATTCAATTCAATCGATTACACGAAGATGGCTTGACCGATTGATATAGTTCTTTTTTTAATGGAAAGGTGGAAGCTCCGAGGTGGTCCCATCAAAGTTTGGTAAGGATCTGATAAGTATCTTCGGAATGATGGACAGGATAGCATCCCAGAATTCAATAAATTACTCATTTTTGGACTTCTACCAAAAATAATAGACTCCTAAAGAACTAAGTACAGATTGATTGGGCACCTGAAACCACCTTCTCATCAGCAAACTCCTCAATAATTAAAATTACGGTAACAATATTGTTGATTTTAGGTAGGTAGGTGTACTAAAATGGGTAAATTAAAAAAATAATTTAAAAATTAAAAAACCGACTTAAAAAAAGAAACAAAAAATAATTTAAAAAACAACCAAAAAAAAGAATTGATAAAGAGCAAAATAACCTCTACATATGTACGGTGCCACCGACTAATTAATCTGTATTTTATCATCTGAAGTCAATATGGAACCAACCAGTAAAACTGCCCGACTTCAGATGATAAAATACAGATTAATTAGTCGGTGGCATCAAATAACATTTCTCGCATTTGTAGTTTAGTAACTACTGAATCAATTGTTACTAAACACGATAGCTTGAGTCCTAACACAATATCTGGCCCTTCAATTTTGAAATGCTAAAAGAACCCTGCCGCGAACTTGGCTGGCAATGCCTGCTGTGGTATCTTCTAATTAGCATCTACTAGTGGCTAACTTGCAGTACATTGCTGCTTTGACGTATCGTGGTTGGTACCAGTGATTACTTCAAAGCACCAATATAGAATACGAAATATGTTTTTTAACAGTAAATAGCATAAAAAAATTTAACAGTAAATAGCAACTAGTAGCGGTGGATGCTAATTAGATGATACGACAGCTGGCCAGGGGTCATAATGTTATATGAACAAAAGTGTAAACTATGTAATTCTAGTATCCTGCCAATATTATAAAGCTGAAAGTTTGTGAGTATGCTTTTTTGTTACTCGATCACTTAAAAAACGCTGAACCGATCGCGATGAATCTTGGAATATACATTAATAGGTAAGTATAGACTACTTGTAACCCGAAATTCCTGCGGGAACGGGACCTACGCCGGTGAATATCATACGTAACTTTACCCGTAGATTAAACCGCCATTTAAGTTACCGGTCTTTACAAACCCCGAGAAACCGACAGTCGAACTTCTATAAATAGTTGTAGGTAATAGTTATTACGCAACTGAATGTGTTATTGTGTTACAAATACGATAAACGACAATAAAATAACCGATCTCAGGTTTACGAGTGCCCTCAAATTGTTGATAATCGACTCCTGTACGCCGCTTTCTCCCGCATTTATTAGTTTTATAACAGAAAGCAGACAAGCGATTTCAAATCGGCCGATAGTACGACAACCGCCCTATAAACATTTACCCCTTCATTGATCTCATTTTCAACGTTCAGTAGATGTGACATCAGAAAGAAGGCAGTTGTAAACAGTTACTGCGGTAATCATCATTCCTTGACTTCATCAAAGCGATGTTCATTTCATTATTACGATATAGATGTAGCAATATTATCAGCGTTGGAGCGGCATTTTATATTTATTTATATCACAGGATTTATCTATTGTTATTTATTTATTATATCGCGTTAAAGGAACATGGAATATATTTGACTTCACCCTTAGTATGTATAATGTATCGAATTATTAAGTATACTATAAGGAAATCTTAAGCAACATAGAAATTGTCTGCAAAACTGCATTCTGTACCATAGACATATAATGAAACACAATATTAACTGGGTTTTACTCGCGTTTAATTATGAATGGCATTGTTACAATGTACAAGCTTGCGCTAACTTTACTGTTAGCTTTTTTTAAGATTGTCAGTCAACAAAAACCTGGATACATTATTACAATGCTATTAATAAATTAAACGCTAAGACAAAACTACATCAAAATGCCTCAAAATCAACTATTTATTTATTAACTATGACACTTATTAGACAGTTTTCAAATTACATATATCGTACATCGATTCTACACTAAGCACAAGCTTGTATCGCAGCAACTGATGTACCAATATAATGCACTATAGATAGACGCCTAATAAATCCATAAAAATATATACATATATGTATATCATAGACATTGTAAGATAATCTAAACAACAATCTCAACCTTTATGTTTAAGCAAGTCCTGTTTAAATCTGATATGCAAAAATGTCGTCCTGCACAAGAAATATTCACGATCGTAATTTTTTAAAGCACTGTAGTGGAATTGACACGGATGTGGTAACAGAGCAAAGATCCGGATCTTATCAGTTGTAATGTTCCAAGGTTGTGAAAAGCGAAGCCTTGCAGCAAGCAGCTAGGTTTAGCTAGAAACCTGGTCAGGCCTAAGGACCTTCTACAGGCTAATAATATTAGGAATTATTTTAAGGCCAGGTGAATCGGCCATCTGAGGGCCTTAAATGTTGTCTGGAAGAAATAAACGCTTTTAGCAATATTGCCGCCTATTGTTCCATTATCGTAATAAATAACTAGTTTTATGTTTAATTTTAGATTTCTTTGTTTCTGTTATGTTTTTACGCTTATACAATTTGTAACGGGTATGCCCTTTTAATCCGAAAAGAGGTTGTGCTAGACGTCTAGGCGAACACCTTTTGTTCTACGACTTTCGGATTAAAAGGGCTTACTCGTTACACCTTGTATAATGTGCTTGAAATAAAAATAGAATACGTATGGATAATTACTAGTAACGTCCTGACCTAAAATGCCGACGACAAAAAATATTTCTTAATCAGCCAGTCAGGAACATTAAATTTTATATGTACTTATAGAGAGCAAGTTTATAAGGTAACTAAAGATTATAGTATAGATTATTGCTCCAGTTTCACTAAAGTTCTAAATATTCGATAATGTTAGTCACATGATCATTGCAACACACCCTAATGATTTTCTTGTGTTTTCTTTTCATTGGAGGTCGCCATCTGAAGACACGGTAGTTTGTTTGACGATTTTAAAACAATAAAATGTTAATATTTAAAAGAATAAACTTATTTTTGTTTTAAGAGGTACAAACCAAGTCGCCTATATTAGTCGTGACCCTAGCTCTAGTTTTCGCGGTTGTAGCTGTGTCGGGTGCGCTCGCGCATCACGCCATTAAACTTGTCCGTGCCCATTCGTGCCATTGTCCTAGCACCTGACTTGTACTTTGTGATAAACATCGATGTTCAAAGCGGAACACGAACTCTTTGATACACAAAAAATGTACATTTCAGTTTTTTGGTTGCAGTACCTACCTATGAGGTTTCTTATTTTAGTAGCTTCGAATTTTGGTAGATTTGATTTCTGGAGAGCTAATACGAATAAACTTCAGCCGAAACTTCGGACCCGACCAAACGTCAGTAGGTAACCAATAATTACTATACGTTCAAGACCAAAAACCAAAGAATATATTGAGAATTATGGGCCCAGAATGAACATTAACTACCCTGACGTTTGGTCGGGTCCAAACTTTTGGCCGAAGTTTTTTCGTAATAGCTCTCCCGAGTTTTAATATTTCGATTGTTTTTGTGATTAATCACTTACTATAGATTATTTTGTTACAACAATTCGTTCAGTATCACGGGGCTATGGCGGCCCGGACCTTGGATGGCGTGCGTTGAGCCGAAGCCAACACATAGAGGCCTTATTCAATAACAATTATACTCGAAAACTATGTATTGGACACCAAGTGTATCAATTATTATTAGTATCGTAACGTACACATTTTTATTAAACTTAATTTTTTGTTTCAGGTATGTTGATTGTTTACTATTTTCATGAAACTATACAGTAAGTACTCGTAAGATCCATAGCTGGAACTCCGTAGCGCTGTGCTAGACTTCTAAGAAAATCCAGAACAAATTTGCTTGGGTACCAAAGACCTACTTAGTACGTGCTACGTTATCAGGGCCATGAAGCAAAGTAGCACCTGTAAGTAAAAAGTAAAAAGCAGCTATTTCAACAAATACCAATGACTTTTATACTTAACAAATTCAAATCAGGACATTCGATACAAGTCCGAACTGGCAATCGGGCGAGACCTATACAACAATATCTTACTAATATTATGAACGCGAAAGTTTGTATGTAAGTATGTATGTATGTATGTGAGGTTGTTACTCTTTCACACAAAAACTACTGAACCGATTGCGATGAAACTTGGAATATAGGTAGCTGGGGACCTGGATTAACACATAGGCTACTTTTTATCCCGATATTCCCGCGGGAACGGGACTTACGCGGGTGTAACCGCGGGGCGCAGCTAGTACTAAATAAATCTTAAATATAATTTTTAACTGTACTTGTAAACGGTATTAAATCTGTTTGCGTTTCTCGAAACGTATTTTGATACGCTCGTTTGATATAAAAACTCGTCTGTGTTTGTTCGCGGTTTTTTCGCTTTGATATCCCAGGTCGTTGACCTGTGATGAACCCTGGGTTCATGACCTGTTACGGAATATTGACGTAGAGTAATCCAGATAAGGAGGTGGAGATGATGGGTATAGTCGCTAAGGCCAGTATAGGTACAGTTTAGTTTCGTACCCAAAGGGTAAAGTCACGGGACCATTTACTAAGACTCCACTATCTGTCTATCAGCACGCTATTGTATCTCATGGACCATGATAGCTGTTTGGACCATGATAGCTAGTAGGTATCTGATAATGATAACAGTTTGTGTTAGTTCAGACTTTTCTACCTTCGTTCTTTTAAGATGCATCGTAATCTGTTCAGTATGTAGTTTTTGCTTGAGAGAGAGAAAATAAACATCATTACAATCCAAGCGATGTTGCCATTTTTCACGATCTTCAGCACCCCATGTATATGATGGTCATTTACACATAAGTATGTCAGCCCTTACGACGTCAAGCTAGCAATTCTTGCAAATCTCTCCTCAATCTGCCGCGGCCGGGCGGAGGCGGAGGCAAGACATTTGTTCCCCACGTAACTAGCCGATTATTAACAGCTGTAAAACTAAGGAATTATTATCAATGTTTACCACCTAAAAATATTGTCTAAAATAATCCGTCTTTAAATATTTATCTTCGCATTGCGCAAAACTCAGGGATTCACCTTATTCGTAAGTTCGTAACCAAGCAATTATCACGGCACGGTCCTCGCGTATGCTATTATCGCGCTAATCTTATCATTAATGATACAGCAGTGGCCTGGCAAGGAACCGCCGGAGCGGCGCCCTCGCATCTCATGTTATATTAATGTTATAAGCCGTATCTGTTACACACAATTATTATAGTGTAGAATGTATAATTTGATTTTACTTTTTTTCTTGTATTAAAATGTTGAAAGTATTAAAATTAAAATAGGATGTATCGTTTAAAAAAATTAAGTAGGTACCTAGGTGGATGCTTATTTGTTCCCCTTGAAATTATTGCTACTTAGTAGCTATGTCTAGAAAATTAAAAAGAAATATTAGTAATATGTAAATATAATATACTTTCTCAAAAATAAATGGTGTTGAAGATTACCTAGAAGTTAGGCCACGACTTTCTATAAATAAATGCAGTTGTTACCTTTAAAAAAAACAGATGATTGTTTATGCTTCAAACTCGCCCCACCTCTTATGTATATGGGACCAGTCCCAGATATACATAATCATACCTACCTGCATTGCAATTTAACAAAGGTGACTAGTAAAGTGGTTACACTTATGTTCCTTAAGTATTTATCACTGACAATTTACAAGATATATCGCAGTAAATATGTTTTATTTATTTACTGACATACATTAATGTTATGCAGCATTATTCCTTATTACTTTCTGTTCGTATGCTGATTTATCAAGCTTGACAACACTTAGTGCTGTAAAGTGTAAACCCACCAGACTCTTTAACTCTTATTAGTGTGTTTCGGAAGTTCAAAAACATCTTATTAATAAAAAGTACTAGTAAACCATAATTAATGATGAGGTTTGTTTTAATAACTAACTGTTACCCGAGACTTTGTCTGCGTAGAAATAGTGCATAGCCGACTTTTTCATTCATCGAGTTCTACAAATTCGATTTCGATTTTAAGTATACCACGATGTTAATAGAACTATCCAATAGGATAGTTCTATTTTCGAGGACTAATCCGATTGAAATCTGGTTTTCAATATTTTGGAAACAAGATTTCAATCGGATTAGTAGTTTTTAATTGTATAAGTATAAGGAACAGACAGAGAAACGGATAGACATACATTTGAATATTTAATATATTATATTATTTAATATTTAATTATATAATTCGCGTCGCGAATAATTTATGCCTATCCTTGGGAAGAAACTGTAAAGGTCTTTACGCGTATTTTATTTATTCAGCCGTCTCTTACCGTCGCGATTTTTCCTCTAAGTGAGTTTACACACTTCGTCTACTTATACTAATTGTTGCTAGCTTTACCTTATCCGCTAATGTAATGCGCCCGCGCCGGTTAATAGCGCTCCCATCCGTCACTTGTCAATCTGACACATGACATTAAATTGACACCTGTCAGCGGTTGTCATTACCGCATAGTTTGTCCAGGAGAGATGGGAATGAGGGCTTTTAAGAACCGAAATTGAAAAGAAGTTGTTTATTTTGTTGTATTTTTTGTGTATTTACTGTTCTTGGTCAGATTTCGATTGTTGTTTTTTATCTCATTTTTATAGCTTTTGTAGTTGACTAAAATCTAATGTCATCCTCTTCCAGTCACTCCTCTTCACTTAAGATACTTATCTACTTATTACTAGAATACATCCGATACTTTCAAATATTAAATACCCATATAAAATTTTGACTGCAATCGCCACAAAAACTCAGTTTAATTTTATTCGCTAACCTTATCAGCGCCATCTGTCAACAACTAATAGAAACATGATTACAAAAATCCCTCATTGAGAAGCGATTATTCTAGCAAAACGCATGGAATCCGTTAGTTTATTCATTACCAACAAACAGCTCTTTATGTTTTTACTGTATATTTTAATATTTATCATGTGAATTGTTTATAGTTTTATTTATGCGGCTTCTGGTAAATGGACTGAACTAATAGAGATGTAATGCAGTTTTTGTATCTATTTAATACTTAAAAGATTACCACTGGCGTAGATTTATAATGAAATTAAATTTATAATTGCTATAATGAAATCAATGCGATTGAAACCAAAAAGTTTAATTTCGTAAGTTAAGATATTTAAAATATTATTTCTTAGTGTTACTACACTTAGTAATCAATACACCTAAGACGTAGCCAAATGATCATGTGCATTTAATGTTGTACAAGAATCTAAAGGAAATAAACTATTTTGACTTTAACTTTGAAATACTGCCTTTTGAATAAATGCTTTCAAAAATTTCCCTCCTATGTACTATAATTTTTGAAAGCATTTCATCAATGAGACTAATAAACGAAAGGCAATGTCAGTATGTCCAGTGCTTTAAGCATAGTCATGATGAAAATGATCAGACAACCTTGTCCAATACCGATTGTCACATGGCGCCTGCGCCGCTTCAGGTTGATTGGAGATATTAATCAAAATTTACATCGTCATGGAATTTTAAACACATCGCTTATTGAGCAAAATTGATGTTATTAACTCTAAATGGATTTCATCGTTTCTGTCCTTTAATTCTTCATGATTCGTAATTTGTTAGTGACTGGTTGGTTAGTATTAAGTAGGTAAGTTTATGCAATAAATATTTTGGCGTCTAATCAGTAGAATCTATGGCGGTTGGGACTGGAAGCGCCATGATAGTAGCAGGTATTAGAAAGCATTAGGTACTCTATGTCTATCATGTGTGTTGTGATACAATTAGACTATATGTTTGTCGACTTATATTACTCGTGTAGAATAGGCCAGTATAGAACATGGCTACCCTGTCTCATCACGTGTAGGGATTGCAATCCGGATTCTTCGAAATTCGAAAATAACTGAAAAATCCGGATTTTCTGAAGTTTTTTAAATCCGGTTTTTAAGACTCAAATCCGGTTTTTTCGGATTGTAGACAAAATTGAATTTAACGGAGAATATTAGACATTTATCCAAAAAATTTCATTCTAAGTAATAGTAGATCGGTGTTACCTACTCTAAAACCCAAATTCGGACAATATAGATAGGCTATTGTACTTTGTTTGAGCGAATTTGACGCGAAACCCGTGATTGGCTCTGTAAACTCTGTTTATGCCCATATAAGGCAATAAACCAAGCAAGCAACGCGGCAAGACGGGCACAACGCCCCGCGCGCCCCGCTCTCACTTAGTCAGTCGGCCAGCTAGTTTCGTAGGTAGTGGTTGTGACTTGAGTTTGTCGAAATTTGTTGTCTATTAGATCGTGTGAATTCGTGAGCGTACATGTAAAAAGCGACCCACGCACGCTACACAAACAAGTAACTACCTATATACATTTTTATACTATTTTTATGTATACATATCCAAACAATTTAATTGACATGTATCCTGTCACTAAGAAATATCAAATAACTAAAGGATACCTACTAACAATTATTTATTACTTAAGTAATCTTTTACGGATGCTGCTTGCTTGCTTATCGAGTATGTTTTATAGTGAACATGGTTTATTAAGATTAAGACCCCTGCTTCTATTATACTATACATTTTTCATCTTAAGATTTTTAACTTCGAAATCTCCGATATCGACCTACTATGTTTATTACGACTTCATGTACGATCAACAAACGAATCAAACAAATTACATGTTTGTAGTTCAAGAAGCCTACTAGGTACGTGACAGACTGAAAACACCATTTGAATAACTTCGCTCGATAGAAAAAATCTTGGAAAAACTGATAAAAAAATTAATGTTTTTTCTGCTTTATTCACAAAATATTAAATTTTTAATTCTAATAAATAACTCAAACTGTAGGTATTGACATTTAGAAGGGATATGACTGATTCATTTTTTTTATAACTAGTTCTATTTTCGTCTAATATAATAATCGATTTTTTTTAAATATTTTTTTGCGTTGCTATGGCAATTTGTCATACTTACTAACTATTGAAATCGGAAATCTTCGCCTTAACTTTTAAATTTTATGGAGTTTTATTGACCGAGCGAGCGAGCGAAGTGTCTTTGCATCAAGTCTGGCAAAATTTGCATTAATCTGTCAGTTTGTTTGTTGGTACTCCTCTACAGGTAGCATTTTTGAACCGATTTCGATGAAACTTGGTATACAGGTTCTATGAGTCAATAGAATTGTCGTCGGGGTTTTTTGATTGGAGGGGTACATCCCCCACAAAGGGGCAAAAAAGAGCTACACTATATCTCGGCCGTATAAAATCTGATTACTATAATTCTTTTTTATTTAAAAGTTAGCAACTTAAAGTCGGCTTCATAAAATTTGGTAATGATCTGACAAAGGTCTTCAGAGTGATGAACAGAATAACTCCTCAAATTGCAATAAATTACTCACTTTTAGATTTCTACCAGTAGAATAGGCTCTTTAGCTACGCAATATGAATTAATGGAACACCTAGAACCATGACCTCATCAAAAACCTCCTCAATGGGTAATTGCGGACTGCGGCTTACGATTTTCAGAATTTGTGCACGAAAACACTGGACGTATTCATGGTGTAACTGCCAATAAGTGGAATTCTCTGCCAGCTTCACTGTTTCCCCAAACCTATAACCTTGGGGTCTTCAAATCCAGAGTGAATAGGTACCTTCTAGGTAAGCATGCTTCATCGTCGACCTCATTCTCGCTTCCCATCAGGTGAGATGAGGTCAAATGCTGGCCTATTAAGTATTAAAAAAAAAATGGTATAAAGATCTCGTTTTTTTTTAAATAAGACTGATTTGTGATTTTGATTAGTGATTAGATTAGAATAAATGCAGATTTTATCTTGTTATTGTTCTATAATGTTCTAAAGTTCTAAATAAACGCAGATTTTATATGACTTATGCTGTTTTATTTCAGTCTTATCAAATCACTTTGAAACTTCGAAAAATTCGGATTATCCGGATTTTTTTTAGAAGGAAAATTCTGAAAACCGGATTTTAAAAAAATCCGGATTTTGCAATCCCTAATCACGTGTCGTAAAATGTGAGCAAGAGATTTGGGGAAGACAAAGGAACCTGGAATTCTCCGCGCCGGGCGTGGAAACTGTATTTAAATTTACCTATATTATAATTTCAAACCTGTGATGTTTTCATAAGAAGAAAGTCGATTTATTCCGGACCAGTAAGTCAACTAAAGATATGAAATCCGATATCGGATCTGTTCCAGAACGTATTAACAATTTAACGTCAGAAATCACTACCAAAGAAAGTAATGACGCGGTTAAGCTGTCTTGATACTTGACAAATCAATCGTCAGTTACGCAAGCGGACAAGGATGTTTAAAAATAATTTCGGTATAGAGTAAACATTGCAACGTAATGTAACAAATGAAAAGGGCTAAAGAGACATCATGTAACAAGTGAAGGTACGGAAAATGAAAAGCAAAAACAGTGCCAAACAAGGAATCACCTCATTGCCTTTCTTTTGATCTTTTTTTTTTGTATGTCCTTACAGCCCTATTCACATACTACCCAATCCTTGGTTGTGACATTTCCCCTGACGTTGATGATCAGTTGATCACTCACAAGAACAAGACACAGGATAAAGCTAGCCCCGTATACGGTTATTAGTATGTTCATCATGCACACAAGAGATTTTCTAACGAGAATGATAATTAGAGTATGCATTCATAAATATAGCAGACTCATAAATATTAAGAATGAGATGTAATATCTAGTTACTAAGACATCTTTGTTAGTAACAATTTCGTAAGCTCCAGGATGGCGCATGGCGGTCACGCTCGCTGCCTCATGCCGTCGACCTTCTTGCCCTTCAACTTGAAGAGTGACGACACCGTCTTGGTACTCACCCTTGTATGGACTTGACTCCTAGAGCGATCGAGTGATAACTTTCTATACTACTTACTACATTAACATGCCTTTAAAGTGTGTGCTTGTGGCGCAATCCACTACTTATTTTATAGGTTTTTAGTAGATTCATCTCGTGTGTTTTATCTGATACTAGCTTCTGCCCGCGGCTTCGCCCGCATTAAGAAATTTAGGAAATATAATATCAAAATTGGATAAAAATTGGGTTAAACATAGGATCGGCATAGGTTCTGCATAGGATCAGCCTAGGTTTATTATAAGATCAGCATAGGTTCAACATAGGCTCAGCATAGGATCAGCCTAGGTTCAACATAGGATCGGCATAGGATCAGCATAGGTTCAGCATAGGATCAGCATAGGATCAGCCTAGGTTCAATATAGAATCGGCATAGGTTCTGCATAGGATCAGCCTAGGTTCATTATAGGATCAGCATAGGTTCAACATAGGCTCAGCATAGGATCAGCCTGGGTTCAACAAAAGATCGGCATAGGATCAGCATAGGTTCAACATAGGCTCAGCATAGGATCAGCCTGGGTTCAACAAAAGATCGGCATAGGATCAGCATAGGTTCATCATAGGATCAGCATAGGTTCAACATAGGATCAGCCTGGGTTCAACATAGGATCGGCATGGGATTAGCATAGGTTCAACATAGGATCAGCATAGGATCAGCATATGATCGGCATAGGATCAGCATAGGATCAACATATGATCGGCATAGAATCAGCCAAGGTTCAACATAGGATCGGCATAGGATCAGGATAGGTTCATCATAGGATCAGCATAGGTTCAACATAGGATCTGCATAGGATCAGCATTTGATCAGCATAGGTACAGCATAGGATCGGCATATGATCAGCATAGGATCAGCATAGGTTCGGCATAGGATCAGCATATGATCTACTTAGGATCAGCATATGTTCAACATAGAATCAGCATAGGATCAACATATGATCGGCATAGAATCAGCCAAGGTTCAACATAGGATCAGCATAGGTTCAACATAGGATCTGCATAGGATCGGCATTTGATCAGCATAGGTACAGCATAGGATCGGCATATGATCAGCATAGGATCAGCATAGGTTCGGCATAGGATCAGCATATGATCTACTTAGGATCAGCATATGTTCAACATAGGATCGGCATAGAATCAGCATAGGTTCAGCATAGTATCGGCATAGGATCAGCATATGATCGACATAAGTTCAGCATAGGTTCAACATAGAATCGGCTTAGGATCGGCATTTGATCAGCATAAGATCGGCATCGGATCAGCATAGCTTCCGTCACCATTGTTTATCTGTACCATCTGTATCAGCATAGGGTCGGTATAGAATCAGGATAAGTTCAGGGTAGGATATAATTAGGATTATCCCGCGCCGCCAACTGTACTGTATGTACAAAACTGTGTATGTACCAATTCATTAGAATAAACGGTTTAAACCAAAATTTGTCCCCCCTCCCCTTTTCGGGGGGTGGTTAGATTCCCCTGAACCGGAAACTGAGAGCCGGAACCGCAATCGGAACCGAAACCGACACGGGAAACGGATAAATACTCGAAAACAAATTCGGAAAAAAATATGCCATAGAGACTTTCATCCCTAATTTAACACCCTTAGGGGATGAGTTTAAAAAAAAAAACTTTTAAGTACTTCACCTACGACTCCATAGCAATCTCTGTGTTAAATTTCAAGTTTGTAGGGCAAGCGGTAACCAAATTTTTATAGAGATTTTCTTCCCCAATTTAACACCCTTAGGGGATGAATTTCTAAAAAAACTTTTTGGTGCTTCACCTACGTCCCTACAGCAATATCCGTAGTAAATTTTAAAATTGTGGGTGAAGCGGTAAACCAATTCCCATACAAACTTTCATCCCCAATTTAACACCCTTAGGGACTGAATTTCTAAAAAAAACTTTTTAGTGCTTCATCTACGACCCCACAGAAATCTGTGTGTTAAATTTCAAGTTTGTAGGTCAAGCGACTTGGAAGTTGCATACAAACGTTTTTCCCCCCTTTCCCCCCTTTAGGGGTGGAATTTCGGAAAATCCTCTCTTATCCGACGCCTTCATCACATAACGGACACACCCTCCAAATTTCAGCTGTCTACTACCAGCGGTTTAGGCTGTGCGTTGATCCCTCAGTCACTCAGGACAAAGAGTTTTATATATATAGATAGTTCGTGGTGGTTTTGGGATAGAGCTGGCTATTGAAAAGCTGGATTTAACCGCAATCGGTTCAGTGTTTTTAGCGGAATGTAGTCGTTTTTGTTTGTACTGAGCAACCACTGAGGACTCTTTTATAGGAAGAGTGATAGCCAGTTGAAAGCAAAAAGTAACAGATTATGTTTGTGCCTCCCCAAAGCAAATTATGTACTGACGTAAGTTTTCAACGTCTCCCGATCAGTTCAAACTAAAGGTTCATTGTCTCCGACCTAAGGCTAATAGAGAGGATCAAAATGAACGAGGACTAAAAATCTGCAAAACGATCTTCTCCGTATTGGGTAAATAGGTTGATTTATTGAATTAAAAATAATAGTTGGATACATCATTCTTCAACTTGCATTGATCCATACTGTCGATATTGGCTGATGTACAAAACAACAGTTTTCGGATTGAAACAGGATGATTATTAACGTAAAATTTTATTTAATTTTAAACTCACCCGATTTGAACTCATAATTAATTTTCCCGGGTTTTATTATTTTTAAATTATCTTACCTCAACTGGAGAGTCCAGTCCCCTATCGACCAAGATCATTGGAACATGATCGAAACGTCGAGGAATTTAAAAATAATAATACGAGAAAATAATAAAACCCGGGAAAATTATTTATAACTCATTCATTATCATTCATTCTTTAAAATAATAAGGATATTACGCCCCCACTCATATTCTTAAAGAGCCTTGTCTTGTGTTTTCGATCGATGACCGTTAAAATCGATTAGTTAAGGACGCGACTCATGTGAAATCCCTTCCGATTGAATAGTTTTATTCATAACCGGTATCAAATAGATCTTTAAACAATGTTTAATGTTATTGTACATGATACAAGAAGTGTCCCCTTCATTTCAAAAACAAAAAATAACTTTAAATACCACTATTATACAGGCAAAGTTACCCCTGTTTTACAAAATAAATCAATTTTTCTTCTAAATCCTTAACCGCTATATTTTCTTATAGGCATCATAATATTAGAAAATACAATACCTAGAACCCCTTCATCGCATTTTATCAAAATATTATTTTAATCTTCGATAATTATTGATTTTACGAGAAATTGTAGATTTTTCACGCAATTCCATCTCGCTCATTTATATGCAATAGGACAAGGACCGTTGCTTATCATCTATCGCCGCCTTAAGTAAACAGTTGTTGAGTTAATGGTGATGTATGTTAGTGTCTAGTGATTTAGAGCGCTGGCTTCTACTTTTGGGCGTTCTTAGTGTCTTACGGATTCTCTTGCGCATTGGGATTGCCTTGGGCAATCTCGCGTTCGGCCAATCTCGCGTTCGTGAGCAAATCCGCATGACCCAAAAAGCGGCCTAAGTGTAGAAGTGTAGTTGGCGACAAAGCATGACTAAAGTGGTTGGATATCAGGAAATAGGAGAGGAACTTGCCTGGTCGTGGAACTTGATAGTCTTAAAATATAACTCATTTTCCGGTTTTAATCGTGTTATTTTTATTGACAGCATTATTGAAATTCCGTTCCAACGTTTTAGTGTCTTTGCAGACACTTTCATCACGCTAGACTGAGATGTAATTGTCATTCATTATTGTTCAAAAAAGTTAACGTAAACTACCGACTCATCTAATATTTGTCTCAAAACGTTCCCGTGTATGTAGACTTCAGGTTGGAAGGTCCCTAATTCTAAATAGACTTGTTTAAAGATATATAGTTAGTATAGAAGTACATCTTAACCTAAAGGCGGTCGATTAATTCGTTAAGTATTTTCCAAAGGTGCAAAAGGTGCACCTTTGGACACAATTTAACGATAAAACTAGAGAATATCTTAGAAGTATTTTAAGATGGCAGTCAGTCGGGTCAAATAGCTATGCGTGGGCTACGGTACTATGAATGGAACGTGTGAATGGCCCTCTTTATTGCTCGCCTGAATGGACGGCCCGTACAGACGGACAGACCGCCCTTTGTAAGGCCTGCTTTCAAAGGTTACGCGCCTGAGTCACGAGATAAAGTTGTCGGGAGATAGAATGTTTTCATTCGGTTGTAATTTTTTGGGATAGTTCCCTGAACAGAGATTGCTGTGGTATTCATTCAAGTGAAGAAAAAGAGTATGTACAAAATTTAGACAGGTCTCCTAAAAGAGACTGAAAGGTAAGTGGTACGATAGCTTTAATTGCCGCCAGTACCAGTAGGTGTCAATACATAATTTACATGATCATCAGTTACCGAAGCCGTAATAAAAGTCGAGCCATCAAATCAATCACGTGCGAACCAACGAGCCGCTCTATATGGCATCGTCGAGCTTAGCTTCGTAATTACCGATAGTTATAATCGTTGTTCACTTCTGTCCACGATAAATAGACGTAAATAACCAATTATTTACCATATCCGATACAAAACCCGTGCCTTTTATGGTAGAAGACGTTTATCAGGATAGTAATTTTGTTGAAATACGTTGTTTTAATTGAGTCTTAGCGTCGCGTCGGACGATGAATATTTTAACACTTCTAATGGATAAATATACTATGATGTCTGTGAAATGAAGGTTTTGTGAAGCATTCGCATGTTTCCGATTGTCGAGCTAGTAAAACAAATGCGAAGTGGCTGAAAATCAGTGCAGGCAGATTATCAGCCATTTCGCATGATTTAAATAACAGACAGATTACCTGAATTCAGCCGAACGGTGGTATTGGAAAATGCAACCTTGGACTCTAATTCCTTAAGTAGAAGATTGCTATTATGTTTAAATTTAGGAGTCTTTATTAACAAAACCATGACTGACTAACCTATCCACATCAAACGCTCAGCCTAAACTGCTAAAAGTAGAGACGTAACATTTGTAATAATATTCAACTTCTACTCGAATAACGTCGTTTGTTGGTGTATAATACATCACGCACGCAGGTACCTCTGAAATTTTAATATTTACGGTGGAACGAGGGGAAAGAGGGTCTTCTAATGTGTCCGACGATTTATTGCCTCATCAATAATGTAAGAATTTACTGAACTTCTAAGGGTTTTATTTTTCAAAGTATACTTACACGGAAAATATAATAAAGTAGAATTTCAGACATTTACAAGAAACAAATAAAAAGAAAAATATTATTATGAGTACAAATTGTGTAAGTTTAAAAAGTTAATTTAACAAAGAAACATATATACATAGAATAATACATACAATTATATTTATAAATATATTATAATTATACATAGAATACATAGAATTTAAAATCGTACATAGAATTTGTTTGGGAGTAAACCACTGACGTGTACAATCGACGTTATCGAGTCGATATAGGTGCCTTATTCACGAACCTAAAGCATCTGTCCATGGGCTGCTAGTCTTCAATATTCTACTGCAGATTGTGTGTCGAGAGGGTGATAAGGTCCACGCGTGATACGCGGCGAGGACGATAATTTATGATACGAAAATCGGGTGTTCTCGCTCAAAAGCAGCGAGTCAATGGTGCAGTGATTCGTTCGATATTCAAAAATGTATAGATTGTATGAAATCTAGCCACAAATTGTATAAAAATATTCAAACAAAAACCTGTTCCTCTATGGAACAGAATTTCAGACGTATAAAGAAACTCCCGCGAGTCCTGATCCAAATCAGGAGTATCAGGATAAAAAGTACCTCATATCCAGGACTCCAGCTATATACATTCAAAGGTTTATCATTAACATACTCAAAATACATCACGTTAGTAATACTAAAATTAGTAGGATTCCGCGAAAATTACGGATAATAAAAACTCATGAAATGAAACAATTCCTGTTAATTCCGATGCAATCGCCATAGCAATTGGAAACAATAAAGGTTTCGACTTTAGATCGATATAGTATAATCTAACGATATTAAATTAGAGACCGATCACTATGTAGACCACGGCGGGTCATGGCGCATGGGAACTACTGGATACGGAAGCCGAACAATGGCTCCACTGATTGTTATTGTAGCACCAATTGGAACTTTCTGCACTTAAACCGTATCTTAACTACTGCTTCACAGTGATTGTATTACTAAATCGGATGAAAAGTTTGCTTAGAAATTAATCAAGCAATACAGAGACGCGAGTTCAAACGTTGCCAGTGAATATTCTTTAAAACATTTGTAGTAGAAATTAACTGTCTAATTGGATGGGTGAGAATTTGTTACAACACTCCAGAAATAAATAGGTACTATGTGTAGGTTCTGAAAATTTTAAAAGACAATGCAATATTCAAGACATAATCAGACGTCTATCTGTCTGGACAAGCGAGTGATGTTATTATATTTTGATGTATTGTACCCTAATTTACTAATTATTTTCAGCAATTTTGACCTTCCAAGAATAAATAAAACTATTATTAAGCCGCAAATAACGTCTGACGTTGGCGCCTTCAACTAAATATGAAACCGTCCAATTAACGTTTACCAATATCGTCTTATTTACGGGACAGAGTCAACTGGTTCGATATGAAGTTATAATGTCCAGTGAGGAGCCCCACTTGCGAACAAAGATATTTAAACTTTGATAAATAAATGGAAATTCGAATGTTTTTCTGTTCATTTTTGTTTCGTTTGGATACCAATATGTTTTGGTTCTATCGAAATGCTATTGAACATAATATAACTACTAAATTACCGAACAACGTAATACATTAAACATGGTTATAATAAGTGTGTGACCTTTATTTTTCATTGTGACACAAATTCATTTGAACACTTTTTAAAAGACCTCTGCTTATCTTTACTAATTCTTTTAGTCGTTTCCGTGACATTTTTCGAAGTCAGTTTCAAATGGATGGCTGTAAATATGTACATGTCTTCTCTTATGCAGTATATAGCATATTATCTTTGTTTGCGAATAAATAGTCAGTTTAAATGATGTCCCGAGTCTAGATTCGACCACCCCGATCGCTGCTTTACTATGCACCTGCTATTCGAGCTCTATTATGTAAATTGCTGTCAATAACAAGCTCTTGAGATATCTGTAACACAGTTAAGTTACATTGTAACTTAAAATATTGTATTCTTGCCAAATAAAATGCGAAATTATATAATTTATCACATCACATTGACATGAAAATATTACCTGCTAGCTGCGCCCCGCGGTTTCACCCGCGTAAGTCCCGATTACCGCGGGAAAAACCGGGATAACAAGCCTATGTGTTATTCCAGGTCTCTAGCTACCTACTATTAAAATATATGAACTACCTTGATTCTTAGATTTTATTTGCCATATGTTTTGGTTTTGAGACATTTGACACATATCTTTCTGTCATATTTGTCTTAAAAACTGGACAGTGATTACGTTCTTAAATGTCCACTTTACGTGTCCTACTTGATCCGATGCTAATTTATAAAAATCGTGATAAATAATGTCTTGTTCTTTTAACTGCGGAATAGGCACAAATTCCCAAAGTCGTGCAGTCGCATTAGCACGAAGGTGTTGGGAATGAGTCTGGCGCCACATATCCGGTATTATAGACACGTTTCTAATTATGTTTATATTAAAACTAGCTATTCGAATTCTCTATCACGCTAATTAGTTTGTTATACAAATACTTACCTTGACTTCTCTATCATTAATTATGCTTGTTTAATTTTCCGATTTTATTCAAAATTCCAACGAAATCGCGTAAACCGTTTCTACGCTTGGTTGTGGTTCTTCACAGTTTTACTAGTAGTTAGCGCCTCGGCGCATCTTACAGTCGTCTAGTTTTCTTACAAATTTGTTTACCGGGACTGGACATACTAGATGTAGGAAATTTGACACGTAAATTGTTAAAACCCGTTTTCAGAAACTGACAATTTTGAAAACTAATTACTTCTTTCTATAGATAATATTATGATAGAATACGGGCGAAGTCCTTAGCGGAGGATGAATTCGAAAAACTGGTAGATTAACTTATACTTCCATATTCGTCCTCCTAGCCTAGTATCAGTTTCTTTATTAGTCGCAAACTGGCGGCCCTAAGGTTATGGGCGACCAGAAAACTCTAACACTTAGGGCCTTTTTAGCCTCTAACTTGACCTAACGAATGCTATCAGAGATAACAGCCGGAACCAACTGCGTAACGTGCATTCCGAAGCACTATCGATCTTAGAAATATATACTAAACTCAGAACAATACCTGCGTTTGCAATTCTAGTGGACTTCAAAGAATTTTCATTACAAACTACCTCTTGAAGTTCAAATGATGGATAAGACAGAGCCCGAGAGGCCCACGTGACCAGTTTCGGGGAACGTGGGCGCTGGAGAACTGACCGGTGTCACAGTGGGAAATAGCCGGTGTGGTCTAATAGAGCCCACGCGCTGTCGTCTTGGTTGAGATATTATCATAGATACTTCGAATCGTATTGAGTTAGAACTAACAAAGTCAGCATCATGATTTACGCGAGTATAACTGCGGGACACAGCTACTGCTATAAACAAACAGGGTGTCATTGAAAACAGAACATCTACTTATTCTATTAGGAACCTCAATTATCGACAGATTGCTAATCTGCATACCTTTTTCTATTGGCGCATCCTCACAGCCAGTGCCCAACGAGCGACGCCGCAATAACCAGGTTCCTATTTATTTAAAAGCATAGATGAGCATCGGTCAATATCTCACGTGGTGGTGGTAAGTGATGATATTATGGTATAAGATGTATTTAGCACGCTCATCTAGAAGTAGAGCAAGATCTGACGCGTCTTCCTTGGTGGCTGCACCGATCCATATATCGAAACACGGACGAGTCGCGCTTGGATCTACGGCATGGGCCGGCCTTAATCCCTGAACAACTTTTATATATCAGTACAGAAAAAAAGGAAATTAGTCATCAGCAAGAGAGCTTGGTACCGATTACCAAACGATACTTCTTTCCTTGTCATCAATCGATTTCTACAGTTCAAATCGATTCTCATAATCAATCGAGATCTCAAGGGGATAGCAATCGACAGCCATCGACAGCCATCGACAATTTGCATGTCCGTCTGTTTATCCCTTCCTTGTTATTATCCAAACACGTGCTTTGCTCTTGAATGAGTTGTGTTGTCGACAGTGGCGCCGTCTCGTCGCGAGCGCGCGTACCCCTACCATGAGTTCATACGTAAATAAATACCAGAACTGTAACGTTAAAGCGGGATTCACATTACGAAACTAGTGTCATGCAAATAATAATAGTCATTTTCACAAAAAAAAAAGTAGACGCAGCATTAGAAAAAATTGCTTCTAGTAACTTCTGCGAACTGATTAAATATGAAATTGACTTCATGATGCACGACACTAGTTTCGTAATGTAAATTTGGCTAACAGTTTGACCTTGTGAACACAGGGACAGAGTACCGCACGCACCGATCGTGAATTGCCGGCCGCGCAATCCGATCTTTTGCGTTGTGGACGTGCCCAAACTATCCACTTTACAGTGTACGTATTTATGTACCAACTCATGGTAGGTGTACTGATTACTGCCACCTTCATTCATGAATTTACTAGACCATTATTAATGGTACAGGTTTTTAATGTAAACAGAAACACCCTGTTGACAAAGAACAGGTAGATATTTCGATGTGGGAGAGTCGGTGTGCGGTGATCGCGGTGCCCTGCAGAACTAGTTCTTTGTCATTACAATTTGTGTAGGACGGAAATTTGATATTTTTAACAAGTAGGTATTGGCAAGTGTTTTGCATAGAAATTGTTTTTATGCATATTTAAACAGCGTTCCTTTGTTTGTTGGTCTAGATTCCGTGGGAATAACTGAACAAGAAATAAATAACACAAGTTTACTGTCAACTTCCATATTTAAAGATAAAAATACTTATAACTTAACAGATTTCTTAGAACTTAAGAAAATCTGAATAAACTAAAAACTTAAGTGTAGTAAACTAAACTGAACTATAAAGTGCGGTATAAGAATGAATTTTTAACAAACGAAATCCTATTCTTGCAGTCGGTTAAATGTCTTCATTAAAATTATAAACATGAAAGATTTTTCCAATTCTTTGTAGTTAATGAGGTTTCGTAACAACTTAACCGATTAAAAAAACACCAATACGAAGCTACACTATCGTGGATTAACATAGGCTACTTTTGATCCCGATATTCTCACGGGATCGGGACTTACGCGGGTGAAACGGGGCGGGTTATATTTTTATTTTTCATTGACCTCTGATCATTCCCTTCCGCGTGTTGGACACGAAACACGCGGAAGGGAATGATCACACAAGAATATTAGTTTAAACATTTAATTTGATTAAGACGTATAAATAAAATAAATCCGTTTGTCCTCTCTGTTGTATAACATGATCATTATTTCGCTTCTGTCGCGTGACTAATTCTAAAACTTTGTTATGGTCCTCACGTGCTTTATTATTTTGATGTTACATTATTAAAGCTATATCTTCTACTAGGTGTTTCACCTGCGTAAGTTGCAAGCCAATGGGACCAAAAACCTTTAGACTTTCAAAAACCTAATTATCATATCGTATGCCTACATCCTACTCATCTTATCTTACTAAAATTATAAACGCGAAAGTTTGTATGTATGTGAGGTTGTTACTCTTTCACGCAAAAACTACTGAACCGATTGCGAAGAAACTTAGAATATAGGTAGCTGGGGACCTGGAGATGAAGCTGGGTTATTCCCGCGGGAACGGGACTTACGCGGGTGAAACCGCAGGGCGCAGCTAGTATTATAAATGTGAAACTGTGTTTGGATGTTTGTTACTCAATCACGCAAAAACTACTGAACCGATTGCGATGAAACTTGGAATATAAATAGTTGGATACCGGGAGTAACACACAGGCTACATCTTATCTCGATATTCCCGCGGGAACTGGACTTACGCGGGTTAAACCGCGGGGCGCAGCTTGTTTTATTATAAAGAACATAAAACTCTAAATTTTAGCTCTACTATAAGCGGTTTAGGCTGTGCGTTGATCCAACAGTCAGTCAGTCAGGACTAAGGATTTAATAAATATAGATGTCTTCGTTGTTATTTGTGTTTTTGGTACAATAAAGTGTTAATCAATCAATCATGTCTCTACTTTTTATAATAAAGAAAGAAAATACAAAATCTTGATTGAAAAAGCAAATAAAAAAAAATCGAACTAACGTATCTTAAAAAAACAATAGAATTGCTGAACTGGACCAATTTTTAAGATGGCTTTTAATTTACACATTGGATACCTCTATTTTTTTTTAACGCGGTGGCAGCCGTTTGCACCTACCTACTTAACTATAACGCCAAAATCGATATAACAAGACATTATTTCCAAAAAAACAAGTGGCAACCCTGTTATTTTTTCCCCGCGTAGGCGTCACGGACTTGCAAAATTAATTGAAGCAAAAAAATTAGAGCGGGTCTCTTTTTGGTTTAATTCTAAATTGGTACCACTCATAAATATTAATTCATATGTTGGTCCAATTTATCAATATTATTTATTGTTTAGCGTGGGAAATGGTTATCTAATTTAACATTTGAAATAATATTGCCATAGGCGAAAACAAGCTTCTGGTGGTTTGTTTTGTACACATCGCTTTTGTATTGTTAGATTTTATCGAAAATAGTTCAACATTTTTCGTAAAGCAGTTTTGCTAAAGCGTTTGAAGTGTTTGTAACACAGACGGACAGACTGACAAGAAAGTGAGAGAAGAGTGAGTGTAGTGGGGATTATTGTTTTTTCCTTTTTTACCCGACTACGGCAAAAATAGGGTTTTTTTTACCCATTTGAGGTACGGAACTCAAAAAATCCATTTCCACCAGAGAATTGTTAAATACTTGTTTCTTATAAGAAATCAAGAAATCACTACGAAGAATTTTATCAACTTAATTTAAAACAAGGTGTCCTTTAAACATTAATCAATTAGGACAGGCCCTTAAAAAAATCATTACCAAGTCCAACTTTCGATTAATCTTTATTTATATTATATAGGTATAACCTAATAACCAGGAAATGGAAAATTAATCAATCGTAAAATAAATTTTTGATAACATTTTCGATTTATTTATGTACCTATGCGTAAATTGGCTTTAAGTTTGAATGTCAATAAAATGGAGTGTAATGATAATCCTTGACATTCATTTAAATGAAGATATTCATTAAAGTATAGGTTGGATTGGATTCGGTACGCGCTGATTGCTTGTAGATATTGAATTCGTGTTATTTTACGTACGCCGAAATTCTTCATGGAATGTAAAAGAGGATGTCACTTTAGCTGTAACCAGCCGGGTGGCGTCCCCCAATTCCAATACGAAATTCAAAATTATTTTCTCTATGGTCTGATATTCTAAAGAAAAAAATATTTCACAATAAAACTCACTGGGTTTAGTTTGCCTATCGACTATAGAAACTGAAAAGTTTTCAAAACGTCAGCTATTAGAAATGCAATTAATTATGATCACTACGTATGTAGTGTATTTAATCCCTAATTTTCATCTAAGTTTAGTTTAAAAGTATACTTAATCTGTTTAAGGCCAATGAGTTGTAGATTTCGTAAAATAAATAAAATGATGGGAATAGTCCCGTCACGGGCAAAAGACATGTCGGTCGGTGAAAAAGTCTTGGTTGCACAATATCCGGGAGTCGAACTATTTCACTTCGTCAGAAATAGAAAAATATATTCCAAATTAACCGTAAACCTTCGTTAGTCGGAGAGACAACTGTTGTTGTTGTAAATTGTTGGAAAAACACTTAGAAAACAAAAAAGTGGTTACGTTTTGATACAACCTGTGAGTACAACATAAAAATTTTCGCGAAAATCTTAATTTATTGAACCTTAATTTTCCACACTGATCACACTGACCATAGACCTTAATATCTGTTTTTTATTAAAGAAAGTTTGTGGACGAAGAAGTTCGGGGCACACACAGACAAGCGACTATTAGCTATAGGAGTTCCTTTTTACCTTTTAAGAAATGGAAACTTAAAAAAATAATTCACAGCTTATCTGGACAAGTAAAAGTTTTAAGTCGCAAAGTTTATAAGGTAAGGTAGTAAAATAATAAATAAACTTTACTATAACAACAATTTGGAAAATTCAATTACAAAACGAACGACGAACTTAAGAAGAATAGTTTGGCATCGATTACAGCGAAATAACAAGTCTTAGATCGAAACTGTTAAGGGAATAATGTCCCATGTTTATGTTCCTCAAACATATCTTGGAAGTTAATTGGTCTGCAGTTAAAATCAGTACAATAAACCTTAACAAGTAATGGGTGAAACTGACTGTGTGTGTTGTTTTAAATGTTTCTAACACAATTTGTGTAATAATTTGTAGGTAAATTCTCTTTTCTCTAAAAGATCTTTGTCTGTCTGTTACGCTTTCAAGTCTAAACTGCTAAACCGATTTTGATGAATTTTGGTATAGAGATAGATGTGATTTTGGAGAAAGATATGCTACTTTTTATCTCGATATTCTCGAGGGCACAGCTAGTTATACAAATATTTGTTTTACGGCGAGCTCCTCATCCATCTGGGCTGTAGAGGTTTTATTTGTACTGTATTCTAAAAGCAATCTTTTTTTGTTACCTAATCGATCTGACGAGTGTGTAGTCTTGTGACATCTTCTGTTCGAATGTCCCATGGCGCTGCACATTCCATCCGCACACGTGCCCTCGCCAGGGAATTCCTCATCAGGGACGCCTTTCACTCTCCATATTAGTAGCCCGGCTATTCTCGACCAGTTCGACGAACTTAAATTATGTTTATTTAACAAATTGTGGCGCAACCCGACACGTCGACGAGACGGGAATGCGCCGCCGCCGCCGCCGTCCTCCGCACAGTTTTTAATGAGCTATAAATCCATTGAATATTCATGCGAAAGAAAATTAAAAGATGCACGCTAAGAACGCCATTCATACGAATAGGAAAATAAACTAAACGTTCGCAGTAGCACTCTCTGTTTCCGTTAGTCTAAATTTAAAGTCTTAAACGGCCAGACGCTCCGGATGTAGCCGATCAAGAAACCAAAACAAACCTTATCTTACCAACTTTAGGTTTCATAGTCGAACGAAAGCAAAGTAAAAAATCCCTCAGCGGGAGTCATCTGACGCGATTTCATTCCACAGACAAATTATATTTTGAGTAATGCGCGGATGATTCACCGCGGAGACTTGGCGCACTTTTATTAGACTTACTACAGACAGGAATATGCTTCTTGAAATTTTGCCAATGGTATTTTAGCCTGCGATAATAGTAAAATTGTACGAGCGTTGTGGCAATGACCTGATATTGGGGCAGGTCACGGCCGAGGGAACACTAATAGATGCGAAGAACAGAGGGTCACACACTGAAATAAACGCCATTCATGGAGTCAACGAACCCGTAAACTGTTGAATCTATCGCTTGCTGTTCTTACTCCGAGCTATTTATGCACCATTCATCATATATACGTCGGATACAAAATTACACACAGTCCTACATACCATTTAACATTGAAACGATAGCCAATTATTACTTAAATAACCATCAAAACACGCAGCCTATCGCAAATCCTGTCCAGTAACCATAAAGTCTTCCGTAATAGAATCTCAGTACTTAATATTGTCCAGATCACTTCGAAAAGCAATTTGTTACCTCCAACCCAGTGTTGCCAATAGAAATAATCTCTGCCATGATTAACATGAGTAATTTGTTATTAGACTGGCTCGTCCATTGATAAGGGGGGCTGATCCATCTGGCAGACGTCCGTTATACCTGCTCCAGAGATAAGCGTGTAATTTATGGAGTCTTTCAAGTTCCGTCTGCTTGGATGTGGGCATGTGGGCGTCTGTGTGAGGTTCCTGTGCCACGGGGATTAGTGCACCATTGTTCAGGGTACAGTTAGGTTCTGGTGCTAAACTCACAATGGGACGTTGACGATGATGGATTGCCATGGCACCAGATTTGCAAATAAGTTGAGCTGTTCTAAGCAGCTAGACCATTGAAACTTAAGCTCTTGGTCGAAATTATACATTTTATGAGTGTTTTTTTTTTACTGACAAATCTAGATTGACATTAAATGAATGTAATGCCTTATTACCACTTGAAGACGATCCATTTGGACGATCAAGTACTACTTATATTTCATATTCCTAGCTAAGTGCGTCGCAGTTTGCCCACTAGTTGGCGCCTTGGCGTTCTTTAGTCTGTTATTTTAATCAACTTTGGATCCCCATTACCTTCCCCTTTTTCCCTATGGAGAGAGTATTATAAGTAAATGTATCATAATAGCTGTTGCGGTATTAATACAGTTACATCTATCTGAAAATAAAGACGGAAATGTATCTAGATAGTTTCTGCTTTAGATCCAATCAAGACGTTTCAATTTCCACCTCATATTAAGTTACAAATGAAAGTAGTTATACTCTCTGATCTTATTATTTTTAAACTAGGTTTATCCCGAAGCCAATATAATTATTGATATCTGCAAATTAAGAGCAATATAAATCAAATTGATCGTACCAAACCCACAGTTTATCTATAAAATAGCAATTTACTTTGACCTTAACCGCAAAAATAGATGCCTAAATAATTATGGTACTACATAATTATTATCAAAACACATTTGTTTCGCATAATAAATTATGGATATTAGTGGATAAAGAAGTTTAATTGCTTTTTAAACGTATTATGGCACTAATTGACGCTGAAAAGAATTTCTTAGAAAAACTAGTTGGAGGTTTTTTAAAGTTCACGAATAATTATTTAGGAATTTGTCTAATCTGTTTCAAATTAATTTACACTCAGATGTGCTAAATTGGTGATTGTTATCTAGTTATCTGACATTTAATTTAAGATTCTAAAAAAACGGTGTAAACCATCAACCACGTGTGAGTTTTTTAAAATTTAGTTTTAGTTATTTACAGTAATATGGCCGAATTCTGAAACGCTACCTACTTAACTTTCCTTTACCCGCGTGTGTTTGAGAGATCAAAAATAAAGTATTAGATTGTATTTAAAGAAAGGATAATGCTAGAATAATGAGCACCCTTGTTCTTCCCTTATTTGATATACCTAGAAATTAGTGGGAGGGGTTATCTCGAAATCCGGTATCTGACGATGACGTGTTAAGTGTTGCTTAAAAGCTTCGTCACATCACAATTTTATGTTATAATAATTCAAAACAAAATGCGAATTTGCATTCATATATTTACCTATAGCGATGACAACGAGTCCCTTCGTCGCGCAGTCGTATTTATTTGCCGGTCGCAACAATGGAAGCGCGTGCGCATACAATGGCGCGACCTTGCGCTCTTTCCGCCCGTATCGAGACATCTGATCGATTGCTAGTGCTGTGGAAAGGAATATCGATTTTGCACCGGCTATTGAATATTTAGTGAGTGCCGTAAATGTCGGGAGTTTGTCACGATTTGAGATGACTGTGAATTACTGTAGAATTTAGATGAGAGACTTGTATGATATATCGGTTTTAGAAGGAATGTACGTACATGTCTCTTTTATTATTCCTTTTTTTATAAACACGATAGATAGCGTTTGACCACGATCGCCTCGCACCTTATTATATGGTCTAAGATGTAGCTCGCGGTGATTTTGATGAAAGTAGACGGGACTGGCCACAGGCCGTCATAGGCCATTGTATGTGATTGTAAGACGCGGATTTCCTTGCAATGCCTTCCTCCACCATAAGAGCGATGTTATTAATACATGTATTAATAATATTTCTGAAAGAAAAATATATTTACCATGCTGTATCTTACGTATCTATTTGAAATATTCTTAAAGTCTGCTGTTAAATATTATCTTAATATACAAATATGAATTTAGTAAATCCCGTTATGCTTTATAAATATTTATTCAAACCACTATATTTGTGGTTTGAATAAACATTAAAATAGTCACACATTTTTAATGAGTGGGTTAAATAATAATAAATTCATAAACACAGATACTTCTTCATAATAATTAAACGTTAATCAAGGTTTAAATTGCGCCATAAATTATTTACCGAATAACAGTATCACGGCTTTTAATTTCACACTGAATAAATTAGAAATTTCTCTAATCTTCCGGACGTTAAGAAAGTATGGTGCGGACATCGTGTCCTATAGTAAACTAGAAGCGACCGTGAGAACGTACCATCGTACCTAGCCTATTGTTGGAAGATCTGACACAAGTCGTGACCTTGAAACGCTGGTGGAACAATGAAAATATTGATGGTACTTTCTTGCCATTTATATACTGCGGATGGATGCCCCCCGCTGTTTTATCGGCGAGAGTTTCAATCCCGTGGGAATTTCGGGGTAAGCCTTATTTGTCGATGAGGTAACGCGTATCATGTCGTCACTTTAAGGCTGCATTTCTACACAGGATCCGTAACTGCAGATGTATTTATGATTGAACCAATAATAAGATGCTTGGTTTGAGAATCGAGCGTTTTTATTGGTAATTTTGTTATCATTACCATTAAACAGTTCAACACCAGAGTATATGTATGTGGGGTCCTTGCGACTTAAGAATGGTAGGCAACTTGGAGACGATATACCCACTTAAATACATCGTTGTTTCGTACACTGTCGGGCCCTTATGTACTACCTATCAAAGACTGTCTTTGGCTTAAGTAACCTTGTGTTTCATTCCTGTGAATCCAGCTTTATGTATGCTTCTCTACATAAAGCGGGAATTACACTATGAAAGTAATGGCATGCAATTTACAGTCATTTTTTCAAAAAAATTGAGTTGACAGTATTATTGATCTATTTGATAAAAATTGCTCCCACTAACAGCAGCTGCTGCTGCTTTTAATAAATAAAAAAAAAAAAAAAAAAAATTGCACGACACTAGTTTAGTAATTAGGCTTAAACTATAGATTAACTCGGAATAATATAGTCAAGGAATAAATTCCTAAGCCGGAAACAACAACAAATTCGCACTTGACACAGATCATAAGACCAGTTATTATTAGTCTTGAACTTGATAGTTGATTGCCTAACGAACAGTAAACCTAGTAACTTGGCATATCAAAGGCGCCGCGATGCGTAGGAGACGATTATCATTGTTGTATGCACTTCCGTCTTGCCCTCGCAGGTGGATGTATGCAAAAGGCTCTGTGATGCTTTATGGATACGTTATATTGAACAGCTTTGTTGTATGTTTTGGGCGTCAGCTGCGCGTGCGCTCGGCAGGTGTGCTGCGTACATCGATTGTCCTTTCCCCCCTCTGTGTTTAGGGATGTAGAAGGCAGGCCTTTTGTCGGCTTAATTCGAATCATGCTTGAAAAATTAAAAATTAAATATAAAATACCCACCTACATACATATGGGTATGAATTATCCTGAAAGTATTCGTTCTATTATGATCTTTTGTTAAGAAATCAGTAACGCTTCGAAAGTTTTAGGGATATTTCGAAAAATTAATTATCAACTATTTTGAAAAAGTCTGAACTAAAAGGATCTGCCGGGTTATAGTTGCTGTATTATGTATTATACTTCACTTTTCTCCTTGTATCTCTTCGAATCACAATTGAATTTACTAACTGTCTCTTCTCCACGAGACGGGATTTATCGCCTAGATGCCTTATATAACCAGGTGAAAACCCTAACTATTAACGTGGAATTTCAATTAATAAAATTTGCATGTTGGCAACGAGACACGCCCGAGAAGTGCAATAAAATTAACATTTTGTGTGTACCTCTATACGTTCGGTTTATGCTGCGCTTGCGCACCGCGCCGGTTGAGATTTAAATTAATTGTAGTAGAATATAGTACACCCCTTAATATTAAATACTACGAATATGATGCACTTATAGATGTTACACTGACAACATTATTCGTAGGTTTAAACAAACTTTACATATATAGGTACTTCATGTTCTATCAACTTTTGAAGCCATGTTCACAGACGACCCTAAGGGAGGCTTTAGTTAAGTAACACTTTGTCTCACTCCGGTGAATTTCACCTCAAGATCATCAATGAATACGGCTATCATGAATTACTAAATAATTTATTATAATACCAATACGCCAGCGGCCACTCGACTCTATAATTAATAATTATACGATGTGTTTAAATATTCTGAATGTTAATATCGGTATACGCAAGCATCGGGCATCTCTAGGTCTGGCGTCCATTGCGAAGGAGTTAAGGACAGCGGGGCGGGAGTGACCCCGTCACGTACAAATGACGAGGAGTAATAAAGCTCTCTATAAATCGACCGAGAGGGACCTACATGAGCATTAA
This sequence comes from Idaea dimidiata, assembly GCA_949358125.1. Lineage (NCBI taxonomy): Eukaryota > Metazoa > Arthropoda > Insecta > Lepidoptera > Geometridae > Idaea > Idaea dimidiata. The sequence goes on from OX442326.1 coordinate 29,298,760, forward strand.
AGTTTTACGACTTCCGTCCGCGACGGGTCGCCGACCACAACTGGCAGTCATTTGCTCGCCTTTCTGCGCAAAAACTAGGCATTATACCTACCAACTCTTCGGTCGTCTCCCTACGCAACAAAACTCTAAACAGAGGCTGCATCTCGTTCTTTTATAGCAATTAATTGCCCACAAGGCCGTCACGGTTCGTCACCTACCGATAGACAGACGCCATGCGACCAAATCTGGTCGTTCAACGATTCGTATGTCGAAGCCGATTGTTGCTATCGCCTTTTTCGTCCGGCGACTAAAAGCCGGCGGATTAGCGAGGACACCTGCTGTTCCTTATTTACAAAGTAAACACGCCGATGCGAAAACTTCTTATGACATTAGAATCTAATGAGTCATGCGCTGAGACCTCGCGTTCCTGAGCTACGCTTTAGCCAAGCTTTAATGCATTTAGTTGCGATGCGATTAAGAAACACGAGATGATGGATGAAGGGAGATATCAGTTGATAGAGCGCGATGCAGCCAGCGATCGGTATCGCGTCGTCGATCGATCCATCGATGTCGGAGCGTTGGGCAAGCGATTATGAATAATTATCGGGTCTTAATGATGGACGCGTTCGATTCACTGCCAAGGACGGGCTGTCGATGCGTGTGCGCACGGTTGCGCAACGTGAAGTTTCGCTCTCGGGCCCGTTGCGCCGGACCCAGCGACAACGCACGATGCGTTGCTTAACACTACCATAGAAACGCCAACAAATCGGTTTATTATGCAGAAAGTGAGTTGAAACAAATGATGCACGGATGTTCCTGATGCGATACGTTAGCGGAAAGTGAACGCTGTCTTATATCACCGCGACCGTGATTCATTGGAACACATTGTGAAGTTCTTTTAAAAAATGATCTTATTATTGCAGTACTCGCATATTCATAATGATGACAAGCGCTCGTAAATATCTTTGATGGCTCGAAGTACGAGATGGCCGCAGTGTGATGGGCTGATAGGGGTCATAAATCGTGCAATTACACAGAACCGTGTGTTATTGTGGCCTCTACATGAGATTATGACATTTTAATAGCGGTTGTCCGATGTAGCGCGTCGGATGATAATCTCATGACCTGGAATAATATCGCGTCTAAACAATCACTTTCAATTACGACGTCGAGAGACATCAGCGTTGATGAATTGTTATTGATGCGATGATGCGAAATTCGTGCAACAATATATTACGACACGGATGTGTAATCGACTCGTATCAGTTTAACCCTGAGAATTAAATTTGTAACCAAGCCTAAAGTCTGCTCTGGTCGCATAGAACCAAAACTAATATATGAGGTGATTATGAATAAACCGAAGAAAAATCAGATCAGTCGATTTTCAGTCTTCTCAGGGTTCCTTTAGGTCTAATACGTATTTTTATTGTTTTGTATGTCCAAACCCTGTTGTCTCCTGTTGACTCTGGACTAACTATATCTGATGCAAAAGCCAAATGCTACGTAAAATGCGATTAAGAATCTGACGGAGGTACAAAAGGAGTTTGATGAATATTCCGACAAATGTTTGAGAAGTTTGTTGAAACTTTTAAATCCGTATTCTTCATGGAATTCCGCCGTATTTTGCGAGTTGAACCAAATAAGAGGGCGTACAAAAACTAGCTATACCGCCGGTATACGCTCGGCAGCTGTTACCAAGGCAGGTGCGAAGTTTTTCCACGAATTTCGATCCACTGATTTCGCTGAGAATCTTTTACAATGAACTTGAGAGTAAAAAAGTAGTAAGTGCTTTCAATATGCGTTAGATATTAATGGAATATGTCGGTTCTTATAAAAGGAATGTATGTAGGGAATGCGGAATTTCGGATTGTAATTTTGAATAACATCGATGTGCTGTTTTTAAAAACTGTAGTTATGATATTTTTTTAAACTAACAGGACTGGAACTCATCATATTACTTGCTTTCCCGAGTCTTAATCGCTAGATTTTTTCTTTTTAGTATCTTACCTCGACGTTTTAACCATGTCACATTTGGTCGAGAAAGGACTACTCCCCTCCCTGAAATTAAAAAGTAAAAACTACGCTATTATGATCTGGGAAAGTATGTAATTCTGCAGTTCCGAATATAACGTGTTCCGATCCGATATTGGCATTTGTTCCGCAAAAACGTAAAATAGTGGGCAAACTGTCATCTTTTAAAAAATACCTTTTTATCTGAGACGTTGCCTATAAATGCCTATTCAAGTTATACGAACGGCACGCCCTATTTACCCCGGCCGCAGCAGGATATTGATCTGAGTAGGCTGTGTAATGTAACATCTTACTACTACGTTTGTTATCTCTTGCGTAAACCGTTGATGACTAAACTTTTTTTAAACGATTCGAAAAAAGAGTTCCCTATTCGACTGTGTTTTTTGTTTGTTTGTATGTTACCAGTATTCCGCAGAAATAACATCAAATTGTTCTTTATTTTCTTCTATGGAGTGTGGAGCACGTCCCAAATTTTCAGTTTTAAGTAAATTAAATAAATAATATGAGTACACATAATATTATGACATATTATAATTATAATTACATAATAATATGTAAAACATAAAACACAGCACCTTCTAGCTCTCGAAATAAGTAACTAAGCTTGTATTATGGTATCCAAGTAACCAATAGAATACATTTGATACTTTTTGTTGTAAATACAATAATTATGACATTTACATAATATACCGAAACATAAGGTCTAAACATTATTTTAAGATACACCATTTTAATCGTTCTAGTTGTTATGTAATGTAATCGATGTAATCCTCTTTGATCCGGCATTCCACACGACCGGGTCACGAGGGCGGGGTCGCCGCCCGCCCTAGGCCGCTCCGCCCGCCCATCGCCACGTGCTTCGTGACCTGTGACCTGTGGTCTGACCTGACATTGACCTGTGCTATTGTAGTTGCCGTCTCTTGCGTAATAATAAACTATTTACATGAGTACGGTGCGTGGCTAAAGCCTCCCAAAAAAAGAGAAAAATGAAACTGTGGAGAAGAAAAGAACCAAGACATGTTAGAAACGCAAACTTCGATTTGTAGATGTTACAATATTTACAATTGATTTTCAGTGTCAGTCCCTTCTGAATGACAAATCAATAAAATGGTGGCGGCGATTGCTTGAATCTAAAAGCATTTTATCAAGTCTCAATCTTGTGTACCTACTCCTCCAAGACTGGAACTTATTTGTTAATAACCGCTGAATGAAACTTATAAATGAACGAACGTAGCAACAAAGTGCATAAGAACCATAGAACTAATTGTTTTCTTCGAGTTAGTGGAAACTTATAATCAGATTTAGACGTGGTTATGCACTACATCCTGTTAGTCGGCGCCGGCGCCGGCGGCTCGGTGCCGAGCTTAACTAATTGCGCACACGCAAGAAAACTATTCATTTTGTTCTATATTTGTTTTACGTAGTGTGTGACCGACTGTTCCCTTTAAACGTCGCACGTACCGATTGTTCATGGTCAAAAATATTTGAACTTTTAGCTCTTCCAGCGAAGAATGAGAGTAAAAAGCAGAAATCCCTAAAATTAGAGTATATATACGAATAAGTCCAATATACGTCTTTACCTATCGCTAAAGGCGATATTCTCCAGGAAGTTTTTGTATGGATCGTACTTACGAGTCTCAATCCCGCGGGAACATCGCGATCAAAAGTAGCCTACGTTCTTTTCTGAGGTCCCATTTATCTCTTAAATTTATCAAAATTAATTAAGGGTTTAGGCGTGAAAACGTAAAAGTTACTTACGCATTTATAATACTTGTAGTGATAAATTATTAAAATTAACAATATTTCATTGTCTTTTCCAGGGGCAAATTCGCATCAGTCCGCAAGATACGTCACCTGGTATCCGGCGAGGAATACGCAGCCAAATTCATAAGAAAACGGCGGCGAGCTGCCGACACGACGAGGGAGATCCTGCACGAGGTCGCCGTTCTAGCGCTCTGTGCCGACTGCACCAGGGTCGTCAGTTTACACGAGGTACGTAGACCACCAGTCTGACTCATCGGCCATCATTGGTTTCCCCATACTTCTTCACTATGTCACCTACTCCTACTTGACCTAACGACTGCTATCAAAGATACCAACCGAGACTAACTGCTTAACGTGCCTTCCCAAGCACGGAGGAGCTCGAGAAAGTGATATTTTGCCACATAAATTATCGGTTGTCGTTGGATACAAAATAAAGGTCTCTGATGCTCCTCCTCAGTTGACCATTGTGACTGTCTGTTCCATCTTGAAGCTGTTATACCAATACTTCTGTTTTTGGCAATATCATTATTGGGTCAGTCCGATCCGGTGTTCCTGTGTTGATCTGACTTCTCTTCTGTACTTAAGGATCAGACGTGAAAATTCATGTTATGATCCTATTTGCAAAATTACGTCCCAAGAAGGCGACTAAATAAAGAAGTGCACACTGGGCGACCTCTACGATGCCATGATGCCGTTGTCTCTGACTTGATTCGGTTGAATCTTTGACATGCTTAATATGAGTCTTCTTCGTGTAGTATTGTGGATCACTAGATTTTTAAGGTTGCCCTAATGCCACCAACTTCAACCAACGACTGCTATAAGAGATGACAACCGGGACCAACAAAAAATATATCAAATTATTAAATCGATTATTTTCATCGTTTCAGGTCTACGAGACCCGTTCGGAAGTAGCAATAGTTCTAGAACTGTGCGCAGGCGGCGAATTACAGCGCTTGCTCGACGAAGAAGAGCGCCTCACAGAGGGCGCTGCCAGACGCGCGTTACGCCATGTCCTTGAAGGTTTAGGTATGTAGAATTAAAATAGTAAACAACCAGAAAATTGGCCTCGCCGGAAGACTATCCCTGTGGCTAAATAAGATTGCTGGTCTAAGCTTTTTGGTAGGCTGACCCATTTATGTTTCGCACACGGCTTCCTGGTTTGTTAAATGTATTGTTGCTATGTACTTGTCCTAAAGTATCTTCTTTCTTTCTTGAACAACGCGAAACCGAAAGGTTTCCAGTTGGGTTTTACTAATATTATAAAGGTGAAAGATTGTGCTTTAAGTCGGTTACACGGTTAAAACAGAAGTTTCTATATAATTATATGATGTATGTTACTCCTTCACTACAGAATTGATTGTAACTTAGTCTAAATTGGGCTGACCTACTTTTGATCCCGATATTCCCGAAGGAAGTTTCCATATGTACCATACAATATGTACCTACATAATGTATAGGTACTCCTTCATTCACTACTGAATCGATTTTACTTGGTATACAGATCTGAATTCAGACATGAGCTACTGTAATATCACAATATGAAATTCGGATATACAAGATGTAACAGGTAAGCCCTTTTAATCCGAAAGGGGGTTGTTCTAGACGTCTAGGCGAACACCTTTTGTTCTACGACTTTTGAAAATTCGAACTTTTTTTTTGAAAATTTTGAGATTATGTTTTACTGGAAAAACAGCTGTTTTTGAAAATAAAGGTAATTGAAGGTTTGATTGTAGTAGACCAAACTAAATGAAAGAACAACATAAGGTCAATGATCTCGAACTCTAAGAAACAGCTGATTTTCAAGTAAACTTTACACCTAATTTTTCGAAAAGTACTTCGAATTTTCAAAAGTCGTAGAACAAAAGTTGTTCGCCTAAACGTCTAGAACAACCCCCTTTCGGATTAAAAGGGCTTACCCGTTACATCTTGTATAAGTATTTTGCTATTAATTCCAGCCCATTTACACGCGCGCCGCGTTGCCCACCTGGACCTGAAGCCTCAGAACCTGCTCCTCGCCGCGGGCGGGGAGGAGCTCCTCATCTGCGACTTCGGCATCAGCCGAGCCATACAACCCGGGGCTCAAGTCCGGGAGATATTGGGGACTAGAGACTATGTCGGTCAGTATGATATTTTAGCTTTAACCTTTGATTTTCGTAAGTATTGGGTATTCAAATAACAACGTTTAAATTTTCTTCCGCCTTTTTTAAAGGTGTGTGTGAGTAATTTCCCGAACATTTGACTTTGTAACTGATATTCTCTCGATAATATTTCTTGTAGAATGCCTCGAGCAATCAAATTATTATAAATTACAACAAATGTCAAACAGAAATAATGATAAATTAACGTGTTAGATAAATTAATTTTAAAACACGACGAAATATTCCGCCCTACCCCATGATGTCTTAATATAAGTCGCCGTTGTTCAGCTAAAAAAAAATACAATAAAAAAATATTTAAAAAAATAAAAAAACCCGACTGCTGTTTTAACAGAAAAGTGAAAAACAAGATGCTTCTAGTAGCTTTAGGAATGGTGGATGCAGTCGGGTGGGACTCCAAATAACATAAAGATAAGTATACCTAATTATATAAGGAGTCCCACCCGACTGCATCCACCATTCCTAAAGCTACTAGAAGCATCTTGTTTTTCACTTTTCTGTTAAAACAGCAGTCGGGTTTTTTTATTTTTTTAAATATTTTTTTATTTATCGCTTTTTAGTTTTTAGAGATCAGATTTAATTACACCAGAAGAAATTTATTAATTCTAGATGTATATACTCCTGTAGCGAGGACGTGCATTGCTTGTTTTTGCTTACTCAGGGTGATACAAGAGCTGGCGGTTGGCAAGCTGGCAGCATCTTGGGCGCAATGCCTTGGGTTGTTGTTGGTGACAACTTCTTTTAGCTTTCTAATTTAAAGAAAAACCAATTTTATTTATTTTTAATTACTACAGCAGAAAACTTACACAACTAGTTTACATATTTCAATAAACTATACATTCATATTTAGGATTCAAGATAGTTAAATCTATTACAAACATTTCTTTATGTATAAACATCCTATCTACATTATATGAAAAAAGAAATACAATTTAAAAATCAAAATAAAAACTAAAACTAAAATAATCCATCCCCAAGCGTCCCCGCCGCAAAACTGCCCAAAATGCTAGCAGCATTTCCGCGCTGAACCGCAATGGACAATCGTTGCAGCAGGAACGCTCCGGAACGGACATCAAGCCCCCTCCCCCTCAACCGGCACCCAATCTCCCTCACAAAGGCCAAGCCCTCATGCCCCCAACTCCCCGACGTCTCCACGGCCACGGGAACAAAAATATAATTTTGGGACAAAGGAGCATATTTGACATGCTTAGCCCCCGCCGCCGCCTCCCCCGCCGCACCCGCAACCCTCATAGTATGAGGTAAATGACTCAACGCATACGTGTTGACGCAGGTCGCGTCCCAAATGAGACATTTACCCCTACGCCAAGGGACAAGCGTCAAGCCGTCCGGTCGCTTGCCATCCGTACGGCTAAGACCGGGGGGTTCGAGAACGCACGGAACGTTGGCCGATACCAAAGCCCGGCGAATAAGCTCATTGAGAGCGTGGTGCCGCGGGAACCTACCGAGACAACGAACGCAACTCAATGCATGGTGACCACTATCATCCACCATGGAACCGCAGATGCATGTATGAGGCTCACAAACTCTGCATCCCAAGCGGAGAGCCACAGCCACCCGCAAAGAGTCACCATCCAGGTGCGTTCCCAAATTAGGTGACGGCAAAGCGTGCAGCCACGCCCCAGACTCTGGCCTAGACACACTCCTCAGCCTCGCCAAGTCCGCTCCCTGGGCAGTCTCCAGTAGCTGCCTCAACACTCTCTCCGCCCCCACCTCATCCCATAACCGCTGCGCACACAGCTTTCTAATTTTAGATTATTAATTAGGTATTGTTTTCTTTGAAAAACACAGTGGTTATTTAAGTCCACAGACTAGTAAAAAGATACTTAAGTATTTTATGTCATGTCATCTCTGCCAATTCCTTCAAACTCGGCGTCAAAGTCAAATCCATAGATGAGATATTTATACGAGTCAAATCGAAAAGTTTTTAATTATCGTTCCGTTGTTCTTGCGAAAATTACCTGCGTAATCATAATGTCATGTAGTAGTAGCAACATAACTTTCGAAGTTAACCATTAGAATTACTATTAGAATACATTATTTACACGCGGATTGTTTTCGCATGCGAATATTGAATTTTTGTGCGAAAATTCAAAAATCCCAATCCAGAGGTAGTGCTAAGCCATAAAATGAAGTAAGTAAAAATAATATATTATGAACGTCATTAAAGACAAGACAACCGAGCCGAAGACACGTACATATTAATGAAGACAACCTACTTAAACGACTTCCGATAATTTTATAATTAATTATTTTAAAACTTAATTGAAAAACTTTACAAGCAATACTTTTCAAATGTAAATTTAAGAAAGAATAAAACATATCGTTTGAGTGAACAATGTTACGCGTTTTCTCTGTTTTTTATTGTCTTTACAAATCTTGGTTAATAGCGTTTTACATAATTATTTTTATTTATTTATTATTTTAATGTACCCTATGTCACTCACGCGGTCATGACGAATCTAACGACGTATCGTTTATCTAAATCGGCCCAGCCGTTTAGGCCCTACGACGGCTCAAAAATAGGTCACATACATACATACATACATACACTCACGGCAAAAACATAACACTTCCTTTGGCAGTCGTGTAATTAAAAACACATCAAAAAATAAAAAATAAAATAAAAACAAACTTAATTAAAAGTAGTCGGGGTATTTTTTGTTTACAATTTACTTTATATAGTTTATTGAACGACAAAAGGACAAGTTAACGAGAAACGAACATGGTAGCGCCGATTAACACAAATTTCTTACTCAGTGGATGTCGGCAGATATCTATTTTTACTATATTTATTACGTATCCTTGAATGTCCTTTCGTCTGGTGTTAAAATAAACAGCAGATTTTGGTTCTAGAGTAGGAAATCAATTAGCATAATTAATGTGTGACTATAGATTATTAATGATCTGTTTGGACAATCTTGTATTAATTAAACAATTTTGGTCTCTCTTGAATTTAATTAAAATAATCAAACGTAAAAAACGATGACGCTGTTTACTTTAAATTGCTTTATTACACTTTATTTACATTAATGTTAGACGTTTTTGGACATGTCAAATGTAAACAACACGTTTGTATAAAGTTTAGGGTAAAAACGATAAATTTTAATTGCGTGATATTCCTTACTTAGCGAGTTTGTTTTTTTTAATTTTGGGGTTAATTAGGTAAATATGTTTTTCATAGTGTGACCTATAGTTGTAAAGATATTTTAAATGTTTTTATTTAGTAAGATTATTCAAAATTTAAGTTACAAAAAAGGATACTCGTTCTAACAAAATCTAATGAAATTACAATCTGCAGAATCTAATAAGTAATATATAATATATGTTGATATGTAATAACATAAATTGATGTTTATGGTATCCCACACAAAAAAACACGGCACTGATTTTTATTTACACCACACACTTACACGAAATAGAATGGTTTATTTTCATTTAACCAAATTAAAAAATAATCTACACCAATGACACTACACTAGGTTCACGAAAACGAAAATTCAGCACTAGATTATACGCGATAATGAGATTTCGATATCCAAATCTCCAAAAAACTTCAATCTTAGAAATTCTAAACTTAGGCGTTATAATTTCTTAATTTTCTAAAGGCATTCTAAACTCGGAATTTCAATCTTAGACATCCTATGCTTAAGTGTTAATGGTTTTCGATATTTTAGTTTTCGAGGTTTTAAACATTGATATTTGAAACATAGATATTTTAATTTTCGAGATTCTAATACATACCCGGACTAATAGCATCATTAGGTACTAATTTTTACTTCTTCCTCCACCCACAGCACCAGAAATCCTCTCGTACGAACCTCTGTCCCTCGCAGCGGACATCTGGTCGGTCGGAGTCCTCGCCTACGTCCTCCTCAGCGGCTACTCGCCCTTCGCCGGCGACACGAAGCAGGAGACCTACCTGAACATAGCGCAGTGCCAGCTGTCCTTCCCCAAGGACCTGTTCAGAGGCGTCTCGGAGAGAGCCATACAGTTCATACAGGAAACTCTTGTTGTTAATCCTAAGTAAGTGGCCATCTCTATTTTTCAGATACTTTTTGTAGTTGTACATATAGTATAAGTGTAGTTTGTCAATCCGATAATTATTTACTTTAATAAGCCGGCCTATGAACCGGTCTAATCAAACTTAATTAATCAATAAGACATTAATTATCGTCTTAAAACGTGTCAACGGGAGTTAGACCTCCAATGAGAAGAAGACACAAGAGACTCATTGTTTTTTTTAATACATATATATATATTACTCAAATTAGAAATTCTGAATTATCATAAGGATCAAAAAACGGTTTTATTCAGTGACAGCTACATATGGCGTCACTCGAAGTTAGGATTTGCGTGTGGCAACCCACCGGCGTCAACAGTTTGCAACAAGTCCATATAAAATGAATGAAACTACCGGAAATAGGTTGGGAGCCCACGTGCGGTCTTTAGACCGTACTTACCCCTCACACAAAGTCAGGATTACCTTATTTATTTGTATTTTTCTCAATTTCCAGGGGTCGTCTCACAGTGGAAGAGTGCCTGGAGCACCCCTGGTTGAAAGACGAATGCGACCTCCCTCGCGCCATCGTCGGGGCAGGGTTCACACACCAGGTCGGCTCTGACGATGAAGCCGACGATGACGTCCACACCGAGACCGACGAACACTCCGGGACCAACGGGTATTCCGGGACCAACGGGTATTCCGGGACCAACGGCCATTCCGAGACCAACGGGCATTCCGGGACCAACGGGCATTCCGAGACCAACGGACATTCCGGGACCAACGGTTGTAACGGCGTCAATGGACATAATGGTGTCAACGGACATAATGGAGTCAATGGACATAAAGGGACGAATGGGACTACGCATGATGACGATAAAGATAAAGGTGAGTTGGTTTTATCTTAGCAACATACACTCTTGGTTGAAAGACGAATATTACCTCTCCTACGCTACCTTAGGAGTAGGTTTCACCCGGACGCCACTACAATGTCGTCGGTTTTCCAACACTTCGTTTCGCAATGTAATCGTAACTCCAGGACTTGTACTCCCTAATGGTTATCAGTCCTTCGAGCAATTCGGCCTGCCCATTGCCACTTCAGTCTATAATCTTGAGACCTATGTGAGACTAATAACATATCGCTCTCCACGGCTTCTCCACGGTCTTGGAGTTAAATACTCTCTACAAATAACGATACCTTAATTAAATAAATCCATCGAGTGGTTTGGAAGATACGAGCTGAGGAAGAATATTACAAACATACATACAAGATAGGCGGGAAAACATAACCCTTTCCTTGTAGCCGGCTAAAAAAGGGTAAACAATTTCGTAGTTTGTTTTTATTGCTCAAGGCATATTTTTTTAAACAACTAAAATTTCTTTTATCTCGTTCCAGAAACGCAATCTGTCGAGTGTAACGGCAGCGGCGCCGGCGCAGGCAATAAGCCGGAGGAAGAAGAGCGCGACAAGCCGCTGAAGCATGCGCACGCGCGGGATATCTCGCCTCCCTTCCCGGACGCGCCCTCCACGCCCAAGGTGAGTCGGCTTGTCGAGTAGGGGGAGGGGGATGGTTAGGGGCAACCGGTAACGAAGTTATAAGGTTATTTGATTTTATTAAAAAATCGCATTTCAAAGAAAATCATTTCCTCATGGTCATGGGCTGAATTGTCACAAAAAAAAATATTTCCAACTGCTAGCTGCTCCGCTACCGTGGACTTTGTAAACTTGGTAATGTAATTTTGCCCTGTCCATTTTTCCCATCGGCCATCGAATTTGCAGATGGTGGTATTCTAACAACGTAGATTTTTGTTTATTTGATTTTATTTTTTATATAAGGGGTATTTTGTTGTGAATATGGTTTCACTGTCGGCAGGTTGAAAAAATTTACGAAAATAAATCAACTTCCGTAACAAAAAGTTGTCCGTATCATCAATATTGCCTGTCAAAAATTCACGATTGGAAAAGTCATTTTCCCGCCATTTCATTTTTCATTATTTTTGTTTACTGAAATTGGATCCTATTTTGATGTAAATATGTTTTTTTTCCTGTTGACAAGTACTATTTACAAAATACAAAATAACGTGCGGGTGGAGTTGTGATAAATAATGTTCAATAAAATAAAAACCATACCATTTTTATTCTACAAATTACTGTAAATTAGGTTCGTTAGTTATCAATCTTTCCGAAAAATCTTAGTTTCTTGTGTGATGGATAGACAAACGCAGTATTTCAACCGAAACGCGGGGAAGGCGCACGCGACCTTGAATGACCTTGAAACTGCTGGTAGACAAGGGATGCACTTTTTTGATTGACACGGTTGACGAAAGGTTAAGCAACAGTCGATCGGAGTCGAAAAAAAATGTTCTGAGTAGAAACAAAAAACGATTGAAATATAAAACGAGTTAAATCGGTCGATATCTTTGGTTACAGATTTTAGAGTTTAAAGTCTCTAATGCCTACTTAGAGAGACTCGGACACTCTAAAAATAAATATGCCGCTACTATATTGCTTAGGCCGGTGAGTTCTCCCAGCGAGTGATATCTCCTGTGTCTCCTGATGTGATATCTAACACTACCACAACCACCGTTCACAGCCTTGAGCCTCCAGTTTTATCAAGAACATTTATTTGACAATTAATTTATGTTTATTTTTACAGGTGTCTCGCAAGTCACACGGGCATGCGCCTTCAGTGTTGGCGCTTTGCAAGAAATTCCAGCCAGACTACGAAAAGCCGGCTACAGTGACAGTAGGGTCAGTGAACCGTCGTGCACTAGCCGCCGCGCCCGACTGCGGCTGCGCGCTCGACTGCTCGTGCCTGCGCCTGCGACCGCCCGACCGGGCCCTCATCTGCTAGCCTCCCCCTCCCCCTCCTCCCCTCCCCTCCCCCTACCCTCCCACAACACAACCATGGTACAAACTGCATAATCTACCGCGCCTATTGCGAGTAAAGTGTTCAGAGTCGTACGACTTTATTGTAAATAATGTTATAAGGTGCCGTAAGGGGTTCAAATGGTGGCAGTGATTGGGTCCAATATCTTTGAATGTTACTCTTGATATAAACGTTTAAAATATCAAAGTTCGACACATCGAAAATTAAAATATAGAATGTAAAAAAAAACAGAGCTTATCTGTCATAGTAACGACATGGGTGTGAGAAGGTTATAGTGAAAGCAAAACAGGTTTTTGGTTAAACCTAGAACTCGCTGCGCTCGCTGTTTCTCTTCCAGCCCGTATCAAAGTTCTTTTTTTAAACTACCCAGAAAGTTTATTAGGAAAGAGCTTTACCGAACAAACGGTTATGTCGCTCTGTTAGGACATCACTACACCTTATTCGTCTATTCAACCCTACAAAAACAAGTTTATAAAGCGCCATAGCTTCCTCTGAAAGAGCGCCTGTTACCCCTCCAACCAAATACATATTGTAATTAAAAGATTATTACACTTTCGATATATTGAATTTAAGTTCAAGTTTTAACTATCCAAAAATATAAACTTACGTTATTTTAGTTTTCGATTTTATTTTCGTTTGATTATATAATTTTCGATTTTTTGAACATTGACATTTTAACTGTAGATATTTTAATTTTCGTAATTCGTATATGTGTCCAACTGCGGCGTGGATACTGGGACCAGTTACTGCCGCCATTGTGTAAACCAAGTATAACGGAGTTATTTATTGAAGCGGTAATTACCGCGGTATTTACCCTGTTATAGCGTCAGCGAGCTAAGCTTGTGACGCGGCCGTCGGACTGGGACCAAAACTGTATTGCTAATGTATTTGTAAAGTTGTTACTTGGTAAATGAAAGTTTTATCGCTTCGAGTGACCGATTGTTGTAGATAGGCATTAATTGTTTGCGCGGCGATTGTTTGGGCTGCGATATAAGCTCAAATGTTGAGAGTTTAAGGCCGTGAAGGGAGGTTCATTCTTTAAGGGTCCTTTGGTGGTTGAAATTTCATACAAAAATTGTTTACTAAATGTGTTTTAAGCTTAGATAAGCTAATAACCACACCCTAACAAATGTTAGAGAGTGGTTATTCGGATTTAGACAGTGTTTCATTGTTCATCTACTTTTTTTTCGATTGTCACGATTGAAAATTTACAATTACGTTTTAGAATAAAGAATAATTGAAACTTTTTATTAGATAACTGATCACATAATTAGCATGATTTTATATCTTCCCGGGTCTAAATCAGGCGACTAAGACCTGGGAAAATAATATGAAATTATGAGTTGTATGTAATCGTGGTAGTTTAAAAAGTTCATATGTTTTGTATAGTCTAAATCCGAAAAAGCCAAATGGGACAAACATTTCCAACTATTTTTGTACTACTTGTTTTGACTATTTTTGTTCATATAAATATGAAAATTCAATCTCCGCAGGCCTCTTAACTCTTAAGAACGTTGTGTCTGGCCGTTAGTGTTGTTTGAAGGCGAGACGCGTGCGGATGTGTTTCGAGACAGTACAATAAATTGTGTAGATATAGAAATAGATTTTTCTTCTGTTTTCGCGACTTTGTATTGAAATAAAACTTATTTTCCGGTTACAATCGCTCTGTTTTAGTAATTAGCATTGTTGCACTGCTGTTTTGACGTTTCCGAGTCCTTAAAGACAGTGCAATGTCGTTCCTCAACGGCATTAATATTAATGAAACAACGCAATTGAAACCGGAAAGTAAGTTTTATTTTAGATATTATAAATGTTATAGTTACGTATCTGTAGAAAGTACGTGTCTCGCCTTCCTAAAGGGCGGTCGCGATACCGAAGGAAATTCGAACGTTAACCATTCGCTATAGGTAGATTGATAGCTGGCTAGGCTAGCTGTCTAATTGAATAGCTTGTACAGGTATTAAATAAAGGTACAGTTGCTGTTAAATCAATGAGTTGCTATTCTTCTATTTTCATTATAATTTGCTCACTCAATTTAGGCTAGTTGACTGCGACATACACGCCACTTAAATTACAGTACAAAAAATGAAACTATGTTTAATGTAGGTGGCTGAAAAGGTGGTCTTATTGCTTAAAGCGAGCTCGATATAGCTTAGAATGCATTTGTGTGAATGTAATGCACATTTATATCGTTGTAGGTGCCGAAGAGGCATAGATATAGATATATAGATAGGGGTTAATGTACGAAATTTCTCCTGTATAGCGATCGCACTTTATCTCTATAATATATAAATATTATGTATTCTAGATGAATTCGTCGTGTGCCTCTAGGCAATTAATATTAATTAACTGAAATGTTTCCATTCGTCGTGTAATATTGTTCATTTCATGTCAAATTACATTAACTTACAAAAGCGCCTTGTGAAACACTTGATTTATTCGTTTGTAAAAATAAATTATTGTGATATAAAAAACATTTGTTTTTATTTTAACTCTTTTTTTTATTCATATTAGATCAGCCATACTCGAAGTGTGGAGTTTTGGGGATCCGCAAAGCCTATGGTAGGATAATAGAAACGAAATATCCTCTCCAAAGAATTGCGTATTCTAATAGCTTTATTAATTACAGTAAAGTAAGGTCGAAGTAGTTATTCCGCTTTTTGTTTCTGTCTGTCAACTTTGAAAGTTCTTGTCACGGAAGAAGACAATGTATGTTTTCACTACTCCGACCTTACTCCACGTTTGATAATAGGGGCCTTAGAGACTAGAAGTTAATGGTCGCTCGACAGCCTTTCAAATTCTGCTCTGACGGACGAGCTTCATTAGTTCCGAACCGAAGTCAAATCAACATCAGCTGTGTCTATACTAATATTATAAAGCGGAAGAGTTTGGTTTGTTTGTTTGAACGCGCTAATTGCAGGTAGTGCTAGTCTGATTTGAAAAAATATTTTTGTGTTTGATAGTCCATTTTTCGAGGAAGGTTATAGGCTAATTTTGATCCTGATATTCATCGGGACTTACGAGGGTAAATCCCGCGGGACGCAGCCGATAGGAATATAATTTGGTACAGTGTTAATTTGTAAAAGGGTATAAATAAGATATAGGGTACTTTAAATGATCGTACGGGTTAAGCAACGCTTAGCGTGACACATACGTGAAGGGTCAAAAAGAACGATCGCACCAATTTGAATGAAATTTAGTACAGAGTTTAGAGGTAGAAATAAGATATAGGGTACTTTTAAATGATCGTACAGGCTATGCAACGCTTGGTATGACATATGCGTCACATTAAGAATAATAATAATATATCATTTATTTCTAAATCTAATAAATGATTATTATTATTATTATTATTTCAGATTTCTCCATATTAAAACTTAAATTTAAATTCCATTTCACACAATTAATTATAAAACCAAAACAAATAATAAATGACACTATAAATAATATTGAAAAAAGATAATGTCAGATACTATGATAAAAAAATAAAATAAAATTAAGAAGTGTTGGAGAGTGTTATGGGATAGGAATTTATGTGGGTGAAACCGCGGGGCACAGCTAGTCATAGATATGGCGGCAACAAATCTATTGTAGACCTGTGGATACGTTAGGCCTACTCGGTGGACCGACGACATTGTAGCGGCCGCGAGGAGTTGATGGATGGATGTAGCTCGCGATTGCTGTCGTATGGGGGAGGCTTAATTTTCAGATGTTTGGTCACTCTTCAGTGACAGTGTATCAGGCTAACTAAAGTAAGAAAACTTCATAAAAATTGTTTTAGATAATTTATTACAATTTCTACAAAACAGTCTTAATATACTTACAGCCGATTACAGAAACGTCATTTAAAATTTGAGGGCAACTTAAATAATTGTGCTGTTTTAAAATCTGCTCAATTGTTTAAGTAGAAATCAAATTTTTAGTAGCGTTTCGGTATTCGGCCGTTAATGCAATTTTTCAGTGAACTGCATAATGTTGGCACTTCATTTTCATGTTAAAATAATTGATTATGTTAAATCATAATGGGGGATTTAAAACCTGATATAAACACCTTAACAATAATAAAATATTACACACAAGTAATGATTAAATTATACAAACATTTTTATTGGATTATTTTCTTATGTTTTTGCTTAAGGCATTTTACAAGAAGAAATGATGCATCATCAAAAACTTCCCCATGACGAAGTTGGAACCTGTGCGTCTGTCTAGCGTGCCGAGCGAGTGCGCTAACCACTGTGCCACAGGAGACCCCACGTGAAATGAACGGTTATGCTCTTCTCCCTGTTTCTGTATTATCTCGTATTTATCAAGGCTCGGTTTGAAATCCTGTCCCTTTTGATGATGGATTTCCACTTGTAAAATTATTTCTGTTATTATTGGATTTAATGGATACAATAAAATGATTTGAATACATTAGATTAAAACTTATGGCTAGACTTAGTAAACTCACGATACGACCTATAAATTTCTAGACGCAAATTAACTGAAATTATCTAGATTGAAACCAATCTAGACTGAGATCTATACTTTTGAGTACTAAAATAATAACCAATCTAAGCATACGCTCGTGCGAGCGATCAAAACCCCGCCTACATGCGACGTGCCCTTATTAGGTTCATGTAATAAAACTCAGTCGTATTCACAAACGACCTTATCCTTGGCTTAAAGGTACAGACAAATGCAGCTAAAATAAGCGGGCTTATTTCTTATTACCTGTACACATTTGCCTAAAAACTCTCCTAGTTTTCCTTGTTTTCATTTCAAGCTGTCTAGACACGCTTTTTTTAAATAAATAAACTCTGTGACCAACAGCGCCATCTAACCCCAAGATAAGCTGATATGCTTGTATTACGGTGACTAGATAACGGTTATACTACTTATTTTTCTTTTGTAATACCAAGTAATACATACTTATTGTACATAGAAATACATCCAGACCAGATATAAGATATTTTTTTAAGCATAAATATTTGCAACCAGTAAGAATCGAACCCGCAACCTTCCGCATTGCAGCCAAGCGTTTGCTGGACGCGCTACTTCCCCCCCCCCCCTCCTTCCACCCGCGTCAGGTATCACAACGTTCAATTTAAGAGCATGCCACCTTCTATCTCTCACCACATGACGTGACAGGGATAGGGCTAGCAAATTTCAGATGTGTAAACGAAGGACGTAAGATGCGACTATGCAATATTTTAGTGAGTAAAATCAAACAATTCCTAATAACAAGATGACTATTGCTAATTTAGTAAAACCAATGTTTTGTAATTACTGAGAATGTGTGTTAAAGGTGAGTATGTCACCTTTTACACACATTGAGTAAGTTACAATAAGTACACTAACTTTCGTGGCGTGTGTCATGTGTATCTGTCCTTTAACGCTTTGTTTTCCTCTTCTGAGGGATAATGTGAAATGCTGAATCCACGCATAGGGTCGTTTGTGAACATGGCTGTTTTATGACTTCTTACTTTTCGTCATGTAATTTTCCAATAAAGAAACATTCAGTTAAATGCATTAATATCAGTTTTTTATTCGAATTCAGTCGTGGCTACAGTTTTCTAATGTTTCCTAAATCCTACCAATCTTATAAATTCTTGTAAATCGCGACTATTACGCGGGTGAAACCGCCGGGTGCAGCTAGTCAATACGATAATTTATTTATTACTTGAAGAAATTAATTTAAAGAACCATAACAACGTCTTCTTTGATATTTACGCGACTTTAAAACGCGATTAAAAATCCATATTTTTTTATTCATAGGAACAAGTTTTTATTACAATTTCACGTTTATATTGTAAGTAAAATATAAACTATTGAATTATTTATTATTTTCCTATGATAGCTATATGTAAATAATATTTTATTGTGATCTTTAGACTGTAATGAACACTTTTTACAATAATTGAACTAGGACTAGATTACAGTCATTGTGAAACAAGCTTCGTAGAGAAAGTCGGAAGGAAGTTGGGAGAAAGTATTTACTTCAAAGTAAATAAATAATTATTTACTGCTTACTAAATCTCAAATATATTACCAAGTAATAGAAAAAACATTCATAATTACAATATTTTTTACAAAAAGAAGGTAGGTGGTCTAGTTTAGTTTTTATACGTATTTATGTAAAGTACGTCGTAATTATCTATTTACCATTTCTTATCTTATCAATCACATGACGTAGTCTATAATTTTACCTATAATTTACTGATGCTCCAAGGGTTAAACAATAATAAATCTATAAATTGAAGGCGGAAAGTAGACATTCTAATACATTGACTAATGTATTTTTAATAAAACACTTTATTTATCCGGGTTAATCGCGTTTTTATTCATTGTACCAAACGAACCGAGCTTTCACCAACTTTACAGTTGGCTTTATCAAGGTTGACTGATGGCGATTAACCCGGATAAATAAAGTGTTTTATTATGCAAAATCGCAAAAACCATAGAAGAAATAATGTATTTTTATTAGAAAATGTATGTACACAGAAACCTGCAAAAAAATACGAAAAAAAATCATTAATACCAACTTTATTTCTCGAAACTGAATGTATTTTCTTTAATTTGAAGAGCGATCGTGACGCCGTCTCTTTGCCAAACGTTAATGATGTTTTGGATAATTTTAATACGCATATTGGTCATCTCATGGTAAACATGAAGCATAATTATTATTAATTAAATGATACTGAATTAAAACGTATCTATTGACTCACGTTCTGAAGACACAATTTGATATACGTACCTAATTATATATAAGTATAATCTATACTGATAATAAAGGAAGAGACGACAAAAAGCCTGTACTTGGAAGAAAATTAAAACAAAAGTCTAGCGAACTTTAAAGTAGTAGTACAAAATTATATTATTTTCAAAATTCATGACTCTCTGTTCCTTATACAATTAAAAACTACTAATCCGATTGAAATCTGGTTTCCAATAATGGATAGTTCTATTTTCGAACGAAAAAGTAACTAACTTTTTTGTTTATTCTTAGTAATAAACAAAAAAGTTAGTTATTCACTAATCTACGCAGTCGAAGTCGCGGGTAATAGCTAGTTATATACAAGATGTAACGGGTATGCCCTTTTAAGCCGAAAAAGGGTTGTTCTAGACGTCTAGGCGAACAACTTTTGTTTAACGACTTTTGAAAAGTCGTCCTTTTTTTTGGAAATTTTGAAGTTTTGTTTCACTGAAAAAACAGCTGCTTTTGAAAATAAAGGTCATTGAAGTTTTGAGTGTAGTAAACCAGACTAAAAGAAAGGACAACGTAAGGTCAATGACCTCGAACTCTAATAAAACAGCTGATCTTCAGGTAAAATTTGAACTTAAAATTTTCGAAAAGTACTTCTAATTTCCAAAAGTCGTAGAACAAAAGTTGTTCGCCTAGACGTCTAGAACAACCCCTTTTCGGCTTAAAAGGGCATACCTGTTACATCTTGTATAAGTATATTCCAGATTCGAGTCTACAGCGCCATATATAGCACATATTAAAGTTCGTCTACACGAGATGTTAAGGCCATAATTGTTATATCTCCTACATCTAATTTACAACAACACTTAGGCCGCGCGCACTTCGTAGAATTTAGGCGGAAACTTAAGTGGATGCACGAACAATCTCATCTTTCCTCTTTCCAAAAGTGCTATGGAAGCGCGTACACAATCCGAAAATGTAGGGACTTTAAAGCGGCATCGTACGAAAAAATGGATAAACTGAAGCATTTAAATAGTTTACATTATTTAGGAAATATTTTGTTCGCGGAAAGTTAGGTAGTCAGGATAGGTCGAGCAGTGTTTAGAATATAATCAAGGTTTTTTTCATAATGAAATAGGATGAGATCATTGTTCTGTGTCTCCATTATTATTGTTTGTACCATAATTGAAAAAAAATTGATATTCTGGATACCTGAATGTTTTTAAAATTACAAACTTACTTAACCGGAAAACTATATATTTGATGGAGACAAACAGCAGTAAGCACTCAATTCGTACGAGCACGATATAGCTTCGTATTCAAAGTACGCGCGACCATATCGGTACCGGAAAGTTGAATTGTCGTAAAGGAAATTTTGCCCAAAATGAGTTACATTTGATACCGGCACTAGAGTGTCCACACAGCCTAGAGACGTCAGTGTCCATTGAGCACGGCGGGTGCGGGTGCGGGTGCCCGCTTGAGGTCCGCGAGTTGATCGTCGTACTCCGTGTAGAGTCGCTGCCACCTCAGCTGGCGTACCAACATCGTCAGCAGCTCCTCCAGGACCTCGTGCTTCTTTATACCCTGGGGAGAGAGGGGAGGGGGGATTATTTCAATTAATTCTGTTTTCAACGTTACCTATGACCACTAAGGGACAGCATGCTTCAATGCAGCGTTCTGTCCCTTTCTAACAGTGTTATTGGAAAGGGACAGCATGCTCTATGTGGCGGAACACTTGTTAGTTCTACATCAACATTCTAGATCTAGTATTATAACTTCTTTGTCTATGACAAATTGATTACTATTAGAGCCTCCCTTAATGCGATGTAGAAATGTAGTGAAACAGTTTTGTTAAACTTTTGAAACTGTGACATTTTTGATTACTATTATGCACTTGTGACTTATGGACTAATAAACTAAACAGTATAATTTCCTACAGCAAATGTTGCTTACATTTGTCACACAATGTCGCGGTGTCCGAAAGCAGGCGGTCATTTTTAAATTTGCATGCAAATAAAAACCTTACCCACTTTACAAAAAGAGCAAATTCGAAAAGTGTTAATTACAATTGAATTGATTATGTGTGTTTCTTACTAATATTGTAGGTTGCCATTTCTTAGGCATCGATGTACAGTGGCTGGGACCCAGGAAGTCGTCGAGAATGGCGCGCAGTTGATCTTCTGTGCCTGGAAATAATATAATAAGTGTTTATTGAATTTTCAAAGTTAGTGTATTTGTCATTTCATTAATTATATATATTCAATAATTAACAATTACATAACATGGTCCCTTATTTTTTTTACATAGAAAGGGGATAACAGTAGAGTACATGACTCGAGAGTAATTTATTTTTAAATAATTGTTATATTTTTAATAAATTTAATATATTTTTCTCCTCGGGCTAAAATACTTCAGAACATCACTAAAAGAAACGATTACAACTAAGTCGGAATCCCTCGCTACGCTTAAATAAATACGATTACAATACAATACAAAACAATACAAAAGTCGTTTATTGGGACTAAAACACACACATATTACAATTTAAAAAAAAAGTAAATAACACAAACAAAAAATTCTCACAAGATACAAAAGTTTTTATAAAATGTGTGTGTTGCAGTACTTCCGAATTCCTCGCTACGCTTGCAATTCTATTCTAGAATAATTTATTACGCTCGTGGCTGAAAATAATGCCTTCGCTATAACAATACTACTTTGCTCCCTTGTCATACAATCTACTATTTTTTTTAAGAAACATTATGGATTATAATATGAAAACAATCATGTATAAAATAGATAAGTTGTACCAAACAAGTCATCACAATATTCCGTGAGACAAATTTGTTCGAGTGTATAAACCCAAGGTGTCAAGTTGTGTAACCTGTGGTATTACCATTGTCGATGAGGTGTTCGAAGAGTGCGGTGATGGAGTGGCGGTACTCGTTGGACATCTGCAGGTGGAGGCAGGAGGACACCTGTGCCTCGAGCCACGCGCGAGACGCTGTCACCGCGTAACTGGCCAGGGATAACAATGTTACAGTTTAATTTCTTCTATGGTTTTCGCGATTTTGCATAATAAAACTTTTGGCTTTTTCAAGGTTGACAGTCAACCTTGAAAAAGCCAACTGTAAAGTTGGCGAAAGCTCGGTTCGTTTAGAACAATGAATAAAAACGCGATAAAACCGGATAAATAAAGTGTTTTTTTAATGTTACAGTTTATTTGTGTTGGCATTTCGAACTAATCCACCTGACTTCGTAGTCAATAAAGAAACCCCTTATAGGATTGCGAATCTCAAGGTTAAATTATAAAAGTTTATATTCACAGACCGACAAGGGAGTGATTTTGGTAGAACCCGAGTAATGAAGGAAAAAGTCGGGTATGCATTATTTTTACGCAGACGAAGTAAAAAATCAAATCAAATCAATTTTTATTTTATTTAATTGGATGTGTTAATCACTTTAAATACGTCGAATGTTCTTACAGACTATGACTCTAGTGTGGCTTCGGAACGCGCCCTCCAATGAGAAGAAGCCACAAGAAACTCATGGGTTTTTTTTTGTGATCATGTTTTACAATCGTCAAAATACATATATTTTTTTACATTTTATTACAATAATCAAAATAACATGATTCACATTGTCGTATATTTAGGGCTATAGTGGAACCGGAGGAATATTCTACTATAATATTTAATAACAAAAGGTTCCTAAGTAATTCTATCTATCGGTTAAAATACATCGTAAAAGATAATAGAAACAAACAATAGACACGGAAAGAAAAATAAAAAGAAGAGAATAGACAAGAAAAGCTAGTAATATAGTATAGTAGTAGTATACGTACGCGGCGTTTATATAGTATAGTAGTAGTATACGTAGGTACGCGGCGTTGATATAGTATAGTAGTAGTATACGTACGCGGCGTTTATATAGTATAGTAGTAGTATACGTACGCGGCGTTGATATAGTATAGTAGTAGTATACGTAGGTACGCGGCGTTTATATAGTATAGTAGTAGTATACGTAGGTACGCGGCGTTGATATAGTATAGTAGTAGTATACGTACGCGGCGTTTATATAGTATAGTAGTAGTATACGTAGGTACGCGGCGTTGATATAGTATAGTAGTAGTATACGTAGGTACGCGGCGTTGATATAGTATAGTAGTAGTATACGTAGGTACGCGGCGTTGATATAGTATAGTAGTAGTATACGTACGCGGCGTTGATATAGTATAGTAGTAGTATACGTACGCGGCGTTGATATAGTATAGTAGTAGTATACGTACGCGGCGTTGATATAGTATAGTAGTAGTATACGTAGGTACGCGGCGTTGATATAGTATAGTAGTAGTATACGTACGCGGCGTTTATATAGTATAGTAGTAGTATACGTAGGTACGCGGCGTTGATATAGTATAGTAGTAGTATACGTACGCGGCGTTTATATAGTATAGTAGTAGTATACGTACGCGGCGTTGATATAGTATAGTAGTAGTATACGTAGGTACGCGGCGTTTATATAGTATAGTAGTAGTATACGTAGGTACGCGGCGTTGATATAGTATAGTAGTAGTATACGTAGGTACGCGGCGTTTATATAGTATAGTAGTAGTATACGTAGGTACGCGGCGTTTATATAGTATAGTAGTAGTATACGTAGGTACGCGGCGTTGATATAGTATAGTAGTAGTATACGTAGGTACGCGGCGTTGATATAGTATAGTAGTAGTATACGTACGCGGCGTTTATATAGTATAGTAGTAGTATACGTAGGTACGCGGCGTTGATATAGTATAGTAGTAGTATACGTACGCGGCGTTTATATAGTATAGTAGTAGTATACGTACGCGGCGTTGATATAGTATAGTAGTAGTATATGTACGCGGCGTTGATATAGTATAGTAGTAGTATACGTAGGTACGCGGCGTTGATATAGTATAGTAGTAGTATACGTACGCGGCGTTGATATAGTATAGTAGTAGTATACGTACGCGGCGTTGATATAGTATAGTAGTAGTATACGTACGCGGCGTTGATATAGTATAGTAGTAGTATATGTACGCGGCGTTGATATAGTATAGTAGTAGTATACGTAGGTACGCGGCGTTGATATAGTATAGTAGTAGTATACGTACGCGGCGTTGATATAGTATAGTAGTAGTATACGTACGCGGCGTTGATATAGTATAGTAGTAGTATACGTACGCGGCGTTGATATAGTATAGTAGTAGTATATGTACGCGGCGTTGATATAGTATAGTAGTAGTATACGTAGGTACGCGGCGTTGATATAGTATAGTAGTAGTATACGTACGCGGCGTTGATATAGTATAGTAGTAGTATACGTACGCGGCGTTGATATAGTATAGTAGTAGTATATGTACGCGGCGTTTATATAGTATAGTAGTAGTATACGTACGCGGCGTTGATATAGTATAGTAGTAGTATACGTACGCGGCGTTTATATAGTATAGTAGTAGTATACGTACGCGGCGTTGATATAGTATAGTAGTAGTATATGTACGCGGCGTTGATATAGTATAGTAGTAGTATACGTAGGTACGCGGCGTTGATATAGTATAGTAGTAGTATACGTACGCGGCGTTGATATAGTATAGTAGTAGTATACGTACGCGGCGTTGATATAGTATAGTAGTAGTATACGTACGCGGCGTTGATATAGTATAGTAGTAGTATACGTAGGTACGCGGCGTTGATATAGTATAGTAGTAGTATACGTACGCGGCGTTTATATAGTATAGTAGTAGTATACGTAGGTACGCGGCGTTGATATAGTATAGTAGTAGTATACGTACGCGGCGTTTATATAGTATAGTAGTAGTATACGTACGCGGCGTTGATATAGTATAGTAGTAGTATACGTAGGTACGCGGCGTTGATATAGTATAGTAGTAGTATACGTAGGTACGCGGCGTTGATATAGTATAGTAGTAGTATACGTAGGTACGCGGCGTTGATATAGTATAGTAGTAGTATAGGTACGCGGCGTTTATATAGTATAGTAGTAGTATACGTACGCGGCGTTTATATAGTATAGTAGTAGTATACGTACGCGGCGTTGATATAGTATAGTAGTAGTATACGTAGGTACGCGGCGTTGATATAGTATAGTAGTAGTATACGTAGGTACGCGGCGTTGATATAGTATAGTAGTAGTATACGTACGCGGCGTTTATATAGTATAGTAGTAGTATACGTAGGTACGCGGCGTTGATATAGTATAGTAGTAGTATACGTACGCGGCGTTTATATAGTATAGTAGTAGTATACGTAGGTACGCGGCGTTTATATAGTATAGTAGTAGTATACGTAGGTACGCGGCGTTGATATAGTATAGTAGTAGTATACGTAGGTACGCGGCGTTTATATAGTATAGTAGTAGTATACGTAGGTACGCGGCGTTTATATAGTATAGTAGTAGTATACGTAGGTACGCGGCGTTGATATAGTATAGTAGTAGTATACGTACGCGGCGTTTATATAGTATAGTAGTAGTATACGTACGCGGCGTTGATATAGTATAGTAGTAGTATATGTACGCGGCGTTTATATAGTATAGTAGTAGTATACGTACGCGGCGTTGATATAGTATAGTAGTAGTATACGTACGCGGCGTTTATATAGTATAGTAGTAGTATACGTACGCGGCGTTGATATAGTATAGTAGTAGTATATGTACGCGGCGTTGATATAGTATAGTAGTAGTATACGTAGGTACGCGGCGTTGATATAGTATAGTAGTAGTATACGTACGCGGCGTTGATATAGTATAGTAGTAGTATACGTACGCGGCGTTGATATAGTATAGTAGTAGTATACGTACGCGGCGTTGATATAGTATAGTAGTAGTATACGTAGGTACGCGGCGTTGATATAGTATAGTAGTAGTATACGTACGCGGCGTTTATATAGTATAGTAGTAGTATACGTAGGTACGCGGCGTTGATATAGTATAGTAGTAGTATACGTACGCGGCGTTTATATAGTATAGTAGTAGTATACGTACGCGGCGTTGATATAGTATAGTAGTAGTATACGTAGGTACGCGGCGTTGATATAGTATAGTAGTAGTATACGTAGGTACGCGGCGTTGATATAGTATAGTAGTAGTATACGTAGGTACGCGGCGTTGATATAGTATAGTAGTAGTATAGGTACGCGGCGTTTATATAGTATAGTAGTAGTATACGTACGCGGCGTTTATATAGTATAGTAGTAGTATACGTACGCGGCGTTGATATAGTATAGTAGTAGTATACGTAGGTACGCGGCGTTGATATAGTATAGTAGTAGTATACGTAGGTACGCGGCGTTGATATAGTATAGTAGTAGTATACGTACGCGGCGTTTATATAGTATAGTAGTAGTATACGTAGGTACGCGGCGTTGATATAGTATAGTAGTAGTATACGTACGCGGCGTTTATATAGTATAGTAGTAGTATACGTAGGTACGCGGCGTTTATATAGTATAGTAGTAGTATACGTAGGTACGCGGCGTTGATATAGTATAGTAGTAGTATACGTAGGTACGCGGCGTTTATATAGTATAGTAGTAGTATACGTAGGTACGCGGCGTTTATATAGTATAGTAGTAGTATACGTAGGTACGCGGCGTTGATATAGTATAGTAGTAGTATACGTAGGTACGCGGCGTTGATATAGTATAGTAGTAGTATACGTACGCGGCGTTTATATAGTATAGTAGTAGTATACGTAGGTACGCGGCGTTGATATAGTATAGTAGTAGTATACGTACGCGGCGTTTATATAGTATAGTAGTAGTATACGTACGCGGCGTTGATATAGTATAGTAGTAGTATATGTACGCGGCGTTGATATAGTATAGTAGTAGTATACGTAGGTACGCGGCGTTGATATAGTATAGTAGTAGTATACGTACGCGGCGTTGATATAGTATAGTAGTAGTATACGTACGCGGCGTTGATATAGTATAGTAGTAGTATACGTACGCGGCGTTGATATAGTATAGTAGTAGTATATGTACGCGGCGTTGATATAGTATAGTAGTAGTATACGTAGGTACGCGGCGTTGATATAGTATAGTAGTAGTATACGTACGCGGCGTTTATATAGTATAGTAGTAGTATACGTAGGTACGCGGCGTTGATATAGTATAGTAGTAGTATACGTACGCGGCGTTTATATAGTATAGTAGTAGTATACGTACGCGGCGTTGATATAGTATAGTAGTAGTATATGTACGCGGCGTTGATATAGTATAGTAGTAGTATACGTAGGTACGCGGCGTTGATATAGTATAGTAGTAGTATACGTACGCGGCGTTGATATAGTATAGTAGTAGTATACGTACGCGGCGTTGATATAGTATAGTAGTAGTATACGTACGCGGCGTTGATATAGTATAGTAGTAGTATACGTAGGTACGCGGCGTTGATATAGTATAGTAGTAGTATACGTACGCGGCGTTTATATAGTATAGTAGTAGTATACGTAGGTACGCGGCGTTGATATAGTATAGTAGTAGTATACGTACGCGGCGTTTATATAGTATAGTAGTAGTATACGTACGCGGCGTTGATATAGTATAGTAGTAGTATACGTAGGTACGCGGCGTTGATATAGTATAGTAGTAGTATACGTAGGTACGCGGCGTTGATATAGTATAGTAGTAGTATACGTAGGTACGCGGCGTTGATATAGTATAGTAGTAGTATAGGTACGCGGCGTTTATATAGTATAGTAGTAGTATACGTACGCGGCGTTTATATAGTATAGTAGTAGTATACGTACGCGGCGTTGATATAGTATAGTAGTAGTATACGTAGGTACGCGGCGTTGATATAGTATAGTAGTAGTATACGTAGGTACGCGGCGTTGATATAGTATAGTAGTAGTATACGTACGCGGCGTTTATATAGTATAGTAGTAGTATACGTAGGTACGCGGCGTTGATATAGTATAGTAGTAGTATACGTACGCGGCGTTTATATAGTATAGTAGTAGTATACGTAGGTACGCGGCGTTTATATAGTATAGTAGTAGTATACGTAGGTACGCGGCGTTGATATAGTATAGTAGTAGTATACGTAGGTACGCGGCGTTTATATAGTATAGTAGTAGTATACGTAGGTACGCGGCGTTTATATAGTATAGTAGTAGTATACGTAGGTACGCGGCGTTGATATAGTATAGTAGTAGTATACGTACGCGGCGTTTATATAGTATAGTAGTAGTATACGTACGCGGCGTTGATATAGTATAGTAGTAGTATATGTACGCGGCGTTTATATAGTATAGTAGTAGTATACGTACGCGGCGTTGATATAGTATAGTAGTAGTATACGTACGCGGCGTTTATATAGTATAGTAGTAGTATACGTACGCGGCGTTGATATAGTATAGTAGTAGTATATGTACGCGGCGTTGATATAGTATAGTAGTAGTATACGTAGGTACGCGGCGTTGATATAGTATAGTAGTAGTATACGTACGCGGCGTTGATATAGTATAGTAGTAGTATACGTACGCGGCGTTGATATAGTATAGTAGTAGTATACGTACGCGGCGTTGATATAGTATAGTAGTAGTATACGTAGGTACGCGGCGTTGATATAGTATAGTAGTAGTATACGTACGCGGCGTTTATATAGTATAGTAGTAGTATACGTAGGTACGCGGCGTTGATATAGTATAGTAGTAGTATACGTACGCGGCGTTTATATAGTATAGTAGTAGTATACGTACGCGGCGTTGATATAGTATAGTAGTAGTATACGTAGGTACGCGGCGTTGATATAGTATAGTAGTAGTATACGTAGGTACGCGGCGTTGATATAGTATAGTAGTAGTATACGTAGGTACGCGGCGTTGATATAGTATAGTAGTAGTATAGGTACGCGGCGTTTATATAGTATAGTAGTAGTATACGTACGCGGCGTTTATATAGTATAGTAGTAGTATACGTACGCGGCGTTGATATAGTATAGTAGTAGTATACGTAGGTACGCGGCGTTGATATAGTATAGTAGTAGTATACGTAGGTACGCGGCGTTGATATAGTATAGTAGTAGTATACGTACGCGGCGTTTATATAGTATAGTAGTAGTATACGTAGGTACGCGGCGTTGATATAGTATAGTAGTAGTATACGTACGCGGCGTTTATATAGTATAGTAGTAGTATACGTAGGTACGCGGCGTTTATATAGTATAGTAGTAGTATACGTAGGTACGCGGCGTTGATATAGTATAGTAGTAGTATACGTAGGTACGCGGCGTTTATATAGTATAGTAGTAGTATACGTAGGTACGCGGCGTTTATATAGTATAGTAGTAGTATACGTAGGTACGCGGCGTTGATATAGTATAGTAGTAGTATACGTAGGTACGCGGCGTTGATATAGTATAGTAGTAGTATACGTACGCGGCGTTTATATAGTATAGTAGTAGTATACGTAGGTACGCGGCGTTGATATAGTATAGTAGTAGTATACGTACGCGGCGTTTATATAGTATAGTAGTAGTATACGTACGCGGCGTTGATATAGTATAGTAGTAGTATATGTACGCGGCGTTGATATAGTATAGTAGTAGTATACGTAGGTACGCGGCGTTGATATAGTATAGTAGTAGTATACGTACGCGGCGTTGATATAGTATAGTAGTAGTATACGTACGCGGCGTTGATATAGTATAGTAGTAGTATACGTACGCGGCGTTGATATAGTATAGTAGTAGTATATGTACGCGGCGTTGATATAGTATAGTAGTAGTATACGTAGGTACGCGGCGTTGATATAGTATAGTAGTAGTATACGTACGCGGCGTTGATATAGTATAGTAGTAGTATACGTACGCGGCGTTGATATAGTATAGTAGTAGTATACGTACGCGGCGTTGATATAGTATAGTAGTAGTATATGTACGCGGCGTTGATATAGTATAGTAGTAGTATACGTAGGTACGCGGCGTTGATATAGTATAGTAGTAGTATACGTACGCGGCGTTGATATAGTATAGTAGTAGTATACGTACGCGGCGTTGATATAGTATAGTAGTAGTATATGTACGCGGCGTTATATAGTATAGTAGTAGTATACGTACGCGGCGTTGATATAGTATAGTAGTAGTATACGTACGCGGCGTTTATATAGTATAGTAGTAGTATACGTACGCGGCGTTGATATAGTATAGTAGTAGTATATGTACGCGGCGTTGATATAGTATAGTAGTAGTATACGTAGGTACGCGGCGTTGATATAGTATAGTAGTAGTATACGTACGCGGCGTTGATATAGTATAGTAGTAGTATACGTACGCGGCGTTGATATAGTATAGTAGTAGTATACGTACGCGGCGTTGATATAGTATAGTAGTAGTATACGTAGGTACGCGGCGTTGATATAGTATAGTAGTAGTATACGTACGCGGCGTTTATATAGTATAGTAGTAGTATACGTAGGTACGCGGCGTTGATATAGTATAGTAGTAGTATACGTACGCGGCGTTTATATAGTATAGTAGTAGTATACGTACGCGGCGTTGATATAGTATAGTAGTAGTATATGTACGCGGCGTTGATATAGTATAGTAGTAGTATACGTAGGTACGCGGCGTTGATATAGTATAGTAGTAGTATACGTACGCGGCGTTGATATAGTATAGTAGTAGTATACGTACGCGGCGTTGATATAGTATAGTAGTAGTATACGTACGCGGCGTTGATATAGTATAGTAGTAGTATATGTACGCGGCGTTGATATAGTATAGTAGTAGTATACGTACGCGGCGTTGATATAGTATAGTAGTAGTATACGTACGCGGCGTTGATATAGTATAGTAGTAGTATACGTACGCGGCGTTGATATAGTATAGTAGTAGTATATGTACGCGGCGTTGATATAGTATAGTAGTAGTATACGTAGGTACGCGGCGTTGATATAGTATAGTAGTAGTATACGTAGGTACGCGGCGTTGATATAGTATAGTAGTAGTATACGTACGCGGCGTTGATATAGTATAGTAGTAGTATACGTAGGTACGCGGCGTTGATATAGTATAGTAGTAGTATACGTACGCGGCGTTGATATAGTATAGTAGTAGTATATGTACGCGGCGTTGATATAGTATAGTAGTAGTATATGTACGCGGCGTTGATATAGTATAGTAGTAGTATACGTAGGTACGCGGCGTTGATATAGTATAGTAGTAGTATACGTAGGTACGCGGCGTTGATATAGTATAGTAGTAGTATACGTAGGTACGCGGCGTTGATATAGTATAGTAGTAGTATACGTACGCGGCGTTGATATAGTATAGTAGTAGTATACGTACGCGGCGTTGATATAGTATAGTAGTAGTATATGTACGCGGCGTTTATATAGTATAGTAGTAGTATACGTACGCGGCGTTGATATAGTATAGTAGTAGTATACGTACGCGGCGTTTATATAGTATAGTAGTAGTATACGTAGGTACGCGGCGTTGATATAGTATAGTAGTAGTATACGTACGCGGCGTTGATATAGTATAGTAGTAGTATACGTACGCGGCGTTGATATAGTATAGTAGTAGTATACGTACGCGGCGTTGATATAGTATAGTAGTAGTATACGTAGGTACGCGGCGTTGATATAGTATAGTAGTAGTATACGTAGGTACGCGGCGTTGATATAGTATAGTAGTAGTATACGTAGGTACGCGGCGTTGATATAGTATAGTAGTAGTATACGTACGCGGCGTTGATATAGTATAGTAGTAGTATACGTACGCGGCGTTGATATAGTATAGTAGTAGTATACGTACGCGGCGTTGATATAGTATAGTAGTAGTATACGTAGGTACGCGGCGTTGATATAGTATAGTAGTAGTATACGTAGGTACGCGGCGTTGATATAGTATAGTAGTAGTATACGTAGGTACGCGGCGTTGATATAGTATAGTAGTAGTATACGTACGCGGCGTTGATATAGTATAGTAGTAGTATACGTACGCGGCGTTGATATAGTATAGTAGTAGTATACGTACGCGGCGTTTATATAGTATAGTAGTAGTATACGTAGGTACGCGGCGTTGATATAGTATAGTAGTAGTATACGTACGCGGCGTTGATATAGTATAGTAGTAGTATACGTACGCGGCGTTGATATAGTATAGTAGTAGTATACGTACGCGGCGTTGATATAGTATAGTAGTAGTATATGTACGCGGCGTTGATATAGTATGGTAGTAGTATACGTAGGTACGCGGCGTTGATATAGTATAGTAGTAGTATACGTACGCGGCGTTTATATAGTATAGTAGTAGTATACGTACGCGGCGTTGATATAGTATAGTAGTAGTATACGTACGCGGCGATTATATAGTATAGTAGTAGTATATGTACGCGGCGATTATATAGTATAGTAGTAGTATAGGTACGCGGCGTTTATATAGTATAGTAGTAGTATATGTACGCGGCGATTATATAGTATAGTAGTAGTATAGGTACGCGGCGTTTATATAGTATAGTAGTAGTATACGTAGGTACGCGGCGTTGATATAGTATAGTAGTAGTATAGGTACGCGGCGTTGATATAGTATAGTAGTAGTATATGTACGCGGCGATTATATAGTATAGTATATGTACGCGGCGTTGATATAGTATAGTAGTAGTATAGGTACGCGGCGTTTATATAGTATAGTAGTAGTATATGTACGCGGCGTTGATATAGTATGGTAGTAGTATACGTAGGTACGCGGCGTTGATATAGTATAGTAGTAGTATACGTACGCGGCGTTGATATAGTATAGTAGTAGTATACGTACGCGGCGATTATATAGTATAGTAGTAGTATACGTACGCGGCGATTATATAGTATAGTAGTAGTATACGTACGCGGCGATTATATAGTATAGTAGTAGTATAGGTACGCGGCGTTTATATAGTATAGTAGTAGTATATGTACGCGGCGATTATATAGTATAGTAGTAGTATATGTACGCGGCGATTATATAGTATAGTAGTAGTATAGGTACGCGGCGTTTATATAGTATAGTAGTAGTATACGTAGGTACGCGGCGTTGATATAGTATAGTAGTAGTATACGTACGCGGCGATTATATAGTATAGTAGTAGTATATGTACGCGGCGATTATATAGTATAGTAGTAGTATAGGTACGCGGCGTTTATATAGTATAGTAGTAGTATATGTACGCGGCGATTATATAGTATAGTAGTAGTATAGGTACGCGGCGATTATATAGTATAGTAGTAGTATATGTACGCGGCGATTATATAGTATAGTAGTAGTATAGGTACGCGGCGATTATATAGTATAGTAGTAGTATAGGTACGCGGCGTTTATATAGTATAGTAGTAGTATATGTACGCGGCGATTATATAGTATAGTAGTAGTATAGGTACGCGGCGTTTATATAGTATAGTAGTAGTATATGTACGCGGCGATTATATAGTATAGTAGTAGTATAGGTACGCGGCGTTTATATAGTATAGTAGTAGTATATGTACGCGGCGATTATATAGTATAGTAGTAGTATAGGTACGCGGCGATTATATAGTATAGTAGTAGTATAGGTACGCGGCGTTTATATAGTATAGTAGTAGTATATGTACGCGGCGATTATATAGTATAGTAGTAGTATAGGTACGCGGCGTTTATATAGTATAGTAGTAGTATATGTACGCGGCGTTGATATAGTATGGTAGTAGTATACGTAGGTACGCGGCGTTGATATAGTATAGTAGTAGTATACGTACGCGGCGTTGATATAGTATAGTAGTAGTATACGTAGGTACGCGGCGTTGATATAGTATAGTAGTAGTATACGTACGCGGCGATTATATAGTATAGTAGTAGTATATGTACGCGGCGATTATATAGTATAGTAGTAGTATAGGTACGCGGCGTTTATATAGTATAGTAGTAGTATATGTACGCGGCGATTATATAGTATAGTAGTAGTATAGGTACGCGGCGTTTATATAGTATAGTAGTAGTATACGTAGGTACGCGGCGTTGATATAGTATAGTAGTAGTATATGTACGCGGCGATTATATAGTATAGTAGTAGTATATGTACGCGGCGTTGATATAGTATAGTAGTAGTATACGTAGGTACGCGGCGTTGATATAGTATAGTAGTAGTATACGTACGCGGCGATTATATAGTATAGTAGTAGTATACGTACGCGGCGATTATATAGTATAGTAGTAGTATAGGTACGCGGCGTTTATATAGTATAGTAGTAGTATAGGTACGCGGCGTTGATATAGTATGGTAGTAGTATACGTAGGTACGCGGCGTTGATATAGTATAGTAGTAGTATACGTACGCGGCGATTATATAGTATAGTAGTAGTATATGTACGCGGCGATTATATAGTATAGTAGTAGTATAGGTACGCGGCGTTTATATAGTACAGTAGTAGTATATGTACGCGGCGATTATATAGTATAGTAGTAGTATAGGTACGCGGCGTTTATATAGTATAGTAGTAGTATACGTAGGTACGCGGCGTTGATATAGTATAGTAGTAGTATACGTACGCGGCGATTATATAGTATAGTAGTAGTATACGTACGCGGCGATTATATAGTATAGTAGTAGTATAGGTACGCGGCGTTTATATAGTATAGTAGTAGTATAGGTACGCGGCGTTGATATAGTATGGTAGTAGTATACGTAGGTACGCGGCGTTGATATAGTATAGTAGTAGTATACGTACGCGGCGATTATATAGTATAGTAGTAGTATATGTACGCGGCGATTATATAGTATAGTAGTAGTATAGGTACGCGGCGTTTATATAGTATAGTAGTAGTATATGTACGCGGCGATTATATAGTATAGTAGTAGTATAGGTACGCGGCGTTTATATAGTATAGTAGTAGTATACGTAGGTACGCGGCGTTGATATAGTATAGTAGTAGTATACGTACGCGGCGATTATATAGTATAGTAGTAGTATACGTACGCGGCGATTATATAGTATAGTAGTAGTATAGGTACGCGGCGTTTATATAGTATAGTAGTAGTATAGGTACGCGGCGTTGATATAGTATGGTAGTAGTATACGTAGGTACGCGGCGTTGATATAGTATAGTAGTAGTATACGTACGCGGCGTTTATATAGTATAGTAGTAGTATACGTACGCGGCGATTATATAGTATAGTAGTAGTATATGTACGCGGCGATTATATAGTATAGTAGTAGTATATGTACGCGGCGTTGATATAGTATGGTAGTAGTATACGTAGGTACGCGGCGTTGATATAGTTTAGTAGTAGTATACGTACGCGGCGATTATATAGTATAGTAGTAGTATATGTACGCGGCGATTATATAGTATAGTAGTAGTATACGTAGGTACGCGCCGTTGATATAGTATAGTAGTAGTATACGTACGCGGCGTTGATATAGTATAGTAGTAGTATACGTACGCGGCGTTGATATAGTATAGTAGTAGTATACGTACGCGGCGTTGATATAGTATAGTAGTAGTATACGTAGGTACGCGGCGTTGATATAGTATAGTAGTAGTATACGTAGGTACGCGGCGTTGATATAGTATAGTAGTAGTATACGTAGGTACGCGGCGTTGATATAGTATAGTAGTAGTATACGTACGCGGCGTTGATATAGTATAGTAGTAGTATACGTACGCGGCGTTGATATAGTATAGTAGTAGTATACGTACGCGGCGTTGATATAGTATAGTAGTAGTATACGTAGGTACGCGGCGTTGATATAGTATAGTAGTAGTATACGTAGGTACGCGGCGTTGATATAGTATAGTAGTAGTATACGTACGCGGCGTTGATATAGTATAGTAGTAGTATACGTACGCGGCGTTGATATAGTATAGTAGTAGTATACGTACGCGGCGTTTATATAGTATAGTAGTAGTATACGTAGGTACGCGGCGTTGATATAGTATAGTAGTAGTATACGTACGCGGCGTTGATATAGTATAGTAGTAGTATACGTACGCGGCGTTGATATAGTATAGTAGTAGTATACGTACGCGGCGTTGATATAGTATAGTAGTAGTATATGTACGCGGCGTTGATATAGTATGGTAGTAGTATACGTAGGTACGCGGCGTTGATATAGTATAGTAGTAGTATACGTACGCGGCGTTTATATAGTATAGTAGTAGTATACGTACGCGGCGTTGATATAGTATAGTAGTAGTATACGTACGCGGCGATTATATAGTATAGTAGTAGTATATGTACGCGGCGATTATATAGTATAGTAGTAGTATAGGTACGCGGCGTTTATATAGTATAGTAGTAGTATATGTACGCGGCGATTATATAGTATAGTAGTAGTATAGGTACGCGGCGTTTATATAGTATAGTAGTAGTATACGTAGGTACGCGGCGTTGATATAGTATAGTAGTAGTATAGGTACGCGGCGTTGATATAGTATAGTAGTAGTATATGTACGCGGCGATTATATAGTATAGTATATGTACGCGGCGTTGATATAGTATAGTAGTAGTATAGGTACGCGGCGTTTATATAGTATAGTAGTAGTATATGTACGCGGCGTTGATATAGTATGGTAGTAGTATACGTAGGTACGCGGCGTTGATATAGTATAGTAGTAGTATACGTACGCGGCGTTGATATAGTATAGTAGTAGTATACGTACGCGGCGATTATATAGTATAGTAGTAGTATACGTACGCGGCGATTATATAGTATAGTAGTAGTATAGGTACGCGGCGTTTATATAGTATAGTAGTAGTATATGTACGCGGCGATTATATAGTATAGTAGTAGTATATGTACGCGGCGATTATATAGTATAGTAGTAGTATAGGTACGCGGCGTTTATATAGTATAGTAGTAGTATACGTAGGTACGCGGCGTTGATATAGTATAGTAGTAGTATACGTACGCGGCGATTATATAGTATAGTAGTAGTATATGTACGCGGCGATTATATAGTATAGTAGTAGTATAGGTACGCGGCGTTTATATAGTATAGTAGTAGTATATGTACGCGGCGATTATATAGTATAGTAGTAGTATAGGTACGCGGCGATTATATAGTATAGTAGTAGTATAGGTACGCGGCGTTTATATAGTATAGTAGTAGTATATGTACGCGGCGATTATATAGTATAGTAGTAGTATAGGTACGCGGCGTTTATATAGTATAGTAGTAGTATATGTACGCGGCGTTGATATAGTATGGTAGTAGTATACGTAGGTACGCGGCGTTGATATAGTATAGTAGTAGTATACGTACGCGGCGTTGATATAGTATAGTAGTAGTATACGTAGGTACGCGGCGTTGATATAGTATAGTAGTAGTATACGTACGCGGCGATTATATAGTATAGTAGTAGTATATGTACGCGGCGATTATATAGTATAGTAGTAGTATAGGTACGCGGCGTTTATATAGTGTAGTAGTAGTATATGTACGCGGCGATTATATAGTATAGTAGTAGTATAGGTACGCGGCGTTTATATAGTATAGTAGTAGTATACGTAGGTACGCGGCGTTGATATAGTATAGTAGTAGTATATGTACGCGGCGATTATATAGTATAGTAGTAGTATATGTACGCGGCGTTTATATAGTATAGTAGTAGTATAGGTACGCGGCGTTGATATAGTATGGTAGTAGTATACGTAGGTACGCGGCGTTGATATAGTATAGTAGTAGTATACGTACGCGGCGATTATATAGTATAGTAGTAGTATACGTACGCGGCGATTATATAGTATAGTAGTAGTATAGGTACGCGGCGTTTATATAGTATAGTAGTAGTATAGGTACGCGGCGTTGATATAGTATGGTAGTAGTATACGTAGGTACGCGGCGTTGATATAGTATAGTAGTAGTATACGTACGCGGCGATTATATAGTATAGTAGTAGTATATGTACGCGGCGTTGATATAGTATAGTAGTAGTATACGTACGCGGCGATTATATAGTATAGTAGTAGTATATGTACGCGGCGATTATATAGTATAGTAGTAGTATAGGTACGCGGCGTTTATATAGTATAGTAGTAGTATATGTACGCGGCGATTATATAGTATAGTAGTAGTATAGGTACGCGGCGTTTATATAGTATAGTAGTAGTATACGTAGGTACGCGGCGTTGATATAGTATAGTAGTAGTATATGTACGCGGCGATTATATAGTATAGTAGTAGTATATGTACGCGGCGTTGATATAGTATAGTAGTAGTATACGTAGGTACGCGGCGTTGATATAGTATAGTAGTAGTATACGTACGCGGCGATTATATAGTATAGTAGTAGTATACGTACGCGGCGATTATATAGTATAGTAGTAGTATAGGTACGCGGCGTTTATATAGTATAGTAGTAGTATAGGTACGCGGCGTTGATATAGTATGGTAGTAGTATACGTAGGTACGCGGCGTTGATATAGTATAGTAGTAGTATACGTACGCGGCGATTATATAGTATAGTAGTAGTATATGTACGCGGCGATTATATAGTATAGTAGTAGTATAGGTACGCGGCGTTTATATAGTATAGTAGTAGTATATGTACGCGGCGATTATATAGTATAGTAGTAGTATAGGTACGCGGCGTTTATATAGTATAGTAGTAGTATACGTAGGTACGCGGCGTTGATATAGTATAGTAGTAGTATACGTACGCGGCGATTATATAGTATAGTAGTAGTATACGTACGCGGCGATTATATAGTATAGTAGTAGTATAGGTACGCGGCGTTTATATAGTATAGTAGTAGTATAGGTACGCGGCGTTGATATAGTATGGTAGTAGTATACGTAGGTACGCGGCGTTGATATAGTATAGTAGTAGTATACGTACGCGGCGATTATATAGTATAGTAGTAGTATATGTACGCGGCGATTATATAGTATAGTAGTAGTATAGGTACGCGGCGTTTATATAGTATAGTAGTAGTATATGTACGCGGCGATTATATAGTATAGTAGTAGTATAGGTACGCGGCGTTTATATAGTATAGTAGTAGTATACGTAGGTACGCGGCGTTGATATAGTATAGTAGTAGTATACGTACGCGGCGTTTATATAGTATAGTAGTAGTATACGTACGCGGCGATTATATAGTATAGTAGTAGTATATGTACGCGGCGATTATATAGTATAGTAGTAGTATAGGTACGCGGCGTTTATATAGTATAGTAGTAGTATATGTACGCGGCGATTATATAGTATAGTAGTAGTATAGGTACGCGGCGTTTATATAGTATAGTAGTAGTATACGTAGGTACGCGGCGTTGATATAGTATAGTAGTAGTATATGTACGCGGCGATTATATAGTATAGTAGTAGTATATGTACGCGGCGTTGATATAGTATAGTAGTAGTATACGTAGGTACGCGGCGTTGATATAGTATAGTAGTAGTATACGTACGCGGCGATTATATAGTATAGTAGTAGTATACGTACGCGGCGATTATATAGTATAGTAGTAGTATAGGTACGCGGCGTTTATATAGTATAGTAGTAGTATAGGTACGCGGCGTTGATATAGTATGGTAGTAGTATACGTAGGTACGCGGCGTTGATATAGTATAGTAGTAGTATACGTACGCGGCGATTATATAGTATAGTAGTAGTATATGTACGCGGCGTTGATATAGTATAGTAGTAGTATACGTACGCGGCGATTATATAGTATAGTAGTAGTATATGTACGCGGCGATTATATAGTATAGTAGTAGTATAGGTACGCGGCGTTTATATAGTATAGTAGTAGTATATGTACGCGGCGATTATATAGTATAGTAGTAGTATAGGTACGCGGCGTTTATATAGTATAGTAGTAGTATACGTAGGTACGCGGCGTTGATATAGTATAGTAGTAGTATACGTACGCGGCGTTTATATAGTATAGTAGTAGTATACGTACGCGGCGATTATATAGTATAGTAGTAGTATATGTACGCGGCGATTATATAGTATAGTAGTAGTATAGGTACGCGGCGTTTATATAGTATAGTAGTAGTATATGTACGCGGCGATTATATAGTATAGTAGTAGTATAGGTACGCGGCGTTTATATAGTATAGTAGTAGTATACGTAGGTACGCGGCGTTGATATAGTATAGTAGTAGTATATGTACGCGGCGATTATATAGTATAGTAGTAGTATATGTACGCGGCGTTGATATAGTATAGTAGTAGTATACGTAGGTACGCGGCGTTGATATAGTATAGTAGTAGTATACGTACGCGGCGATTATATAGTATAGTAGTAGTATACGTACGCGGCGATTATATAGTATAGTAGTAGTATAGGTACGCGGCGTTTATATAGTATAGTAGTAGTATAGGTACGCGGCGTTGATATAGTATGGTAGTAGTATACGTAGGTACGCGGCGTTGATATAGTATAGTAGTAGTATACGTACGCGGCGATTATATAGTATAGTAGTAGTATATGTACGCGGCGTTGATATAGTATAGTAGTAGTATACGTACGCGGCGATTATATAGTATAGTAGTAGTATATGTACGCGGCGATTATATAGTATAGTAGTAGTATAGGTACGCGGCGTTTATATAGTATAGTAGTAGTATATGTACGCGGCGATTATATAGTATAGTAGTAGTATAGGTACGCGGCGTTTATATAGTATAGTAGTAGTATACGTAGGTACGCGGCGTTGATATAGTATAGTAGTAGTATATGTACGCGGCGATTATATAGTATAGTAGTAGTATATGTACGCGGCGTTGATA
The DNA here is from genome assembly GCA_949358125.1 of Idaea dimidiata. Classification (NCBI taxonomy): domain Eukaryota; kingdom Metazoa; phylum Arthropoda; class Insecta; order Lepidoptera; family Geometridae; genus Idaea; species Idaea dimidiata. Next base: position 29,340,038 of record OX442326.1, read on the forward strand.
TAGTATAGTAGTAGTATACGTAGGTACGCGGCGTTGATATAGTATAGTAGTAGTATACGTACGCGGCGATTATATAGTATAGTAGTAGTATACGTACGCGGCGATTATATAGTATAGTAGTAGTATAGGTACGCGGCGTTTATATAGTATAGTAGTAGTATAGGTACGCGGCGTTGATATAGTATGGTAGTAGTATACGTAGGTACGCGGCGTTGATATAGTATAGTAGTAGTATACGTACGCGGCGATTATATAGTATAGTAGTAGTATATGTACGCGGCGATTATATAGTATAGTAGTAGTATAGGTACGCGGCGTTTATATAGTATAGTAGTAGTATATGTACGCGGCGATTATATAGTATAGTAGTAGTATAGGTACGCGGCGTTTATATAGTATAGTAGTAGTATACGTAGGTACGCGGCGTTGATATAGTATAGTAGTAGTATACGTACGCGGCGATTATATAGTATAGTAGTAGTATACGTACGCGGCGATTATATAGTATAGTAGTAGTATAGGTACGCGGCGTTTATATAGTATAGTAGTAGTATAGGTACGCGGCGTTGATATAGTATGGTAGTAGTATACGTAGGTACGCGGCGTTGATATAGTATAGTAGTAGTATACGTACGCGGCGATTATATAGTATAGTAGTAGTATATGTACGCGGCGATTATATAGTATAGTAGTAGTATAGGTACGCGGCGTTTATATAGTATAGTAGTAGTATATGTACGCGGCGATTATATAGTATAGTAGTAGTATAGGTACGCGGCGTTTATATAGTATAGTAGTAGTATACGTAGGTACGCGGCGTTGATATAGTATAGTAGTAGTATACGTACGCGGCGTTTATATAGTATAGTAGTAGTATACGTACGCGGCGATTATATAGTATAGTAGTAGTATATGTACGCGGCGATTATATAGTATAGTAGTAGTATATGTACGCGGCGTTGATATAGTATGGTAGTAGTATACGTAGGTACGCGGCGTTGATATAGTTTAGTAGTAGTATACGTACGCGGCGATTATATAGTATAGTAGTAGTATATGTACGCGGCGATTATATAGTATAGTAGTAGTATAGGTACGCGGCGTTGATATAGTATAGTAGTAGTATATGTACGCGGCGATTATATAGTATAGTAGTAGTATAGGTACGCGGCGTTTATATAGTATAGTAGTAGTATATGTACGCGGCGTTGATATAGTATGGTAGTAGTATACGTAGGTACGCGGCGTTGATATAGTATAGTAGTAGTATACGTACGCGGCGTTGAGGCGATGCGCGCGGGGCGCGCGGTGCGCGGCGAGTGCCCGCGACGGTACGCGCGCGCCCGCCAGCCGCCACACCGGGTCGCCCGCGTCCGCCCACACCACCCTGACACACGACACACACCAGGTTACATATGTCACAAAGGTACTCCACCAATACTAATTCGACGACGAAAAGACGCTCTATTATTCTGTGGGCGTCTGAATTTGTCATAACGACATATTTTAAACTTTACAATTGACCCAATATACGCATTTTTAATAAATAATGTATAGATAAGGCTACGTTAGCCGATCGTTTATGTTCGTACGGGCTAAGGAACACTTGGTGCGGTTATTTCTTAGATGGATAACCAGATAAGATATACCTTAGATGGATATGGAAATAATAAATAAATAATAATAAGAACAATAAAAATATTATTTAAGCCAACTCAGCTTAAACAGTATAACTAGTATTTAACTAACTCAGCCGAAATAGTATAACATAAAATGTTACCATGATGAGAGTTGCTCGCTGTATATGTACGTCTTCCCGTTGCTGAGAGCTATCATCGGGTTGCCGTCTTCTAACAACGAACAATTCGTTACTGAGACTGAAACAATAGAATAGAACGGAATTAAATAGAATAGAATGAATAGGTTTCTTCTAGACAAGCATGTGCCACCGTCGATCTCATCGTCGCTTCACATCAGGTAAAATTAGTCAAATACTAGCCGATTTGTAATAAATAATATGTAAAAAAATAAGAATAAATAATTAAATATACACACACTATTACCAAAGCTACTCAAATACATACGATGCTACTACTTGTTTAATTTATTACTCTTCAACAGACTCATAAAACATCCTGGTCACGGCACCAAATTGTAACTCCTGCATAGTATAGTCATTGTCAAGGAATTTATGTCAAATTTAGCAATGACAGAAATACGTGACATAAGGCTCTTGGAATGAAAAAAAAACTGGTGGAATACACTGGTAGTGTCTTCGTACGACCAAAACTATTGTAACATAGTCGCAAGGTTGAAAATGGGCTGAGCAGTCGAATAATCGAGTTCCTGCGATCAACGGGAGCCATGTCAGAGCGTCAACATGCGTACCGCACGGGACACTCAACAACTACTCTGGCTCGCCAGGTAATACGTGAGGTTTTGGCTGCAAGAGAGGCAAAACTACAGGTTGCACTAATCAGCTGCGACTTGTCGAAAGCATTTGATGTGGTAGACCATGAGGCCCTGGCTGTAAAGCTACAGCACTACGGAATTGCCGGAATGGCTCTCAATCTTATGCTGAGCTTGATGAGAGACAGATCTCAGGTCGTTGTTGGCGGGGGGGGAAGATTTGTATCAGAGTCTCTAACTTGGACGATGGGCGTTGCCCAAGGATCTTCCATATCGAACATACTTTTCTCCTTGCTGCTTAACGACCTCCCTGTCTCGATAACTGCGGCAGAGGTGTATATGTACGCCGACGATGTAGCTGCGATCGTAACCGCAAATACCCACCAACAGCTCGAGGCAAGGCTTAACAGGGCGGCTGAACAACTGGCGTTTTGGTTTTCGATAAACGGTCTTTCCTTAAATTTGTCAAAGACCAACCTGATGAGGTTCTCCCTTGCCGGACATAGGTCCAAACCTCTTCGTGTGATCGTGGACGGGGTGGAGATTGGCGAGGTGTCCTGCCTGAAGTTTCTTGGCTTCGAGATCGATCGAAGTCTTACTTGGGGAACTCACATTGACAAGCTCTGTGGTAGATTAGGCAGCGCTTGCTTTGCATTGTGCCGAGTTGCCCGAGTGGTTCCTAGTAGCGTGGCTCGCTCGTGTTACTTTGCTACTATCCACTCCTTGTTGCAGTATGGGGCCGAGTTGTGGGGGCGCGCAGCTGATTGGAAGCGGGTTTTCAGGATGCAGAAGCGAGCAATTCGGGCGATTGCGCGAGTAAAACGTGGTACTTCAGCTAGGCCCTTCTTTGAAACGTTAGGTATCCTAACACTGCCTTGCATTGTGGTCATGCAAATTGCTGTATACACAAGAACAAATTTGGACACGTTCAGTAAACAGAATGATGTTCATTATCATAACACGCGGCAGTGTGACCAACTTAGCACTATTCCGAGACGCCTAACTAGGACCGCGAAGCTCGCGCATGTGATGGGTCCAGACGTATATAACAAAATTCCTGGTGACGTGGTTTCGGCACTTAGTTTACACAGTTTTAAAAACAAATTGATGCTATGGTTAGTTAAGAGATCGTTTTACTCAGTAGAAGAATTTTTTGACTATAAAATGTAGCTTAGTATAACGTTGAGAATCAATTTATTGTTATTAATTTTGTAAATTAACATTTAATTTTATATAACATACATTTAATTATTGTTTTCGACTACATAATTTGTTACGATTTAATTTTATTGGCACTACCTTAACTCCTTCTATGAACTGTATGAATAATTTTGACATGTAATGATTAATTACCAATAAATGAGTATTTGAGTATTTGAGTATTTGAGGTAAGAGAACTTAAAAATAACAAAACGCGAATAAGACCAGGGAACAAAACCAAAAAATCCCAGCACATTTTCAATTTATGGGATCGATTCTTACCTCCATTAGCCAATAAGCTCCTAAAGCTGATGGGTTTGAGTTTGGTCGTCGCAGTGGAGAGGTCCCAGGCGATGACGTCAGCCGTCGTCGTCACAGCGACAAGAATGTCGCCCGACAGGTGCAAGCGCGCCGCAGCGCCGCCTATCGCTGTTGATCGATGAAATATACATTACATTTTTATAACAATAATACACTGACGAGGAAACGGGCCCCCGCCTCTGATTTGCTTTCACCGGCCGGTCAGAGCGGAGTCGCGAGAGCAGAAATGCTCGGAGAATGGACACCTCACGTCAGTGATGAGTTGGCCCGCTCCACCGTTGTCTCCTAGGTAAGCGTGCAACATCTTATACCGACCGTCGCTTTCTATCAGGTGATATAGTGGTCAATCGCTTACCTATCAATAAATAAAGAAAAACCTTAGGAACCTAGGATAGTTTAAAATCCAGTGAGGTCTCTCCATCCTTCAGCCTCTCACGCCCCTGTTACCCTCTGGTTTTGCTCGGCTTCATTATGGTGGCCCAGTTTGTGAGTTCGCGAGTCTCCATCTGCCACTTGTACGTGTTTATTAAACTTTGTTTCGGCAGGCACCATAGTATCCTATCCACTACCATCACGTTTCCACAGCCTAAGTAGTTTTACTACTCACCCATAGGCGGCATGGCTCTCCGCACGCTAGGCTTTAGACTCCACGTGTGCAGCGCTCCATCGACGCTAGCGGCCGCGGCCCACCGCGCCGAGCTGCATACGCAACATACAGACGAGCCTGGAACCAAACACCGCATTGTTACGACACACACTGACATATGAACCTACTAGATGCGTTAATAGTATGAAGACCTGAATCGCACTATCAACTTTATGAGATAAGTTCGTCTACAACTCGAGACGAAACATCGTCGTGCAATGGCCTCTAGGGCAAACCACTTGCCCGGTGGAAGATTTTTCTTTTGGAGGTTCATATTATTATATCCAAACATACATCTAAGAAGAAAAAAAAACAATTTTGTATGTTTTATAATGGAACCTGTGTCTAAAATCTGCTACAAAATGTATGACAACATGAATTACTTATTTCCTTTTTTCCCCGTTGCTTTATCTCAACTTTAAATGGATTTGATACAATTCTAAGCGCATAACCAAACAAACGTCATAAAAATCGGTTTAGTCGTGCTCCGTGACTACGAACACAACTTTGTTTTATATAATTAGTGGGATATAAATAGATTGATAACAACTTGGTATCGGTCAACGCGCGGGGAGAACTCCAGGTTCGCTGATCTTTATATACTGTGTATATTTACCTAAATAAGTTTCCCACACCGGGTCATTAGAAGCGGAGTTGTTCGGTATCAGCTGTAGCCGAGAGAGGGCGCCGTAGTGTGTGTTCACTGCTTTGTTTACTACCTGAAAGGGATTATCCGAAAAGTGAACATCATTTTGCATTGTAAGTTAGAGGAGTATTTACGGGGTATTTGGACCAAAACCATCAGGTTTCATCCGGTAATTCCACTTAATGGCTCTTGAATATATAGAGCGATTCACTACCTGTTTCAAATAAAGTTTGATCTATTCAAACCGGTTAATATCTAAACTTGTCTTCTATCATTCACCTCATCTTGTCATATTAGATTTAAGTTATTTATCTTGTTTCTTTTTACTGTAAATTTTTATTTTGGTGTAGCCTCGTACCCATAAGGGGACACCTGTCTCTGTGATTAAGTCATTTGTTGCATAATAGGTCTAAGACTTACAGAATTAAACTATCCATCTATAGTCACCTGTAGCTTCAAATAACCCGCCGCTCTAACGACCGGTCCGAGCGCGGGATCTGACAACGCGGGTGCGGCGGGTGCTACGCCCGCACCCGCAGGGATTAACTATCTATCTACCCACCTGTAGCCTCAGATGTCCGGCCGCTCTAACGACCGGTCCGGCGACGCCGAGCGCGGGCGCCGGCAGCGCGGGCGCGGCGGGTGCGGTCACGGGTGCGGGTGCTACGCCCGCACCCGGCCCCGCACCCGCACCCGCCCCGGGCGACACGCACGTGCGCTTCGCCGCGATCTCCTCCGATCGCGGTCCGGGTAGAGAGCTGCCTAGACGCTTGCGGAGCCGTTGGTCCAGACCGCTGATGAACATAAGTGAAAAAAAGTTACTACCTACTAGCCTTGATTGATGAATAGACTATACAACCCGCGTAGGAGTCTTGGCGGGAACTCGTTGAGGAGATGTGGTGCTAAATTTTCATTTTTGTGAAACCTAGTTCATATGCGTGCAAATTGTTTAATTTCGGGGGCATATTAATCAATTTAGTTTCGTGAAGGTGTACAAGTGGAATGAAAGTGAAAATCGGTGCAAAACATTGACTTAGTGTTGTCTCCAAGGCTCCGTGAAGATTGTTTGTAAATGGCCGCCGTGTTTACAAATGATTCCCTAGACTTGACTTTAACTATGACGACTTGACTGTTTCGATGCAAATAACTTGCATAATATATTAAAATACATGACACTGGCTAATTTCCTAATGGCCATAATCGGTTCACAACCGATAAGAAATAAAAAAAAAAAACCCGCGTCTAAAACGCAAAAATATACTGGAGTTGAGAGACAACTGACTCCTAAACTATGAGCGGAGAGCCTCGATGGAGATCTCGCTCGCACGACATCAGCGCACAGAACGCACCTGCTTATAGTCCAAGGACTGATTGCAGAGAATCACAAAAAAAGAACACTAGTTTTAGCCTATGTGTTATTCCTGGTCCCCAACAAGTCTATTTTTCATTGCGACTTTTACGTGATTGAGTTACAAATATACGCACGTACATACAAACTTTCAGCTTCATAATATTAGTAGGAAATTTCCGCTTTCTACAAATATTAGCTGAGAATTAAAAGGTCTAAGATGTATCATATGTAAAAGACAGTCCCTACCCAGACAGAACAAGATCTACAACAAGAACAAGATATAGTGTAGACGGGCCTGACGCTTGTATCTTTGTATGTTTGTTCGACGATAACTTGAGTATCGTAGCTCCGATCTTCATGAATTTTGGTATGCGCGTAGTTTAGGTCAACAGAATTTATGAGTTCGAAGATGAGCCGGATCGGTAGGGGGGTTGGGGTGATAGGGGGTCGTGAGCTCTCAGTTCGGGGCGGACTCCTAGTCTATTGTTATTTAAAAAAAAATACGAGGGTTGATTTACGGGGGTATCTAACATGCTATAATATGTTGTGACATACGTCTCGTTAATCCTGGTGTTGAGGGAGTGTGCGTGGTTACTGACGTTGGGATGTATGACGATATCATCCCGCACCTCGACCCGTATCCGCGACTTGCTCTGCGACGACGTGCTAAAGCAGTTCTCCCCCCCGCCCCCACCACCGCCCGCGCCTCCGGGAGTCGAGCTCAGAGATTCACTGGAACAGGCAGAGGATTGCAATTAGTATTTATCCGTTTTTGTTATATTTTAAAGTATTTCCTACACTTGGATAACTATACTTACAAGAAATGATTTCCAAAAATTTCGCACCCGACAGGACTTGAACCTGCATCTCAAATTGGAAAAAGGCGTTGGGACGGATCCCCAGAGATGCAGGTTCAAGTCCTGTCGGGTGCGAAATTTTTGGATAGCATGTCTTTAAGTATTATTAGTATTTATGATTTGAGAACCTATCCATCCATCCGTGCTTCGGCTGTTGCTAAGCAGTTGGTCTCGATGTTATCACTGATAGCAGTCGTTAGGCCTTAAAGTTAAAGTATAAACTTATGTGTTTCCGCAATTAGTCCTACTATTGGACCTTTGTGCGTGATTTTAAGCCGTGGGTTTTCTCACGATGTTTTTCTTCATCGTAAGACCGATGTTAATAGCGCACATATTTTTTTCTTAAGAAAAACACATTGGTCGTTAGGCCTTAGGGCCATCTGAAAATTCTAAAACTAGGTGAGAAAACCACTACACGAAAAAGAAAAGAAGGTCTTCTAAGGAAGTGCGGCGGTTAACTGGGGAATGTCATCCCTCTCAAGAGCCCAGGATCTGTTCAAATCCCAAACTATTTGGGGTTGGTTTAGAAGGTAGTTTTTACGAAATTCCCTTTTACGACACTTATGGGAGAAGCGATACCACTTCTGCCAGGGGGCAGGTCGAACTGTGTACACCTACATACACCACAATACGTACTTGGCATCGGCCTGCGTGAGCGGTATGAAGACGGGCGTGATCCGCCGCTTGCCGTCCGACGTGCGCGTCTCGATCTGCCTGTCCACAGGCCGAACTGGCGTGCCGGGAGACTGGACGTACCGTGACACCTGACACACATTTACGAACACTCGTAGTCCCAATATTGCAATATCATTATAGGATCAAGGTAAAATGGCTACCCTACAAACGGAGTTTTCGGCGGAAACGCGTCGAGGAGATGTGTTGCCAAATTTTCATTTTTGTGAAACCTAGTTCAAATGCGTGTAAATTAATAAAACACTTTATTTACCGGTTTTAATCGCGCTTTTGTTCATGATTTTTAAACGAACCGAGCTTTCGCCAACTTTACAGCGTGCAAATGCGTGCAGTTGCGTGTAAATTTAAGATTTGAAATTAAACATATTTGCACAACCAACAACAATACAATCAGTTTACATAATTAAATCTAAAAATGAAAATTATTTATTGACTAAAAACCAAATTAACCTATCAAAATGTCAAAATAATAACAGAATGTCAATAATAAATTAAAACAATAAAATACAAAAATGTATAAATTGTTTAATTTTGTGGGCATATTAATCAATTTAGTTTCGTGAAGGTGTAAAGTGCAATGAAAGTGAAAGTCGGTGAAAAACATGGACTTTAGCGTTGTCTCCAAATCTCCGTGAACAATCTTTGTAAAAAATTGCCACTGTTTTAAACTGATTCCCTCGACTCGACTCTGACTATGATGACTTGACTGTTTCGATGCAAATAACTTGCAAATATTAATTATACTTGACACTGGCAAATGTCCAAATGGAAAAGCCATATTAATAAAGAAGAAATTAGTATATTTTTGAATTACCTGCACTTTATCAGCTTTAGGCGTAACTTCCTCCTTAGCAGCCTCCTTTTTCGCCTCCTGCTTCTCCCGAGCCAGCAATATTTCAGGACACTCAATGAGGAGGTTCGAAGAAATATCGCCTCCGGACTCATTAGCTAAACATTTCCCGTATATCTTCTCGTAGAAGGAGTTCTTCTCATCTATAGTGAGAGGTGTGCCTATTTCTTTGTTCGTGAATTGGATACACGCCACTGTGCCGTCTGAACTGCATGCTAGCAGGTTCAATCCTGAGAAAGAAACGACGATTTACAAGTAACTCCCTTACTTATAAAATATTATTGACACATGATTAAGTTATGTGACGTTTGTCTCTGTCTGTCAACTTTGAAACTTTATGTGACAGTAAAAGACAAACGATGCATAGTTATGCAGCGCATTAATTAGCGTTTCTAAGTAAGGGGGTTAGAAACAATTAACTCCGGCATCGGAGACTATGTCGCTTTGAGCACTCTGCTTAAGTAGGCTGCTAAGATTTTGTTTTGCATCGAATCGAATCAAATCAAATTTTATCGAATCTAATACTGGCTTTGATACTGCGTATAGGTTGTGTACGGTTCTCTGGACCTTCCTATACGTAGTACCTGAAGCCTGCATTCGTTGCTTCCTCGTAGAGCGTACGGTTTCCTGGACTTCTATGAGAAGCTCGTACTCACTCTTACGACACCCTGTCGGTAGTAAACTCCCTTCGTCCCTCAACCGTAGTTTCTCTACCTCCTCCCCCCTCACCGGTAAACCCCTGCGCTACAACTCTATTTTAAGGAGAACCAACAGCTACATAACAATATAACATAAAGATCTAAAAAACGGAGAGCCAATTAGAGGTTCCCATGAATAGAAATAACATATAAATGACAGTGTGTGAAGTCAACACGCTACAAAAGATTTATAAAGTAACAATTTACCTATAAAGGAAAAATATATAATTATAACAATAAAGTGATCCGGACTTTGAATTTGATATTGTTTTTGCTGTTATACCTACCATCGGAACTCCAAGAGAGATCGAGCACGCTGTCATTGAAGAGATCGTGTACGACACACAGCGGCCGCTTCAGTGACGTCAGCCAGATGCTGAGCGCGCGGTCACGTGACCCGACAGCAGCGCAGCAACACTTCTTGCCTTCCTTCACGAATATGTTGTTGTTGAAGCGCTGACGGGAAACACATTACGGGTTAAGGTTATAGAAGACTAGAAGGCGTTAGTCCCGATTTTGTGGAAATATCGAGATCAAACGCAACCCACGTTACTTCTCGATGATGGAGCTTTTTATTGGTGAAACTGGTACTCGTTACACGTAACACGTTGTGTAGTTCATGTTTAGTTATTATAATAAATTATATGTATGACGGAGGGAGTCCTCCATTATCGTTAAAATTATGGGTGACGTCAGCACGATTTTCGGTAGTTTTTTCGGTAGTTGGTAATTTTACCAACTTTGTCGTCATCATGACAACTCATGGTTACAGAGCAAACCAGAGTAGCTGCAGAGAGTTCCGCTCGGTCCGACGTCTAGCGCCAGACTGACCCCTGCTCGGTCGGGCGACCGTATTTATAGTAATTTTGCTCGGAAACATTTTAACTTTGAAATTTCGTTAAAAACTTTAAAATGTGTTACTATTGATTTTATTAAATTCTAAATTGATTTATTAGCTTGTTTTTAGCTGTTTAAATTATCAAAACAATAGTTTGTGATTTGAAAAGTAACGGTTTATTTAAAAATCATAATCATTTCACAGTTTTTACAAGAATATCAGTTTTAATAATTTGAAGTTTAGTTTTTTATTATAATCGCAAACGCGAAAGTTTGTATGTATGTGAGGTTGTTACTCTTTCACGCAAAAACCACTGAACCGATTGCGATGAAACTTGGAATATAGGTAGCTGGGGACCTGGATTAACACATAGGCTACTTTTTATCCCGATTTTCCGCGGGGCGCAGCTAGTAATAAATAATTTGATTTGAAAGATTTTGAAATTGCTCAGAACCAATTTCAAAATCTTTCAAATCAAATTCAGTCGCAGTCATAACAAACAAACAAACAATATATTAGTATGTAGTACAGAAATGAAATTACATAATTAACTAAGTTCAAACTAAGCTAAGTTATATGATTACTATTTACATACTGAGAGGCCTTTATAAAATACTAGCTGCGCCCTGCGGTTTTACCCGCGTAAGTCCCGTTCCCGTATAAAAATAGCCTATGTGTTATTCCAGGTCTCCACCTATATTCCAAGTTTCATCGCAATCGCTTCAGTAGTTTTTGCGTGAAAGAGTAACAAAGTCATATACATACAACGAAATTTCGCGTTTATAGCATTAGTAAGATTTAGCTACATCACTGTACAGCCGAGCTACTGAGCACTTGTAACATAGCCTAATTATTATTTCTTATCGGTTGGAACCGATTATGGCCATTAGGAAATTAGCCAGTGTCAAGTATTATTAACATATTTTGCAAGTTATTTGCATCGAAACAGTCAAGTCGTCTTAGTTAAAGTCAAGTCTAGGGAATCATTTGCAAACACGGCGGCCATTTACAAAGATTGTTCACGGAGCTTTGGAGACAACACTAAGTCCATGTAACATAGCCTAATATAAACTTACAGCACACGTGACCGCCTTCCGGTGTCCAACGAAGTCCTTGTCGCACCTCCAGCCGTCCCGCTCCACCACCTGCGCGGTGGGCCCCCCGCCGTTCATCGCGTGCGCAGACAGCACGTACTGCCCGTCCGGGGACCAGGATAGTCTGAGCACGTGGGTCGTACCTGCGGGAGTATATACATATTGCTCCACATTACACAGCGCACAGCGCTAGCCCCAAACTAAGTACTAGGCTTGTAACTGGGTACTAGAAAACGGATATACTACATATTATACGATTTTAATCTTACATGGTTGTTTTTACTACTAAAATTACTTAATAACTGGGTATTTAGTGGTTATATAATAACGGTTAATTAAACATATTATATACCTATTTGCAGATGACTGGCCGGTGTTGATGTCAGTGTGTTTGCGTTTTTGTGAAAGTACCTTCACCCGTGAGAGTACCTGCATGTAGCTATATCTCGATATTGTTACTCAATTTATCTGATAGTTTAAGTGTTTTTAATTAATTAATATAATTGGTGTATACCGTATTAATTTAACAAATAAAATTAATAAATAAATAAAATAAAAATACCTCGTTATTAAATAATTTTAATACTACATATTATTTATATTTTCTTTGTAAATACATGCATATGATACATAGAAAGCACTCAGACCATTCAGAACAAATACTTATTGTTAACTTGCACCCAGAGGGAATCGAATCGAAAAATATGGAGTGTTTTACCAATTCAAAAGTTAGGTGTTCTTAACACTTTGAAATCTGTGAGGTTAAAACGTTATGGTTTAATTAACCCATTGGCTGAAGTTTATCAACGCAAAAACACAAATTGTTGATTCAACACATTACATGTGTCAAGCTCTTTGACTGCTGAAAATACAAGTGTTAAGTGCGGATAGCACACGCGACGCGTGCTTTCTTCCAGCTACGCTGAGAACCCATCTACTTTATATACGCGGATCAATGAATGTAATGGCTGTGCGAGAGTAACACAGACCCTGTGTATTTGTCCTATTTTTTTGTCGGGCCAAACAAACAACGTGTAAGAGTTAGATATAACGAACGTATTAGTTTGAGTACAATTATATATTTTAGAGCCCTGCCCAGTATTCCACAAGTAGGCATCCTATAACTCTAGTTTTTATAATATTTACCTCCACATTCTTCAAATGGTTCTGTGATAATTGTTTCTGGTGCCCAATCAGCAGTCTTCCACACCCTCAATGATTTATCATCTGATTGAGATGCCAAGTATTTGCCAACCTGAAATATTTTAAACAACTTTTCTCAATGGAAGCCTTTGTTACCATGCTAGATCACCTTTCATTAAAAATTTCCATGAATTTGACTGTTAGCAGATATTCTTAGGAAATATAAAAATCTCGTGGGAATATCTGGATAAAATACTTTACATCCAGCTGTGGTATCATCTAATTAGCATCCATCGCTACTAGTTGCTATTTACTGTCAAAAAACATACAAAAAACGTATTCTACATTGCTGATTTGAAGTAATCACCAGTAACAACTATGTTACGTCAAAGCAGCAATCTATTGCAACTTAGCAACTGCTAGCGGTGGATGCTAATTACATGATACCACAGCAGATGTAGGTATAGGTTATCAGGTGTAGGTTATTTAGGAGTAACATAGGCTACTGCTCTCTATTTGTGGAACAATTGAAATGGATAGATCGGGTGGAATTTCTATAGTAAAACTAGCTGCAACCCGCAGTTTCACCCGCGTAAGTCCGATCCTGTGAGAATAGCTGGATCTAAAGTAACTGACGTTACACCTGATAATTTAGTTTTCTATCAGTGAAAGATTTTTTAAAATATCCTGTGGTTTGGAAGTTTATTTGTAACAAACAAACAAACAAATGTTGCCAAATGCAAATGCAAAGCGGTGCAAAGCAAATGGTAATGAAATTGTGAACCACCTGAGCCAGTCAATAAGCTGCAAAGCTTGACCGGCAGAAGGCGCTGAAACCAAGCCTTAGTTGGTAAACAATTAGCAAAGAGAGAATTATATCATGACACGTGATGCCTGTGTAGCTCAGTGGTTAGAGCAGTCGCCTGGTTAGCGAAAAGACGCAGGTTCGAATCCTGTCATAGGGATTTTTTGGAAATTTATTTCCTTACTAAAATATTTCTAAATGTTGCCTCTTTATAATATTAGTATAGAAGAGCTGCAGCTATATGATACTAATATCTTAACTATTACTAACTACATAATACTAACTACTACTAATTACTAACTACTAACTATATCTTATCTTAACTATTGTTAAGATTACTTACTGGATCCCATGCCACTCCTTTCACCAATCCAGTGTGACCATTTAACACACACACCATTTCTGGAAACTTTTCCGCATTCCAAATTATGATTGTGTTGTCCACACTACAGCTTGCCAGCCATTTGTCTAAGGGTGACCATGCTAAGTCTAGAACATCGCCTGAAAATAAATAAAAAATGTTAATAATTTTAAAAACCTGAGCTAGGAATCTTACTCACATTATGAATGCAAAAGTTTGTATGTATGTATGTATGTGACTTTGTTACTCTTTCACGCAAAAACTACTGAACCAATTGCGATGAAACTTGGAATATAGGTAGCTACCGGGAATAACACAGAATTACGCGAGTGAAACCGCAGGAGCAGATAGTTAGAATATAAAGCAGCTCATTGTATTTCCATTTTCATAAGATTTTTAGAGGATGTGAAAGATTATTTGTTGATTTCATTGATTTTTGTAGCAAAATCTAACAGATTAAGATTGTAGATGAATAACCTGAGTTACTTAGGCATTATAAGGATGTATTGATGGCCATTTAAAAATATTTGAATAAGGCCATGTTTCATCATTTTAAATTTTCGTTTTTTTTTTAAATAATTAATTATGGTAAGCATTTCCTTGGCAAAATGCTTCTGTGCTTACAAACAGCCATTTAAATGCTGCAGATGCTTTCTATTACATTTTTCATTTGATGCCCTATGTTTGATCTGGGTAAAAGAAGCATTTTAAAAGATAAATTACTTAACTCTATGTATGTTTCAATAGTTATGAGGTTATATTCCACGATTGGAATTATTTGTACCTGGTCTGGGTGTCTTTCTATGTATAATATGTATTTACAAAAAAAAAGTATAAGGTGTAGTATACCCATTGTCTCATAGTACAAGCCTAGCGCTTAGTTTGCGCTGTGTGTAATGTATTTATTTATTATTGGAAAGAATTATTTATGCCCCAGCATTATATGCAGGACTTCTCTCCCCACTAAGAGGTTATTCAAAGCAAATACTAGTAGAACCAAAAACACTAACACTGATGCCATTAGATTAACTGGATTTTAAGTTGTTTCTTCTTGGTTGTTGAAAAGATGTACAGTTCAAATCTCGTTTGGTGTTGACCAAGTTTAAAGTTTTTGCAGATGTATATCTCCTTTCAAATATTTCTACTAGTAGGACCTTACCTGCATGGCCTCTCAATGTCGCCAGACACCGCCAGGTCTCAGTCTTTAATTTGCCGGCCGCTCCAGCCCCAGCCGCTACACTAAGCCCCCACACCATGACCAGTCTATCATCACCTCCCGATGCTAAGTATTTGCCTCCATTACTCCACCGCACACAATTTACGCAGGCTATAAGTTAAATGAGGTGATGAATATTAATAATTACTTATTGTTCATAGATTGTTATTTAAAAGAACTAGATTAGGTTAACCATTTGATTAGCATTGGATCGAAAGTTCATATTGCTTTATTGAAAATAGGTAGGAATATTGTGATTGAAGTTGAATTGTTACTGGTCTCATAAAGACACTAACCTAAGTGATTATCCATTTGACAAAGCATTTTAGGCACATTTGGGTCCACTTCAACCGTCTCATATAAAACAGAGTTTAGGTTCCAAACTACGACCCGGCCAGAGTCCCCGCCTTGACCGCCGGTTGCGAAACGTTTCCCCGTGGGGTGTATGTCCACCGAAAATATAGGTTTATCTGAAAAAATATGCAAATTATGATCACAACAAAATCGACACCTTCGTTTAGGTTTTTCATCGCTGCAAACACCTTACCATCATGATTTACCCAACTGGGTTTTAATAGCTTCATTGAAGTGATTATTTGTGTATTTAAAAGTTAACAAAACACTCTAAATAGCGAAATACAGCAACAAATGCACTTTTATTTATTTTAGAAGGCATCAAGACAATGACGTTTTGTTGACAGATAATTACCGCCGCCGCCCGGCATTTTGGAAAAGTTGAAAACTTAGTATTTTTATATTGGTATTTTTCGCAGAATAATAAAATTAGCACAGGAAAATCTTTACAAATTGAAAAATAAATTCATGAAGACGTATTTTTATTATTGCAATAAATGTAAATTTAACTTCAGGATTAGTTCAGACGAAAGAAAACGTTCAAGTTGTATAAATAAAGTGCTGCCACCTAGTGTCAAATTGCAAAAAAAACCGGATGAGTGCTCGACCTTAGAAAGGGATGTGAAGGGAGAGTTTTGGCGGGAATGCGCTGAGGAGATGTGTTGCTAAATTTTCATTTTTGTGAAACTTAGTTCAAATGCGTGTAAATTGTTTAATTTCGGGGGCATATTAATCAATTTAGTTTCGTGAAGGTGTACAAGTGAAAATTAAAGTGAAAATCGGTGCAAATCATGGACTTTAGCTTAATGTTCTCTCCAAAGCTCCGTGAACAAACATTGTAAAAAATGGCCTCCTTTTTACAATGATTCCCTTGACTTGACTTTAACTATGACGACTTGACTGTTTCGTTCGATGCAAATAACCTGCAATTATTGATAATACTTGACACTGGCAAATGTCCGAAAGGACAAGCTATTTTAAAGAAGAAAAAGATGTGAAGGGAAATAGTTAGTTTGCCGTCACTGTCATGAAAATGTTCATCGACCGAAACGCAAATTGATGAGTCTTGGCGGGAACTCGTTGAGGAGATGTGGTGCTAAATTTTCATTTTTGTGAAACCTAGTTCATATGCGTGCAAATTGTTTAATTTCGGGGGCATATTAATCAATTTAGTTTCGTGAAGGTGTACAAGTGGAATGAAAGTGAAAATCGATGCAAAACATTAACTTAGTGTTGTCTCCAAGGCTCCGTGAAGATTGTTTGTAAATGGCCGCCGTGTTTACAAATTATTCCCTAGACTTGACTTTAACTATGTATGACGACTTGACTGTTTCGATGCAAATAACTTGCATAATATATTAGAATACATGACACTGGCTAATTTCCTAATGGCCATAATCGGTTCACAACCGATAAGAAATAAATAACGCAAATTGATACAAACAAAAAACAAAAAAGATATGCGAAACATGCGTGCGGTTTCTGTAGCTTTTTGATTTTATTTAACAAATTAAAACTGTGAAACGAGTTATGAGAGGTGCTGAGACTCTAATTCCGGCTCGCTTTTTGACCCTCCTAAGCCACCTTTGCGTGGTCTCAACGCTACTATGGGACAGCCACCAGACGGTCCGCTTCTGTTTACCGAGCCACTTCCACGAGCATTATCTCCAGATATATCACAACCGGTAAGATAAATTGCCATAGAAACAAGTATTAGAATCTCTACTATCCTTCTATATAGGCCTTTGTTTGCTTTGTGTTACGATGTAATGTCAACTTCCTCATAAAATGAAGAGCCGGACTTCGCTTGATTCCTACCAAAACGTGACCTAAAATCAACAAATTTGATTCCAATTAGCATTTCATCATTTACGCAACTCAGGCTTATTGTAGAAATCTCTTCGCCTAACAAATTGCATTGAATTTCGCATCCTCATGTATAGTTCCAAGTAGTTTCGTATTTGTATTGCTACCAAGGCCTCACTCGTTAAAATTAGACCTTTCCCGCGCTGCTGCACGTATTTTGTGCCTGATTATTATCTGAGAGCAAAAGTAACTAGGTAATCATTTTTGTGATATTTTGTCTTGCACTCTGCTTTTTTAGGGTTTCGTAGTCAACAACAAACCCTTATAGTTTCGTCATGTCCGTCCGTCCACGGCTTTGCTCAGAGACGGTTATTATTTAATTGAGAAATACTTAGTAAGACTTATGTACCAAATTTGAGGTCTATTTATGACGAGCCTGCCAACAATTACATATGGACATTGTTAACATAAGTAGGGGATTTCCTATAGTCTCATTTAATCTTTATTTTTGTAAGTATTTTGCCAAACAATAAGGCACAAAACCTATGTAAAGAATGAATGATGTAATCAAATGATTCAAGTACTCTTCTAGGTGATCAAATCTATACTTTCTATGTACTGATGATACAGCCAAAGCTGAAGTACTAGTAAATTTGAAATAAAATGTACATGAAATAAAATAAAATTCTAATAAATGAATGATATTTTTTGAAACACTGTTCTCCATTTCTAATCTGAGCTTTCACAATAGCCACACAAGCTAATTATAGTTGATGTAACTTTTTGTCCAATCTACTCACTACCAATGAAGTCTTTGACAGCAATATAGCTCTAAGAGAGGAAGGCTATTGTTCTTTGTTTTTTAGCACCAGTATTAAAGTGTATACCTGTTATAAATAACACAATACCAATGTTTAGACTTTGTTTATGAGAATTTCATTGTTGCTGTAATACTTAGCAAAGTTAAACAGACCTACAGCTGAATAACTACAGAAACATCATTTAAAGTCATTTACCTCCATAAAATATTACTTCAAATTAAAAAACAAACTAGTTAGTATATTACCTACCTAATCTTGATTTAAATATTGACTCTTCAAACATTTCATAAAGTAAAGTATCAGCTACCTACATGAAATATTTTTAAAGGAAAAATTCATCTTCAAACATTCACTTGCGGCGAGATTTGGACTCGCGTCCCTGGATCAATATTCTAGTGCCTATACCGCTCGCAAGTTCCCCAATATTTCTAGTAAATATGCCTTGAGCAATAAAAACAAATTTACGAGCTACCTACTTATTAATTTGAGATAATACAATTTGTATGTACCCACTTATGCCAACATTAGTTAATGCATAAGTTATGTAAACTCAAGAGGTAGGCAAGTAAATTTGCCTTTGTATTAAAGTCATAATTATAGGTATACTATAAATACAGGTCTTACAAATACTAAGACATGTATGTATAGGTAAACACTTTGTGTAACTTTAAATGTAGTTAGTTTTTGATACAAAAGAACTTAGGTGGATGTCATAAAAGGTTATCTGAGGGATTTGGGAAATACTAGCAAACCCGGACCCTGTGTAATCTGCTTGCTCCCAAGGAGGGCAATATTTTTACAGCCTGTCTGACACCAAGTAATATTGCCAAATCTAGTTTCTGTAGTGTGGTTAATTATGACTTACTAAAACTGAGCCAACCCCAAATAATTTGGGGTGTTAGCGGACCCTGGGATCTCAAGAGGTCAAAAGTCAAAATAGTTTATTTCCTTTAGATTCTTGTACAATAAATGCACATAATCACTTGGCTACGTCTTAGGTTTATTGATTTTAGTGTGGCTTCGGAACGCGCCCTCCGATGAGAAGAAGCCACAAGAAACTCATGGGGTTTTTTTTTGTGATCATGTGTTAAATTACAATCGTCATAATACAGATATTATCTATAATTCGAACAGGAGCAATCAATAAATTATTTTTAAATGAATGATTTTTTAAATTAAGATATGACTACGTATCATAGTACGCCTTTTTACACAATTTATGTTTAATATATTTTTTTAATCTTGTGATGGACATGCCTCATACGTCTTTAGGTAGTTTATCCCGGGAACATCGCTCTGATGAGAGGACACTAGCTTAGAAATGAGAATGGCCAGAGTTTTACCCTCCAGTCTAAATCCCCTCTGGTTAGATAAGTAATAAATAAATTATCGGTTTATTTGTGTGTCATCATCTTGCGATCAGTCCAGCGACTATGAGCAGATGTGTTGATCGAAGTTTGGGCAGGTGTAGAGGAGCCCCTCATCAGAAGCACCTCCATTATGCTATAGAATCATTGTATAGACCGTCTGGTTGAAGGATATGTTGTCTCTCTAATTAAAGGTTTATTAATTATTAATGGTAAATTAATTTATCTATTTATTCTTGTATTGATCGAAAGCAAGGAAGATCTTGCTTTCGATCAATACATGAATGAGAATCGACTTGTGCTTGTTGGAGTTTTAATTTTAGACTTGGAGAAAACTCCGAGCGGTCTAGCTAGCGTAATGAACTCTTCAGCGCCCCATTTGGGCCCTTAAGTCGCAGGCTTCTGCATTTTTTTGGGAGCTCGCTAAGAGAATTCGATTCATTGTTGACACCTACCGTCTGAGCAGCTAGTAGAAGCGAAAGCTTGCTACCAAACTCTGCTATACTTTCGCCAGCTTTAAACGAGTAGTTATTCGTAGAGTACCTTCGTCAGTTTGTTATAACTTTATATTTTCTTATGTAAAGAAGAAAAAAACACGTTTTTCTCTCATTTCTAAGAGGACTTGCGGCCTGCCTCAACATCCATTTTAATACATTTTCAAAACACGGTCTTCGCGGTTCAAGTTTTTTTACACACAGTGTGCACTGCGCGTTTCTGGCCGTGGTGTCTGGCGAGTGGCGACCGTACCTAGGAGTAAAACGAGGATTTCTCTGACACGTGTTTTAGTCGTTTGTGCTACAATAAAGTATATATATTTTCAATGAAGTTTAACATAGATATTTTAATAAGTCTTTGACCTGCTTTACCAGTGCGACCAATCTCTGTTTCTTATAGGCGATGTACTTGTGTAATGATCATGATGAGATAAGCCGCTACAAAGTGTAGTCGGAGCGTGCATGGTCAGCCAATTGTCTTTCAAATCAAAATGGGTTCATGTGAAGTCAACTGCTAAGGATAACTATAGTGACAACTAGTATAGAAGTAAGAAACGCTAAAAACACTAGAATGCTCCGGTAGCAGCTTGTCTCATCAGCATCACTCACACTCACAATCGTATTGCCAAACTGACTCGTCCGTACTGACCCGTGCCGTGCGTTACTAAGGAAGTGATTGCTTTAGCAATAAGACACTTCAGTATATCTCCATAAAAACTACACAGATCATAAAAAGCCTTGCACTGCAGGTGTACAGCAGTATAATGTACCTATAAGCTCGCGCGCGCCGATATCCGCAAGCCCTCATTGAAATTTAGCATTTTTAGTTTTAATTTTTTATCTGTAAACATCTCACAGCAGCGTTATCTAGCCTCATTGTAAGCTACCAAGTTTGTTTTATGGTGATGACACAACGGATATATTCATCATCATCATCATCTCAGCCCTTAACCGTCCACTGCTGAACATAGGCCTCCCCCATACGACGCCACAAATAGCGATCGCGATCATCCAACGACCGCTACAATGTCGGTCCACTGAGTAGGTGGGCTTCTAACACTCCGTTTCGCATTACATCTTGGTCGCCACTCGAGGACGGATATAATACCTTTATTTATTAATCTTTTCAAAACACATACACATTATATACAGAGAGAAACCCAGACCAAAAACAAATATTTATTTTTATTTCACCTAACAAATCGGCAAACACATTAGCATACAAGTTCAAGGCGACCCAGTCTCGTAGAGACGTCAGATAGTAAGACACACAAGCAACGCAGCACTGTCTACTACTATGAAACCACTATAACGTTATTTCAACGGGCTTGCGACTATCATGCATAACAGTACGCTCCCCATTCTTTGATAAGCGGTTGTGCTTACGCTCGATTCTGATTGACATCTTAAATAAATAAATCCGCGTAATTATCCCGCTTAAAATGAATAGAGAACACGGTGAGAAAAAGGTGCGTTGTTTTGTCTTTTTATTTATGAAAAAGCTTAATAAAATAGTTTTTATTAAGCTTTAATATAAGATTTATTTCACTAATATGGTTGTTGAAACGGTAAATTTGTGACGCTCTATTGAGTTTTGTGGTCTGTCAAAAGTCCAGAAATTAATATTATTCAGTAAGTAAATAAATATCATGACAAATACAAGTTTAAAGATAAACAGCGGATATACATTTGCCTATTTTATTATTAGCAGTCAGTAGGTCATTCGGGTTCCTATTGTCACACAAATATGCAGTCTTATCTATCAGCTTTTAATGTTGTTTTTCATGTGTGTAAAGTTGTTACCTACTTTATTTATAGTTTTCTTTGTTAGTCTGGTCGTTTGCACGTGTGTTATAGTTGTTTGTTAGAGGTTATGATGTGGAATGCAGGGAGCGATGTGCTGTTGTGCTTATACTTTCTTGTTCGTTATACCGGAACGTTAAAGGCTTAATTGTTTGTATAGAGCTTTTTTGTTTTAAAAAGTGTTGTTTTGGATATTAAATTGATACTACCTATAGGTACCTATAAAATAACGTAGGCACGTACTGTAAACTGCAAACTTAAAAAATATTTTTATTGCGTCGATGTTTTAAAGTAAAATCCACTACAATAATAACTTAAAAATACGTCAAATAAAATTCTAATGACTGAAAGTATTACCTATAAAATAACGTGGGGACGTAGGTACTTACTCTTAACTACAAAATTGAAAAAATATTTTAAGTCGCGTCAGTTTTCTCTACTAGCTGCGCCCTGCGGTTTCACCCGCGTAAGTCCCGATCCCGCGGGATTATCGGGATAAAGGCAGCCTATGTGTTATTCCAGGTTTCCAGCTACCTATATTCCAAGTATCATGGTAATCGGTTCAGTGGTTTTTACGTGATTAAGTATCAAACACACATACACATAAATACATACATACACACATACTCACTAACTTTCAGCTTTATAATATTAGTAGGATATTTATTTTTTAACTAAGAACTACTACAAATATAATTTTAAATTGTATACTTCGTTTTCATTCAAGTGCTGACTGAGCTATGATATATCAACGCACAACCTAAACCACTGGTGCTGAGACATGAAATTGGGGGGTGTGTTAATTGTGATTCACGCAGTAAACTTCTTCTACGGAAAAACCACAAGATACAACTAGTGTAAGCAATAATAATGTAGTTAAATAGGTATATTGCATTAATTATATTATTACCTCAGTCAGTCAAGTTTAGTCCATAGTCCATACAGAAAAGGATAGGTACCGTCAATATATTAACTGCGTCCTTCTTTACATTATTATTAGGTACTTTACAAGTTGTATGCAGTCAAAGTGTAATAAAAAAATCAATTGTCTAGCTATCACGGTTCATGAGTTACAGCCTGGTGACCCACAGAAACAGACAGACGGACAGCGAAGTCTCAGAAAAAAGCCCCCGTTTTTATCCTTCTGGTTTCCTAACAAAGCTGTCTTTGAAACGAAGGTATAAGTCAAACACAATATTTACCGGTTTTTACTCTCCTTTAATAGGCTGGTTTGCAATAACGGTTCCTAAACATGTTTAAGCTGTTAAACGTGTTTAAAATCTGTCAAAATTTCAAGAACTGTCAATGTGTGGCAACATATTATCAATCGTCCTCTTAATGCAATAGAGTCCAATGTTCGATTTCCCATAAATTATTTTAAAATTGATTTAGTTCAATATATTTTTAAATTGTTTATGCAAGTCGCCCTTAATAACGGCATTATTACTAAATACCGAGCTTTCGCTAACTTTACAGTTAGCTTTTTCAAGGTTGACTGTAAGTAAGACCCAGTAAATATTGTGTTTTATTTATTATGCAAAATCGCGATAGCCTTAGACAAAATTACGAAAGGTACTTACCTAAGTATTTTAAGTAGACTTACCGCCGCACTTAGAGGCATTTGATGGCATAACTTAAACGTGGTTTAGTCATCCATTAGGTGTCTGAAGATGGAACAGATGGAACAACCTTTGTCCTATTCTACTCCTGAGACAGAACGTTAGACTTCTTCTTTTCGTGTAAAGTATGGTTCACCTAGTGTTAAGAGTTTTCATCTCGCTCTAAGGCCTCTAACTTTACCTAACGACTGCTATCAGAGATAACAACCGGGACCAATTGCTGAACGTTCCCACCTTCCGAAGCACGGAAGAGAATATGATTCCTTTGCCGCACACGTTATCGGTCCCCCTATCCAAGTAATTGTCACGCGAAGCGTTGCTTAACCCGCAGAATATTCAAGATCAGCAGGTGTAGCAAACATCAGACTAGGTACCTTATTTTATTTTCAACCTTGAGACGATATTTATCAGTAATTAATTAACTAATTGCTAATGGTCGCGCGTCAAATGAATGCAAGTATTGTAAATCATACAATTAGATAAACAAACAGTTATTGTAGTACTTATGTCGCATAGTGATTACTGACCGACTGAGATAAAATTATGAAGGACACGAAGAAAACGAACTTTGTAGGTAGGTACGTCACTAATTACGATCATGTATTTATCTAATCCATGGGGAAATACAACTACGCCGTTTTCTCTCGTTTGAGATGTCAAATGCTAGCTTTCAGAGCCCTTAGTGTGAGTTTTGATAGTTTATCGTCTCGATGAAACTGGCAGTTTATTTCCATACTATATATTAGTTATTTATTTAACTTCGATTCTACAGTCAATTCAATACAATATGACTTTTAATTAATACACTAAACTTAGACCAAATTGAATGTTCATTTTATATTTTGCCCAAGCATCGCGTGCATGTGTATGTATTTTGTAATAGTTCATAACAGTTAGCGCTAGGGGCGCTGATGAAAATGTATGGAAATAAACTGTCAGTTTCCTTGAGACGATAAACTATCAAAACTCATACTAAGGGCTCAGAATGTCCGTCTTGTCAAATGCTAGCCTTTGACATCACTTGATGATTTGACCTTATCTCTCGTTGATGTCCTAGAAGGGGTTTGGGGATCTTCTGCTTATCATTGTACATATATTGGCTCTCCTAAAACGAATTATCTTTTTTCTTTAAACTAAGCTAGAGCAAGTCAAAAAGGCTTCTTCGTTTCGTTTAGTGGTGTGGGTGTGGCTTACCTAGCCTAGTTTTAGCAATGAGACGGTTTAGACTTATTTTCAGAATGTCCGTCTTGTTTTGAGTTTTGTCACTCCACAATTTCAATGTTTCGCGAATATTCATCTAGGTATATATTTATCTAATGCCTCGAACCCATTAGGCGACACGTGTCCCCGGAGACATCGGGCGTCTTCGCGAGACGTTGCCAGACCTCGCTCCAGGCATGACCGTCAGGATTATGTGGACGGGGATAAGACATCGGGCGTGTGTTGCGATTAGAGGATTTGATCCCGGTCGATTTTTATAATACCGGGATTTCGGGTTTATCAACAGTTAATCCCGGGATTGTATTGGTAATAAAAAGCGGTAACAAAAAGAAAGTAAAACATCAAAATCAACCTTTTATTTTTAATCTTCAAAAACAAAACAAAATTATAATTTCTTCTAATAATTCTTCTGAGAAAATCCCGAGATTCGATGAATTTAATCCCGAAAATTTCAGGAACTAAAAATGACCGGATCCCGAAGCCCGGGATCCCGGGATCGAATCCTCTAGTAGCGATGTCTCCGGGGACACAAGTCACCTACTGGGAACGAGGCTTGTGGTCATCTACATTTAATGCTGAATTTATTATGGATTTTCGTCTTGGATGATAGAATTTGCGCGTGCGCACAATATCAGTACAGACGATACGTTTGTTTTGTAATCATCACTAAATCAACTCGTGTGTGTGTATCATAATAATTTTAAACAATGTAAATTTTGTACTTGCCTCCAAATTCCCGTAATATAATAGTCTGAAATTTCTTTTCAATTTAATAACAGCATCATTACAATTGCAAATGAACTTCAAACAAAACGAAAATCGAAGCCGTGGTCACGTGATTTTGCCCACAGAATAAATAATAGTACTTTGGCCTACGCATTGCACTGAAGTCACTAACATTTCTTACTAATATTACAAATGCGCAAGTTTCTAAGCAAGTTAGTTGCAAATATTACTGAATCGATTGCGATGAAATTAGCTTTGTAGGAATAACACCAGAACTGATAGACAATAATAATTTTATCAGGATAACCGAAATCGCATTGCCAACTAGTTAACGTGGGGTTTACATTACGAAACTAATGGCTAATGGTTTAGAGTAATTTCACAAAAAAAAGTTGCGTAAACATAGCAATTGCACTACCTATTTATTTGATATATTGCTTCCAGGCGTCCAGTACCGCTGCGAGACAGCTTTTATGATATTGACTCTATAATACATGCCACTCGTTTCGAAATGTAAATATCGCTTAAAATCCAATGTAGTTAATGCATGTTCGCAGATTGGTAGCTGGATTCTCAACGACCATAGCGTTCATTGTTGTGGAGCTTACTACCTTCATGTCAGGACTCACCATGTTCTCATCAACTGTCTCCCTTATTTGTATCCTTTTATTTCTTTATTGAGCTTCTTAAATACCCATAATAGAAATAGTTTGTCATCTGCTGCAAAAAAATGGTGTTCCACGCATAACTCTTCGAAAAAAAGTGACTGGAAAAAGTCATGCCTTTTGCTCTATGGGACCACCTACTATTCTGTATTTAGAAGAAGTAAAATATCTTGTAGAAAGGCTTTTTGCTATGGCAGAGAAACAATATACAAACGAATTTTTCAATTTTTTTTTAAGTCATATTGATATGTCTATACTTCGGTTCATGATTGGGGATTCCAAAACTAAAGCAGTCCATAATTAGGTGGTCTTTGAGTTTCCTATGTCCATCATAGATACAAATTTTAGCGATTTTCAAATAAGATTTGCCAATAAAGTAATAACTTTATGCATATATTTGTATCATTGGTAGATAAAGCATCCAGTACTACAATGATTTTGCCCAAGTTTTGTCAAAATCAGCAGAAAGTATGGACGGAATTGTTAAAAGAGGTGAAACATTAGTCTTATAGTGTCCATAACTGGTGCATTTACCGTATATGAAATAAAATAAAAAAAACAAACAAACATAAACACAACGCAAGGCCGACACTGAGCTGGATTCGAACCATGCCTCTCAAAGTCGACACGCACGTTTTTGTTGTAGATGTATTTTTCAATTTCTATGAACGCCCAGTGCAGGACAAGCACTTTAAGCACAAATAAAATAGAACTTTCTATAGATTAAACACTACTCGATTAATTAGGCGAGTCCACTATGCCAGTTCATTAAAAAATCCTGGTGTAAAATGGAAATAGTTCACTAGGTTAGCCTGTCTGCCTGACAGACTTGCAACCTTTAGCATGAATTGAGTTTCTTTTAATTCTTCTTTTCGTGTGGTGTGGCTCACCTAGTGGTAGACTTTTCAGGTCGTCCTAAGGCCTCTAACTTGACTTAACGACTGCTATCAGAGATAACAACCGGAACTAACTGCTTAACGTGCCTTCCGAAGCACGTTAAGCAGTTGTTCGAATGTTAAACTTCAATATATACGTCCGTTACAACTCCTTGCTTGTACCATATCAAGTAAATAGTTGAAAATTAAAAATACAAAAAAATAAAACACTTTATTTATCCGGTTGAATCGCGTCTTTATTCATTGTTTTAAACGAACCGAGCTTTCGCCAACTTTACGTTGGCTTTTTCAAGGTTGACAAAGCCAGACAAAGACAAATATAAATAAAGTGTTTTATTATGCAAAATCGCGAAAACCATAGAAGAAATTAATACAAAACAACCTTATCAACTAACCAATTTCAATGTAACTTACCTGAACACCACTCAGCTATCGCCTGCCACGGATCCGCGACCATAGCTCTAATATACTTCATGATCGACAGCTGGCTCTGTAACTGGTATTGGTGGATATTCGCCACGTGTACCGTATTACCGTTCACTGTCAACTTTGTGGTGTCGCTGTTAACTCTCTGTACGGCTAGGTGGTGAATAATTGGTCACATGTGCCGAATCCAGTTGCTTATTAACTTGTGGTGTCGCTGTTAAGTCTGCATGACTAGGTGGTGAATGTGACTGGTATTCAATTGGTTATATGTGCTGAAATGCGGTTTATTGTGTATGAATGTGATTGATTAAAATTATTACTATGGCTAAGTAATGTATTTATCAGTTTTTGATTTTAACGTCTATAATACAAATGTATGTATAAATGCGGGTGTAACATTAGAAAAAATATCATTCATTATATGTGGTTGTGCTTGCATAATGCATGTTTGTGTAATTTGTAATTAAATGCATTTCTTATATATCCGTTGTTTATGTTTATGTCTATTTCAAACATATTTTCCTCTTTTTCTTGCGAACTTGTAGTATGTAGATTAAAAAAACAGTTCAATTTTTTATATAATCGTTATTTCTATGAATAAAGTTCTTTTTTTTGTATAACTGTGTACATAAACCAAAATATGGTGGGTATGGTAATTAATGGCAGATATTTTATGGTTTTATGGCGTAAACATATGTTTGTAATAATGGCATTATCCAGGGAAACAGTTGACTACGTTTGTATGGAGAAAGAGTATCCTCTGTTATCAGAGCAACACTTCAGTATGTAAATCAAGAAAGTGGAAGTGGAAAATGGACTCGACGGCGTCGCCTTCAAATGCTTGCAAATTAAAGCTATGGTTGGAACCGCGCAGCTTATTCCTTTGCGCAATGGGATTTCGATGTCGATTACGACTGAAGATGCGCGGTTTGGCCGCAGATATTTACTTGCTCGATTTGATTTTTAAGCAAATTTCTGTCAGAAATTTTAAAAGGGAAGGTCTAAATATATCAGTTTCCAACAAAATATTTCCAGACAACCAATGAACACCAGCAGCTAACGACGTCTAACGAGTACCGAGCATCATGGTCACTGTACTTGGTGCTCGCTGGAGTGGTCACCACTCTCGGCTCGTCTCTACCAGTCGGATACAACATCGGAGTGGTCAACACGCCTGCTCAGGTCAGTACAGTAGCCGGCAGCTAACGACGTCTAACGAGTACCGAGCAACTTGGGCGCTGTACTCGCTACTAGGTATTCTACCGCTGTGATGAATTCAATTGTCAAATTCAAATGACATTTGCAACAATTATTACGTATTCTTCCCACGTTTTTATGCAATTAACTAGCAGGTTAGTACAGTAGTCAGCAACTAACGACGTCTAACGAGTACCGAGCAACTTGGTCAGTCTTTGGAGTTGACATGATTTGTCATGATGATCGAGTAAAGAAAAGACGACGTATTGAAGTAATCATTCTGCTTCAGTCGGGTGTAATTCTGAATGTCGACGCTCGCGCTGCTCGCGCTGGTAAATTTACTAGTATCACATTAGTAACGTTTATAAAAACAATGCATTTGAACCGAATTATTTTTTAAGAAAGTAGACGTCAAGTAATTCGGTACATTAAATTCAGATAGAAATATTATATGTCCATGATGTGTTTTTGTTGTAAACAAAATGAAAGAACAATGAACTATAAAAATGTAGGTACTTTCTATTATTCTATTGTAGCATTTTCTATCGCCTCATATTGAGCTGCATAAATGATTACCTACACTGATAAAATGAAAAGAAAATCACAAATTAAAAATTAAAAAACCGACTTAAAAAAGAACAACAAATTATTTAAAAATTTAAAAACCACCAAAAAAAAAAGAATTGATAGAAAAGACCAAAATAACCTCTACATACAGCGCCACCGACTAATTAATCTGTTTTATCATCTGACGCCGGGCAGCCAAACTAAGTACAATATGGAACCAGCCAGTAAAACTGCCCGACTTCAGATGATAAAACAGATTAATTAGTCGGTGGCGCTGTATGTAGAGGTTATTTTGGTCTTTTTTATCATTTTTTTTTTGGTGGTTTTTAAATTTTTAAATAATTTTTTGTTCTTTTTTTAAGTCGGTTTTTTAATTTTTAAATTATTATTTTATTTAACCCTTTTTAGTACCTACCTACCTACTTTCGACTGCCAAATAAATTAACTATACCTATTGTTACCGTAATTTTAATTATTGAGGAGTTTGCTGATGAGAAGGTGGTTTTAGGTGGCCCATCAATCTGTACTTAGTTCTTTAGGGGTCTATTCTTTTTGGTAGAAGTCCAAAAAGGAGTAACTTATTACATTCTGGGAAGCTATCCTGTCCATCATTCCGAAGATACTCATCAGATCCAGACTAAATTTTTATGGGACCACCACGGGGCTTCCACCTTTCCATTAAAAAAAGAACCATCTCAATCGGTCAAGCCACCTTCGAGTAATCGGTGAACAAGTGAATTGAATACAGGTTTTTGGGGAGCATTCCCGGTGCTCACTTCGAAGATCCTCATCAGATCCTCACCAAATTTTTATGGGACCACCTCGAGGCTTCCACCTTTCCATTAAAAAAAGAACCATCTTAATCGGTCAAGCCACCTTCGAGTAATGGGTGAAAAAACCTAAAAAAAAAAAAAAATACGCGTCGAATTGAGAACCTCCTCCTTTTTTGAAGTCGGTTAAAAACGTAAGCCCTACTTAAATATTGATTTTGTTTTGTTTTCATTGTTGTTACATAAATTACGTTAGCGGCAGTCGGAGGATCGAGACAAAGCCAAGAAACGATTTATAACTCATTTATTGACTTTTATCCTAAAACTATTTTACATAATTACTTATAATACATTAACCTAAGGTGAGACCTAATCGAAGTTGGATATAGGAATGCTCGATACAATATGACGATTGACGGTACGCGGCTACTGCTATCGAGCTCACTGCAATTCAGCACTTTTCGCCTGTGATTATTGCGACATACAAAGTGGCGTGACTTCGCTTGGACGATGGATCGCTTTTACTTTTTATTTACTTATGTACCTACTTACTATATTTGGTTTTGTTCTGTTTTGTATTTTTTGCTGTGTGCTTGTCCTAATAAATATATTTCTATTCTATTCTATTATTTGTAGAGGGCTGGGTTGTAATACATATATTGTATGTGTTGTTATAGCAAAAAATATATTAAGTATCTTTTGAAAAATAAACTGTCTAGCTATCATGGTTCATGACATATAGCCTGGTGAGAGACAAACAGGCGGACGAACAATGGAGGCTTAGTAGAAAAGTCCCATTTTTACCCTTTGGGTACAGAACCCTAGGATGTTCGCGGACGAGACTCTGACTTACCTACTCTACTACTTAATGAATAGTAAAATTTCTTCCCAATTCCAGGTGATAAAATCGTTCTGCAACGAGAGTCTGATCTCTCGATACGACTTACACCTGGACTCACGATGGCTGGACGTGGTTTGGTCGTCTGTGGTCTCCATCTTCATAGTCGGAGGATGTACCGGGTCTGTGCTCGGAGCTGTGCTGGCTGACAAGCTGGGCAGGTGAGTGCAGTCGGTGGCTTCTTTCTGCAGGCTTACACCTGGACTTACGATGGCTGGACGTGATGTGCTCGTCTGTGGTATCTATCTTCATAGTCGGAGGATGTACCGGGTCTGTGTTGGCTGACAGGCTGGGCAGGTGAGTGCAGTTTGTAGCTTCATTCTGCAGACTTACACCTGGACTCGCGGTAGCTGGACGTGGTGGTCAAAATGATCAAGTCTGGATTTCAACGCTCTTCAAACCGGCCAAGTTTGTTCTCAATTAGAGTCTCGCAAACTCCTATCGCCCCAATCAGTCGAGCAAATTACAGTGAAGGATAAAACGAGGGACTGCAGGATAGATAAACTTGATTTTACCCAACACACCTATAAAGTTGACATGAATAAAAGGATTTCATCTATTGAGCGTTTATGCTCTATCTAAAAGTGTTTACTCACACGATTCGATATTGACATCGTGTGAATAACAATGTTAGAAGAAATGTTTACATAATATTCTAATTCAGTCACAAAATACAGAAAAAAAACAACAACACAAAACACTACACACACAGTCAATCAAATAAACCGCCCCTGATCGTACGGACGCTGGCAGCATTGCCTCTTTGTATGGCAATGGCTATCCTTTGCATCAGGTAAGTTCCGGAGCGGTAGTTAAGTCCTCGACCTCTAAGACAGTGACCCAATTTTCTCTTAAAAGCAATTGCCACCCCCAACTACCCACTGTCTCGACTGCAATAATAATCTTATGGAATTCAAAAAAAACATTGATCAATGTTGTACGTTTGTTTACAATCAGAAAGCCAGCGACAATAATGACAAGCGTGCTATCTCTATGCGGCGCTGTGCTGTTCGCTTCGTGCCGTGAAGCGAACTCCGTCGAGATGTTGCTCATTGGACGGCTTCTGGTCGGACTGTCCGGAGGTATGACTAATATTAAGGCCTCTGTCAA
The DNA here is from genome assembly GCA_949358125.1 of Idaea dimidiata. Lineage (NCBI taxonomy): Eukaryota > Metazoa > Arthropoda > Insecta > Lepidoptera > Geometridae > Idaea > Idaea dimidiata. The sequence continues at coordinate 29,371,906 of OX442326.1, forward strand.
GTATTGCGGACTATTTAAAGACAATTCCTTGCTTTGCAATTTGAAGACGTTACACAGAAAGGAACAACGGTGCATAGGAAAAATAAAATCAAGATAATTGGGAGCTACATCTTAACGTTGTATTTATATGCAAATAGAAAAATAAAAGCCGGTCATTTGCAAGGAATCTGGTAGAAGTCACTACGTGACACTATGAGACACATTCTGAGTGAATGCAATTCTCGATTGGTGCAAGCGAAAAGACAAATTTCTACGACTTTGTTAGTAGGATTGCAGGTTCAAATCCTGTCGATGCGGAATTTTGGACACCATTTTTTTCAAAAAACTAGTCTAAACCTGCGCGATTTAAACCATAGCGTTAATTTGCATGCATTTGAAGCAGGGACCGCAAAACACCGCTTTGGAGTTAATTCTATCGAACCCAAACCCCTTTGCTCAGCTTACCATCTGGATAAGGTGACCATCTTCATTGGGTAACCTACCTACACCACTATTGATATGGTAACCCAATCATTGTCTTTCCCAGGCGAAAGGCTTACACGTTTTATTACGGAAACCTTATTGATGGGGTAGCCCTTTGATAGACTTTCTAATGGGTTACCTTTCCCCCGCCCCTTACGATTTTTTTATGCATCTCGCCTCGGTTGTGACATGTTTTCCCTCTAATAATATTATGGTTAAGTACCTAGGTATTTTAAAGATTCTTCAGCAGGTACAACGTTAAAAACACACAGTCACATTTAACTTTTATTAATCAAGTAAAATTGTTGGAGTACCTTTGCGAAATCATACTATAGCATGTAATATTAATAAATTTGACATCATTGATACTAACTCTATAGTTAGTAAACATGTTTATATGACAAAAGGTAGATATTAATACCTTAATAATTGTATTAAAATTTAAAATACAGCTTGCTTTCTTATTTTTTTAATATTTCAGTCAAGAACTTGGTTAATAACCAAACTGTCTCTATTGAGCAGGATGACATTAAATTAAATTATGACATTTTATTTGAAGGCGACGCCGTCGAGTTCTACTGTCATTGAAACCGGTAGCTCAAGAGACCTCGCATTCAGTGACAGCTCAACTCGACGGTGCCGGCTTCAAATTATTTATTTATTTATTTCAAAAACAACTACAGCTATTTTACAGGATCACCCAATGCAATAGAGTAGGTAAAAAGCATGCAAATGCATACAAATTAACACTGTCGTTTTGACCGCGCAGCTTATTCCTTTGCGCAGTGGGATTTCGATGCCGATTACGAAGGAAGATGCGCGGTTGTCCTGCAGATTATTTTTGAAAAAAAAAAAAACAATTCTTATTTTCGTTTTCAGGTCTAACAACAAGCATAGTGCCGATGTATTTGACAGAATTGGCCCCTCAGAGCCTGACCGGCCCTATGGGAACGTTTTGCCCAATGGGGGTGAATGTGGGGGTGTTTGTTGGTCAGATTATGGGACTAAACTTCTTGTTAGGTAAGTCAATTAAAAAACACCGGTTAAGTGAGAGTTGAAATTGCGCGCTGATGGTTGCTCTATAATAAAAAAAATCACGTTTGTTGCTCTACTTATTTTTTTTTTGTTATTTTAAATGTTTGTTAAATGTATTTGTATTTTGACGACCTCTGTAGCGCGTCGGGCGAACGCTTGGTTGCAATACAGAAGGTTGCGGGTTCGATTCCCGCTGGGATATATTTACACTTAAAAATAAACATTTGTATCTGGTCTGGGTGTATTTCTATGTATAATATGTATGTATTTACAAAAGAAAAATAATTATGTATAGTATATCCGTTGTCTAGTCACCGTAACACAAGCTTAGCAGCTTACCATGGGGCTAGATGGCGCTGTGTATATGTCACAGAATTTATTTATTATTATTATTATTTATTTATTTATTATGGCGGCAACAGAAATTCTTTATCTGTGAAAATTTCAACTGTCTAGCTATCACGGTTCCTGCAGCGGAGTCTTAGTAATGGATAGTAATAAGGTCCCGTTTTTACCCATTGTGTACGGAATCCTAAAACGGGTTCTCTATGTTTTATATTCAACGTAATCAAAATAAGAAGAATTTATTGTTCAAACTATGTAGGTACATTGGTCTTAAATATGTACTATATTAGTGCACAGTCTACTCATTTCGAGCATACAATCGCAGAGGACAAAAGACTAGAACTGAAAAAATATAATTATATCAATTCTAGATGAGCGTGTTACATCTTAGACCTTTACATCACTTACCAAAAGGTGAAGCTATGGCCAAACGCTCAAATGCACCAATCGTGTAAATGAAAAAAAAAGCGTAATTGTTAAAAAAAATTGTTTGATCGATCGATCGTTAGTTTTGAATTTTTTTATGAAGAATGATCATTGTTAAAATATTAATAAATGAATATTGCACGACATTGCACATAGCGCAATATCGCCCTAAACTAAGCCTAGGCTTGTAGTATGGGTACTAGACAACAGATTAACTACACATTATACTTCTTTATTGTCAATACGTACATAGTATACTATAAATTATATAAATAGATTGTATTTTTGTTTTTTTCTTTCAGGTGGAGCAAACCAGTGGCCATATTTGTTATCTGTATATGCTCTGCTAGTCGTTGTCTGTATACCTGTGCTGTGTATATTGCCTGAGAGCCCCAAGTATTTGTATATTGTTAAGAGAAATGAAGAAACTGCTATCAAAGGTAAATTCGTTTTGTATGGAGTTTTGTTGGCAACGAGTTGAAGAGATGTGTTCTTACATAAACCCAAACCTAGTTAAAATGCGTGTAAATTGTTTAATTTCGGGTGCATATTAATCAATTTAGTTTCGTGAAGGTGTACAAGTGCAATGAAAGTGAAAATCTGTGCAAAAAATGAACTTTAGCGTTGTCTCGGAAGCTCGCGTGAACCGTCAATGTAAAGACCCACCATTTAAAATTTTTACTTGAAATTTTCCTCTTTTTTTCACAAATATTTTCTAAGTCTTTTTTTCACAAAAGTCCTAGTTGTCCTTTTAGGAAATTGTCCTTTTCGGAAGTTGTCCTTTTAGGAAGATGTCCTTTTAGGAAGTAGTCCTTCTCAGCCTGAGGGTTTACAATAACTTCCTTGACTTGACTTTTGCTATGACGACTTGACTGTTTTGATGCAAATTGCAAAAAATAATAATACTTGTCACTGGCTACTTTCCAAATGGCTATAATCAGTTCACAAACGATAAGATAAATGCTTACTAGATGGCGTTACTTGTATGAAGCTCTGAATCGCACATACAACATTCTTACTTTTGTTATTTCTTTTTACAGAACTTAGCCGCCTTCGTGGCGTTTCCCCCAGCCTTCTAACCGAGGATATAGACCTCCTGAAAGAGGAACAAAGAGTGGCTTGCGAAGGGTCTAGCGAGCAAAGCTGGGGCATGGCACGAGTGTTGTTAGATAGGAGGTTGCGACTGCCTTTGTTGCTCGTCTGTTCTATGCAAGCTGGGCAACAGACTAGCGGGATTAATGCGGTATGTTACTTGTTGTCTGACTGTATATTGAGTGCATACTGTAGACTGTATACTGACTGAGTGTAGCGAGCGAAGCCGGGGCATGATACGAGCGATATTAAGAGGTTGTTATTGGTTTTTTTTTCGAATTTTGAAAAAAGTTTCCTAGAATGTTTGGAAACGATATTATTTACAATGAATAACATATATCTCAATTTTAATATTAAAAAATATACAACCTACTTATTTATTTTTTTGTTTTAATACGTGTGCGTGAAGTCACTGACGTAAACAAAATTTCAACTTTTAAAGATATTCGTTATAATTGTGGGCACGCTCTGAGTGCGCAATGGTCATTCCGCTGCATTTTATCTTTTTGCCAAATGTAGAGCATTTGGCAGTCTTAGGCTGGTATCCATAGTGCGTACTTTGACTTTGCTCAGACTGAGCTTAGCAAGAACTAAGCATTAACTTTGAATTGGAATTTATAGACAAAATTATTTTTGTAATATACGAATAAAATAAAAATAACTTCATATTCATCATCATAACAGAGAGCGAAGTTTAGGTTTTATTTTAAATTTCGACTTTACCAAGCAAAAACTTTGGATAGTTGCTAAGGTCCGTTTATAAATATCTAAAATGGTTTTAAGTCAAAGTTTTTGCTTAGCAAAGTCAAAGTACGGACTATAGATTTCAGCTTTAATGTTTGAAAGTGGGGGCCGTTTAATCGTTATCATCCTCAGGAAAATTTCGGAATATGTTTTTATCGCTTAAGTCATATTTACTAGAAATATTTAAAAGGCAAAATTCATAATAAAACACTTTATTTATCCGGGTTCATCGCGTTTTTATTCATTGTTCTAAACGCTGGCTTTAACGTTGGCTTTTTCAGTCAACCTTGACAAAGCCAACTGTAAAGTCGTCGAAAGCTCGGTTCGTTTAGAACAATGAATAAAAACGCGATAAACCCGGATAAATAAAGTGTTTTATTATGCAAAATCGCGAAAACCATAGAAGAAATTAGGAAAAATTCATCTTCAAAAATTCTGAATCATTTTCTGAAGCTGCAATTTTCTTTTGGAATACCCTCAGGTGTTCTACTACTCGCAAACGATATTCGAGTCGTCCGGTCTGAGCGCTGCGAGCGCACAGTACGCGACCATCTGCTGCGGCGCCATCAACGTGGTGACGGCGGTCGCCATGCTGCGGCTGCTGCCGCGCGCCGGCCGCCGCCCGCTGCTGCTGACGTCACTGGCCGGCGCCGTCGCCACGCTCGCCACACTCGCCGCCGCCATCTCCACCAGCGTCAGTTGTACTATAACACCTTTATCTTGTACTAGCTGCGCCCCAAACTGGATGCGAGAAGCCGAAAATAGATGCATGAATGAATGTATACACACTTTATTGCACCAGAAACATAAATTAACAAATGTTACAAAGAGACAAACAAACGAATAGATCTAGGTGGCGTGCAATTGGAGAGGCGTATGTCCAGCAGTGGACTGCAACAGGCTGATGATGATGATGATGAGCTGCGCCCCGCTAAGTCCCGTTCCCGCGGGAATATCGGGAAAAAATGTAGCGTGTGTGTTATTCCCGGTATCCAACTACTTTATTCCAAGTTTCATCGCAATCGGTTCAGTAGTTTTTGCGTGAAAGATGCACAAATTCACGTACGTACATACTTACATACGTACAAACTTTCGCGTTTATAATATTAATAAGATAGTATGATATAAAAAATAATCCTCAGTGGTCACGGTATCACGCGTGAACGGCTGGACCGATTTTGCTGATTATTTTTTGCTGTATTTGTTATGTATGATCAGGAGAAAGATCAAATGAAATAAGAAACGGGACTTACGCAGGTGAAACCGCCGCGCGCAGCAGTAATAAATAAATATTGCTCGACATTACATGAATGAATGAATGTCATTTATTTGTTCGAAATATGGTTACAAAGATGAAACTGCGGGGCGCTGCTAGTATAATAACAATAGAAACAGCAGCTCGCAGTCATATAGTCGTGTGTGTGTTACAGGCTGTAGTCAGCTGGATGCCGTACGTGTGTACGGTGGCCGTGTTTCTTTACGTGCTGAGCTACGGGTTCGGGCTCGGCCCTCTACCGTACTTCATTGCTTCAGGTACCTACAGTGTGTGTGTGTTACAGACCGTACTAACAGCTGAATACAGAAATGTTTTTTTTCCGTGTAACTAGTTTTTTTTTTCAGTCAAATAATGTATGAGGAATGACCATTGTTCTTTAGAAGTCAACCAATCAAAAATAATGACCTATACTTTACTTCTCTGTACCCGTAGTGTGAGTTTTTTCGTAAAAAAAACGCGAACGTGATGGTTAAGTTGACGCGTAAATTGTATGGAAACTCAAAAAGCGCTCCTAGCGGACGATATCGAAGTTACCATCACGTTCGCGTTTTATTTTACGAAAAACTCACACTACGGGTACAGTTATTACTATGAAGTTCGTTTTATTTTATTCGTGTATTACTTTATTATTTCGACTATAAATAAATAAATTCTATGACCAAACACACAGCGCCATCTAGCCCCATGGTAAGACCAGATAACGGATATACTACTTATATTTATTTTTCTTCTGTAAATACATACATATTATTTACATTGAAATACACCCAGACCAGATACAAATATTTATTTTTAAACATAAATATTTGCACCCAGCGGGAATCGAACCCGCAACCTTCTGTATTGCAGCCAAACGTTCGCCCGACGCGCCACAGAGGTCATCAAACAATAAATTCCAATTCAAAGTTTATGCTTTGTTTTTGCTAAGCTCAGTCTGAGCAAAGTGAAAGTACGCACTATATAGATTTCAGCCTAAGAGTCCTTCTAGGTGAGATTTCAACTTCATATTTTTCTGTATCTCTTACCGCCCTTTAAGCCTGCAGAATCCACAAGGGGGCGTTACCGGCTACTTTGGAAAAGGCTGATCTAAATATTAACAAAGTTTGTGTGTTTTTCCAGAGATATTCGAAGTGGGTCCCCGTCCGGCGGGCATGGCGTGGGGATCGCTGTCCAACTGGGCGGGGAACTTCCTCGTGGGGATGTTGTTCCCCACGATGAGGGAGACGATAGGATTCTACTCGTTCCTCGTCTTCGCCGCCGTTACTGCGGCGTTGTTTGTGTTTCAGAAGTCAGTGAAATATTATTTTTACTAATCTTAGAAATAATTTTAGCAAGGAAATATATTTCCAGAAAATCCCCATGACAGGATTCGAACCTGCGTCCTTTCGCTAACCAGGCGACTGCTCTAACCACTGAGCTACACAGGAATCACGTGTCCTGATATAATTTCTCGGCCATATCTACTTGCCAATTGACGCAACCACAAACACATTGCTATTCATATTATAAAGCTGAAAGTTTGTGAGTATGTGTCTATGTATGTATGTGTGTTTGTTACTCAATCATAGAAAAACCGCTGAACCGATTGCGATGAAACTTGGAATATATGTAGCTGGAGACCTGGAATAACACATAGGCTACTTTTTATCCCGATATTCCCGCGGGGACGGGACTTACGCAGGTGAAACCGCGGGGTGCTGCTAGTAATGTTATAAACGCGAAAGTTTGTATGTATATATGTGACTTTGATACTCTTTTACGCAAAAATTACTGAACCGATTGCAATGAAACTTAGAATATAAGTAGCTGGATACCGGGAATAACACATAGGCTACTTTTTATCCCGATATTCCCGCGGGGACGGGACTTACGCGGGTGAAACCGCGTGGTGCTGCTAGTAATATTATAAACGCGAAAGTTTGTATGTATATATGTGACTTTGATACTCTTTTACGCAAAAATTACTGAACCGATTGCAATGAAACTTAGAATATAAGTAGCTGGATACCGGGAATAACACATAGGCTACTTTTTATCCCGATATTCCCGCGGGGACGGGACTTACGCGGGTGAAACCGCGGGGCGCAGCTAGTATCACATAAAGGAAATATTTATTTGTTTGTATGTCACTAATATGAAGCTACATAGTCGAAGAGTAATATTGGGTATAATTTACGCAGGTGAATAATATATATAAAGCCTATGTTACTCCTCGAAAATTTGCTATCTATTGGTGAAGAAATTTTTGAAATCAGTTCCGTTGCTTGGGATTATATTATCTAATTAATTACAAACAAACATACAAATAAATCTTTCTTTGTAATATGATAATAGACATTTTTCATTTTAATCGCGTGATTTTCAGAGATCTGTAAAATCCCGAAACATTGAGCTTTGAAACAATGCAAAATATTACAAACACCAAGCGATTAAAATCGAAAACTGAGTTTAATTTCTTTCCAACATCGCGAAAATAGAAGAAAGATCTAATACCATTTTTGTTCCAGAATGTACTTCCCAGAAACCCGCGGCAAGACGCCGAGTCAAGTGACTGCGCTCTGCAGTCGCGGCTTCCAGTCTCGGCCGCTCGCGCCGTGTTCCACATACATGGAGGATGACTACGGCCCGCCCCCGTCGCGGACTGACGTCTGAAGTCGTTGGGTACTGTTTGCTTGGTGCTTGGTATTCATTGGCCTTTTCATCTAATCTTAGATGGTTTCTAGATAGATCTAAATTAATGACTATAAAGCCAATTGACAGCTCATACTGCGAATTTTTTTACAAAACACAATTCATCGTTGCGGGCAGGGGGTGTGGTAATAATCACACTTTGTGATTGGTCGATGCGTTACCTATTTATACATAAACTTTTGCGATTGGTTGATGCGTTACCTATCTATGCTTAGACTCTTTGTGATTGGCTGTTCTAGCACGAGAATGCTGCTAAAAAATGGTACTATTTTTCGTAATGGAGGAATGCTTATGAGCAGTCAACTGGTTTTATTGTCTTTGAGTGCACGTCTAGGTGAACAACTTTTGTTCTACGACTTTTGACAAAAGTTGTTCATTTCGTCTTAGATTGCCCTAGTGAAAACAAGTTGTATAAAATTAGAACAAATGAATAAGACTCCAAAAAAACGTCCATCCATTAAAAAGTAGTAGTATAAATAACTAGAAACTAATTAGGGACACTTTTTTTTACAGTTAATTTTAAGTATAGTCTACTTAATAATATAATAAATTCTGTGACCAACACACAGCGCTATCTAGCCCCATGGTGAGCTGCTAAGCTTGTGTTCCGGTGACTAGACGACGGATATACTACTTATATTTATTTTTCTTTCGTAAATACATACATATTATACATAGAAATTTTACTTTTTTTACTATTTTAAATTAGGGGCGTTCGGTTTTTAAGTTTCCTAAGAAGTCTGCTCAATCTCAAAACTATATACCAATTTAATATAGAATTATAGAATCATGGTGCCAAAACAGCAGTTATACAATAGCCCCCTTACTTATAAACGATGCATGGTTAACAGCTGCATAACTATGTATCGTTTGTCTTTTACTGTGACATGAAGTTTCATAGTTGTCAGACCGAGACAAACGTCACATAACTTGATCATATGTTAATCATCGTTTAAAAGTAAGGGGGTAGACATATAAATTATAGTTCTTTATTGTAACACCAATATAAATTAAAATTAAAAGAAAAAACATACACAACTTTAATCTAAGTGGCACAATGGGGCGGCCTTATACAGTGTGTTTCGGCAACGGTAATAAAAGTCCCAAGAGGGTTGTTCTAGAAGTCTAGAGGCGAACAACTTTATAAGCATCTCTCAACCTATTTAATGTTAACATTTATTGTAATAATTTGTGGAGAAATTAAGCCTTTCTTCTACGGTTTTCGGAAATTAGAAAATATTTTGTTGAAAAAAATTGACGTTGTTTAAAATTAGCTCTTTTAGGAACTTTAGAAATTTAATTTTATTATAACTTGAAAGTAATTTAAGTTAAATATAGGGCTTATTTTTATTTTGTGGAAGTACTTTACACTCTTTCCTTCAGACAGTTTTTTGAATTTCTAAAGTCATTGAACAAAAGTTTGTTTCCCTAGACATTTTGAACCTCCCTTAGCCTTAGAATACTCTCGCCGAAACACCTTGTATAACAATCCTTTAACATTATCTCACAATGTATTAGGTTTTGACTCTCTAAATTTTGTCTCGAATAAACTAATATTAATTGATATGTTAAGTACAAAATACTTGAAACTATTACATTTTTTCTCGAATTTTCACTTAAGTGTTTTTTTATACATACTTCTAGTTTGTTTTTATTGTTAATTACAATTACAAATGTAGGAAAGACTTTCAAATTAAATCTAAGTTTATTGGCATTGTCTTTTATATTTATTTCCACCAATCCTACTATTATAAACTGTGATAGACTTATTAATAAACATGGAGTTAGGTTTGAGTAATTTTACCGCGTTGTTTGTCTGTCAACTAGAAAATACTAGAAAAATATTTGATAACAGCTTTGTAAACTTAAAAATAAATCAATGTTAAAATATTTCTTACAATATTTTTGTAAATTAATTAATCGATAATATTATACAAAATAGTTGAAAGACCCTTCATCATCTTCTAAAATATTCTTCTATCATTTTCAGCTGGTCCCAACAGACCAAAAGTAGAACCGTATGTGGGCCGAGTCTCAAATAATTCGCACCAACTCCTTTGTACAGCGATTTAGCTCCCTCAGTTCGTACCATTTTCACGAAACAGTCTGTCATACCGGAGTATAATTTTCCACGGTTTTGAGCGTCCACAGCTGAAAAAAAAAAGTTTTTTTTTTTTAATTTAAAGTTTTTCTAGCGAGAGGCTTCGGTCGTGGGTTGTCACAGACAACCCACGAAGCCGAAGCCGAAGTATGAATAGTTAATATGTACGAAGTACGATAGTTAATGTGAATACTTATTCATATTAACTATAGACCAACGGCTAGTAGCCATCTAATTTTAAATGATGTTTCTTTATTTGGCTGATATATTTCGGTTGCGACTTTAGCGACAAGTACTAAAAAAATATATATAATAATATTTAGGTAACTGATGTTTCCACACAGTAAACGTGATTTTAAGAATTCCGTACCCAAAGGGTAAAAACTGGACCGTTTACTTAAATTCCGTTGTATTTTAGGTACGGAACCCTTTGAATCTGACGCGCAATTGGCCATTGGCCGGTTTAAATTAATTGTAGCTTGCACAAGGCAAGCCAACAAAAATATCAGAAGAGCATTATTGAATATTATATTGTTGTACTAGAAAGTAATAACCTAACATTGGTATGCGAGCTCTATAACATCGTGATGCGCAACAACGATAGCGCGATTCAGAGACATGAGTGACATCTCACTGAATGGCGCCATCTAGTCTAGTTTTCAACAACTCAATGCTTTCAGAATTTTTACCCTTAGATGGAGCCCTAAAGACACAACTTTGACAAGTGTCCAAGATAAACTAAATGTTGAAATCCTAAAATATTGAATAATAACCAAATTGTTGAATTCTTAAAATGTTAACCCAAAATGTTTAATTCTTAAAATGTTGAATACGTAATGTTCTATATTGCAAAATCATTAAATTCGCCAAAATGATTCATTTTTGAAATCGTTGAATTTCCTATAACGCAAAGTATCCTAAAATATTGAATTCCCATAATATTTAACGTTCCAATATGATCCATTTTCCAAAAATGTAATAAGTACCAAAATGTCAAACACCGGCTATAAATATTAAATTCCTAACCTTGATTAGACAGCCTAGTAGCAACAACATCAAACGGGTTGAGACAGAGTGTCATCACGAGGCCTCCAAGGTTGGCTCCGAGGAAGGACAGCATCAGGGGCTGGTGGAGGAAGATCCCGCGCTCCTTCAGCTGTTCCTTGGCGAACGTGAAGCTGAGGATCTGTGAAGAACTGCCGACGGCCCCGCGAGGGATCTGAGGGTACACTCCGCGGAATAAACCTGGGGAAATGATACAAAATATATTGGAATAATAAAAAAACTGCTCTTCAGGCGACCTCACCAGAGGTCCACTGGACTTGAAAATTGTCTGGACTAGCTGAGCCTCGCAGTTTCACCCGCGTAAGTCCTGTTCCCGCAGAAGTATCGGAATAAAAAGTAGCCTATGTGTTGTTCCAGGTCTCCAGCTATCTAAATTCCAAGTTACATCGCAATCGGTTCTGTACTTTTTGCGTGAAAAGTCAATGTATATAAACTTTCGCGTTTATAATATTAGTAGGATTCTAGACGACTTGGCTTAGTGGAATTAAAATCTGTATTATCCAGACACATGCTACATCGTCGTCTTCGCTTCTAGAAGACAGTGCACTTGACAACTTTTGAAATATCAATATCAATCATGTTCTCTAAGGTTAAGGTAGTTTTTGCTTTGAAATATAAAAACGGTCCTGTTGAACCTAGTTGGTTCCAGTATGTCCTTATCTAACTAACCGACGAACACTAAAGTGAAAAAAGGACAGACTAGGATCTCTTAAATTAATCCCGACCGTTTTATTGACGAAGTTTGCTTTCTAGTTATGTACTCTGTCTGTAGTACTATTTCTATGGATAACTATTACCTCGAAGCAGCAGCATTACATTAAGTTACTGGATAGTTTTTCTTTTGTTTGACACATGTTTGACAAAACCCAAGATTATTACGCTGATAGTTGGAGTGTGCTTGTGTTTGTTGCTCCTTCACGCAAAAACCGCCGAATCGATTGCGATGATACTTGATTAGCAGATAGCTGGAGATTTGGAATAACACATAATTTTATAATCGATATTCCCGAAGGATTAGGGGTAAGCCCGGGTCCGTAGACGGGAGAAGTAAGAGAAAAATTCGCTTTCCTTTCTCGTCTTCAATTCGCGCGATCTTCATTTAGTCTTTGGTACCTACCTTTAACTCCTTCCCTCCTAAATATATCAAGCAAGGCCCCGGCGGTCCCACTGTGCTGATGTTGATGCCCCACTGCAATCGACCTAGCAGCCTGCGCCTGAAGCCTCGTCTTGACCAGGAAGAATGGAGTCCCTGCGATGGAGCCCAGGGCACCCCCCACTCCTGACGCTGCCGCTCCCTTTAGGAGCGACGTGTGGCCAGCACTGTCCAGAGTTAGGCCTCGGCGTTCGCACATGCGGAATATACCTAGCCTGGACAAGTGAGGTCAAACGGAATCTATTTTAAATATACTGTTTTGGACGGAAAATTAAAAAAAAATAATAGTCTAGTGGCCGAATACAGAAACGCTACTCAAACTTTGAGATCTACTTAAATCAGCTTCTAAACTTAAAATTAGTATGGGATTTTTGAGTTTGCTACTTTAGTTAATTGCGAGTTTATCGGTTGCAAACAGACCGACATCGACAGTGCAAATACACTCGTAATTGGAATTATTATATAGGTTACTAATAATGAAGTAGGGATTCATGTTTAAAGAAACCAATGAATGAATATTTCTTATAAAACTTACCTAAAAGTATTCAAAAAGAACTGAAACCCCATCATAGCAGGCAGACCGCTTTGCAACGCAACAAATCCCTCTCTCTTAGCTATAACATACAACCCATGGGGAACGTTTTTATAGAACACAGCATGGGCCCCTCTTGACTTCAATTCTCCTTGCAATTGGAGTCTTGTTTTAACCACTTCTATCGGATTTGTGAAGAGTGTAGCGAACATGGCCGATACACCGCCCATGCCTAGATCTGTCAGGTCACGTGACAGTCCATGGTTAGCCGCCATGTTTTTTCAGAATTTTCTGCGAAATTTATAACATTTTTTTCGTTTTACATTTTACTAAGTATTTGAAAGTTACCTATAAATTTTAGATTCAAAGGTAATTCGCTGGTAATTGTTCTTTATGGACAAATCAATTTATTATTTACTAGCTGCGCTCTGCGGTTTTACCCGCGTAAGTCCCGTTCCCGCGGGAATATCAGGATAAACAGCCTATGTGTTATGCCAGGTCTCCAGCTACCTATATTCCAAGTTTTCCAGCAATCGATTCAGTAGTTTTTGCGTGAAAGAGTTACAAACTCACATACATACATACATACAAACTTTCGCGTTTATAATATTAGTAAGAAGTAAGATAAGATAACCATTGTTTTTTGTTTAAATAGGTACTTCCAAGAATTCGTACTATGCGGGATACAAGCAGAGTTGAATTGTAAAGTTTACTTAGCAGAGGTCCCTACGAGGCCTTACTCGGAAAAACACTTGGAAATGCTTGCGTATTTAAGCATTTTTTTAAATATTAAGAACAAAGCCTGACTCAGACCTAGCTAAGTTGTTTTCTATTTATCAAGGAGGTATAAGTAAGTACAAATTCCATACTTACATTGAGACAAATAAAACCCAAAAGTCTGATCAATAACTTTTAATAAAAACAATTTTAACAAAAAATAACTATGGATAAGTACCAAGTTCTTAAACTACTAAACTACAAATTAAAAAAATTTGCTACTTAAATTTTAGAAACTACCAGCTTAGACTAGTATCATTTACTAATTGCACTTTTGATCACATCACTAATTACAACTTTAATAACTCTCGCCTTTATTACAAAACGAAGTTTATGGCTTAAACCATAGTTTATCGTCAGGTTTGAAACAATTACAGGTTTTTTTTTAAATGTTGTAAACAAATTAACGAAGAGAACAGATTTTAATATTTTAATTTTAAGAGTGATGTTGGTCTAGTGACAGATACCCGACTTTCATTCCGAGGGTACCGCGTACCAATATATTATTCTTCAAGAACAATGTAGGTATGTGCGCTATTAACATCGGTCTTACGGTGAAGAAAGGACCACTTTCACCGAAGTACGATGGTGTTATCGTGAAAACCCCGACGTATCCTAAGACTCACCACGGTTCGAAGGCATGGGACATTCGCGAATCCGGAGTAGGCTCCCCTGGCGTCTTACTACCTAACGTCTCTAAATGGACGCAAGCGCCCACAGTGGGACAAATTAGGCTAAACTTAGGTAAATACATCCACACCGAATCATTTCTATAACCTAGCCTTAAACCAGGTTTACTTATAGACTTCAGTTTTGTAATAAGGGCTTCTATATGAAACAAAGCGTTAAGATAGAATAACATTATGCCCAAATTGAACGTTTAACAAATAGGTAATGTTCCTATTTGCTATGCCATTTGTGACGTTATAATATGGCGGTCGGCACCAATATGGCGGCTATTGTTATTCTAATTGAATAGCACATTAATTATCCGCGTTATTGCAAAACAAAGTTCAAGCATATGACCTAGTTTATTGCCAGGTTTAAATAATTTAGGGAAGGTAGACGTAAAATACTTAAATAATAAAATAAGCTAAGTTTTTATACAGGTAATATCCCTTTTTCGTTTTCTGTTTGATGGTTAAGTTGGAAATAAACTAGGTTTTACACTTAGACTTCGTTTTGTAAATAAAAATCTATAACAATTTTATTCTGAATCTGTCTATTTCTTTGGTTTCTATTAAATTTTTATACTATACAAGATGTAACGGGCATGCCCTTTTAAGCCTATTTGTATACCTATTTATTTAAAACAATTAAGATTCAATCAGATCAAACAGATGGCATAAAAAACTATATAACGGTTCGGAGAATAAATGCTTCATATGAATAAGAATCATACGAAATAATACTGAATAACTACAATTTAGTTTACTAATAGGGTTATTATCCGCGAACGATGAGAATAGGATGCGATCTTGCCTTGGACTATCATAGATTGATATTTGTGGGTAGGTAGGTATGTACCTATTCAAAGAACAACGTTCGAATTTTGTTCGGACTTATTTTAAAGGTGTGCGAGATTTTCCGAACTTTTTGACTTTGGAACTTATGAAACAAATGATGAGTCGAGTTTTTGATGTGTCACTATCAGGCGACCATTCCCCTTCTAGTCTCTATTATAGATCAGTCCAGTTCTATAGGGATGCGAGAGCGGTCCACCTCCGTCTGTACCCTTAGTGTGAGTTTTTTCGTAAAAAAACGCGAACCTGATGGTTAAGTTAACGCGTATTTTGTATGGAAACTCAAAAAGCGCCCCTAGCGGACGATATCGAAGTTACCAGTTACCATACAAAATACGCGTTAACTTAACCATCACGTTCGCGTTTTTTTTTACGAAAAAACTCACACTACCCATACTGCGCGTTAAAGTTTGCCTAGCTTTTGAAATTTTCCCACGTTTTATAAAACTTTTTTTCATTAACTTTGATAAGGTGCCTTCCCATAATGATCGCGCGCGGATTATGTTGTTTAAATAAATAATACTGTTTTATGGGCACTAAATATTTGTAAAAGGTGTACTTACGCGGTTTCACCCGCAAAATTCCTGTTCCCGTGGGATAAAAAGTAGCCTATTATTGTCTCCCGCTATTTATATTCCAAGTTCCATCGCAATCGTTTCAATTGTTTTTGCGTGAAAGAGTAAAAAGTCACATACAAACTTTCACGTTTATAATCTTTTAAATAAACTTAGTTTTAAATAGTTCTGCTGGTAATTAATGAAGTAATTATCGTCAAGAACTGAGATTTCTATGAGATTTCAATCATAAGACTTTTACTATGAGTGTATACTTAAAGTTATGAGTTTAACATACAAGTTTTAAACTTTAACTTACAAGTTTAAGTTTTAACCTAAAATTTGTGAGTTTTATACATGTAAGTCCGCTTTCTTTTCGATTTTCTTTTGCAAATCTTTAAGCACATCCCAGAATACTAGTAATAATACTGAATGAGGTGCTTGGCGTAGGTAAGAAGGGCCCATGCCCTTGTAAAAGGCTAATAGGCCTTCAGTTTTGGTTATTTTTCTTGCACAGTCAACTATACCAGTGTAGAGTAATCCGCGACCACCCGCATCCACGGCTGGAAATAAAAAAGAAAACATAAATATTTCGTAATTTGTTTTTATTGCTCAAGACATTTCCACCAGAAATATTTTAAAGGAAAAATTCATCACTCAATTCACTAAATCACTGGAAAGTGATTCTGTAGATGGAGTCTCAATCGAGCCTTAGTCGAAAAATAGTCTTTCCTCCCTTGGTATACAATCTACTATTAACATTCATATTCTAAAGTTCGCCGCTCGAGATGTGAACTCGCGTGGCCTAGTTGGTTAGGGCGCTGCGGTACTGATGCATAGACGCGAGTTCGAACCCCATCGCGAGTGAATTTTTGAAGATGAATTTATCCTTTAAAATATTTCTAAGAAAACATAATTTAGATTTTTCTTCTGTTTTCGCGACTTTGTACTGCAATTAAACTCATTTTTCTGGTTTTAATCGGACAAAAAGTCTGTACCTACTTGGAAGAAAAATAAAAAAAAGTGGTCTAGGGGACTTAGGATAAGTAGTCGAACAAAATTATATAATTTTTAAAATTCATGTCTCTGTTTATCTGTCGGTTCCTTAAACAATTTTCGAGGAACCTTGTGACATCTAAATCGAATTAGTAGGTGGGTTAGTAGTATGTCTGTCTGTTTCTCTGTTTATCTGTCGGTTCCTTAAACAATTAAAAACTCTTATCCGATTGAAATCTGGTTTTCAATATTGGATAGTTCTATTTTCGAGGAACCTCGTGGCATACTTTACATCTAAATCCAATTAGTAGGTCTAAGGTTATAGCTTTAGGGAAATTGGCAGTGCCAAAGTGTTAAAAATGTGTGTGTTTTATTAAAATACATGTCTTTTGTATGCGAGCGCTGGGCCATTAAAAATAGGTACTTACAATAAATCTTAATTTAGGGAATATCAATTTTTGTTACTGAACTGTTCTACTTCTTTAATAATAAAATATTATCTGTACCTACAGAGTAGATAACAGTAGCGGTAGTAAAATGATGAAATTGTTACGCTATTATCTAATACGTCGTGTGTGTTTACATAGAAGCTATGATTATATTAATTAGCACAAATACTTATTTTAGGTTTGTAAGAAATACAGGTGCTCCCACTACAACCATTAAAGCCGAAAGGGGGTTGTTCTAGACGTCTTGCTTTTGTAAATTCGATGTAGTTTTCGAAAATTTCAAGTTTAAAGTTTACTTGAAAATCAGCTGTTTCCTAGAGTTAGAGGTCATTGATCTTAAGTTGTCATTTCATTTAGTTTGGTCTACGACAATTAAAACTTGAATTACTTACCTTTTTTTCCAAAATAGTTGTTTCTTACTCAAACAATCTAAAATTTTCAAAAAAAAGTTTGTAGATCAAAAGTTGTTCGCCTAGCTAGACGTTACCCCCTATCGGCTTAAATGGTCGTCGTTGAAGCACGCTGTATAGCAAATGTACATTATCGAGGGGTATCATAGGCTACTTTTGATTCCGGTTTTACGCGGGTGAAACCGCGGGATTCAGCTATTTTAATATAAACCCATGTAATCCCCGGGTCGCCAGTTTAAGTAGTACCTTGGTTATAAAGCCTGGTCATGATCACATCCATAGGAGTAAGGAACACCGTCTTCACTATAGCACCAATATTGCTGGCCACAAATGCAGAGAGATATTTGGACTGTTGGAACATGTTATGGTTGTCCATCCATTCTTTACACCTGAAACATTTCAATAAGTTTAACTGTAGATTTTTGGTATAATTTTTTATTTGAAGAACACATACAGTTGAACTTAGAGTTTTTTATATGGAGACCGGTTTTTTCCTTTAATTTATGCGATGAAATACAAAATGAATTATAGTTTCGAGGTCTATCCAGACCAGATTCACAGGTATTAACATACCTAATTGTTTTATATTTAAACTATCTGCTTCCTGAAGTTTCATCAGCTTATCTCGATCCAGTGGAAAACTCTGGATTTCCCCATTTCGATTATGCTCAATTGACCCCCTATGCTCATCAATACTTATAAGAAAATCTAATTCTTATTAAATTCCAAATAACTTACATAGCAAAAGAAGCGATCTGAGAGGCAGATCCAATAGAATTCCTGATCATCATCCCATGAGCTCCCCTCCACAATCCAGATAGACCATTCTTCCTATAAATCTTTGATATAGCATATGTCATGCCTCTGTGAGCATGTTGTGTCCCCACAGCTATCTTCTCAGAGGAATAAGACATTAATTGTGTCTTTATTAACTGTAATGGACTACCGAAGAATGCTCCAGCCATGCCGGAAATGGAACCAAAGAATAAACTGTTGATGAACTGTGTGTTGTTGTGCTCATCTCGGAGGAGGCCCAAGTTGTCAGCTTGTTGGTATATGCCGAGCCTGAAATGATGGGAGTGACCATTACATGTTGAATTTAACTTTAAAGATGGTAAAGCTGTTTAGTCATAAAGATGGTAAGTAAATGACAAAAACTGTTGACCAAAATTATTCCTTTGATTTTAAAACATTAATTATTAGAGATGAAATAGGTAATTCATGCTTTTTACCAACTAAATCACTCATAAAAAACAGGATTGTATATTTTAGTGAAATTTTGTTAAGACTATTTTCGTACTTTGCCTCAGAGTGTAACTACATATATCTAACAAACAATCCATGCTTGTTAACAAATATTTCGTAAAGTCAGCACTTAGGATCATAAAATAATTGTACAAGTACCTAACAGAAATGCGAATATTCCCCATCATCTCTTCATTTATTTCCAACTCTTTCATATCCAGTCTCACATAGTTCATCTATCTTTTCTCATAGGCCATCCATTACTTCTACCTACAGTCACACTTAATAACACTTCGGCTAAGCAGACAAGAATAGAATACATCTCTGTCAATATCATAATTCAAAAAAGGGATGAAAAAGCAAAAGGAGTGTTAAGCAACTTTTGCCAAGCAGTTAGAAATACAAAATAATATATTATGTAAGCAGTAGTATATCTAAAAAACTCACACTCAACTCACCGAACACCATTAACAATCAATTGGAACCATAACGCTGGCACTAGGCCCTTCTGCAGCGAAGCTATTCCATCATGCTTAACTATAGTATACATAGCATGTGTGATATTCTTGTAATGAACGGCATGTTGCCCTCTCGCTCGGAGCTCGCCTTGCAACTGCATCCGTGTTTTGATGACATCGAAAGGATTGCTGAAGAAACCAGCACCCACTCCGGCAATGCCACCCACCAAGAAGTCCATTCTAACATGGAACCACGGTTTTTAAAAGCGAAAGGATAACCTTTGCAGTTTTTTATAGGGGTTTGTCAACCAAAACTAGGTACCTACCTACCTACAAAACAAGCTGCCAATCTGCTTTATAATCATGTTTGTCATATAATTTGCACAATATAGTTATATAATTAATTATTTAGCAGACAATTTGGATAAGGATAATTATTAAGAAATTGAAATATAGTTATTTTTGTTATAGGTACCTAATATTTATACCTACTAGAATTGATTGAGAGATAATAATATGTAGTATCGTACATTGTATCAGATCCAAAAATGAGCATATTTTATGCTATTTACGCCTTTTTTGTACCTACTATAAGGCCAAAAAGTGGAGTTCTAAGTGAAACTGAAAATATTATGCTTTTTAACCAAACCAAATCAAATTCAGTTACTCAAGACTATTTTCATAAAAAATAGACCAATAAAACCTTAAAGATAAAATAAAAAGTCCAGAAAACTATTGCGCGATAGAGTACGACTTTATCATGTGATTTTTATAGTAAACACCGCTTATTTTTCAATAGGTAGTGAAATCGGCCAAAAACTTACCTAATTTATGTTGTTATGAATGTGTCCTCGTTAGTCATCTCCCTCGTTCCATCACGAACGACGACATTCCGCTGTGGAAAGTTAAGAATACTGATGGAATTCTATGTTATTCTAAAATAATCTCGATTTCGTAATACCAGCAAATAATTCCATTTCAGCGAGGTTATATCATTAACTGTCAAGTTTGACAATCGGTCTGACTGCTCGATCAGCTGTTTCCGTTTTTTTTTCTTTGTGGGGTCCTCTGTTTTCGTAAAGATCGAGACAAGTTACGTCGTCGTCGCCACAGGTCGTCGCATTGAGTGCTTAAATAAAACTGCAATATTTTATAACAAACACATAAAACTCTAAGAGTGTTATGTTTGCATATGTTTGCCGCGTATTGTCATATATATTATTATAACAAATACATAAATAACAAAAAACTATAAAGTATTAGGTATGTTTGCCGCGTATTGTCATACCGTAACCAAGTAGATTTACAGCTCATAGCCAGCTAAGCTGGTATTCCATTCAAAGGATGTAAGTTCGAAAACCGCTAGAAATAATAAAAAATACCTACGTGTGGCACTCGGGGACTGCCGCGGTAAAGTATTGCATAGCATTTTTTGCATAGCGGGCACCCGAGCCGCCGTGCCGCCTCCGCCGTTTTCATAATTTGCACTCATTCTTATCAAAATTACAATGGATAGGTCATAGAAATAAGAGTAGTAGTACTTACTACAACTAGAAAGTTCACTGCAAAAAACTTTGTCATACAAAATTAAATAGAGTGTTTATTAAAATAAATATAAGATAACTTGTTCCAAATATAAAAAAGGTCTCGACAGAGACTGATTTTATCTTGCGGTTGTCCCTTTCGCACGCTTGCCAAGGCACCCTATTAGACCGAGAGCTAGCGCCAATATTTGGGTAGGTATTTGAAGTAAGCTGAAAACTTGGAATATACCTCTCCTATTAAACCCCAATACGGATATGAAGGAAGTCCTGCTCAAATTTTAAGTAGCCCTCTAACTTTAAGTACCTCTAAATCTTTAAGTAGCACTGTAACGTTGTTGTAGCTCTCTAATTTTAAGTAGCCCTCAAATTTTAAGTAGCTCTATACTTACTTAAAATTTGAGTTTCTTAAAATTACAGGGCTACTTAAAGATAGTGTGACTTATAATTTGAGGGCTACTTAAATCTAGAGGGCTACTTAAAATTTGAGGACTACTTATATTACAGGGCTACTTAAAATTAGAGGGCTACTTAAAATTAGAAGGTTACTGAAAAGCTGAGAGCTATTTAAAATTTGAGGGCTACTTAAAATTAGAGGGTTACTTAAAATTTGAGAGATACTTAAAATTAGAGGGCTACTTAAAATTTGAGGAGGTCATCATATCCGTATTGGGGGAGAGGTATATTACAAGTTTTCAGCTTGTCTCAAATACCTAACCTACCTAAATATTGGCGCTAGCTCTCGAGCTATATTCAGACAAGGACGTGTAAAGTTTAAGTCTTCTCCCTTGGCTTGGTTTTACTGCCGCAGTGAACTTTCTAGTTGAAGTAGGTACTACTACCTCTTATTTCTATGGGTTAGGTATCGATCCAATAAAGACTACATATTTAATCGTATCCTACTAATATTATAAAGCTGAAAGTTTGTGAGGATGTGTGTTTGTTACTCAAACACGCAAAACAACTTAACCGATTGCGATGGAACTTGGAATATAGGTAGCTGGATACGGGAATAACACATAGGCTACTTTTTATCCCGATATTCCCGCGGGAATGGGCCTTACGTGGGTGAAACCGCGGGGCGCAGCTTTAATAAAGCTGAAAGTTTGTGAGTATATCTGTATGCGAGTTTGTTACTCAATCACGCAAAAACTACTGAATCGATTGCGATGAAACTTGGAATATAGGTAGCTGGATACCGGGAATAATTTTATCCCGATAATCCCGCGGAAACGGGACTTACGCGGGGCGCAGCGAGTATTAAAATAAACCTCAACCTTCTTTACTATTGTCGCAGCTGGCACTGGCAGCGGGTGAGAAAAAAACGAAGTCAATCTATCTATAGGTAGGAGGTTTGTTATTAATTTATTTTCGAAGAGTCTTTTTATAAATTATAGTGATTAAAACATTTTTCAATTAATTAAAACGATGATAAATATGTAAATTATTATCAATAACAACTTATCAAATAATTAAAAAAATCGAAAATGCCGATTACAAAGGGAATGTTCGTTTTTGAGGTAGTCGTCGAGAGAGTCACTACCCTAGTGGAAAGTCGGTTATTGATAATAAAGTCTGACTTTGCCGATATATTTTCATTGGAATTGAAAGATCCAAAGCAGATGCATATAGTTATACCTGAACCTCCGCCTTTACCTCCAGAACCGGTCGGTAAAAAAGGTAAGAAAAAGCCGAAACCTAAAAAAAAGGGTAAAAAGGGAAAACCAGAGTTACCTCCACCAGAACCGGAAATTCTAGCTGGTCAGTCAGTTTTGTTCAGCAGCACTGCAGAGTTTCTCATACAAAACATGAATAAGTTCCCTTTAGAAATTTCCCTTTGGAGTAAAGAAGAGGAACTGACGTTCATAGGCTCAACTGTAATACCATGGGATCCATTATTTTTAACTTACCTCGAACAAATTGTCAAATGTGAAGAGCCTATGCCGGTAACTTTGAAAGAAGAATATAACATTTTTGAAGAAGGCAAAGGAAAACTGATGGTTAAGGTTCAATTGCAAATCAAACTTTCATATCTAGGGGAAAAACTTACTACGGCTTTCCGTACGCTTTCAGAAGATCCAATAATAAAAAAAGTTTTGTACACTGGAGTAAATTCGAAGACGACATCTTACATTTGTACTTTGAAAACTACCGATGAAGATTTTGAGGCGAATTGTAATAAAGTTGAAAACAGTTACGTAGCAGACAAAACTGCGATGGTTCCTAAAAAAATACAATACGCCGATTTCAAAAATGCTCCTGGGGCCAATCTTACTTTCTTCAATGAAGGTGATTACTGTTGTATGGGATCTGCTGATAAGCCACCTGAAACAATATACAAGGCACCTGAGACATGCCCTGATGTTGATTTCATTGTCGACTATGTAAGGAAGATTATCGTATCCTGCAACGACAATATGCGAATGTTGACGCCCAGACCGACGATTAAACCTAGAGTCAAAGCCACGGACATAGACAGACTATGCTATTGCAAGGAGACTGCATGGCCTGATGGTAAATTTGCTCAACTTTTCAAAAAAGAAGCTAAAACAGGTCCATGTCCTTTATGTAAAGACGTGGGCACGAGACCAGGAGGCGAAAAAGCAGATCGCCCTGCCACATTCGATATAGCCAATATAAGAGGACCTTGTGGAAGACCCGATTGCAGAATTGCAAGAGATATGAGAGCATATATTGAAAAACTGGTCGAAGAAGACAACAAAGAATTCGATGTTAATCAAATAATCGGACCATGTGGAAGCCGCACATGTACGCTCGCAGAAAAGATCAAAGAGTTCATAAAACACGAAGGAGTTTTCAAAGAGGTAGCTACCCAAGAAGGATTATCTACTCAGTGTGCTTGTATAAAAACAATGCAACAAGCTTTGACAGAGAAGTCGTCTTGCGAATCGAGTTGCAGTAAAAATTGTAGCGATAGTGACAGCGAAACAACGCACTGCGACGGTCAAGGTTGTTTATATCGTAAAACTGGTAAAGAACCTGGACAGAACGAGCAGTCGCTAAAAGTATACAATGTTTATTATTTTACTGTTGAACATGACCTTGGAGCAGGTACAGGCTTATCTAGCCCAAATTCAAAGACGGGGCCTTCTAACGCAACCAATTCCCAGTCTTCTAAACATAAATTTTGTTCTAGCGACTGTCCCAGCGTAAAATTTTCTGAGGGCACTGTTGCTTGTTCTAAAAGTACCTGTTCCACATTTACTGATAACAAAAATATTACAGAAGCAGACAAGTGTACAATGCCGGTATGTTCTAACAAACTTGTTTTCCCACCTAGTCCAGCGGACAGCAAAGTTGTTATTGATTTTAATGACATCATTAATCCATGTTGCGTTAAAACATGTGAAATGGCTGATAAAGTTAAGAAGTTTATAGCTGATGGCATTACTAGCCAAAGTAAAAAGAAATCAGAAAAAGATGAAGATGAATGCTTCTGTGATTGCGAATGTACTTTTAAATTTACAAATAGAACTACGTATTGCGCAGTTTGCGGTGGATACGAATGTTTAGGCGAAGATATGAAAAATGAGCCAGAATACGCTCAACCCCACCCTTGTCCTGTGTATCATAAACTTTATGACAAAAAATACATTAAAACTATTAGCCCCTGGCCAAATGAAAATGAAAAAAAGACACCAACGGACGGCGGTAGTGTAAAAAGCTCTAAGACTGGATCCAAACTCGACGGAAGACGATTAACTGCAACTCGCTCACAGCTTAAAGCCCTTGAACTAAGAAAAGAAAAAGACATGGGAGACGATAAAACGAAAAAAGGGAAAAAAGAAAAGAAGAAAGTAGGAAAATTCACGGCTAATATGAAAGAAGACAGTGCGTATTTACATACCAAATTTGGTAATTACAAGATGGTTTTAAACATAGGATTAATTACGTAGTAATATATTATAATTGTTATTTCAGCGTCAGAACTAGTAGAATTCCAGAAAGAAAAAAAACCTGAGACCAAGTATCCATATCCAGCTGTACCAAGAAACATGGGTTGGAACTGGACAGCTGATGATATACCTGGATTAAAGGTAATGTAAACATATAAAATTTAAAGTCCTGACTGATTGAATAACCTATATTTCATCAACGCAGGACTCAAAGCGTTGGTCTCAAGAAATATTTTTTCGAAATTCCCAAGGCATTGGGACTTATACGAGTGAAACCGCGGGACACTGCTAGTTATACCATATGTTTTTTTTTTATCTATAAATATTATTATTTATTATTACATACAAAAATATCAATTTGGATTTGGGTTAATTGAACGACCTCGATTCCTATAAAATATTTCTGTTATTTGATAGCCGCGACCCAAATGGAAACCTGGAGCTGCCCACAAACTACTAGTTAGAAAATACAGAGCCCTAAGAGAAGGGCTTGACATAATAGCTAAGAAAAAACGAGCTATGATGAATAGAAAAAAAAAGTTAGAAATGAAGCCTACGTTAGTTGTAAAGAAGCAAAATGGGGAATACACTGTTCAGATGGAAGTCCTCAAAAAGTATTCCAAGGAGAGATTTCAGTATCAATATCCATACGACGAAAAACCTCCACTTGTTTACACAATCGGAAAAACTGAAGAAGAAAAGATCAAAATACAAAAACAAAAAGACAGAAGAGAACGTAGGGAAACCAGACGTAAAAATAGATTGTTACAATCAACATTTCGAGACAGGTGTCAAGAAATTTGTTTAAAAGCGTATAATCAGGCTATAGGTGTCCTACCTTTGCCAAACCCAAACAATCCAGATTGTCCTTGCTTTACACAACCTCCTGAAGAAATGGTTAGTCCTGCCATAGATTCTTGTTCTTGCTCTGAAGACGGTACTATATCTTCTAGCGACACTGATAACGACGAATGGGTTGTAGAGTTTACACCACCATTGGCGAAATGGGATCCTAAAGCAAAACATGTACCAGTTTTAAATGAAAATGATACCCAGTATACTTACTTAGACTATAAAGTCAAATTGTTGGATAAGTCTGGCAATCAAGTCTCAAGATTTTTCAAAGGACCAGATGGAAAACAAGAATGTAGTGACCTTGGCGGATTTTGGGGTCCTGGTCATGTGTGGCAGGAAATCAACAAGGATGGGTTTATAGGTCCAGATAATAGATGGATTCCGATGAATTTCATAGGTCCAGATGGCATGTTTTATAGTGCTGAGGAGGGGTCTTTTACCGATCACTGTGGACGGTTGCTTAAAATCGGCATAGATGGGTATATTGACAAGGACGGTAAATGGGCTTGGTACAGCAAGAGAACGGATGGTACAAAGAGTGCTAAATCAACTCTGACTGGTTCGACGGTAAAAAATAAACTAACTCCTAAACAAAAACCCCAGCCACCTGCGAAGGGTAAAACCAAAGAGCCTACTGCTCCTAAGGGTAAAGACGATAAGAAAGAGGCATCGTCTCCCATACCTACCAAAGCAGCAGCAAAGTCAGTCTCATATGCTTCGAGGCAGGTGAAAAATCCTTTGATTATGAGCGCATCTGTGAATTTTGACAGAAAGAAACTGCCAAATAAATCTCGAATAAATCGCCTCAATGTAGATCCAAAGAAGATCGCCAAATATCGCGAGATAATGAGAAGTTTACAGATTGATGAGAATTTTAGTGAATTGAAATTGCCTATGAAAACAAACAGAGCAATGAATACAGTTACTCCACGGAA
The DNA here is from genome assembly GCA_949358125.1 of Idaea dimidiata. Lineage (NCBI taxonomy): Eukaryota > Metazoa > Arthropoda > Insecta > Lepidoptera > Geometridae > Idaea > Idaea dimidiata. The sequence continues at coordinate 29,398,488 of OX442326.1, forward strand.
TAAGATAGTGGATAGAGAAAGACAAACTCTGCCTTCTTACCCAAACTTCTTGCAGTACTCAGCAACCACCAGATGTACTTCGACGGACAGTTCGTCGCGGTGCCTGTCGAACCAAGCAATGAAGTAACTATTTTACATTGTCTAAATTTGCATTAGCTTTTTCGTCTCTTTTCACGACGTTGGATAATAATAAATAAAGTGTTGTCTAGGCATATTTAAGAATTTTATTCGCACTTTTATGTTCAGATTTACTTACTCTATCTAAAAATATTTAGACGCCTGTAGGCAGAATTTCATTACCTAACATTATAAAAGTTAACGTTTTAATTGGGTGTTTCCGCAATTAGCCCTACAACTGGGCCTTTGTGTGTGACTTTAAGCCGTGGGTTTCCTCATAATTAATCATGAAAGTTTCCGGTTTTAATCGCGTGGCGTTTATTATTTTTAGCATTTTACGTTTTAACGTTTTGAGATATTTAAAGTTCTCTTCTTCAGGATAATATACTGCTTGATATAAGATATAACGCGATTAACCGGAACATGGCTTTAATTTATATTGATATTTCTTAATTAAGTCTGGGCACCTATTTTTTATTATCCTCAAGAGTAAAAGTCAAAGCTTATGAGATGTTGGGCTGTTGACTAGCATAGTATAGGTACTTAATTTACTAAATTACTATACTAGCGCGGGTTACTAATTTATTTCTTACTAATATCATTTAATATTAATCTCTCACACTTCGTTTGCTCATGTAATTTTGCTCCAAGTACTTATCTAGTACCTAATAAAAAAGTAATACTTAAAAGTTCCTTTCCCGCAGATCTTACAAGAAAAATTGCGTTCCAACTACCGAATGCAACCATATGATGAATATCCAAGAATGCTACTGGCCGAGCGGTGATGTTCACCACTGAGAAATTGCCTACTGTTTAAATCTGCCTTTTATTATGTAATGAGATAAATGGTAAGAAATACTAAGAATTTAAATTAGAGTCTGGGATTGAAACAAGTCAATATTTATTTTCCGTCTGCACAGGGGAGGACCTCATGAATGCTATAAAATACTACCCCTTGATCGTGGCAGATTTTTGGTTCAGGAAGGTGTATGAAGGCTTATATTTTTGCGGCCGTTGATACGAAGAGTTTGTACATGTTTATCTTTGTTGCCCCCTTCCTTGCGATAAAACTCGGTTTGTAGATAGCTGGATATTACGAATAACACATAGCCTATTTTATAATAATACCGCAAAATTACCACGGAATCGCCAATAGGGCGTAGCTAGTTAGGTGTATTATGATGTTGCACAATGCCACATTAACTAGCAAATTAGCAACTATATTTCGAAAAATGCTAGTTCAATTCAGAAGGTGTCAGGTTTGATTCCTGCCGTGTAACAATTACCTAGTCCTAGTATTTATAAAAAGTATAGATCTATACTTTTTATAAATATTTTTTATGGGTAGGTAGGTACTAGGTACCTACCCATATAGGTACCTACCCAATATTTATAGATTAATATTTGGACGTAGTTATGCAAACGAGAACCAAGCCACACTTCGAGTGAAATTGTATTGTGTGCTAATGTGTACCCATTTGAAAAGCATTGATCCTTTTTTTCTATCAATCCTTTGTGGATCTAATGGCCATCTCATAGCCCTCTAATCTCTAAATAAAAAACAAGTATAGACCTAGCTAGACATTTGGTTGACATTTTTGACACATAACATTTTGGCTCTCTGAAAAATTGCAAGTTTATTTTTATTTGATTTAATTTTAAAATAATAATTATTAATCCAATGAAGATTGAAAAATATATATTATGATAAAATGTCTCTTTCGAATTCAACGTTTCTCTTTAATATAAAAGTTCAGGATTTATTAAGCTACATAGAATGCAAGAATTTTTACGTGAGATGTCAATTCGCAGACATTTTTGATGTTCACTTGAGAGATCCTAATAACATTGAGACACTTTTTCCAAAAAAGAAGAAAAAACTAAAGGCAAAGATAAAGGAGACTCCAAAAACAAAGATACTACAAAAACATAAAACAAGTCAATCTATTCTCTTCAATTCCAGTATAAACTCATTAATAGAAAACATGAGACATTTTCCTATCGAGTTATCACTATGGGGTACAGACGATACAGAAAACAAAGTAGGATCAACCCGAATTCCCTGGAGTATTATTTATTATGAGTACCTAAACAAGCTAACTTCGAAAGAAAATGTACACCCTGCATTTGTAAGCGGGGGCTATAATGTTTTCGATGAAGCAACATCTAAACGCATGGCCATAATAAGACTCAACGTAAAACTGACTTACATTAAAGATAAAACAAGCCGGTCTTTTCAAGAGCTATTTGAAGATAAACAGAACTCGATTCAGTATGCTGAGTTTGACTCACAAAACAACGTTTTACCGAATTCAAGATTGCAAAACAAAATTGGTGTTATAAAAACTTCATATAGCGAAGGAAAACGAAAAAAACAACAATTTAGGAAATCAAAGAATAATTCGGAATCTTACAATAAAGTAACACAAGAGCTTTTTAATAATTATGATAATTTAAAAAATGATTCTGACTCTGTAGTAGACAATAAGACTGACAAAGACAAATGGTGTGCGTGTGACACTAGTCTAAAAGTAAAAAAATCCAGAAGCGATACAGATTTAAACATAACTAAGCATTTTGATTTAAGAAAAGGAATATCTCACTGTATGCTTAATCGAGATCGGTTTAACATGTTAAATTATATATATGGGACTAACGGGCCTTTTGGAAATAACACATATTATGTAGGATATTTCACTGTTGAAAATGATAAGCCACCGACCTCTTCAATTAAATCGGAAAAAATCCAGACAACAGGACCAGGTCAAACTGAGAGTAAATCAAAAACACCTAGCTCTTCGAATAAAAACACCAATGACGAAGAAATATATAAATTTAGAGTTTGTAAAAGTGGATGTATGAGTCAAACACCTGGAGAAGTTACTTGCTCTCAAAGTCACTGCTCCCTAGATGTACCACAAGCTGCAGCAGATTACATTACAGTCAAGGAATGTACTCAAATAGTGTGTGGTGGAAGGAAATTTAATGAAGCCCCATCTCCCCCTGATGATCGTGTTCTTTTAGATTTGACTCATTTATACGACCACGATTGTGGACAAAAAAAAATAGAGGAAATATCTGGAGCGCTGAAGGCGCAGCAAAGTGTGGAAATGAATGAAGGGTCATGTTTTTGTACATGCGAATGTACCTTCGGTTTTGTAAAGAGAACGACATATTGTAAAGTGTGTGGTGGCTTTGAGAAAATTGGAGAAGATTACTCAACGAAGAGCCCAAATGTGCCTTTTCCTTGTCCAATATACCACAAAATGCAAAAAGCTAAAGCGCCTCCAAAGATCGACCCGGAAAGAGATTCTAAAAAAAAAAAGAAAAAGAAGGACGATAGATTTAAATTTAACTATGGATATACAGGTATACGTACGTATTTACGGTACTTTTTGTATGTTTTTTTTGTCTTAGGTCGTGATGTACTTACTTTGTTTTTCCAGCTACTACAGGTTGAAAACTTTTTCTATTTTACAGCTCCACAAATTGGACACAGTCAATGCGCGATGCCATGTACGGGAACTTTGGGAAACGTACCGAAAAATATGGGATGGCTTTGGACAGCGGATAATATTCCAGGGCTAAAGGTGAGCGAATCATATCTATAGTAAAAAAATAGCTGGGACACTTGTTTACGTTACGAAATGACACTTGCCAGACGCTTTTATTTTTTTATTTAATAGTATTTTTTTTAAGATTTTTTTCTTTTTGTTTTATAGTTTCGTCCGCTATGGAGGCCAGGAGCGACTAATAAACACGTCGTACGTCAGTTAAAAATTGCAAAGAATCCAGGAGAGGTTTTGAAAAAAAGAAGAAGAGACACAGGAAAGAAGAAGCGACCACTTAAACGACCTCTACTTATAGTTCAAAAGAAAGAAGGAGAATATACTATTACCATGGAAACTATGAAGACATTTACGAAACCCAGAATGATAAATCAGCACCCATATGAAGATAAACCGGTATTGACTTACACGATTGGAAGAACCGACGAAGAGAACCGAATAAGAAGATTGAGAAAAGAACGTGCACAAAGACGCCTCGAAAGAGAACAACGAGAATATATTCAAAGCGCATTTACTGATATGTGTAAAGAAATTTGTCTTAAAACTTATCGCCAGGCGCTTGGTTTACTTAAGGACGCTGAAGACCCTGAATGCCTCTGCTATCCAGTGGATCCTGATGCAGATAGAATCAATTTGGAACATTCTTGTTCTTGTTCACTTCAAAGCTTGAACAAGTCTTGGGTCAGTTCTGATACTGATTCTGATGAGTGGATCGTCGAGTTTACGCCACCTAATGCGACGTTCGATCCTACAATCAAACCAAAGAAAATCATCAAAGTAGATAATACCTGTCAATATACATATTTGGATTATAAAGTAAAACTTTTAGATCGATATGGTAATCCTGTCCCAAGATTCTTTAAAGGACTCGATGGTAAAACACAGTGTAGTGATCTTGGCGGCTTTTGGAGTCCTGATCACAAATGGTTAGAGATTAATGTCGACGGTTATATTGCACCCGATTGTCGCTGGGCACCTATGGCTTTTACAGGTCCTAGTGGAGAACAAGTGGAATGTGAGATTGGAAGATTCCAAGCTACTAATGGAAAGTGGCTTGTAGTAGGAATTGATGGCTTCGTTGATTCCAATGGGAAATGGAAATTTTATTCTAAACCAAGGGGACCATATCCACCTGAACCGAAGACTGCCGGCGATAGAAGAAAAAAAGATGTGCCGTTGAATAAAAAAGAAAACAAAAAGGAGACTAAAAAACCTTGTAATGAACCATCCGAAGCGACATGGAGTTGTTTTGGAGATGTAACTCCTAAAGCACTTTCAAAATTAGGCATTATGGGTCACGGTCACGATAAAAGAATGCTCCTAGCAACTTTGCAAGACATGTTGAATCACGGGGAAGACGTGAAACTGCCTACCCCGCATGAGATGCCTCATTTCTCTTCGAAGGGCAAAAGAAAACATCATGTGTCAGCGTTTGACTCTGAGATTAACGACCTAGAAATGGTAAAGTGTCACCATCCCGTACCGTCAGCTAAAGGGATCGTAGCTGTGGATGGTCGTGGCAACAAAACGTATTTTAGATTGAAAAATTCTAAAAATATGAGGCCAAATGAGAGATTGGTCGATTTGACGAAACACGGAATCAGTTTAAGCTCATTCCATGTGCCCTGTTTAAACTCTTTCATTAATGCAGAGATGATGAAGAAAGAGTTGATTGCGAGACGGTACAGAATGGCGGGAGTTGAACAAAATCCAGCCGTATCCACATCTACACAAGTTGGGAGTAAAGATGTCTACGGCCCATATACACGTCATTTACAAGGCATCGCATAAATATCTAATGGCTTTATTCGCGCTCCTGGATTAGGGCTATTTACCTACTCTAGATTTTTGAACTGTGTCCTAATTCTTTATGTCGCTTTGGTATTAGAATTAATTTTATTATAGAAGTTAAGTGCGAGTTAGTTGGGTTTACGAGATAAGTAAAAATTTGTAACGTTCCTATGTATCTAATTATTACGTAAAATAAATTTATTTAATTTGAAATCTATTTAGTTTTGTTAAAGTCATTAGGACGGCGACTGAGCATTGCACATGGATAATTTGTTCGTTGTGTTTAAATGCTGCTATCCGCGATGTACAATGTACTGATAGGCCAAATTACTTAAGTCAGTCACCATCTTTATTTAAAACTCGAAAATAGATAGATGAATGTATGTTTGAAAAACGATCAAGTAAGATTTTTTGTCTTGTAGATAAATTTAGAAACAGATTATAAAATGTTTTCATTTACGACCTCTGTGGCGCGTCGGGCGAACGCTTGGCTGCAATACAGAAGGTTGCGGGTTCAATTCCCGCTGGGTGCAAATATTTATGCTTAAAAATAAATATTTGTATCTGGTCTGGGTGTATTTCTATGTATAATATGTATGTATTAACAAAATAAACATAAATATAAGTAGTATATCCGTTGTTTAGTCACCGTAACACAAGCTTAGCAGCTTACCATGGGGCTAGATGGCGCAGTGTGTTCGTCACAGGATTTATTTCTTTTTTTAATTTATTTCATTTGATTTTCAGGTAGCGCAAGGTTGGAAGCCAGGTGCCGTCAAAAAACAGCTTCTTCGAAAATTAAACCAAGCCAAGCTCTTACAAATCACCGACAACCAAACCCAACCAACAAGAAAGACCAAAAAAGAAATGGAGGAGAAACCAACTTTGATAGTCTGCAAACGCAACGGTGAATATATCGTCCAAATGCAAGCCACAACAGAAAACAACAACTGCGATCCTTTGATATATAAAATTGCTAGCAAGGGTAACGAGGATAGAATTAGAGCCAGAGAAAGAAAAGAGAAACGTTTAATAAAGGAGACTGTAGAAGAAGTTTGGTCAGACTCCTATAATCCCGGAGCATGTGATGCGGTTTGCTACAAACCTTATCAACAGGTCTTTGGCATATTCCCAGACGACCCTTACTTCGAGGTACGAAGGCCTGAGACTATCTTCCCTATTAACTCATCTGAGACCAGTTCATATGAAGACGCTAGCATTAAGACGGACAGCTCTCTCGACGTCGATTGGGAAATACACTTTACTCCACCGGTTTGCATAACTAATAGAAAAAAATGAATGATTAGCAATTATCATATTATATTGTGTATAATTTGTGACGCGTTTTCTTTATCTTATTCTATTTTACCTGAAATAAGACGTTTTGAAATACATACTTTCATTTTATTTACTTAGGTATCTATTTTATTTACAAATTGAGCTAGTTAGATAAGATTGCCTACTTAATCTAAATATAATTTATTGAGCATGTCCCAAATAACTAATGAGAGTGTTGTATGCGGTGCTATTCTGAGATACAGTGGTCCTATACCTTTGTACAGACCATGAAAACCTTCAGTTTTGAATATCTTCGTTAGACAATAGAACACTCCTGTGTATAGTTGACCGCCGTGTTTACTAGAACCTGAAAGGGCAAATGGGTGTATATTAGAAAAATGGGTGTGTACTAGGGCTATCTACATTTTGGGTTCAGTATCATTTAGTTTTGTGGTAAGTAGTTGGCTAACATCTTTTGTTTTATATTTTTATTTAAAGTGCTTAAGCCCGCACTAGGTGTAAGATATTGAAGCGACAATTCGGCGTATGAGTCCCCGCGTCGCGTCGGTAGACTAAGAGGCCTAAGTCGCATTCAAGGGATTGCATTGAGATGCGTTGGTTCGCATCTCGCCTGACGTGGACCGTGCGCTGTGTTTTTGTGGATATATCTTTTCTATAAAATATTTATATCTTTTGTTTTAGTTTAGCGAGAGAATCCAAGTACTTCTTTCTTTCTTTTTCTTAGTTATGGCTTCTGTCAGCAATATAGGACAATGTAGCCAAATACTCGTACGAATAGCGAACTACCACTATTGTACTGTAATCGTTTGAAATAATTTTCAATGCGTGACGGCTGTAGAAAAAATGGCGACGATTTTTCTCCAACCCTATGGGACAATTGTTTGTAACGTGCTAATTTCGTGTTTGGCACTGGTATTTTTATTTTCACTTAACTCGTTGAACTTCGCGTAACTAAATTGGTAACTTGCCGCCGAAATTAAACAATTTAAACGCAATAAAACCATGATTTTGTAAAAATGAAAATTCAGGACGACATTTCACTAACGCGAAAAAAACAAAAGTGATCCAAGTACTTTTATCTTATCTATGAGTAAATTGACACTAACGTTTATGACCATGAAAGACTAGTGATTAATGGCGAAGATCTTGTCTAGTATACAAAAGTAAAAACCGAGATATTTCGGTAATTAATAAATTGTGGTATAATTTCCTCCTTATTACGGATTTAGTTATCAGATTCATAAGGCCAACGGTTTATTAAGAGTGGAACACGGTAATTGTGTAACGTGAAATTTATGGAATTATTTCGATTGTGAAGCAACTCCAATTTTTGCTGACGCAAAAAAATGTAGTCTCCCGTGGATGATGATTCTAGATTGTGTTGCAAACCACTTTTATCACTCACAAAAGCAAGACAAAGTATTAAACCACGCATAGGGTCGTTGGTGAATGCAGCTATTACTCAGCTACACCAGAAAGGTGGAGGAACCAACGCTCTTGCGTGTTTCAACTGCCCTCTTATAGGCTAAAAAGCGTGTTCTAATCAGAGATATGTAAAAACTTCTAGATACGTAATAGGGCAAATTTCTTGGCTACACAAATGCAAGCTATCTAGCCAGATACTCAAATACTCATTTATTGGTAATTAATCATTACATGTCAAAAATGATTCATAAAGTTCATAGGAGTTAAGGTAGTGCCAATAAAATTAAATCTTAACAAATTATATACTTAGTCGAAAAAATTAATGAAATGTATATTATATAAAATAAATGTCAAATTACAAAATTAATAACAATAAATTGATTTTCAACGTTATACTCAGCTACATTTTATAGTCAAAAAATTCTTCTACTGAGTAAAACGATCTTTTAACTAACCATAGCCTCAATTTGTTTTTAAAACTGTGTAAACTAAGTGCCGAAACCACGTCACCAGGAATTTTGTTATACACGTCTGGACCCATCACATGCGCGAGCTTCGCGGTCCTAGTTAGGCGTCTCGGAATAGTGCTAAGCTGGTCACACTGCCGCGTGTTATGATAATGAACATCATTCTGTTTACTGAACGTGTCCAAATTTGTTCTTGTGTATACAGCAACTTGCATGACCACAATGCAAGGTAGTGTTAGGATACCTAACGTTTCAAAGAAGGGCCTAGCTGAAGTACCACGTTTTACTCGCGCAATCGCCCGAATTGCTCGCTTCTGCATCCTGAAAACCCGCTTCCAATCAGCTGCGCGCCCCCACAACTCGGCCCCATACTGCAACAAGGAGTGGACCGTAGCAAAGTAACACGAACGAGCCACGCTACTAGGAACCACTCGGGCAACTCGGTACAATGCAAAGCAAGCGCTGCCCAATCTACCACAGAGCTTGTCAATGTGAGTTCCCCAAGTAAGACTTCGATCGATCTCGAAGCCAAGAAACTTCAGGCAGGATACCTCGCCAATCTCCACCCCGTCCACGATCACACGAAGAGGTTTGGACCTATGCCCGGCAAGGGAGAACCTCATCAGGTTGGTTTTTGACAAATTTAAGGCAAGACCGTTAATCAAAAACCAAGAAGCCAGTTGTTCAGCCGCCCTGTTAAGCCTTGCCTCGAGCTGTTGGTGGGTATTTGCGGTTACGATCGCAGCTACATCGTCGGCGTACATATACACCTCTGCCGCAGTTATCGAGACAGGAAGGTCATCAGCAGCAAGGAGAAAAGTATGTTCGATATGGAAGATCCTTGGGCAACGCCCATCGTCCAAGTTAGAGTCTCTGATACAAATCTTCCCCCCCCACCAACAACGACCTGAGATCTGTCTCTCATCAAGCTCAGCATAAGATTGAGAGCCATTCCGGCAATTCCGTAGTGCTGTAGCTTTACAGCCAGGGCCTCATGGTCTACCACATCAAATGCTTTCGACAAGTCGCAGCTGATTAGTGCAACCTGTAGTTTTGCCTCTCTTGCAGCCAAAACCTCACGTATTACCTGGCGAGCCAGAGTAGTCGTTGAGTGTCCAATGCGGTACGCATGTTGACGCTCTGATATGGCTCCCGTTGATCGCAGGAACTCGATTATTCGACTGCTCAGCCCATTTTCAAATACCTTTGTGAACACTGGAATTATTGCAACTGGTCTGTATGAATCTAAGCTACTTTTTTCCCCTTTACCCTTATATAGCGGCGTGACCTTGCTTGATTTCATTGGGGTAGGATAGATACCCTCACTGATGCAAACATTAAATATTCTGGCCAATACCGGTGATAGCGCCGGAATGGCCAGACGCAGAAGTTTCATTGAAATGCCGTTTATGTCTTTGGATACTTTTGGTGGTATCTTGTTCATTATTATATTAAAAACTTCCTCGGGAGAAAACGGACAAAGCCGTAGGGAACGGTCAGCAGGAGCACACGCCGCACCTAGCGCACGTCTCACGTGAGCGACGTCGGCGCGAGGGGCCCCGCATGCCGCAGCCGCCCCCAGGAAACGCGCGTTCATCGCGTCTACGAGCTCCTTACCTGAGACGAAATTGTTCCCAGCTGAGTCCAGAACCACCTCTATGAAATCTAAGCTAGAGTTATTAGTTTTCCCTCTCTCTTTATTGACAACCCTCCACATTGCCTTCGAAGTATTGTCCTCTCTTTCTATAATATTTACGTAGTAATCTAATTTAGTCCTTTTAGTTAATAAGTCAAATTGATTCTTCATGTCAGAAATTAAAATGTCAATAAATTCATTATCAGGTGCAAGATTGCGTAATTTTATTATTTCGAATAACAAAGATTTATAATCTCTTACCTCGGGACTAACCCACGAAGCGCGTCTTTTCAGAGTAATTGATTGTTTTCTCAAGGGAAAACAAACGTCTACTTTATTCATTAGTACATTAGTTATACCCACTAACAGGTCAGACGGGCTACTGTATTTTTGTTCAATAGCGGACCAGTCTACACTGTCTACAGACAAACCGAAGTTTATCTCATTTGTACGGCCATTTTTCCTACCGTAAATATACTTTTCGTTCTGAATCCTCCCGCAAAGCAGAGAAGTCTTAGTTCCATCCCAGCTCACGTCACGATCACCCGCTTGTTGACACACAGTACATTTAGTTCACTTTCACAACATTATTCACAGACAACAATGCCTTCGTGTGTATTTAGGCGATGCACGAATTGTACTCCAAAAACTGGCAAAAATATTTCATTTCATACGTAAGTAAAGCAGTATTTATTTATTTTAGTTTATTTTTTGAAAAAGTTTTTTTTCCAAAAACTCAACGAAGTTTTTGACTTTGACGTTTTATCATTCTCTCCTAACCGCTATGAGATGTCATAATAATATTATGACATCTCTTTCTTACGTCATGCAAGTAGCATTGAGTCTTTATGTTTTAGAAAGAGATAACAATAGTTTCGTCTATTTCTTCTTTAAATTATGTGAATGAATATAAATAATGAGGTTGTATAGCATACAATTGTGCCGCTTTTCAATAATGATTTGTTCTGCAATGGCGTCTCTATAACTTTAATAGACTCATTGGTTCTAATATACCTAATACCTAACTAAAACTTTGCTTTTTCGAAGGAATTTCACAGAGGAATTTTAGTTATAGATTAGGTGCCCAGCTTTTAGAATGTGCGAAGTGGAAAGGTAGCGGTTTAATGGAAGGAATGTAAAGTTTTAGTATACCCCTGCGTTATGCAGTTCCAGCCTAAAATTTGTCATCACTTACTTTGCACCAAAGTATCTTATGAATTATGAAACACAAAAGCCCCAAGAACAAAGCAGCCATCCACCAATCTACATTACCCTGATTATAAAGCCGTGTATTGACAACATCCAGAGGCGTTTCGACTACCACTACGAACACACTGCACACTAAGCTTGCGATGAAAGACCTCATCTCCGGGGAGTCGCAGTGTCCATGAGCCAAAAGGTATTGTTTTACACTGGAAATTTTAGTTGAAACGTTCAAACGCACCGATTCTAATGTATACAACTAAATTTCATCTATCTCTGTCACGTCGATTTGCTAAATAGAAGAGATGGAACCAAATTTAGAAGTTCTTACGATTCATAAATTCTCAGATAGTCTTTTGTTCAACACGATTATATAATTTCTTCATCGGAACTACCTCACACGGAAGTCAAGCGGTGATGTTTGGTTGAAAAAAGGGTTGGAAATATTATTCTTTACCCCCAAGCAATAAAATTTTCATTTGGATAGGTGTTTTTAAAACAGCGATGTGATATGAGTCGCTTCCTAATCTCGAAATGCGATTGGTATGAGCATTTTTAATTCGGGTATCTAAATCTCAACAGTCCTGGTGCCAGGACAGTTGATATCTCACATAATAGCCCGGTATGGCTGTAGATCTGAGCGACCGAGACGATAAATACTCAATGGCGTGACGTGGACGCCGCTTAACTTCTAAATTTTGTACTGTCTCTTACTCCAAACCATTAAAGAGTTCAAGAAGATAATATGGTAAAGATTCAATTCAGCCATGTAACATTAGACTCGGGTTGATTAAATACCCTGGTTGTAAAGTCTGACGGTGGTAACGTCCAGGGGACAAATGACAACAGCGACGGCGACCCCGCTGACTGCGCTTGCGACGAACGCTAGACCGAACCTCGAGCCCGCGCAAATGTCGTGCGAGATCAACCATTCTTTCACACTGTACAGAAAGAGGACAGCCGAATTTAGAGACAGACCTTGGTCATTTGTCAATACAAGTAAGCGGGTTTTGGAGGTTATGGTCTATCCTCTTATTTCTAATCCTTTTTTAATTAAGGATAAGTAGGTGACCATTTGATCATTATCTCACCAGGTGGTAGGTAATAATGTATTCTAAGATGAAGCACGCTTACACATTAGATATTTGTTTTTTCGCGACTTCGCGATTGTCAATGTATAGGAAAACGGCAATGATTAGACGTAAGACTTCTAGTTTGATTAGCGATACGACTGAGGCCGGTATCTCCCACAAGTATGCCGAGGGCAAAGAAAACTTAAATAAAATTTCATTGAAATTGATTCAACAGATTTATTTGAGCTACATTTTAAACACCGATTCGAGATATGGTTTAAATATTGGCAAACGTACGTGGAAAACGTAGTCAGTTGAGCTGCGCTGCCGATAGCCAGTCTGGTGCAAGTCGCCGTCACTCCAGCGAAATATCCTCGAAGGCCTTCTTTCTTGTATATCGTTGCAAAACCATGAAACATGCCTGGAAACAAGGAAACCTAGCAATTCATCAAATACTTTATGACATTTACTTCAGAATTACAATAGTTTAATCTCTTTGGCTCTCTCCCATAAAAGCAATAGATTTTGTATTTTTTTATCCGGTTCGGGAATACGTAAGCCAAAACTAGGTACATCTAAGACACATAGAAGACAAAATAAAAATTTGTGAAAAAGAACGATTTTGATGGCTTCAACGGGATTTTATACCATGTTTATACCTATACAGATCTCCTGCCCGCCGCTCTTCTACGTCATGTGGCCACATGCCACCTCGACATCTTCCTCAGATTAGCATCGATGCAAGTTTTGTTTACTTACGATATTCATGAGTAAGCCTACAGGAGTCGTAATCCAACGGCCTACTTCATCATCCGCCGCCTCATCATCTACACCTAACCATCTACACCTGACCAGGCTTTAATCGGAAGTCAAGGTCTATTATCTGGCTGCTTATGCTTGAATGAGCGGTCGCAGTGGCTGCATGTATGTAAAGTCTTGCTCCTCACCATTATAACGATGCTGTCTCCCCACAGCGATACTAGGATGAGCTGCTGCTTGTATCCTCGTCTTCAGCACGGAGGCAGGGTTAGAAGCTACGCCACTCAGCATGCCGCTGGCGCTTGACCAGAATATAGCCTTCTGCACGACTATGTCGCCATTACTTGATTTGGTCCAGCCTTGACTCTCCACGGCATGGTATAGACCAAGCCTGTAACATGTAAAATTTCTAATTGAACTAATATTTTGGGATATTTCACAGCGCCGACTATCAAGTCATTCTACTAGCACATCTACATAATATTAAGTCTAATACGATATTAAATTGAGTCTACTCAGCGACACCATAGTTCACCTTATAGTTGGTGCGCCAAGCGGCGCTCTGGCGTACACGGTGCCGTACGGAAATAGGAAAACAAAATCAACTGACAACTGAAGAAACGCCCCCCTACCGCATAACTCCCGTCGAGTTGAACTCGACGGGAATTACGCAGTAGGGTCTCTACTGTTTGTAAATCTATCTGTCATTATGAACCGTCTTACCTAACAGAGTTCATAGCAAATCCGAACAGCATAGCCGGTGCCAGGCCCTTCTGAAGCGCGAGCGCACCATCAGTCTTCCCTATGACATACATCGCATGCAGTATGCCGCGATATTGTTTAGCATGAGCTCCTTTGGCTGTCAACTCCCCTTGAAGCTGTAGCCTCGTCTTGACTACGTCCATAGGGTTCGTTATCACAGTTGCTCCCGCGCCCGCCAAGCCGCCGATTATGAAATCCATGATTATGGTCTGTGCCAGACATAGAAAAGAGCACTTGGTGTAGGTATATACTTACGTCAAATTTGTGGAGAAATGCACGGTACACTACACTACTCAAACTTTTAGTTACATTAATTATATCTAATTAGATTATGTAGGTCTTGAGGTTGGTAGAGATAAAACACTGTTTAAAATTCAAGGCTAAAATTAATGAAAGGCTGTTTGGTTTATCAAAATTTTTACAAGGTACCTACTACTTTGTAAAAATTTTGATAAACCTACTTGTTATTATTTAAACATTAAAATATTTAGTGCATGTCTGAGTGCGGTGGGACTCTAGCGTTCCATGCTAAGTTCCTGGGTTCGATGTATTATTTATTTCCGGTGGTTTTTTTTTTAAATTATATCTATTTGTGTATTATATACTATAAAAAAATCACAAGACTATAAGTAGGTATTCTGTCCAGGTTGTCTGGGACGGGGGCGATACGTGACTTCGAAAAGTGTTACACGAATGAACGCCACCACGAATATCATCTTATATGTCACCGTAAGTCCCGTTCCCGCGGGAATATCGGGATAAAAGTAGGTAGCCTATTTGTTATTCCCGGTATCCAGTTTCATCGCAATCGGTTCAGTAGTTTTTGAGTTAAAGAGTCACAAAGTCACATACATACATGCAAACATTCGCGATTTTATAATATTAGTCAGATGTTAAGTTTTAATAAAATTGTTTAGATTTGTAGTCAAATTATTTTCTTATAATAAATCATGTGCAAATGCAATAAAAATACATTATAATTAAATAATACATAACCTAGTATAAATTAAAAGTGAAAAATAAGAGGTCGGTCTATGCTACTGATATACTTAAGTATTACGAAATTAACGAAAAAGGCAGTCATAATCAATGAGTCTATTAAAGTTATAGAGACGCCATTGCAGAACAAATCATCATTGAAAAGCGCCACAAATTATGATATACAAACTCATTATTTATATTCATTCACATAATTTAAAGAAGAAATAGACGAAACTATTGTTATCTCTTTCTAAAACATTAAGACACAATGCTACTTGCATGACGTAAGAAAGAGATGTCATAATATTATTATGACATCTCATAGCGGTTAGGAGAGAATGATAAAACGTCAAAGTCAAAAACTTCGTTGAGTTTTTGGAAAAAAAACATTTCACAAAATAAACTAAAATAAATAAATACAGCTTTACTTACGTATAAAATGAAATATTTTTAATTGCCAGTTTTTGAAGTACTATTCGTACATCGCCTAAATACGCCCGAAGGCATTGTTGTCTGTGAATAATGTTGTGAAAGTGAACTAAATGTACTGTGTGATAACAAGCGGGTGATCGTGACGTGAGCTGGGATGGAACTAAGACTTCTCTGGCTAGCTAGCTTGCATTTGTGTTGCCAAGAAATTTGCCCTATTACGTATCTAGAAGTTTTTACATATCTCTGGTCATAATAGGTAACTTACCTCATTTACATACCTATAAATATAAAGCAGATCAATTCACGCCAGGTTATTTATATTAAAATTATTAACTTTCAACTTTTAATCATATTATTAACAATAACAATTCTATTAACACTGACATTTTTAACTCATGCACAGATATTAAACCATATTTTCCACTACAAGTTTTCCAATTCACCATACGTATCTTATCTTAGTAAAATTATATGATAGATAAACAAATAACAGCCACGATGGTGTGTCTACTACACAGACTAGTAAGAAGATACTAAGTATCTATTACGGTCTACTACGGCTTCTTCTTCTTTAAAAATGGCTTTTCCTTTCGGACATTTCCCAGTGTCAAGTATTATCAATATTTGCAAGTTATTTGCATTGAACAAAACAGTCAAGTCGTCATAGTTAAAGTCAAGTCGAGGGAATCATTGTAAAAAGGGGTCCATTTTTTACAATGTTTGTTCACGGAGCTTTGGAGAAAACACTAAGCTAAAGTACATATTTTGCACCGGTTTTCACTTTTATTTACACTTGTACACCTTCACGAAACTAAATTGATTAATATGCCCCCGAAATTAAACATTTTTCACGCATTTGAACTAAGTTTCACAAAAATGAAAATTTAGCAATACATCTCCTTAACGCATTCCCGCCAAAACTCCTACTACGGTTTACACACCGCTATTGATAATAAACACAGACTAGTAAGAAGATAGATAATAAATAACACACATTATATTTGACAGCGAGCGTGTTTAACACATGTGACGATCTTACGTCACTGCATGATGTCATCTTCCTCGTATTTGGCGATGATAATGGTTTAACAATGAGCAAGGGAGTCTGCTTGATAAGTTCTAACATTTTCTTTGGTAATTTTAAAGTTAACTCGCGTAGTTCCCAACCCTATTGGAATTTTACTAAGTATATTTTTTTAAAACCAACTAAAAAAGGAACAAAAATAACCTCTACATACAGTGCCACCGACTTATCGATATCGTCATCTGAAGTCGGACAGCAAAACTACAGTATGGATGGACCCAGCCAGTAAACCTGCCCGACTTCAAATCATGAAACAGATAAGTCAGTGGCACTGTATGTAGAGGTTATTAGGTATTTATTTATTTCTCCGTTTTTAGTGTTCTCCGTTTTTGTAGGTATCTGACTAGTTTCGACTGCCACTAAAAATTAATAAAATTCCCGGTCCTCACTTCGGAGATCCTCATCAGATCCTCACTATTTTTTTCTGGGACTACCTAGGGGCTCTCACCTTTCCATTAAAAAAGTACCATCTCAATAAGATAAGAAACATAAAATATATATTCATATATACAGCGACGAATTGAGAACCTTTTTTTTAAGTGGGTTAAAAATGGATTTTAAAAAGGACGACACATGAAAAAAATACCTAAATTCTGAAACGCATTGCTACAAAAAAGGTCCACGTAGAGCCGTGGTCGCACCTATTGTACTACACATAATTATTATAGTAATAATGATTATGTGGGTGCCAGAAACACTTTCATTCAATATTACCTACTTTCAGATGTGTCTACGTCGCGTGGCGTTTAGGTAAATCCCACAAAGCTCTCCATACTTATCTCATCTTTCTACTATTCGCGGTTTAGGCTGTGCATCGATCCGTCAGTCAGTCAAGACAAATCATTTTAGTGACTAGCTGTACCCCGCGGTTTCACCGGGGCGGGCGCGGTGTTAGTCCCGATCTTGTGCGAATTTAGAAACACCCTTTTGAATTATAATTATATTAATAATGCTTTTTAAATACCTATTCAACGATACCCCACTCGACATAGTCAGTCCACTTTCATTTTTCTCTTTTAATCAATATGGCGCCTGGTGGTCGCCATTTTGTATTTATTTTTGTGTCATCTAAGAACCATTAGAGAAATCAGACGAATGTAACGATACCTTAATTAGGAAATCCATCGTTTGGAAGATACGCGCTGAGGAAGAATATTACAAACATACATTATACATACATACATACAAGATAGGCGTGAAAAACAATCCTTTCCTTGCAGCCGGGTAAAAACGGGGTTTGGGTTGGTCCATCCATAAGTCAGTCACTACAAAGCATTTTATTGATCTAGATAAATAGATCTATATAAATATCTTTTAAAATTCATTGTAGATTGAACCTACACGGCCGAATGTTCCGAATCGGAATATTTGGAATCCACTCAGACAGCATACATCGAAAGAAAATGTCGATGGAATAAATTTTTGTATGCTGTAAATAAGTAGGTGTACCTACGTCAAAATGAATTTTAACCGTGCGTCTGTGGCAGCCCTAACAATAGTTTTTTTTTACAAAAAGAGTTCCCCAGACGCAGCACTGAAATCGCCAAACAATAACCCACATAACCAGCAGCACTACCTACCTTCGTGAAAAGCACTCTCTTTCAAAATGAAAGAGATGTGTTGTTTTTTTTAAACTTTATGTGACATACATATAAGTACCTACCTACATTTTGTTTATAAACGTATTGTGTTCCACTGCTGGGCAAAGGTCTCTCTTACATTCTTCAATGATTTTCTATCCTGCGCCATGTCCAGCCAATGTCCCTGGAAGGTAGCGAGATCGTCACGTCACCGTTTTCGGGGTCTGCCTCGAACTCGTTTTCCATCGCTTGGCCCTCACTGCGTGACTATCTTTATCCACTTCTCCGGGTGCATCCAGCTAAAACGTGGCCATCCCAGCCGCAATTGAGTTTTGCCGTTGTTGTAGTGCGAACTTATCTATTTTGTTATCTGAAGTCGGGCAGCCATACATATCTACTACAATAATATGGACCCAGCCAGTAAAAATTTCGGGTGTACGTAGTTTATGCACCGAGGTACCTTAAGCCCTGTCTTATATGTATAGCGGACGTCATGAATCCAAAGCGTATGAAGGACTCTAGAGAGTTAACTACCGAGCGCAGCGAGGGTGTTAAAAACTTAACTTAAAAAGATAAAAAATTAACTTAACGTACCTTAACTCTAGGTACGTAAGTTACGTACCTAGAGTCCTGAGTGAAGAGTGGGATTCAAGCGCCTAAGATAATGACAGGCTTTATTGCCGAGGTGGATACTCCACTTTACACATCTACTGCGAGACAAATGAGGCTACAAAAATAAGCATTCACACACCTACTGCTCTACAAAGTTACTTTATTTGACCAAAAAGGTCAACGTAAAGAAAGAAAGAAAATACGTTTATTCAGACAGGCACACAACTTACACAGTAGGTACAATAAACACAACATACTAAATTATAATAATATATACAAATTAAATAATGCCAAACACATAAAAAAACAAACAAACAAATAATTTAGAACTCAACAAAAACAAATTAAAGCAACTCTTTATTCCCTAGGTGCATAAAGTGCTCATTATGCACCTAGGGCATAAAGTAATTTAAATTTGGAACAAAGGTTCTGGTAGCATACGGCCATTTCGAACTGGCCACCTAGACATAACACATAAAAAAAATAAAAACTGGGCTAATTTTTTCTATTTTCACGGACGGAAGGGTAAAGCAAAAAGTTTTGGTTAGTATAAAACCCCAACTTTTTTTTTTCATCAGCTAAGGTCGATGTGTGGTTTCGTCATTTTGATGTAACATTGTTATATTTAATTAATATAGAGCTGTCAATATTATATTTCATATACGTTGCATTAATCTATTTTTTTGTTGTTAGTTAAATGCTTATTTTTGTAGGCCTTTTATTGTCACGCAGTAGATGTGTAAAGTAGAGTATTCACCTCGATACAAAAGTCTGTCTTTATCTTGGGCGCTTGAATCCCACGCTTCACTCAGGACTCTAGGTACATAACTCCTTCGCTTCGCTCAGGAGTTAAGTTTTTAACACCCTCGCTGCGCTCGGGAGTTAACCCTCAAGAGTCCTTCGTACGCTTTGGATTCAATATGACGCCCGCTATATAAGACAGGACTTTAGTACCTCGGTGCATAAACTACTATTAATTAACAACAAAACAATAGATTAATGCTACGTGTATAAATTTACAGCCCTATGTTTATTAAATTTAACAATTTTAAGTAGGTACATCAAAATGATGAAACCAAACATCGTCCTTAGCCGATAAAAAAAAAAAGTTGGGACTTTATATTAACTAAAACTTTTTGCCTTACCCTTCCGTCGAAACAAAATAGAAGAAAAATAACCCAGTTTTTTTTTCTGTGTTTTGTTCATGTTTTGTTTAGGTAGCCAGCTCGAAATAATAATAATAATAATAATAAGGGTGCATTATTATAATCCCTAGGTGCATTATTATAATTAATAATAATGCACCTAGGGAATAAAGACTAGCATTACGTTGACATTTTAGGGTAAAACCATTTTCGTTTTCGAAATATTGAGCCTTAAATGTCTAGTTTTTCGAGTTATCTGTACCCCCCCCCCCCCCTCTAACAGCCAAATGACTATAATTGGATTCGTCATATTATTAAGTGATCGATTATAGTAGTACTTACATGTATAATAAAATTTAAGGGTCAATGATCACAGCTCACATGTCTCTTCAAATTCACGAGTAATTGAAAGAAATAAAAAGTACGATTTCGAACAAATTCCCAAATTCCTTTGAATATTATTTATTTATTTTACATCTTTATTTGCACAACATATACATAGAAAATAACACACACATATATATCAGTAAATACTAAAATAAAAGCTTAAAAATTAAGTTGTACAAATGGGCGGCCTTATCGCTAAGAGCGATTTCTTCCAGGCAACTTTGTATGGATTAGAACTGTGACATCTTAAGTGGAAAGTAGAAATTTCAAATTAAGATATGTGAAAATAATACCTATCTTAAATCATCATTATTCTTTTTACAGGGGGCAATGAGCATCCCTTTTCCCGTGGGATACGGGACGGGGTGTTCATGGGTTAAACCGAGAGGAGGAATCTACACATTACTAATATATAAGAATACTAGCTGCGCCCCGCGGTTTCATCCGCGCAAGTAGCGATCCCGTGTTGTTCGAACATCTACCTACCGCAATGCATAAATCCAAACTTAAACGGTCGCCCATTGAAGTACTGTTGAAGCCAGGCGCTGCCGCGCCTGGCTTCATCAGTGCTTCCCTGGTCATCCGTTTAAGTGTGGATTTTTGTACTGCGGTAGGTAGGTGCAGTAAGGTAAAGTTTGTATTTCATCAGTAAGTGACGATGATGATGATGCCAATCTACATCACTTACCCTACACCTGTGTCGATTTTCATTCATTGAATAGTTATCACCCGCGTAAATCCCGATCCTGCGGGATTTTCGGGATCAAAAGTTATGTTACTCTCCATCATTTAAACTATCCCTATGCAAATTTTCATCCAAATCGGTCGAGCCGTTTGACCGTGAAGAGGGAACAAACAAACAAACAGACTTTCGGATTTATAATATTAGTAGGATAGGAAGTAGGATATATATATATACAAATATATATAATATCTACAGTCTACACATATAAATATAAAAATATATATATAAATCAGTGAGTACCGAGATAATAATTAGTAACTATAGCCTTGGAAATGGGAAAGGCCTAAGCAGATCGGATAGGTTGTGGAAAGGAATTTCAAAGGATTACAGAATGAACAGCGAAGGATTTATTGTAGAAGGTGGAATTGGTATCAGGAACCTGAAGGAAAAGAGATTCAGAAGAACGGAGAATTCTTTCATGAACCACTCTCACTCTCACCATCACTCAATAACCTGAGGCAATTTCTTAGATAGGTAGGAGAGAAAGCAAATAGGATTTTATAAAGGAAACAGAAAATATGAGCATTCCGGCGAAGGCGGATTGCCAACCACTTGAGCTTGGCGGAATTGACATGGTCATACTTACGCAGTCCAAATATAAACCGTATGCAAACATTTTGGAGACGCTCAAGTTTATCTAGTCTATTTCATGCTAGGTAGTGTTAGTTGTAAAGATTTTTCCAGATTGTAATCCCTGATATTGGAAATTACGAAACCTACACTGGGCGTGGCCCAACAAGGCACGCACTTACCCATTTTTTAAATCTAAATATGTGTATACATTTATGGACTTCTACGGATTAGATCTAGGATACGAGGATTATGTTATGACTCTAAACATCCCGAAATCTGCGTTTGCATCTGCAAGTAAATAATTGCCCAAAATCCGATGTCTAGGATCAAAGATACAGACACAGTGTCAACTTTACTTATCATTGTAAGGACATAATCTAGTATTTCAGGATGATTCATTGTCATCATTCCCATAAAAAGTTATTTATCGAGTAATTCTGTAACAAAAGACTCTAGGTTTTCTTTGGTAAGATTTCTGTCGATGCATCGAAATAAATACATGGTAACGTTTGGTAAATTGTTGTCTATAGCTTTATAAAGAGACGATTCTAACCCTGACTCTTTCTGTTTCTTTATTAGTTCAAAAAACAATTTCTTGACAGAACCTTGTTCTAAAATATTACTTAACTCTGTACTATCGTACTTCAGTTTTTGATCAAACATTGTCATCAAACCGATTAAGTTTTTCCCTAGCAGAAAGTTTAGTATTAAGTCCATTATAATATTAATTAGTTGAGGCTTAGTCAATATTATATCGATGATAAATTCAACTTCGAAAAATTCAGCGAAAGTCCTATGAACAAACTTCGGTATGTTATTATGAATCCATACCGAATCTATCAAACCAGATTTTTCTTTACCATCTCTTATTTTCTGCATAGTCAATCTAATATCTTGTCGATCTTGTTTAGTTAACAAGCCTTTCACGTATTTTGAGTTGTGAAACATTGCGTAAAATGCTAATCGCTTATGTATATTCATGAACCAAACTTGTTCATTCCTAAATTTCATCTTAACGTCTGGATTAGAAATTTTCATATCATTTTTATCTTCAAATCGTACTTTCAGTTTTAGATTGACGAATCGTTTGTAATAATCTAAAGTGGCATAACCTAAATTCCAATCTATTTGTGATTTCGGATTTTTTATTTCATCTACAAAGTATCTTGCCGCCATATTCATGAAAAGTGGTGCTCCAATATTTTTTTCTTCACACGTAGATTGTTCGTCTCGAGTTTGTTCAGACTGTCATAGCTTAATTCGAAGCTCATTATCAGAAACCCAACTTTTTATTACTTTTTCTTTATCAATGTTCAAAGGCATGTACATTATTTCGGTAATGAAGAAACGTACAACCGATATAGTATACATTTAGTAAATAGGTAAGTCGATAGCTGAGATATGTTCCATGAATCTTAATGGATTTATAGCAAACTGTACCATAAAATCAAAAAAAGGTTGTATATTGTTGAATTGTGCCATGTTGACTTCTTGTGCCCTCAAATTCACGTTCCAGTAATTCTCAAAATAATGTTTTGCTCATCACTCGTTAATGGCTTCAAAATTAAGGCCTTCCCAAATTTTTTTTCTAAGTGTTGTATAATCTTATTATAAGGTCTACAAGTAATCCAAATTTGAAAATAGGTACTTTCTGAAGGATAAAATAATTCTGTTAAGTAAGCAGAACTCAATCTATCATCTTCTATTAGGTGATCGTAGTCGATATTTTTAATAAAACTGGTCACTTGTGTTTGATAATCGGGACATATTTCATCGAAACCATTGAATTTAAATATGATACAACCTTTTCTGTAACAAACCATCATTATTTTCACTGAAAATGCTATATCATCGTCATTTCCAGAGTAGTTAACGACTAGTTTACCACTAACATCTTCAATAGAGAAGTTATTAATATCTTCGTAATCAGACTTCAAAATTAGTTTTATGAACTCAGTTTGATTTACTTGTGGTCCTAGCTTTTCAAACTCATCGCTGAAGTCTAGTAAATTTATACGTATAATCCATTTTTGAATACATCATTTTTTTGTTTTGATAGACAAATGAGTTAGTATTGTTGACTTGCCCATTCCCGCTTCTGCTGCAATTACATTAATATTTCTGGGCATATTTTTAAACGTGTTAGGAGAATATTCGGAATATAAAACATCGACCTCACTAACATCATCATCATACTCATCGTAAATGATATCATTACCTTCGATTTTACTTAAAAAAGTACGTGGTATATAGTAATCTTTGATATTATCAAAATCAAAATTGTTTGAACTATGACCTATAGAAATTGCCTCATTCATTAGGATCATAAGAACAATTTCTGTATTAATCACATTCAACCTACAACAACAACATATTAAAATTTCAAACAATTCTGGGAAACTAAATTAATTCAGGTCAATCAGGGTTAAAACAAATCTGTCACGCACACGTCCGCTCGTTACGTTCGCTCGCGGGAGAATTAATTCGACTTCTTTCACAAGAGCATCTAATATATCTTTGTTTTCAATGTTATCTATTTCCTCCTTCTCAAGTCGTAGATTACAAACACGATTCAAGTTTTCTATATAAGCAACATCAACTTCTCTAATCTTATTTAGGACATACTCTACCAGTTCGGAATGATTTAAGTGCATCGATCCAACAAAAAATCTTTTTCCGAGTATTTTCCTTAAAAATGTTTCTACATTGTCTTTAGTGAGATTACCATCGATGCTGCGTAGTAAAAACATTGTAATGTTTGGCAAATTGTTGTCTATGGATCTATCTAAAGCCCGTTCAACACTTTGGTACTCAACGTCATCGTAATCTCTGGCAATTTTCAATTCACATTCTCTCCAATCTTTCTGTTTCCACATACAATCAAAAATTATTTTCTTAACAGAGATTGTTTCAAAAACATTTCTTAACTTCGTCCCATCGTACTTTAGTTTTTGATCAAATATTGTCATCAGACCAACAGAGCTTTGTCTCAGAAGAAAATTTAGTATTAAGTCCACCATAGTGTGAATCAGTCGAGGCTTAGTCAGGATTACGTCGACGATAAATTCAATCGCAAAATATTCAGCGAAAGTCAGATGAATGAACCTCGGTACTTTATTGTGAATACGTTCTATTAAACCAGATTTTTCTTTTCCATCCTTAATTTTTTGCATAGTTGATTCAATATCTTGTCGATCCTGTTTAGTTAACAATTTTTTCAAGTACTTTGAGTGGCGAAACATCGCATAAAATGCTAATTTCTTATGTATATCTCTAAACCAAGCTTCTTCATTGCTAAATATGGTCTTTACGTCAGGTTTAGAAATTTTCATACCATTTTTATCTTCAAATCGAACTTTTAATTTTAGGTCCACGAATCGTTTACAATTATTTAATGTGGTGTAACCCAAATCCCAATCTGATTGTGATTTAGGACTGTCACTTTTGATTGCGGCTACAAAACAATTTGCTGCCATGTCCATGTAAAGTGGTACTCCCATTATTTTTTCTGCAGATGTATATTGTTTACCTCGAGTGAATTCGGATACTTCTAGTATAATCTTGAGATCTATCTCCGAAACCCAACTATTTATAACTGTTTCTTTGTCAATTTGTAAAGGCATATGCAAAGTTTGGATTTTAAAATACCTGACAGCGGTCATATACATTTGATATAACGAAATATCAGAGACCATAAAACGTTGTGCCATAAAGTCAAAAAATGACTGTATGTTGTTAAATTGTTGCATGGTAATTTCTTCTGTCTTAAAATTTACATTCCAATACCTATCGTAGTAATTGTTTTGCTCGTCACTCGTTAATGGCTTCAAAATTAAGGACGCGCCAAATTCACATTCTAAGTGTTGTACAATCAAGTTATAAGGTCTACTTGTAATCCAAATTTGGAAACGACTAGTTTCTGTAGGATAAAACAATTCATTTAAGAATAATGACGAATTATATTTATCACTTTCTATTAGGTGGTCGTAATCAATATTTTTTATGAAGTTGGTGACCTGCGTTTGATAATCAGGGCATATTTCATCAAAGCCATCGAATATGAATACCATGTCACCTTTGTTGTAACAATTCATCATGACTCTCACAGAAAATGCTACAATATCGTCATTTCCAGTGTATTCAACGAATACATTACCTCCAACATCTTCTATAGAGAACTTACTAATATCTTCGAATTCAGACTTTAAAATGAGTTTCATGAATTCAGTTGGATCCACTTCCGGGCCTAGCTTTTGGAATTCATCGCTGTAGTCCAGTAAGTTCATGCGTATTATCCACTTCTGCGGACACTTTTTCTTTGTTTCGATTGATAAATGTGTGAGTATTGTAGACTTACCCATACCCGGTTCGGCCGTAATTATATTAATATTTCTGGGCATGTCTTTAAATGTTTTTAGTTTATATTCGCAGTATGTTGGATCATAAACATGATATTCATGATTATCTTCCGTGATTCGACTTGAAAAAGTGCGTGGCACGTAGAAGTCTTTTATGTTTTCATAATCAAAATTACTTAAAGTATGTCCTATAGTGATAGCCTCGTCCTTAAGAATCTTAAGAATCATTTCTGAATTTATAAAACTATAATCTGTATCTACTAAAGCTTTGAGTTTCACTTGCATTCCTTGAAAATTTACTGTATGTTTTAAAAGGTTATTCTGGGTTTCAGAAGTCAAGTCTATTAGAGTATTATTTACATCCTCAAACGTATCATTGACATCTATGCGATCATTATTAATTTCAGACAAGGATTCATTAGAAACAATCACAACTTTTCCCTCAAAAGCATCGACAATAGTTCCTATAAACCACATTGCAATACCTTTTTCACACTCTTGAAATTTGTCACATATTAATATCAAATTAGTATTTAATTTATTTTTCAATTCTTCATTTAGTAACGCCAATTCATTTTCATGTAAGTTATAAAGATATTTGAAAACTATGAATACACAAACATTGTTAAAGAACTGTTTCAATTTCAGTGTAGTCAACAGTGAAGATCGTGTAATTACATTTGTTATCTTATTATCATTAATTCGTGTCAAGTAATTTATTGCCTGGGGTAGGAATTGTACTTGATAACGATCTGTCTCATGTTGGTAATTAAAATTCAGCATATCTATGAAAAGATGGCCTATTTCAAACACTAAGTTTTTCAAGTAGTCGCAGGTTCTTGTCAAAAAATATGATTTACCATCTAACAACCACCACTTTTGTATCTTATCGTGAAACTTCAAAGATGCAACATCCCCTCGTGTTTTAGATTTGTAATTAGAGTTTTGAGATGTTTGGTAGTACTGTGATATTTCAGAAACAAGTTTCTCACCCACATCCTTTTCTTGACCCTGATTTGTGTATAAGTACAATGTGCTCATAAAATCTTTGGCAATGTTTATTTCTTTGTCAAACAATGATTTCTTATCATTACACTTTTTGATTTCGTTGATGTTTATTTCATGTTTTGGTATTTTGAACGGCCCAGATCCCGAAGTTAGTGATTCTCTGCCAGCTTCCTCAAGAGCTTCATTTACTAACACCTTGGAAACTTGAAGTTGTTCCAGTTCTCTATTGTTATCATTTTTCACATTTTCTGTGACTGCCGCGTTAAATGTTAACTTATGAGATCGTTCATCAAATACCACATACCTTAAAATTAATCTACTCAGATGCGTTCGACGGCTGGATTCATTGTCGGTACTGAGAAGCAACTGTAAATTTGTTTGCAAATACTGTGTATTTACTTGACTTTTACTTAAAATCTCCTCATATATCTTGTATTTCAACTTGATAAGTATTTCATCTGCAGCGTAAAATACTTCGGGATTCACAAACGCATCGTAATGATCGTCTTTTTCGGTAAGAGTTATGACATCTGGCACTAGAATGTTTGCATACTTTTTTAAAATATCATAATTATTTTTTCCTTTTTTGTGAATATAACTCACAAAATGCTTTGCTATTATATCTATCTCCTTTTCTATGAGAACATTGGAAAGCAAATGTATGTCTTGTTCGTCATAATCAATTTGAAATATGTCTCCCGAGTTAGGATCGTGGTCCTTGCAGCTAATTATCTGTCTCACCTTGACGAATGTGTCGTTGTTTTCTTCGTCAATTTGTTTTATTTTTCCTTTGGTTATTTTATTAACGGCTGACGTGTAGACGACGAAATGAAAGGTTAAATCCTTGAAAACTCCGTTGAATATGTGACTATCGTCGGTCTCGAATTTATTTAGTACTTGTAAGTAGCTGTCGAAACATTTGAGCAGGTTGACTTTACTCTTAGGGCTATACAAACTCGAATCAGCTATACCTTTTGAGGCGTCATCCTTGTGTTTGGACTGTATGAACACGGCGACAGGTTTGTTCTTGTATGTGAATCTTAAACAGATGTCGTCGAGGTCTCCGACTCCGTCGACATTCGATCCCAGCAGGAAGTCTCCGACCTCATTGTCAGTGAGACACCTGAGTAGCACCAAACTGAGTAGTTTTGATTCGTACAGCTGGCCTGTAGCTCCAGAAGTTCCTTTTCTTTTCTTGTATTTTACTCGTGGTTCTTTATGTTCTTTAACATTGTCTTGGTTGCCACCTTGTCCGTTAGTTTTTGCACTCTTTTTGTTATTTTTTTGGTTACGTTTGGTCGTTTTTGGTACAACAAGTTCCATTTTTTTTATTTTAAATTTTTAGTTTAGTACTTATACATCATCTGAAAAAAAAACTAAAATATAGTAAATTATAGAAATTAATAAATGATCTCGAACATAACATTATTGAGACTCCAAATAGTTATGAATGTATGTACAAAATTACCAGATTTTTTGTTACTTAAGTACCTACTAATCTATACTAATATTATAAAGCTGAAGAGTTTGTTTGATTGTTTGTTTGTTTATTTGTTTGTTTGAACGCGCTAATCTCAGGAACTGCTGGTCCGATTTGAAAAATTCTTTTTGTGTTTGATAGTCCATTTATCGAGGAAGGTTATAGGCTATATTACATCACGCTACGACGGATAGGAGCGGAGCATCCATGAAATATGTTGCAAAAACGGGAAAAAAATCCCCCTTTTCCGAGATACTGTCGCGTGCGCTGAGTACACGGTCAAAGTTACATAAAAACCATTAATGAGAGAATTCTTCCTCTAAATAGGATCTAATAAATAGTCCGCGACAGCATATGTCTAACTCTTAAGGTTGACTCAATATAACATCTTTTAGAGTAATAAAATTTATTGTAGAACAATGCATTGTTTCCGAAGGTAATTTTGTAAATATGATATTAATCCTTATCCAAATAAATACGTTATTCATTAAAAGTATTTAATTTTAAACATAATTGTCCTTAACATCACTTGATTTCAATGAATATCTCACGAGATATTACAGTTTTAAAATAACTCCACAATAAATAATTAATAAGTACCAAGCGTGCATATACATATACACGTAGCGGGCGACGATGATGAGGGTGGCCAGTCAGCTCTGTGAGGCATCATGCCGCGCGGCTCAATCGGTCGGCTCCATGCGAGACGGTAGTGTCACCAAACTGCAGTGCTTTTTAATAATTATTTTGCAATATCTCATTGTACTTTTGATTCTTAATATTTTGTTTTATGTTGATAATTAATATTTTAAAGAGGTTACGTTGGTAACATGTATGTATGTATGTATTTTGGGGGTCATCTCAGAAACTTCTAGACCTATTTCAAAAATTCTTTCACTAATAGAAAACTACATTATCCAGATGTGACACAGTCTACTTTTGATCCTGATATTCCCTCGGGATTGGGACTTACGCAAGTGAAACCGCGGGACGGCAGCTCTGAAAAATAAAGTCGTGTATTTCTATTTCTAACTCAACAACCCGTAAACCGATATGAATGAAATTTGGTACAGGGTAGAAATAATATATAGGGTACTTTGAATGATCGTACGGGTTAAGCAACACTTGGTACAAAATACGTGATGGGTGAAAAAGAGCAGGTGACCCGATATTCATAAACTTGGTACAGGGTTGGTTTAGAGGTAGAAATATTATATAGTACTTTGAATGATCGTTAAGCAACACCTGGTATGACATACGTGAGGGATCATTAACGTTACGGGATAGGAAGTTACGCGGGTGAAACCGCGGGGCGCAGCTAGTATAATATATTTAGATAGGTACAACAGATTTCGTGGAGGATGTAGCCATTTGAAAAAGAATTTATTAAATAAATATTAATACTGATAATTTTTATCAGTAGTTTCACCAGTCACAAGCATTTAATTTCTATCCACTGTATAATCATAATCAACTAATCAGTCACCGATATTACCTATATTATATCGATGATTGATTATACAGTGAATAGGATTGATTTTTTATTATATACGATGTACCTATTTATGTAAAAAACTGTAGTACAGAGCCTGAAGGGGCCGTAGTAGGCCAGAACTGATGTTTCTAGGGTGAATTACTACAAAAGTTCTTCGCACGAAGATCAACACAGATGCAACAGCGACGTCGTCACTTGAAGTTCTTTGAAGGTGTAAATGAGCGAGCTCAGCGAGACAGGGTATATTTTATAACCGCGGTCGTCACGCGACCACGCGTTCTTATTCACCCTCTCGCTCTAACACGTCGCCGTCTCAGTCACGCGGCACGTGTAATTCGCCATCTCATCTTTTGTATATACTATCTCTTTCTATTGTTATGTTAATAATCTAATTAGATTTATCGCTAATTGCGGGACTGTTTTTTTGTACTTTAGTAGCTAGACTTGTAAATAAATGATGATTCATTCACAATTCACGAACTACATCGGACTTTTACTCCAGCAGCCCAGAATAGGAGAACCCGAATTAGGAAACTACTCCAACAGCAAATACTAAGAACTTTTACCCTAACTAAATTCTCGATGAAACTGGTAGTTTACTTTCATACATTTTCCATCAGCACCCCTAGCGGTACCTATTATGAACTAAAATAATGTATGAAAGTAAACTGCCAGTCTCATCGAAACGATAAACTATCAAAACTCATACTAAAGGCACAGTGTAGAGTGAGTAGGAAGTATGTATTATGCAAGTCCACCGGGCAAAAGGTTATACATGTCGGCGCGCGATATATTATGTACCTAAGTAACCGGCGCGGGCGTTTGTTTACGTTACACGTTGGAGTCTAATGTTTTTTTACCCGACTGCGCGACGCAAAGGAGGGTAATGTGTTTATCGGTCTATGTATGTATGTATGTAAGTATGTATGTATGCATGTATGGATGTTTCTATGTGGCGTTCTAGAGGCCAAACGCGTGGACCGATTTTGATGATTCTTACGTCAATCGATTCATCTTAATCTGGCGAGTGTGACTAAAGACATGACAGTAATCCAAATCAACTTTTGTCACAACCAGATGCCATATTGTCAAAATTAAAAAATCCAAAATCGACAAAGTATGTCAAGATGGGTACCGTTGAATAGGTATATAAAAATCAATGTTAGGTTTCTTTTACCATTTTTGATTTTAAATAACAGTTTAGGAAATAGAACGGTTTAAAGTTAATTACCAATTAGGTATTCTTGCTTTTTATTACTAACGAACAAGTTTTTATTTTTGTTACGTAGTTACGCTTAGAACTACCAAACTATAAGCCGTGAATGGTACAGGTGACAGAAATTTATTGAAATAAACAAAAAAAAAATACATAAATTGTACCTGTTGTGTGAATAAAAGCCTAATAACATTTAGGTACTTAGCTGCTAAAAACGTTAAAAGAATAATAATAAATTTAAACAATAAATACCTAAAACCTAACTGAAACAGAATATACAAGATGTAACGGGTAAGCTCTTTTAATCCGAAAGGGGGTTGTTCTAGACGTTTAGGCGAACAACTTTTGTTCTACGACTTTTGAAAAATCGAAGTACTTTTCGAAAAATTTAGGTGTAAAGTTTACTTGAAAATCAGCTGTTTCTTAGAGTTCGAGGTCATTGACCTTATGTTGTTCTTTCATTTAGTTTGGTCTACTACAATCAAACCTTCAATTACCTTTATTTTCAAAAACAGCTGTTTTTCCAGTGAAACATAATCTCAAAATTTTCAAAAAACAAGGTCGAATTTTCAAAAGTCGTAGAACAAAAGGTGTTCGCCTAGATGTCTAGAACAACCCCCCTTTCGGATTAAAAGGGCTAACCTGTTACATCTTGTATAAATAAATAAAGTAGGAACATAAGTATCTTCCTACTTAATTATAATATTAGTTATATCTACTGAATAATCCACATGATATTTGTCCCTTAATGAAATGAATAGATTATAATTATGAAAATAACTAAAAAGCGGCAAATAAAAAATAATAATTAAAAAAAACAAAAAACCCGACTGCGTGAAAAACTCGATTTACAAATACGTAAAGAAACAACAAAAAAAACTAAAAAGAATAAAAACAAGCCCAGTAATTTGAAATTAAGCTAAGTAATACTGAATAATCATTCAAATAGTTTTGTAATCGATACACACAGAGCACATAATAAATGAGTAAAAAATTACTCATAGTCGGGACCCATTCATTTTACCGATCTAATTTTTTTTTAATGGGTCCTGACTGTGAGTAATTTTTTACTCATTTATTATGTGCTCTGTGTGTATCGATTACAAAACTATTTGAATGATTATTCAGTATTACTTAGCTTAATTTCAAATTACTGGGCTTGTTTTTATTCTTTTTAGTTTTTTTTGTTGTTTCTTTACGTATTTGTAAATCGAGTTTTTCACGCAGTCGGGTTTTTTTTATTTTTTTTTTATTTTTTTTTTATATATTAACAAAATTAATTCTTATCGGAACTTTGGAACAAAGAGAGTCCTTGTTGTATTCCTTAGAAACGGGATGTGATTAATACCATCGAATGTAGCCGTGGGCCAGGGTACTGGATAACAGTTGAGCTGTTCTTGGTACGCGCTCGGGTTTGGTCGCCGAGTGATCGATTCTCTATAGAACCGGGATAAAGATGTGATGCCCCATTGAGCGCTGAGACTCATGGCCCACGGATTCTTTTCCGTTTCATTAATCAATTTAGTGTTATTTATGTGTTAACGCCTAAAGTCTAGTGTGTGTCTATTAGAACCATGTTGTGTTGAATGTAGGGTGACCTGTCCATCAATGATACAGCAGTACACGGGCGGAATTAACCGACGATAGACGATGTTGAACTGAATTCTCTCGTTAACCAATATTAGTGTGTGTGATTGTATCCACTTTAGCCAACAAGTGATGAATATAGATAACAAGGCAAATGATGTCGTAGAGTCCCTTAACCCGCTCGCTCTGATATACATATTTACAGGCATTATTGTACCTCATACGCTACACTCAATGAAATGTGAGTGCAGGATGGATTGGAAACTAGAGATAGGTAATTTGCCTGCTTTATTGTTGGACGACAAACGCCGACCCATTTTGCTTGCCTTTGCCGAGTGTGTTTTGAGGAAAGCCGCCAGGGCAAATGGCTCTACAGTCCGGTGATCCTAATTTATAATTAGTGTAGTAGTAGTAATACGTTTTTTGTTTTGGTGTTTCGTTTTAGTTAGTTGATTTTGTGTTTGTTTAATATGCTTAATGTCATCGATCTTTAACTATCGTTTAATGTTTGTTTAAATATAGTACCTAGTATTTAAGTTTAGTTTTAAGTATAGGTTTAATATAATTTAGTTTTAGTTCTTAGCTATAGTTATTAGTTTTAATTATTTTGTAGAATAAGTTTTAATTATTTTGTAGAATAAGATTTAACGCCACTGCTTCGCTAGTGGCGATACTGATTAGTTCAATAAATAAAAAAAATAAAAAACGCTACACTCAAAACAAAACCCAACAGCCTACCTATCATCAGCGCTCTCAGACCTAAATAATAAATATTCTATGTACCTAAATAAACCTTCACTACAAAATTTTAAGTTGTACAAATTGAAATAATAGGTAAATAGTACAATAAAATAGCAATACGTATGCGAAGTTATTTATTTATGATAAGTACAAAAGAATTTCTAGGTACTCAGATTAGTTAATTAAGTTTCTTAAACTAGGTATCAGTAGTAGGTTATTGTCCCTTCTGGACCAATATGTAACTCTGAAAAAACTCTATTCTTTCAAATTTTGGTCAGCCCCCGCGCCCTCGCTGCCCAAAATTTGAAAGAATAGAGTTTTTTCAGAGTTACCTATTGGTCCAAAAAGAACAATAACTAAAAATGTGAAACAAAACTACAAGTTTCCAACGAGTGCCAGGACACTCTTCGCATCGGGGGTTCTAACCCAAAGATCAGAGAATATATTTTGGATTATTGGTCTACAACGTACAATACCTAGAATGTGAAACAAAACTTCATTTAATATTTTAGTGCTAACCATTAGGGTTTATTAATTACAGACCTATTGGTCTAGAACGAACTATAACTAAAAATGTGAAACAAAACTACAAGTTTCCAACGAGTGCCAGGGCACTCTTCGCATCGGGGGTTCTAACCCAAAGATCGAAGAATATATTTTTTGGATTATTGGTATACACTACCTAGAATGTAAAACAAAACTTCATTGCTTGTTCCAGGCTAAAACCACGCTTTTGTATGATCATGTATTGTTATCATAGGTTTATTTAAATTTTTAACCTCCTGTTGTTTATAGTCATGTCAACTTCCATTGCGGTAGTATTTCTGTTATTTAATTAAGTATTTCAATTTTATACGTGCAACTTTTTACAGATTTCAATAGTTTTAAAACAAACGAGGACCGATTAACAATATAATTCACGTAATATTCGACCAAATGTATTCCGTCCATATGAATACTTTTCGCCCATGGTAAGATCGTTTTAGCCAATATTATGAATTAAATCGAACAATCAGTCAGAAGATTAAAAAAAAAATATATTTCATATAATATTCGGTTGGTAAAGACCGCTTTTAAGCACCGCCAATGTGTGTTTGTAAGACCGCTTTAAACCGATATTATGAACCACATTTCGTTTTAAAACAATCAGTCGGAACAATCGAGAACCGATTAAAAATATAATTCATGATATTTCAGTCAAATAAACACCGTCTGTATGTGTTATTTTCGCCCATGGTAAGATCGTTTTAACCGATATTCATGAATTATAACAATCAGCCGAAAGATTCCAGTACCGATTAAAAAATATATTCCATATAATATTCGGTCGGTAAACACCTCCTATGGGTGTAAGACCGCTTTAAACCGATATTAAGAAGTACATTTCGTTTTAAAACAATCAATCGGAACAATCGAGCACCGATTAAAAATAAAATTCATATAATATTCGACCAAATGTATTCCGTCCATATGAATACTTTTCGCCCATGGTAAGATCGTTTTAGCCAATATTATGAATTTATAATAATGAGTACCGATTAAAAAATATATTTCATATAATATTCTGTTGGTAAACACTGCCTATGTGTGTAAACCACATTTCGTTTTAAAACAATCAGTCGGAAGAATTAATTACTTATATCCTTAAATAACACAAATCCACCGCGTACTTTTCTTGTTAACTTGAAATTAATAAAACAGAAATAAATTATATCTGACTATATACAACTGTTGGTTGTACTTTCAGCATTGAACTAATATTTAAATAGAAATTGATAAGTACGATACAAAATCAATATCTATCTAAATTTCGTACTTACATTTTTTTATTTTTTCCTAGAAGAATATAAACACTAAAACTTAAAAAACCACCACTAAAACAGTATTGCACAAAAACATAATGAAAACTGGGTGTTATTTCCCACGAGGAATCAGGCGGTGTATAATTTTGTACACCTAAGCGAACTGAAAACTTAACAGTTGTAAAGTCATGAGCAAATGTCCAGAAACACTTTTAACCGACTTAGGAGGTTTTCAATTTCCAAAAAATATTTGTTCTGGTAATGAAGTCATGCTATTCCAAGGAAGAGATAGATAGATAGATTAATTTATTTATTGCAACACACCACAATTGAATACATACAAAATAACTAAAATGTAGGTAACACAATGGGTGACCTTATCGCTTAAAGTGATATGAAAGTTAGGGTGTTTAGACAAGGAACACTACGGTACTTGACACATGCAAAATTATAAATTAATAATCCTACGATAAAATACGGTGGATAAAATACGGCACTTTTAGCATTAAGTAAGCACTCAATGTCGACTCATCATTTATAAAACAAGTTCATTCTTGTTGTTATGAAAACTTACCTACCTGTATCATATTATCTTGGGAACTTTATTACGAAATCGAATAATATTCTTAACCGATTTAGAAAAAAGAAGTAGGTATTTGCTTTTTAGAAATCCCGAACTCATACCAATATCTAGATAAATAAACAAAATATTGCATGACATTACACACAGCACAATCTAGCCTCAAACTAAGCTCTAGACTTGTACTATGGGTACTAGACCACGGGTATACTACTTATAATATTATGCATAGAAAGAAACTTAGACCAGATAGGTACAAATATTTAGTTTTTGCGCATAAATATTCACAGCCTTCGGCGTTTTTAGACCAATAGAATTCGATTAGCATAGAACTGCTAATCGAAGTACTTGCTGTGTCCCGCAGGACAACTGTGTAAGTCCAGATTCCGCGGAAATATTTTAAACATTTAAGCAAATATTAATATTAGCACGTCATTCTCTGGGCGTTGCTATCATTTTTCTTTTAGGCTTAAACATAAATTTCTTTAATTTCATAAAAATACGAAACGTATCAACTAATTGCCCCAGTTATTTTAACTATCGTAAAATTAATAGTAAGTAAATTGACTACACATCTTAATTTGATGTTCTGTTATAAAGAGAAACAAAAAATTTTATAAACTTAGTTTTTGATTCTCTGAAAATTTTATTAGGCGTTTTATCGAATGTTAAATTCATATTGTTTTTTATTCTATACTAACTGCATCAAGCGGTTTCACTCGCATAAGTCTCGATCCAAAATTAATTTGATACCTTTTCTCTTAGGTTATCCCGTAAAACATTTACATTCTATCGAATAGAAATACATTTTAATCATTGTAAAAATAAAACAAAAGAATAAAATAAGTAAGTTTAATCTCAATTGGTTATGTAGTTTTAAGTTAAGTTAAGAGTAACAAACAGGCATACTAACTTTATAATATTACCTATAAAATAATTGAACCCACGGCTTCGGAATGGAAATTGCTGTTTCACTCGCATAAGTCTCGATCCAAAATTAATTTGATACCTTTTCTCTTAGGTTATCCCGTAAAACATTTACATTCTATCGAATAGAAATACATTTTAATCATTGTAAAAATAAAACAAAAGAATAAAATAAATAAGTTTAATCTCAATTGGTTATGTAGTTTTAAGTTAAGTTAAGAGTAACAAACAGGCATACTAACTTTATAATATTACCTATAAAATAATTGAACCCACGGCTTCGGAATGGAAATTGCTATATCTACCACTATACCATTAAAGCCCTCGACTAAAAAAGATATTCATTTTTTAACTAATAGAGTAGACATTACATCAAACGGATTTGGTAGGAATCCAAACAATCTTTAACCTCTATCTCTACGATATTTATAAATTATATAATTTTCATGACATATCAATTTTGTATTCTTTTGTCTTTTAGAAAATGATTCTTAATGGCTTTAAAATAAAGTAAGTAATAGTATTTTAAATAATTTTCTTTGTTTATACCGACGGAAAACTAATAAATCGATCAACATTCCACGTTTAACGTAATTTATTATTATTGATTTTATTACATGATTTTGTCGGTCGACTAAAAGTTTTTGGTTGTAAAATAATTATTTGCTGACAATTTGTTTTTTTACGATATAAATACGCTTTTATGTCATGAAATAGTCATTAAAATCTGGAAAACTACACCGAGAGCCTGCAGCTTACTTACCGTTATTTACCCTAGTTACGGTCGATAAGAAGTACTTCTTACTCTTCAAGCTGAAGCTGACCTCTAAGCAAGGAACAAAGCAGCTGAATCCAGCCACTTGTCTACTTTGAAGATCACATTTTTTTTCAAAGCTAAAAACAATCATGTAAGTGAGTACATACGATCTTTCTTTATTTTTCACGATTCAAAAAGTTTTATTTGATATGTGATATAATGTAATTTTTGTTTTTTGTTTTTTTTTTTTTTAGGTCTGATTACGAAAGCAGTTCTGAGGTCACAGACAGTTGGATCGCTGCAGTACCTGAGAAAAATAAGAAGCAGGCCAGCGTCAAAAAGGCGACTAAGAGGAAAGCCAGCAAAGAAACTTCTGAAGCCGTTTGTTCGAAGTAAGTTCCTGCTTAGTTTCTGTTTTATCATTGAAACTGAACGTATCGTAACGTAATTTCATTGTTGTACAACTTAAAACGTCCAGATGTATCCCCTCAGGTAGTCAGTCGATACCAATCGTTTTATACGGTTCCAGATAGCTTTGCGAAGTCCAATTTCATCTAACTAATTATTTTTATTTTTGTTTACAGAAAATCCAATATATTTTCTATAATTGATGGAGATAAAGCAACCTTCAGTGAAAAAGGAAAAACAAAGGCCGGCGGAGCTAAACCCCTGATCTCTGCTTTTGCGACACGAGTCGCAAATGGTCAAGTGTATCGTACTGCTGACTCCAGCGGTGATTATTATCTAGAGCTCAGGCTTTATAATAAGGCCGACATTATTAACGAAAAACCTGAGATACGGTATAAAAAAGCTTTATCGTCTTTAAAACTGATTTTGGATGAGGGGCACCCGAGTTGGGATCCACTCCAAAAACTTTTAGTCACATCTTTTGATGTTTTTAAAGCATCAGAGGCAAAATTTTTTAAAGATTCTAATTAAATTAGATTCTTTTTAAAGATTTAAAAATAATTATTATAATTTTGTAACACTTGAGGCTTTTTTATAACATCTTTATGACTTATCTTTTAAATTTTAAAGATTTATCATCACCAGCCCGTTAATTTGTCCCACTGCAGGGCAAGGGCGTAGGACATGTCGGTTTCCTCACGATGTTTGCCTTCACCGTAAGAGCGATGTTATATATATATAAGATTATAAGTTTAATATTGTAACACTGTAAGCTAGCTAGGCTCTCTATGCAATTTTCCAGATTTTAATCACTTATCTTTTTCATCTTGTAAAATTTATAAGATTTACATAAGATAATAAATAAATAATTATTTTACGTCCTTGATCATTTACTCTATTACCATGCCTTTCTGTAAGACGTGTGACTTAGTAATTAATAATCAATCCTGGGTAGGTCATTTAAGAAGCAGGGTTCACAAACAAAAAATTTCAAGTCTTTTGGTTAGCGAGGGGATTGAAACCATTGAATCTGCATTTAAATGTAGAATTATATCTTATAGAATTTTGGCTCAGGAGACGAATCAATCTAGTATTGAATTATTTTTAAAATCGATTCGTGGTAAATTACAACGTCTTTTAAATGATTGCATAAAGTTACATATTTGCATAAAAGTTAATTTTGAACTTTACGCAGGTTTTATAACGTTTAAGGATGATCACATAGATATTAAATCATTTTGTACGAAAAATACACCTATTTACAGTAATTATAAATTCGATATGTTATTTTCTTCACTGCTTCAAACTTTGAAAAACCAAGTGGAGGAATTTGAAGGTCGTGACAGCGGCTGGTCATTTTTAAATTGTATTCACCTGGAGATTAACGTAAATAAATACGAACCGATCGGTGGTTCAACGTACATTGAATTACCTAATCAAATAAAAAGCAAAAAGGCTTGTATAAACGTTCGTAATACCGATAAGTATTGCTTTTTGTATAGTATTTTAGCATATTTATATCCTACAAAAAAACATGTTGATAGAGTTTCATCCTATCCGAATTTTCGTGATGTGTTGAACTTACAAAACATGTCATTTCCAGCGACTTTTTCTGATATATCTATATTTGAAAATAATAATCCTTGTTTAGGTTTTATAATTTACGGATTGAGTAAAAAGAACACTGTTATTGGTCCTCTATATAAATCTGATAACACTGTTAATCGACGAATTATTCATTTACTTTATTTAGAAAATGATAAAAAGTCCCATTATAAACAATAATGGGACTTAAAAACTTGTCGCGTTTATTACGAAATCAAATTACTGCAAATCATAAAAAACTGTTTCTATGTGATACTTGTTTAGTGTTTTTTAAAAGTGCCGAACTAGTAGACTTGCACACTTGCAGCGGCTTAGCTACTGTTTTGCCCGAAAAGGGTTCCAAAATAAAGTTTAGACATTATGACAGAAAACAAAACGTTCCGTTTGTTATCTATGCGGACTTTGAGAGCTTGCTTGAAGCGAGTTGTAATGAAGAAATTAGAGGTTTACATACTTCTACAACCCATCGACATGTACCTATTGCATTTGCTTATTACATTGTTTGTTCGGAGAATTCAGAGTACAATAAATTTGTAACATATCGAGGCATGGACTGTGTAGACATATTCGTATCTAACATATTTAACGACGTTCGCGAAATTCATGATATATTGTGTCGAAATGTGCCTATAATTTTTACTGATCTTGATGAGCATAATTTTAAAAACGCATCGAGGTGTCACATATGTAACAATTTTTTATATGGTGATAAAGTTAGAGACCATTGTCATATAACTGGAAAATTTAGGGGAGCTGCCCATAATTATTGCAATCTACAATACAAAATTCCAAATTTTGTACCAATTTTTTTCCATAATTTATCTGGTTACGACTGTCATTTATTTATCACAAAATTAGGTGAAGCTCCAGGGTCTATAAAAATTATCCCAAAAACTAAAGAGAATTATGTATCATTTACTAAGTACATGTCTTTTCCTGATGGAAAATTAATATTGTTGCGTTTCGTTGATTCCTTCAAATTTCTAAATACGAGTATTGATAAATTGGCGAAAACAATGCATAATGAAAAATTTGTGCACTTAAAAAAACATTTTTCGAATGATGCACAGTTTCACCTTCTTACTCGAAAAGGAGTGTATCCTTACGATTATATGAATAATTTACATCGTTACAATGAAACATCACTCCCAAATAAAAAAGATTTTTATAATTCTCTTACGAATGTGCATATATCTAAAAAAGATTATGCTCATGCGCAATTAATTTGGAGACAATTTAGATTAAATAATATGGGTCAATATACAGACTTATATTTAAAAACGGACGTTTTATTGTTAACTGACGTCTTCGAACAGTTCCGTATCACATGTAAAAGCTTTTATCAATTGGACCCAGCGTTTTATATTACCGCTCCGAGTTTATCTTTCGATGCGATGTTATACAAAACACAAGTCGAGTTAGAATTGATAAATGATGAATCTATTTATAATATGATACAATCAGGAATTAGAGGCGGTATTTGTTTAGTTTCACATAGATATGCCAGAGCGAATAATAAATATATGTTGGATTATGATCATTCGATTCCACAATCTTACCTCATATATATAGATTGCAATAACCTGTATGGTCATAGTTTAAGTTTAACTTTGCCGTTATCTGAATTTAAATTTCTATCTAAAGAAGAAATCACTAGTTTAGACGTAAATAGTGTACCGGATAACGCAGAATATGGTTTTATTCTTGAGGTTGACTTAAGCTATCCAAAATCATTGCATTTAACCCATTCAGATTACCCTCTAGCTTCACAGCGATTCATTGCACCAGGTTCAAAAACTGTTAAACTAATCCCAAATCTATATGATAAATTCTATTACGTTATTCATTACGTTCATTTAAAAACATGTTTGAAACATGGTTTAATATTAAAAAAAGTTCATAGAGTCATTACATTCCGTCAAAATGATTATTTAAAACAGTATATTGAATTAAATACGCGTTTGAGACAACAAGCTAAATCGACGTTTGAACAAGATTTTTTTAAATTACTTAATAACAGTATATTTGGTAAAACATTAGAAAACAACGCAAAGAAAGTGGATGTGAAGTTGGTTAATACATGGGACGATAGTCTAAATTTAACTAAAAAGAAAAATTCTGCAAGGAAATTAATATCCAGTCCTTATTACCACAGTAGCATTATTTTTAGCGAAAACCTAGCAGCTATTCAACTGAAGCCAACACAAATAGCATTAGATAAACCAATTTACATTGGGTTTTCGGTACTTGAACTTTCTAAAGCTCACATGTATGATTTTCATTATTCAGTAATGAAACCACATTATGGTGATCGATTGCAAATGTGTTATACCGATACAGATAGTTTTATCTATCATATTAAAACAAATGACTTCTATAAAGATTTAAAAGAACATTTTGTTAATTATTTTGACACTAGTAACTTTCCAATAGACAACGGGTATGGTTTATCTTTGATTAATAAAAAAGTACCAGGGTTATTTAAGGATGAAATGGGTGGTAAAATTATTTTGGAATTTATAGGATTACGGTCAAAACTTTATTGTTTAAAAACTGTCGAAACTGAAATAAAAAAAGCTAAAGGTGTCAAATCATGTGTCGTTCGCGATTTAGAAGTGTCTGACTATAGAAAAACTTTATTTTCTCAATCAATTTTAAGGAAAAAAAATAAATTGTTTAAATCAATAAAACATCAAGTTTTCACTCAATGCGTTGACAAAGTCGCTTTATCCAGTAAAGATGATAAACGTCTAATATCATCAGATAAGA
Organism: Idaea dimidiata; assembly: GCA_949358125.1. Classification (NCBI taxonomy): domain Eukaryota; kingdom Metazoa; phylum Arthropoda; class Insecta; order Lepidoptera; family Geometridae; genus Idaea; species Idaea dimidiata. The sequence goes on from OX442326.1 coordinate 29,440,861, forward strand.
TATCTACAAAAGCACTGGGTCATGTTGCTTTTCTAGGAGTGTAAAACATTATTTTGTAGCTTATTATCGAGTTGACATAATTATTATTGTAACTCTAGTTATAATAATGTAGGCAAAACAATGCCATGAGTTATGAGTGGCTCTTAAGTATTCATTCTGAACCCTTTCCAAATCAACGTCATAAATTCAAAATTAAGAATACTATTTTGTAAAAATACCTACTATTTTGTGGAAATAAAAATACAAGGTATACCTATACCACGCATAAACTACCTGCGGTAAACTAAACGCGATGTTAAACCTATAAGTTATTTTTGTAAAAATCAAATGGTAACTACTTTTTTGCTAGAGAGCCAGCTTTTAGAACAATACACGATGTTATAGCTATAAGTAATTATAGTTTAAGTTAAATAAGAATTATATTATTATATTATAAAAGCTGCATTTTATTTATCTCTTTCGAAATGAAATAATTATTTAGGTACCTATCCACTAATATTATAAACAAAGCAGTTTGATGATACCGACCAGCATGTTGCAACACGTTTGTTTGCTTTAAAGGAATGAAACACGAGAACAGACACCTGCGCTGTTTCTTTGTAAAAATAGCAATATCAAGTATCATTGCATCAATGCATGATTTTGTCGAGTAAACACTAACTTCCATTAAGTGTTTATAATGTTAGTTGATTATTCTTTACTTGTACGTTACAGAGGCAAGACCTTTTGAGCTAATTAAATAAATAAATATTGCACGTTGGTAAGTTTCAAATTTTGACTTTTCTGTTTTCAATTCGAAATACTACCTATTTACGTATCTTAATGTGTTATTTTTATTGTTTCAGATAATGTCGGACATGGTACTAAGAAATGATGTGGAAATACAAGAGGGACTCTTAGGACTCGACACCCAAGATCTATTCTTTCAATGTGCGCAAAAATTTCCAGATTCGGATTATGAGGAAAACTTGCCTGTAAAAAGTTTAAAGAAAACACCACCAAAGCAGCTAAAACGAAAATTAAAGAAGACGACTAAGAATAATTACAGTAGCATCCAACGAAAGTCTTCATTTGTTTTGAACCGCGAGCCCTGTAAAGGGAGGCGGTTAATACAGATTAAAATAATTGACATTAGTGATGAAAACTGTGAAAATGAAAGCGACGTTGTTGTTTCGGCTCAATATGTAGTAAAAGATTTTGTGGACAATATATTAGACCAAACGGAGAGAGTGATCAAAAATATATCAGAAACTATAATCGATAATTAATTAATGTATATTTTAGTTAGTAAGTATTGTTTAAATTAATGAAGATAATCTGTTTTTAGTTAATTTTATTTAAAAATGTATTAGTCATAGATTATTTTGAAATAAATCCTTGCTTATCTGATTTGTTCAAATAATGTATTTTATTTATGAAATAGGTACCTTATTTGCATAGACGAAATAATAATAATACAAAAGTAATGATTGATAGAAATATATTTCAGTAAAAATATTAAGTACAAGATACAGAGTTAAAATATTTACATAAATTAAATTTAGTATGGTTATCAATATACCATTTTTTTATACACATAACATTTTTTAGAGCACAAATTTTCTTATGATGAACACAATTTAAATTTACATTAGACTCCTCATATTGACTATATAATTTTAAAAGATTAGGACAGCCTAGCTTTTCTCCAATGTCAATTACTTCACAGTTCTCACAAAGATCTTTAATCCATTTGATCTTTTCAGTTCCTTTAATTAAAACATTTTGACAATTCAGATACGGTTTAACATTACGTTTGAATTCACTGTAGTCGATAAAACCTTCACTCCAATAAATTCCACGATTAGCTTCTATCCATCGTACCTGTTTCTTTTCTTCCACCGATAAGTGTTTAAAATGGAAAGGAGGTTTCACAAGAAAAGTTTGCGTACATTCGTTTCTTATAACGGCAAATTCTTTTATAATAAATTTATTATCTTTATCCTTAAATCCTTGTAAGTCCACAATCACAAATTCACTTGTGTTGGAATTCATATTTATGTTATCTTTTTCACTATGTTACTCAACGGTCTGTATTCAATGATGGAATCGTTTAAAATGAGACAATATGCAGCGGTGTGATCAGGTATCTCTGAATCGCATTCAAGCTCAATACGTACACTGACTACTGGACCGGACTTTAGGTTTTCACATTGTCTAGAGCAATCGATGACAAACAGTGGAGTTTTTTCATTAAATTCTTTTGGACTTAGCAGTGGTTCACTTCTACGTCCGTAATAGGATTCTTGGAATTTGATATATTGTTCATATAATAACGCAAATTTCTGATCTTTAAAACTTATATTTAAATTTTCATATGGAAAATAGACAGAATTAAGATACACTTTTACATCTCTCAAATTACAATGATCGAATCGTGATATATCTTTATCTGACGAGTTTTTTCTATTTGTTTGTAAGCCTAATACTACATATCTCGGTTTTTCAATCTGCGACGATGTTTTGATTGCCCAAGTATGCTTAGTTGTTTTTGGTACTAATGGATACTCATATAAATCCCAATTCCTAAAAGCTAAATGGAGGGGACGATCTTTTTCTAATATTTTTAATAAATATACTTTTTCTTTGTCAGACACTTTAATGTGTGGGACGCGCCAAACTAATTTTTGAATTGTAATGTCTTCGAGTGATTCGCCGGTTGGAATTTTCAAAGAATTTAAATCTGTATTGCTGCGTAATAATATTAGTTCATGTTTGCAGTTCATAATAATTTTCTTATAATCTTCAGCAAAGCCTAAAATGTTTTTCAAGGGTATTGAACAAGAAAAGTGTTCACCATGAGTTGTCTTTGTCCCGTTTACATCCCAACCCCAAGCTTTAGCCATTTTAGCCTCATTTTCATTTAAAGATAGCAAATTTTTCATTGTTGTTGTCATTCCTGCATTTTTTATTCTATCGATTTCTACTCCATTGAGTTCATAACGAACATCTTGGAACATAAAAAGAATTGGATTATTCGTGAACTCGATAGTATTAACTTTTTCTTTTCCAACACCTTTTACAATGTTTACCGTTCCTTCGATATAGAGAGTACTTGCTGATGGTAATATGTATAAATCCTGTTGGTTAATAGGGATGCGAATTTCGTCATTTCTGTTGAAACTTGTTATGTAGGGCTTATATGAATGATATTCTATACCATCTATGGTATTATCGTATGCCGGTGAACTCGTTATATCTAAGATGTTCATTCTAGTAGTCCGATTAATTTTAAGAACTGTTTATTTTCTTTTGTAATATTATTATTATTATTTTTCTTAGTTGTTCCTTTACGGATTGATCGATGAGTACTGATGTGTTTTATTTTCTTATTACCGTATTTATTAAAGTCTATCATTTTTTCTGATGTGCATATACAATTGAACTTCTTCACCTCGTAGATTTATCAAATTATTATTTATGTCTAACAATCTGATATTTATAGTACTTATGTTATTTTGATTAATAGGAAAATAAATTATATTTTTTGGTACTTCTATTATTCGATACCCTGGTGGAACGTTTGGAGCAAATTCATGAATTATATGGCTTGATTTTCCATTAATATATGATCCGCTCACTATGTCACATTCGATTCTTACCACTGTTGTAGATAAAATGTTAACTGGAAGCTGCGACTCGTGTATTATAATATTGGCTTTAAGAGTTTGTTTATCAAACCCTAATAATTTTCCAAGAGAATCATTTTTGTCGAATCGTATGTTTTTAGAACAAAAAAGAAAAGTTTTCAACGTGTTATTGTTACAAAATAAATTTATGTTTGTACCATTTTTTACGTTTGATTTTAAATAGTCCGAAATATCTTGGAGTTCATAAGCACCTTCGGGTATTTCTAAGACTTCATTGTTGTCATAATAAAATTTATTATTTCGTTTATCAATGTTAGGGATCGAATTGAATGTTGACAAATACAGAAGGGCACACTCGAATTCACCGTCAAATTGCAATGGTGGATAAAAAGTAGAAGATAAAATCGAGGTATTACCAGTTATAGACAACGTGAAAGACATTTTACAAATGAACGTAATTAAAACAATTTTATAATTATATAGTCAATATAATGATTAATAATCTATCACTAAAACAAAAAAAAAAAAAAACAAAAAAACACTCGTAAGTTAAAGAACCACACACTTAACATATAAAATTCTTGTTTGTTAGATTTACAATAGCGTACTTATCACCTAACTCTTCTTTCCAAAACGTTTGTAGAAACTTTAAACATAAATGACCGCAATTAGATGTATTAAAGTCTTGATATCTACAATAATTATATGTGATGCGATATTTCAAATATTTAGCCAACTCTAACGGTGGCTTTAAATCACCAAAGCTATCAAAATATGCACAATTTTCGAATAGTTTTACATAGGCTACCCAATGAGTTCCATCATTTTCTGAACTATCTAAATTAACAATCCCACACTCAATATCCTTCGATTTTGACGGAAGTTTATTTCTTATAAAAACACCCCTAAAGTATGGAACATGTTGATTAGCATAATCTAAAATGTCAAGATCAGTAAGTGCGCGTCTGGGTAACCTTTTAACTAGTTTTTTGATTTATTTATAAAAATACCATTTCCTGTCTTATAGGGTTTTATATAGAGGCCTTTCCCAAGAGCAATTGATTCTATCATTCTATTATGACGTTGAGCTTCTTCCAAGTTCTTTTTAGCTGATTTATGATCGTTTACAGCTTTCGTTATTCCTGCTGCGCCTCCAGCCATTGCGCCCAATGCGGATAGTCCAGCGAATATTGGAATGAGCGGTAAAATACCTCCTATTTTCGGTAACGGTATAACACGAGGCACATGAACTTTTTTCTTATTTTTAATGAGTTTTTTAGCTGCAGAATAAGCTTCCTTTATTGCTGCAGCATCACTTTTCGGTTTTGACCTTTTCAATTTTTTATGTATTTTTGAAACCAACGACTTGAATGATCTCCCGCCTGCACCGTACTTGACCTTAGTTTTCATCGTTTTGTTCACAAGCCACGAAGCCAATTTCTCACCTGTTCCAGCGTTTTTTGATTTCATTCTCTGTTTTGCAATATTTATGAGATCTAAATCTGCTTTGTGTCGATCTTTCAAACTGTTTGAATTATTATAAGCAATATCGTGTCTCATACATGCGTTATCAAGCTCATTAACTCCTTTATCCCCTCTTAGTAATCGTTTCTTTAATCGTGTACCGGGTCCACAATAATTATAACCAGGTAAATGCAATTCAAATGGTAATTTATTTATAATACTATTTACGAGACCTCTACCGCGCATAGCTGAATTATAAATGAAGTAATTTCTATTGTCATTCGCAATTTTATATTTTTATAAATCTAATAAAACAGAATTATAATATAGCTTGTTTATCAATCCAACTGTTTTCACTTTTAGAAAGACCCAACCACTTGACAAAGAGTTTATTATTCTTTTTTCTTAAAACTTTTTCAATAAGGTATACGTTCGGACAGTTGGTTTTCAGCAGTTCTTGTTCATAAAAACGTCCTAATATTGGATGGTGGTACAGATCTTCTATAGAATACGTAACTGGTACAGAAAGATAAACATTTTTAACTAAAAACAATTCTGTAGACCAGTTAGGGGTATATCCTTTTTCGAAGCAGCTTTTATATTTACTTATACGAACATGATCTCCGATTTTTAGTTTATTGGATTTTGTATGCTTATTATTAGAGTTCTGGAATTTCATAATATTTTTCATTACAGCATTTTGATTTGAATGGTTAACATCTTTAGGTTTATAATTTATTGTTCGATGTATTGTGTTGTTATATTTTGATATGACACTTGTCAATGACTCTCCAATCCATTTATAGTTACCATTAAAACTAAAAACTTTAAATAACTTATTTTTCAATGTCCGTATTAGTCTTTCAACTATAGAAGCTTTTTTAACAGAATATGTAGAGTAATGATTAATGTTGTACTTTGCTGTTACTTTTTTAAATTCATCGTTGTAAAATTCGGTGCCCATATCAGTTTGTAAATTAATGGGTTTTCGGTGGTTTTTATCTAATACACTTTGAAACGCATTTGCGATTTCAGTTTTTGTTTTAGTTTTAACGGGGATAGCCCAAGAAAACTTAGAAAAACAATCTATTATCACCAAAATATATCTATAGTCACGGTTATATCTTTTTAAACTTTGAAAATCAATTAGATCTGCTTGCCATAAGTCATCGATGCCCTTTAATAATACTGATCGTCGATTAAAATTCTTGCGAACAGCTTTATGAATTTCATTCACAATTTGAAGTTTACTCATTTTTTAGTTCTAAGTAAATCAGCTTTTGTACAATAATCTGCAATAATATTATCGAAATGTTCTTTTACAACTGTTTTTAAATTATTTACTATTGTTGTGATCTCTTCCTTCTTTATATACAATTCATTTTGTGTATCTACGTACTCCTTGTTGACAGCATCAGAATTTTTCAGTGGAATTATAATACCGGTTAATCTTGTATTATGTAAATCAAATTCTCCGCTTTCGGCTTTCATTAAGATTTTATCAAAACTTTCTATAAAATCTGGTAAACGCAATCGTTTATGAATGTGATGTCCAAACTTGTCCATCATGGTGAACTGACAGGTGTCATCGATAAAGTTGAAATGAAATAACTTTTTAAAGTCATGCTATTTATTATGGTATAATCCCGCTTTCACGCAATTCTTCTATAATAGAAATTATTTCATTATCCAACCCAGTGTTACCAGCATCTTTTGAAGCAATCAAAAGCTTTAATCTATCTACTAATTCATTAGGATCGTCCCAGTAAACGTAGTCAGCATTTTTCTTCCAAGTTTTCATAAGTGGTAAACCTTTTCCTTGATGTGTTGTATCAGGTTGACTACTATCAGTGCTTACTGAAACTTTACGTAATTTGAAAAGTGGTTTTATAATAGTCAAGTATTTCCGACCTTTATTACTCTTGATCGGTTGATTTGGACTAAAATTTCTTCGATGAGCATTTGTTTCTTGTAACATTAACTTATAATGAGTCAAATCTTCATTATTTATTACGTCCAAGTTAGGGACTTTTTTAAAAAGTAATTCTTTTATTCCATTCGTAAATTTGTACTTCTTTGTGCCAACTTGAATATAACCATCGGTCAACACCACACGCGAAGATCCCATCATGAGTTTATTTCCGCGATCATTTCTAACACCAAACGGAACACTATCTAAACTATCTGAAGCATCCGGAGTAAGGGACCACGAAGAAATATCTAAATTTGCATCGGTTGAACCCGAAGACACTGTTTTAAAAGATTCGTCTTCTTCTTTATCCATTTTGATTGTATCACCATCGTAATCGTCATTGTCACTATCCTGTGACTCACTATATTCTTTTGGGCTTATAGACGCAATACTATTTAATCCAACGTTAGATTGTCTCTTTAGAGTTTTATCGCTACCTAATGGACTTGAAGTATTGAATTTAACATCATTTTTTAAGGCTTTGGAAAAATTAAATGATTTTCTTTTGACCGGAGACTCTATTAATAAAGAACTGTCTACCATTTTATTAAGCGGTTCTGTGATTGGTTTAAAAACCGATTCCAAAATATTACTTCTTTCCATTTCAATATTTCGCATTTTTCGAACCTTCTTTTTAACAGCTTCCGCAGCTTCAACAATTTGTTTTTTTAGATTTTTTTCCATTGCATCAGAGTCGATTGAACTATTAACAGTATTCATGTGAAATGATAGCGTAGTTTATGTATTTAGCTATTTATAGTCAATTTCTAAATTTAATAACATAATATTATTTACATAGAAATACAATCGAATAAAAATCGCCTAGAGAGCCACAGCATGACCATAAGCAATGAATTATGCATTCACCCTTTCCTTTAACAGCGTTTATAAATCGTTTTTTTAATTTTTGTTTCATCATATTGGACTTTGCTGGTTGTAAGTAACCTCACAAAATGATAGTACGAGTAATATTCTCCGCTATTTATAAGGTATAAAAAAGATAGACTTATTAAAAAAATTACTTTTTTCTTTATTTATAAAAACAATCTAATAATTTTTTCGAATACTTTTCTACAAATCGGACATTTAACTCCGACAGATAGAGAACACTTTGCACACGCCACAGCATGACCACAAGGTATGAAACACGTATTTAATTCTTCTTGCACACAAATTTTACATATAATTGACGATGGTATTGCGTCGACTTTTATTTGCAGAGTTTCAGGTTCAATTTGACTGCATTCTTCTTCGAATTCTTCATATCCTCCATTTTGTACATTTTTTACATAGTCTTCTCCTTTCATTACCAATACATACGGACATTTGTCAAACCAGCGTGCATGCTCTTCCCATGGTATATCGTGGGGGCCCCAATCTTTCATTCTTCCGCCGCAGTAAAAACAGATGACTCTGTCACCTCTTTCGGTATAAAAAAATCCTGCTTCAGCCATTTCTTTTGGTTTCTGTTTCAAACCTATCGGCCAAGTTTCAAAACTGCGTAAACGTTCCTCTTCATCAGCGAACCGACGAAAAAAGGGAATGTAGGACATTATTAAAAACACTGACAAAACATGTATTTTGAACCACGGATCGACGAACAATGATTTAAATAATAGCTATGCTATTCAGTTTCATAAGTCCGCTAATGAAATAAAACAAACGTATCAAATTTCTTTCGATAACAACCTTTGTTTTTTTCACAGTCCTTGTTTATTACAACATAACTATAAGGTTCTTTCCATATCTGAGCACACATTTCTCTGAATTCTTGCCATGTCATATCAGTATTAACGTGCTCATCATAAATGTGTCTCATGTTTATATCATCTTGCTTGAACAATACTATTAAATTTGCATTGTCTCTTATTAACTGTTTTGGTATTTTGCTATATGTCTGGTTTAAATAAAAACAGTCTATGTATTTGTGTCTGCCCATTGCAAAAAAATTACGCATACTGTTTTGATTTTCACAAGAGACATCATCAAAAATAATTACTGAATTACATTTTGCTACTTCTGGAGTGATTACTTTTTGATTTTCATAAAACTTTGAGAAAGTAACACCAGGAACCCTTTGTAATACCTGCTCTAAGTACTTGTACTTCGGTTGATAAAGAGTTTTTGAATATACATAAACGTTACGATATTCTAAACCATTTTCATGCAAAAGTAGACCTATAACCAAATTCGTTTTTCCACAGTTCGATGGACCGCATATTATACCGCGAACTGTATTTGGTAATAGTTTTCCATGACGAAAATTTTGTTGATCAGACGAAAAGTTGATATTTTCAAATTGTAAAGATACTGGTTGCTTAACGAACTTCATTCTAACAGTGCACCTAACGAAATGACTAAAGATCTATAATAACTGTAATTAATAAACCCTAATGGTTAGCACTAAAATATTAAATAAAGTTTTGTTTCACATTCTAGGTATTGTACGTTGTAGACCAATAATCCAAAATATATTCTTTGATCTTTGGGTTAGAACCCCCGATGCGAAGAGTGTCCTGGCACTCGTTGGAAACTTGTAGTTTTGTTTCACATTTTTAGTTATTGTTCTTTTTGGACCAATAGGTAACTCTGAAAAAACTCTATTCTTTCAAATTTTGGGCAGCGAGGGCGCGGGGGCTGACCAAAATTTGAAAGAATAGAGTTTTTTCAGAGTTACCTATTGGTCCAGAAAGAACAATAACTACCTACTGGTATCCATTAAGGTAACAAATACAAAAAAATCATAATAAAACTTTTTGAAACCCAACATTAAGTCACAGATTGTACTTTTTTTACTTTTCATGTGGATAGTTATAGCACTAGTTTAAGGATAATTTACAAAAGCTCTTGCTTTTCACCAGTTCGTGCTAGTCCTGGCTAAACGACAGCTATGTATGTGGTGTATGTATCGGCAGTCGGTACTGACCGGCCCTCGCACGATTGACCTGTCTTGCTAAACGTTTTCGTCGAATGAATGTCTGATTCTGATGGTTAAGTATGTTGTGGTTATAGTAGGTAATAAGGTTTAGTTTTAGTTAACTAAGCTAGTTCTAACTTTAAGTAAAATTGATACTCAACTATCTATATCAGTCTCTCTGGTATGTAAGTGAAAATCGACCAAAGCCCTTGTTCTTAGTTATTGGCTAAAAATGCTCGTCAAAATCGTCAAATGTATACTGAGGCGTTATTATGTATTAGACTTCTTTAACAAGAGCATTTAATATATCTTTATTTTTAATATTATCTATTTCCTCCTTTTCAAATCGTAGTTTGCAAACATGAATCAAATTTTCTATATAAGCAACATCAACTTCTCTAATCTTATTTAGGACATACTCTACTAGTTCAGAATGATTTAAAAGCATTGTTCCAATAAAAAATCCTCTCCCGAGTATTTCTTTTAAAAATGCTTCTACATTGTCTTTAGTGAGATTACCATCGATGCTGCGTAGTATAAACATTGTAACGTTTGGCAAATTGTTGTCTATGGATCTATCTAAAGCCGGTTCAACACTTCGGTACTCGACGTCATCGTAATCTCTGGCAATTTTCAATTCACATTCTCTCCAATCTTTCTGTTTCCACATAAGATTAAAAATTATTTTCTTAACAGAAGTTTGTTCAAAAATGTTTCTTAACTCCGTCCCATCGTACTTTAGTTTTTGATCAAATATTGTCATCAGACCAACAGAGCTTTGTCTCATAAGAAAATTTAGTATTAAGTCCACCATAGTGTGAATCAGTCGAGGCTTAGTCAGGATTACGTCGACGATAAATTCAATCGCAAAATATTCAGCGAAAGTCAGATGAATAAACCTCGGTACTTTATTGTGAATACGTTCTATTAAACCAGATTTTTCTTTTCCATCCTTAATTTTTTGCATTGTTAATTCAATATCTTGTCGATCCTGTTTAGTTAACAATTTTTTCAAGTATTTTGTTTGGCGAAACATCGAATAAAATGCTAATTTCTTATGTATATCTCTGAACCAAGTTTCTTCATTGCTAAATATTGTCTTAACGTCAGGTTTAGAAATTTTCATACCATTTTTATCTTCAAATCGAACTTTTAGTTTTAGGTCCACGAATCGTTTATAGTAATTTAATGTGGTGAAACCCAAATCCCAATCTGATTGTAATTTAGGACTGTCACTTTTGATTGCGGCTACAAAATAATTTGCAGCCATGTCCATGTAAAGTGGTACTCCCACTATTTTTTCTGCAGATGTATATTGTTCACCTCGAGTAAATTCGGATACTGCTAGTTTCATCTTGAGCTCTTTCTCCGAAACCCAACTGCTTATAACTTTTTCTTTTTCGATTTCTAAAGGCATATGCAAAGTTTGTATTTTAAAATATCTGACGGCGGTCATATACATTTGATATAACGGAATATCAGAAACTAAAAAATGTTCTATAGATTTACCTAAATTTTTTTGAAACTGTGCCATAAAGTCAAAAAACGACTGTATGTTGTTGAATTGTTCCATGTTCATTTCTTCTGTCTTAAAATTGACATTCCAATACCTATCGTAGTAATTGTTTTGCTCGTCACTCGTTAATGGCTTCAAAATTAAGGACGCGCCAAATTCACATTCTAAGTGTTGTACAATCAAGTTATAAGGTCTACTTGTAATCCAAATTTGGAATCGACTAGTTTCTGTAGGATAAAACAATTCATTTAAGAATAATGACGAATTATATTTATCACTTTCTATGAGGTGGTCGTAATCAATATTTTTTATGAAGTTGGTGACCTGCGTTTGATAATCAGGGCATATTTCATCAAAGCCATCGAATATGAATACCATGTCACCTTTGTTGTAACAATTCATCATGACTCTCACAGAAAATGCTACAATATCGTCATTTCCAGTGTATTCAACGAATACATTACCTCCAACATCTTCTATAGAGAACTTACTAATATCTTCGAATTCAGACTTTAAAATGAGTTTCATGAATTCAGTTGGATCCACTTCCGGGCCTAGCTTTTGGAATTCATCGCTGTAGTCCAGTAAGTTCATGCGTATTATCCACTTCTGCGGACACTTTTTCTTTGTTTCGATTGATAAATGTGTGAGTATTGTAGACTTACCCATACCCGGTTCGGCCGTAATTATATTAATATTTCTGGGCATGTCTTTAAATGTTTTTAGTTTATATTCGCAGTATGTTGGATCATAAACATGATATTCATGATTATCTTCCGTGATTCGACTTGAAAAAGTGCGTGGCACGTAGAAGTCTTTTATGTTTTCATAATCAAAATTACTTAAAGTATGTCCTATAGTGATAGCCTCGTCCTTAAGAATCTTAAGAATCATTTCTGAATTTATAAAACTATAATCTGTATCTACTAAAGCTTTGAGTTTCACTTGCATTCCTTGAAAATTTACTGTATGTTTTAAAAGGTTATTCTGGGTTTCAGAAGTCAAGTCTATTAGAGTATTATTTACATCCTCAAACGTATCATTGACATCTATGCGATCATTATTAATTTCAGACAAGGATTCATTAGAAACAATCACAACTTTTCCCTCAAAAGCATCGACAATAGTTCCTATAAACCACATTGCAATACCTTTTTCACACTCTTGAAATTTGTCACATATTAATATCAAATTAGTATTTAATTTATTTTTCAATTCTTCATTTAGTAACTCCATTTCATTTACTCGTAAGTTATAAAGATATTTGTAAACTATGAATACACAAACATTGTTAAAGAACTGTTTCAATTTTAGTGTAGTCAACAGCGAAGATCGTGTGATTATATTTGTAATCTTATTATCGTTAATTCGTGTTAAGCAATTTATTGCCTGTGGTAGGAATCGTACTTGATAGCGATCGGTCTCATGTTGGTAATTAAAGTTTAGCATATCTATGAAAAGTTGGCCTATTTCAAACACTAAGTTTTTCAAGTAGTCGCAGGTTCTTGTCAAAAAATATGATTCATCTAACAACCACCACTTTTGTACCTTATCATGGAACTTCAGAGATGCAACATCCGCTCGTGTTTTAGATTTGTAACTAGAGTTTTGAGATGTTTGGTAGTGCTGTGATATTTCAGAAACAAGTTTCTTACCCACATCCTTTTCTTGACCCTGATTTGTGTATAAGTACAATGTGCTCATAAAATCTTTGGCAATGTTTATTTCTTTGTCAAACAATGATTTCTTATCATTACACTTTTTGATTTCGTTGATGTTTATTTCATGTTTTGGTATTTTGAACGGCCCAGATTCCGAAGTTAGTGATTCTCTGCCAGCTTCCTCAAGAGCTTCATTTACTAACACCTTGGAAACTTGAAGTTGTTCCAGTTTTCTATTGTAATCATTTTTCACATTTTCTGTGACTGCCGCGTTAAATGTTAACTTTTGAGATCGTTCATCAAATACCACATACCTTAAAATTAATCTACTCAGATGCGTTCGACGGCTGGATTCATTGTCGGTACTGAGAAGCAACTGTAAATTTGTTTGCAAATACTGTGTATTTACTTGACTTTTACTTAAAATCTCCTCATATATCTTGTATTTCAACTTGATAAGTATTTCATCTGCAGCGTAAAATACTTCGGGATTCACAAACGCATCGTAATGATCGTCTTTTTCGGTAAGAGTTATGACATCTGGCACTAGAATGTTTGCATACTTTTTTAAAATATCATAATTATTTTTTCCTTTTTTGTGAATATAACTCACAAAATGCTTTGCTATTATATCTATCTCCTTATCTATGAGAACATTGGAAAGCAAATGTATGTCTTGTTCGTCATAATCAATTTGAAATATGTCTCCCGAGTTAGGATCGTGGTCCTTGCAGCTAATTATCTGTCTTACCTTGACGAATGTGTCGTTGTTTTCTTCGTCGATTTGTTTTATTTTATGTTTGCTTATTTTATTAACAGCCGACGTGTAGACGACGAAATGAAAGGTTAAATCAGTAAAAGCTCCGTTGAATATGTGACTATCGTCGGTCTTGAATTTATTTAGTACTTGTAAGTAGCTGTCGAAACATTTGAGCAGGTTGACTTTACTCTTAGGACTATACAAACTCGAATCGGCTATACCTTTTGAGGCGTCATCCTTATGTTTGGACTGTATGAACGCGGCGACAGGTTTGTTCTTGTATGTGAATCTTAGACAGATGTCGTCGAGGTCTCCGACTCCGTCGACATTCGATCCCAGCAGAAAGTCTTCGACTTCATTGTCAGTGAGACACCTGAGTAGCACCAAACTGAGTAGTTTTGATTCGTACAGCTGTCCTGTAGCTCCAGAAGTTCCTTTTCTTTTCTTGTAATTTACTCGTGGTTTTTTATGTTCTTTAACGTTGTTTTGTTTGCTCTGTTTGGCAGTGTTTGCATTATTTTTGTTATTGTTCTTTTTTGATGTGGTTTTAACATTATTTTTGACGTGTTTCATTTCGATTTCAATGATGATTACACATCTGAAATAAAATACAAAATATTCTAATATTTATTTTTGCTTATTGATATTTTATTCATTTTGCATTGCATCTTCCCCTAAAGAGCCACTTCAAATAATACCATTATGAATTTTTATTTAACCCTTAATTCGACGCTGTTCAGTATACTTCCCATTGAATGAAAAAAAAATCTACATAAAAAATTAGACCGCATATCTCGAATGCAAGGTGTATTTATTGTATCCTTAACTATTTAAATACACTGTCAAAAATCGGTAATGCACACACATGGACGGGACGTGAGTTATTCCCGGCAAAATGGCGGAGAGACGAAATTCGCAGCGCAAGCTCTCGGTAACTTGCATTTTATTCATTGTTATCAGAGATATGTAAAAACTTCTAGATACGTAATAGGGCAAATTTCTTGGCAACACAAATGCAAGCTAGCTAGCCAGAGAAGTCTTAGTTCCATCCCAGCTCACGTCACGATCACCCGCTTGTTATCACACAGTACATTTAGTTCACTTTCACAACATTATTCACAGACAACAATGATACTGTTGGGATACTGTTGGGGTTGCCGTGGCGGTGTAGTGCATCCGGCATGTTTGCAGAGGCACACACGGATGACTTTTATTCTATAATCAGAAAGCGATCGGCCTCTGTGCTGGCTCGACTCCGCTCCGCCTCCAACAGTCTTCTGAATGTTTTCAAGGACAGGTGGGACTCACCCTTACTGCGTCACTGTATGAAGCTCCATACTGTACCTAATAGTTATTAATATTCTAACCCTAGTTCTTAAGATAATGTTACTAACATTATGGACTTTGTCTGAAAATAAATTATTTCAATTTCAATTTTCAATTTCAATGCCTTCGTGCGTATTTAGGCGATACTAAAATATGTCATTTTATACGTAAGTAAAGCTGTATTTATTTATTTTAGTTTATTTATTCAAAAAGTTTTTTTTCCAAAAACTCAACGAAGTTTTTGACTTTGACGTTTTATCATTCTCTTCTAACCACTATGAGATGTCATAATAATATTATGAGATGTCATAATGATATTATGACATCTCTTTCTTACGTCATGCAAGTAGCATTGAGTCTTATGTTTTTAGAGAGAGATAACAATAGTTTCGTCTATTTCTTCTTTAAATTATGTGAATGAATATAAATAATGAGGTTGTATAGCATACTTTGGGCCGCCTTTCAATAATGATTTGTACTGCAATGGCGTCTCTATAACTTTAATAGACTCATTGATTGTTATACGGCTTATTTTGTTGTAAAATCATTGAACACTACAGATAACATATTCGAAAAGCGACTTGTAAAGTTTTGATTGTCTAACTGAGTTTTGTTAAGTTTTTATTACACACACAACTTGTATGTCCAGTATACTTCCCGGCGTCGAATCACTAGTAGAGTAACTGCTAAATATCATGTCCAGTATTCTTCCCGTTGCCGTATTATTACGAAATTAATATTTTGTTGTTTCTTACTATAATAATATGTTAGGGATCCGTAAATAAAATGTTTTATGCCTTGCTATTTTTCGTTTCTCAGAGCTTTAAGTCTAGAGAACAACATAATAGTAGCATTGGTGCTGCTTGAACATGTTCTTTTTGATGAAGAATTGAAAATACTGATTCTGAACCTGATAATGAAGAGGGAATTGATGTAAATAAAACTGAAGAGTTGTCCTCCTTACCCTGCCCTTCTATGACTCATGCATTTAGCGCACGAACACACTAGACGACTCCGAAAATAATACACAAGGTTACAGTTCAACCGACAGTGATGAAACCAACCTCAAAGGCGACAGCCTCATCAAGACAGAAAACGGAAATCCCCTAACAGAAGACCGTCCCCGCCTTATGCCAATAAGAATAATATTGTGGTAGAGGTTGACGATAATGTGAGCCATGAGCAAACTCCGCTGATCCCTTTCACCCACAACGTGCCACCACCTACTGGTAAAACAAACTAAAAGGCCTTACCAATCCTGGCCTCACTACTGTCGGTTCTGTCATCAGATTCCTCCTCCAATGCCAGTCCACTGACATCAAAAACAACCATGCGCAAAAGAAAAACACCAATGCAAGCTGTGCCAAATCTCCAAGCAAAAGACAGAAATAGTGATTGTGAACTACAAATGGAAAAAGGACCACTCGGACACAAGGCTGACATTCCATCACACCACACGATTTGTGTTTGATTTATCGGATACTGACTGTTCATTGGAATTTTTCTATCGTTTCTTCTCCCCAGTTATACCCAACAATATCTTTGACAACACAAACCTGTACTCAACCCAAAAAACGGGCAAGTGCAAACAATTGACTATGAAAGCCTTTTTCATTTTCTTATCATGGGTATAGTTAACTTGCCCTCCCTGTCTAGACTATTGGTTTGAAGAATTGAAATATGCTCCAGTTTGATGGTATGTCGATCAGCCCCATGTCTGAGCTGTCCTTCTTTCCATTTGGAGCTTGCAACCAGCGCATTTGACACAGCCCGTGCTGGCATTCCTCTTCCATGTCTGTTTGTTCTTGATGTTTATAAGCTAGCAATAGACAAAGCATCTGATTCTGGAACAGACAACAATGAAATCAAACTTGGCAAAACGCTATAATTCACTTCACCAGTCGGTGGCAGCACGCTGCCAATAATAGGGGCCAACGGAGACCGCTCACAGCCCAAACTGTCTCCAACCCCAGCACAGGGCTGCTCTTACCGGCACTGAAGCATGGATGGCCTGCTGCCTGCAGACTTTTGCTTCATGTCTCCACGAAACCATCACCCTCAAAGCCAGTTTCATCACTCTTGGCTGAACCACTGTCTTATGTTTAATTTTTGAAGTTATTGAAGTCACACATTCATGCGCTGAATACATATAAGTCGATAGAAGGATTGCTATTAGTATTGCAAGCGTAATCAATGTAACTATTAGACCAATTTACCAAATATAATTAATATTTTCCTACGGAATCACTATTTTATTTTATTCTTTCTCTTCGACAGTGGGAAGTATACTGCACGTGATTGGAGTGCATCAATTTCTTATGAACTTGATAATGTCCAGTATAATGGACGTAGTTTTTTTCGAAAACCAAAAGGGGTAGTTTTTTTTAGGAATTTTTCTAGGGTTCTATACAACCTAAGAACCGAAATCTATAACAATTTCACAAAATAAAACATAACAAATTTTCTTCGAATTAAGGGTTAAAATAATATTTATATGAGGACCTATAGTTTGAATTTCCAAAGTCGTGAAATCAAAATTGTTCGTTTTTAGGTAGAAAACTACCCTCTGCACATTTTTAGTTGGAATCCAATAACCCTGTTTATATATTTATGTAAGATTCAGTCCTGACTAATTCACTGGCCGAACCTACAGCCTATGCCGCTGGTGCTAGAGACATGAAATTGGGGAGCGTTCATTGTGAAGTGTAGGTGTCTACTATGTTATGTTTCCTCAATGGCTGACCAATTTACACAATATAGCATCCACATAAGTGTTATTCATTTGACATTAATCGACAAGTACCTAGAGTACTTACAGTAGATAAATAAAAGAATTAGTACGATCTTCAGGTGGTGGGTCGATCATTGCCAGAGCGTAAGAAAGGGTTTGTTTTAACTTTTCCCGATATCGGGAGTTACGTGGGTAAACCCACAGGATAAAGCTAGTTTATAATAGTAGATGAATAGCTAATATTTCGAATATCCGCTTATACTTAATTAGTAATAAGTTAATTATGGGTACTGTCTGAACCTATTTTATGTATTTTTGGTTGTCTGTGTCGATAAGACTATTCGTTCTCACACATTTCGTAGTAAACCAAAGAGGGAATAGCCCGATGCATGAAATAAAATAAAACTAAAAACTTTAAATGTTTAATAAGTTTAATAAATACGCCATGTATGTACATGGATTATGAAATTGACAAAAGATACCTACAAAATGAAGTAGGTACGTGTTATAGGTACCTACTTAGAAAGCGTGTGCCTACCACGTGTAAGAGCAGATTTACATTGATACAGTGACATAGACACTGAATCCAGTGACGAGGCAATCCAGTGCTGGAATGATACTGGCATAGTAAAAATAAACTAAGGTTATCTAAGGTTATCGCAATTTTGCATAATAAAACACAAAAATTACCGGGATTCACACGCGTTTTATTTAATAACGGAATTTCGCTAAATACCGAGCTTTTGCTGACTTTACAGTTAGCTTTTTCAAGGTTTACTGAGATGTAATTCATCTATTTTAATGAATTACAAATGTAATCTTATGAAGACTTAACTAGACTATTTATTTTATATCTTAAATATAATAAAAGTTTATTTTCAATGATAAATAATTAAAAAAAAAAAAACAATTAGATTTTAAATAAGGTGAATTAGCATTGAGTTCAATAGTGCCCATAACAAATTTAATATTTAAACTATTAATCGCTAACTTTACATAATTTAACGGATTAAATTATGTAAAGTTAGCGAAAGCTCGGTCTTTAGTAATAATGCCGTTATTAAATAAAACGCGAGTAAAACCCAGTAAATATTGTGTTCTACTATCAATAAACTAATTTGAAGCCATTCCAGTGCTGTCGTGCCAGTGCTGGATTCAATATTCCAAATGTAATTTTTTATTCTAGCACTGGATTGCTTATCGTCACTGGATCCAGTCACTAGATTAATGTAAATCTGCCCTTGCGATATAAAAAATGAAGAACTAACTTACAACAATAGTTTTCCAAGTGCGCGCGAAATAGGTGAATAGGTTTGATTTGGAAAACAATCGTTGTAGGTACCTATGTTGTTTTATTTATCACTAGCTGCGCCTTTCACCCGCGTAAGTCCCGTTCCCGCGGGATTTTCGGGATAAAAAGTAGCCTATGTGTTATTTATTCCAGGACGCTAGCTATATTTCTATATTCCAAGTTTCATCGCAATCGGTGCTATAGTGTTTGCGTGAAAGAGTAACAAAGTCGCAAACATACATACCTACACATTACACAATACACACAAACACGTGTTTATAATCATAAAACACTTTATTTATCGGGTTTAATCGCGTTTTATTCATGATTTTAAACGAACCGAGCTTTCGGTTTTTTCAAGGTTTGTTTTTTAAAGTGTTATATTATGCAAAATCGCGAAAACCATAGAAGAAATTACGTGTTTATAATATTAGTAACATAACATAACATAACAGTTTTGTGGTGCGAACTTATGAGTTTCAAAAGAAGATTTTATATTCTGTATAGGTTGTAGGAACCAAAGGTTCGAAACTAGTTTCGAAAACAAAATGATTTCTCTTTATTTTAAACCAGTTTCCCGAAAAAGAAAATATTTCTTTTTTCGAAACTGGTTTCGATCTTTTGGTTTTCAAAACGGCCTAAGGGAATTCGGCTTATATTCGTAGTCCCATAATTCTATGTCAACAATGTATAGGGAAAACAAACAAATTAGTAGGTAGTGAAACTGTGGTGACATATCTTTTTAACTTACAAATACAAATCATGAATAATAACGTCGTTACAAGTTCCATTTGATATATTGACATAAAAATAATTATACTTAGGTTTAGTAATATGTGATCTGTGCTTAGGTATAACTTATTTCGTAAAAATATAAATAATTTCTAAGTATATATGTTTATAGAATGGTATAATATCCTGACTGACTGGATCCACTCTAGACTTGAAAATTCCAAGGTTAAAGGGCAATACTCGTATATATGGTAGCAATAAGTCATACAGGCATCACAGTCATTGCCATAACACAGGATGAAGAGGTTTACGCCACTATTATTGAGTAGGTACTAAGGTGTGTTGTTCAAAAATTTCATACAACGTATTATTAGAATTACTTCTAGAAAAAGTAGAAAATTTAAGTGAAAAGGGCTTCCTACAAAGAAAACCATAGTTTTCCAATACCGCCCTAATTTAGACTAGATACAATACATTCGCTTGTATATGAGTATATAATATAATTCATTTTTCAAAATTTCAAATTTTCTCTGATAAGCTACCTAAGTCGTAACACATAATGTACTTGGACTATAACTCAATATTTTCAGTTTCCACACAAATACTTCTATATTTTTATAATGCAGAAGGTACTCAGACGATTATAAAAATTTATCGATATTTCTCGGCTTCCTTCGATATAGCCTCTAATATTTCGTCATTGGTCATACTTTTTATTTTTTCTTCTTCAAATTGGAGCTTGCAAACACGAAGCAATGTTTTAATATAAACCACATCAACTTCTCGTATCTTATTTATAACATACTCTACTAGTTGAGGACGATTTAAGAGCATCGATTCAAAAAAAAATTGAGTATTTAGTACTTCTATTATAAATGTCTGTACATTGTCTTTAGTCAAATTACCGTCGATGCTACGAAGTAAAAACATAGTAACGTTTGCCAAATTGTTATCTACAACTTTGTCCAAAGCTGGTTCCAATTTTCGGCATAAATCTTCGAAATTCCTAAAATTCCCACCATCAAGCACAGAAGGATCGGAAAAATTTCTCCAATCTTTCTGATTCCACATAAGCTCAAAAACTACTTTCTTAACAGATGCTTTTTCTAAGAACTTCCTTAGCTCCGTGCCCTCATACTTCAGTTTTTGATCAAATATTGTCATCAGACCAAGAGAGCATTTTCTCAAAAGGAAGTTTAGTATCAAGTCCATTGTAGTTTTAATAATTTGAGGTTTTGTCATGATAACATCGACAATAAATTCAATTGCAAAAAATTCAGCAAAGCTTAGATGATTAAACCTTGGTACTTGATTATGTATACGTTCTATTAAACCAGATTTTTCTTTTCCATCTTTAATTTTTTGCATAGTTACTTCAATATCTTGTAGATCCTGTTGAGTTAACAATTTTTTCAAATAATCTGATTGGTGGAACATCGAGTAAAATGCTAATTTCTTATGTATATTCACGAACCAAGCTTGTTCATTGTTAAATATCGTTTTAACGTCTGGTTTTGAAATGTCCATACTATTTTTATTTTCAAATCGAACTTTTAATTTTAGTTCGACGTATCGTTTGTAATAATTTATAGTGGTATAACCCAAGTCCCAATCCGAAAGTGCTTTCGGATCGGTACTTTTGATTGCGTTTACAAAGTAATATGCTGCCATTTCCATGTAAAGTGGCACGCCCTCTAATATTTCTGAAAGTTTATGTTTTTCTCTTTGAACGAATTCGGCAATAGCAAGTCTCAACTTATATTCATCATACGAAACCCAACCCTGAAAATACAATTTTAAAACTTCTTTTCTATCGATATTATTACCTAAAGGAATTAATAGAAGTTGAGTTTTTAGGTACCTTGCAGCCGATACATACATTTGATATAATGGAATAGCAGCCGCTAATACATGTTCCATGGAGTTTACTACGTCTTTTGCAAATTGTGCCATGAAATCTAAAAATACACGAATATTGTTAAATTGTGCCATGTCAAAGTCTTTTGGATTTAAATTCAGTACCCAATACCTATTGTAATATTCGTTTTGCTCGTTACTCGTTAATGGTTTCAAAACTAAGGGCGCGCCAAATTCATATTCTAAGTGTCGTATAATCAGGTTATAAGGTCTACTGGTAATCCAAATTTGAAAACGATTAGTTTCTGTAGGATAAAGCAACTCACTTAAATACAATGACGAATTATATTTATCTCCTTCTCTAAGGTGATCGTAATCGATATTTTTTATAAAACTGGTCACTTGCGTTTGATAATCAGGGCATATTTCATCGAAGCCATCAAATATAAATATAATGTCGCCTTTGATGTAGCAATTCATCAGAACTTTTACAGAAAATCCTACAACATCGTCGTTTCCTGTGTATTCAACAACTAAATTTCCACCGACTTCTTCAATAGAGAAATTACTTATGTCGTCGAATTCAGACTTTAAAATGAGTTTCATGAACTCATTTTGATTCACTTCTGGTCCTAACTTTTGGAATTCATCACTATAGTCCAGTAGGTTCATGCGTAGTATCCACTTTTGAGGACACTCTTTCTTTGATTCTATAGACAAATGCGTGACTATTGTTGACTTGCCCATACCCGGATCGGCCGTTATTATATTAATGTTTTTGGGCATGTCTTTAAATGTCTCTAGTTTAAATTCACATTTATATGCTTGGTTACGAAAATTATAGTAATGTTTACCGAAATTTTCCTGGACTTGACTTAAGAAAGTACGCGGCACATAGTAGTCTTTGATACTTTCATAATCAAAATTGCTTAAGCTATGCCCTATAATGATGGCCTCATTTTTAAACATCTTATGAATAATCTCTGAATTTATTACACTACAATCTGTGTTTACTAAATATTTAAGTTTAACTTGAATTCCTTGAAAGTTTACATCATGTTCTAAAAGTACATTTTGTGTTTCTATTGACATGTCGGATAACGTATTATTTTCATCCACAATCGTATCATTGATTTCAATGCGATCATTATTAATTTTAGCCAAGGTTTCGTCAGAAACAATGACGATTTTTCCGCCAAACACATTTACAATTTTTTCTATTAACACCATTGCTATGCCTTTTTGACACTCTTGGAACTCGTTACATACCAGTACTAAAACAGTATTAATCTTATTTTTCAGTTCTTCTTCTACTAATTCCCATTCGTTTGCTCTAAGGTTGTAAAGATATTTGTGATCTATAAATACACAAGCATCGCTAAATAATTGTTTTAATTTCTTTGTAGTAAGGAGTGAAGATTGTGTTATTATATTTATAATTTTATTGTCTTTTTCATTGATGCGTTCTAAGCAGTTCATTGCTTGAGGTAGGAATTGAATGCTGTAACGGTTAGTGTGATGTTCGAAATGAAAACTAAGCATATCTACGAAATTTTGAGTTATTTCAAACACCAAGTTCTTCAAGTAGTCAAGAAAGCAGGTATTTGTCAAGAAATAAGATTTTCCATCTAACAACCACCATTTTTGTACTTTGTCGTGGAACTTCAAAGACGCAAGATCCGCTCGTAAATTACAGTTTTCAGATTTTTGGTGGTACTGGTTTATTTCTGAAATAAGTTTCTCCCCTACATCCTTTTCTTGGCCTTGATTTGTGTATAAGTACAATGTACTCATGAAATTTTTTGCAATATTTATTTCGGGGTTAAAAAATGATTTCTTATCATTACATTCTTTGATTTCGTTGATGTCTATTTCATGTTTTGGTATTTTAAATCGAATAGGATCGGAATTTAGAAATTCTTTGCCAGCTTCCTCAAGAGCTTTATTTACCAAAACCTTGGAAACTTGAAGTTGTTCCAATCGTTTGTTATATTTACTTATAATATTTTCTTTGACTTTTGAATTAAAAGTTAACTTGTTTGATCGTTCATCAAAAACAACATATCTTAAAATTAATCTACTAAGATGAGTTTGACGACTAGATTCTTCATCACTCATAAGTAGCAACTGTAGATTTGTTAGCAAATATTGTGTATCCACTTGACATGTACTTAAAATCTCTTCAAATATCTTGAATTTTAATTTGATAACTATTTCATCTTTAGGTTGAGATACTTCGAAATTTACAGATGCATCGTAATAGTCGTCATTTTCGGTAAGAGTTATGACATCTGGCACTAGAATATCAGCATACTTTTTAAAAATATCATAATTATTATTTCCTTTTTTGTCAATAACACTTACAAAACGCTTTGCTATCATGTCTATCTCCTTATCTATTAGTACATTGGAAAGCAAGTTTATATCTTGTTCGTCATACGCAATTTGGAATATATCTCCCGAGTTAGGATCGTGGTCCTTGCAGCTAATTATCTGTCTTACCTTGACGAATGTGTCGTTGTTTTCTTCGTCGATTTGTTTTATTTTATGTTTGCTTATTTTATTAACAGCCGACGTGTAGACGACGAAATGAAAGGTTAAATCAGTAAAAGCTCCGTTGAATATGTGACTATCATCGGTGAAGAATTTATTTAGTACTTGTAAGTAGCTGTCTAAACATTTGTGCAGGTTGACTTTGCTCTTAGGACTATACAAACTCGAATCGGCTATACCTTTTGAGGCGTCATCCTTATGTTTGGACTGTATGAACACGGCGACAGGTTTGTTCTTGTATGTGAATCTTAGACAGATGTCGTCAAGGTCTCCGACTCCGTCGACATTTGATCCCAGCAGGAAGTCTCCGACCTCATTGTCAGTGAGACACCTGAGTAGCACCAAACTGAGTAGTTTTGATTCGTACAACTGTCCTGTAGCGCCAGAAGTTCCTTTCCTTTTCTTGTATGTTATTCTTGGTTCTTTATGTTCTTTAGTTTTGTCTTGGTTACTATGATTAGTAGCTGTATCATTTTTTTTGCTTTTATGCTTTTTATGTTTGGTTTTATTCTCTTGTTCCACGTTTTCCATATTAAACTTTAAATAATTTCTGAAAAACAAATCGTACGATCAGGTGGATCGCTGGTCCAGTGTCGAGACTAAAAACTAAATATTAATTTTTAACATAGGTAGTTAGTTATTTTGGAGTTCTGAAAATAGCGCCTAATTCAATCAATTATCTTAAATCATCCGATGATTGTTTCGGTGACAGATGTTTCGCCAAAATCAAACACTTAGTTAATTGCCACACCTACCTATTAAGATGTAATAGGTACTTAAATAATTTGTACCTAACAACATTTTTGCCTAGCGAAACATTGCAGCGAAAACTAAAAATAAATGTTAATATAAACACAATGTGCCGCTTCGTTCTAAAATGATGAAAACCACACCATTGTTTTATAAATTACCTTATTATTTTGATATTTTATACAAGGATATTTTAGTCCAACTGCCAATACCCACTTCTATAGATAAAACTTCTTCGAATTGCAATAAGAGATAACAACTTTATATCACGTACACAAAGACATACCATTGTTTATGTAGGAAAACGATTTCTGATATTGGAAATACATAAATATGTTATAAAAAACTAATAATTAAATACAAAAGATCAACTTACCAATATTTTCAACGTTTGATATAGTTTTTCACTGTGTATTTTTAATTTGTGTCGACTATCCGCTTGACCTTGGTCTGTGAGGCGTCCAGTGGCACCAATGGCGCCAATACAAAGTTTTAATAAACAGTTGCTAAGCATCCAAATGGCTTATCATTTTTAGTACCGCAGTCGTTCGCTAGGTAAATTCTGGGCGCTGCTGTCAGTATGAATGTTTGGTTTACATAGAGTCGATTTTTCATTCCTCTGATATAAGATATCTGTGGAATAAGTTCGAACCCAACCAAATTTAAAAGCCCTCAAATTTTGTTTCTTCATAGTGACGGTTTTTAATCGGTGGTGAAACATTTTATTCGACAGATATCTGTAATCTAGTGATTTGAGCCTTGCGTTTTGTGCAAGCTCGAAATACGTCTTGTAAGCTGGATAACCCGTTTTTTATTTTCCTTGATGCTGAAAATATTACAAATACATATGAGTTATACAAGTTTTTATTTATTTCAAATTTTATATTTGATTTGTATTGTAACCTATTTTAGGTAGGTACCTAATATATGAAAATTTTAGTAGGTATGGGAGTTTAGTGACTTTGATGACTGAGTCTCGAATTTGTTGATATAATACATAATGTTGGATATATTATGATACTGCTGTCTTCTTCTTTTCGTAAAGTGGTGAGGCTCGCTTAGTGTTAAAATTTCGGTCAATTTAGAGGCCTTGGTGTGTTGTTTTTAATTCCAATTATGTAGAACTGAAATTTTATACAATTTTATTACAGTAATAACCCTCAGTGGGGTTATTCTGGAACTAAACTTCATAGATTCCAAGGCGACACCACTTTTCGTTGAATTCTGGAATAGCGAACAAAATTCTCAAGTGCCAACATAGTTTTAAAAAGTTGTCTAAAAATATTTATTGGACACACTGAAGGAACTACTTACAATAGGTAGGTATATTTTCCTAAACTAACGTACCTACCTAATTAACTAATTTCTATTTAGTAAGGTACCTAATTACTGAGTTTTGGCGGGAACTCGTTGAGGAGAAGTGATGCTAAATTTTCATTTTTGTGAAACCTAGTTCAAATGCGTGTAAATTGGTTAATTTCGGGAGCATTATTAATCAATTAAGTTTTGTGAAGGTGTACAAGTGTGAATCGCGAAAGTGAAAATCGGTGCAAAACATTGACTTAGTGTTATCTTCAAAGCTCCGTGAAGAATGTTTGTAAATGGCCGCCGTGTTTACAAATGATTCCCTAGACTTGACTTTAACTATGACGACTTGACTGTTTCGATGCAAATAACTTGCATAATATATTAATATTACTTGACACTGGCTAATTTTCTAATGGCCATAATCGGTTCAAACCGATAAGAAATAGAAAAAGTAATTACTTTAAGTAAAAAGGATTACCATCAGACCCCGAACTAGATCCCGAGATCAGGACTCGATGTCCTGATCTCGGGAGCCTATACCGACATTAAAATTTCTTGTCTAATATATTTAATAATCTTTTGACTCTGTGGAGATGCTACTAACAAAGAATAATTATACATATTATAATATTATGGATTTAGTTACCATATACAGCGTGTTCCGACGATGACCATTTAAGCCGAAAGTGTGTTGTTCTAGACGTCTAGGCAAAGAACTTTAATTCTACAACTTTTAAAAATTCGAAATAGTTTTCGAAAATTTTAAGTTTAAAGTTTAAAATCGGCTGTTTCTTAGAGTTAGTGGTTATAAACCTTATTTTTTCTTTCATTTAGTTTGAACAACTACAATCAAAACTTTAATTACCTTTATTTTCAAAAATAGCAATTTTTTTCAGTGAAATATAAGTAGGTACTCAAAAATGTTGATTTTAAACTAACATGGTTATTTTTATATTTAATAAACATGGTAAATACCCCGTTATTAAGTAATTTTAGTACTGTTGTTTTTTTTTTTAGTTTTTAATAGTTGTAGATCGAAAGTTGTTCGATTAGACGTCTAGAACAACCCCCTTTCGGTTTAAATGGTCATCTTCAGAACACGCTAAAGATAATTTTAAATAAAAATACCCCGACTACTTTTAAAAACCACATACAATAAAAAAAATTGTTTTTCTTTTTTTAAATTATATGATGTGTTTTTAATTTTATTTTTTCAGCTGAACGACAACGCGACGACTTCGCGACGACTGTGTGCACTGTGCATGTATGTGAGTATGGCTTCTGGACATTAGCAACGAATTGAAGTATGTTCCAATCTAAGTCCCCAACTATTGTCTCTATCTCAAGGTAGGATATTTAGGAGACCCAGCACCATCGTCTTAG
Source organism: Idaea dimidiata (assembly GCA_949358125.1). Taxonomy (NCBI): domain Eukaryota; kingdom Metazoa; phylum Arthropoda; class Insecta; order Lepidoptera; family Geometridae; genus Idaea; species Idaea dimidiata. The sequence goes on from OX442326.1 coordinate 29,468,711, forward strand.
TCGCTCTAACTCGGAGTCACGTAGGTATGTCGCACAGCTTTAGGATTTAGGATACGGTTGTATTTGAAGGGGTGTCTGGCGTGTACACTGTACATCGAATCCATATAGTTTAGTTTCAGAATAGCCCTACCATAAAACTGGACTTAGAGACTAGAAACAGAGAGGGCGCCTGTTAGTTAAGTTTTTTTTTTAATTTGGCTCTGACCGCCGAGCTTCATACGTTCCACAGTTAAACTATTCGGAAATTTACACAAACGCCTCTAACCCAGTTGACAAGTTGAAATTGGAACGCCTCTTGGTTGTTCTATTACCCACCATCTAATCTAAGAGCCCTAAAGATAATTTTGCAAATTCTTTGCTCTCTCTTAGAGATTCAGTAGTAGGTACCAACTCTTAAATCCGAACAGTCCCTAAGTAAACTGTAGCTCCCTTAATGTCGTAATAAACAGTATATTAAGCAGGTAGGTGACCATAGATTAAATAAATTGCAGTTATTTATTTGTCATCAGAGGCCAATGTTTTCACATCAACTAGGTCACACGAGCCAACAAAAGCAAGGTTTTTGGAAATTAGGGTAGAGAGACGTGGAGTGTTGATTTTAGTAACGTAATTTATGTTTTTATAGATGATTTTATTATTAAGTATTATTAAAATCAGCTTAATAAGATGAAATGTAGGTACTAATGAGTATAGTAAAAGGTTTACAAACACACTTTTTTTCTATTTTACCACCACCTTTTGCCTCGCCATAGGAAGACGAGTCGGAGGTAGAAACGCTATGTTTCATTTCAATTCAGATAAAAATTTCAGCGAATGTTGAACGTTGTCTACTTTTGTATGATACCAGATTGATTGCTCGTGAAGGTCGGTGGATCGATGTGGTGTCGTAATGATGGTCATTACCCGCTGACCCTACCTCTCCCCCCTAAACGAGCATCACAAACGCCCCATGCTCCCCCCTCCTAACAAACAATAACGACGCACCATTGAAACACATATTGTCAATCATTTAAACACATGTGGAACTAAAATTACTTACTATCTATTCAAGGCTTCCTCCGTTATAATTCGACTAATGGTGTTTAGTGGCTATTGGGAAACCATTTTCGCAACCGTCCCGTATTTAAAAAAGAGGTCGAACAAAAGGTAATAAAACTTTTTTCTATACAAACAAGAGGGCCAGTGTTGTCAGATGTGTTGTTGACATATTGAAAACGACGGACGACAGTTACGAAAATAAAAATAATCAATGGATTGGTAAATTAATTGACATCGAAGGACAAAAGTTGATAAAAGCTTTGGTGGAGTGAGTTCGATAAGCAGTAGGAGTAACGTAGGTACGTTGTGTCTCGAGGGAATGAGGTGCGCGTGCCGGCAGCGAGCAACACGCCTCGGACAGCCAAGGGCGGCGGGTGTCGGCCGCCGGCCGCCGCCTCAACCGCACGTCCCATGCTTCCCACGCCACTCGCGCCTCTAGATCCGCATAAAACACGCGCCCTCACAACCATATACGCGCCGAGAAAACTCAAGATAAGGAAGAACAAGACGGCCCAAACGAGAATGTTAGAGAGCAACATCCAACACAAGCCGTCGTCGCTATCCCCGTTCCATCCTCTACCCGCCATTGGGCAGAAACTTGAAAGGTCCAAAACAAAAGTGATTTTTTTCGACTTGAACAAGGAGGAGGAGCCTGTTAAAATACACAATGTCCTCGAACCTCTAACGCCACTCCGGATACAAGGGTTCACAAGGAAATCGTCCTTGGATCTTAAAGAGAGCAGACGGCCGCAGCAGTTGATCAGAGAAAACACATACGATGTCCTAGAACCACTGTATTTGCATAAGGAAGATGACAATAGGAAAATAGAGTCGACTGAGAAATCAATGGATACGGAATCAAAAGTATCTCCAAAGGACAGGTTTAAAAAGGCAGCTATACAAGTCGCCAAATTAAATTCGATGCCGGAAACAGGCAAGCTCCTTTGTATGAGAGAAAGGCAGACTTTTAACTTATGCTTAGAAGGAGATAAGACTTGCAGACTGGAGAAACTACCGCGGACTCCAACGCAGAAACTCAATAAACTCACGGAAATATTCCAAAGTCTCGATATCAAAGGACATCACAGGGACAGAATGAAAAAGGAAAACAGTTGGTTTTAAAACTTAGACGTGTAAGGGAGAGATTTATTATATGTAAGGTTTGTCAAGAGAAGAATTTTAAGTGTACCCTCTTTGTGTAATTTAAGAAATTATTTATGTTAATGTGTTAAGTGTACGAGAGTCTACGAATATTGATATTGCTCAAAGTTTTGACGTCGCGTTGTTAAGTATCTCAAACTTATTTAATTAAATGTGTGTTTTCTAAGTTAAATCTTTCTGTTTGATCAAGATAAAGACATGTTAAAAAGCTATCTGCGAATCGATAGTTTTATGGTCCATAGGTAAGTGTTAAGGCATTTGCTAATTTGCTCTAATTACATTTTTTTTTTATATTTTCGTAAGGATTTCATTATTTTATGATAATTATACTAGCTGCGCCCCGGTTTCAGCCGCATAAGTCCCGTTCCCGCGGGATTGTCGGGGTAAAAAGTTGCCTATGTGTATTTACAAGTTTCGTGCTACCTATTTTTCAAGTTTAATCACTATCGGATTAGTAGTTTTAGCGTGAAAGAGTTACAAAGTCACATACAAGTTAACAAGTCACATATAAGTTGCAAACTTTCGTGTTTATAATGATTTATTGAAGCAGCGAACGTCTCGGCTTTACCCACACCCGGCTTTTAATTTCAATCCCGCGGAAATCAAAGTTCCGCGTTTATAATATTAGGTACTAATATTATAAACGCGAAAGTTTGTATGCAGTTATGTATATCTGTATGTATCTTTGTTACTCTTTCACGTTTAACCTTTGAACCTTTTTCGATTAAACTTGAAATATGTGGCATATTCCACTAATCCCCTTACTCAATCCCCTGCCCAGGGGATTTGTAGACTTTTTATCCACAAATCCCCTGAGCATCCCGCCTTGTTGCCGCCAGGGGATTTGTGGACAAAAAGTTCACAAATCCCCTTAACCTATACTTAAAATCGGTGTAGGTCTATAAATAAAACATAATATTTACAAAATTAAAATAAAATAATTAAGATGTCACAAAAATGGATTAAGTATCTCCCGAGCCTATGATTAGAGCTAACGGTCCGATTATAAATCAATTATTTTGATATTCTTTTTACCGATGTTTGTATCGAAACGATCCCGTTCCCGCGAGAATATGCGGATAAAAAGCCAATGTGTTATTTCAGGTCTCCAGCTACCTATAACTATTTCAAGTTTCATTGGAATCAATATATAATTAGTTATAATTAAAGTTATTTTAATGTAAGCAACGTAAAATATTATTTCTATATTTTTATTTATTTTTTGTAAAAAAAATTTGTGAAAAGTAGTTTCTTAACTCAAATTGGTTTTTTATTTAACTCGTCCGGCGGCGATGATGTTCCGCCGGGGGGACATCCTACCCAGACCACTTGAAACTCTAATGTATAGAAATAGAGTGGATTTTTGTTAGAACAACTTTTGTTCATGGGCTGCTCTGATATATTTTACGTCATTTGTCATTGACAGTAAAATTACCGCCAGTTGAAAAAAAAAATAGGATTTGCAAATTTTTGTTTTCAGATTTTTCAGTTCCGCCATATTTTTTTTGCAGTTTGTGTGAACGTGATAATTATTAATTGTTCCAAATAATGATAAGTGGGTGATTTTAGTGGAAAATTAGTGTTAATTAGTTTATTTGGGTTAGTCTTTTGGTATGTATGTATCGTATCAAAATTTCAAATATCATTGTAGAAACACTTTTTTACAAGTCAGAAAACCGCTCGATAAAATACGTAAAATTCGTGTTTGGTTGAGCTCATGAACATAAGGGTCACAATGGAATGTAGTTTGGTCAAACTTGTAAGTTATACTTACGGCACTTTTATTTCAACTTGAATTATTTATTATTTTCCTATGATAGCTATATGTAAATGATATTTTATGGTAATAGGTAGACTGTAATGGACACTTTTTACAATAGTTGAACTAGGACCAGATTACAGTCATTGTGAAACAAGCTTCGTAGAGAAAGTCGGAAGAAAGTTGGGAAAAAGTTTTTACTTCAAAGTGAATAAATAATTATTTACTGCTTACTAAATGCCAGATGCGAGGCGCGGTAGCGCCTGGCATCATCAGTACTTCCCTGGTCGTCCGTTTAAATGTGGATATTTGCACTGTAGTAGGTAGGTGAAGTAAGGAAAAATTTGTATGTCAGTAAGTGATGATGACGATGGATGACGATCGATGACGATCAATGACAATGGATGACGATGGATGCCAATGATTCAAAAACAACGAAATTACGGATTTTTTATTCTTTATCCGGATATCCGGACTTGATATCCGGATAAAGTAGCCTATATGTTAAAAGAAGTCTTATGCTATCTGCATGCCAAATTTTATTAAAATCGGTCCAGCCGTTTCCGAGATTAGCGCGCACAAAGGCACAGGCAAACAGATAAACGGACAAACAGACAAAAAGTTAACACGAAAATGGGGTCTGTTACGTTAGTACATACCTCTAAAAATAGTTTTTTCAAAATATCTTTCAAAAACAGACACCGATTTTATTATAAGTTAAAGATTAAGGTACTTACATATAAGAGTGTTTAGATTTAAGAAACTCAATCAACATTGATGAAAGTGATTATTCTGTGATTTTGTTCACCACTCGTATATTATGTAAATAAAACACGAAGACTGAAACTACGTAACACACTGTTTTTATTTGATTAAAAAAAAGGAAATGTAAATTTCGGTTAAGGGGATTTGTAGACTATTTGTCCACAAATCCCCTGCTAATCCCGTTGTATCGCCGCCAGGGGATTTGTGGAGAAAAAGTCTACAAATCCCCTGGGCAGGGGATTGAGTAAGGGGATTAGTAGAATATGCCAAATATGTGTAGCTGGATACCGGGAATAACACAAAGGCTACTTTTTATCCCGATATTCCCGCGGGAACGGGACATACCTACGCGTGTGAAACCGCGGGGCGCTGTAGTCGTCTATATGGTAGTCTTGTAGCTGGAGGTCTTGAACATAATAGCGACTTTTATCGCAATCGGTTCAGCGATTTTTGCGCGAAAGTTTGTTGTAAACGGACCCAGTTCGCTTAATCTTCTCCATTCCAAAGTTGCCTAAAAGACACTGTGTTTTTAACTGTAAGACCGCTTATACATATACCTACCTGTTGTAACACAGGTCAAAGCTTTAGGTAGCTCTACAAATACCATACTATGTACTTACCTACATTAATACCTAGATGGATGACACATCCAGCTAGTGTTTTAATGGATTGGTCATGAAATGTTTCCAAGGTTACGGTAATGTCCCATAATTAGGTTCTCACATAATAATCATGCTTATTGAAATCGATTTATTAACTACGCGTTCGGCCTTAACTTTCTAGCTTTTCTACCTACCTTATAAGCTGCATTCCCACAATGGACGAAGCGTAATCATTACTCATCATCATCTCAGCCCTTCCACTGCCGAACATAGGCCTCCCCCATATACGCCGCCAAACAGCGATATCCCAATTGTTACAGATCTATTGTGCACAAACATATTTATAATTATCATAAACTATATGTATACGTTGAAGGAATACATCGCGAGGAAACCGACATGTCTTAGGACTCACCACGGTCTAAAGACATGGGCTATTCGCCAATCCGGAGAAGGCTCCCGTGCCTAACCCCTCTAAGAGGAGGCCCTTGCCATGCAGGGGGACCAAATTAACGGGCTGATGTGTTTGTGTGTGTGTATGTGTATTCCAAGTTTCATTAAAATCCGTTTAGAAGTTTTTGTGTAAACGAGTAATAAACATCAATGTCGGTTCGCATACTAACTGCTTTCGATTTAAATTAACTAGTTGCTTCAACCGCTCAGATTCCGATCCCGCGAGATAATCGGGATCAAAACAAGGTATCCTATGTCATCAATTACCTAAACTACCATTATGCAAAGTTTCGTCGAATTTGGTCGAGCCGTTTGATTGTGAAAAAGAAAGAAATAACAAAACTAACTAACATTTCAAATAGTAATTACCACAGAATACTTACCTATAAATAATAATTAGTTAATTATCAAGTATCAACATAGGTTATTTCAATTATTTCACCGTTATTTTGATACTTTTAGATTTTTTTAATTTGCCGCCCTTTCTCAGGGCCAACATTCGCTAGCCAGAAAATAACAATTTTTAAGGATGTGTAACAAAGTTTTCACAACAAAGTCGGTTCTTGCGTAAAGGAGAAACAAACACACCTACTTACTTGCACTTTATTACATACAAACACATTTCTCATATTAGTAGGATTGTCTAAAATCTTGTAACTTTGAGCTTCCATTCAGAGAGGTCCTTGCCAGGTTGTAGGGTGAAATTTTCCACGACCACCGTCTTAACCTTGAGCGTGTATTTGTCAACAAGTGGAGTTGCGTAGTCGCGTGACGCTCGACTTCCGTTATTTTAAAGGTAGCGACTGACATGGCCTAGCACTCCCCCGATGGTAAGTGACTAAAGTTGGTTTTTGAGTGGGGTTTCTGAGGGCTATTGTTGTGGTACGCTAGCACCCGAGGACATTAGGTTGTATCACAACACGACTAGTATCCCAACCAGTCAGCAGTGGTAGCGTTCCAGCACTAAAAATATTTTGCCAATCAATCAAAATGTTCCTCTTTTTTTCTCGTCGATTGAGAGTGGAGATAAAACATATTTGTCGATCGACAAAATGTTTCTTTTGCTCTTATGCTATGCTACCAATACCGGGCACGTTTCTTTAACTAAAATACAACGAACTGTTTCAGCATTGTTGTACTTATGTTACTGGAAAACGGTTCTACAATGGTTGATCATTAGGTAGTTATAATTATGCAAGGAACTAGTAACTCTTCAAAAACTGCATTTTTTTTCAATTATTGAAGTCTTTTGAGACAAATCTAACAATGGTTCAGACGTTTTTGCTATAGAAACGTGCCTTAGGTGGTGTTAAGAGCATCGGCTTGGTGAGAGGCTAAGGCTAATCACTGTCCTAAGTCGAATCTCATCTATCACCGGTCTAAGTCTGTATTCGGATACGTAAGCCTGTGCAACCAGCCACTCAGTAAAAGTGGACGGATCTAGATCCATTATGATCTTCTTACTCTTGGGATTGTTTCATTGGGTTTCTAGCTTTTTGAAATCCCTGTAATACAGTCAATCGTAATGATTTAAAGTTTGGTTCGTGTTAAAACAACAACGATAAAAGTTAAACAGTATCCATTGCACTGCACGCCATGCATCGATACCAAGGCTTTGTTTAACCTATATAATAACTACCTATCTGCATTCGACGAAAGCATAGGCCAGTCCGTTTTTACATTGTCAATTTAACAAATTGCTTTCAACTGGCTAGTTGAACGAAGAGTTGTATATACACCGATCAATATTACAAATATTAGGCGACGACCTCAGTTTATTATGGATAAGTACTGAAGCAATGCCCGTGGGTCAATAAAGTGTCATCGAAACTCTTTCCTGTGTATCTAAAGGCTCACCATCACAAACCCCCCCCTGTCGAAATTAAACTGTCATGCTTATGATCCCCGCTTAGATCATGTGCGAGATAAACCCAGCAGCATGTGTATCGATGTTGTCTAAGGTAGAACACAAATACCTTGAAAATGAATCATTTATAAACAAGCATTTCTGGTCTGCACAAATACTAGTCACTGGCGGGAATCGAACTCGCGACCTTTTGCATCGAATCCCGGTATTCGTCCGACGCGCCACATAGGCAATTAAATGTGATAATTACCCTTCTTCTTCTTTTAGTTTGTGGTGTATCTCACCTAGTGTTTAGGCGCGGAATATTTGAGCGGTCTGGTTGCCCTAAGGCATCTTACTTGGCCTAACGACTGCTATCAGAGATTACAACTGGCTGACTGTTTAACGTGCCATCCAAGCCACGGAGGAGATCGAGAAAATGTTTTTGCCACACACAATTTCAGTCAAAGGAATGACCGCGCCAGGTGTTGCTTAACTCGCATGGCTATCCAAGATCGACGATGGCAGCTAGACCATCATGTTTCGGCTATATTATCTACACAATTTCCACCTCTGACTAATTCTAGCATTACCATTTTTTAGTAACTTCATCATCAATCAGAAGGCTATATTTAAAGTGAATCACTCTCTAAAGGTCACTAGAAATAAAACCTAACACTTATTATTTAATTAAGAGATTTATGTTTTAGTAACTTTTTCTGTAAAACAAAACGCAAGATACCACAGAATACCTAACTATTGTTTTTGAATTTTATTAAAATTCATTGATTAAGGTGTTTTTGATATCAATGTTTTTATGTCTGATAAAAGCGATGTTGTGTTAGCTACATGTAACAATATAACGTTTAATTAGACACAAATTCAACATGAGAAGAAATCAGATGAACCAGATTATGAAAATCAGCCGCTAATACCGAATCATGGAAGAAATAGTAAGTATTTTCAGTCAATATAGTCTAGTATTTAATTTAACAAAAATATTGATAGTGTATTTACCGGTTTTGCGAATAAATTATTTTCAGATAAGGCAAAGATAACCTAATCGAACATTAAAATGACTATACACAAGGTAGGAGAAAGAAAGGATAAAAATCAAAGTGTAACTCAATACTATAACAAAGGCTTTGTCGAAGAAAATAGAGCACCGAAAGTAAAGTACAAGAAAAGAAAAGGAACGTCAGGAGTCTCAGGACATTTGTTCGAATCAAAACTACTCAGTTTGGTGCTACTCAGGTGTCTTACAGACAATGAGATCGAAGACTTCCTGCTGGGATCGAATGTCGACGGAGTCGGAGACCTCGACGACATCTGTCTAAGATTCACATACAAGAACACACCTGTCGCCGCGTTCATACAGTCCAAACACAAGGATGACGCTTCGAAAGGCATCGCCGATTCCAGTTTGTATAGTCCTAAGAGCAAAGTCAACCTGCTTAAATGTTTCGACAGCTACTTACAAGTACTAAATAAATTTGAGACCGATGATAGTCACATATTCAATGGATTTTTTACGGATTTAACTTTTCATTTCGTCGTCTACACGTCGGCTGTTAATAAAATAAGCAAAGATAAAATAAAACATATCGACGAACAAAACAACGATACATTCGTTAAGGTTAGACAGATAATTAGCTGCAAGGATCACGATCCTCACTCGGAAGATATATTTCAAATTGCGTATGATGAACAAGATATAAATTTGCTCTCCAATGTTTTAATAGAAAACGAGATAGACATGATAGCAAAGCGTTTTGTAAGTATTATTGACAAAAAAGGAAAGAAGAATTATGATATTTTTAAAAAGTATGCTGATATTCTAGTGCCAGATGTCATAACTCTTACCGAAAATGACGACTATTACGATGCATCTGTGAATTTCGAAGTAGCTCAACCTAAAGATGAAATTGTTATCAAATTAAAATTCAAGATATTTGAAGAGATTTTAAGTACAAGTCAAGTGGATACACAATATTTGCTAACAAATCTACAGTTGCTACTTATGAGTGATGAAGAATCTAGTCGTCAAACTCATCTTAGTAGATTAATTTTAAGATATGTTGTTTTTGATGAACGATCAAACAAGTTAACTTTTAATTCAAAAGTCAAAGAAAATGTTATAAGTAAATATAACAAACGATTGGAACAACTTCAAGTTTCCAAGGTTTTGGTAAATAAAGCTCTTGAGGAAGCTGGCAAAGAATTTCTAAATTCCGATCCTGTTCGATTTAAAATACCAAAACATGAACTAGACATCAACAAAATTAAAGAATGTAATGATAGGAAATCATTGTTTAACACCGAAATAAACATTGCTAAAAACTTCATGAGTACATTATACTTTTATACAAATCAAGGTCAAGAAAAAGACGTAGCCAAAAAAGTAACTGAAGAAATAGCGCAATATTATGAACAGTCTGAAAAGTCAGCATACAAGTTTACAACTCAGTCAGATGTACCGTTTTTAAAGTTTCATGATAAAATACAAAAATGGTGGTTGTTGGACGGGAAGTCCTATTTTTTAACTAAAACGTGCGACTATTTGGAGAAATTAGCATCTGAAATACGAGAACCATTTAAATATCATAATGATGATTATCCTCAATATAAAAGTCAATTCTATCTTTCGTTTTTATTTATAGCCACCATATGGTTGATAGGAGACATTGTAGATGCATATAAAAATAGTACAGTACTATCAAAAGAATGTTTGGGTGACTTAAATGGCCATTATATGGCATTAGTGGATGAAAACGTGACCTTGTCTAACGTGGACGACGAAATTCGGAATTGGATTTTAGAATACAAGGTGGACTTTCAAGGGCATATGATTAAACTCAGCGATTTGTTAAAAAATGACAACTATGCTATAATCAAAGCGGGTATGATTAATAAAATTTTAAAGAAGGAAACTATATCCATAGGTAGTAAGTTAAGTAATTCAAGGTACGAGGATATTAAAGAAATATATGTACCGCGCACTTTTACTAATCGGACTAAAAGTGAGGATTCTGAAAACAAGCACTATGCTATAAAATATACTTTAAACACGTTTAAAGATACGCCAGCTAGACGTACAAATATTATAATAGGCGAAGCAGGTATGGGTAAATCGACAGTAGTTACGCATTTATCTATAGAAACAAAGAAGAAGTACCCTCGGGCGTGGATTGCACGCATGAACTTATTGGACTACACCCATGAATTTGAAAAGTTAGGAGCAGCAGTGAACCGAACGAAATTTATGACACTAATTTTGAAATCTGAATTCAAGGATGTTAGTAACTTCTCTATTGAAGATGTCGGTGGTAATGTATCCGTTGAATACACTGGAAACGACGATGTTGTAGCGTTTTCTGTAAGCTTAATGATGAATTGTTACAGCAAAGGCGATATGATATTCATATTCGATGGCTTCGATGAAGTATGCCCTGATTACATGACACCAGCAACTAATTTCATAAAAAACTTTGTCAATGTTGAAAAGGGTTTTGACCCTCTAAGAAGAATGAGAAGAAGAATACCACAGAACGAAGACGCTTTAATATGGTCAAAGATGATTACAGGGTACCAAATATGGATCACAAGTCGGCCGTACAATACGATTGTACGACACTTAGAAAGACAATTTGGTGCAATTTTGAATTTAGAACCCTTAACGAGTCAAGAACAACAGATATTTTTTGAAAAGTATTGGAATATAAATTTTCAAATACACAAAATAACTATCGAGCAATTTAATAACATAAATATTTTTTATGAGTTCATGTCGAAATTCGGAAAAAATGCTTCATATCTGTTTATGATACCAATTACAGACTACCCTTTATACAAGATGTATGCAACAGCGGTTCGATATTTTAGAAATCAAATTCCGAACATGCCTGCAAACATCGCCAAGGATGGAATTGTAGATAAGTGGATATCTGACTCTGATATATTTCAAATGTTTCGAGATATGCAACAACAGAAGAAAATGCAAATATCATATGGGGAACAAATAATCGGAATCCCACTTTATATGAATATGGCAGCCAGTTACTTTGTGAACGAAATCAAAACTAACGATAATAAATTGCCGAAAGAATGGGATTTTAGTTATACCACTTTCAATTATTACAAGACATTCGTTCAGCTACAGTTTAAGGTTAGATTTGAGGAGAAAAACGGGATGAAACTATCCAAACCTGATGTGAAATCTATGTACAACAAAGAACAGAAAAAAATCATGAAAATACACAAGAAGTTGGCATTCTACACTCTGTTCCATACTTCTGAATCTTATGAGAAATTGCTTACGATATCAGATCGGTTAGAGATTGCAAATACAATACAAGAATTTGTCGATGGCAAAGAAAAAACAGGACTAATAGGAAGTGTTCACAATAAAGAACCAAGATTCATACATTTAAGTTTTGCGAAATATTTGGCAGTGGAATACATAAGTGATCTAATCGATCAACTATGAAATCCACTGCCAAATATCGAAAGAGTAAATATTTAGATTTTAACTTTGTCTAAGGTTTTCGCGATTTTGCATAATAAAACACAATATATACCGGGTTTTACTCGCGTTTTATTGAATAACGTCAACCTTGAAAAAGATTTTATTTGGCTAAAGCTCGGTCGTTTAAAAAATATGACGTTATTCAATAAAACGCGAGTGAAACCGTTTATTTTATAGTTATTATTTAGATTTAACACCGAAATTAGAATGATTTTGTGTATCTTTTTAGAAGAAGCGAATGAGCTTCTTCTTCTTCTTACAGATTTCCTTGACCTAATTTTGCCATATTCTTCATTCGTAGTATAAAGGAAGATGTCACTAAATAACAGACAAAAGCTTTCTTAGAATTACCATAAGTTGGGGTTTTTTACTATAAATAAATAAATCCTATGACGAATACACAGCGCCATCTAGCCTCGTGGTAAGCTGCTGAGCTTGTGTTACGGTGACTAGACAACGGATATACTACTTATATTTATTTTTCTTTTGTAAATACATACATATTATACATAGTAATACGTCCAGACCAGATACAAATATTTATTTTTAAGCATACTCATTTATTATTGTGGCTAATTTAAAATACGTGTTTCTGTGTCTCCAAAAACTTCTGTAGGTACCACATCACCCAGGAGCCTTATTTTTTAATCGCTCGTTGCACTTCAGGCGACTTAAATAATTCGATATCTGCTGATTATCGTTTGATGCCGGACTCCTACTGCAGTGTGGTTGATACCACTTTTTGTGGACGCGCGATTCACGTAGAAAAATTACAGAAATTGAACGAAAATCAGTAGAAATCGAGGTATTAAAATCGCTCGAAATGCCTCATTTGGTTTCAAATTTCAGCTTTGTAATACCTATAATTTTATTATAATAATAAATTTCGTAATTTGTTTTTTATTAAGTACTTAAGGCACTTCGACAAGACATAATTTTAAAGGAAAAATACATCATCAAAAATCCACTGGCGGCGAGGTTTGATCTCGCGCCTCCAGATCAGTACGTCTAAGCTACGCGAGCTCCCACTGCCTCGCCGCGAGTAGAGTTTTGAAGATTTGTTTCTTCGTTAAAATATTTCAAGTACCTACCTACCTATAAGAAAATAAACCTGTTTTCTAATAGGGTAAAAATAACTATGTAATATTACTCAAATGTACATTTATTTTTAATATTGTGTTTATTTAAAAAAGTAGGTATATGTATGTAAATATTTACCTAATCTTAATTAAAACTTTATTATCATACTTTACGTATGACACCCACCGGCTATTTTCGCCGGCTATTTTTACGCCCATAGATATACATTCCGTACAAAATTACAAAAACAATAGCTACATTACTATGCAACTAGGTAGCCTACAACTTAGTTCCCGAAATAAAATTGGCCAAAAAATAATTTCAACATCATTACGATTGTACGATTTTAAACTAACATAGATATTGTCATTGTTTTTATTACAATAGCAAACAACAAAGAACAGCAAAAATCGTCAACTTTGAAATTGAAGATTGACTGTTACTTTTATGATGATGTTGAAGTAAATTATGGATAATTTTTATACGCGAATTGCCCATCAGAATGCCGCGGCTGGTAGGTATCTCGTTATATCCGACGGCGACGCGAAGTGCGCCGGGTCAGCTAGTCTTTACTAATATTAATAAAGAGAACGATTTGTATCTATGTAACGAATTAACTCTAAAACTATTAGACAGATTAAAAAAATAATTTCCTTAAAAAAATTTAAGTAATAATTTAAAATTATTCCCGAGTCTCGCCTATTTTTTAATTCTCTCTTCCTCCCTCGCGACCAAGACTATTGTAACATAGTTGAAACGTTGAAGTAAGAGAATTAATAATTATCAATACCCAAATAAGATACGGGAAAAATGTTAATGAGAGTACAAATTGTGGTAGTTTAATACTACTTTTAATCTCGATATTCCCACAGGATAGGAACTTCGGGCAAAACCGTGGGATACAGCTAGTTGACTATAAAATACATATTACTGCTAAAGTCTACTACACAACGCACCTGTGAAGGTTACGTTAGAATCATGTGTCCGTTTCCATTCTGTAGTTTAGCTATTTCACCCTTGAACTTGGCTATTGTTTCTTTAGCTAGATTCAGTTTCTCTTTCAGCTCAGATATCTCGCCTCTCACCTTTGTCTGAGCAACTATTATCTTCTCTAGTGTCTTCTCTTTCTTGTCTTCAACTGAAAAAAGAATTAACTAAATTAGTAGGTATTTGTTGTTGTGGCGGAAAAAATAAATTTTTAACTGTCTTGTTATCGTGGTTTATGAGATACAGACAGAAAGAATAACAGAAGGTGTGTATCAGGATGGCGAGTGTAGGTCACACTCTGTCCTGTGTTTCTGCGGGATCCCTAGAGCCCGAATGATGACTCCGATGACGATAAGGCGGCTGTTCCAGGACTCTAGTCGAACAACTTTCGATCTACAACTTTTAAAACATCAAACTTTTTCTTTCGAAATTTTCGAGTTAATATTTCACTGTAAAAAATAGCTGTTTTTGAAAATAAAGGTAATTAAAGTTTTGATTGTAGTTGTCCGAACTGAATGAAAGAACAAAATTAGGTCAATGACCTCTAACTCCAAGAAACAACTGATTTTCAAGTTTAAAGTTTAATTTTCAAAAGTTGTAGAACAAAGATGTTCTCACCTCCTTCACCTTAGACGTCTAGAATAACACACTTTCGGCTTAAATGGTCATCGTCGGAAAACACTGTATAATAGAACTGAAGCGATTTAAACTTAGATATATTTAGCATCAAGTCTAAGCTCTATGGTCTGTAGATGTTAAGTTTTTTGTATTTTTACATGTATTCTGGTCAATTAAAAAAAAAACATCTTACAGTCTGTGTCATGTTTCCATGTACCATTGGTTATCGGTTTGACATTGTTAAGAAGATGCTGCATCAGCTGTGTGGGTTCTTGGAAGACTATCTCCTCATATGATTCACTGACTAGCACTCGGCCCACTGTTGGCGGAGCACCTTCAGTTATCGGTGACTGGAACAGCTTCAAGATGTGGTATAGGGTCACCTGGGAAATTTTAATTTTGATTTTTCAAGATGTTTACTAAATCATAAATATGCATGCATAAATGCATGAATTAATAATTAATGTGAAAGCTATCTAATGATAAGCCTTTATTCAATATAATTTATCACGGCTAGGGTTCTTACATATTATACATATAGGTAGCTATTTGACATAGGCAATTGCTACGAAAGCAGGTTTGGAAATTCACATAAGATCTGGACAAATTTCTAACACTACTGTGCCAAATACAGAAATGCTACTACAAAAATTCACCTTTCGGCTGTCATTAAGTTGATCATTCTGTTACTCTTAACTTCTAACTTCAAGGTGTAATCTAAACAACATTAATCTTAACCTTAACAGTGGATTAAATGGCATCTAAAGAAAGACAGATGTCATAAGTCACTAAAGTGGCGCTACATAAAAATTCAATGATACTTTGATGTTTTAAGTTTCATTAATTGGCTTTATCTTGGCACATGTAGCGATTGTGTTTTCATTACTACAAAGACATAAAAATATCAATAGTCAGTGCTGTAGCAGCTTTTATATTTACTTCATGTAAGAGGAATACGTCTGAGAGATTTACTCAGACTACTATGTCTCACTATACTATACACTTTACTATGTCTCAGTCTGAGACATAGTAATAGTTGATAAATAATCTCAAAGCTAAAAACCTCAACATTAATTGCGTCATGGAACAGTATAACCAGGAAATTAAGGTGCCGTGTGCATATTTTAAAGTTTTAATATTTTCAATAACGGTTCATTAATTTTTGGTTATTCTGATTAATACTTACAGGTCTCTCATTCGGATCCAAAAAGTAAATCTTTATCACAATTTCAAACTCCCCCCAACCAGTCTCAGTGAGTTCGTACGGTGGCTTGGTCACAATTCGATTGGGATTGGTGTAACTTTCGTGCAGTTTGAAGTGCACCTTCTTGATATATCCCGACATATCTTCATTTCCGTATGGTTTAACATACACAGTCCACTGGTGCGTGTGGCCATCTTCCTCGCGTTTCTTACCAAAATATCGCGCAATGTTACCGTAAACTATTGGCTTTACGATCACTAGGCCCTGGAATTGGTAAAATTATTAAAAGGATTGGGTCCAGTCTACAAGAATAAAGGTACCTATATAGTTATCCCCTGCTCCTTGTAGATGGCGATCAAAAGGTGTCTATTGGTGGGAGATTTCAGCTGCGACACAGGCTGCGGCTTGTCGTAGGCACCTCACAAGCCGCCAAGTGGGCTCGTCCGTCCATGTCGATACATAGACCAATAAGGAAGACGAGTCGGACTGTCTTACTGTTGTCATCCTTTTTCCAGATGAGCGTGCTACATCTTACAACAATATTATCACTTACCATCTGGTGAGATGGTAATCATAGGTCCATTTATTGTAAAAAATTGCATTTTACATCGCAACAAACCTTTACTCTGCCACCAGAATCCGGACCGAAATCAGTGGGTAAACTCATTTCTATTAATAGTTTCGTATACTTTTATGTGATTGTGTGGTTATTACGCTAGTTATCGATATACTCCCTCTACGACCGAGATGTAAGTATTTGGTGGTAGAAATAAACAAATATTTTTGTTTACATTGGTTTACAATAACCCAAATGTCAATGCCAAAACGATAACCACAGATAAGTAATAAATGACCGTATGTTCATTCGATTCAATGATGCCAACACACTTTCTCCAATTTTCTACCATAAATATAATTGAATGATTTTTATTGGGGAGTCGTGCGTCCCACGTCTTGAAAAAACTATGACAAGTAAAAAAATATGTAAGGATTATTTATACTAGACCGTCACCCGGCCGTGCCGGGTCCGAGCTTCTTCTTCTTTAAAATGGCTTTTCCTTTCGGACATTTGCCAGTGTCAAGTATTATCAATAATTGCAGGTTATTTGCATCGAACGAAACAGTCAAGTCGTCATAGTTAAAGTCAAGTCAAGGGAATCATTGTAAAAAGGAGGCCATTTTTTACAATGTTTGTTCACGGAGCTTTGGAGAGAACACTAAGCTAAAGTCCATGATTTGCACCGATTTTCACTTTAATTTTCACTTGTACACCTTCACGAAACTAAATTGATTAATATGCCCCCGAAATTAAACAATTTACACGCATTTGAACTAAGTTTCACAAAAATGAAAATTTAGCAACACATCTCCTCAGCGCATTCCCGCCAAAACTCGGTCCGAGCTTCGTTGTCCATTGCTTGGCGAGTAGTCAATCGGTTGTAACCGAGTGGCGGCCGAGCAATGGATAACGAAGCCCGGACCCAGCACGGCCGGGGGATGGTCCAGTATAAATCATGATCCAAAGTGGAATGGATTAAAATAATAATTTTTGTTTTGAAACTTGTAAATTGACATGATTGGTTGACATATTATATTTAGCAAAAGTAGGAAGGATATTTAATAATTATTAATTACGTATGAAATAGGTTATTTAATTATTAAAAAGACTAAGAAAAGTTTATTGGCAGAGGTAGGTCCCGATAATTTAATATCGGGACCTACCTCTGCCAATAAACTTTTACATTAAGCGTCTTGTAATTGATACTTAATTATGTAGTAGGACTATTTTAGAATTTCTTAGGTAAATACAAAATTAAATGAATGCAAGACTCACTTTAATAGGTATAATAATTTATTTCACAATCAAAAAGGCATGTGAACAAATGTTCAGCAAGCTCTTCCTTACAATCTTCGGTTCAAATATATTTAATTGGATTAAGATTAAACTAACTACTTAAATTCAAAGGCTACTTATAAACTGAGCATCAGACCAAAATCACAACGTGTCGAGATAAAAAAATCTTGGTTAATTTGACACGAAGGCATAGTTTAAACTCCCTATTTGTTAGGCCGACTGGCTTACAACCGTTAACAAGTCTAATAATCTACTCTAATACATTGACATGGTTCCTTTGGAGTAGACGGCAGAATTAAACTAAACATTAAAACTTGTGATCTGGGCACTTTTGCTCCGGTTCAGTTAAAAGCAGGTCATATTCTTCTTCAAGCCTCGACGATCGTGAGCTGTTTCGAGAGGCTGACACACGATGAGTGAAGTTGAGTAGATTAGGCACCAAGTTGCTGCAGGGAGTAGCTGGAGCGGACCTAGAAGAAGCTCGTGTTCCTGGCGATATCCTAGAAGGCCTAACAGGATGAGCGGTCAAGGGCATGTATAAGCTCGATTTTCTTATATTACGTTTGAGAGTGTCGAGTCTTCGTTGCCGCCTGTCTTCGCTTGGTCTGCGACTTGAGTCTCTCGATGTTTGAGTAGGACTGGTCGGTTGTGGTGGTGACTCGCAAGCTGCGGCCGGTGAATGGAACATGTGCCTCACTCCGAAAGCTTCATGCTCGTACGTAATACTCTCCATGTTGGATGGTGACTGGTGGATTGTTGGGGACGTTCCGACGCGAGGTTTGCATCCACCGTCACAGTACATCTCGCAGTCCAATAGTTCTAACGAGAGGTCGTACGATGGGTTCTGTCAAATAAACATTAACTATAATAAATAAGATACTGTATAACTTATTAACTTTAATAATACTACGGCCATATTACGAAATGACGCAATATCTTTTCAAGTGATTTCGTTTAGGTGACATTTTGGAGTATGTAACGAACAAAATAGAATTTTAAATCACGATTTCTTGACGCGATTTTATCCGTTTTTCATCTAACAAACTTTCAACTTTCTTACATTATTAAGTTACATAACAATGATAAAGGTAAGCAAAACTGTTAGTATAAGTACTGTATAATATCTCACCATGGGTTGTACAGGTGAGTTGAGTAAGTTCTCTCTGAAGGCGGCGGAGGAGCTACGATGGGCGGGCGTGTGCGGGGCGGGGGCGGTGCGCGGGCGCGGCGGCGGCTGCGCGCGCGCATCCATCAGCGAGGACATCGAGCGTAGCATGTTGCGTCCGCACACGCCGTACTCCTCGAAGTTAGTGTACGGTGGTGGTATGATCGAATTTGCCTGAAACACAATATTTTATTCCATCTAAATAAAACGTCTATTCATAAAAGTACTTTAAACAAACAAATTAATTCTAATTGAATTAAAATAATCTTTTATTTGTATTCTAGGCGTAATAGGCTTGATGTGTTATTAAAAAAACCTGCGTTGTTATTGGGTAGGTACTACATTACTACCGGTAGGGAAATAGATAGGTACCTACTATATTAAAATAATTTTGTAATCAATCATATTACGAGCCGTTTATATGAGCAAGTCCAAATGTACAGTGTCCCATTATATTATTTACCATGGGACAATTGGCACAAGTTATTTACCAAAAATTAGCTCCAGTTTAAAGGAAAAAATAATACATGATTTATTGACATGATTATTCATCGTAATTGAACCATTGAAGGTGGTTTTAGGATGTCGGGTTCCTTTCACCGGCCGTAAGAGTGATATTAAAAGCGCACTTAGTTATTTCTCAAATAAAGAGACATTCCGCCTTACAGCAGGATGACAAAACAACAACAAATGATTATGTCGTTTCTCGTTGTTTTGTCGTCCTGTTGTCGCTCAAAAAAATAAAATAAATTTCAAAAAGGCAATACCCAGAACCCGTAGTGTGAATTGTTTCGTATAAAAAACGCAAACGTGATGGATAAGTTAACGCGTATTTTGTACGGAAACTCAAAAAGCGCCCCTAGCGGATGATATCGAAGTTACCAGTTTCCATACAAAATACGCGTTAACTTAACCATCACGTTAGCGTTTTTTTTTACGAAAAAACTCACACTACGGGTACAGGCTACTTAACTAAAACCATAAATCACAAACAAAATTTTTTTTTAAGTTGGTTTTTAATAGTAAAACACAATATTTACCGTGTTTTACTCGCGTTTTATTCAATAGCGTCATTATAATTAACGACCGAGCTTTCGCCGCTTTCGAACGACCTTTAAGAATGAATGTTCGGGTATCTACCATCACTTCACCAAAACTACCGATTGTTATACAGGTAGCATATTTTGTTGACTTACCTCATTTGCTGCGTTACAAATGAAACTAGAGTTGAGTGATTCTGCAGTACTCGTCGCTGACAGAGAACCTTAAATATAAACAATTTACACTATATTTACCAGACAAAACAAGAGGAGGATCTCGATTCAGTTATGCTATTTATCATTATTTTTTTGCCAATTTAATCCATTTCCATCTTAATACTTTACTCACAGTTGTGATATTCAATTTGGTTAATCTCAAAGCTCCCTCATGTTGTTTAAAAACCTTTTTTACGGATTTCAACATTTTTAATGTTATTCGCCCTGTTGTTGAACACACACTGCGAAATAACTAACTTGTCTGGCCAAGTCTGCCATTTACCTAATTTAATTACAGACTTCAGTTCTCCCTAAGTATAAGTCGATTAAGCGATAGTAAAATAAGTACTTATTACTTAGAAGAATGATATGTATAATAAAAAATTCTAATATTATTAGCTAGTAATTATGATTATTCATTAAAATGCAAAAATAATCATTTTTATATGTTCTATTCTAATAGCTAAATACTCGTTATTTCCGGTGTCTTTTTTACATTTTTTGAGAGAGCGTTTGACCACTATATCAACTAATGGTAAGTGACGATATAATCTAAGATGCAGCATGTTCATTTAGAAGATAGAAAGGCGGTAGTGGATCAAGGTCCGCCAAGTGACTGAACCGGTCTATGTATCAAAACACGGGCGATATCACTTGGCGCTATCACTTAGACACTTGGTAACGAGCCTTAAGCGAAGCAACCCATCAAGAATCAAATAAAAAATAATACGTCGTCCTTTACGACAGACATTCTGTGGTCATTTTTTTTGAGTCTGGACTACAGGACCAAAAATGTAAAATAAAGCAACTATACCTGGAGCTGGTCGAATAACATAGTTTCTAAAGTAATGGACCATCAGATAATTTCCACCCGCTTTTCCTTCACCTTCGGCACAAGTGATTACCAGAGGGTATAAATCCGGTTTCGATTGAACCTGCAAACACAAATTAAAATTAATTACCTAGGTACAATTTAGATTGTGAGGCTGGTGCCATAAATTTTAAAGAAACTTTTCCTAAATTTAATTTTCTTATGAAGTTACCACATTGTAAAATTGCGTTTTGCATTTGCAGTTTTGGACCTAAATTTCTTCTTTAAAGCTAAAAGTTATATTTTTATTTTATCTATAGGTAACTTAATACTTATTCAAAATGTTGTTATAAAAAATATTTGTCAATGTTTACCTCCGAGTATGGCGGTGGAGCTTGATGGAAAGACCCACATCTGCTATAATGTGGCGGCAGATAGAGAGAGCCAGCGGAATCGATTTCAGTGTTTCGAGTGGGCATACAACAAGAGCAGACAAAGCCATATATCCCCTGAGCTCTGCATCGGAAAGTTGTGCTAGTCCCGTACCGCTTGCAGGTGCAGAACCACATGCAGCAAATCAGAATACCTCCCAGGATACCGAGTAGGAATAGTACTGGCCTGAAATACAATTGAATAAATTGTTAGTTAAGTTAACGTTGTTAAGCGTAAGTACGTAAGAGTACCTAAGTTGTTTTTTTAACTTTTATTTTTTTAGTTTTATTTATTTCAACATATTCGGTTGCTTTTATTAGCAACGCAACAACAGTGTTGGTACGTATCTAAAATACTCACCATTGAGCATACCACGGATGATCATGAGAGTGATCTCTGGCAGTTTCGTTGGAGCGAGAACGGGCAGTAGTAGGAGCACAGCATCCTTGCTCACAGCATGACCAGCTCGACGGACACAGTCGACCGTCAGGACATGTGGTCTCTGCACACTACGACATTCGAAATGTTTATAACTTTATATAGGTACTTGGTGTAGTATGCTTAGGTATATGAAACAAATCCATTTAGTAGAATCTCTTTAGATATTAACGCTAAAAGCCGATTATTCTCCTTTTTTAGGGCAATTATGGCATTAGATAAGTGAAATTACTTTAAAGTCATGATTATTAACTTTTAAACGAACACGATTGGAACTCATATTTACTATTATTTTCCCAGGTCTTAGTCGCGTGATTTTAACTATTTAATTTTCATTACCTCGACGATTCGATCATGGTACAATGATCTTGGTCTCGAGGTCACGAATAAATAGGTAAGAAATAATAATCAATAGGTATGACGAATTTCGGTCAATTTGCAAAGCTATTCAAAACATAAAAATTAGTAAACTTCATATTATAAACATCGCGAAAACGAAGAATAGAAAAAGTCATAAAAAAGCAAAGTTTTTCGCAACGCAGTTTTTTCAAAGAATTTTATGTTTCATAATAATATTATTATGTGTTGTTGTTTCGTTGATTAGGCAAGTGCTCGTGATAATCTTATTTTGAATTATTTTTTTTAAAAACCGCAAGTAAACGGTATATTAATTTCGTCGTCGGTTTTGCATTCCCAAGTCTGTAACTCTGCAGTTCTGCCTTTTACTCACAGATAGGTGCCTATCCTCATTTCCTATTCATTGCTTTCTATTTACAAACGTAATAGCTTTCTGAGATTTCCAAGCAATAACCTAGATTCAGATTCAGAAAGGCAACTGTTTAAAGAAGTATCTACAAAATGCTTAAAGACTAAATGTAGATATGGTATATAAATATAAAATATACATTTAGACTTTAGGTGCCTACAGTGGGTAAGTAGGTATGCATAATTTGTTTAAATTTAAATAATGCATAAAATCGACAACATTTTAACCATTTTAAATTAAATGTTCATATTTAATAAAACCAATGGTTCAAACCCGTAAATAAAGGACTGCATTTGTGATGAAGGAAGTCGAATTAAAAGAGTCGATTTGAAATTAGAGCGTGTCGAATTTTTAGACGTAAAAAATCTTTATTTGTCTGAAAATAACGACCGAGATGCATAGTGTCGCAGTCGTCGTAGAGCGCATGTCGCAAATCGATCTTCTGACGATCGGATGGACAATGGCATGACTTCTTCACTCAGATTGAAATATCATTATTTTAAAAATTAGAAATCAGATTAATAATATAAGATGCATCTCAATAAGTAGTCAAAGCGTACTTATTACAACGGAGAAATATTATGTATTGAGCCTGAAAGCTCAATAATTTACCAATTGCTTAATGCGTCATAGCAAAAAACTATAACAAAATTATTTATTCGTTAATCTAATTAAATTCGATTTACAATTTATTAAATTAGTATTTAAAACGTCTAAGTAGGTAAAATAGATGCCATTATTATTGAGCATTAAAAAAAATAAGTTTGATACGGATTTTAATTAAAACACTAAAGACATGGTTTTCGTTGTATGAAATCTTATATCCCCAAATAAGATCAATCACATAATTTGTGTTTACTAATTAAAATATACTTACTGCAGAGTGTTGCAAAGCGAGATAAATTAGAAGAAGTAAAACTGCTGTTGCGATAGTCATTGTAACTGATTTGAAAACGTTGGCCCACGACGTCACAGAAATAATGCACATAATTTATAGGCTTTTATTTAAGTACTTGTTGCACTGTTTCGTTGTTGCGTGCGACATTGAGGTATTAAAATATGTTGGAGACATGTTAGCGTAGTGCGCGCTCGTCGCGAACTGCCCTAGCCCTAATTTAGCTATACAGTACGTACAGAAACCTCCCCTTACCTCCCTGCCATAATTTTGGGAGCAGAGGGACGTGTAAAGCCTCTACTATTGCTCTAGAGTGGGAAGTTAGGTTTAGTCTTCGGGTATTCCTTGGATTCGGGGAAATTAAAAAATCGCGTAGCGTAGACAGGCTACGTCGTAGTAGTTTTAAGCACGATATTTGCCTCCTCATAGCCTGTAGCTTTCGAGCTCAGTGATTTTTTAAATCAAATTTATACTTGCTGCGACGATGCGCATTTAAAGTTTTCTAAAATTGTACCTTAACGTAGATAATTTTTTAATTGAATGCAACCATTTAACACTTCTTCCTTTTTTTTTTTCAAAAAATTGACAAATACATGGAACATAAACGTCAGATAAGGTCTAAAATAAAAAAAATTGTACCATATTATCTTGCCTATATCTAACGGTATTACATCGTTTTACTGATAACTAAGTTCGTTTTAATTAATTCATAGTTCTAACAGGATAAAAACAAATATCTAAATAAAATTTGAATATAAGCGTCGTTATGCACTTCAGTTACACATTTGCCGTCTCTCTGTGGCTAGTTACATTCACGTATCTTATAATATTATTGTATAATGTTTATAATCAATTTCTTGTTTGTTTTTCGTAGTTTCGGGGACAGAACCGTAGCACAGCAATAATAATTAATTACCTGTAAAATTCTGATCTAAGTAGGTGTACAACTACATACATTTTACCTCCATGTCCCAATTTACTCAGCACTCCAATAAATTTAATTAATTGTAAATGTTAGGCTACGTGTTTAACGTTACTTTGTGTGATTTAGAATCACGTAAAGTCACGCACGTTAGTCTTCATTTACGTTATGTAGGTGACGTAGTTGTAAAATACCTAGGTAATTACCTAAACAGGTGGCTAACTATCTACTTTAATATATATTACTGTGTAGGTACCTATGGTATTATAGTATTATGGAGATTGTTCGTATTTAATAATATTTCCGAACATACAAATGTACCTACTTACTTTGTGTTGTAGTAGACACGTTGAAATCAAAGTTTAAGTATATTGATTATTCTAAAAATAGAAATCTGGATTGGTCTGAAATCTGGTCGCAATAATGATGTCTCTAACAGGGAAACGTGATTCGACAGTTAGGACTATCTAATACTTACTTAATCTATATATTCTACAAAAAAAGATAGGTACCATGAGATTACGATAACAATGCTGATACTAGATTCAAATGTCGGAACTAATGTCGAAAGCAAGTTGAAAGCGCCTAGGTACACCTCTTTGGCCTACACGGTATCAATTTTGTATCGACATCTAAGTAGTCTACACAAAACTTCAAATACACTACGACTCTGCCACTAACACTAGACCACACCTACAGCACACATTTTAAAGAAATTTGTAAATTTGTTTAAAAACTTACGATAAAGTTATGACGTTTAGGTACTTGTTTACAACCGGTAATTCTCCATTACGTTCGTAATATTAAAAAAAACCTAAATCAGACTTATAATTTTAATGAATTGTCATAAAGAAATTTTAAATTATTATAATAATGAATAGATAATTATTATTATAACATTGTTTTTGTCGGCCACTGCTGTACTATTTTTACTAAATTGGTAGAAATATCTAAGTTTACAACATTAATTACTTCACTCACTGGGCACAGATTATTAAATGAAAAATAAACGAGTATTTAACTGATATTTGATTTTCCATCAATGTCAACAAACTCAAAGGAGCTCAAACTGTCAATGTCAAAGTATTTTGTGACGAGTCTTGGCGGGAACTCCTTGAGGAGATGTGGTGCTAAATTTTCATTTTTGTGAAACCTAGTTCATATGCGTGCAAATTGTTTAATTTCGGGGGCATATTAATCAATTTAGTTTCGTGAAGGTGTACAAGTGGAATGAAAGTGAAAATCGGTGCAAAACATTGACTTAGTGTTGTCTCCAAGGCTCCGTGAAGATTGTTTGTAAATGGCCGCCGCGTTTACAAATGATTCCCTAGACTTGACTTTAACTGTGACGACTTGACTATTTCGATGCAAATAACTTGCATAATATATTAATAATACTTGACACTGGCTAATTTCCTAATGGCCATAATCGGTTCACAACCGATAAGAAATAAAAAAAGTATTTTGTTCGTGTTGGATGGGGTCCAAGCGGCAAAGAGTAAGAGTAGTATAATAGTACGGAAAAAGAGTGCCCTCTTTTGGTGAATTTGTGTCAACAAGCGTAACTACCGACATCTGATTGTTGATTCCCGAGGGGAGGAGGGCGAGGGGCACGGGGTAGGGGGAGGGGTATAGAACTCTCCTCCTCTTCGGCTTATGAAGCGCTTGAAATTATTTTAGGCAAACTTTAAAGTTTGCACTAAAAATTATATTAAAAATAAAACGATTTTAATAAATTGTGGTTCTTTATTTAGGTATTTGAGTCACAACGTTAGCATTTTGGTTAAAATATAAATTTTTCACTCAACTTCATATTTCACAATAAAAACACCACTAATAGCACAAAAAATTGAATCAAGAGAAAGGCAAAGGAGCTGAGGCTCAACTTGACGCACCTTCTGGATTTTTCACAGCTGAACAATACTAAAATAATACGGAAAACAACAAAAATAAAAATATTGCCTCATGCTTTGTCAAATGTTTCAATGACAGGTCTTTTATAAGGATGGGGTAGGTGTTTAATCGGTAATAGACCTATTCGATTATTGATTATTGTTCTTTTAGACTTTGAATCGATAATTACATATTTATTTGAAAAAAACAAGTGCGTACCTTGTCCGGCCACGCGCAGTGTAGGGTTTCGTAGGTTTAAAAAATATCAGAGTTTACAATCTGGAAAGTCTTTAAAACTAACACTTACCTTATCCAGTACCTAAGTAATATTTAACAAAGGAATTTGTTCGAAATTTAGCTTTTTATTTCTTTCAAATACAAGTACTCGTAAATTTGAAAAGATAGCTCAGCTGTGATAATTTTCCTTTAAACTTCATTATATTTACTACAATTGTGAATACTTATAATAACGTATCCAATTATAAACGATTGGCTGTAAGAGCCCCCCTCTTACAGCCAATCGTTTATAATACACAAAAATCTAAAAACTAAAACTCCAAAACACTTTAAAGCTCAATATTTCAAAAACGGAACCCTAAACTAAAAAATTGTCTATGAAAACTCACAATGATTTTTAAGAGCTATTCAACCATACCCAACAAGATGGAAAAAGCAAGAAAGAAAAAATCAACCCCCATGTTACATGTACATTGTAGCACTCTTTTGGCTTAACCATTATGTATACCAAGTGTATACCCATGCAAAATTTCAGCTTCTTAGTACTAACCGTCTCTGAGCAGAGCCGCGGACGGACGGACGGACATGACGAAACTATAAGGGTTTCTTGTAGACTACGAAACCCTAAAAAAGATGTAAAGCTCTAGCTAGATACTTTAGGTGGCCATTGTGCTTCTTGAGAAGCTGCCGCGATTTCGAAAAGTTTTGATGCGAAACATCAAAGGCAAGGGTAACCTGATTGTTGGCGTGGCGAAACAGGCCATGATGACGTTCCGCCACGCTACTAAAGACAATATTGATATTTTTTGTATTTATTTTTAAATATTCAGCATAATTGACAAAAATATTATATTTTTTCTAATTATTTTGAACTTTTTTTTAATTCATAACGATTTTCAATAGTCTGTGGGTTTTCCCTTCCCTCGAGTGGACGGTGCCCGTCTATCAAATGAGTCAGTCAGTAAAACAGTATTTTAATTCACTGTTTTACTGACTGTGTCATTTTGGCCATCTCTGTTATGAAGCCGGAACTTGGAAATTAAATGTCAACTTAATGTCAATTCAATTACGTCAAATTCAATTTCTTAAACGTCAAACTCTACGAAGTGTCCTCCGCCTGCCAAGCGGTCTTGGGATGGTTACTTGCTCGGTCGTACTATATTCTAAAAACAGAAAAATCGTGATAATTTTAATAAAAAAATATTTAATTGAGTTACAAATTTCAGCCTAGTAGTGTTTATGATGCGTGCTGTTGGTTTGCTAGTGTTATCGTTAGTTGCCCTCGTTTCGGCATGGGACGATGGAGATTTCGAAGTTTTCGACGTGGTTGAAGAAGTTAACCAGAATTTCTATGAGCTGATGGGAGTTTCGCAGGTTTGTAGGTCCTGGAATATTGGTGGTATTGTTAGAAATGTGTTATGGGTAGTGACGGAACTTATAAAATATGTCTGTCCTTCAATTTTGGTTCTAACTATAAATCCATATGTTTATCCTCTATCTGAAGACATGTTACGGGAAAAACCATACAATTTCTGTAGTAAACAGTATTGTCAGCGTTGCAGCAGCGTTTTATATAATACAATTATAATAATTATAATGCAGAAGGTTGTGGATTCGATTCCCGCCGCGCCAAGTTCAAGTATTTGTGTTTAAAATATATCAAAGAATATCGGGATAAAAATAACCTATATATTATTCCAGGTCTCCAGCTACTTATATTCCAAGTTACACCACAATCGGTTTGGTAGTTTAAAGTGATTGAGTAACAAACACACATACTTACAGACTTTCTGTTTTGTATTATCACTACCTGTGTCCCGCGGTTTCACCCGCGTAAGGCCCTTTCCTGTGGGACTTTCAGGATAAAAAGTAGCATATGTCCAGGTCTCCAGCTACTTATATTCCAAGTTACATCACAATTGGTTCAGTAGTTTTACATGATTGAGTAACAAACATTCATACTTACTCACAAACTTTCGGCTATATAATATTAGTAGGATTTCTTTCGCATATAAGTAACATGGAATATATTGCAGACATCACTTCTTAGAGTACTAGTACATAATATCTCAATGAAGATAACTAGTTTATAGTAAAACTAACTAGTTTTTATTATAATAGTGAGCAATAAAATAAACCAGTTTATTTTTAAATAACTTCCTTAATTCAAAGTCAAAATGTCTTCAACTAAACAATTTATGTGACAGTAACTTATTTAGCTGTATACAAGTTTGCCCAATTTGTAGGCAAAAATAAATAAATCATGCAACCATTGCATATTTTTTGTATCAATTCAATCAATTGGGTAATTCAGTTTTTAACAAGGGCCATTTGTTACACTTTCACAGTGTCATTGGATTGCTCATTTTGATTGCTTGACTTGTATTATGAAATTGTTAGACTTAAGAATCTTGCATGGTTCGGTTGTTATTATAGGCAAAAGAGAGAAAAATGGGGTTGGATGCCGTTGTTTACATAATATGTCTGAATGTGAAATTGTCAATTTTCCTTATTGATTTGATCAAATTTCTGTAATATTCATTTAAATAATGAGTAAATAAATATATTACTTTATCAGGTATTGAATTTGTAAAGTACAGGTGTTTTTTCTCACACATTTCAAGGGTTCAATTCCCGGCTCAAAGTGGTGATTTTAAAAAAATCTATAAATACATTTTAATTTTTTTGAAAATACAGTCATGCAGTCAGTCTTATTTTTCCACTTTGTATATGTTTACCATTATTATGATTCCAGGAAGCAACTCCAGCAGAAATAAAGAGTGCATTCAAGAAGCTGACCTTGAAACTGCATCCAGATAAAAATGACGCTCCAGATGCAGATGTACAATTCAGAAATCTGGTATCCGTGCATAATATTCTCAAAGATCCAGGGAAAAGAGAAAAGTATGAATAATTTATGGTTTATATCTTAGTCTGTACTTATAATAATTAAGGAAGGGAGGATAAAAAGTGTATCCTTGTTGCAAATCAAAATTAAATGAGTCTAGCAGCCGAATACAGAAACGTTATTTAAAATTTGAGAGGTTCTTAAATTATTGAGCAGTTTCTAAATTTAAAATTAGTATGGCAATTTTGGAGTTTGAGAGCTGCTTCTTTGTTTAATTAGTTCTCAAATGTTGAGTAGCGTTTCAGTATTCGGCCGTTAGTCTCTTAGGAGAAACAGTTTTTAGCAGTGGTAGCGCTTAAGCACGAGAAAGTTGTTGAGAATCGAGAAAAATATATTGTCTCTTTTTCTTGTTGTTTGAGAAAAAAGATGATATAATAAAACACCATATTTACCGGGTTTTACTCACGATAAAAACGACGAATTACATATCAGTCAACCTTCAAAAAGCTAACTGTAAAGTTAGGGAAAGGTCGGCCTTTAGAAGTAATGCCGTTATTAAATAAAACTTGAGTGGAACCCGGTAAATATAGTGTTTTATTTATGCAAAATCGCGAGATTTCGATCAACAAAATGTTTCTCATGCTTATTGCTATTCACTGAACTCAAATATACCACTGAAAATGTCATTTTTATTGTAGTGCCGAATTGATTTGCGCCATCTTGGCGCTGTTATCTATTGAAAGGTGATGGTGAGCGTCCACGGAACTATTATTGATAAACAGCGCCAAGATGGCGCAAATCAAATCGGCATCAAAATCAGAGATGTATAGCCTATTTATTCATATCTATGTTGCTACTGCAGAATGTTATACTTTTTAAAATGCATATCAGTTTCTCTGTTAGTTATGCAGTTAAAATCTTCTAAATGAATTTAAATGACGAGCAAACCGTACATCAAACTTGTTTTTTTTGGGATATTGATACGAAACCTGTCCTTTGCGAGTCCGATTTGCTCTGAACCGGTTTATTACATTGATTTCACTATATTGAATTCCAGATACAATGACGTCCTCAAAAACGGTCTTCCGAACTGGCGTTCAGCGGTGTACTACTACCGACACGTCCGCAAGATGGGTCTCGCCGAGGGTTCCGTCATCCTCTTCATCATCATCACCTTCGGACAGTACGCGGTCGGCTGGGCCGCGTACGCAGAGAAACGGTTCACTGCTGTCAGTTCTTACGGTCATAAATATGTTAGGGATAGGCTAGCTGCGCCCCGCGGTAACACCCGCGTAAGTCCCGCATGGGAATGCGGTGGCGGTGTTATTAACTCATGTTGCGGGTTCGATTCCTGCGTTGAATCATTCATGGCTTCTACTTACTGTAGGTGTAGGTATCTCTTTTATAATCATGCGCCACTTTCATTGAGTCGGGTCAATTCTTGTAGTAAAATCATTCGAAAGATCATTTAAATGTAATTGCAGTTAATCTTTAATATTAATTTTACTTTTGTCTTAGGGGGTAACTCCACTTACTCCCTTACTTATAAACGATTTTAACAGATGACCAAGTTATGTGACGTTTGTCTCTGTCTGTCAACTTTGAAACTTCATGTCACAGTAAAAGACACGATAAATAATTATGCAACTGTTTACCGGCGTTTTTAAGTGAGGGGCTTTGTTGGATCTAGGAATTTCTTTTACGGTTCTTGGTATTTCTGTATGTATAGTAAGTATGTATTTACATTTATACACACGAGGTTACGGATTATGGTCTCTAAATTTGTAATACAACTTCAAAGTTCAAACTTTTTCATTCATTGATCACCATTCGCATGGATCATTTTGACACATATCACGCCCTGCAATAAGGAAGAATTGCAAGAAACCAATGCACATTTATTTTTTACTTGTTTTACTTTACTTACCTCCGAGGTCGATTTATCAGATCAGCAGCCCTAGACAACATTCTAATCGGTTAACGAAATCGCAATCGAAGGCATGGGACATTCGCCTATCGGAGTATTCTTCCGTGGTGTTACTGCCTAACGTTTCGTCTTCGTTGATCCATACTGTGACAATTTCAGCTAGGTTTGTTTTTTTTTTTGGGTGTTTTCCCGTACGAAGCCCCAATAGTTGAACCATTGTACCTTATTTCAAGACGCGGGTTTCCTCGCGATGGCTTTCTTTTTTTTAACTTAAAAAAGAAGGCATTGGTGCGCGGTCTGCAGGGATTGAAACCATTTAGAATGAAAGTCGGGGTATTTACCACGAGACCAAAACCTACCAACCAACCTAACGTTGTTATTACATGTTATATTTATAATTTAATATGTTCCCTGGCCATTTATATGATGATCATAATTTTTACATTTTAGTTACAAAATTAACACGATATGTACCAATCGTGTTGGTTTTAAAAGTTTATTATTATGTTTATAGTTTTTGTTTGTACCTACTGTCAATGAATAAACTTATTCGTATTTTGTATTTTATATTTCCAGGAACAAATACTAAACAGCCGTCAGAAGAAGTCCTCTAAGAAGTCCGGGTTCGACGCCGGCTTGGCCGAGATCCTGGACCAACTTCCGCGGCCCAGCATCAAGGATACTCTCCCGTTCCAAATACCGCGGTTCCTGTGGTGGACCGTCACGTGCTTACCGCGAACCGTGCTGGACGCCAAGAAGTGGTGGAAGGAGAGGAAAGAAGAGGAGAAGAGGAAGAAGAAACTGTGAGTTCTTTTGGTTTTGTACCGTCCTTCTGTCACTAGACTATCTATTGAAGTTCATGACCTCGAAAGATAGTCATATTTTCACAGATTATGTAAGTACTTCTATGGCCACTGCAAATATAAAAAAAAATAAAAAATATTTATGTTGGTGTCCCAAACAACAAAAGTGACTTTTTCGAATGGAATCAATCGTGCCCGCCGCCATGTATCCTTGACGAAGTTGACCCTATTGTCACCTATTGGGGGACTCAAGACTTTATGATACAGTGGACATTTTGATAAAGTGGACTTTATGAGACCCAAGGCTTTGGACGCGCCTTTATAGTTATATGGTATTACACTGTTGTCGTGTACATGATTACGAAGCACCCTACAAAGCAGGCAGCGGCCTACAAAGCATGTATTAAAAATTGCTTGCGTCGTATATAGTAGATTGTATACCAAGGGAGACATTGTAGATTGTATACCAAGGGAGAAAAGACTATTTTTACGGCAAGAGTGTTTTTTGAATCCAGAGCGAATCGAGGGATTCAAAGTACCTCACTCGAGCTAAAAATAGTATTTGCTCCTGAGGTAGACATTCTACTTTTCATCGCCCTCTATGAGAAAATGGGTACCTTTAACTTGTTAAGCCAATGTATCAAAGTCCTATTTCTAGTCCATTCCAAGACTATTCTTTGTCTATTCCGAGTCTCCTACTCTACTATTAGAATACTCCTGTTCTATTCCTAGTGTAGTCATCTTCTATTTACATTCTATTTCCATTGGAACTCTTTGGTGATTGACACTTTTTACAAACATACACATTCCAAATTCAAATCGCCCGGCCAATCAGTAGCCGGAAAAGTAAAATCCCTGTTAAGAGGGAGGCAAAACGTTTTGCCGGCGAGTTAGCGTGAGGGCCAGCAAAGGGCTAGTTTCAGTCTAGTTTACAGGGATTGGATTAGCTGTTTTCGAATAGATGTGATGAAAATACTATTTTTAGCTCGAGTGAGGTACTTCGATTCGCTCAGAATTCTACTCAAGAAATCCGAAGACTCTAGAAGCGAAGGATTCTAGACTCCATACTCTAGAATCCTTCGCTTCTCTCTGGATTCAAAAAACACTCTCGCCTTAAAAATAGTTTTTTCCCCCTTGGTGTACAATCTACTATTAAAAATTCGATGCCAGTTATTATTACCTACTGGTGGTGTAATGTTACGGCTCACGTACAGGGAGGAGCTAGAGCGGCAACGCGCCGAGGAAGCGGCTGAGGCGGCGGCGGCGGCGCGGGAGGCGCGCGGCGCGGCGCGGCGCCGGCGCGCGTGGGTCCCGCCGCCCGCCGCGCCGCGCGCGCCGCTCGACGCCGGCGCCGGCGCCGCGGGACACGGCGCGAACCACACCGCTACCGTGAGTCATATCGACCACCACCACCTATATAGCAACGGGCACTTTCACGACCTGTGTACCGCGTCCGCCGAATGCCCGGCTGCAATGCGGAAGGTTGCGGGTTCGATTCCTGCCGGGTGCAAATATTTTTGTTTAATTTATTTATTTTATTTAGTACACAAGGAAACATTCACAATTTAACAGTCATAATAGATATATATACAGAGGTGAGTCTAACCCTGCTTAGAGTTATCTCCCGATAAACCTCAGGTGACAGAAACTTATTCTTTTTAATAATAAATATTTGTATCCGGTCCTTCTGTATGTATTGTAAAGAGGGAGGTGTTCTTTGCACGCGGCAGACCGCATGATACCCAGTGATACTAGTCAGGTATCGGGACTAAAAACTAAATATTAATTTTTAATATAGTTGTATGTATTGTATTTAAAAAAAGTATAGTATGTAGTTTATCCGCTCTCTAGTACCCATAGTACAAGCCTAATGCTTAGTTTGGGGCTGGATTGCCGTAATGTTGTGCAATATTTATTAATTGATTTACTAGGTCACTCTATAACTGAAGGTCCTCGGAGTGTCCCGCTGGAAAAAACTGTCGATTGTGTTACTGATGTTCAACCTGACCAAATTTACTTACTACTTACATACTTATTACATACTTTCTTTTTAAATATCATAGTGACGTTTTTCATGCGGTGGTGTTACATTTTATCTGCCAGATATATATATCTAGGGATTGGAAAAATCAGCCCTAAATCGAGAGAAATGTCGATTCTAACAATTTTGGCTCAAGGCTCATGCTTTAAACTGTGCAAATATTTTGAAATCGGAACAGGTTTTGTCAAAATCGATGACGCAATTTCTTTCAGCATTTTCCGCTATC
This sequence comes from Idaea dimidiata, assembly GCA_949358125.1. NCBI lineage: Eukaryota > Metazoa > Arthropoda > Insecta > Lepidoptera > Geometridae > Idaea > Idaea dimidiata. The sequence continues at coordinate 29,503,264 of OX442326.1, forward strand.
TCTTATAGTTTAGCATACCGCCCTGAAAGTCCATCGAAATGATTCACCTTGTATATTATTCATGTTCTCGTAATACTGGCCCAAATAGCCTTATATTGCTGGGTGAAGGTTGATAGTCCTATACTCCCTAGGCACCGCCAGTAATCTCCGGCGGGCTATGGACAGACGACGACCTGGTGGAGCTGGTCCGCCTGGTGAAGAAGTACCCGGGCGGAGCCCCGGAGCGCTGGGAGCGGATCGCGGCGGCCATGGGGCGCGCCGTGCCCGAGGTCACCCACATGGCGCACAAACTCAAGGAGAACTGTTACCGTTTGCCCGGACAGGAGCCGGAACAGTACACTCCGCAAGAGGTCGTCAAGAAGGTTAGATAATGTGGCTACTTTAGTTTTTCGTTGCGCTTTTTGAAGTCTCCTAAAATGACACCAAGAAATTGGCGAATAAATGATTCCACGCCGCGCTGAAGAGACCATTTTAAACTTGAGAGATCATTTGAAATTGGACAGACTGACGTTAGCGTGATTTATTTTTCCCACTGGCGCCATCTATATCCCTTTTTCGAAATCTTAGATAAAAAATGAAAACAACGTGTATAGATGGCGCCAGTGGTCAAAATTAATCGCGCTAACGTCAGTCTCTCCAATTTAAAATGGTCTTTTCAGCGACATGAATATGACATAAATGACATTAGTGATAGTATAGTAATTATACTGACGCCAGTGGTAAAGAATGCTGAAAATTGTGTTTACGAAATTTATAGGATTCCGTATCCAATAGTGGTAATGGTATGTGCGTGTGCGGCCGGTCGCGATCGATGTAATCTGTACGCGTGCCCCGTGTGGGTGTGGGTGTGGTGTGTGCAGGTGAAGACGCGTGCGGCGGCGGAGGGCGAGGGCGGGGTGTGGTCGCAGCCGCAGCAGGCGGCGCTGGAGGCCGCCCTCGCCAAACACCCCAAGGGCGGCGCCGCCGACCGCTGGCACAAGATCGCCGCCAACGTGCCGGGGAAGACCAAGGTACGTTCACACCCGCGATCACGGCCGTAGCCCGGACTGTCTACATACAGCTTAACATCTCCGGGTCTATGCTAAGATGAAGTCGATGAACGACGATTCATTAATACGTAAAACCTTTAGATTGAATATGTCTGTCTTCCTTCGGTCGCCGTAGGTATCTAATAATAAAAAGCTCACAAAATATTTGGAACTGAAAGATGAAATCACACGCATATGGAACCTCCGAAATGTTACAATAGTCCCGATTGGTCTCTCCACAACCGGTGTTATCCCTAAACGACTGAACCAGTCACTGAACTCACTTGGTCTACCTAATTTCACAATAAATAATTGAGAAAAAGCAGTCATTTTAAATACATGTAGAATTGTCCGAAAATTTTTGCAGTTAAGAGTCAGGAAGGGAATCGCAACCTAGTGATTTTTTAAACACATTACAACAATCTATTACACTTGGCTTAGGCCCGTGAATTAGATTAAAAACCGGTCTTAAGCCGAGATTCAGAGAATCTGATGACTGTTCTTGAATACCTAAGACCATTGTTTTACCTATGTTTATGGACGAATAAATGAATCTGAATGCGCTGCAAAAAAAATCAATAATAATAAAATATCTTTATTGTAACACAGAAAAAAAATTAACCCTACCAACTGCTTTAGCGTAAGGTGACATATCTAACGTTTGTGTGTTTTACAGGAGGAATGTATGCAGCGGTGCAAGTACCTGTCGGAGCTCGTGAGGAAACAGAAGCAGAAGGAAGAAGAAGAGAGACAGAACGAGACGGAAGATGTCATAGAGAACGCGGAGGATGACTCTTAACTCATTCTATTTTGTTTATTTCATTATTAAAAGGTTAAAGACATGTAAACATCTTACTAATATTATAAACGCGAAAGATTGCGTGTATGTCTGTGACTTTGTTACTCAATCACGCACATACTACTGCACCGATTGCGTTAAAACTTGGAATATAGGTAGCTGGAAACCTGGAATAACACAAACGCCGCGGGAACGGTACTCACGCGGGTAAAACTGCGGGATGCAGCTAGTTATTTCTAAAGATGTGACCAACACTTACAAAGTATTGTTTTAAAAAAAAATGCTTCCTAAAATACGTTAGTAGTTTTTCTCTTGTCTGAACACCCTAACTTTTATCTTTCTTCAATTCTTGTCTATCCAAAGATTGCCTGGCAGATATCGCTTTAAGCGATAAGGTCGTCCATTGTGCCACCTAATTTTAAATTGTTTGTATTTTTCTTATCTATCTATCTATCGACTTTCTCTGCAGGATTCGAACCTGCGTGCTTAATAGTTCATGAAAACCGCGTTCTTTTGTGTTTCTCGGATTACGAGTAATCGCGGGTTCGAATCCTCACAAAAATATATTTTTTGGAAGCAAACGACAATTATTGTAAATAATATTTATTTCTTACTAGGTTTCAGGGCTTAATTTTGTAGGTTGTGTTGTTCTACTCCATGTTGTCTATGTCCCGGGCACTACAACGCCTGTTCCTGTCTGTATTCATCATCTAGATTAAATGTAAAGGCCTATTTTTATACAAATATTATTTAATAGCCCCCTATTTGACATGTGACTGACACAGGAAAAGCTTTTTCCACCCAATATCATTATCCGGAATTCGGTGTTTTTTGTGAATAATTAATTACTAAAATTAGAGGTCAAAAAGTTTTTATTTTTTAAACCCTTTAAAGATTTCTCTGTGTAATCAATTATATTTTTAAATATAAAAGAAAAAACCATGTTAGTTTAAAATCGTATATATTTTTATGGTTAAATCTAACATTTTTCCTAGATAACTTTCTAGGACAAGCATTTGTACACGTCAGGTGCCAGACCACGCAGTGAATTTACGCCAAACAAAACAAACATACGCCAAACAACTTTTTTTTAGTTAATATAAAGCCTCCATTTTTTTTCGTCGTTTTGATGTTACATTGAAAAATTTAATAAATAAAAAGCTGTAAATATATTTCATATACGTGGCATTTAACTATTGTTGTTGTTGTTAATTAAATGCTTCTTTTTGTACCTTGTTTATTGTCTCGCAGTAGATGTGTAAGGTATTCTTTATCTTGGGCGCTTGATTTCGTGGGAATCACTCAGGACTCAGTTTTTAACACCCTCGCCGCGCTCGGGAGTTAACTCCCCAGTGTCCTTCGTACGCTTTGGATTAAATATGACGCCCGCTACATAAGACCAAGCTAAGTACCTCGGTGCATAATTAATTAACTTATTTTAAAAGTGTCTTAGAACTGAACATAAATTTATGCTTAGGTACCAATTAGGTAGTAAATGTTGGCAACAACACGGTTCATGCAACGCTGGATCGCGATACATCACTTAGGTACCAAATATATGAACTAAGGTAAATAGGTACTAAGTACTGAGCGTAAATTTGGTCTAGGACCCATTGCGTGGTCCGACCAACCTGACGGATACCAAGCATTTGTGTCGGCTGTGCATTTCAACCGGTTCAAAATCGGTGCAGTCAGTACGTTTAACGATTTTATATACGTAAAGGTATTTCTTTATAAATATAATATATTGTGTTTTTTATAGTCCTTTCAAATAGACTGGCCAGCTGATTATGTATTTTTGTTACTCTGACAAATCTCGATTGAAATAAGTGAAATTTTGCCCTTTTTAGCGGTTACTAATATACAATTTGACTATTACAGTGGCTAACGAATTGCCATTGCAATTGTAACTGTCAAATTGGATATTCGTAATCACAATTATAACGTGAAAGAACAAAATAATTAACTTCAGCCCGTCTATTTGAAAGGAACTTTGTGATTTTCTTCATCACAAAAATGTACTTTATAAATAGGTAGTTTTATATCCAAATTGAAAAACAAATTCATGTAAAAACCATATAATTGTCATAAATATGTATTTAATATATGTACAATAAAAAAAGGACGTTTTAAATGCATTTTCTTGTGTCATTTCTAACCTAGAATAAAAAAATCTTCTACAATTTTTTTTCTTAGGAAAAGAAACAAGTCACTCGACAAAAGAAAATAAAGAACTATGACATGGTTTCTGTTGAAAATTGTAAAGACAACTTTGGTCAAAAAATATACCGAAAAGTTGTGAGAGCGTAGGTACCTATCCTTACAGATATTTTAATAATTTCATTATAATAAATTAAAATAAAGGCACACCAATAGAAAAAAAATTAGTGTCGTAAATATGTCTATTTAGACATTCGTTGTTCGTCTCTTATTTCTTATTTTTAACCAACTTTCAAAACAGGGAAACTTTCTCATAGCTTCATCATTCAATCTGCCACCATTTATAAAATATGAATAATCGGAAAAAATAGCGGAATCTAGGAATGTATAAAAAACTGATAGGATACGCCCTTAGCACATTTTTAGCAAATATTTCTCAAACTATTCTATAATCCTGCCTGCTTAATGTCATTATGATTTGTGGTCTTTATTGTTTCATCTAATCGTTAAATTCTCCCATTCTCTGGTATATTTTGGGCACAAATTCATCTAATTCTTGGTCCTGCGGAGACTGTGTAGTGGTTGGTTTCGTTTTTATTCCTGTATAACCTGAAAACAAGAAAATATAAGATAATATCAAGTCATCTGTACCCTGAAATATTTGGATCCGTAATCCCACGTAGTTCTTTACATATTCATAGAGAAATAGGGCCGTATTCACAAGCGACCCTATGCGTGAACTCAGTTTCTTTGTCACATTTTCGCTGACGTCGAATATCATACACAAGAGCAAGACAAAATATTAAGCCACGTATAGTTATTTGGGAAACCGGGCTTCACGTCCCTTCCGAACCGCGCCTGCGGCGGAGCGGAAAATGATAAATTTTTGCCACACCCATCAGAGTAATGGTCGCACTAGGCGTCGCTTAACCCGCATAGACTAGAACAGGAAGCTACAAACTATCCACATGTTATAGCGTCCCCACTGACGGGCATTCAGCAGCGCAAGCAGCGGTCGTTATCTCTGATAACAGTCGTTAGGTCAAGTTAGAGGCCTTAAGGCGATCTGAAAAACTCTAACACCAGGTGAGCCACACCACTACACGAAAAGAAAGAAGAAGCAGCGCAAGAGAATAGTGTAAAGGTACCAGTTTTAGTGAAGATGTCGAGTTCGTCCCCGCAGCGCGCGGCGAGGCAGGCGCAGCGCGTGGGGACGGCGAGGCGGTGCGCGCGCCGCGCCCCGTCCGCGCACGTCAGCTGCACCTCCCGCGGGGAGAACTGCTGCGCCGAGCAACACGCGCACACTGCCGAGTGCACGCCCAGCTCTGGGGGACAGACATCAACCCTCGACATTTGCATACCAAGTTTAGTGCCGGTCAAATATGTTGGAATATTATTTAAGTGACATCTCTGTAACCATATTTAGAGCAAATAAATGACATTCATTCATTCATTCATTCAATTACCACACAAATAATTTAAACGAAAAATTACATCTATATTTCAGAATCTTATATACAAGGTGTAACGGGTGAGCCCTTTTAATCCGAAAGGGGGTTGTTCTAGACGTCTAGGCGAACAACTTTTGTTGTACGACTTTTGGAAATTCTAAGTACTTTTCGAAAAATTTAGGTGTAGTTTACTTGAAGATCAGCTGTTTCTTAGAGTTCGAGGTCATTGACCTTATGTTGTCCTTTCATTTAGTTTGGTCTACTACAATCAAACCTTCAATTACCTTTATTTTCAAAAGCAGCTGTTTTTTCAGTGAAACAACCTCAAAATTTTCCAAAAAAAAAGTACGAATTTTCAAAAGTCGCAGAACAAAAGTTGTTCGCCTAGACGTCTAGAACAACCGCCTTTCGGCTTAAAAGGGCTTGCTCGTTACATCTTGTATATAAATTTAATAATATTTCTCTTGGTCACGATCACGGCATCACGCGGGAACGGCTTGACCGATTTAAGTAATTCTATTTTTATTGTGTTTCTTATAGTCAGGAGAAGGTTCTTATGAAATCAATTTCGATATTCCCGCGGGATTGGGACTTACGCAGGTGAAAAATGTAAACAAAAAACTCACACATACTTGTTCAAATTTGAAAGTGACAGCTCTTTGTTTACTGTTTCCTTTGATAAATTAACAGTTTCAATGTTTACATTTTCCGCCCACGTTTTCACAATTATAGTCAATTTGCGACGTCTCGTGGTAAATTTATAAACTAATGCATATTCGTGAGATTAGAAACCGTTCGACTAATCACAAAAGCGCTTTTTAATTTTACGCTTTCAAACCGAGAAGTAGAGGGCTCCACAAACTATAAATATACTAGATGGCTCTAAAGATATTCAGTTAAAAAACAGTTTTTTTATATTTTTTAGAAATCAAGCGAGTTAGCGAGTTTACTTCGCGCGCCACTAGATGGCGCGACAACATAGACATTCTTATCTCTGAATCGCGGTATCGTTACCCACCACCGCCGATAGACTACCGCGCGGACATTTAACTTCGGCATCGCTTCTGGCCTTTTGGCTAAGATCAAAGTGTAGTATCTGTTCTTTTCAGCTTAATATCTGAAAGTTCCTCCATTGGAGGACCAGTATATTAAACTGATTTTTGTAAAACGACGGGATGTTCGGAGCTCGCTCCACTCCCGTCACGGGTCGGCCCGGCATTGCAGTGCCGCCGGGATCGGCCTACAAATACTATTGACACACTTTAGGATTACCATGTATTACTCACACAGATGTTTGTTCAGATTAGACTATGAGTAATATTATCCGAACGAATGAAGTTCGCCCATATTCCGCCATGCCCATCAACCTAGTCTCATATACAGAGTGCAAACCTGTTTAAATTATTTTGAATTGATTTATAATCCCCTAAAGCCGTGTTTATACAAAAAAACCACTCAATAAAAAATGGTGCTGTTTGTTTATAGCCTGTTTTATGGAGGAAGTTAAATTGGCTTTTTTAGTAGAAAAATGATTTTTGATGGGAAAAGGGTCTGGACCCCGGTCGGAAATAATTTTAACCCAGAATATATCGTTGGCGATTCAACGGGGTAATGCCGCCAGTGTGATGGGCACTTTTGGACTCAATGGTCATTCACCTTAGATTATTTATATTGTTAATTTATCTTTGTAGTATTTATTTCTTTGATAAAAAAGGAGGTAGATGTTTAGCTCAACGATATAGCAGCGACTTAACGACTAACAACGACTTATAAGAGATCATGGTAGGGCAGATTATCAAATTTTCTATAATCTGCTATTCCAAAAATAAGTATAGTACAATATGTTCTAATTACTAAACCATCAAATTGTGTCAAAACTTGGTATACGTCCATTAGTATCACAATCTATCAATATAAAGCTTCTGACACAAAACACCCAGCAGGTAGGTATACAAGTAAATTACTACTCTACGTGTAATCATTATGTTTAGAACGAGCTTTAAACATCTCTACCTCACTGTAGCAAAATTATTTCAATAGAGCTATGTAGACAGACAAGTCAAAGCCAATTTAACTTCCTTCATACAACAGGCTATAAACAAACAGCCCCATTTTCTATTGAGTGTTTTTTTGTGAAAACACAGGGATTATATCAGTTCAAAATAATTTAAACAGGTTTGCCCTCTGCATATGAGACTAGGTTGATGGCATGGCAGAATATGGCCGAGCTCCATTCGTTCGGATAATATTACTCACAGTCTAATCTGAGCAAACAATTATCTGTGTGGGTAATCATGGTAATCCTCAAGTGTGTCAATAGTATTATGTGGGCCGATCCCGGCGGCACTGCAATGCCGGGCCGACCCGTGACGGGAGTGGAGCGAGCTCCGAACATCCCGTCGTTTTACAAAAATCAGTTTAATATACTGGTCCTCCAATGGAGGAACTTTCAGATATTAAGCTGAAAAGAACAGATACTACACTTTGATCTTAGCCAAAAGGCCAGAAGCGATGCCGAAGTTAAATGTCCGCGCGGTAGTCTATCGGCGGTGGTGGGTAACGATACCGCGATTCAGAGATACGAATATTTGTTGTCGCGCCATCTAGTGGCGCGCAAAGTAAACTTGCTAACTTGCTTGATTTCCAAAAAAATATATAAATAAAGGCACGGATTACTTTTAAAAAAAGGCTGCTTTATTACTAAATATCTTTAGAGTCCTCTAGTTCTCGGTTTGAAAGCGTAAAATTAAAAAGCGCTTTTGGGATTAGTCGAACGGTTTATAATCACACGAATATGCGTTAGTTTATAAATTTACCACGAGCCGTCGCAAATTGATAAATTTGCGAAAACATGGGCGTAAAATGTAAACATTAAACTGTCAATTATCAAAGGAAACAGTAAACAAAGAGCTGTCACTCACAAATACATTTGTGAGTTTTTTGGTTACATTTTTTAACTAAGATAAAAGATTGAGCGTAAAATAAAACGCGATAAATGAAGTATTTTAAAATATATACATAGATACATATACAAAAAATAACCGATTTTTTTTATTATCTGTGGTTTTTAAAAGTAGTCGGGGTACTTTTTATTTAAATTTAGCTTTGGGTTTTTTTGAGCTACAAAAGGATGACAAAGCAACGAGAAACGATCATGGTAGCGCGGATTATTGTTGCTCGTGACTGTACACTCTTGTGTGGTAACTTTGACGACCTCTGTGGCGCGTCGGGCGAACGCTTGGCGGCAATGCAGAAGGTTGCGGGCACATGATTTATTTATTTATTTTATTTAACTTACTCGTGTCGTAGAGGGCGCCGGAGTCACATGTCCCGCGACACTCCTTGAACCCTTTGATGGGTTCCTTGTTGACGCACAGCCCGTGCGGACCGAGGTGTGTGCGGACCACGCCCACTGTCTCGTTGGCGGGCATCGACGTGGGCACGCACGTACCTGGCGGAGACACGAATTTATCATCGGTTGTGAACCGATTATGGACACTGGCTTGTGCTGTGCTGTGCATTTGACTGGACATACCATTTGGAAAGTAGCCAGTGTCAAGTATTATTAATTTTTGCAAGTTATTTCCAACTTGCGTCATTAGGAGGAGCTGCCGGAAGACCGGTGTTGTGGTTTCTTTTGGAACCACAACGTATGCAGAGGCAGATCCTCGTTGGTAGCAGACACACGGCTCCTTGGACGTTTTTAATTGGACTATGTTTATGTTTTTGTTATTATCCCTTGTTTTTTTTATGTTAATTGTTGTTTTTTTTTTTAATTTGAGTCTTTGGTGTTGTTCTCTGTATTTGTTGCCAATAAATGTTTTCTATTCTATTCTATTCTATTTGGATCAAAACAGTTTAGTCGACGTAGTAAAAGTCAAGTTGAGGAAGTGATTGCAAATGGTGGCTCTTTCAATGACCGTTCACGCGAGTTTTAGAGACAACACTAAAGCCCATGAGCCTTATTTTTGAACCGCTCGTTGCACTTCAGGCAATTTAAATAATTCGATATCTGCTGATTATCGTTTGATGCCGGACTCCTGCTGCGAGTGGTCGATACCACTCGTGCGATTCACGTAGAAAAATTACAGAAATTGAACGAAAATCAGTAGAAATCGAGGTATTACAATTGCTCGAAATGCCTCATTTGGTTCAAAAATAGAGCCCCATGTCTTGCACCGATTAGATTCGGCGTTCGGCTGTTCTCACGAAGCGAAGTGAACTCACTAAGCGCCTGTGGCGGCTCCTCGCAGACGGGACAGCAGGAGTCGTTCCGCAGGTAGCGCGGGTCGCAGCCCGCCACGTCCGCACACGCCTGCCGCGCTGACGTCACGTACACCGTGGCTCCCGCGCGCGAGCACCAGAACTGCGTGCAGTTGTCTGCACTATGCCACGTTGTCTCTGGAAGTGGTCAATTCAAATTCAAAATTATTCATTTCCATAGGCTGCTCAATAATACAATACAAAAAATACCCACATGGTCACTTGATTACGTCTTTAATTTTAAAGAAGTGCTTAAATTAAGTACCTAAGTACCTCTACTCTATATTGTATGTCCGGGATGGACAAACTGTTGATAACTTTAATATTTAATGTCACCTTAATGTACACAGTTATTCAATACATTTGATTGATTCTTGATTCTAAAGATTTTGGTGTGGCTTCGTAAACGTTTCATTCAATTATCAATGCTATAATGATATTCTAAAGAGGATAGATTTATTTGTTTGTATTAAAAAGGCACCGAAACTCAAACCATTTTCAAACATTAGATTAAAAAAAAAACAATAAAAGCTAAGCTATCAAAAAATAACATAGGCTCACTTTTTAAACCCACACGATTTCTGTTCATTACTATTTTTAATTACACCGGCCGTGGTCCCGGAAAGGATCCCGAGACTATAGCCGGTGTAATGGGTGTAATCCGTTAACCAAAACATCGAGGTAATAATAAAACACTTTATTTATCCGGTTTTATCGCGTTTTTATTCATTATTTAAAACCTTTTGTTGGCTAGTTGGCTTTTTCAAGGTTGACTGAGATGAGTCAACCTTGAAAAAGCCATCTGTAAAGTTGGCGAAAGCTCGGCTCAAATAACGAATAAAACCGCGATAAAACCGGATAAATAAAGTGTTTTATTATGCAAAATCGCGAAAACCATAGAAGAAATTACATCGAGGTAATTATAAATTTATAATTTAAATTTATAAAAAGTGTACAAACGCGATGGAAGTCTGAGTTTAAATGAAAATAGTAATAACATAGGCTGTAAATCTGGTTTTCAATATTGGATAGTTCTATTTTCGAGGAAGGTCGTGGTATACTTTGCATCGAAATCCAATTAGAAGAACCCGAGTAATGAAGGAAAAAGTGCAACCGCGTTTTTCACTTTCGCGGGTACCGATAGACCGCGGGGCGCAGCTGGTTGTAAATAAATAGTTAGGTGAACCCAACTCACCAGCCTCATGCAGTTCCCCATCAACGTCACAGGCGTGCTGCACGCAGTGACCGCAACAATGAAGCGGTCCTGGCTCTTCATACCGCCATCCCTCCTTGCACTCTCTGTTAACACACACATAATTAACTTGATGAGCTCGTTGGTCTAGCTGCACCTGCCGATCTTGAATAGTCGTGCCGGTTAAGCAACACTTGGATAGGTGATCGGTAATTTGTGAAGCAAAAAACACTTTCTCGACCTTTTCCATAATTCGAAAGGCACGTTTAAGAGATTATTGGTTATCGTTGATAGAAGTCGTTAGGCCAAGTTAAGAGGCCTTAGGGCACAGTACATAGAAAGGCTGAGGTCTGGGGTACAGCAGTATGGAAACTATCGACAAATGCTCGAAAACGGCTCACTCAAGCATACGACTAGTCACTAAGGGACCGTCTCTACGAGCGTTAGAATCGCGGCGATTTTACTTTATTTCTATGCAACGCACCGCCGCGTTAACATCGCCGTGTGGAGACACGTTCATAGAGATTGTATAGTCAAAGTCAAAATAGTTTATTTCCTTTAGATTCTTGTACAATTAAATGCACATGATCATTTGGCTACGTCTCATAGGTGTATTGAATTTAGTGTGGCTTCGGAACGCGCCTTCCGATGAGAAGAAGCCATCAGACCCTCATGGTGCCTTTTTTTGTGATCATGTGTTAAATAATAGAAATAAGTGGCTCGACGATAATATCGCTGCGGTTCTAACGCTCGTGGAGACGGTCTTTAAGAGTCACTACACGGAATGTTAGAGATAGTGCGAAGTGGAGACGTAAAAGTGGGAAAACAGACACCGGAATCCCGAGAGGGATGCAATCGGGAATATCGTAGTTTAAATAAATCATTATAATCTAAATACTACGCATGTACGTGCCTGTTGCAAGTCTCTACACTCTCGGATAGAGATAGCCGGTTTGTGGAGTCTCGGAGGCAGGTGATGTTCTTGCAGGGGTCGGACGAGGGCCAGGTTTGACCTTCCTGAATATGGACAATGAGAATATAATTTAATATTTTCCAGGGTCTTAATCGCCTCATTTTTTACTTTTTTAATTTTCTTGCCTCGACGTTTCGATCGTGTAACAATGACCTTGGTCGTGACGGGTGCCCTAAGATCATCGATTAACACCCGGGAATCCTTCTAGAGTATCGGGATAAAAAGTCGCCTATGTTTTAATTCAGATCCTCATCTATCTGCATATACCAAGTTTCATCGCAATCGGTTCAGTAGTTTTTGCGTTAATGAAACACAAACAGACGTCTAAAATTTCGTATTTTAATAATATTATATGGATTAGGATGCGAAGTTTTTGAGTCCATCAAGCAAAAATAGTTGCAACAGATTTGACTGAAATTTGGCACATATGTTCCTATTATTTTATTCCATGTCAATGGAAATTAGGTATGTGAGTAAACCCGCGAGGTAGAGCTAGTAAACAAAAAAGTTTTAACAGCACTTTCCGGAATTACCTCGTCGTTCAGGTAATTCCAAAATCAAAACTTCTTTTCAAAAAATTAATATTGAAGCCATCATTTCATTTCAAAAACAAACATGTAATTGTTTTCTTTTTTTGTTTAAGCCTGGTTTAAGCTGTCATGCTTATCTGTTTGTTTTCCTATTTCATGAAAATAAAATAAAGTAAATTAAACTCGAACTGTATAATAGTAGTGCTTCCTCCTACTTACTTGATAGATCTTGTCCCCCACCCTGCAGGCGACAGGGTCCCGGTTGTGGCAACACTTCCCGGGAACAACCTCGTCGTTCAGAACGAACTGCTTCAGTACTGCTTCCGGTACTTCCGGGCACGATTCGTTCCAACTTTGAATCTGGAGCTGGACGACAAATGAATTAGAATGAGGAGTTTTGGCGGGAATGCGTTGTGGAGATGTGTTGCTAAATTTTCATTTTTGTGAAACTTAGGTCAAATGCGTGTAAATTGTTTAATTTCGGGGGCATATTAATCAATTTAGTTTCGTGAAGGTGTACAAGTGTAAATAAAAGTGAAAATCGGTGCAAAACATGGACTTTAACTTAGTGTTGTCCCCAAAGCTCCGTGAACAAACATTGTGAAAATGGCCCCCTTTTTACAATGATTCCCTCGACTTGACTTTAACTATGACGACTTGACTGTTTCGTTCGATGCAAATAACTTGCAAATATTGATAATCTTTGACACTGGCAAATGTCCGAATGGAAATGCCATTTTAAAGAAGAAGAAGAAGAAAAATCTTTGTCAAAATGGCCTTCAGGGTAACCAAAGTGTAACGGCTAAGGTGTGACTTGGACGCGCTAGGAGTAATAGTGTTCTGTGCTTGGACGTGACATCACTGACGAAAACAAATGTAAAATTTTAAGGTTTTTCAAAGAATGAATATTACTAGAACTAGAATGTGAACGAGTAGCTAAAAAGTGGTTCCCTTTCTAATATCAGTATTATAAAGTGACAGAGTTCTGCATTGATCCCTTTCTAATTACATTATTAGAAAGGGACAGAACTTTACATCGGTTCGGACCACTTTTTCCGTGCTTTTTAGTTCCACGTGCGCATTCCAGTTAGATACATGTTTCTTGAGGTTTTTATAGGCGCAAACAAACAAATTTTTGATTTTAAAATGGATTCTAAAGTGTTTGTGGTGTAGGTAGGTACATCCATTAGCGTGAAAATATATCCAAAAAGTTAAGTCGAGTATCGCTTACGGTGGTACGATCACGTGTTACGTAAACCGGCTAGTTACGTGGGGAACAAATGTCTTGCTATAGCGCCTGCGACCGGCCGCTTCAGTGCAGAAATACCCAAGAAGTGCTGGCTTGACTTCCAGAGAGCTGATATGCGTGCTGGTCTCACTACACGGAATGCCGAAGATCGTAGGAAAGCGGACCCCCGAGGACATCGGTCGGATGATGATGATGAGGGATGCGGTGAGACTCACAGTGCCGTCGACATTGATGCAGGTGTAGTTGAGGCAGTGGTCGGGCGAGGCCCAGCGCGCGCCGATCTCGCGCACTTCCCCCTCGCTGATGCAGGCGTACGGCGAGCACGAGCCGCAGCATTCCAAGGGGGACGTGGACGGGCTGTAGCGCCAACCCTGACCGTATAAACGATGGGAAAACATAGGTATATTCATAAACATAACCCTTTCCTTGCAACCGGGTAAACAGAACCATCGCAATCGGTCAACCCATCATTGAGTAATCGGTGAACATACCTAAAAATGTGATGTTTTTCTTGTCAAAATTAGTATGAAGTCTCATCATGTATGTAACGGTTTTTTCCGAGTTCCTTACTAATAGGTTTTTAGCGATCATAATTGTAATAAGAGTGTGGCGTACCTTATACCACACTAACGTTTCCTCGCTAGTCGCTCCGCTTATGAACCTTGTACCAAACAAGGGTACCTACCAAGGAATCGACTCCGCTGGCGGACGCCGTCCCGCTCACACCACCGCTGCGCAGGCGCACGCGCGCCGATACCACGCACGAGTGCGAGCAAGAGGGAGCGTGTATCGACGAGCGACGAGCGCGCCCGAAGGATGAGACACCTGTACGACCGCGACCGCGAGATGGTACTAGGCTCTCGTCTACCTACCGTGCGCGCGACTAGATCTTTGCTATTATCTATTGTTGCTTGTTAAAATTAATTCTAAAATCTGTTCACTATTAATATATATCTTTCTTTACTATCAAAATACTATCCTTCATTTTCGTTCTGTCTATCTCTCTTCTATCTTCCTATAATTTAATATAAATAAATAGATAGGTAGGATAAATTATCAATTACCCATCTATAATTGGTGACCCGAAAAGGATTGAACACAGTGTGAAGACGTGAAGAAGTTCAAAGAGTGGAAGTGAAGAGGAGATAATACTGGATCAAAGTGATTACTATCAACATCCCTTTATCTACCCTACGTCTGGCAAACATTCACGGAAAATAACTAAGAGGTACTGTGGTGTGGTACAAACTATAAGCGGTGAGCGATTTAAATTTTTTTTTGAATTGAACTAAGAATGGCACACAATGATGAGTTTAAAGATGCCGTAGGAGGTTCGGAAGTAGTTAGAGTAGGTGTCAGAATACCACCTTTTTGGCCAGATGAACCTGCATTGTGGTTTGCTCAAGTAGAATACCAATTTGGTCTATCTAAAGTAACTTCAGATGAAACAAAATTTAGTTACTTAGCAGCTCAGCTGGACCATCAATACGCTGCTGAAGTTAAAGATATTATATTGAAACCGCCTGCTACAGACAAATATTTGAAGTTAAAAACTGAGCTTATTAAACGATTGTCTGCGTCACAGGAACGGAAGGTTAAGCAACTGCTGATTCACGAGGAGCTTGGTGATAGGAAACCATCTCAGTTCCTGAGGCACCTGCAAAGTTTAGCTGGAGTTACGATTCCTGAAGATTTTATGAAGCACATTTGGACAAACAGGTTACCACCAAACATTCAAACAGTTATTGCTTCACAGAATGAGCTACCACTAGAGAACTTGGCTGACTTAGCCGACAAAGTACATGATATCGCTCCATCAGCACCTCAAGTCGCTAGTACTTCCCGACCCTCGGCATCATCTCGCGATGGAACATATGACGATTTGGCCAAGCAAGTGTCGGAACTCACGAAACAGGTAGCTAAGCTAACAGAGAAGGTATCAAATGGACATCAACCCCGTAGCAGCAACTACCGCTACAGAAAACCCAATCGCTCTCGTTCTCACTCACGCCATCGCCAGCCACCCGCAGGTAGTACACATTGCTTTTATCATTTTAACTTTGGCAGCAACGCAAAGAAATGTAAGGAGCCATGCAACTACAAGGCGGAAAACTATCAGGGCGGTCGCAAGTAGCGGCCAACGACTGCCCATCTTCTACAGGCCGTCTTTTCGTCACTGACTACGCCTCCAAAACGCAGTTTTTAATAGACACTGGTTCGGACTTGTGCGTATATCCACGAAAAGCTATCAAGACGACCTGCATCCGATCGAAGTATGATTTAGTCGCTGCTAATAACACAGTCATACACACGTACGGGCCCATTCGCCTCCGTCTCAATTTGGGACTTCGACGTGCTTTCACATGGAACTTTACCATAGCTGATGTCTCTAGGCCGATTATTGGAGTAGACTTTCTATGCTACTATGGACTTCTGGTGGACTGCAAGAACCAACGGTTAGTAGATAATGTCACTACTCTTAGCACAAAAGCACTTCACTCCATTTCTACAGACGACGTCGCGTCCATCAAAACGGTAGCTGGAGAAACCGAGTATCACAAATTGTTACGGGAATTTCCAGACATCACTAGACCTCCAGGGGTTCAACCTTTGGATGCTCCAAAACATAATACTATGCATTTTATAAGGACAACCCCAGGACCACCTGTGAAGTCTAAGCCGCGTCGACTGGATCCCGCACGCCTTCACGTAGCTAAGAAAGAGTTCGAGGAGTTGATTGCTGCGGGTATTGCGAGACCTTCGGAGAGCTCATGGTCTTCTCCGCTCCATCTGGTGAAGAAAAAAGATGAGAGCTGGAGACCATGCGGTGACTATCGCGCACTGAATGCTAGAACAATTCCTGATAGATATCCCATTCCTAACATTCAGGACTTTTCTTCAGAACTATCAGGTTGTTCAGTCTTCACCACCATCGATTTGGTGAAGGCTTACAATCAGCTAAAAGTTAATCCGGAAGATGTGCCTAAAACAGCCATTACTACACCTTTTGGACTGTATGAATTTGAGTATATGACGTTTGGACTTCGAAATGCTGCACAAACGTTTCAGAGATTTGTTGACGAAGTCCTCCAAGGGCTGGATTTCTGCTACAGCTACGTCGACGATATTTTGGTCTACTCTTCATCACCAGCTCTGCATCATAAGCACCTACGTCAACTTTTCGAACGTCTGCAAAAATACGGCATACTCGTTAATACATCGAAGTGCGTACTTGGACAGTCCGAGGTAAACTTTTTGGGATACCACGTTTCAGCTGCTGGTACCCGGCCAATTCTCTCGAAAATCCAGGCTATACAGGAGTACACTGTCCCCAAAACTGTAAAGGAATTACGCCGATTCTTGGGGATGATAAACTTCTATCGTCGTTTTATTCCGAACGCAGCACAGCTACAGGCACCCTTACACGCAATGCTTGCAGGACCCAAGGTGAAAGGTTCTCACCCAGTAGAGATGACGCCAGAACTATTGAGGTCTTTCAACGAATGCAAATCTTCACTCTCTCAAGCCACGATGTTAGCTCACCCTAAAGCCACAGCTGAGCTGGCGATCGTCACAGATGCCTCAGAAGTCGCTATAGGTGCTGTGTTGCAACAGAGACGAGATAATGACTGGCAACCGCTTGCTTTTTACTCCCATAAGCTCAACAGAGCGCAGAAAAAATATAGTCCATACGATCGGGAGCTTTTGGCTATTTATGAATCTATAAAATATTTCAGACATATGGTTGAAGCTAGAACTTTCGCTATATTCACCGACCACAAACCACTGACGTACACAAATTCCTTGTGCAAAGAAAATTGTTCACCTAGACAGTTTCGGTACTTAGATTTTATAGCACAATTCACAACCGATATACGCTACATTCCTGGGAAGAAAAACATCGTCGCTGATGCTCTGTCTCGCGTGGACGAAATCGCCTCTATCGATTACGAAGCCCTTGCACGCTATCAGGATTCGGATCCAGAACTGCAAGACTTACTACAGCGTGGTACTGCCCTGAAACTTGAAAAATTGAATCCAGTGAACAGCAATGTCTCAGTATACTGTGATACATCAGTACCAACACCTCGTCCGTACATTACTTATCAGCTACGTAGATCTATCTTCGACATGCTACATGGACTTCATCACCCCGGAAGTTCAGCTACAGTGCGACTGGTTACACAAAGATTTGTGTGGCCAGGGATTCGCAAGGATTGTAGAGAGTGGGCTAGGCAATGTCTTTCATGCCAAAAGAGCAAAATTCATCGCCACACTAAATCCCCCCTCTCCTCATTCCTTACTCCTTCGTCAAGGTTCACTCACATACACCTTGACATCGTAGGGCCTTTACCATCTTCTGCTGATTTCAGATACTGTCTCACGATCATCGATCGCTTCACGCGGTGGCCTGAGGCAATACCATTGAAAGACATCACGGCAGAAACCTGTGCAGCAGCCTTAGTTTCTGGCTGGATAGCCAGATTCGGATGCCCGGCTCGCGTCACCACGGACCGCGGCCGGCAGTTCGAGAGCAGCCTGTTCCAGTCTCTCACTGCCCTGGTTGGTGCGCGTCACTTGCGCACTACTGCCTATCATCCGGCTGCTAATGGCATCGTAGAACGTCTACATCGGCAACTCAAGGCTGCAATCATGTGCCACAACATCTCGCAGTGGACTGAAGCCCTACCACTTGTCCTTTTGGGTATACGCAGCGCCTGGAAAGAGGACCTCCACAGTTCGGCAGCTGAGCTCGTCTATGGAGAACCACTTTGCCTCCCGGGACAGTTTCTCTCACCAGCAGATGACACCACGTATGATGACGTCACCCAGTATGCAGCGAGACTACGATCACATGTTCGCAAGCTCACACCTAAGCCTGCATCATGGCATTCGATGTCACCATTCTACTTTCCCCGTGATCTGCAATCATCGTCACATGTTTTTCTACGCACTGATCGCGTTAGAGGAGCACTGGAGCCACCCTACACTGGTCCACATCTGGTCGTCGAGCGACAGCCTAAGTACTACACCATTGATGTAAACAACAAAAAAAGTAAACGTCACTGTAGACAGACTAAAACCGGCGTACATGGCGAAAGAAACAACAACATCCCGTGACCCAACAAACAAAAAGTCGGAAAAAGAAAGACGGACCAGAAGCGGAAGACGAGTTCGATTTCCCGACTTCTATCGACCGTAGTCACGGTCTGGCCAGGGGGAATGTGTGGCGTACCTTATACCACACTAACGTTTCCTCGCTAGTCGCTCCGCTTATGAACCTTGTACCAAACAAGGGTACCTACCAAGGAATCGACTCCGCTGGCGGACGCCGTCCCGCTCACACCACCGCTGCGCAGGCGCACGCGCGCCGATACCACGCACGAGTGCGAGCAAGAGGGAGCGTGTATCGACGAGCGACGAGCGCGCCCGAAGGATGAGACACCTGTACGACCGCGACCGCGAGATGGTACTAGGCTCTCGTCTACCTACCGTGCGCGCGACTAGATCTTTGCTATTATCTATTGTTGCTTGTTAAAATTAATTCTAAAATCTGTTCACTATTAATATATATCTTTCTTTACTATCAAAATACTATCCTTCATTTTCGTTCTGTCTATCTCTCTTCTATCTTCCTATAATTTAATATAAATAAATAGATAGGTAGGATAAATTATCAATTACCCATCTATAAGAGTTTTGTAGTCAACAATAAACCCTGATATAATTTATCTCGTAATACTAACCTAGGTACTTACCTAGATATATCTGTGTTGCTTGTAAAGGTATTAATTAGTTATTTTTGGGTAGGTACCTACTCTGCGATTTATAAAAAGTAGTACCTATCTAATTCTGTAATAGCGCAATAGGTTAAACCTGTAATGCTGTTATCTGTATTTTATAAGCAAATAAACAAAAAACACGTTTGTTGTATGGGAGCCCCCCTTCAATATTTATTACTTTTTGTTTTTTGTTGTAAAGCGGCTGTCTAGCTATCGCGGTTCACGAGATACAAGAGAGATGACAGACGGACGGACGGACAGCGAAATCTCAGTAATAGGGGTCCCGTTTATACCCTTTGGGTACGGAACCCTAAAACATATACCCGACGAATTGAGTAGAGTACCTCCTCCTTTTTTTCAAGTCGGATAATGATAAATTGGTCGCTCTGGAGCTGTACAGAGAGCTAGCTAAACGTTTGGTGGAGGCATCGGGTGACCGGAAAGCTGGCTTGTACTTTGCCCAAAAAATAAGTATTTGCATACAACGGGGCAATGCAGCCAAAATTCTGGCCACTTTTCCCTCCACCAAGGGTTTAGATGATTTAGATATAGTTTAGTTTTTAATTAGTTTAATTTTGATTTAAGTATGTAGTTTTATTTTAGTTTTAATATGATCATATTTTCCAATGTATTTTTAAGTTTGTTTGTGTCCAATAAATTTCCGTTTTTTAAAAAACCTAAACATAATTAATTATGCAAAATCGCGAAAACCATAGAACAAATTATCTAAACATAATTTTCAAATATCTACTCAACGATATCTCACTCGATTTTGTCAGACAACTTTGTTTGTTCTTTTTTTTACAATATGGCCTTGTCAATATTATGGTCACCATTTCGGTTTTTATTCATCTCATTTAACTTAGAACCCTTGCATTAATAAGACGAATCTTAAACCGATTAAAGTAATCCACCGAGTGGTTAAGAAGATATGAGTGAATGAAGAATGTTTTGGTCCTGTAGGGTACAAAAACGGACCCTGACAGACAGATAGTGGAGTCTTAGTGAAAGGTTCACGTTAAAAAGTGAGTGTCTCACCGGTTGGCATTCCTCGTCACAATGTTGCACGGTGGTCACCTTCTCCAGTCGTCCCTCTGATACTTCTTCACAATGGTACGTCTTGCAGACGTCCTCACTTGACGTCCAGTTCTGACCGGGCTTCGAGTAAATAATAAATAAATATTACACACAGCGCAATCTAGCCCCATACTAAGCACTAGGCTTGTACTATGGGTACTAGACAACGGATATACTACATATTATACTTTTTTTTTTTGGAAAAACATACATATGATACATAAAAAGACACCTAGGAATAAGGCAAGAATACTTGGTAAAGCAATCTAGCTTAGTATGAAAATTTTTAGGTATTATCTTTATGTGACATAGTGACAAATTCTGAAACGCTACTCAAAGGTTGAGAGCTACTTAAACACTTAAGCTGGTTTTAAAATTATTTTAAAGCTTTTCAATTATTTAAGGGTTAACATCTGACAATACTTAAAGCCAATTGACTGTTTATATCGCGATGTTTCTACAAAACACGACTTACTCTTGCTGGCAGGGGTGTGGTAATAATCAAACTTTGTGATTGACCATTGCTTACCTACCTGTACTTATCTCTTTGTGATTGGTCGATGCGTTATCTATCTATACATATACTTTTTGTGATTGGTCGATGCGTTATCTATCAATACATAGACTCTTTGTGATTAGTCGATGCCTTATCTATCAATACATAGACTCTTTGTGATTAGTCGATGCTTTATCTATTTATATATATATTTTTTGTGATTGGTCGATGCGTTATCTATCTATACATACATATACCTTTTGTGATTGGTAGATTCGTTATCTATCAATACATAGTCTCTTTGTGATTGGTCGATGCGTTATCTATCTATACATATACTTTTTGTGATTGGTCGATGCGTTATCTATCTATACATATACTTTTTGTGATTGGTCGATGCGTTATCTATCTATACGTATACTTTTTGTGATTTGAAGATGCGTTATCTATCAATACATATACTTTTTGTGATTGGTAGATGCGTTATCTATCAATACATAGTCTCTTTGTGATTGGTCGATGCGTTATCTATCTATACATATACTTTTTGTGATTGGTCGATGCGTTATCTATCTATACATATACTTTTTGTGATTGGTCGATGCGTTATCTATCTATACGTATACTTTTTGTGATTTGAAGATGCGTTATCTATCAATACATATACTTTTTGTGATTGGTAGATGCGTTATCTATCAATACATAGTCTCTTTGTGATTGGTCGATGCGTTATCTATCTATACATATACTTTTTGTGATTGGTCGATGCGTTATCTATCTATACATATAGATTTTGTGATTGGTCGATGCGTTATCTATCTATACGTATACTTTTTGTGATTTTAAGATGCGTTATCTATCAATACATATACTTTTTGTGATTGGTAGATGTGTTATCTATCAATACATAGTCTCTTTGTGATTGGTCGATGCGTTATCTATCTATACATATACTTTTTGTGATTGGTCGATGCGTTATCTATCTATACATATAGATTTTGTGATTGGTCGATTCGTTATCTATCTATACCTAGACTTATTTATTGTGATTAGCCGTTCTTGCACGAGAGTGCTACTAAAAAGACTTACATTTTCGTGAGGGGGGAATACTTATGAGCAATTGATCGACTTTATTGTCTTTGCTATATTCATTCCATAGTGGTTTTAGCCATAAGAACCAGTCACTGTATTTAGTAATTGGGTCCAGCTACTGGGTTCAGTCACTAGCCACATAAAAAACGTTCCGATACATACCTTGTAAACCTTATCATCGTCCCTACAAGCGACCTGGTCGTAGATGGGGCAGCAGGCGTAGGGCACGTGTCTCGGGTGTAGCACGTGCGGCGAGGCGGGCGGCGCGGGGCACGCCGTCACGCCGCAGCGGGCCGCGGCCGGCGCGCCGCCCGACCCGCCGCCGCATGAGCACGACCGGCACGGACCGTCAGACCATTCCGCGTCTATCTGGGACACGGATAAGGAGAGTTATGCACTTGATCGAGCGAAGCGTCTCTGCTTCAAGTCTGGCTAAATATTCTTTCGTTTGCCAAAGTATTGCTTCTCCTATTTTGGTCGTATTTATTAACCGATCTTCATGAAACTCGGTAAGTAGGTAGGTAGGTAACTCGAGTTTATTCAATTTTTCAACGTGTAAATTTTTCTTTTTAATTTTTTGTTGTGTTTGTTAGTCGACGGTTCTAATGAAAGAAAAATATCGATATTTCCGCGAGATCGGGACTGAATGGTGAATTTTCAATGGGTTGCCTCTACTGACTGAAAATTGCATTGTGGCATTGAAAATCCACTGACTGTAAATCCAGGAATTGCCGTGGCGGCTAAGAGACCTTTTAGATTTATAACAAGTCTTCTTTAGTGGCAACAAAAATTAAATCAGTAGCAGTGAAATTACAAGATACTGTTATTTCATGAAATAGTTACCTCTTTGAAGAGTACATCTGGTATTTCTTTCTGTTGTTCTCCCCCTTTAGCCGCGGCTTCCCACTCCAACCTCACCAGACATTTATCCGTTGGTAATACTGGAAAAGATAAATAACACACTTTTTAACTTTCTACTTATTTGGTTTTTTATTTTTATAGTGTTTCCGTTTATTTGGACGACAAATTTTTGAAACAATGCTTTTCAAAAATTTGCATTCGACAGGACTTGAACCTGCAACCCCGATATTCTGTATCGTGCGCTCGTCAATTGCGCTACTTTATGCTACTTTTATTGGCAAATTAAGTGTTTCGTACCCAAAAACACGTTTGTTGTACGAGAGTTCTATTAAAATGTGTTTTTTTAGTAGGTATTTGACTCCACGAGACGAGCTTCTATGGCCAAATTGAATACGGGGTTGGGACGGACCACCAGAGATGCAGATTCAAGTCCTGTTGGGTGCGAATTTTTGGAAAGTGTTTTAGGCGCGCTGATAAATGACTCACACTGATAAATCAAATGATTGCAGACAGGTCTTAGGTTGACTTTTTTGCATGGCTCAGCCACTATTTTTTGATTTGTCCATGGATTGGTTGAGCCAAGGCATAAATATTGTTTGAGAACTATCTCTATTCTGGTATAGCTGATTAATTTGGATGCCTACCTAGTTTTACTTAATATCTAATATGTGATTTAAAAAAATATTTTCAATAATTATTTGTAATTATGGTAAAATGGCTTTCAGACGTTTTGGTGTTTAAATGCTGTAAGTCTGAAAGTGTTTGTTAAATAAATAAATATATAAATAAGGCGTTGAGTGCCTTATACGTAAAACAAGAAGAGATGCGATCTTTGATTTCAACTCGACTAGACGAGTAGGTACCTGTGGCCAAAATGGATAAGGCGTTGGAGCCGGTCTCCCCAAAGATGCAGGTCCAAATCCTGTCGGTTGCAAATTTTTGGAATGCTTTTCTTTAAATTTAGCCATATAATAAAATAATTTCTTTAAAAATCATTCGTTTTTTTTGCGAAAATCCTCTTAAATTTGATATCAAATCATTCACCGACATACATACCACATTCATACTCCGGACAGCACTGTCCCGTCACATTCTTCGTCACCAAGTCATGGAACTGCGGGCAGGTGCGTTCCCGCGGGCATCTCTCTCGCTCGCACAGCAACGAGACGCGCGGGCAGCAGCCGTCCTTGTCTAGCACGCGCCTCATGCCGTCCGGTAGAGGGGAGCTCGTGTCGATCGCTTCGCACTCGCTCACTGGCTTACATTCTACGAGAAATGTTAAATTAATAAAATATTTCACGATATTACACACAGCGCTATCTAGCCCCAAACTAAGCACTAGGCTTGTACTATGGGTGCTAGACAACGGATATACCACATTTATTTTACATTTTTTTTAAATACAGACATAATAATGATACATAGAAAACACCCAGAACCAGAAACAGACATTTATGGTCATCAGAAATATTTGTTGGAATCGAACCCGCCGGAAACAAATATTGGCAACCTTTTGCCTTGCAGCCCGAGCTTCGCCCGCCACGCCACAGAGCCCGTCAAATATTGCACAACATTACACACAGCGCAATCTAGCCTTAAACTAAGCACTAGGCTTTTACTAGTACAATCCTAAGCCTAGTGGGTACCAGACGTCGGACATACTACATAATTATTATTTGACCTTTTTTGGTAAATCTTACTAATAATTATTATAAACGCGAAAGTCTATACGTCTATGTTTGTTACTCTTTCACGCACGTTGGTCACATAATTTATTTATTATTTATTTGCCAACCTCCCGCGATTAAAAAAACATGGCATTTTCGAAATTCGAAACCAAAAGAATGTTTTTAGATTGGTCGAAAGTTGATCTCTCGCTAGATACTACACTTACTTCCAACGACAGACCAACTTTCTTACGGCAAAAAAATAACATATTATTTATTTATTTATAATATTAAAAACGTTGAAACTCTTTATGGATTATTCTTTCTCTATCATTATCAAGCATTGTACACATCATTATCGTGTAACATGCTACAAAAAATGGTATCTTCTAGGTAAGCGTACATGATAGTACATCTTAGGACGAGTTAAGTGTAACTCAACTAGTCATTGATTCCATAAAACGCAACGATAGCGCGATCTAGAAACTGGTTACTCCATACTACGGTCACGATAACTGTGCAGCTGATAGCTGAAACCCACATTTACACGTTATTCTAAATTATTATTTTAACAACATTTATTATCGGTGATTATGTTCTTGTTATGACTAAGTTTAATGCCTTTTAAATTATTATTTTCGTGTTTAATTTCCGTTTTGCGTTTTCCATTATTTTGGCATAATGGAAAACGCAAAACGGTTGGTCCAGATGCATAGATATCGTGACCGTTTGAGGTTTTTATGATTGTTTATCATTATTTCACGTCAAAACGAGACATTTGGATTAATACTACATAAAGATAGATAAGATATTTAAATATACTAGAGGATTAACACAATATAATACCTACTCTATCCAAAAAAAAACCTAAGAATTGGGCCATGGATACGTGGATCGAAGGGCCCTTATAAAAATTATGTCAAAAGATAATAACATCACCGTGGCTGCACAGACCTATCGAAACCTTATCGAAACACAAACGAGTTACCTTAACGGTAATTATACCGAAGAAACAAAGGTTAAATTGACCGGAAAATATAGAATTTGGTAAAAATTATACCGAAGAAACAAAGAGTAAGTATAAGGTAAATATTAGCCGCTAAATTAACAAACACCTTTTGGCCATTGTTTCGTCATAGGTGTACACTTTTTTTTTAAATCTATTAAATAAAGAGCTTTACCGAACAAACGGTTATGTCGCTCTGTTAGGACATCACTACACCTTATCGTCTATTCAACCCTACGAAAACAAGTTTATAAAGCGCCATAGCTTCCTCTGAAAGAGGACACGCCAGAGCGCCTGTTACCCCTCCAACCAAATACTATTGTAATTAAAATTATGTAACATAGAAAATCGCTGATCTTCGTTTCGAACACATTCCTTATGTTGGTAACGTCTAGGCGTGTACACCTATGACGAAACAGTGCCCAAAGTATTACGTATCTCAGCACAAGGTCGTGTCACTAGATGGCGCCACTCAGAGAGCCTCGCGCCCGCTAGATCGCGGTATCGTTGTCGCGCTCGGCGGCATGACCTCCCTCGGTACTAACTATAGCAATAACTCTGGTTTCCCTTCAAAACGCATAAATCTTTCGCCTTTTACTAAAGATTTCCGTGGAGGGGAACACTCAAATGAGTCTACACCAGTTTTTGGCACCTTGCTTCGTGCAAGGTTCATAATTTGATAGCAATATAGAGAATTATCAAAATTGAAGTAGTTGTTCGATTCGGTCGAAGTAATTAATATTATGTGTAGTGTGTGTGTTCTTAAATACCTCACAGGGAGGCGCGGTTACTGACTTTGTATAAGTACAGCATCCTTATACTACTATTCTCTCTTACTCATATTCTAAAGTTGGAAGTTTGTGTGTTTGTAGCTCTTTCATGCAAAAACAGTTGAACCAATTGCGACGGAACTCGGAAAGTAGATAGCTGGAAACCTGAGTATACATAGGCTAATGTAAGTGTAACGGCGCGGCTAGTTTGGTATAAAATGTTATAGTTACCGCAAGTGAACTCCAAGCATCCATCAGATGTCTTCTTATGTTTCAGCACTTGACCGAAACCGCATTCCATTTTCTTTGGTTCCACACATTCGGCCTTCGTCTTAGGTACTGAAAAGAATAAAATAAAATGTTAAAGAAAAGTAAGGAATAGAAAAAATCCCATAAAAACTTAGCTTTATCTTAAAAAAAACTTTCTTTGAATTCACCCATTTGTTTTTACCTTTCTTTAGCTTTCTGTATATTTGTTTTACTTTTAATAATTATACTGATTGTTATTGTTGGTTGTGGAATTGAAGTATTAATCCGTGTATCTATTTATTTGATTCTTTAATCTTAAAATCAGATATTTCTGATTTCTGATTCAATGGCGTTGCTTTTATTATTATTAGCATTTTATCGATGCCCTACGTTTATAGTTTTTCACAGATCTCTTCCTCAGGGGTATACTAAAATTTAATTCTAAAAACTTACTGAAAACTATCGTCTCATCAAATTTTAATGAATTAATTTAATTTCAATCAAACACCACGAAAACAGACGGAATATCTCAAATTAATCTAACATTAAACTCTCACTTCGGCTTCTCCATCGTCCGCTCTTCGCTGGTACAGTCAGAATACGACTTTATACGACTCAAGGTTACCAGCTTCATATTTTAAAGTTTCATTTGTTCAATAAGGGTTCATTAATTTTTGGTTATTCTGCATCTAATAACTAATACTTCAGAACCTTTATTGATCTCAAGCAGAATAATAAAAAAAACTTTAAAATATGCACCCAACGCTCCCCATCCGTCATTGAAGCGTCGGTGGATATATAAAAACCTATCATTCGATTAAACTCTTACCAATCGTAAACTCCTCGCTGGTGCTACATATGGGCTTGGTATAAGCCACGCGCACCGCTTCCCAACCCGTGATTGAAGCGTCGGTAGAAACTCGCATATCTACCTAACATTTGATCGAACTCTCACCGCATCTGTAGTCCGGGCAACAGTCCAAGGGCCCAGGCTTCTCCACCCGCAGCTCCTCGCTGGTGCTACAGACGGGCTCGGTGCACGCGCGGGTGGTGCAAGCCACGCGCGCCGCCCCGCCCCCAGGCTTGGAGCACACGCACGTCGTGCACGCGTCCTCTTGCCACTCGTCGCCTGCGTAGTGCTTGTTATCAGCGTCGCAAGGGAAGCATTTCGTCGGTTCTATGCAGGTGTTGTTCACATGTACCTGGAAGCATTGCGATAAGTTATGCGAGGAATATTACACGTGTCGTGTAAACAAAATGAAAAAGCGTAGCGTAAATAGAAAGAGAGACGTATGTTTTGTTGTAGCTATTTTGATTAGGTTAGTGATCAAAAGTGACGAACAAAATGGTTCTCTATTTAAAATTAGCAGCAGTGACCCGCAGCTTCATCCGCCTAACTCCTGGTCCTAAGAGAATTCAAAATCCCTCTAAAAAGTCTTGGTAAAAAAGAATAGACCCCTAAAGAACTAAGTACCTGAAACCACCTTCTCATCAGCAAACTCCTCAATAATTAAAATAACGGGAACAATATTGTTAATTTTTAGGTAGGTAGGTATACTAAAAAGGGTAAAATAAAAAATTAAATTAAAAATTAAAAAACCGACTTCAAAAAAGAAACAAAAAATAATTTAAAAAACAACCAAAAAAAACAAGAATTGATAAAAATGACCAAAATAACCTCTACATAGGTACAGTGTCACCGACTAATTAATCTGTTTTATCATCTGAAGTCGGGCAGCCAAACTAAGTACAATATGGAACCAACCAGTAAAACTGCCCGACTTCAGATGATAAAACAGATTAATTAGTCTTTAGGGGTCTATTCTTTTTGGTAGAAGTCCAAAAATGAGTAATTTATTGAATTCTGGGATGCTATCCTGTCCATCATTCCGAAGATACTCATCAGATCCTTACCAAACTTTCATGGAACCACCTCGCAGCTTTCACCTTTCCATTAAAAAAAGAACTATATCAATCGGTCAAGCCATCTTCGTGTAATCGATGAACAATTGAATTGAATACAGCGTTTTAAGGTGCATTCCCGGTCCTCACTTCGAAGATCCTTATCAGATCCTCATCAATTTTTTATGGAACCATCTCGGAGCTTCCACCTTTCCATTAAAAAAAGAATCATTTCAATCGGTCAAGCCATCTTCGAGTAATCGATAATAAACAACTGGATTGAATAATGCGTTTTGAGGAGCATTTTCGTTCATCACTTTGAAGACCCTTATCAGATCCACATCAAATTTTTATGGGACCATCTTGGAGCTCCCACCTATTCATTAAAAAAAGAATCATCTTAATCGGTTTAGCCGTCTTCGAGTAATCGGTAAACATACAAAAAAAAAAAAAAAAATTATACATACAGACGAATTGATAACCTCCTCCTTTTTTTTGAAGTCGGTTAAAAATTTAATTACTTTTTATATTTCAGATCACTAGTACAATTGGCTTAGGCGTTGCTTTACAAACCAATGAGTCTAGTCACTTTAAGTTTAATATGTATAGATTTGTTTATATAATTGCATGACAAATGTACTTACTTTCCCTTCAGGACAGAAGCAACCTTCTGAAGGTTTCTTCTCACATTTGTCAGGATGGGCAGTCAACTCTGCGTGGTTTTCGCACGTGCGTTCACACGCCACGCACGAGTGGTATACTAAAGGCGATTCACTGAGGGAATGGGATGAAACACGTTTAAGAAAATTTATTAATAACCCTGTCTGTGTCAAATCCTATTAAAGTAGCGATAGCGACATCGCTTCAGAGCTTTGTTCGTTAGGTCGCAAAATACAACTAAACGAACCTGCGAAGTACAATGAATGAATGAATACTTGAGATATTTCGCAGGTTTTGTTTAGGTTTTTGTACGAGTATAAAGTTTCAAGCTACACACATTTGGTTGTCTGCACCGATTATTAAATCTACTGTATGGTATATATGCTGTATAATACGGGCTGGATTAGAAGTCAATGACAAAAGTCAGATTTTTTAACTATGTATAACGACGTAATAATAATTATTGTGGGTGTCAAATCAAGAAAATAATCCAAAACAGGCAAGTAATCCAAGGCAGGATATTTTTTTCTGAATAATTCTCTATTTCCTGTTTTATATTTGGAAAGTATGTCTTGTTTAGAAGTTTAGTATGTCTTGTTTTATGATTTTTTTGCGATGTCGATGTTGACGAAAGCGTAGCTCTGACTGCATTACGTTTTTGAAAACCGCAATGTAGACTTCTAATTTTGATGCTAACTAGAGATGGTCCATACCATACAATGTGTTATAATAATGTAATTTGCATGATGCCGTAACCGACAAAGCAGTCGTTTTATGAAACTGTATGTAAGTATTTTTATTAAGTAATAGATTTTCGGGTCTAGATCGCGTTAGTACACATATTATACAGACCCGATCTACGCGACGGACGCGATCTAGACCCGAAAATCTAATACTTAATAAAAAGGAACAGAAATCGTGTAAGTTTAAAAAGTGTATGAGAGTATGTTGTTTGATCCTTGTATGGTTCGAACCCACTAACCACTCCAACACACAGAGGTCCCCCCTCCATGCGGGAAGACAGACCCCCTGCGCGGCGCAGTCGGTAGCGTAGCGCTCGAGCGCTGCACACAGCGTGCTGCTGTTGGTGCAGAGGTCAGCCTCGCAGCTCTCTATGTATGTTTGAGGGTCGAGGAGCGCGTGACACTGGAACAAAATGAAAAACAAGCGTTAACCCTGTGGCGGACGCCCACAGAGCCCACAGAACCCCGAGCAAACCCCCCCCCCCCCCCCCCCCGGCCCGGTGAAAGATTTTCCCCTTGAAGGTACACACCACCCCATACCTCCAACCCACATTTCGTTTTTGTTTTTCTCTAAAATGTGATAAGACTTCAAAAGAATTTCTGTATTGATACTACATAAAAATTTAATTTACAAAAAGATTGTATCAAATATATTCAAAACATAACAGCAGAAAAAAATCACCAATCTTCGATGAATCCGACAGCTTACGCTTACGCTTCCGGATCAGTAGTCCGGCGCTCTTTCAACTAGACTACGCGAGAATGTATTTTTGAAGGTGTATTTTTCCTTTAAAATATTTCTAGTAGAGCCTTAAAGCAATCATACTAATATTATAAATGTGCAAGTGTGTTTGGATGTTTGTTACTCAATCACGCAAAAACTATTGAACCGATTGCGATGAACTTGACATTTTATCCCGATAGTCCCGCGGGAACGGGACTTACGCGGGTGAAACTGCGGGGCACAGCACAGTAAAAAAATATTCGATAACTTACACAAACTTTCACTTTTATAATATCCGTCAATAAATATAAAACTTACCGGTCCAAATTTATCGGGATTCAGCATGACATTACAGGGGCTGTCTTCAGTGGGCTCCACGACGCACTTCTCAGCCGGTGGCGGCGGCTGGTCGCATTGTTGGTCTGATTGTACACCCAGCGAGGTGAGGGCTGAGGGCGTCGCGGCCCAACTGGCCCCGTACTGGAAGATCATGAAAGTTATGGCACACCCAAACTAAGCTACTCGCGTCGTATTCCCGCGTAATAAGATCAGTTAATTAAGGCAGAATTTAGAACCAACAACAGAGAGAATTTTCTGCTTATTCGAAATATCATTTCAATTTTATTAGGTATAGTCAATATTAATTATTAAAACCATTTTCATTTCAAATACATAAAAGACATGGAGAGTACTATTTTCCATACATTTTTGAGTCCATCAAATATTCTTGTTTTATTCTAAAAAAAAATATAAATTTTTGGGATAATAATTTTAGCTTTATCTTAAGTGTTACTGTTTGCAAATGCAATAATGTTGGCATAAACTTCCAAGTCACGAAAACTGTACCCGCCAAGGGGGTCCAATTGAGTATTTCTTTCACTTTTTTTTTATTTATGCGATGCTCTTATGAAATATACCTTAAATTTTGGTTTGAATCGCGTTTCTTTTAACATTTTTTCAAACATCGGATGTATTGAGGACTTAACAGTTCCTCCTTTCACAAGTAGACTGCATTAAGTAGATTCTGAGCTCTCGCCACGCTATTCCCCACTCCTCACACACGAGTGTTTATTAGTGTGATGTTTAGGAACTTTTTAATGTTTGGACTCTCAGTTGCTTGGTAACCCATGGTCAAGGTTGACCATAGTTCATGGCATAACTTTCATTATTTATTACCGGAGTATCTAATTGCCTGTATAGGTGCTTTGATTGATTGGACCACACGAAATATTTAAAATACTATGCTGGGTACCTATTGATGTGATTAGCCTTGCTTAGGTTTAGGTCAACCATATTTTAATAACAATAGGACAACATTAATTACAATCACTATGTTACTAAGCAATAAAATAAAATAATTAAAATAAAAAAAATATTTTATGTTATAATTTTATTGTTTTTTTTTTATTATATTGTTTTGTCTATTTTATTTCATTTTGTTGTATTTTTTAATTTATTGCCGTGTATTTTTTAATAGAATAGAATACAAAACATTTTGTTGACGAAATTGAAAAAAAAAACGAAACAAAATACAAAAAAATACAATAAAATTATGTGCAGTCTTATGACGGAAGTAGATTATGATTCGACCCTTAGTGGCTAACATTTTTTTTTAATTTTCAAACTTCTTTATTAACTTAATTTTTAAAACAAAACAGTACATACATGATGTATTGATATTACACATTTCTTAATCTACTTTGTCAGGGTAGGGTCGCCTAATATATATTTAAATATATTTATAATTTAGTAGGTATTACGAGACTTACCTCATCAACGTCCCCGGTGAGCGTCCCGTTGCTAGTGACGAGCGCCTCTTGTGTCCCGGCGCACACACCGCACAGACCTTCCGTCTGTTTCGCGTATAGTGACGACGGTACCAGCACGTTGAACTCCAGCTTCGATTGCAGGACTGTCACCTACGGAAAGATAGGTAGATCAATATTTTATTGAAAAGGTCAAGTATGGGAAAGGGGCTTAGGGATGGCGATCATCAACTAATAATTCTTAAATGGATTTTTGAAAACAACATCAAAGAAAACTTCTTTTCTTGACGAAAAAGAAAAAAATGCTGTAATAAATGAGTTTAACGAATTTTTCATTTGATAAAATCGCCATCTAGTCATAATGTATGTAGCTATCTCTTATAGTGTTTGGCGATTTTATCACTTTTATTGGTAATTTTAGGTAAATTGATGCCAGCCCTAAAGCCGGCTTTTCCCCAGTTGACCTTGCCATAAATTACAAAGAAAATACTACAGAAATTTAACTCATAAGTTATTAACTTATTACAACCAAATTATTACAAAAGTACAATAGGCAGCCTTATCGCCTAATCAACTCTTCCAGCAACCTTTAGATGTCGAAGGTATGAAAAATCGAAGGATGGGTTGAAAAATAGGTCAGTAAAAAACACTCCACGACGTGAAAAAAGGAAATTTTAACCGCATTACCTTAACGTGAATATCCGGAATAGAAACAGAAATGTCTTGTCCGTTCAAGTCGATGGTACCCCAATCATTCTTCACGGGATACTTGAATACTGGGGTCTCTCCCAACAACGTTGTCAGCTGAAAAATATACAGGTATGAATAAAAGTATTAAAAAATATGTAGGTATGAATACAAGTATGAAAAAAATACAGGTATGAATACCAGTATGAAAAATATGTCGGTATGAATACAAGTATGAAAAATATGTCGGTATGAATACAAGTATGAAAAAAATACAGGTATGAATACCAGTATGAAAAATATGTCGGTATGAATACAAGTATGAAAAATATGTCGGTATGAATACCAGTATGAAAAATATGTAGGTATGAATACAAGTATGAAAAATATATCGGTATGAATACAAGTATAAAAATATGTCGGTATGAATACAAGTATGAAAAATATATCGGTATTAATACAAGTATGAAAAATATATCAGTATGAATACAAGTATGAAAAATAAGTAAGTATGAATACAAATAATAATATGATAAATATGTAGGTATGAATACAAGTATGAAAAAATACAGGTAAGTATAAGGTGTTACATGAAAAATATACCTACATAATATATAAGTACAGTAAATTGTTTAGGTAAGTATCCAGTTTTTTTATTCAAGAGTTTTATAATTTCTTCTATGGTTTTCGCGATTTGCATCATAAAACACTTTATTTACGGGGTTTAGTCGCGTTTTATCGCGTCAACCTTGAAAAAGCCTACTGCAAAGTTGGCGAAAGCGAAAGCGTATTCATGATTTTTAAAGGTCGTTTAAAAATCATGAATAAAACGCGATTAAACCCGGTAAATAAAGTGTTTTATTAGTTTTGGAATAGTTGGTAACTTTGCAAAATTGACTCTAAGCAAGATGTAACGGGCTAGTCCTTTTAATCCGAAAGGGGGTTGTTCTAGACGTCTAGGCGAACAACTTTTGTTCTACGACTTTTAAAAATTCGAACTATTTTTTGAAAATTTTGAGATTTTGTTTGACTGAAAAAACAGCTGTTTTTGAAAATAAAGGTAATTAAAGGTTTGATTGTAGTAGACCAAACTAAATGAAAGGACAACATAAGGTCAATGACCTCGAACTCTCAGAAACTACTGATTTTCAAGTAAATTTTACACCTAAATTTTTCGAAATGTACTTCGAATTTCCAAAAGTCGTAGAACAAAAGTTGTTCGCCTAGACGTCTAGAACAACCCCCTTTCGGATTAAATGGGCTTACCCGTTACACTTTGTATAAGTTTTTTTTTTTTTTGGTAATGAAAGTCATGTTTTTTAGGGTCTTTAATGCAATTTATGCTTCTTCACTTCGGTGTATCTACTACTTAATGTCGTACCTTCTTAGTAGTGTGGTCTTTGGAGACATGGATGACTTGTTTGTCATACAGAATGTGTACAGTTTTGGTACAAGTGGAGGCTAAGTTATCTTCACACGGGCCGTTGGTAGCGTACACCTGTGTAAAGACAATCAATGTTAACATGTTAACTTCACCTGCTTAAGTCCCGATTATAAAGGAATATCGGGTTAAAAAGTAGTATTTATGTTATTTCAGGTTCTACTTCATTGCAATCTTGATGGAAAACCCACAATTCAATTATTGCGGTCAATTTGATCTCAATTAAATTGCCTTTATAATATTAGTGGGAAGTAAGATGTTTTTTAGGTACGTTGTCAGGCGGCAGGCTTAAGCTAGTCTAAGTGAGCTTCGAAATAAACACAGAAACATCAAATAGAAACACTTGGCAGTACATACCTCGTATTTATACTGTCCTGTTTCGTTCCTATCTCTGGAAGCGAGGTACGTGCAGTTCCCGAGGAACGGCAGCTCGTCGCCCTCGAACGTCACGTACTTGGCCGGAGCGCCCACACCCGTACACATACCTACAGACATTCCTTACTACATCACATGGATAATGTTATGCAACATGGATAGTGTTATGCAACATGGATAAAGTTATGAAATATGGAAAATGTTATGCAACATGGATAGTGTTATGCAACATTGATAGTGTTATGCAACAAGGATAATGTTACGCAACATGGATCATATTTTGCATGTGTTGTGCACGACCACGACCACTCTGTCAAGAGTGACACGACTTAGAAGAAGAAGAAGTGCATGTTTATTATTGCAGTGTATAACATTTAAGATGACCTTTGTGGCGCATTGAGCGCACGTCCGACTGCAAAGCAGAAGGTTTTGGGTTCGATTTTCGCCGGGTGCAAGTATTTATGCTTAGAAATGAATATTTGTCTCTGATCTGGGTGTTTTATATGTATCATAATGTATGAATTTACAAAAAAAAAAGTAATATATCCCTTGTTTAGTACAAGGTAAGTGCTTGGATTTGTGTGTAATGTCATGCAATAGTTACTGACCGAGCGAGCGAAGTGAAAGACAGGTTTAAGTAATAACAGAAACTTTAAGTAACAGAAAGATGGTTTAATTAATACTCACAGTCGTTGCAGTCGTTAGGCGTGACACAATCGCTGCCCCTGCGCAGCGTGCCGGCGGGGCAGTAGCAGCCGGGGAAGCAGGCCCCGCCCTCTCCCCCCGCCGCCGCGCCGCACGCCCCGCCCCCCTGCCGCGCCCCGCCCTCCACGCAGGAAGGCTCGCAGCGGCGACGGTAGCAGTCGTAGTGGACCAGTGGTGCTGGACATTCCGCAGCTGGAAACAGAATTGCGCTATTAAAATTGAATCGTAATGTTTACTGCCACACCGGGGCTGTTGACGACCTCTGTGGCGCGTCGGGCGAACGCTTGGCTGCAATGCAGAAGGTTGCGGGTTCGATTCCCGCTGGGTGCAAATATTTATGTTTAAAAATAAATATTTGTATCTGGTCTGGGTGTATTTCTATGTATAATATGTATGTATTTACAAATTTCTGATTCTGATTCTCAGATTTCTGTACCTTGTATAATCTGTTTTTGAATAAATTACTTACTTACTTACTTACAAAAGAAAAATAAATATAAGTAGTATATCCGTTGTCAAGTCACCGTAACACAAGCTTAGCAGCTTACCACGGGGCTAGATGGCGCTGTGTGTTCGTCACAGGAGTTATTTATTTATTTATTTATTATTTTACATGAAGTTTAAAAGTTAACACACGGAGACAAACGTCACATAACTAAGTCATTTGTAAAAAATATGGATAAATAATGTGTAAATAATAAGTAAGGGAGTGAAAGTATACTTTTCATGACGATTACAAGTTCTAAAACTCAAAACACCTGTACAATTCTCCTGACAAGATTGTCAATAAATGAAAACACGAAATCTGATTTTAAAAAAAACACATTCCATTCATTGAAACAGGGAGCATAACCCATAAATCAAAGGTAATTAAATAGAGACTATTACACAAAAATAAATCGTTGTATGCTGTGTTTAACTACAATAAAACTTGTAATTCTGCTTTAGATAATAGCTAGATAATGATACTTACGGCAATGCGCCTGAATCCTCCAATCCTGCAGGTCCAGATCAGAAGCAGCGAGACACTCGGCAACCAGCTGTTCCAGCAGCAAACACCTGCACTCCTCCAGGCTCCGCTTGCTGCCGTTCAACACCAGCTCGTTACAAGCACACACCTTCTCGAGGCAAATGCTGCGCCATTTGTGAAGGTTTAGCACTGAGCCGCAACGGGAGAATGGTTCTTGTCTGTAACATCACAGGTAGGAATTGAACTGCTTTTTCTGGTTTTAAACGTAGAAAGAACGCGAAAAGGACACGGAAAAAATGCAAATGAGTACAAATAGTCAAAGTTTAACAAGTTGAATGTTATCTATCTATTTTATTCAGTGCGCAAATCGAGATGCATTCTTAAGAATCTATAAAACATAACAGGACTATAGTCATGATCTACCATGATGTCTTATAAGTCGTAGCGAAGACGAGGCGTTGTCGTTCAGCTAAAAAAACATATCAAATTGACAACTTAAAAAAACTGTGGTTTTTTAAAGTAGTCGGGGTATTTTTTAAACGTATTTTTTATTTAATTACTTTCTTTTTTTGAGCGACAAAAGGACGACATAGCAACGACAATCGATCATGGTAGCGCGGATTGTCGTCGTTTGTCGTCCTGTACCAACTCACGTGATTAGATTGCAAAGTTCCCAGGCCTTCTCCTGCGTGTGTTGGGGCACGGCGCGCGGATGGCACGCCTCCTGGCCGGGCCGCGCCCACCCGCGCCCGAACTGCTCGACGCTGCCCGCCAGCTGCCCGCCCGGCAGCCGCCGCTCGTTGCCCGACTTGCCGTCGTACGTACCGCACAGCCCGTCCACGGTGCCCAGGTGCATCTTCATTACCTGGGGGAAATTATTTTATTTTAATATCGTGATAAAACACTTTATTTACCGGGTTCAATCGCGTTTTATTCATAATTTTTAAACGACTATCTTTTCGCCGTTTTCTTTTTCAAGGTTTCAAGGTTTAAATATCGTGCTTCGGAAGCCGCGTTAAGTAGTCGGTCTCGGTTGCTATGTCTCCTAGCAGACGTTATAGTTTTTATTATATTTTCGCGGTTTTGCATTGTAATAAAACACAATATTTTCCTGGTTTAACTCGCGTTTTATTGTTTAACAGTATTGTTGTAATGCTGTACAGACGTTTCACCGTCTGTACAGACGTTTCATCGTCTTTTCAGACGGTTTTTTTTCAGGGTAGACTCGTACGTACGGTATTGCAACAAAGCTGTTAATAAATAAAACAAGAGTTAAGCCCGGGAAATATTGTGTTTTATATCAGTCGTTTTTTTTATATAATTATATATTTCAAGTGGAGCCACCCTACCTCTCACCTTTCTTAGCTTCCTTTCCATCCAAAGGTTGCCTGGAAGAGATCGCTTTCAGCGATAAGGCCGCCCATAGTGCTTCCTAAATTTAAGCTGTATTTGTTTCTATCTATTTATCTTGTAATTTATATGGTGTGTACAATAAAGAATTTATTCATTCATTCATTCATTCGTTATGTCCAGTTAAATACCTTAAGACGACTTGATAACTCTAACACTAGGTGAGCCACCACCCTGGACTAGAAGAAGAAACCATGTCTTTTTTATAATTTAGGAAGATTTCTGAATATTTGCTGGTATCTTCAAGAAAAGATTCAACCGTGTCCTTTTATTTTATTTTTATTTTAGGAAGATTTCTAAAAATTCGCCGGTATTTTCAAAAATCTTTGATATTCATGACCATAGATCCTTTTCATTAAAATTGGACGAAAGGACTAAGTAAGAAGAATTGTTAACGTGTTTTCTTCTCATTGGCTCCAACAACACACTAAATAATTTAAAACTTGTTAATTAAATAAAAAGAAATAAATATCTTGACAAAAAAACGAAGAAGAAGCATATCAACTCACCCCAATCTTAATATCTCCCTCACTATTATAGAAGACAGTAAAGTTGTATTGTCTACTCTTTATAACCACCCCTTTCCCGAGCCTGGCCACATCGAAGCTGTTCTTCTGGAAGCAGATCTTGCTGGTCTGTTCCACCGTGTACTGGTAGTTGTTGTACTCTATCATGAGGTTCGGCTTCACCACGATGAGCTGGTCGTCTTGGTGAATGAGGAGTTCATTCCAGCAGCCTTCTGAGCGGCATTTCTTGCGGACTGTATCGGAGAAATAAGGACTTGGTCAGTTTTGCCGTGTAGTTATGGTTACCCCATATCTTTTCCGTGGGTGTCTTAAAAGGCGTCTAAAGGATATGGGAAGATGGCGGATATAGTTGGTGTTTGAGGGTTGAAAAAAGAACTTGACAAATTGCTGTTGTTTAATGTATAATGAACTAGTATTGCTCCAAAGTAAGCTGCACACGCAAGTCCTAATTCCGTGAAAGAATCGGTATAGAGTGTGTGCCATATTAAACTTCATTACAATAGGTCCACTGATTTCAGAGATTACCCAAAACATACATATTAGAATATTATAATATTAGCATAGATATAGACTAGCAGCTCCCCACAGTTTCACCCGCGTATGACGCGATAAAAAATAACCCTTGCGTTATTCCAGGTCTCCAGCTTCACAAATCCCAAAATTCATCGCAACTTTTTATACTACTATTTAACTTTTAACTATTTTTACCTAGGACAGTCCAGGAATCGAACCGGTTCTCTCTGGCCAGTATGTGGAAGCAGACGTCGTATTTGTACTCGACGCCGTCGAAGGTGTTGAAGGTGCGGCCTGTCATGTTGCAGAATGTCGGCAGCTCCGGTGGCGGGACACATTCGTATCTGTGGACGAGGACATATTTTACTTACAAATAAACGTAATAATATTTGCAGGTACTAAGTACCTCATCAACAACTGAATGTTTTTCCTGTTTTCATGCCTCTCGGAAGCTCGTGGTCCACTTTTTACGCCTCCACTTCAACCTATCTTTAGCAACCCGTGTAGTAAGACAATTTGCACGCTTATCGGTTCTTACGATGTCATTTCTTGGCATCTAATAATATTAATTACCTATTCTTGCATAATTGCAGGTACCTATTCTTACATAAGATATTTGCTGCGTATTCTCACTCATTTGGCTAAGCTTTGTGTAAATCATAAATTAGTCTGTCCTTAACTATTTTTTACGTGGGATAAGGTTGGGATATAACCTCATCCCACCAGATGATAGTTTAGTTTTAATCATTGTTTTATGCATACCCAGATATCAGAACAACCTTCGGTATTAAACACGAGTAAGTCAATTCAGGGGTATCCGTAAGTACCTACAATCAATGTATCAGAAAATGTAATCAAGACTTAACTATTCCGTGTTGTCAAATTTTTTTTTTTGATTAACTATTATGTTATGATGTTGTATTTGCGTAACATATTTCCCACATTCATTTACCAATGACTGACAGTTTGTTTGTTTTTAAGGTTAAACGTAGGTTAAACAATTCAAATTACTGTAATAAAACTGGTAGGTACTTATTTGAAATTTTCTTCGGTTTTCGTGATGCTGTTAAGAAATTAAACACATTTTTACGGTTCCGTATCTAAAAAGGTAAACAAGCATCTCTTAAATTCGGTTTTGAATACTGTTGCTTTGTTTTGATTATTTATTTACTTTTTGAGACACAAACAGCACTTATCAAATAACTTATGAAAGAATAGAAACAAAAGGCCACTTATATGTATCTACTAATAACACTATCATAAAGACGAAAGACGAATAAAGATATTTTTTTTTTGGCAATTTTGAATGCCAGACGTTTCAAAGTCTTTTCAGACTTCCTGTTCACGGCTAGACAGAGGTCTGAATAGACCCCAAAACGGGTGTAACGTATGTAGTTCTTCAATTTTAAGTGGTGTATTACAAAGGAAAACATTTTAACTTCTCAAGATTTTGTTAAGGACAAGCTATTTCTCTTTCCGAAATACCCATCCAACAGGACTCGAACCTGCATCTCTGGCGTACTGTGTCAATCCTACTAATATCCTACTTCCTATCCTACTAATATTATAAATCCGAAAGTCTGTTTGTTTGTTTGTTCCCTCTTCACGGTCAAACGGCTCGACCGATTTGGATGAAAATTTGCATAGGGATAGTTTAAATGATGGAGAGTAACTTTTGATACTTTTGATCCCGAAAATCCCGCGGGATCGGGACTTACGCGGGTGATAACTATTTATTAGATGAAAATTTGAATAGGGATAGTTTAAATGATGGAGAGTAACATAGGATACTTATCCCGTAAATCCCGCGGGATTTTAGGGATTAATTCCCGGGTCGGGACTTACGCGGGTGATAACTATTTATGAGGTGAAAATTTGCATAGGGATAGTTTAAATCATGGAGAGTAATATAGCATACTTTGATCCCGAAAATCCCGCGGGATCGGGACTTACGCGGGTGTTAACTATTTATTGGATGAAAATTTGCATAGGGATAGTTTATATGATGGAGAGTGACATAGGATACTTTTGATCCCGAAAATCCCGGAGGATCGGGATTTACGTGGGTGATAACTATTCAATGAATGAAAATCGACACAGGGGTAGGGTAAGTGATGTAGAGTGGCATCATCATCATCGTCATCGTCATCCATCGTCATTGATCGTCATCCATCGTCATCGTCATCCATCGTCATCGTCATCCTTCGTCATCGTCATCGTCACTTACTGATGAAATACAAACTTTACCTTACTTCACCTACCTACCGCAGTGCAAAACTCCACACTTAAACGGACGACCAGGGAAGTACTGATGATGCCAGGCGCGGTAGCGTCTGGCTTCAACAGTACTTCAATGGGCGACCGTTTAAGTGTGGATTATTGCATTGGGGTAGGTAGGTGTTCGAACAACGCGGGTTCGCAACTTGCGCGGGTGAAACCACGGGGCGCAGCTAGTGCTTCTATAAAATTGGCCGTACTTTAGGCTTAACAGAATACTCACTGTGGACACTTGGAGTAGCCAGACTTGAGTGTCTCCAGCCTCAAGCTGTAGCCAGTGGGACAGGATACGACGGAGCACACGACGGGCGCTGCCGTGGCGTCGTTGGGGAACTTCGGTATGCGCGGCATGCACTTGAACTGCGGACATTCCTCCTCCTTTGGAGGAGCTGGTGTGGAGGATATCGCGGGCTTGTCGAGGGTGAACGATTGGGAGGGGAATGATGGGAGTCCTGGAAGGATAAAACCCGGAAAATATTGTGTGTCGGAAACAAAATCCTCACGACTTTTTTCTTCATGTTGAAGGACGTGTTTTTAAAAGACTCATTATAAATAATTGAAATTAAAAGACGTTCTTAGATGATCATGTGAATGGATATAAGTGTTTTTTTTAAATATGGTTTCATTAAATCTATGCAAATGGAGAAAGAAAGAAACGAATTTTCATAGAAGCAAGATATCAGAAAGGTGGAAAAATAACAATGGGTTTAAAAACCACCGAAAAGCAACGATTTAGACTGGTAGCCGAAAACTCGAATAAAAAGAAATTAGAACTTACCACCACCCCCATAACCTCCTTTCGCAAAACCACCTTTCGCGAATCCTCCCTTAGAGAAACCTCCTTTATATCCCGAATAACCCCCAGACTTCGTGGCTCCTCCCTTATAGAACCTCTGGTAAGAGTACCGAGGCCTCGGTGGGGGAAGGTCTGAGGTATACCACGTGGTACGCGGCTTCAGGGTAGTGTAGACAACGTGGTAGCCAGGCGGGCATTCCACCACGGGGCAGGTTGCAGCTGGAAGAGAGATACAACATAATTGACTTATATGAAACGTGGACAAAAGTAACCACTAAAAAGGCGGGGTCAGTATTTGTGAAGTTTCGCCAGATCTTACGTTTAAAAGTCAGCTTGACCCCTTGGGTAACAGCAGTTTAGGTCACGACCGCTGACTCCGCTAAAGAACGCTCGCATGTTGGAAGTTTTTTCCAGAACTTACGTTTAGAAGTGGTCAGCGTAACTTCTTGGGTAACAGCAGTTTAGGTCACGCCCGCTGACTCCGCTAAAGAACGCTCGCATGTTGAGAAGTTTTTTCTAGAACTTACGTTTAGAAGTGGTCAGCGTAACTCCTTGGGTAACAGCAGTTTGGGTCACGACTGCTGACTCCGTCGTGGTCGTAGTAGTGGTGACGGTCGTGGTCGTACAGTCGACCTCGTCGTCGGAACAGTCCGCGCGACCGTCGCACCATAATGTCTCGTTGACGCAGACACCGCTGGAGCACGCTCGCGTGTTGGGCGGACAAGGTTCGCAGATACATTCGCAAGTTGCTTTCAGGAGCTTCGGTGCGTTGTTTGGCTTGGCCTGATCGGGAATAGGAGTAATATAAGATATTTATATTAAAACGCTTTGAGATAAGTTAATAGTTTAATATACCATGCAACAAAATACGTGTTCATGTCACAGTAAAAGTCAAACGATACATAGATATGCAGATGTTAACCAGCGTTTATAAGTAAGGGGGTTAGAATGCATTGTCGTCGTCAGTTAAAAGTTGAAGTAGAATAAGGTCCATTAAAAAAAAATCTACCGCTGGCTTCGTTTGGCCTTGTCTTGTCTTGATCATGTCTTCTTTGCTGAGAAAAGAAATCTAAGTAGATTAATTTCCTAAATCTTCAGGTACTTACTTTAAGATCGCACTTGCATTCCTTGATCGGCTTGCAGTCAGTGATACCTCCGAGTTTGCACATACACTCGTCACAGTTTTCTCCGCGGAACGACGATCCGACAGGGTACCTGGT
The DNA here is from genome assembly GCA_949358125.1 of Idaea dimidiata. Classification (NCBI taxonomy): domain Eukaryota; kingdom Metazoa; phylum Arthropoda; class Insecta; order Lepidoptera; family Geometridae; genus Idaea; species Idaea dimidiata. Next base: position 29,546,626 of record OX442326.1, read on the forward strand.
GAAAAGACAAAATTAATATAGTTGTAACGTAAAGTCTCTATAGTAGTAAAGTAGGAACTTTTTGGTGAACTTTAAAATGTGTATATTTATTGAATATCCAGACTAAGGGGATAGCATGTATTCCAATATCTACACGTGAAATTCAAAGTCCTGGCTGATATAACGCATAGTATAAAACGCTGCTCTTATAGACATGTTTTAATAGTTTAGGTACCCAATAGGGTTTTTTTAATTACCACAGGATTGGGATGCGGGTAAAACCGCAGGTCACCTCTAGTTGATTACATAAAATACAAAGCATAATTTATTAATATTAATTATGTATTTTGTGGTAAAAAGATTCCTAACAACCTTTTGTTTTATCTAATTTGCAATATCCGAATGAATTGTTTTATACACCGTGTTTTTTTTTTCATTTTCAGTTACTCGTTTATTAAGCACTCGATGATGCTCGTAGTGTTCATAATCGTGTTTTTAATTTTCCTCTACCTGAAGTCGACAAAGAACCATGACTACTGGGCAAAGATGGGCGTCAAACACGATAAACCTTTACCATTCTTTGGGAATCACCTTCCCAATATCATGGTCAGACGAAACATGTCCGGAGTATCCGAAGAATTCTATCACAAGTATCCCAAGGAGAAAATCGTCGGCTACTACAGAGGTACGACGCCAGAACTTATCATCAGACATCCGGAGATTATCAGGCAGATACTCAGCAAAGACTTTTCGTACTTCTATGCTCGCGGAGGCACAGAAACAACGGACAGAGAGCCACTAACGAATAACTTGTTTCTGATGAGCGGAGGAAAGTGGAAAATACTAAGAGATCATTTATCCGGTGCTTTCTCGGTAGGAAGGATAAAAGCCATGTTTCCTTTAATACAGAAATGTGCAGAAAAACTACAAGAAACCGCAATGACGAGAATGGAAAAAAGTTATGAGATTGATGCATACGATCTCATGGCGCGGTACACCATGGGATGTATAACGTCCTGTGGTTTAGGAATTGATCTCGACGTCATTAACAATAAATACTCAGATTTTTTAGTGAATTCTCAGTATTTTTTCAATAAGAGCAAATGGCAATTATTTCATATTGTTCTGGAAGATTTGTACCCAGAATGGAAAATGCTGCACAACGCAAAGCTGGTCGAGAAGAAACTGATGGGCATCATTATTGAGGTTACTAAGCGGGTACGGGAGGAGAGGGGTTTGAAGCCGAGTGGTCGGAATGACTACATGGACATTCTGTTGGAGCTCGGAATAAAAGGGCCGATTACAATGGACTCGCCCTACGAGCAGAACAAAGATGGAACACCGATGCAAGTTTCCTTAGAGATGGACCTAAACTGCACAGTGGCACAAGTGTTTATCTTTCTAGTAGCAGGGTATGAGTCTTCAGCAACCTCCACGAGCTTCGTACTGCACCAGCTTGCGTTCAAACCGGACTTACAAGTGAAGATCCAAAAAGAGATAGACAGAGCCTTGGCAAATCACAAAGGACAGCTAACATATGGCGCTATTGGAGACATGAAGCTATTAGAGATGGCTTTTAAGGAATCTTTGAGAATGGTACCACCTGCTGGTACGATCAGACGACTGTGTATGAAGAAATATACAATTCCTGGCACCGAGGTGAATATCGACCCAGGGGTGAGGATCCTGATTCCGCTGCAAGGTCTACACATGGACCCGGAGGTTTTCGATAATCCTACAGAATACCGGCCAGAGAGATTTGCACCAGATGCGGAAATAAGATATAAATATTTGTATCTGCCATTTGGTGAAGGTCCTAGAACATGTCCAGGTAAAAAGTTATGAGTTCATGTTATGACAACGCTAATTTTATGGTACAAACGAATTCAGCTAGATATTAAGATTGATAAATTCACGCCTCTGGCTAAAAAACTTAGACATGATCTATTACTAGCAAAGAGAACAGTGTACCTACATTGACGTTCCTGTTATACCTATAATATGTCTACGAGTATGCAGGTTCGAGTGATTTTTGGATGCAAAACGTCCTTTTAGTAAACTCATTAAATTGTTACAGCACGTCGCTTAGCCAGCATGCAGTCTCTAGTGGGCCTAGCAACAATTCTGCACAAGTTCTCAGTGAGTCCGGCACCTAGTTCGAAACGACAACTCGAAATCAAGAAGACGTCGTATCTAATACAGAAAGCGGACGGTGGAGTTCCACTTCTGTTTAAACGAAGAATTTAGTTATTATTTATTGTATAAATCATTGAACTTTTCTAATAAAACACAATATTTACCAGGTTTCCTCGCGTTTTATTTATTAACCGCATTGTTACAATGTACCTTACTGTAACGTTTCGATAACGTTACAGTTAGCTTTTTCAAGGTTCGTCTATTTTAATCTTCTAAAAAGTTACTGTAATCTGTAGCTTTGGTATAAATGTAGAAAATGGTAGTTTTGGTAGAAAATTGTAGTTTTAATAGAAAATGCTAAGTTTTAGTACAAAATGGTATACTCACGTCATGAAGCCCAGCACACACGGGCACTGCTGTCGGGGCACACAGGTCTCTCCGTCGTAGTAGAGCGGCGGGCCGCAGTCGCACGCCTCCACCTGCGTGCCGGGACACATCGCGCACGGCGCCGGGGGGGGAGCTGTGGGGGGCGGGGTGGGCGCTGGGGTAGCTAGGGGGGGAAACAAATTTATATTCATTATTGCCACTGTATACATAACATAAGTTATAAGAAAACTAAGGCTGAAATCAATAATGCGTCAATTTGCTCAGACTGAGCTGAGCAAAAACTAAGCATAAACTTTGAATTGGAATTTATAGTCGATAATCAGCTCAAGATTAATATCTAACCCTCTTATTTATAAACGCTAATTAATGCGCTGCATAACTATGCATCGTTTGTCTTTTACTGTCACATGAAGTTTCAAAATTGACAGACAGAGACAAACATCACATAACTTAGTCATGTGTAAATAATATTTTATAAATAAGGGAGTAAGTATGTAGATTTTCCATCTATTTTAACGATGTAGGATTGATTTAATTGGGAGGGTAATTCGCCTACTAAAGGGGCGAGGTCTCGTGTTCGCAAAATTACTAGTAATTTACTTACGGTACGGTTCGAAACATCCAATCGGCTCGATTCTCATCTCGACATCATCTTTCCACGTAAGAGGCAGTATCTTGAGATATTGCGCGCGCAATGGAGGCCTGAATTCCGTCGTGACTACGGAGTCATGGTCGAAATTGGCAGGGAACGTTCTAGAATTCACAGAGTATAATACAATAAAATAAAATAGAAACAAAAGAGTGCCGTGTGGCCCCGGAATAGATTAGGGTTACCCTATCTTTTTCCGTGGGTGTCGTAAAAGGCAACTAAGGGTTCTATGGAAGACTGTCAAACCTTGAGTTCTCCCCGCGCGGTGGCGGATAATCTATTTGTCGTAGGTATGTCCTGTGCCAACCCTAAATAATTTGGGGTTTTAGCGAACCACGGGCTGCTAAGAGGGATGCAATCGGGAACATCGGTCAGAAGAGAAGTGAAAACAATAAAATAATAAAAAATATTGCACGACATCTTCCATGTATCTTTCTGTATTAGCTGTAGTGTATCTTACTGTTGGTGAACCTAATAAATAAATAAATAAAAACAATAGACATTAGAAACTAAGCACTAGGCTTGTACTATGGGTACTAGACAACGGATAATATACTACATGTTATACTTTTTTTGTTAATACATACATATGTTACAAAGAAAACACCCAGAACCAGAAACAAACAGTTTCTGGACATTCTGGAATCGAACCCGCAACCTTCTGCGTCGCAGTCCGGGCTTCGCCCGCCGCGCCACAGGGGCCGTCAAAAAAATCCGTTCTTACTTTCTTTCTATCAATCGTTTATTATAAAACGTAAAAGTTTGTTGGGAATAAGTTTTTCTGATTTTTCACCTCTCCTTTGTGGTGTAATGTGGGTAGGGTAGTGTAAAGGGTAATTTACCTTTCTTCCCCATCGGTAATGATCTCATTGAACCCGTTCAGGTCGCAGGTGTAAAGCACTTTGTATGACGTCACCCAGCCCTCCGGACCTCCTTTCGTCTTGATACCGGTCACGTTGCGAGGTGACGTGAAGTTGAACTGGGAAACAAAAGAAATGTAATGAGATTAAAAAAATAGTAATTTCCTATTGCGGATGGGATGCTATTTTGGTGGTTATTCAAGGTTATTATGAAATCTTCATCAACTTTAAATGTGACCAACTAAAAGCTACTTTTCTAATAAAAAAAAATACAAGTGGCACTCGAGAACTGCCGCAGAAAAGCTATTGCATAGCATTTTTTGCTTAGCGGACGCCGCACCGCTGCGCCGGTCGGAGTGGGGGGTGTTAGGTCTATTTTGGTTACGGAATTTCTTGATTCGGTCGCCGCGATAAAAGCTATGCAATAGCTTAGAAATAAACATCATGATCGGAACTCAAACAGCGAAGAAATTCAGTAACATACACAAACAAAACTTTCAAATAGATAACCTAATTTTTTAAAAGTCGGTTACAAAATTCAATAATTACAGTTCAAAACACATGTTTTTTTATTGAGTGGAAATTGTTGCAACTTTATAATTCGTCAAATTGAGCCTTTTATTTAAAAAAAAATCATTGGTAACCTGGAAGAGATCACAATGTCTGGAAGATATCATTAAAGGTGTGGCACAATGCCGATAAGGCCGCTCATTGTGTCACACTAGATTTAAGTTTTTGTTCCTGATATAAATGTTTAACTTAAATTATTGGTACAATAAAGCATTTAGCGATATATCTATCTTACACTATATTTTCCAAAGACAATAAAGCCAATTGACTGTTCATACCGCGATTTTCTACAAAACACAGCTCGCCGTTCATATTCAAAATATTTTTAGCAAGGAAATATATTTCCAAAAAATCCCCATGACAGGATTTGAACCTGCGTCCTTTCGCTAACCAGGCGAATGCTCTAACCACTGAGCTACACAGGAATCACGTGACATGGTATAATTTTTCGGCCATATTATCTTTCCTCGCCAATTGTAAAATATTTCTATGTTTAAAATGCCTTGAGCAATAAAAACAAAAAGAAATATTATTTTTATTCTTTTAAAAATTATTACATATTTTTTAGAAACGTTCAGTAAACTATCGTGTCTTTGGAACGCGATGGGAAGAACACACAAGAAACTCATGGGGTTATTTTTGTTGTTGCAATGATCATTGGGGGGGGGGGGGGGGGGTATAATCAAACTTTGTGATTGGCTGTTGTTTACCTATCTATATTTAAATAATGAGGGTTGAACTGATTGTATAGTCTTTATATTTTCCCTTAGATTGATTTAAGCCTCTCACCATGATCCATTCTCCAGGAGTGCTATAAAGTGGTCTCCAGCCTCTATCTCCATCTAGGGTGAAGTATTTCTTATCTTCAGGGTTGGAACTGGTCGTGATGCTGTCCAGGGGCAAGTCTGCGGCGACGCCGAGAGGTTCCGTACATTGGAGTGGGGGTAGCTGGTGGTGAACAAATAAGTAAGGGAAGAGAAATAGGATAGAGAGGGAGAGAGAAACAAGACTGGCCAAATTTCCCTATATTGCTGGCAGAAAGCCATTAATAAGAAACTGAACTTTAAACTAATTTAGTTAAATGTTACAAACGGATGCGATTCAAAAAGAAAAAATACATTCATAATCATAAACGCAATACATTGAACTGTTATCGTATACAGTTTATTAGGACTTAGTAAGTCAAAGCAAATAAGTTAGGACAGTATAAGTTAAGATAGTAAGTTGACAATTACATTTCCTGATCAAATTTTCTATTCTTACTTACTATGTATTACTGTACTAAGTTACTGTTTTAACTCACTAACCTGATATATTATATATGGGTGATCAAACCTACTATGTTGAGGTGTGACTGAGACCGAACTATAAACGAATCCGTTATTAACATTTTAAAAGAATTGCACACTTTCCTATTCAATTAAATCGTCTACTCACTGTGGTAACAGGCACTGTGGTTGGTTCGACCGTAGAAGACGACAACGAACAGCCAATCAGCTCCATCCTGATTGCGACCTCATCGTGCCACGTGAGTGGTCGGATGCGCACGATCTTAGCTTCTATTGGCGGGTGGATCATCTGCGAGTGCGCAGTCACGTGGTCTATTGGTCCGCGGAATACCTGACGAATGTTAGAAGAAGATCGAAAGTTTAGAAGGCAATCCTCGAGTTTTCGTCGGAGTTTTGGCGGGACCGCGTTAAGGAGATGTGTTGCTAAATTTTCATTTTTGTGAAACCTAGTAAATTGTTTAATTTCGGAGGCATATTTATCAATTTAGTTTCGTGAAGGTGCACAAGTGTAATGAAAGTGAAAATCGGTGCAAAACATAGACTTTAGCGTTGTCTACAAAGCTCCGTGAACAATCATTGTAAATGGCCACCGTTTCACAATGATTCCCTCGACTTGACTTTAACTATGATGACTTGTTTGATGCAAATTGCTTGCAAATATTAATAATACCTGACACTATCAAATTTCTAAATGGCATAAAGCCATATAAAAAAGAAGAAAAAGAATTTTCGTCTTTTTTCGTAGAATTTATTTAGTTATTAGTGGACTTCACGAAATTGTTTTGAACGGTAAAAGAGTACATCGAGATGCTTTGCCTTTAACGTCAATGTGTCCTCGGCTATGGCACGCTAGGTGTCCGAATTATTTATATTTTGAAGTCTGTCTTTTTAAACTTTCTTTTGAGATTTCGAATCAGAAAGAGTAGTCAACATGACTTCAAACAAGCATAGCTTGAAATTAATCGCTTCTAGCGGTTGTACTACTATGATTAATAGTCTTTGGTACTACTTGGTACTACTTCATTCGTTTTAAGTTTCATTTCTGATATCACAAAATTTTCACACATATTTTGTTTCTTTGTTTTCTGTGTCTCAAGTATTATTTTCGCTAGTTTTGTGTCTGTGGGTTAATTTGGTACATTAATCAGTATCTCTATCACAGAGTTGGAGAAGTGCAAGACGAAAAGAAATTGTTACTGCACCTACCTTCGGGTTCCCATCGTCCCCTTCCACAGGATGGAAGACAGTCCCATCATCCCCGTACATAACTTCGTAACTAGTGACGTACTGATCGAATAGTGGCGACCCTTGCATTATGACGCCGTACACTGGGGTGCGTTCGGGGAACTCCACTTGTAAGTAGGGTTCTTTGTCTTGTTGGGAGGGGTTCCAGCTGCCAGCTGAAAGTGATTTTATTTATTAACCGCCTGGTTTTCTTCGTGCCGATGGCACAAAAATTGTCTAAGAAATATGGTTAAATGAGCCTACTCCAGTATATTGCGAGGTCTTTGGCGTTTTGTTCACTGACATCAGGTCAGCCACCGTACAGCTACGTGCCACCTGTACCCATATTATCTATCTGTTGACCTCTGACAACAGTGGAAAATTACAGGCACTATGCAGTACATTGCTGCTTTGAGGTGATCACCGGTAATAACCACGTTACGTCAAAGCAGCAATGTATTGGATAGATAATATGAGTGCTGGTGAAAGACAGACAGACGGCAGTGGAGTTGTAGTAATAGGGTCCCATTTTTAAACTTTGGGTATGGAGCGATGCTTTACCAAAATAATACCAAAATGCTCGCGAATAGAACGGCTCTCCGCTGTTGACCATTTGTAGTTTGGTTTGTTTTTGGAATTTTCAATGACCAAATTTAGAATTTTCAAATAAAAAAGCAAAATGAATTGGGGAATCCCGCGAAATTGCAATTTATACAAATAAAACCGCAGGGCACTGCTAGTTGAGAAAAAAATAGGTGTAAGCAGTCTTACCACTGATATCCGTGGTACCGGCATCGAGCTCTGCGTGTTCTGGTTTATACATGTCGCTGAGGAAGGAACTCGCCGTGACTTTGGCATCGTGGCCCCAAAGAACGTTCTCGTAACTGAAATGAACAAACATCCCTCCATAATCGTAAACCTCTTTATAATGTTACTATAGTATAGTATACGTGAAAGGTACCCGATGTGCAAAATTCCACACGTAAGCGGTGGCCCTTCTTCATAGGTAACTGATTACCAAACCTCGGTTACCATGGCGGCCGAAAGGTTTGAAGTACTGACCGTGCAAGGCGCTGCTTACCAATACTTTAGGTAGTGATTAGATTGACTTTACTAAAAAGCTAACCTCATGCCTAAAAATCTCTTTTAAAACTCCCTACGCGTAGATACCGGGGCCGGTTTTAAGCCAGCAACCACTAGGAAAAAAGATTCTTTTTGACTTTTTTTTTTAAACAATATTGCTCATAATGTGAAAACACTTCTAGAAATAATGTTTAGGTTTAAAATAGTCTTAAAATCATTTAAAATAACACTCACTCATCAGGATGGCAAATCGGCGGAGGTGTAGACGTACTCTTGGCTATGATAACTGTAATTCCTGTTGTCTTCGTGGCCTCTACCTCAATCATCCTCGGCTCTTCCTTCTCAGTCGTAACTTCAGTCGTCCATTTCGGAGTAGCCGTAAAGGCACGAGTCGTAAACACGGGCGTTCGAGTGGTGCCAGGAGTTCCAGCAGTAACTCTAGGTGTTCCAGCGGTAGTCCTGATCACAGATGTTGGAGTAGTATACGTGGTTTTAGGAGTGGGTTCCGATGAAGCTAGGACTTGTGGGTGAGGGTTGATGTAAGGTTGGTGTGTAGCGCCTTGGTCTGGGATGATGACGGAGATGCAAGAGCTCGCGTCGCAGTGGAGCTCGTTGTCGAGACATTGGCAGTGGATACAGCCGTCTACTGTTAGGGTTCCACCAGGCTGGAATAAGAGGATAGTAGAGTTTGACTTCTTTAAAGTGAATTCGAGAGGGAATTGGAGGGGCATATCGATATAATTCATGACAAATATATTACAGGCACAGTGTTTTTGAAGAGTTTTGTTCTTCTAGAAGTTTCCCAGAGCGCGGTAAAAATTGGGATCAGTATTATTTAGAGTTAAGATAAAAAATGATAACAAACAAACCGCTTATAATTTCGAAAGATTCCGAAGTACTAAGTTCTATAACAACTAGATGTAGATCTGCCTACAAAGTTTTATCGCAACCGGTTTGGTAGTTTTTGCGTGATGGAGTAACCGATACATTTTCTTACACACAAACTTTCATATTTATAATATTAGTATGGTCTTACCTTGACAATCTTCCCTTCAGAGAAGCAGGTGCAATCCTTCTTAGGGACGCAAGTCCGTTCATCGCGCCAATATGAACCGTATTCGCACTTAATATTAGCTACGTCTTCATCCATACAGCTCTCTACACATTTCTGAAATATATACAAAAGTATTAAACACGATAGGAGTTTTAATGTTCTGAGAGTAGTATTGTCTAATTGTGATCGCCACTTACAAATATGTGGAATATTTAAATGCTATGTTGAGAAATGTCTCGAAATTGATTAACAAGCATCAGATACAGATTGTGTAATTTAAACTAAAAAAAAATGATATGTCTGAATATATCAGCTTTGATGTTAGGTTATGGGTTCAGAGCCCTTAGTATGAGTTTTGATAGTTTATCGTTTCGATGAAACTGGTAGTTTACTTCCATACATTATTTTAGTTCTTAATAGTTACCGCTAGGGGCGCTGATAGAAAATGTATGAAGTAAACTGCCAGTTTCATCGAGACAATAAACTATCAAAACTCATACTAAGGACTCTGTAGAGGTGGTGACTTATACAACTCACCTCTGCGACGCATCGTCCTTTATCCATGAGCGTTTTCTTGAAGTGATCGCAGAGCTTGTCGCATTTGTACGCACAATCTCGGTACACCTGTCCGGGGGGGCAGCGGGCGGGGGGCGGGGGGGCGCGGGTGGAGGGGTGCGTCACGTTGCGGATGTGTTTCGTGGCCTCAGTCACTGATTGAGGGGTCGTTTCTAAAAAAAAAAGAGATCATAACGCTAAAGGTTAAAAAGCCAATTATATTGCGTGATGTTGTGAGTGTAGTGGGCCGCGACACTAATGACCTTTTGAGGAACGGAGGGTAGTTGTAAAGTTCATCATCATCATCATTCTCGGGACCGCGGCCGCTGTAACCCGTTTACCGAAACGTCGAAGTAATCTATATTTTTAATTTAAAATAATAAATCTAGTTACGAAAAAATGTGATTCTCTTCAGATAGAAGTTATATCTAACAATCATACAAAATTTTTAGTTATATTAGGTTAGAATGTTTAATGCTTGGCACAAGAATTTCATCCTACTTAATAAGAAGAAGGCACATTTCAAGGTGGAGTTTAGCTATGACTGTCCCACAATGAGGCGTATGAAAAGTCGTGCTAAAAATCTTCATGTACAGACCATGCCACCATATTTTACTTATAGACTTATTAAACTAACACTATAATCTACACTAATATTATAAAGCTGAAGAGTTTGTTTCTTTGTGTGATTGTTTGTTTGTTTGGTTGAACGCGCCAATCTCAGAAATTGGTCCGAATTAAAAAATGCTGTGTTTGATAGTCCATTTATCCGATTATAGGCTACTTGTCTTCCATTTCGGGGCATATTAATCAATTCAGTTTCGTGAAGATGCACAAGTGTAATAAAAGTGAAAATCGGTGCAAAATATGGACTTTAGCGTTGTCTCGTCGTGTGAACCGTCATTGTAAAGAGCCACCATTTATACGCAATAAAACAATGTTTTGTAAAAATAAAAAAAACAGGACGACATTTCATTAACGCGTCAAAAACAAAAGTTCACAATGACTTCCTTGACTTGACTTTAACTACGACGACATGACTGTTTTGATGAAAATTGCAAATAACTTGCAAAAATGAATAATACTTGACACTGGCTACTTTCCAAATGGTCATAATCGGTTCACATCAGAAAAGAAAAAAAAAAACGTAAAGTACCTGTAACAGCCTGTGTAGTGTCCGCACAGTCGGGACGCACGGCGAGGACGGAGGCCGGCCAGTCGCACACGTCCGTGTCCGGGTTAAACATCGTGCCGGGACCACAAGTCTTCACGACCGGCCCCTCGCCGCCGCACTCTATGAACTTGGCGCAGTCGCTCGGGTGAGGGAGCGGTGACTTTGTGAAGTTTAGGCACGGGTTTGCCGGTTCTATTGGAAGTTCTAAAGGAAAATACAAGGTTTTTACCTCTTTTGGCGCACCGCATGCAGATTTTATCGTAGGTAGTTTTTTTTTAAGTTTAATGGCTTTATGTGATCACAAATTCTGCCAATGACACGTAGTGAATAAAGCAAAAAAGATTTTACTATCTTTCCTCGATTCTACTTTTATTTTATTTATTTTTTCTTGTTGAGACGACTACGCAAACTAGCTACAAATATAGGTAGGAAGTTAGGCATCAGCCTAATTTTTGAAATTTTCAAAATTTAGGCTGAAGTTTCTTAATTTTGACTTTGACTTTGTGCGTGACGGTAATCAGTCAATCAATCAAAGTCAAAATGTCTGTATTTAATTGGATGTATTGATCACCTTAAATACGTCGAGTGTCCTTACAGCTATGACTCTAGTGTGGCTTCGGAACGCACACGCAGATGAGAAGAAGCCACAAGGAACTCATGGGGTTTTTTTTGAGATCATGTTTTTATTTACAATCGTCAAAAAATATATATTTTTTTACAATTATCATAATATGATTCACATTGTCGCATATTTAGGGCTATAGTGGAACCGGAGCAATATTCTACTATAATATTTAAAAACACAAAAGGTTCCAAAGTACTAAAATTACTTAATAACAGGGTATTTACCATGTTTAATAATTTATTCGCGGAGCTCGATATTTCGCTAGTAATTCCAACCAGCTTGTTCACGAGATTGGAGAATGCGGGTAGGTGATGACAGTTAGAGGCGTCCATATCGGACTACCTGCTTTCTGACACGAGTTGAACGTCTGGTTATCGGTCCCCTACTATTGTCACTAACTTCATTATTTACTCGGTCCTGCATTCGACAGACCACACTCACGGTATCTGTTCGCAAACTTTTTGTAGTGTTCTTCATGGGTTTTGCATAATTTAACTACCGGATTCCAGGCTTTCGACAATTGAAACCCATCTTCCCTGTTGAAATTACTATACTTAGTAATTTCAATGGCTTCACGTACCTTACGGGGTGTGTAATGGCGTTGTGTCGAAAGTACCTGCGGCTTGTGAAACTCAATCCAATGATTTGGTCCGGCATCTAAAAGGTGTTCCGCTATAGCCGACTTCTGGATATCATTGTTTTTCACCGCCTTTATATGTTCCTTAATCCGACAGGCCACCGTGCGTTTTGTCTGTCCAATATAGGCCTTTCCACAACTACAATCAATTTTATACACACCGGGATTTTCCAAGGGAAAAGTATCCTTGGGCGTGCGCAGCATTTGTCCAATCTTCTTAAAAGGAGTAAAAATGGTCTTTACGGCATACTTATCCAAGATTTTAGCGACCTTGTCTGTTACTCCCTTTATGTATGGCATAAACGCTGGTTGCCTCTCAACCCTGTACTGCCTGAGTTTCTTTTTAGAACTAGTAATTGTGTCCCGTACTTTGAACCCGTTCCACTGCAGGACTTTTTTAACATGCTCCAATTCCTCATCTATATGGTCTTCGTCGTTATTAAACATGGTAAATACCCCGTTATTAAGTAATTTTAGTGGTTCCAAAGTAGTTCTATCTACTGAATTGAAAGTCTCACCTGATGGAAAGCGACGATGTGGTTTAAGATGTAACACGCTTACCTAGGAGATACCTGTTCACTCGTGAATTGAAGTTGTAGACATTCGGGAAGATATACTCAGGCAACAGATTCCATTACTCAATTTGTTATTTCAAAAATGTTTTCTCTTTTTGTCAAACGACAGCAAAAAGAGACGGAATATTTTGTGTATCGACAAAATGTTTCTCAATGCTCGTATGCTACAACTGCTAGTGGCAAACTCTCCACTTACCTTCACACTGACAGAACACTTTGATCTCAAAGTCCGGACACTTCCCACCCTGCTCTTTGCACACTAGTCCCCGCTCCAGGCTGCACTCGACATTCAGTCCGGTTTCCTTCGCCGTCTTATGGCCCTCGACCGTTCTACATTCGATGTTTGTCATTTTGTCCGTTTTGCACATTGCTGAGCCGATTACCTGTGAACATTTGAGAGTTACTAAGTGACTCAGTGCACTTTGGATGAACTTCGTTAGAAGATGCGATGAGATTAATCAAAAGTTCCATAAAAGTAAAGGAAAACGGATCTTATATCGCGGAAATATAAATTGCACAATATTACACGCAGCACAGTCTAGATACAAACTAAGCACTAGGCTTGTACTATAGGTACTAACTAGACAACTGATATACTACTATTAAGTATACTTTTTTCTTGTAAATATATACATATTATACATAGATAAACACCCAATCCAGATACAAATATTTATTTTTAAGCATAAATGTTTGCACCCAGCGGGAATCAAACCCGCAGCCTTCTGCATTGCAGTCGGGCTTTCCCCCGACGAGCCACAGAGCCCGGAAGGAAGAAAAAAAACTCAAAATAGTTTATTTCCTTTAGATTCCTGTACAACATTAAATGCACATGATCATTTGGCTACGTCTTAGGTGTATTGATTTTAGTGTGGCTTTTTTCTAGCGCGCCCTACGATGAGAAGAAACCACAAGAAACAAGAAAGATATCTCTTTGTGGAAGAAATATACCACCAACCAAAATCAACCAACGACTATAAAAATCTATATGGTCATGGAACTTGTATACCAAGTTTCATCAAAATTGGTTGAAAAATGTGCCCTCAGAAGAAACATAAGCAAATTTTGCCAGACAAGAAGCAAGGGCGTCAGAGATGCTTACCAATTCCTTAAGTTTAGGCAGAGGTTCGTGTTCTATATTAGTTCCAGCTTCCGTTTCCGGTTCAAATCGATTGATCCAAGGGGTCCATCCGGTGAGACATTTCAGCGGCTCGTCGTGCGGCTTGGGGCTGGCTTCTACGGGGGGAACCTGGGGGCAATACATGAGTTAAATAAAGCTTACGATACTTTTTTGAAAGCTGTCATTTCAAAGTTAAAAGAAAAACCAAAAGTTGACACCGTTTCTGGGATAATAGTTACACAATGTTCACAGACATAACAATGTGTAACATTCATTAAGAAAATAAGGGTCACTGTTGAACAACATCGTGTAAATACTTACCGGTAATGAACTTGAATGTATGTCTACTTACTGGTCTTGAACAGGGCTGTGTCTGCTTGCTTACTTGTCTTAAACAAGGCTGTGTATACTCGCTTACTTGTCAACTAACCGATATTGAACAATACTATTTACTTACCGGCGTCGAACAAGGCTGTCCAGTACAAACTCTAGCGCGCTTCGAGCAGCGACAGATGTGGCAGTCGTCCTCCTCTAACACGCCGCCCTCGGGTATCTCCGTCCCGTTCTCGAGCCGCATACAGAGCGGCGCGCACTTGGCGCGGGGAACGCATTCCGAGCTCGACATGTTCTTGTAGACGGTGCCTTCTGGACATGGCTTCTTGGGCTTACAACCTGGGTACAGACAGATTTGATGAAAGCAAAGAAGTTCTACTTATATAAATTCTTTGTTCATAAGATATAATTTTTTTAGTAATAACTGAACGAGATGGCGACCTCTATAGCGTGTAGGGCTGATTCTGAAATCCAGAAGGTTGGCGATTTAATTCCCATCGAGAACATGTATTTATGCTAAAAATAAATATTTGTTAATGGTCTGGATGCCTCTCTGTGTCTTAAATGCAGGTATTTACATTAAATATAAGTAATTATATCCGTTGTCTAGTCACCATAACACGAGCTTCCACGATCCAGAGGTCATTTCGAATACTGCTTCTCGTGATCGTTTAGAGTCAGTCTAAGTTCGGAATCAGTTTAGTATTTTTGTAATTAAAGCACTTACCTTCAACGCAAGTTTCCTTAGCACAGGTGGCCTTCACGTCGTCGTAGTAGAGCGTGTTGTCGCACGACTCCGGCGGACACGGCGACATACAAGCCGAGTACGAGGAACATTCCTCGTCGCATTGCATCGCTGTTGAGACACGAAGGTTTATTTAAGCAACAACTAATTGGGGAATTAAAGAACTTGCTTTTGAAAGTGAAAATTTTTACCAAGCTCAAATAACTAATGATTTGATTCAATATATGTCGATGCATAATAAAGATAGTTGCTCATCACGACGATACTTGTCGACCACGACTACTCTGTTAAGAGTGACACGATATTCATTCAATTGCATTCAATAATGTTTTAGTGTCGTGGATTGTTCTTTTTAAAGCTTTCAACCGCGACGTCTGTTAGCTTCATAGCCATTTAATGTGCACATTGGATGGTCAAGATGCCACATTGATTATTGACTTGCAGTTACCCATCCAAAGCGAAGTTCTACCTATTCTTGCCTCGTCTGTAGTTACCTACTTCAACCCTAATCGAACAATAATACTACTAGCTGGAGACATAACTCAGAGGCGCTTTAAAGCTCAGCGTCCACCTTTCGCCATCGGATGGATCGTGATTTTTTTTAAAAGAAAAATGAGATTTTTTTTTAAATAATATCACGGTCCGCTGGTGTGCAATTGCGATCCATACGATGCCGACTGGTGTCCGCGCTTGGGTGAAAATCTATTCAAAAAAAATGTGATTTTCTTTAAAAATAATATCGCGGTCCACTTGGGTGTATTTGTGATCCATACGATGTCGACTGGTGAACGCGCTTGAGTGACAATCTGTACGAAGAATATTAGGATCGGGTAGAACTCACGGCACAAGTCCTGCGTCCTCCACCGGAAGACGACCCCGGTCTGCGCGCAGCGGAGCGCGTAGTGCGCGAGGGCGGCGCAGGCGCAGGCGCAGTCCCCGCCCGCGTCGCACGCGCACGCGTCGCGCGCGCACCGCGCCACGTGCCCAGCCACGCCCACCGAGCCGTGGCACAGCGTGAACGGGTACTGCTTCAGCACGCTGCAGGTGCTCTCCGCCCACTCTTTGCGGGCTGGCCGTTGGCTGCAGTGATCCTGTTGGGGAACATCGAGAGCTGGATTCGATTCGAGTCTACTCTTTATAGTATTGATCATTTCAGCCCGTGATAGTCTACTACTGGACACTAACGGCCATACCATCACGACAAATATAATCACATTTTATGTATGGAAGCCCCACTTAAATATTATGAGCCGGATTTAATTCGAGTCTACTCTTTATAATATTGATCTTCTCCGCCCTTGAGAGTATACTGCTGGACACTAACGGCCGTACCATCACGACAAATATAATCACATTTTATGTATGGAAGCCCCACTTAAATATTGATTTCACTTTGTTTTGGTATTTTTTGGTGTTATAGCGGTTATTGAAATATATCATCTGTAAAAATTTCAATTAGATATCTAAGTTCATGACATGTAGCCTGGTGACAGACTGACAGAGAGACGAGATATTCAATTCTTAATAAACGGGTCCCGTTTTTACCCCTTAAGTACCTACGTAATTCTAATATAAGTATAATTTCATATCAGCTTCGCAAAACCCAAAGCAAATTCCCGTTTTATTAAGTTGAAGCAGAGGCTATCGCGTACCGTGACCGGCTGCGGCTTGGGACAGGTCGGCTTCAGCTTCCAGGAGTCGGCGAAGATGAGAGGAGAAGCCTCCGCCAGCCCACCGCCTGTAGGAGTCTGGAAGTCGTCGCGGGAGTCGCCGTTGAAGTTACCGCAGAGACCTTTCACCTGCGGGTAGGAGATGAGCATTCAAATGATTAGATGGAGTTGAGACGTAGAAGGTTTCCTATTTGGATCCCCCAAAGTATTTCTATGTATGTATTTACGGAAGAAAAATAAATATAAATATTATTTTCGTTGTCTCGTCATCATAAATAAAGCTTAACAGCTTACCACGGGGCTAGATGGCGCTGTGTGTTCGTCACAGGATTTATTTATTATTTATTTATTTATAACATGAGCTTAGTAGCTTATCATGAGCAATTATTCCTGTTGCACTATAAAATGCAATCAAGAACGAGCACCGGATCAGCGTAACTCCTGTCGAGTTCAACTCGACGTCGATTTGGAAATGTGATGCTTTCGATAACGGGGGTGGAAAAAGCTACTGCGCAAGGAGCAAGCAGAAATTGTCGACGTATAGACTCCATCGTATTCCCAAATCGACGGGAGTTACGCGGTAGGGGGGCTGATAAAACTATTGAGAAATCTACGGTTAAGTACTACTTGCATGGGCTATGGTTATGTGACGGTAGTCGATAGGCTACTGGGAACTATGATGGTTATTATTTCCACTTACCCGCCCCCTCCACATGGGATCAAGTTTGACGTAGAGCCGCAGCCCGCGGTCCCATTGCAGGCTCATACCGAGGGAGGGCACGTCTAGGAACACGTACGCTCCGGCTATACGAAGCTTTATCCTGGAATTATAACAATAATAGCATTAAAACAATGAGGAAAATACACTAGAAACATAAGTCGTAACATTAAAAGAAAGACAGTTGTAGACAGCCACTGAGGTAAAAGCATTATTGAGTTTCCGGTAGCGTCATTAATGCTTTCACCGCACAACTGTATGACGCTTTTAAGATGTATCACGCTCAGTAAGAAGAAGACAGTATTGGAACAAGATCCGACCGATCTTGAAATCAAACGACTCCGCTTGGCGCTTCGACTTAAACCGCTATGGGTGGTACCCATACTGCCGGGGTGGGTACCAACCCCGGCAAAAGCCTGTCACGAAAATACCCCTTTCGGTTGCTTTTTAGTTTACAACGGGATGCCGTAGCCATATTCTTTTAGATCCGGGCTACTGGGTACTAAAACTAGCTTTTAAGTACTAACCTCTTAAGTTTGGAGATGTCGGGCAGCTGCACGTCCCTGGTGAGTGAGACTATTTCTTCATCGCCGTCACCTCCCACCTTCAGGGTGACGGACTTGGAGCAGGTGGCTCCGGTGGTACCGCATGGGACGTTCTAAAACATAGTTCGTTTTTATGCAGTGTTTCTTTTTTTAAGGAAGGAATTGAGGAGTTTCCTGTTGAGATAATGGTTTCATGGATCCTCGAATTTTTCAAAGCCTAAAATCGCGGTTTTCAAATATTTGTCTTTTTAAGACATGGACAAGATACGGTAAGGTCTTTTAATTGGGTATTTTATTTAGAAAATTGCTAAGTTTTACTCTTTTGGCTATTTAAGGATTGGGTATTTTTCGAGTAAGCCTTCAAATATTTAAAGAAATGAGGTTATAAGCAAACGCAAAATCGTCCAAGAACTTATAAATTGAAAAACGCAACGTAAACGTGATATAATAGTTACAGTAGCTAGTCGGTTTTTTTTTATTTTAATTTATATTATTGAAGCAACTGATAAATATATGTTTTTATCTATTTACCCCCTTACATATAAACAATAATTAATGCGATGCATAACTATGCATCATTTGTCTTTTACTGTCACATGAAGTTTCAAAGTTGACAGACAGAGACAAACGTCACGTAACTTAGTCATGTATAAATAATATTTTAGAAGTAAAATTATGTTTTTCATGCTTCTTTTTCTTTACGTTCCTCAGTCAAAACGTAATTGATAAATATGATACAATCCATAATTTTAACTCGACGAGACGAGCACCTATGGCCGAATTGGTTAAGGCACGGTACACTAGAGATGCAGGTTCAAGTCCTGTAGGGTGCGAATTTTTGAAAAGCTATATTTTAAAGAATTAAATATTTCCTCTTTATAATGTTAGTATAGATAAAGACGAGACATACCTGTATTTCAACGTCGAATCCGTCATGACCATCCATGTTCCCTTTAGCCAACAAGTAGGTGCAAACTCCCTCGAAATCGTACTGGTTGTCGTCAAATGACACGATGTGCGAGTCGCCCCACGCCGAGCAGATTCCGTCGCATTGCTTCGTGCTGCATGACCAGTTACCGCTTTTGCATTCGCTGGGGAAGTTACAAATATAAAATGAAATAACACAGCACCCATCCCCTTCCTTAAGTCTTTTCCATTCATGAGTAACCTGGAAGAGATCGGCCATGGCGATAAAGCCGTCCATTGTGCTTTAGCTTGTATAACTTGAATATGTCTGTTGTTTAATACTTCAGTAGAAGCCTAGTTGCTAAGTTTTGAGGCTTGATATTAATTTAAAAGCTATACAAGATGTAACGGACAAGTCCTTTTAATCCGAAAGGGGATTGTTCTAGACGTCTAGGCGAACACCTTTTGTTCTACGACTTTTGAAAATTCGAACTTCTTTTTTGAAAATTTAAGATTATGTTACACTGAAAAAACAGCTAATTTTGAAAATAAAGGTAATTGAAGGTTTGATTGTAGTAGACCAAACTAAATGAAAGGACAACATAAGGTCAATGACCTCGAAATCTAAGAAACAGCTTATCTTCACGTAAACTTTACACTTAAAATTTTCGAAAAGTACTTCGAATTTCCAAAAGTTGTTCGCCTAGACGTCTAGAACAACCCCCTTTCGGCTTAAAAGGGCTTACCCGTTACATCTTGTATAATTGTGCGAAGCGAAATCGGTTTATTAGTTCCGAAAATTAGCCCCAACAAACATAATTATAAAAGAGTTTTACTTGAAAATTGACATTACTATTTGTCTATTTCTGTTTATCTTAAGATATAGAAGAAGGTAGGTAGATAACATTATTTGCACAATATTATGATATCAAAAATAAAACACATAATGATATCAAAAGTAAAACTGAACACAAAGAACACGTGACCGTGCTAAATTTTAGACAAATTCGTACTCCACTGTCTGCTGAAATAGCGGATGAACCGCTTTAGAACTTTTTTCCAAGAAAAGAAAAATGATAACACATTTTTCTCAGCAAATAGTTTTATGACAGTAAAAAAAATGTAGGAAATGCATACACCGCCATCTAGCCCAAAATTAAGAAACTAGGCTAGTGAATGATTCCTAGATAATGGAAATATTATTTTGTTTATAAATATGCACCTACACACTATATTTATTACCACACCAGCTATACGTTTTATTATTCAGCATTTTTATCAGGATTGCTCAATCAAATATATGCAAATGCTAATACACAAAAAAGATAGTTTGGAGGCGCCGGGTATCGATCCCGGTACCTCTCGCATGCTAAGCGAGCGCTCTACCATCTGAGCTACGCCCCCGATGACAGATCACACAAATAAATGGTACAGTTTCGATTATGTAGACCTTTCACTTTATGTAGATCGCTTGAACGTGCTCCGTGCCCTTGGCATTACGCCAGATTTATTACAAATGTTGCATAATCAAGTATTTAAATAGCATACTAGTAGTTCTGTGAACAGTAGTACCTATTCGAGAGCACTTTATAAGAAAGACCTACACACTCGGAAATGTCTAACCACTTTAAAAAGCAGTAGATTTTTAAGTGATTTTGTGATGAAATGGAACAATATTGTACTTTGTAACACTAACAATGTAGTACTTAAAAAATAGATACGCGACGAATTGAGAACCTCCTCCTTTTTTGAAGTCGGTTAAAAAAGTTTATTCATGTCTCAATAATCATAATAATAACTTAATAATAAAAGTTACAATTAAATTTAAAAAAAAACAATACATTGACAAATAATAAAAAAAAACAATTTAAAAAAAATTGCTAAACAGGCCGGTTTTTAACGTTCCCGAAACTAAGTTGCCAAGCAAACTTGCTGCGTTGCCACGCTGCTTGGCAATAGACAGTCGCATTAGGAACGCTCCGGACCGATTATCCAAACCCCTATCGCTCAAACGGCGACCGATTTCCCGGACAAAAGCAACCCACTACTTGTTGTACTAAATTTAATATACATACATATAAAATAAATGAATAAATCTTCAAAATAAATAAAATTTTATAGATGAAAAGTCTTTTCTATGGATAGAAATCAAAATGTTAGGAATTTACTGTATTTAGAAGAGCTATCACCACTTCGAAGATACTTATCAGATCTTCTGCAAATTTTGATGAGACTAATAATAATTCGTAGTCACTGACTTGTGTATAAAAATAAAAGAATAATTGAAAAGGAGCTGTAGGTACCAACATTAAATAGTGTAGAAGTGACATGTGGACTTAGGGGATAAGGGTATATTTACGCACCAAGTGTTCCACGCTTCCTGCATGACGTATCCGTCAGGGTAGCTCTTGCCGCCGTGATGACACGGATACGCGGCCGGCATCACACACTTCCTGCTTGCTATATTCAGTGATACACATATACATACCAAGTGTTGCACGCTTCCTGCATGACGTGTCCGTCAGGGTAGCTCTTGCCGCCGTGGTGACACGGACACGCGGCCGGCATCACACACTTCCTGCTGGCTATATCCAGTGGTACATATACATACCAAGTGTTGCACGCTTCCTGCATGACGTGTCCGTCAGGGTAGCTCTTGCCGCCGTGGTGACACGGACACGCGGCCGGCATCACACACTTCCTGCTGGCTATATCCAGTGGTACATATACATACCAAGTGTTGCACGCTTCCTGCATGACGTGTCCGTCAGGGTAGCTCTTGCCGCCGTGGTGACACGGACACGCGGCCGGCATCACACACTTCCTGCTGGCTATATCCAGTGGTACATATACATACCAAGTGTTGCACGCTTCCTGCATGACGTGTCCGTCAGGGTAGCTCTTGCCGCCGTGGTGACACGGACACGCGGCCGGCATCACACACTTCCTGCTGGCTATATCCAGTGGTACATATACATACCAAGTGTTGCACGCTTCTTGCATGACGTGTCCGTCAGGGTAGCTCTTGCCGCCGTGGTGACACGGACACGCGGCCGGCATCACACACTTCCCGCTTGCCTTGTCTAGGACCAGCCCCTTGCGGCAACGGCAGCCGGGCCGGCATTCTCCCAGCGCGTGGGTGGGAGGCAGGTGCATGTTCTGTTGATACATATACATATTAAATATTTAGCCCATTAATCCCATCCCATAACTTTATACATAAATTAGTGATATTAATTAGGTATGTCCTTTTTTTATTTTTTGGCTTTTTTTCATACCATGGTTATGAGATAAAGCCTGGTGAGAGACATACGGATATAAGACTACGAAATTTTTTACGAAACCCTTAAAATTGAGACCAAATCGTGGCAATCCACATTATTATTTCAAATCAACAGACATATGTTACCAACTTTATGTACGTACTTTACAGGTGAGTGGTTCTGTCATAGCGCAGGTGGTGAACTCCATCCCGGCGGCGGCGCTGCAGTTGGAGCGCAGGTCCTCGGCGGGGGGGTAGTTCTGCATGTCCCCGGGGGTGGCCGGCTCGCAGCCCCAGCGCGCCCCCACGCACGTGCTGGGAACCAACACTCGCTTATGAACGCTGACTTCTTCTTTTATAAGGCTACCGGCTGCGCCCCTCAGTTTTAACCGCGGAAGTCCCGATCCCGTGGGATTATCGGGATAAATTGTTAAATTATTGTGAATGTTCGTAATTGACTTTGTGTTATCAATATACAATACATGTATTTACTTTGTATTATAGCTGTGAATGTTCCTTAAATAAATAAATAAAAAGTAGCCCATGTGTTATTCGTGGTATCCAGCTACTGTATTCCAAGTTTCATCGTAATCGGTTTAGTAGTTTTTGCGTGATTGAGTAACAAACACACGTACACATAATTATAAATACATACACAAATACTCACAAACTTTCAGCTTTATAATATTAGTAGGATATTCCATTTGGACATTAGCCAGTGTCAAGTATTATTAATATTTGCAAGTTATTTGCATCGAAACAGTCAAGTCGTCATAGTTAAAGTCAAGTCGAGGGAATCATTGTAAAACGGCGTCCATTTACAATGATCGTTCACGGAGCTTTGGAGACAACGCTAAAGTCCATATTTTGCACCGATTTTCACTTTCACTTCACACCTTCACGAAACTAAATTGACATTTGACAAATGAGCATTTAATATGCCCCCGAAGTTAAACAATTTGCACGCATTTGAACTAGGTTTTACAAAAATAAAAATTTAGCAACACATTTCCTGAAAGCGTTCCCGCCAATAAACTCATGAATACTGCCAATTACACCTCATTTATTTAGTCTATTACAGGAGAGAGTTCCTCCTACATACCATAGTTCCTTCTCTCGTCGGCCCGCGCGCACCTCACGGTACCCCGCCGGGAACTGCAGCCCCTTGTGGTAGCAGGGACACAACGACACCGGTACGCACACGTGTTTGTCGTCTAACAACTGAACAAAATTAAAAATACATAAGTAGGCCATTCACTTTCCTTTGATACCTTGCAGTTGTTTTAAATAAATAAATAATAATAAATAAATTGTTGTCCATCAAATGTCAGGGTGTCATGCAGCACTTCTGAAAACCAATTTGGGTCTTACTTTCTTGTCATGAAAGTGGCATTTCCTTATACCTCCATCAGTCACGATTGTTGAGTAGAGGCATTCTGTTACATTTAGTACACATTTGTAAATTGTATTTGTACATAATGTTTAGAATGACTGCTCCTTATTATGACATTATATTTTGTATTAAAAATACATATAATATGGTGGTTGGGCCCAAAAAGTTTAAACTTAAAGATCACCACAAGGCCAGTCCAACCGCGCAATGAGGAAAATAACTAATTTTGAATATTAGCCCTCCATTATTCTATGTCAAATATAAAAAATACAAGTGAAAGATTCGTTTCCGATTTATTCAAGTAAACATGCGATGCGGACTCGTACTCGTGTGTGACGTCATCTCACATCACTCGCTCAGCCCGTTCGCGCTGTCAACACGGTGTCGTCTTACGTTTCATTAGCGGAGCGTTGTAAATGACGTCACGTGACTGTTAGCGAGACCCAATATTTATTGTAAGTTTATCAAAATGCCTGTAAAATCAAAACTAATAGGTATTTTTGATTTGAACAAGAACTAGTATATTTGTATACAAACAAGTTTTACTGTAACAAGCTTTTAAATCGATTTTGCATACCTATTATAGATTGTTCATTGTTGAAAATGCGTGCCAAAAGCTGATATAAAAGTTTGTTATAAGCAAACAAGGGAAAATATGTCAATAGTCATTACAAATGAGACGACAAAACTGTAACGAGCCGACACACTGGCTTCAGTTGGTTGTGGAAAGGTATATCGTTGATAACTCGTTCGCGCTGCAGTCCGGAACGTCCCACTATCTCTGTCGCACGGTATTGTCACCGTGCGGACCAGTAAGGGTGCACTTGACTGGGGGCGCCATTGCCTAACCTTAGGCACAATTTACCTAAGACAGCGATTGGTTCCGATTTTGACCACTTGCAGTATGCATTATGCCAGACATTATAGCTCATTTATCGAATAGGAAATGTTAGAGCGTAACGTATCTACCCTTGACTGCTTATATCAAAGGTGAAGTGAAGTTCAGTCTACATAGAAAACAAAAACGTCCTCAATAGTGTAAGTTAGGGTTAGCAGCAATAGTAAACAGTTCCTCACCTGTCCCTCAGTACAGGCACAGCCCTCGACGCAGCTCGGCTTGCACTCCTTCAGGGCCAGGTCTGAGCAACTCCGAGCGCAGCTGTCTGCACACACTGTGTACTGCTGCCCGCCGGTACACGACACCTCTGTACGTAGGTAACACAAACTCGTCAAAAGTCAAAATAGTTTATTTCATTTAGATTATTGTACAACATTAAATGCACATGATCATTTCGCTACGTCTTAGATGTATTGATTTTAGTGTGGCTTCGGAACGCGCCCTCCAATGAGAAGAAGCCACAAGAAACTAATGGGGGGGCATCGACTCATAAATATTCAAGCCAACTGTAGGGCATGCCCTACAGTTGGCTTGAATAATTGAATTGAAGCCCTTACGGGCTTCCCCTAACACCAGTATTTATAGACTAGTCGAATAATTACTTGCGGCTAAATAAAATCTGTCACATTTTACCAGACGTTGAAGTTTGACCAGAGCGAGACAAAATGCATTACCAAGTCAAAGTAATTACTCGATTTGTCTAAAAATACTGGTAATAGAGAAGAGGGGCAGTAAGAAGCCACGAAAACTACTCCGGATTTCCAAATGGCACGTGCCTTCGAACTGTGGTAAGTTTTAGGAAATATGCATTGAGTAAATAAATTCAGTTAACAACACAGCGCCATCTTGCCCCCATGGTACTAAGGCTTGTGATACGGTGACTAGACGATATACTGACCACACTCCTTAACGTTGTATCGCTACTGTATGTTGACCCCCTGCTTGGCGCACGCCATGGCATAGTCCCCCAACAACGGACACAGACACAGACACATGTCGTGTGGACACCACTGGTAGTACTGTATACTGACCACACTCCTTAACGTTGTACCGCCACTGTATGTTGACCCCCTGCTTGGCGCACGCCATGGCATAGTCCCCCAACAACGGACACAGACACCGCGAGACGTCTCCACCCGCTGCGCACGCGCACATGTCGTATAGACACCACTGGTAGTACTGTTCTACGTCTACGTGCCAGTGGCAAGCTGTGAACAAAACGATATCAAGATTCAGACTGAAAACAGAGAGTAGAGGCGGCGATTTGTTTAACGTACTTTCCTAAACGAGTTTATAAAATAAGCATAAAACCGGTTTGGCATCGACTCTGTGAAGACTATTATAATTTAAAAGCTACCGCTATATTCTTACATGTTAATTTGATGTAAATCGGTATTGCAGTACCTGATCAACCACATACAGAAAACTGGGAAGGTCTTTAGCTCAAACTAAGAAAACAAATTTGAAAGAAAATCAATTTCGACATGAAAGCATGTTGAAACTGTTGAAGAATAAAATTCATGAAAAAGCATCCAGTCAGAGGCTTCTTCTAAATAATAAGAATACTTACATTCGAAGACCTTCCCCTTCAAAATGCTGCAGTATTTTTCAGCGGCCTGCTTGTTCTCTACGTTGGCCTGGCATGGATGCTGCGGTTCCTCCGTCACGTCGTCGCTGCAGAATTCTCTGGAACCATAATCTTGGCGTGTTAGAGGAGTAGAAAGAGATCAATGGCACACACGATCCGAGAGAGATAGAGATGTATGCAATAAAGGTACATTAATTATGAACCAATTTTCAAAAATTGACATAGCAAAGGAATAGACATGGCTGTGAACAAAATCAAAGGCTTCCTTTTCCACAGTATATGTTACCTCGTTTTCCACTTGTTGGCGAAAGCAAGAGTTGACTGTTCCACGTCACCTTCCGGTGTTAAGAAATCATCGTTTTGGTTCAAGTTGAATGTTCCGCAAAGACCCTGGACAAAGCCAAATGGTTAATCAATGATAGTTCCTTTTAAACCACGTTGGGGTACGCAATAGAAGATAAATAAATACCTTAGTTTTTCCTTGGAATTCTGCTGGTATATCCACAAATACTCTGGTGTTGCCATCCCACCAAACATCAACCTTGTTCGGCAATTGTACTGTAAGCAAAAGCATAAATGTTATATTGCACAACTATAAGTTTTAAGGATATATAAGTATAAGGTCGTATAGCTCGAAGGACTGTTAACCACTAGGGAGTAAAAATCCTTGAGTGGCGACCACGATGCAATGTTAAAAGGAGTGTTGTGGCGACCACCTACTTGGTTGACTGACAACATTGTAGCGGTCGCAGGAAGCGTTGGATGGAGATGGCTCGGGATCGCTATTTGTGGCGTCGCATGAGAGAGGCCAATGTTCAATAGTGGACAGAAAAAGAGCTATGATGATGAGCATAGATAGACTTTAAGTTACCTATAAGGAACAGCGACGAGGCAGCCCTGATCATGACGTCACCGGCGGTGACGGGCAGGTCAGTGACCTCCCGTCCGTTGACAGTGATGATGCCGCCTTGAGACAGGTGAGCGGTTACCCCGCCATATTCCACTGTCAAGGCTTTGGTGCAGGACGGCTTGCCCTTGCCTTTGTAGGGGGTTAGGTTCATCGCCTAGAAGGAATTAATGAAGTTAACTGTGCCGTGGAGCAGGCGCCACAAAAAAAACACACATGCATGCTGAGATTACAGAGACTTTGCAGCGCGACGTTTAGGTCGTTTTGTTTTGTACAAATACGTCATCTTCTTTTAGGGCACAGTAGGTATGTCTTCATATGGAATATTGCTAAGTATATTTGCAGTAGGTATGGTCAACGAAAAGTTGAAGACATACTTACTGCAAATAGATTTGACAATATTTGAAAACACAATATTGAAACTTTTGATCTCTATTTCTTAAAAGAAAATCGTGATATAGGTGAATCTAAGATGCAGCACGCTCATCTATAAGAAAGACGGTAGTGGAACAAAACCCAACCTACCCTTCTCAGTAACTACACCGGTCTACATGTACGTACTTACGTCAGTTTATAAAACATTGTTTTATTTATAAAAGAAGTTGAACTGTTCTGTATTTCCAGATTGGGAAGACCCAAGAAACGCTAGTTTGATCTGAAAGCGATGACATGCGTGCAAATGGCCTCACTACACGGAATGCCGAAGTGGTACGCAATAGTATGAAAACGGTCTTCGAGTGATGTTCTCAGTTGCATCCCTTTCGAGAGCGAAAGGGATGCAACCGGGAACATTACTCGGGTGATAATGATGAGCTGTGCTTTCCCTGTAAAGTGTTACCTCAGTGATGGCCCCACTGCAGGCCACGTTCTCGACCTCGACCCTGGTGCCCGGCGCCTGCAGCATGGTGTACGAGCAGCGCCCCATGAAGTCGAAGCTGCGACCGTCGAACGACGTGTAGTGCGGGTCTCCCACCGCGCGGCAGCGGGCGCCGCACGCGAGGTTAGAGCACGCCCAGGCACCGTTGGCGCAGGTGCTGGAAGCATCATCCATCATTCAGTTAACTAAACACAGTTCAGGATAAGCAACCGATCCTGAAAGTCTATGGAGGAAGTCTCTGTTCAACAGCTAAAATGATGATGATGATGTACCAAGATTTAACTCTAAGGTTCCATACCTCAACAGTTAAAAAGGAATCCTCGCTTGTTCTTCTGTTTGTTCCAAGAAGATTTAACGTTCTCTTTAGGATTTTGTATTACAAAACGTAAACAAGAAACTCTTTTCAGATCACTAGCTTGTCCCAGATAGTCGGACAAGCGAAGGTCTTCTGCGAAAATGGTTGCAAAATTTTTGTTCATTTTGAAAGAAATAACTAAGCTCAAATTTCTAATAACAACAAACGAAACTATATCACAATCGCTGCATCCGTTCGGGAGTTACAATGCCACGGACAGATACACAGACATCTCAAATCTGTAAGACCGCTCATTTACCAATAACTCACCAAGTATTGCAGTCCTTGTTGATAACCTTCCCGGGCGGGAAGCTCTTGTTCCTCAGCCTGCAAGGGCACTGCTCCTTTGTGACACACTTCCCAGCTTCCAACAACAGACCGCCGGGACAGAAGCAACCTTCCACACAGGAACCGTTCTCAGACTTGGTGGCGAGGGGGAATGAACAACTTGGTTGGACATCCGGCCCGCACGCTTTGTACAGTTTCCCATCGGGGCATTTCATTGCTGGAATCGTTGGAAAACGTGGTTAAAGCTTCAGTCTTATTCTTTTCCTATAGTCGTGTGGCTAACCTAGTGTTAGATTTTTCAGGTCAACCTAAGAGAATCTAACTTGAAGCAACGACTGCTATCAGTAGCAGTATAACAACTGGGATCAATTGCTTAACGTGCCTTTCAAAGCACGGAGGAGAATGCTAAAGAATGTGAAAGTTTCTATGAGTTTTTGAGTGAGAAGGCGATGTTGGTTGTAGATAGATTGGCATTTATTGCAAAGGTCTTGCGTTTGAATCCCGACAGAAAGAGTATCAAAAATGTAAGTACTGACGGCAAGTATCTTCATCTCTCCAGGTCTTCATATCTTCAACTCCGTGTCGGAGACACTCTTTGGCGTACACCGAGATCGCTCGGCACGCACATTCCTCGCCATCTACACACAAATTAAGACATATTACATTATCAACTAAATTACCATAAAATAACTAAATCAAAAGTAGCATATATTCTTTTTCCAAGGTCAAATCAATATTTATAACAAAATTTATCGAATCGATTCTGTAGTTTAAGCGTGAAAACGTAACAGACAAAAAGACAGACAGCGGAACAGACCAATTTTCAACTGTCTAGCTATGGTTCATGCATGACAGATAGACGGACCAATGACCGTAAAAGATTTTTGACCACGTTTTTACCTTTTGGGTATGGACACAAAAAAAATGTTGTGTACTTACTGAGTGTATTCATACAAGCACAATAGTCCCACTTGCAAGCCTCCAGGAACTGCATTACGTCCATGACCTTGGAACACTTCTGGAACTTCTTGGAGCTGATCATTTCGTTGCAGAACTTGGCAGCTCGAGCCACGTCTGTTGCCGTCTCGCTCGCACACGCCGCTGTCTCTGTCGGGCTTGTCTCGCAAATGTCTAGTGAAAAGAAGATATGTTCAGGATGGTATTGTAAAGTGTTGAAGCTACAGGAAATTCGGCGGATGGTGGTTTTATACATACCCAGTTCCAATCTCACCAAAACTAGCAAAACTATAAGAGATACTTTCGACACCGTCCATAGACTTTAAAATAAAGAAACCGTAAAACCATTTTTACTAGTTTTGATCTTCTTCCTGCACTTATCCCACCATGTGGGAACGGCACAGCATGTTTTTCTGCTCCACTCCACTCTGTTCCCTGTCAATGTTTCGCACACGTCTTTTTCCCCTACATATTCCCTAAAATAGTTACTCTACCTTGTTTTGTCTCTCTATTGAAGTACGACCATTTACATCCAAGTTCTATACAATCTTGGTGACATTTTGCCTTGTTGAAAATGTTCAACTGGACAAAAGAGGAAGGTAAATAATGTAGATCCCAGTTGTCAAGTTGATTTAAGTTGGCAAATAAGTAACAAACACTCGAGACAAAAATAAACAAACTAATATCGAAACTGAAAACAAAAAACAATCAAAGTAGAAACAAAAGAACATAAATAAGTTACAGTATTACAAAGTACCTCCAATAATATTCATTTGCCAAGAGGATGCGAGCTGAATGTTGGTGTGAGCCATTTTTCCATCTTTGGTTGTCATATCGTTGGTTGGGTTGCCGTCCAGAATACCGCAGAGTCCTTCTGTCTTGTTCCAGAGGAGGATCGAACCTTCGATCTGGATTAGATTCTGTTAAACAAAAACCCTCAATTACTAAACGTGAACTTCTAATTTACATATATATGCATATACAATTCAATGTCCGGCCTGGACTGAACATCATTGACCACAATGTCGCTTTCCATCAGGTGAGATAGTGGTCAAACGCTTACCTATCAATTATAAAAAAACAACGCAAGGACAAGAAATTTGGAGAGTGTGTGTGTGTGTGGATAAACACTAAGAAAGGACTTTTCAAAATTCGGACTTACGGGCCTGGAACCGCTGGATGCTGGTAAATTCAAATGTTGAAAATGGAATATATGGAGCTGGAAAACGAGAGCTGAACTTACGTTGGTATCCCACTTGATGGTGACCCCATGGACGTCCAAGTTGACGACGACGTAATCTCCGGGCATGGAGACGCGCAGTCCGGGCAACGACGCTGGGATAGGGATCAGGCGCTTCGTGTTACGGAAGATTACGGAACCGTCCTCTGGAATACATAACCTTGACTCAGGGTCACTTACTCAGAGCATACAGTTCGAGACCTAAGTAACTAGTCCCGCGCTAATTTGGATTAAATGCTTAGTCGGACCAACAGGCTTTTCAAGTTAGCCTTATCCTATTAGATGTAAAGTATAAGTAAATAGCTGTAAATTTGACTGTTCCAAGAATGTGAGTTTTGCCTATAATAATAAACACTACATACCACCAACAGCAAGAATGTAAGGTTTTTCTTCCAGATAAACAGTGATTTCACTAGGGCAATATGAAAGATGGTTGCATTCCCGTTGCTTCACTGCGATCGTGTATTTATGCTCTTTCGGCTCTCGGAGCAAAACGTGTTGGCAGGGAGATTGGAAACTGAAAATAAATTATTATTATGCTATCTTAGGTTTACCTGATAACTCTTATGGGTAAGATATTGAGTTTTACCAGCTATAGTCCTGATCCCTTGGGAAATTCTAAAATTCTTCGCACATCACAATGCAGGCCCTCCCTTTAGGCTGATATTGATATTTAGTTCAGTCAGTCCTTGATATTTAGTTCAGTCAGTTCGTCAGTCAAGACTTTGAACATTGAAGAAAGTAGAGACAAATTTCTGTCTGCCTACCTAGAACCGTATTTATAGGGCATTTCAAGAGACCATAGGGTTGGCGGCTTCTTTAGTAACTAAGTTACTTCAATAAGTACTAAACAACGAACTTGTTTGACGTTACTCACGTATAAACAGCCCCATCAAAGGTCTTATAATGGGCGCCCGCCCACGTAAGACAAACACCTCCCTTCGGCGTCAGATCCTGAACCACGACCGAGTACGATCCGCCTCCGTAATGTCCGTGTCCGTAACCTTCTCCGTGTCCGTGTCTTTCGCCGTGTCCGTGAAATGAATAACCTCCTCCGAAGCTACTATTGTGGCCCCCACTTGTGTGTACTTCATAGTAAGACTAGAAATTAAGAATTTTATGATATTGTTGACGGTGTCGTAGTCATTTTTATTGTAGCCTTTGAAATTCTAAGACTCTGGTTTCCTGTTTTTCTTTTTTGTGTAGTTTTCACGAGTCATGTCAGTTTGCTCTAAGGCATCTAACTTGACCTAACTACTGCTTAACGTGCCTTCCGAAGCACTGAGGAGCTCGAGAAAGTGATTTGAAGTACATTATTTCTACACGTGATACTGGCCCAAATTACTCTATATTCCAGGCAAGCTTTAACTATAAAACTGAAGGAGGATTTTTACCAAAAGTTTAAAATTGTGTTTATTATTTTATCTTACCGTATTGATCTGATGGTTAGTAGGAGAGATAACGACAACTTCAGCTGAAACAAAATAACGAAAATATATCAAAATCGGTAGAGGAAATCAAGAGGTATATATACCACAAACTAACAATTATTAAACTAAAAAATGCCGTTTCAACTTCAAAGCTGCTGAATTATTTAAGTAGCAATCAAATTTTAAGTAGTGTTTTATTCGGTCGTGAATATTTTAGGAATCAAGTAGATTATATTAATACTCACGATACACGCAAGTAGGTACAGGTTGAGGCAAGAACACGCCAGCACTATAGAGACAGGTGTACACTTCTGCAGCGCGCGCACTGAACTTGGCTCCAGCTGGACATGACAACTTGCAGCTGAACTTTTCTCCGTCGCCCGCGCACTTGTAGCCGCCGTTGAAGCCTAGCTTGTGGACGTCGCAGGCGGTTATAGCTGGAGAGGTAAGATTTTAGGCTGTGGGTGAATTACAGCAGACGCTGGTTTTATGTATTTTAGTGATAGATGTGACATGTTTTGTAAAAACTCTAGGTTAATTTTTTCACCCTAGAACCCGGTTCTACAAAAATATGGTTTTTTGACCCGGGCCTCACATTAAACTACGGTATTCCCTGTTTATTGTAAAAGTCGACCGACAGGGGATTTTGGTGGGAGGATTTGGCCACGACTTGTTTTACCACACACCGGCCTAAGTCGTAGCACTAAGCGGACTAGTCCATGTTCTAATACGTAGGTAGACTAAAAAAGACGAAGCGGATGTTATTCCACTACCGTCTTCCTATCTTCTAGAAGAGCGTGTTATATCTTAGATCATGTACTCGCTTACCATCAGGTAAGAGGTAGTGATCAAACACTTACCTATCGTTTATGAAGTAAAATAACGTTTATTTTTGCTTTAGCCTGAAATATAACTAAGTACACTCACAATATTGACACTGCGACCCCCTATAGTCTTTAGGACAGCTGCAAGTATTCAGCGCCAGACAGACTCCTCCATTCAAGCACGGAGGGTTGCACTCGGGTTGGCAGTCGGGGATGACAGTCAGATCAGCTCGAGACGGCGTCCATTGACCGTCTACACAACGCATGTTGGCCACGGAGGATCCGTCGATAAACTTGTGGCCGTCCATACAGGTTATTGTGCATTGTCTAGGCAGATACAAAATTAAAATATACTTTTCTCGTACGTACAGCTACGAAGTAAATCACTGCCCGCATTGATATTACCCCTTCACTACAAGCTTTGAGTCTTCAAGTCAAGAGATAATAGATATCTTCCAGGCAAGCATGTTACACTGTCGACCCCATCGTCACTAGAATATAACATGTTAAGAAAAATACAATATGGGACTATGGAATCCCGTGCCAGTATCGGGCTAAAACTAACCTATGTCTATAATCCCTTTAATCTCCAGCTTACTGCATGCTTACCTAATTTCAGTTACGAAACGCAATCGATTCAGTTGTTTTTGCTTGATTGGAACACAAACATTTATAATAATAAGAGGGAAGTGAGACTAGCAGCGCCCTTCTACCGTAGCGCCCCTAGCGGTTTTAACCGCGTAAGGGATTATTCAAACTAGACCATCACCCGGCCGTGCCGGTTCCGAGCTTCGTTGTCTGCTGCTCCACCGCCACACGGTTGCAACGGACCGATCGACTGCTCGCCGAGCAATGGACAACGAAGCCCGGACCCATCACGGCCGCGTGACGGTCTAATGTTAATCATACTTTAGTCCCACTCGCTTTCACTCACTCACAAGTCACTTTTACCAACCAAAAAACTACAAGCCACAGACAGGCAGACCCGGCAAATTTATGACACCTTTCCGTCGGGAGTTAAAAATCTATATTACAACTTACTCGGAGCTGCACTTCCTCATAGAGTTCATGGGTAGAGGTGGATAGTTAAGGCAAGGCTTCTTTTCAAACTCGCAGAACTTGCCATCGAAATTTGAAGGACATTCGCAGGTGTTGGTGTCCACACAGATGCCGGAGTTCTTGCATTCGGGTTCGCATTTCGCTAAAGGAAACAACAAGTTATTATTACACACCAGGTTTTGTAAAAATATCCCGATAAAACGTTATAGGTAATTACAAAATTATAGGAAGTCGTTTAAGCAGCCAATAAATAAACAAAATAAAATCAATAAAAAAAGGTCATCCTCCAAGGCACTTCGACCCAAAGTTCCAAGCAAACTGGCGGCGTTTCCCCTCTGAATCGCGAGGCTTATACGCTGGGACAAGAAACCCTCAGCCTTGCGGTCCCCAGAAACCTCGCAAAGACGGGATGACAACCCCCTAACAAAGGACTTTGCACAGGGACCCCACGACCCAACAGTCTCAAACCCCAATGGCACGAAAGTGTATATAAATTACGATAGGTAATTTAAATTCTGTGAACATCACACAGCGCCATCTAGCCCCATTGTAAGCTACTAAGCTTGTGTCACCGGTGACTAGACAACGGACTATTCGGTATTTAAATTTATTTTTCTTTTGTTAATTATTTATTTGTGTGTACAACTGTACATGTGTGATACAAAGCGTAGGTATACTAGTGTTAAAAGAGAGATCGCGTAACCCCAGATGGGGGATAGGGGTAGCCTAGCGGTTTGGGAAACTCATAGTGGCGTTTCCTAAACCGCTAGGCTACTTGGAAAGGGGGGCCAAAAAACTCTCGCTCTCGGAAACCCGAAATCTCGATAGTCACGTACAATGTGACCTTTCATATTTTTAACCCGATTCAGGGTGCAGTGCAGGGTGACCTACCAATGCCACCTTGACACATTAATCTATCATTTATCGTAATGCATTTTATCAATGGCATTGACTATAAAATGGGTCGTATAAAACGCAAATCTGCAAATGCCGCACTAGCGTTTCCGCCGGTTGAGATAGCGCCTACGCGCCACGATAAAACTTTAGTTCTCCAGTGATTTTAGAAACTAATTTTAGATTTTCAATTTTATCGCTAAATTTTTTGTTTTATTGTGTAATAGTTTAATGAATTTAACTGCCTACTATATTTACGTAACCGATTTTGCTTATTATTAAGACTTATCTGAAGTATCAGACTCAGTAAATTGACAAACTATCCTTGTACATTTTATAAGTACTAAAATAAAGCATAGACAAGGATTGATATACTTTAAGAAAAATGACACTTTTCTCAGTAACTGAACCAAATCTTTAAAAATATGTACACCTAGATCTTACAAATGCGATGTTAATGTTATTATTTTGAATGGAAAGGTGTTATGGACGTATCCTCGTAATGACAGCCGCTTAAGGTCCTAGGAGTAGTACCCTTCATCGTACTTTAGTGTAGGTCGTAGGATCATTGATGCCACTAATTCAGCGGGCAGCGTAGCGTGAGCGGGACGAGCCGCCAGCGGACCGTTAAGCGGCAAGTCGCGCATCGCTCTTAAGAGCGCAGTTCCCTTCACTGCCTTCGAGACCAGTCGGGCTGACGGGCGGGCGGTTATTCAAATTCAAAATGTAAGGAAAGGATAAATGATTCTTTTATTAAATTATTCAGCACTTACGTTGGAAAACTTGGTTGGCGTTGCCGAAAAACTCCTTGTATGTGGGCCTGTACAATCAGCAAAAATAAATTATTTAATTAGGTAGGTATATTTCTTTTATTATATAATTCGATATGGTTTTTTATATCCCTTCGAGCCTTTGAGGACGTATTATTTAGGTTTATGACTGGTGTCCTCCATGTAGGTGTACACCTTTTAAAAATGGTACATCTACTTATTTACTTACTATTCGTATGTCGGAGGATCCGACGAAGTACGGGCTCACTCTAATTGTATGTACCAACTACTGTATAACCTACTTCAGACGAATAAATATATTTCATTTCATTTCATTTCAAAAAAAGAACACCTTAAAATATTTTAATCTGCACCAGACATCACACGAATTCCATATAACGCCAAGTTAGAGACTGACTTTTTAAAGGTACCTACCTAAATCAAGCGCGTATACGCACTGGAAAATATTATATCGTCAGTGCAATCTATAAAAATAAGACCATAATAAAAAAAAACAAGTTAATAAGTATACGTAAAGTAAAAATTAGGTACTTACGCTTCTCCCGAACTGGAATACCACTGCTTCGATGAGCTGTAGCCGCCACCACCTCCAGTCTTCGTGCCTTGATACGTCTTGGTGCCCCCAGCCTTGGTCCCAGAGTAACCATGATAGGTTTTCGAAAACTGCTGATTCTTCAAGTAAGACGGCAGATAAGATGGCGCTCCTACGTCCGATTGTCTGTAAAGCACATAATGTACTTTAGTATAATAGGTAAATACTTAAAATGATACCGATTTAATTAATTAATAATACATGTTTGTGGATCCAGTTAGTGGCCATAGATTATTAATAACCTAAAGTAAAGTGAGAATTCTGATAAAAAATTAACTATTTCTTTAAAATGATTTTGTTTCAGAAATGTATAAAATAAAATAATAGGTAAGTCAGACTTGATTGTATTGAGTTTATGAATACTCTCCTGCCTCATCTGCGAAAAAAGAATTAAAAAGTTGTTCTACCGTAAAAAAATAAAAATAATAGGTAAGTCAGACTTAATTGTATGGAGTTTATGAATACTCTCCTGCCTCATCTGCGAAAAAAAGAATTCTTCTTCTTCTTCCTTAAAAATGGCTTTTCCTTTCGGACATTTGCCAGTGTCAAGTATTATCAATATTTGCAAGTTATTTGCATTGAACAAACAAAACAGTCAAGTCGTCATAGTTAAAGTCAAGTCGAGGGAATCATTGTAAAAAGGGGGCCATTTTTTACAATGTTTGTTCACGGAGCTTTGGAGAAAACACTAAGCTAAAGTACATGTTTTGCACCGGTTTTCACTTTTATTTATACTTGTACACATTCACGAAACTAAATTGATTAATATGCCCCCGAAATTAAACATTTTACACGCATTTGAACTAAGTTTCACAAAAATGAAAATTTAGCAACACATCTCCTTAACGCATTCCCGCCAAAACTCCGAAAAAAAGAATTAAAAAGTTGTTCTATCGTAAAAATAAATAAAAATAAAAAGTTTTTTTTTATTATATACATATATAAGGCATGCATGTTTAGCATGTCTCTTTTTTAATGTTTCCGTTTTTTATTTAATTTTTGGAATGAAATTATATTTGATAACATGTTAAAATACTTACGCGTCCTGTGTAGAATAACTGTAAGAAAAACCCGATGGGCTGACAAAATTAGCGCCTCCAAATCCAGGTCCAGGTCCAGAATATGCGCTTGAATAACTTTTGTAACTAGAACCGCCGACGGGAACGCTTCCGTAACTGAAAGAACCGCCGGTAACACCACCGGTACCGGAAGAACTTCCTCCGTAACTGAAAGAACTCCCTCCGTAACCAGACGAGCCTGTTCCTGACGAATCGCCTCCGTAACTTGCTAGGCCGTTGCCTCCGTAAGCAGATGAACCGCCATATCCACCGCCATAGCCAGCATCAATTGCACAAATCCCTAATACTAACAATAAAGTTCTTAGCAAAATCATTTTTAATTAAAAATTAATCACTTTAAATTACTCCATTAAAATCTAAAACAAAGTAGTTATCCCCAAGAACGGCGGAGACAAACTGAATTAACAAGTTATTACGTCCCATTATGTTATCTTTCATAAATTTAATAACAAAATAAAGGCAGGATATAGGTAGGTAGGTCCTAAGCTAAATAACAATTCATCCTGATACCTAAAAAATTATCTGCGAATGCAGGATTTGTGAACTGCAAGTGCGTAACTATAGGCAGTTTTGCGATTATTATTTTGATTTGAATTAAATAATTTTTCGTATTTATTACATACAACATAGAGGTACCTATAAACTTATCGAAAAAAACTTTGCAGGGACTACCGCACCGCCTACATAAATCCATAAAGAATTTAATACAGGCGTAATGTAGCAGAAACATTTTGCCGTGCTCTATTTTTTTTAATAGCAAAGTGGCGGGAATATTTTGGCTCTATTTTTTTTTCAACTAATACCTAGCTAGTGTATTGTAACCAGAAATATCTACACAAAAGCCATTTAATTTAGTGTAAAGAAAACTGAAATTTGCAATAATTATTGTACATTGCTACATCTAAACTCATCTAATTAGTAGCAAATATGAGGAGAATCCCTATAAAGAAAAGGCCACGAAGGAATAGCTGTAACGGTGGCAGTTTATCTGCAATGAAAAAGGTACCTATCCAAACATATCCATTTCAAGACAGTAAATATATTGCCTTATACTACAATAAACTTAATGCCAGTTCACATTAAAAATAGCAAGGTATATCTGCTTCTTCCTAATACCAAAATTACCTAATCTAAATAAATTCGAAACCTAGTTTAGGCGTGCAAACGTATTTTTTAACGCGGTAGATGAGTTTGGTCACTATCTTACCCGATGGTCAGTGATATGGTTTAAGAATCACATACAAAAGTACTACTAAGCTAGTAGAAGTAAGCTATACCTACTTTTATAGCATTTTGTTTGTCACTAATTTTTGGTTACCATTATTATGTGAACGCTTCACCATACTTACCTCAACAAATGGTAAGTGACGATGCGGTCTCAGAGGTTACACGGTCACTAATAAATAGTAGGTAATATATTTAGTACTTAACTCGTAAAAGTTTTTGTGGCACTTATTACTTATAAGCATAAGTTATTTTATGTTAGGTAGGTACTTCTTCTAAATCAATAAAGTAATAATTACATACGTACCATTGCAGAAAAAGTTAATAGACAACCGTCTGCTCGCAATAAGTATAGTGGTAGAGGACTATATATTCGAAAACAAGCCAATCACGAGATATGAAGCAGAACAATACGCCAAGGAAGTCGCTTCCTACGCGGACAAGTGCTTGGGTGATGAGCGGTCCCTGCAGGTAAGTTACCTTAACATGTGGTTTTTATATAACTAGTAGTTCGCCCCGAACTGAGACCTCACGACCCCCTATCTCCCCTAACCCCCCTACCGATCCAGCTCATCTTCGAACTCATTTATTTATTTATTTGTTTATAGTCAAATAACACGATTATGAAACCAATTACATTAATTGACTAGGAAAAAGTTTCATTCAGTTTTCTTACAAAAGCTCAAGCACACTGACAATATCGATCTCCATTCGTCCGCAAACAGATCGCTTTCAGTACTTGCATCCAAGGCTGAGCAGAATTGGAGACATAGAGTGAGACACCGCGTGCGAGATGCTGGTAGCGCCAAAAGGTGATGTTTTCGACCTCGATCGTATTTGACCGGGGCGAACAGTCTGCAGAGAACCGCACTTAATTCAGGAGAGTCAACCATACCTACCCCGAAAAATTTTCAAGCACAATACCATCTGGTATCGGCTCATAAATTCTATTGACCTAAACTACGCGCATACCAAAATTCATGAAGATTGGAGCTACGGTACTCAAGTTATCGTCGTACAAACATACAAAGATACAAAGTTACAAAGATACAAGCGCCAGGCCCGTCTGCACTGGACCTCACTCGCTTCGCTCGTTCGGTCAATTAAACCCTTGAAGGTTTTTAGATTTAATAGTGTGGAACGCAGATAGTTTGTCATAAGTTTAGGGCTAGATTGCGGCATCATTTCAATATCATCGCAGTCAATTTTCAATATCAAAGAAGACCGGAGTTTTTCCTTAGAGCTAGGACCTAGGGGGTAGATGTACATTAATTAAATTTTAAGACTCAAATCGTTACTAAACAAATCACCCTTTAGTATTTTAACTACAAGGTCGGTATAAGGATATAATCACTGGAAACGACCCAGTTAGGTATATATTATAGGCTCTTCCCTATGACCTAGAGATCTAGTCGTCAACGGATGTCCTATGATACTTACTACATTGTAACAAAACAGCGGATCACCTAGATAACTAACCCGCTACTTATTCCCAACTAGTACAGAACGAATAAAACATTAAAGAAAAATATTATAGGGTCAAAATAAAAAGTAGTAAGGAGAGGGTTTGTGTCGCTCGCGGACATAGAATTTAAGATAGAGACATAGATATATAGATTCAATTTGAATATTGATCATAATTGTACAGATTTTCTTTGATATTCTTTTCTTTCAATTAAGGTCTGTCGGAAGAAAACTCTTAGGTTAGACTCACCTTAGTATATATTTGTATACTTAACATCTGTTTCGTAATGTATTTCACTTGTGTACTGAATGAAAATTATAAATAAATAGATAAATAAACAACTTAAATTAAACAAATATTAGAGACAAAAACGGCCGGCAATGGGCGACCTTATCGCCTAAGGGCGATTTAACCTTTACTTATTGCCTACTTGACCCTTAGGCGGTGCTAAACCAGTAATCACTCGGTGGTAGGCTTCGGCCGCGAGCTGGTACCATCCACTGACTTCAGTCGTTGTGCTAAGCGGACTGGTCCATGTATCGATACTTAGGCCAGTGCAAAAAGGACTTATATTCTACTGCCGATGCCGTTTCAAAACTACTGAACTTACGATCACTTTTCATATGGAGAAATAATGATCAATCGCTTAAATACCAATCATATAATTGTCTTAATATAAAAATAATATAATAGTCACTTATTATATTATGACCTTAAAACGTATGACCTTCAACCTAATTACAATTCATATTTTTTCATCACCAATTTGCAAAACTAAGATAGGTCGTGTTTATTATATTTAGCATTTTTAAAACGCCCTACGTTACGAGAGCGAAAATAGAAGGAAAATCTTTACAAATGTGTACCATAAAAGCAAACCTATCTTCAATAAACTTTCAGGTAATTGAAAAACTAGGACGTCATATGAAATCTATAATTGCCGAACAAGGTCCTCCAGACGACGAAGATGTCTTTACTCAATCTCTACCAAGTACTACTCAGGTGTATTCAGTACTAGACGATATGACGCAGACCACTCAAAACACAGAATTAATATCAGGCACTACTCCAATGTATTCTGTACTGGAAAATGATATGACACCGTACACGCAATACACAGAAGTACACGACCTTACTCAAGAATTTGACACCCTAAATTGTGTAGAAACACCTCCTAAAAATGGCAGGAATAACAAAACAGCTGCTGTTAAACGTAGATTAAGAAGCAACTCTGAATTAGACGAAGGTTTAACCAAATGCACAAAAGACACAGAGGTTGAAGAACTAACTCAAGGATTTTATAATCTACGTTCTTTAGAAACACCTAATAAAAAGGCTAGGAAAAAGCGAAATGCTAGAAAAGCCTATTCACTAGATGATGATATGACACAATACACTCAAGATTCTGATGTAGATGATAACGTTCAGCAAAGAAACAGCCAAAATAAATTAAACGTTAAAGCAAGGAATAAAAGAAATACAATGAAACGGAGAAGTACACCTAAAAGCGATATTTCAGAGAATTATAAGTCGGATTTGGAGATAATAGATCTTTGTGATGATGATATTGATAATGCAAAAGTTTGTCTTAACGTCGAAAATACTACATCGAACACTGTATCAAGCCACAATATTCTTAACAATGAAATTCCTAACTTAACCGCATGTTCTCCGAGCATACTGGCTAGTTCTAATACTGTAACAGCGATTCCTAAATCCAAAGATGTTTCTGTAAAACCAGATGAAAATATTAAAGACACAGAAAATGCTGTTAAACCAGTCGATAAATCTACAAAAAAAGTAATAAATAAAAATATGGAACTAAACATGGACCTCACTAACACAAATATGACAGAAAATGATAACATACTATTGCAAACCCAAGAAAATTCTATAGAAAATATGAACTATAAAAAGAACATAAAAGCAATAAACCAAAAGATTAACACACAAGTTAATACCATAAATAAACTGAGAAATTTTCGCAACATTTCAAATATACAAGAAAAAGCAGTAAATTCGGTACAACTGTCCAGTCAAAAAATGGACAAGGAACCAAAAAGTAATTCAAAAGTGAATAAAGGTAAAAGAGATAAAGTAATACAAAATTTATCGTGGCTAGACAATATAAGGTATGTTCGAGAAATAGCAATTGAGGAGTATGAAGATATTTTAGTTCCAGAGAACTTCTGGAACAATTACACGTTGCCTGGGAGCTGGAATCCTGAAGACTTTTCATATTCTTAAATAATTTAACCTTACATTACCTTATTTTTACTTATTTGAAGATTTATTTAAAATACATTTAAGCGAAAGTTTGTTTTGTGTATGTTTGTAGCTCCTTCAAAAACCGTTTTCGTTGCAACTTAGTATGTAGACTTAGTATGCAACCAGATAGCTGGTTATTTTGAATGACACAAACTACATTTTATCTCTACATTCCTACGGGATCGGAATAAAAGTACCCTAAATGTGTTATTTCAGGTCGCCAGCTACGTATATTCTAAGTTTCATCGCAATCGGTTCAGTAGTTTTAAAGTCACAAACATACATACATACATACAAACTTTGTTTTTTTTTTTATATTTAATAGTATTACATTCTTTTAACTAAATATAAGGAAAAGCTAAGCCATTTCTGTCAGGTTGTTACACAAAAAACACCAATAATGTAATGTGGATGGAAAATAGGTTTTTCTTAGACCCACGTCGTATTCAACGCGTAAGTCAAAAAAAAAGATTGTCTTCAATTGAATAATTTAATAAACATTAGATTGAAGTAATTAATTAGACAGACATTATAAAAATATACAAAACAAATGTTACACACAAGCAATAAAAATACAAATATTGATTATGATAAGTAGAAGAAGTTTAAT
Organism: Idaea dimidiata; assembly: GCA_949358125.1. Taxonomy (NCBI): domain Eukaryota; kingdom Metazoa; phylum Arthropoda; class Insecta; order Lepidoptera; family Geometridae; genus Idaea; species Idaea dimidiata. Next base: position 29,589,461 of record OX442326.1, read on the forward strand.
TTCAAATTATTTCCGTTAAATTGATTCTTTATCTATCAAAGCATTCCAGCGGGGCTAAAAAGTTTATTAGGGCAAATCGGACGATTCGTATAAAATAGTTACAATTTTAGCCCCGTAAGAATCTAATTCTATGGATTAAAACTGAACATACGATTTGAAAAATTCGACTGTAGAGTCAATTCTGATCATAGATTTAAAAAAAACTCTATTTCAAATTTTTAAAGGTCTTCCAGATTCAATACCAGATCTACGTAGAACACTTACAAGTTCTACGTAGATCTGGTATTTATTATTAAATTAATTTTCAATATTCCATAGCAATAGAGTTTAAACATCAGCTAGGTAGTACAGTATCTTAGTTATGGCCTTCTGCCAGCGATACAGGACTATTTGGGCCAGTATCACGTGTATACAGGATGTTCCGACGATGACCATTTAAGGGGTGTTGTAAATTCAGTGTACATGTACGCAGGGCATAATGCGAAACTATAATTTGTTATTCGTTTTATTTTCTGTGCAGGCAACACCACGCTTGAAATGTCTTACATGTTGACTGTATCGAGTAACACCACTATTCATTGTAATTCCTTATATTCTAATTAATTTGTTGATTTTGATCGTCCGCGTCGTTGCGTTCAGACGTTTTCACAAATGAATTAAAATAATTTAACCAAATTTTGCATATTAGCAAAAATGCCTTTAGTTATCTGGGTCACGTATCGCGTAGTGTAATCAAATATAAGAACACTTTTATATTATGTTATCTTTCCTCTTATGATAAACAATAAAATGGAAGGCAGTCCCTTTAATCGGGGCCTGCTCACGCGCAGCAGCCGACAGCCGGCGCCTGCGCCTGTACCCCCGTCCAAAGAAGATGTTAATATGGTGTCCACATCCGAGATCCAAGGCTGGTTGACCACAATCGAAAAATATTTAAATAAGGTATGTGCCGTTGCGTCTAAAGGAAAGTTAAACTCAGACCAAACATCGAAAATTCAGAACGCCTGCCGTAAAATTTCCGGTGGTACATCCCAATTAGCCGTCCAGTATCAAGCCCTCAAAACTAAAACAGTCCAGACCTATTCATCGCTACAAGCCCAAAAAGAGAAGCAAGACCTCTCGCAGCGCATTCAAGACCTTCATCTGATCATCGAGAAATGCGCTGACTCGATTCCCGCTAAAGTCTCGTTTGCCGATATGATTAAGAAAGGGTCCAACAATTTTATTCAGCCCACTATAACTAGCTCCCTTGCAATTTACCCGAAAGACAAAATCAGTACCGAATCCAGAACGACATTAACAAACTCAAATATTCGGCGCAACTCACATCTTCTGACTTGACTATTGATGACACACACAAAAGAAGACCTAGGATAGTGGTAATTGGAGTGCCTGCGTCAATGCAGGAACCAGACGTTTTTAGATGCCTCTACAATCAGAATTAAGCCGAAAAACTGAATGATATTTCGCTAGATATCTCTTTGATCTCTATCAAACTGAGCCACAAGTCTGGAAAAAGAGACGTTGAGACCTGTAACTACGTATTAAAAGTCCCGGCGCAAACATCGGAATCGATGAACGTGCAATGGCACGGATATGTTTATCGGTAAAGCCTCATATTATACAATATTTGCGCAATTGCAAAAAAGCCAAAGAAAACTGGCTAAAACTACAAGAAACTTTTGAAAACAAAGGATTATTTCGTCGACTACTTCTCTTACGAAACTTACATTAAGCAAGCTATGACAACTACAACACAATGAGTGATTATACAGACGGAGTTCTTAAAATATCACATTAATTGACGGATATTGGACGCATTATCGAAGATTCTGAGATTGCACAGATTCTATTCAGTGGTTACCGGCCGAAGTCGACGCGTTGGTGTCTGGTCTGGAGACGGCGAATTTCACGGGTAAAGTGGTTCGAACACGTTTTTTACAAGAAGAAAATCGTCGAGCTTCGAATGGAAATCCTGTCACGAGCAATGGTAGTAGCCTATACCGCTTTTATTGCAAACAAGAGGGAAAGAAAGATACAGCACATCAAATATGACTTTTCAAGCAAGATGTTGCCTGCACAGAAAAAAAAAACTAATAATCACAGATTATAGTATCGCATTATGCCCTGCGTACATGTAGGTACACTGAAGAGTAATTACAACACTTCCCCTACACAAAAGTGTACAAGTATTCCAATCAATAAGTAAACATTAAAATAACTATACATAAATGTAGAGCTTTGATGTATTACATGTATTCTAATAAGTTATCATAACGAATCTTTGATGTATGCAATTATAAAAAGAAGGATAATTCAACGAATAAATTGGAGCAAGATGTTACATCAATACGGACTTAGATTTTGTTACAAGCACAATTATATCTAACGATCTTCTACTGGTAGGATGGCACGCGACTCTTTAACAAGAGGGTTATTCAAGATCTCTAGGCGAACAACTATTAGTCTATAACTTTTAAAAATTCAAAGCAATTTTCGAAAATGTTACTTGAAAATCAGCTGATTCTTAGAGTTTGAGGTCATGAACCTTAATTTGTCGTTTTGTTTAGTTTGGTCTACTAAAAACCAAACTTCAATTGATTATATTTTCAAAATCAGCTGTTTTTCAGTGAAACATAACCTCAAAATATTCTAAAAAAAATCATATTTCCAAATGTCGTACAACAAAAGTTGTTCCCTTAAACGTCTATAGCAACCCGCTTTGGGCTTAAATGGTCATCGAAGAAACACCCTGTATAATGTATAACTTCATAATATAGGTGTACATTTATTTATTTTGCTTTCAACTCTAACGACTTATTATTTTATAGTCGCAATATAAATTGAGAATATAATATAACAACAATATTTTATTTACTAAAGAAATAGGCCTATGAATAATTACATAATATACTATCTAAAAACTTATATAATTAACATCACAATAATTTGTAACCTTTATTTAAAACTAATAGTTTAAATACAAAAATAAACATTTGACTATTGCATCTAGCCCTTCATTGCACCCAGAATAAAATTACTCAATTTAAATAATTAATACTTATTCTTAGGTTGTTTTTACATTATCTAACCCGAAAGATACTTTAATGGGTGGTACAATTTTTATTATGATAGACTAGCTGCGCCCCGCGGTTTCGCGGTTTTAGGTCCCGTTCCCGAGGGATTATCTGGATAAAAAGTAGCCTTTGTGTTATTCCAGGTTTCCAGCTACCTATATTTCAAGTTTCATCGCAATCGGTTCAGTAGTTTTTGCGTGACTAGGTAACAAATTCACAGACATACATACAATATTTCGCGTTTATAATATAAGTAAGATAATAAAATAAACTAGACGAAATGCATAAATATAGGAATGAGACAATCTTATTGTGATAATCAAATGGATTCATGCAAAAGCTACATCTATATTATTCAATAATTTCAATCAACTAGCATTTTATAACAATAATAACTGTTTTATATTTAATTTCATTAAATACTTTATAATACTATTACAGTTTAAGTACTTACTTACATAAACCATTCAGTTTTTCTCTATTTTACCTTTTTGTTTTAATACAATTACCTACTTGTTCTACAAACGAAGTCGACTGTTTCCTCCTGGATAAAGATATTAAAGCAAATATGGTTTTATTTATTTGTTATCGGTTGTGAACCGATTATGGCCATTTTTAGGAACTTAGCCAGTGTCAAGTATTATTAATATATTATGCAAGTTATTTGCATCGAAACAGTCAAGTCGTCATAGTTAAAGTCAAGTCTAGAGAATCATTTGTAAACACGGCGGCCATTTACAAAGATTGTTCACGGAGCTTTAGACACAACACTAAGTCCATGTTTTGCACTGATTTCCATTTTCATTCCAATTGTACACCTCCACGAAACTAAATTGATTAATATGCCCCCGAAATTAAGCAATTTGAACGCGTTTGAACTAGGTTTCACAAAAATGAAAATTTAGCACCACATCTCCTCAACGCGTTCCCGCCAAAACTCCGCAAATATGGTTGTGCTATAAACCTACACTTACGGCCGAATACAGAAACGCTACTCAACATTTGAGAACTACTTAAACAAACAAGCAGCTGTCAAACTCAAAAATTACCATACTAATTTTGTATTTAGAAGCTGCTCAATAATTTAAGTACCACTCAAATGTTAAATGACGTTTCTGTATTCGGCTGTTAATCTTTTAGTTTTTTTACATATTCAAACTTTTTAATCGGCTGCAAAGAAAGGCTTATGTGTTTTAAATATTACCCCTATTCTAATTATAAAATGGAAAAAAAAATACAGAATGGCCGCATGGTTATAGACGAGATATAGATTCTATGCCATAAAAATAATTGTCTTTTATCCAGATGGAAAACAGTCGACTTCCTTTGTATGGAGAATAAGTAGTTATCCATACTTCTTAAGTACAGGTATTTTACCAATGATCGTTATTTTACATATCGAAGAACTGGGCCCTGACTCGGTAAGGACAAAGCATGCGGAATGCCGGCGGAATGCAGGCGACGTGCAGGATATGTACGTTATTTCGTATTCTGTAAATGTTATTTTATTTAATTACTACTTAATAATTGAAGTAGCCTTTAAATTTAAGGGCTACTTAATTATTGAAATAGCTCCCCTTGTTTCTCAGCCAATCAGTATAAAAGGGAGTTATAGAATAGCATTTATTTTTACTCATGCAACAAATCAACTTCTGCAATGCTCCTGCATCACGCCTGCTTGTCGCATGCTAAGTTTTTACAGAATCGGGCCACTGACAGCATGCAGGCTGAACTCGAATTAACTATTTATTTGTCAGTTTAGAATCACTTTCTTTATGGTTTCGAATGCAATGAATAACAACTTTTCAGAAAATGAGTCCAGCTCATTCTGCGATATTTTTCTATATTTTAACTACAACTTGTGGTTATCTATTGAGCTAATTTCATCCTAATAATTACAACTATTAATTTAACACTTTCTTGGAAGCTGTGAGTTAGTATCTAGCGTAGTTTTTACCAATTGAACGCGTGGAAAATAAAATACTTTTTGGTGTAGAGAATATTAACTTGTGATGTGATGAAAGATCGGTACAACACGCGATTAAACCCGGTAAATAAAGTGTATTATTATCGGTAGAACATTTAAGTAATAGGATATACTATTGAGATATTATGTACTAGTTACTAGAGGTGATGTCGCAAACGTTCTTCATGTTAGTTCTTTCTTATGTTTTCGCGATTTTTCATTGTAATAAAATACAATATTTACCGGGTTTAACTTGCGTTTTATTTATTAAGGGCTTTTTTTCAATGCCGTACCAACGATTCGCTGAATTTCAGTCAGCGAAAGTCAGTCAAAGTCAGCGAGTTAAACCCGGTAAATATTGTGTTTTATTGCAATAAACTCCATGTTCCTTTACGCGAAATAAATATAAAAAGTCACTTCAGTTAATATTATCACGTCGATCATTAAACATTTGCCAAAAGCGAGTAGGACTCGGGCACGAAGGGTTCAGTACCATAATTGAAAAAAAAAAACGGCAAATAAATCACTTTTGTTGTATGGGAGCCCCCCTCAAATATGTTAATTGGTTGTTATAGCGGCAACTGGAATACATCATATGTGAAAATTTCAACTGTCTAGCTATCAAGTTTCTTGAGATACAGCCTGGTGACAGACAGACAGACAGACAGACAGACAGACAGACGGACAGACAGACGGACAGCGAAGCCTTAGTAATAGGGTCCCGTTTTTACCCTCTGGGTTCGGAACCCTAAAAATAAAATGTAACGGGTGTTAAGATGAACTCTATTAATGATGATTAAAACCGCAGTGACTGTGTACAACTTTCTTCTGTCTGGTATCATATCTACTGTTTAGGTTGAGATCAACATGAAATACATACATCTAAAATTAGTTAATAATTAACCAACTACAATTTCACCATAGGCAACTAAAATAACATACAATGCGTTCTTATTTATTATTATTTATCGCATTTTATATATTTTATTATTTTAATATCTAGCTTTAAGCTAATATCGAATACATACTAAAATAAAATATATTGGCCTCATATAGGTTTTATCTATTATTTTCTAGCTGCGCCCCGCGGTTTCACACGCGTAAGTCCCGATCCCGCGGGATTATCGGAAAAAAGTAGCCTATGTGTTATTCCAGGTTTCCAGCTAGCCAGCTACCTATATTCCAAGTTTCATGGTAATCGGTGCAGCGGTTTTTACATGATTGAGTAACAAACACACATACTCACAAACTTTCACCTTTATAATATTAGTAGGATGAAACACAATATTTACCGGGTTTTATTCGCGTTTTATTTATTAATGACATTGTTACAATGTACCGAGCTTTCGTTAATTTTAATTAGCTTTTTCATTCAACGTCGAATAAACTAACTGTAAACTTTGCGAAATCCCGGTACATTGTAACAATGCCATTAATAATAAATAAAATTCGAGTAAAACCCGGTAAATATTGTGTTTCATTGTGCAAAGTCGCGAAAGTTTAAGACAAATCTATATTATTTCTCAGCTAAATTAGGATTGGCCGCGCAAGCCGAGAGGTAACCAGATTTTAGGCATTCTTAATTAACTAAATCTATAGACAAGGTTATAAAGATGACCATACCGATATCTTTTTTAAAGTGCATTTTCGGCAACTAGCCCTACAACTGGGCCTTCTGTAGTGACTTTAGGTCTTTGGTTTTTTCACGATGTTTTTCTTTACTGTAAGCGGTACGTTATTCCCTAAAGAAAAATCGCGGTCGGCCGAGATTCGAACGCGAGACGTTCGGAATGAAATTCAAGGTATAAACCGATAGATCAACGCCGCTTTAAACATTCCATCACGTATAGGTTTGACCGGACAGCCTTATATATAAAATTATAATAATATAAACATTATAATATGCACTCATACATATAACACCAAAATGAGCAAATGAGAAATCCAATAACATTTCCACCGACACCATTACGTGATTGAGTATACAGAACTTATATTTTTACTAACACCAAAAATATTGTTTTTAAACGGGATAATATTTACCAAGTGTTTCCTTATACCGAGTTCCGTTATAAATAAATTAATAAGCTAGATAATTATCCTGTTACTTGACAAATATTGATCTAGTGATCTAACAAAAAAAAAGCATCACAAATAACCCTTCTTTGCTTCGCGCAGTCGGGTAAAACAGGCCTTTTCAGCAATAAACAGCACAAGAAACTTTTATTTTACATGCTATTTTGGAGCTGTAGTGCCCGGGACATTATTAAGTGGAATATCATAAAATACATTTAAATGAAATAATAATATTTTTTTAAATAAACTTTCGCATCCTGTCATCATAAATATTATTTATGTTTTAAATAATCTTTACTACACGAATCTTCTCATTTATAATATACTACCTCTTCATAACAACTCTTAAGTTTTACAAAACGTGATTTAAGCTAAGATCTCGACTTGAGTTTCGATTTATGTTGCAACTCAAGTGCATATTATGTTCATGTTATAAAAGCAACAGTAAATTTTCCATTAAGACTGACTATAAATCGTGTCTTAAGTCAAGATTTCGGCAAGTCACGTTCTACAATACCAAGCTTAATCCCATTTCTTCAAATAGTAATTAATCTCCTCTAACACTAAACTTCCCTCTGATCTTAATGAAACAACATTGGTCTTGTTATGATCGCTGCTTATTTGCCAATAACTATCCCAATTCCCCGATAAAATCTAAAAACCAACATCCCTCCGACCTCAAAGTACCCCATGCCAATATTGTTATGCAGCAAGGACGTGACGCCCACGTAGCTCTGTGCAATTATAGATTTGCCAATAACTATACCGAAAAACTTACACCAAATCCCATTAAAAACTAAACTTCCCTCTGACTTAAAGAACCTCATGAAAGAACCCCACACGGGTATTATTATGATCATTTCTAAACGTGCCAATAACTATGCCAATTACTCTCAAAAACCTAAAAACTCCTTTAAAAGCTAAACTTCCCTCGGACCTTAAAGAACCCCATGCTAGTCTTGTTGTAAAGCAAAGATGCAATTTTTAAGTAGCTTTGTATGACTATAGAATCCTGGTCGAACTGGCATCGCTTCCAAATTTGCCAATACCTACCTATAACCTAAAAGCTGAACTTTCCTCTGACCTTAAAGAACCCCATGCTAGTCTTGTTATGCAGCAAGGACGTGACGCCCACGTAGCTCTGTATGACGATGGAGTCGTGGTGTATGCAGCAGGACGAGGCCGGCATCGCCTCGATGGCTCGCTGGAGCTTCTCTGCGAAGGTTTCCATGTCGTAGATTGTTCGTTCTTCTAGGCCACCTTCTGGAATAGCAGTTTGGCATTGTTAATGGAAAAGTTGGTAATTGCCTTCCTATCCGACTAATCTGTTTATGATTATGTTTTGCCTTCTATGATCTATTCCGTATTCTCAGTATCCGTATGAATCTATTCCCGTCACATTTATTAGTGTGAAATATTTGTGTCAAACTCTCGATTGGAAGACGTAAAAGCTATAGCTATAAGAATCTATGAAGACAAAATACATAAAATAATGTACTTGATTTTGTAAGTTAGAAAAATGTTATACAAATTGAACAACGAAAAGGACAGTAACAGAAAAATAATGTTTACTTACCAATATAAAAGCAATTCTATTATTATTTTGCCAAAACAAAAGAGAAACAAAGCATTGAAGGAAGGATATAATAAAGGAAAGGGATAGGATAGGAAAAGTTAACCTGGTCGATTAGGGAATCTGACATGGTTTTAAATAACACAAAAACAAAAAAAAAACAGCGACACATCCCAAACAAAGGCACAAACTTCAAGTAAGATTTCAAGCATATTTTTTAATGTGTGTAATTTTGAAAGTATGTTTTTTAAATTAGTGTGAAATGGAAACTAATTTACCTGTGAATGAGTTAGTAAGTCCATGTGAGTCGAACTAGTTCATTTTTTTTATATCACTTTAGCTTAGTTTAACCTTTTTGGTGTGAAGTTTTAGATTAGGTTGTGACATACCTTTGTACCAATAAATAGGATGCGAAGCGAAGGTAATGAAGGGCACGTCTTGACTGAAGGGATTCCATATAGTCTTCAGCGGTAGAGGCTCGCCCTTGTTCCACATCAGGCGAACACCGCGCAGGTTGCGTTCTCTAGAATGTTGTACAAGATGAATTAATACACTAACGTACTATTTATATTTATGTTTTTTTATCTTTGTAGTATTAATAAATAAAAGTTTTAACTATTATTCTTATAAGTTGATGAACTTTGAATTTCAGGAAATCGTAGCCGTTAGTCTTGAGAGTCGATTTAGTTACTTCGTTTCAATTTCCACGTACTATTTAATCTTTACTAATATTATAAAGCTGAAGAGTTTGATTGTTTGTTTGAACGCGCTAATCTCAGGAACTGTTGGTCTGATTTGAAAAATTCTTTTTGTGTTCGATAGTCCATTTATCGAGAAAGGTTATAGGGTACTTTTTATCCCGATATACCTGCAGCAACGTGACCTGGACTTACGCGTGAAAAACCCCGGGGCGCAGCTAGTATACTTTTATTACAATAGTCTTGGTACCGAGGAGACAAAGGCTATTGTAACAGTCAAAACATCGAGGTAATTACTTGAATTAAAACACCCGAATAAATGTAATTATTAACTTGAGAGTGGAACCACTTCACCCCTAGCGAAAATTAAATGTAGTCAACTCGTCCCAATGTCTAAACTACCTTTGGGCCCAGTTGACTACTATCAAATTTGAAACGGTTCAAGTGGTCCCCGGTCCCAGTTTCGAGGGGGACGACTTCACCCCTAACCTACAAATTGACCTTTGTCCAATTGTTGGCTCTTAAGCCTTTACTATTTATCAATGTACAGTAAAACAAACACTTGCTCCACTACCGTCATCTTAATTCAAAGTCAGCGTGCTACGTCTTAGACCGTCGTGGCGTTACCAGAGATAAAGAGTTAGTAAAATAGGCAGAGTATCAGCCATAGTCCCTTAATATTGTTTAAATTCTAAAATAAAGAATAGTATGGCACAGTATACATTAAAAGCGTGCAGAAAAAAACATAAGTTTCGTGAAAAAAAATTACATTTAATTAAACTAAAAATACGATATTGGTGCAAACTTACTGTACAAATAGCCAACAACTTTATAAAACTACGTCAATACTACCTATTTACCATAATTATTACTAGAATTAATTCTAACGAGAGAAACAGTCCATTCCCGTAACCCTAGGTGACTGATGACATCGTTTTTGTCATTTTTGACTGTTCATACCGGTGCTTACAGTTCATACTCGCATACCAGCGCTCTATAGCTTGCTTATGTATACTCAAAGACTATTACTTACTAATTTAGTCATGCTTAGTGAACTTGATAATTGAATTCGTGAATTTAGTACTTAGCCGATTTAAAGTTGCCTGTAACGTATGGCACTAAAAGTTTAGTATATTCAAGTATTGCTATCTATTTGCTAATGTTATTGTTGTTGAATTGTGTAATGTAAATTTATCTAATAACTAAAACCATGGCAGAACGAGGCATAATATAATAGTAAGCAAGCTCTTTTCAGATAACGAGTTTTGACAAGTAATGTGACAAATCACATGACTTGTCTGCTATAAAAAAATAAAGATCTTAGGGTATAGCTTATGTACATATACAGACCAAAGAAGTTATATTACTTGAACTAAAATGCTCACGTAGAACTAATAAGTGTTCCGCTACATTGAGCATGCTGTCCCTTTTTAATAACACTATAACCAAGAAACAAAACGCTACATTGAGCAATGAGCATGCTGTCCCTTTCTAATAACACTATAACCAAGAAACAAAACGCTACATTGAGCATGCTGTCCCTTTCTAATAACACTATTAGAAAGAGACAAAACTCTACATTGAGCATGCTCTCCCATTCTACTATCACTATAAGAAAGAGACAAAACGCTACATTGAGCATGCTGTCCCTTTCTAATAACACAATTAGAAAGGGACAGAAGCGGACAACTTAGTTGTACGTGAGCATACTAGTTCTAGTAATATAACTTCTTTGAGATATACACAAACACATAGATTCTGGGAAACAAATTTGTTTGACAGCTGGGCAATTGTTTAAAGCGGCAAGGCGCCTACTACTAAGTACTACGCTAAACTAATAAACAGAACAACAGTAACAAGCGTCCCATACAAGCGAGTGGTAGTACAGCACGCTACCGCAACAGAAGGGGTACCTAGGTTGGAAATACTTGTGATCGAACAGTGTCGGCCGGTCGGGCTCCTCGGGGTTAGGGCGGCGGCACAGACGGTCCAGGACCACGTCCTTCACGACTGTCGTCACTCCCGTCGCGATGCCGTTTAGGCGACTGCAGTTACCGTAATATAAACCTTATTTCGATTGTGAAAAGAGTGGTATCTCCATGGCGAGTGTGAACAACTACACTAGTTAATAACTACCTCTCTTTCACAATAATTATTCTTACAAAATATTACTTATAAAGTTGATTAACATCAAAGTTTTACTTATTTTAATATAAACTCCTGTGATCACTTGCTTATCGTTCAGTTTTAATAATTTATAAATCTGTGTATTAGCTGAATTATTTTAAGCAGTGCTGCTTTCCACACATGTAATGCTAAATTTAATATCAACGGTATTTAAGCCCACACCCACACCACACAAAATAACAGTATAAATCTGATAATGTTCCTTTTCATATCATTCAAAACCACAACCATTGAATAGACAAACAGTTTTTAGTAACATTAGTACTTTTACTTGAATAACTATTTTGTACTAATATTAAGTAGTAGTAACTAGATATCCTATAGTTACATTTTACAGGTTCTTAAGCGCATATTATTTATTTTGTTACCTCGACATTCCAACCATGTTACAATGTTCTTGGTCCGGGGGATGACACCCACCGCAGCTTTAGTCCCCTAACGATCACGACTGTTATAACATAGTTGAAACATGAAGGTAAGAAAACCTAATATTATAAAGCTGAAAGTTTGTGAGTATGTGTGTTTGTTACTCAATCACGCAGAAACTACTGAACCGATTGCGATGAAACTTGAAATACAGGTAGCTGGATACCGGGAATAACACATTGGCTATTTTTTTTATCCCGATATTCTCGCGGGAACGGGACTTACGCGGGTGAAACTGTAGGGTGCAGCTAGTTAATAATAATACGCACTTAAGATTCAAATTATTTATTTCGTAATAATCATGTTACTCTATGGGGTAACATGATCGAAACGTCTATGAGGGGACTCTATGGGGAGGGATGGTTCCCTCGAGACCAAGCTCATTGTAACATGATCGAAACGTCGAGGTAAGAAAAATTTAAAAAGTTGAATTTCACGCGAACAAGACCCGGGAAAATGTGTAAATATCATGTTAAAATTCATGTGAAATTAAGTTAACTAGTAATACTTACGGTACCAACGACGACGGTGGGTACACCAGTTCACCAATAACAATGGTGTCCAAGTCATCGAGGTAGGTCTTCTTGAAGTCCAATTGCTTCATGGCTATGAAGTCGTATTTTATGGTCATAACTAGACGGGATGTGAGGATCACTATCCTTTCCTTTTCATTGTCCCAGAGAGTTATTCTGTAATAGTATTTGAAACAATCTGTTTTTTAAGTTACTTCAAAGTCTTAATTGGAATGTGACTGTTTTAATGATGTTAAAAATTAATATTTAGTTTTTAGTCCCGACACCTGACTAGTATCACTACGTATTGGGTGAAATGGTCCTAACATGAGAGGACAGATCACCCGTCTGGTGCTTGCGCTAGCGTCCCCTACTAGAAATAAAATCACTATGTATCATGCGGTCTGCAAGGAGCGGGAGGAGGGAGGTGTTCTTTGCACGCGGCAGACTGCATGAGGCGTAGCTAGTGATAGGTACTAATCAGGTGTCGGGACTAAAAAGTAATGCATGATTTCAAAGATTTGAAAGTGTTGTTTATTTGTGTTGTCTCTTTTTGTTTAGATCCAAATTATTCTGCGCAACCGATATACCGTTCACTCTCATTACTAAAGTTTTTTTTTTCCTCGACTCTGTATTTATTTATTTCTTATCGGTTGTGAACCGATTATGGCCATTAGGAAATTAGCCAGTGTCATGTATTTTAATATATTATGCAAGTTATTTGCATCGAAACAGTCAAGTCGTCATAGTTAAAGTCAAGTCTAGGGAATCATTTGTAAACACGGCGGCCATTTACAAACAATCTTCACGGAGCCTTGAAGACAACACTAAGTCAATGTTTTGCACCGATATTCACTTTCATTCCACTTGTACACCTTCACGAAACTAAATTGATTAATATGCCCCCGAAATTAAACAATTTGCACGCATATGAACTAGGTTTCACAAAAATGAAAATTTAGCACCACATCTCCTCAACGAGTTCCCGCCAAGACTCCTCTCGACTCTGTAGACATTGGCAGAATTGCGTCTTAACGTCAGCAATATAGCCATACAAAAGAAGTTGAACTGGCTGTTCATCCGCATAAGTCTTGAGAGAAGGCATTTTAAAAATCCTTTTTTATTGAAAGCCTACATTATACTAATATTATAAACGTGAAAGTATGTATGTGACAATTGAATCTACTGAAGCAATGAAACTTGGAATGCAAATAGCTGGAGATCAGCTACGTTTTCAATTGTATAATTCAATCGAGATTTAGAGTTAGAAATAGTCATGTAATCAGCTAGCTGGATAACACATCTGCTACTTTTGATCCCGATATTCTCACGGGATCAAACTACGCAGATGAAGTCGAAGGGCGCTGTTATTCATGTTATAAATAACATACTCCCCAACAGATCATAAAACTTCAGCTCTCTACTATCAGCAGTTTAGGCTGCATGTTGATCAACCAGTTATAGTCATTTAGGATAAAGCCAGAAAATTTGAAAAAAGTAATCAAGTATATCTCACTCAGTAAGTAACCAGCAGCCTAAATACTCTCCGTCCTCAGGAAAGAGAAGTGCCGTGATGCAATCCTGCATGGCATTCTCGACCACTCCCTTCCGAAATGTGAAGAAGTCCTTTATATTGTCACGGTGGAACGGGACGTCATATCGAGGATATACTGTCCGTGCTTCATCTTTGGGACCTTCTTGTTGCTCATCCGGTGCTCTAGCATCTGCAATATAGTTGTTAAGCCTTGAATTACAGCACTTTCCTTCTTGATAAACACTGTAGAACTATTCTTTATGGGTGAAACATTCTCTGTGATTAAGTAATTCTTTATTCTGTTTTCTTTTGTACTGCACTTTTTGTCCATCCAAAGGAAGAGATCACTTTAAGCGATAAGGCCACCCATTATGCCACCTAGATTTAAGTTGTTATGTTTTTTTATTATTTACTAGCTGCGCCCCGCGGTTTCACCCGCGTAACTTTCTATCCTGTAACGTTAAAGATCCCTCACGTATGTCATACCAAGTATTGCTTAACGATCATTCAAAGTACTATATAATATTTCTACCTCTAAACCAACCCTGTACCAAGTTTTATGAATATCGGGTCACCCGCTCTTTTTCACCCATCACGTATGTTGTACCAAGTGTTGCTTAACCCGTACGATCATTCAAAGTACCCTATATATTATTTCTACCCTGTAACAAATTTCATTCATATCGGTTTACGGGTTGTTGAGTTAGAAATAGAAATACACGACTTTATTTTTCAGAGCTGCCGTCCCGCAGTTTCACTTGCGTAAGTCCCGATCCCGAGGGAATATCGGGATCAAAAGTAGCCTATGTCACATCTGGATAATGTAGTTTTCTATTAGTGAAAGAATTTTTGAAATAGGTCTAGAAGTTTTTGAGATGACCCCCAAAATACATACATACATACATGTTACCAACGTAACCTCTTTAAAATATTAATTACCAACATAAAACAAAATATTAAGATAATTGATTGTATTAGGCGTTACTTTTCGGAACTCCATATCTACTATATTAAATATTAATATTTAGTTTTTAGTCCCGATACCTGACTAGTATCACTACGTATCATGCGGTCTGCCGCGTGCAAAGAACACCTCCCTCCTCCCGCTCCTTGCATGCGGCAGAAATTAGATATTATGTTAGTATTAGTGACACCAATCATCAACCGTGAAATCGACGCGTTTCGGCTTTAAAAAGCCATCATCAGGAACGTAGACTCCGACCGAACTGTGTGGGCGACAAAAATTAGTAACGACGCCGTTCACCCGACGCTGTTGACTCGCCGACAGCTGGAACAAGAGTGAGTGAACAACGCTGCGCCCCCCACTTTTATACTTCGGTGCGATCGTCGTCAGCACCCCCACCACGCCTCGCCAACGCCCTTAGCAGGGGAGATGGAACGATGTTTGTTTGTTCGTTCAGCAGTGTGTTTTGTGTATTTTTCGATTTCAAAATTTCTAATTGTTCCAACACGCTCAGTCGCAACCCCTTATCACACATATGTAAAATATTGTAAATATTGTTGTCGCACAAGGAATGGCCACTGTCAATTAAGTGTTTTGCGAAGTGTGATTTTTCCGGATGGCCATTTCTATACGCGGCAACATGTTCCTTATATCTAGTATCAAAACTGCGACCAGTCTGACCCACATAAACTGCGTTACACTCGTCACAAGTCAACCGATATACACCGGATCTTTTAGAAGACTCTAAACGGTCTTTGCCATTACATAAACGACTAATCGCTTGATTTGTTCGGAACGCAACGCTGACATTGTGTTTTCTTAAAGTGTTGTGTATTCTGTGAGAAATTGGACCCATGTAGGTCAGGCTGCTCACATTCGTATTTTGTTTTTGTTCCGAGTGTGCATATAACAGTGAGCGAACCAATTTTCTTTGTTTCTGGAAAACGATTTTGTCAACTAACTGAGTGGTGTAACCATTTGCAATAGCAATCTGGTAGATGGTATGTAATTCTTTGACATATTTATCCGTGGACATTGGAACTGTCATTAATCTATGAATATAGCTATGGAAGGCTGCTAATTTGTGTTAAATTGGATGGCAAGATGAGTACGGGATGACCATGTCGGTTTGTGTTGGTTTATGGAATATTTGGAAATCTAATTTGTCGCGGGACCTTGTGATAGTGAGATCCAAGAAGTTAAGTGATTTGTTTGTCTCCAACTCCAGTTTGAACTTGATTTTTGGATGGAGATTGTTTATATGTGAAACAAAATCGGTGATTTGTGGGTAGGTACCAGTCCAACAAATAAATATGTCATCGACATATCGGTAGTAAAATTGAATGTGTGATTCGCCCACCACATGATCACACTCGAAACTGTCCATAAAAATGTCAGCCATTAATGGGCTTAATGGTGAGCCCATAGCCAAACCCTCTGTTTGTCGGTAGTATTGATTGTTGAACCTAAAGTAATTTTGTTGCATGCACAGCCGGGTCAAATTAATAATATCATCTATCTCTCCAGGAATCATCCGTTGTCTCTCTAGATGGCGCTCCAGTATACGTAAACACTCTTGATAGGGGACATTTGTAAATAGGCTCTCTACATCTAATGATAATAAAATTGAACCCTGAGGAATACGTAAATCTTTGATTTTATTAATAAGATCGAAACTATTTTTCAAACTGTGTTTGGGTTTGAAACCCAGCTTGACCTTGATGTAATAATTTAGAAACTTTGCTAAATTATACGCTGGAGCACCAATATAAGAAACAACGGGACGGATAGGAATGTTTTAGGTAAACCATACAACAATGGTGGACGCGGATTCATTGGTACCTTATTTTTTAGGCTTCCTGGAGAAATAAATGAGGTTGTTTTTATTGCGTTTTTTATTTCTGTCACATATTTCTTAGTTGGGTCAGAATTTAGCCTATCAAAACCTTCTCCCCGAATGATGTCGTAAACCTTCTCTTCGTAACTTGTTCTCTCCATTATAACAATGGAGTTGCCCTTATCAGCTTTTGACAAAACTAGGTTTTCGCGGACTAATTTGTCCTGAAGGGACTTAAACATTAATTGTTCGTTTGTTGAAGTACTTGCGCGGCAATTTTGAATCTGAACTGATACTTGAAGTTTTACAGCATCATTTACCTTGCCCAAATGACAAGCAACCTCTGAATCCACCACCAAAGTTTCGAGAGATTTCTGGGACAACTTCTGGTTGAGATTGTGTTTCAAGCCTTTTTCCAAAAAAGCTTGTTCTGATGGGGTCAATTGTGTATTTGTGAGGTTTTGAACTCGCGGATAAAAATTGTGTGTGTTCGGTAAACTAGGGGAGGAATCACCAGAATTGCGTCCAAGTAATCTCTCCAACTTCCTACTTTGAGTTAAATATTTTTCATGGGCTAATCTGGAAGCTATTTCCCTCGCCTTGTTGTCTAAAATATCAAACTCCACATTATGTAATTTGTAACTTAACTCAGTATACAACACTTTTATGTGGAGCTTGAGATTGTCTATTGCCTATTTACAAATCTCCCCTATCAAGAGTGTTTACGTATACTGGAGCGCCATCTAGAGAGACAACGGATGATTCCTGGAGAGATAGATGATATTATTAATTTGACCCGGCTGTGCATGCAACAAAATTACTTTAGGTTCAACAATCAATACTACCGACAAACAGAGGGTTTGGCTATGGGCTCACCATTAAGCCCATTAATGGCTGACATTTTTATGGACAGTTTCGAGTGTGATCATGTGGTGGGCGAATCACACATTCAATTTTACTACCGATATGTCGATGACATATTTATTTGTTGGACTGGTACCTACCCACAAATCACCGATTTTGTTTCACATATAAACAATCTCCATCCAAAAATCAAGTTCAAACTGGAGTTGGAGACAAACAAATCACTTAACTTCTTGGATCTCACTATCACAAGGTCCCGCGACAAATTAGATTTCCAAATATTCCATAAACCAACACAAACCGACATGGTCATCCCGTACTCATCTTGCCATCCAATTCAACACAAATTAGCAGCCTTCCATAGCTATATTCATAGATTAATGACAGTTCCAATGTCCACGGATAAATATGTCAAAGAATTACATACCATCTACCAGATTGCTATTGCAAATGGTTACACCACTCAGTTAGTTGACAAAATCGTTTTCCAGAAACGCACACTCGGAACAAAAACAAAATACGAATGTGAGCAGCCTGACCTACATGGGTCCAATTTCTCACAGAATACACAACACTTTAAGAAAACACAATGTCAGCGTTGCGTTCCGAACAAATCAAGCGATTAGTCGTTTATGTAATGGCAAAGACCGTTTAGAGTCTTCTAAAAGATCCGGTGTATATCGGTTGACTTGTGACGAGTGTAACGCAGTTTATGTGGGTCAGACTGGTCGCACTTTTGATACTAGATATAAGGAACATGTTGCCGCGTATAGAAATGGCCATCCGGAAAAATCACACTTCGCAAAACACTTAATTGACAGTGGCCATTCCTTGTGCGACAACAATATTTACAATATTTTACATATGTGTGATAAGGGGTTGCGACTGAGCGTGTTGGAACAATTAGAAATTTTGAAATCGAAAAATACACAAAACACACTGCTGAACGAACAAACAAACATCGTTCCATCTCCCCTGCTAAGGGCGTTGGCGAGGCGTGGTGGGGGTGCTGACGACGATCGCACCGAAGTATAAAAGTGGGGGGCGCAGCGTTGTTCACTCACTCTTGTTCCAGCTGTCGGCGAGTCAACAGCGTCGGGTGAACGGCGTCGTTACTAATTTTTGTCGCCCACACAGTTCGGTCGGAGTCTACGTTCCTGATGATGGCTTTTTAAAGCCGAAACGCGTCGATTTCACGGTTGATGATTGGTGTCACTAATACTAACTTAATATCTAATTTCTGCCGCATGCAAGGAGCGGGAGGAGGGAGGTGTTCTTTGCACGCGGCAGACCGCATGATACGTAGTGATACTAGTCAGGTATCGGGACTAAAAACTAAATATTAATATTTAATATAGTAAAATATTAAGAATCAAAAGTACAATACGATATTGCAAAATAATTATTAAAAAGTACTGCAGTTTGGTGACACTACCGTCTCGCATGGAGCCGACCGATTGAGCCGCGCGGCATGATGCCTCACAGAGCTGGCTGGCCACCCTCATCATCGTCGCCCGCTACGTGTATATGTATGTGCACGCTTGGTACATATTAATTATTTATTGTGGATTTATTTTAAAACTGTAATATCTCGTGAGATATTCATTGAAATCAAGTGATGTTAAGGACAATTATGTTTAAAATTAAATACTTTTAATGAATAACGTATTTATTTGGATAAGGATTAATATCATATTTACAAAATTACCTTCGGAAACAATGCATTGTTCTACAATAAATTTCATTACTCTAAAAGATGTTATATTGAGTCAACCTTAAGAGTTAGACATATGCTGTCGCGGACTATTTATTAGATCCTATTTAGAGGAAGAATTCTCTCATAAATGGTTTTTATGTAACTTTGACCGTTTACTCAGCGCACGCGACAGAATCTCGGAAAAGGGAGATTTTTTTCCCGTTTTTGCAACATATTTCATGGATGCTCCGCTCCTATCAGTCGTAGCGTGATGTAATATAGCCTATAACCTTCCTCGATAAATGGACTATCAAACACAAAAAGAATTTTTCAAATCGGACCAGCAGTTCCTGAGATTAGCGCGTTCAAACAAACAAACAAACAATCAAACAAACTCTTCAGCTTTATAATATTAGTATAGATTATTGTAATTTTTATTGGTGTTACAATAATGAATTTGTTTAGTTTTAATAAAGAAAATGTAGGTAGGAGAACGTAGGTTGATTTTATTCATAAAATTTCGGGTAGATTAAAAGCAAATTCACTTCACGTTCAAAAATAGAATGTCGTTGCAATCACTTCAAAGTTGCGACGCGGGTTAGTTCGCTTTTAACCCCGTAGCGTCGTTTTGCTTTCAAACACTTCGGAAAGCTAGAATCTATCGTAGGGAAGCACCAGTTTAGTGTTCGCGTTCGATAATCGCGTTTGCCCGCGGATTTGTACGAGGTCTGTCGGCTGCTGGCCGCTTGGAGTCCTGTTGGTTTGTGCAACGATCTTGGGTAAGAACGGACCGATGGTGAGTTGACAATCCCTAGGGAAGTTCGAAGGTCGCGTTTCGTGTGCACCCTGCGAGAGGAGACTCCAAATAGTCTAGGTAAGTGTATTCTTCTGTTAGCACCCCGACAGATAGTACCTTTCGCTCGACTTTTGATCGCGGTACCCATTTGTGCAAAGAACATTTAATTTGCGTGCATTCCTAATCATAATTAATAATTACAGTCCGCTTTTATATTGTACAGAATTAATCCGAATTAATCCATTTATTCTCAAAAATAATAATTTCTTAGTATTCTTCATTGATCATTCAGAGATCTTCAGTTTTATTTACTAATTTTGCCTAGTAAAAATTTAAATTTACTTAAGTAATATTAACATAGTGAAGGAAAACATCAAAAGGAAACTCATATCTTAAAGTCATGCTCAATGGCAAAAAATATGAGCACACCCAGGAAAACTGTGAATATGAAAATGGTTTGAGGACATACATGGTATATACATACCATGCACCCATTAGGTAAACTGTGCTACTACCGATAACTGTCTTGCATGATGCCAATATATTTGGCTGTAAGTTAATCTAATTAGATTGACTTACAGCCAAATACAGAAACAGCATAGCCAACCATAGAACCAGCAACTATACAGAAACAGCACTTAAAATTTGAGGGGCACTTAAATAATTAAGCAGCTTCTAAATTTAAAATTAGTATGTGTTTTTTTGATAACGAGAGCTGCCTAACTGTTTAGGTAAAACTCAAATTTTGAGCAGCTTTCTGTATTTGTCCATTAGGGGGACTTTTGCAGGCTGGGTTATAGATGTAACTCCCAATATTTACTAAGTGTCATTTGCATACATTTTTTATGTACTAGTGGCGTAATTTTGTCTAATTTTGTGAATCAAAGCCAATTCTGGTTGGATTTTGTAGATTGTCTCAGAAATTGGTCCGGTCTAAATGTTCTGTCATGGAAAAACAACAACATATGTCAAGAAATCACAAAATATAAATGTATTTACAAGGTGAACCAGTAGGTAAGTATTGTAAAGAACTAATTATCTCGAAGGATAACAGCTGATAACAGGGAAAAACATAATTTGCAGCTAACAAAGTTTAATTTTTTGTTACAGGTATTTTTTTCAAATGGTTTTTATGGACATTTTTATGTAGGGAAACAGTTTTTTTTATTTATGGTTACTGCTAATTGCAGTGTTTTGCGGAATATTATTTTAGGAAACAATTGTGATTTTCTTAGATACAAAACATACCTATTTACATTAATTAATGGTATAGGTTTTTAGTTATAGCATTCAATTGTTGCTAATCAATTTTCTAATGTGGGACGTAGTTATTTATTTCAAGACGTACGTCGAGGTCACTGCAGAGAATCTTCTAAAGAAAGAATCACTATTGTTACAATGTTAATAATACCGAGATATTACTAACCGGCAAAAGATGTAGACGATGATGTCAACGAGTCAGCTCCAGATAAAACCGAAGGGTTTGCATTTCTTTCTGGTGGTTTTCCGTCTGCCGCATCATGCCTTCCCGCAGTCTCCGCTCCCTCCGTAGACAACTGCAAGGTCCCGCCACGGAATTCCAGATCCTCCTCTAATAAATCACTCATTGTAGTTATAGCAGTGTTTGTTTTCCTGGGTTTATGTCTTAGCGTACAAAATAAAACTGCTGATAAAAATTGATAACTTGTTCGTCGTTCGCTCACTGTTTTTATCGAAGACGTAAAGTGCTGCCATTGTCATTACTGGTTTAGATTTAAAAATCAAATAGTTTTTTAAATACATTCAGCGAACATGATTATTATTGTTTTTATGTATTACATTATCATGATATCTAAAGTTTTAAACTTATATTTTAACTTATAACCCAAAAGTTGTATTTAATTGCGCATAAAAATACAATGCTAAACATAGAAAACAAACGGTCATAAATTATCTCTTGCTTAAATGTTTGGCAACTTTTTTTAAGTCTTGTAACACAAAACAGTGCATTGACAGTGACGGCTAAAGCCAAATGTCATTTAATGGTGCATTTTTTTTCTATTGCTTGCTCCAAGGTATCAGCTCATTCAACTCTGAGCTCAGTAGCCAGCCAAGCTAGAAAATATTCATTTTATTTGATTTAACATATCTTAGCTTGCTTTCTTTGTGTACGCTTAAATAGCCATTTAATTATTAAAAAGCTGTCTAATTCCTTTAATTCAACGTTATAGTTGCTTGAACATGGCGTCGAACATTATTATTATAATGAACTGGCTGCTGGCTGACATAAAATTTATGCCATTCACACCACACCACACAATCGGGTGACCATAAGACACAAATAGATGGAATAATCGGATATACTAAAATTTTATTATGTATTTATTGTTATGTTAAACAAATAATGTAAGTAGGTACGTTATTTATCTTACTAATATTATAAACGCAAAAGTTTGTATGTATGTATGTATGTGACATTGTTACTCTTTCACGCAAAAACTACTGAACCGATTGCGAAGAAATTTGGCCGTACCGGGAATAACACAGGCTACTTTTTACTCCCGATATTCCCGCAAGAACAGGGCTTACGCGGGTGGAACCGCGGGGCGCAGCTAGTTATTTATTTATTTAAAAGTAACATAAATTAGATGAGATCAACTGGATGGTCGAACTTTATAAAGAAGAACACTGATGTTTGAATTATGGTAAAAATTTACTTATCAATTATAGCCCACACTTATAAATCATATTTTCAGCTTTACGCTTAAGTCCTTTGTGTACTTTGTCTTGTTCTATATTTATATCCTGTTCTCTCTGACCGCATATGCCATTCATAACACTATTGCAGTGTTCACACTTAACGGTTCCAGTGGTGTCGTTATGGCATACTGTACAAATAAAGTTTAATTCTAAATGTTTTATGTCTTTTGCGCTATCTTTTTCTGCATTTACATCCTGTTCAACCCGACCGTATATAGCATTTGCAACGCTATTGTTACATTGTTCGCATTTAAGTGCACCACTGATGTCTTTATGACATACTGTACAAGTGAAGTTTGACTCTAAAGGGTTCATGTTGAGTGCATTGTCTCTTTCTATATTCACATTCTTGTCTTTCTGACCACATATTTCATTTGCAACACCATTGCAGTGTTCACACTTTAGCCCTCCAGTGGTGTCGTTATGGCATACTGCACAAGTGAAATTTGAGTCAAAATTTTCAGTAACTTCAATTTCAACTTTGATAGCAGTCTCACTGTCAATGTTCGTAGCTTCAGATAATTTTCGTTCTGTAAAAGTAGTCAAATGCTCTTCGGTTCTTCTAGGTAAAATTGCACATGTAGCAGGTTTATTTAAAACCGCTTTAGGTTCATGCCCAAATAAAGCTTTAAATGGGGATCTCCCAATTTCGCGTTGGATTGAAGTATTTTTTAAATATTGCACGAATGCGCAGCCTACAGACCAGTTTGTTGATTTGTTTTCATTCATCCAGGCGTCCAGCTTATTTTTGATATCTTGTTTGCTTCTCTCGGCGCTGCCTTGAGTTTGATGACGACGCAAACTATAAACAATTTCGCACTCAGGCCACATTCTTACTATTTCTTTTATTACATTCGTAATGAACTCACAGTCAATGTCTGATTGTAAACTTTCGGGTGAACTGAATATTAAAAAAATCTTCAAAAGCTCATAGGCTACCTCTGCAACTGTTTTTGTTTTAAGCGGGCGCAGATTTAGAAATTTGGTTGCATCCTCTTGATAAATTAAGAGCCATTTGTACTCTCTATCAGGACAGGACTGAAAATCCATGATGTCGACTTGTCCTCTTAAAATAATATCACCTGATGCAACGGGTTTCACGATACTTTTTCTTGGACCGGTTCTTCTTGTTTCACAAATGGGACAAAGAGACACAAAAATTTCTACAGCTTTCTTCGGAATGTAGTAACGATTTTTTAATTCATTCAGTATTTTATCTCGTCCACCATGATTGCGAGATTTATGGACCTCTAATAAGATATCAAAATACTGTTCTCTAGGTAAAATCCGTACTACGGTAGCAGTGGCCGAAGTTCTTTTAAAAACTAAACATTCTTCACCTACAATCGTCATAACTTCATATTTGCTCATCCAGTAATAATCCATGGATGTCCTTCTCTGTCCAGAGCTCATGGTCACTTGAGCTTTTTTTATGTCGTTAATAACCTCAAATATTCTTTTGGAAGTCCAAGCTTTACGATGAGATCCTAAAAAGAAACACATCTCACATTATATTTTATACCTTACCTCAGCCTTACCTAATTATTTTTTACAATTAAGAAATTAATGTGTAGGTAAAAGGTAAACAAACCTTGATGTTGTTTGTCATATTCAATTAGGTCTCGATCGAAAATTTCTTTAAAATTGTCTGGATCAGTAGCAGCTAAATCCATATTAATTTTGTCACTACACTTTTCCATTTTAATTTATGTTCAGTAAACGCAATGAAACAGGGAAACACCAGCGATGCCTTTCGTTGCCGACGCC
The DNA here is from genome assembly GCA_949358125.1 of Idaea dimidiata. NCBI lineage: Eukaryota > Metazoa > Arthropoda > Insecta > Lepidoptera > Geometridae > Idaea > Idaea dimidiata. Next base: position 29,614,173 of record OX442326.1, read on the forward strand.
ATATTGGTTGGCTATGCGTCGCTAGGCTGTTAATTAAACAGCTAATTAAACTAGTTGGCTGCATGCGACCGGCCCACATTCCTATTAGTAGGCAGGCAGGGTGTACTCTATGGTGTATTGATCTGTGGCTTACGAATTTTTTCGAATGAAAAAAGAGAAGATTTTAGTAAAGCACTTAGTCGATTTAGAGTTTGTGATATTCGATTAAAATCAGAGACATGTTACGTGCGTCGTGTCGTCTTCGGGTCCTAGAAAATCGTGCATTTTAATAAACAAATTAGTAGGTAAGTAGGTAATATTGGTACCTACACTACCTACCTACCTACTTACTAAGATTTCTTTATGATTCTGTAACACACCTACCTACCTACCTCCGACAAACGTTTTCCATATTGATAGTAGGTAGGTATTATACTTAATAAGTTTTGGCTTCCCAGAGATTGTACATTATAGCCATGCAGTATTGAGTTATTTATTATGTGTAAGTATGTCAAACTACTAATTTTATCTCTCTCTGTTTGGCTTCCTGAGCCCTTAGTATGAGTTTTGATAGTTTATCGTCTCGATGAAACTGGCAGTTTACTTCATAGATTTTCCATCAGCGCCCCTAGTGGTAACTATTATGAACTAAAATAATGTATGGAAGTAAACTGCCAGTTTCATCGAGACGATAAACTATCAAAACTAATACTAAGGGCTCTGTGAAGTCTTATGCTTGAAGTCTTTACGGATCTCTATCACTCTCTGAGATACCTACGCTGTAATATATAGTTTGTGTCTCAGAGGTTTAAAGATCCTCCTACAAACTACCTATTTGAACCGAAATTTTAAAATAAAACATCGAATTAGATATTTCTGTAAAAACTTTATTTTCCTAGAACTAGGTTTTGTATGACATTATTTGATAAATGGATTGATCGAGCTCTGAACAAATCGACAGACGTAATTTGTTCAGTGTTTAAAATAAAGTTCGACGATGTTAAATACCATCATGATAAATATTATAATGCTGCGCCCCCCGGTTTCACCCGCGTAAGTCCCGTTCTCGCGGGAATATCGGGATAAAAAGTAGCCTATGTGTTAATCCAGGTCCCCAGCTACCTATATTCCAAGTTTCATCGCAATCGGTTCAGTAGTTTTTGTGTGAAAGAGTAACCTCACATACATACATTACTTACATACAAACTTTCGCGTTTATAATATTAGTAAGATGTAGTTTATTTTAAACAATGGTTTCTTATCAGGTTTAGCCACTATCTGAAGGCTTCGTTTTGAAATAAAAACTTTATTTAAATTATGGCAAAAAAAAACTTACAGCTACTTACATTGAATATTTTGTACAAAAATTTACATTCCGTGATAAATATCTTATGAAAATCGCATCTCTTTCGTATTGTTAGGTACTAGTTTCTTTTTGATTAAAATGTCTCAACAATGCTCCGTTATTTTTTTTTATAACGGTTCAGCAATAATCGGTAATTTTGAAAAAAAGAAGTTGGTAACACATCAAAAGCTTTAGCGTAGCTCTGTAATATTTCCCAATATTGTTGAACTAATTTTTGAGCACTGTTGAGACGTTTTAGTTACAGAATACGTCCCCTGTTGTAGTGTTGTCATTCCTAGAGATTACAAGTGTTACCATATTTTGTGTCCATTTTCAAAAGTATTCTGCAGACCACAATGGGTAGATAAATTAAAATTCAATCTATAATCTGTTTCTTCTAGTTCTTCTTTCGTTCTTCTCTTCTAACAGCCGTATTTCTTCTTCTAACAGCCGTATTTATAGACGTGTCTAAGTAATTACTTTGGCTAGTAATGCCTTCTTTCGCTCTTATGAAGAATTTTAACGTCAGAGAGAATGTGACAGGCAATCTTTCGAAGACAAGTAATTACTAGATTCGTCTATAGATACGGCGGTAACCCAATGCATTGGTGAGTGTTACATATTACATTTTTGAATAAGTGCCTCGTACGAGATGTCTTCTACTAATTTTACTAAATAGTCTTGTAAGTAAATATAATAAAAATAAACTTACGTAAAATATTCTTTAAAATGTACAAAATTCTTCTATTATGTATTTAAAATAGGTACACTTATGATAAATCGCGCCACAGGACACGTATTCTATAATTATTAAAATTGTTCAATCGATTTCGATAAAAATCTAACGATGCTGAACCGATATTGAGACGATTAGATGCAGAATACGTGCCCCGGTCGGTTAACCAAAGCTGGCACGTTTATAGTACTACTATACATGCGCGAATACGTGCTTATTCACAAACACTACATAATCAAATACGCTTAACGTTATAGATGGCGCTTTAGGTAACTAAACATTTATTTCACACATAAATAAACTTGATTGCGTTCAAGTTACACTTCTGTGCAATCGTGTTTATTCAAACCTCTAGATATCTACAGAGTATCACCGCAATCGGATAAGTAGTTCAACATATTCGCATACGACAAAACAGTAACAAAAATCTGTTTAAGATGGTGCAATATTGTAAAAATAAATAAAAGCAAATACCAAGGAAAAATACATAGATGTATTTAAATATTTTTAAGCAGATATGCCTAAAGTCTAGTCTAGAGCATTACAAAATCAAATAAAGAAAAAAAGTTTGAAGTTTTTGCTGATTTTTACTGTCCTATTAAAATTCTTATTGGGTAGAATTTGTCTCGTAAATCACTAACAAAACAAACAAATTTTCGCGTAAAATTAACTAGATGTGGCCCGCGGTTTCACCCACACAAGTAGGTCAAAGCGCCGAAGTCTGAAGTGTTGCTAATGTTAATAACAGCGACATCTGTTGGCGGGGCAACGCGGCGGATACACGATGCACTGATCCATGCAATAGATGTCAGCACCTTCCCGACCCTCCAACTCGCCCACCGCTTCGCATGTTTGTCTGAAATTGTAAAATGGGATCATCTTGAAAAATAATCATTACTAATCGGAGCTTACACGGTGGAGAAATTTGATACTACACATAAAAAACCGAATAGATAATCTTCTCCATTATTAGAAGCCGGTTACACAAAAATACACTTTGTAAGTAGGTAACTGTTGTAAAGCGATCTTTACACTACCCGACTCGTCTAGAAATGCTTTGTCTTGTCTTGTGAGTGATATAATCAACGTGAGCGAAAATGTGACAAGCTCCACGCATACAGAAGCCACAAACAGAAAACTATACATTATAATAGCGTCTGTCCTCACTAACGGCCATTCGCAGGAATACCATGCGGGGTCCGCTGTTCCCAGTAGGACACTCCGTCGGGAATCAGTTAAAGACTGATCTAGTCCCCAATGCTAGATTGGTGCTCTATAAAGGAGAGCCTCGTAGCCTCGTGCGACACTCGGTCAAGGAGCTAGCGACAACCTCGCTGAGGTCGGTCGAGAAGCCACCTCCCACATCTCCAGTGTGGTACCGGAGCTGCGTGTGCCAGTCCACGCACAGGGTGGTTTGCGAATACGAGCATAAAGCCTCTACCTTCTACCACACTATTAACACGTACAATATGGAATTATGGGCATAACATAAACATCCCGCGCCAGTAGCCTGACTCCTTAGAATCGATGTGTCTCCTAATTTAAGGACATAATATAGGTCTGACAAAGATACTCACGGGCAAGAACACAATGCTTCTGGACAGTTCGGTGGATACCGCAGACAGTTGGTCTGACACCAGTTCTGCATGCCCGGTATCCTGAGGTAACCCCGCGTGGGCACGCACACTTGGTCTCTGGAAACGTTACGAAGGTTCTTCAAATGTATGTCCCTAACTACATGATAAGTTGAGGGAATATAAGCCGTGTTCTCATTGCAAAAGAGGAACGAAAAATGAAATAACCTCAGCTTAGAATAGCTTTTATAGTCAATCTACTCTTTCGCCCATGAAAACGATCGCTGTAGGTTTTTTTTATTCTCAATCCTCTTTTGCAATAAGTCCAATGGCTGGAGGATAGAACTATTTTAACATGCCCAATGTGTCCATCAGAAAAAAAACTATGGCCCGTCTTGCGATGTATCAAGTTTAGAAATCTTCAAGCAGTCAGCACTCGCGTAGGTTCTTGTTTCGTTGAAATAATTTGATAAAAGTATTCTATGGGCCGTTCAATTATTACGTAAGCAGATTTTTTGTAAGTATTAACCTCTTCCCCCGTCTTTCCCCTTTTCAACAAAAGTAAGCAAAGTTTTTTACCTCTCATGTTTACGTGAACATTGGTTCATGCAATGTTAATGTGTTCTACATTCTTAACTGATTCATCAGTATTTTTAGATTGAAAATAATGGTTGGAATTTTAGTCGACTTTAGTTAAATAGTATGTTCAAACCAAAATTGTGTAGAAAATCCCCAAATTTAAAAAATCTGTCATTAAAAATATAAAAGCAATCGCAAAGATATGTGCCTACGTAATACTTGAACGGCTCTCTGCGAACTAATCTATAGTTTACAGCTATTTACATGTACCTACAGAGAATCATCTGAGAGAAAAATCTGTCATTAAAAATATAAAAGCAATAGCAAAGATATGTGCCTACGTAATACTTGAACGGCTCTCTGCGAACTAATCTATAGTTTACAGCTATTTACATGTACCTACAGAGAATCATCCCAATGCATTATTAATCAATAGTTCAAATAGTTATAGGGGTTAATATAGTAAATGTAAAATTTTACATATAATTTTAGTTACACCAACATTCTCATTCATTTATTATTATAATTAGGTAAGTTTAATTAATTACATAATTTAACTACGTTTATTTACACAATTTATATACAAAATTCAAAATTTTGGCAGGCGTTTAATTACAAAGTTGCACATATAATATAACACATACGTATATCTAAAAGTAGTATTCACAAAAAGCATCGGGCCGTCCATTTATAAAGTTGATAATTTGTTTTTCTCCTAATTTAAACCTCACTATGTTTTTTTAAACACGTTAGACGTTAGCGTTTGACCACTATCTCACTTAAGAGTAAGTAATTATATGGTCTAAAATGTAGCATCAAAAAAAAGGAATACGGCAGTAGAACGAGATCCGACCCATCTTCCTGAGGGTCTATGTCTACGTCTTAAAAGACAATAAGTTTTAGGTCACACATCAAGAAAGTCTGAGCGGAAGTCAGTGTTTTGAACGGAGGTATTGACATAAGAAAGTCGTTAGTCTTAATAGCTAGGGTTAGTCGTAGCGTGGCAGACCGACAAGGCGGTTGTGTTTGTGTGTTGCTTGTTACGTAATTTGGAAGATCATACTACGCTTTGGAAATTTCTAGCTACGGAACTTGTAACGACCTTATATTTTGGTCGTTTCATTTTTTTTTAAACGTGCCTATTCTCGTAAATTCACATTATCGTTGCGGCTTATCAATGCGTGTAACACCTAAGTACCTAAATTGAACGGCCCGACATTTTAAAACACATAACACATTCTTTACAAAGAACGCCGACACCGACCCCTGTACAGAGACAAACAAAACACCTAAAGTTATACCTAATGACATCATCACTTTCCCCCTTCGTCCATTCCTCTAAATCGTTGCTGAAATAACAATTTACACGTTACAACATAGAACAAATATTGTTATTGACAGTACTTAGACATTTAGGTATTTTAAACCAGTTTACCTAACAATGCGACGTAGCATTTCTGTTGGGTATTTGAGGTTCCCTCTGTAATGTTAAGCATGGTGTAGACATATAAAAGTGATGTACTTAAAGATTTTTGGTACGAACATTATTAAATATTGGTGGTTACGAATATATGAGTGAATTATTATCAAAAATAGAACACTTTTCAAATATCATGAAATGCCATATAAAATACAAAGTATATTAGATTAAGTTTTAAAAAAAGATGATTTTAATGGAGACAAGACTACCATTAATTATGGCGCCCAACGTGTAACACAAACAGAAAACAACAGAAAAATAACACAATTTACACAATAATACAACAACAAACACTGACGAATCAAGGAACACACACAACCACACGTAAAACGCCAATAAATACCTGACAACAAGTGGGTAGACGTTCCTAGGCATGTTATAATCCCTGTAGTACAAGAGGAACGGGTAGTCGTTCCTGAGATCTCCAGCGAAGGCAGGCGGTAGACCTCCAGTGCTGGTGATGACGCTAACATCAGCACAGTTACGGAAAGTCTCTGAACGGCCGCAACCTACGGCCTCGGTGCCGTTCGGGCATATGCCCCACATGTTCCCTGGAAAGTTGAAACAAATAAGAATCAAGAATTTTTATTGTTGAATCTAATCTTCAATGCTTAAGATATATCGATGTTTATGAAGCTTTCAGGAGCAGCATCCCAGATCAGATATAGACAGATAATCTTCCCAATCTAAATCTTGTGTCGCTTGGGCACAAGACATACCTACAAAGGAAGCAGAGATATGAGAGCAAGCGGTTTACTTACGCGTGAAAACCTAATAGACAGGCAAACTCACTGACGCATTTATAATATTAGGAACTAGAGATAGGAATATACAATAAAGCATTTATTCATTCATATATCCACTTTTCTGCAATTGCTGAAATTACAATCACTTTCCGCTATGACAGCGTGTGCTACAAAATTTAATTATCTACACATATTTTCTAATGAAGAACCAGTTTATTTTATTATACACATGATTTCCGCATAAAGTACATCGTATATCAAAAGGAGCCCGATATAGCAGATATTGATGGATTAACTGTTAGAAATTTAACGATTTGCTAATTAGCAATCAAGGAAAATAAATCAAGAAAAATTATATTGTGGTAATAAATCATATTTTTAACCAATTTTATAGGTTTCCAACATCATTTGTCGGATTTAATAGTAGGTATAACTAGCAACAACAAGCGTTAATGCAAATTTAGTAAATAAATATGGAGAAATTATTAATTTCAAGATAACATTGACAGTTTTATGGTAGACTGGTAGTAATGGTCATTCATATTTGGTAGATATCAAATTTCTTATGATGTCATTCATTAATAACAGGTTATTTGAAAGCTGAAGGTTCTACTTTCAATAAAACTTGATAACAATGATTAGAAGTCGATAATTTACATATATAACGATATCTGAATGACATAGGTTAGGCTTTAATCCAAACCAAGCACACATAAAAAAGGTCACTCTCTCTACTAAAGTAAGCATTCGAAGTTATGAAAAACTAAATATAGGTTACCTACTGTTTCATAATACATTATGCTATATTTTGATTGCGGCAACTTCGGATTTTCTAGATACTAGATAATATAAGGCAATTGGTATTAATAAAGACTTTAAAATACATTACCATACAAAAGTAAAAGACTTACCTGTATAATAAGTCCACTGCAGCACACACTGCGTACAAGTGACGTATGGAGGCAAACGGACGCGGTACCGGAAGATCTCTTTCTTCGCCGTATCTAGAGGGATCAGGAACCTGTCTTCACGCGTCTCTGATATATATAGAGGGTACCTGCGAGATATGTGGAGATTCTTAGAAACTCGGTGCTACATAAATTAAATTTCCTAAATCTTTAGGAAGTCTCTAATAGCATTATCCTACTATTATCTTCTTTACGTGTGCAGAATAGTTACGATATCATCCTCAGCAGTGTCAGTATCATTAAAATGTGTGAGTTGTTTGTGTGGGGGCAAGTTCTAATTACTAAAGTAGGTAAAAGGTATGTAGAGTAATCTTTAGTGTATTCAAAGAGTAGAAGAGGTCCCAATATTGAGCTTCGAGGTACACTACTGCCTCTGCTACCACTACTCCATACTGTATCAGCTTAAATTTGTTTAGGTGTAGGTATGTGTTGTAGCTAACTTGTGGTTACTTGAAATCACTAATTTGCTTATCTTTCTAATTATTTCTGGACAATATCACGAATTAGGCATTACATCAGCAGTATCGGATAATCAAATAGGACGTACGGTACCTGTCGAAGCATTCCTGTGTGGCCTCCTGTTTCGGATTATTATTCGGACACAACTTCATGACAAATGTCCCCAAATGATTGGCTGTCAGCTCAACTTCTACTTCTATTTCCTGAAAGTAATTAAAAACACGCTTAAACACGCTTTTACGATTAAAGCAGGTATCCGTTATCTTATTGGATTCTTCCATTTTTTTACTAAAAGAGACATTTTCATAGAGCATAGTTCTTTAGATACCCTAAAACGTTCAGGAGCGTTAGGCTTGTTAAGCCGCGGTGGGAAGGTGTGCGATGTACCTCTGCGCCTTAGGACCCCTGTTGTACTTGTACTGACCTGTCCCAAGCTATAATGCCTGGTGACGATTCCCTTCCCGTACATCCCGCCAGCCTCGTGCGGTCGCGGGACGTTCAAATGATGAGCGTCTCCGCAAACGCCGCACTTGCCCTCGTTCTGTTCCCATTGGACTAAATAATACAGACATTGTTAGTGCGTAATTTAGAATTAGAAGTTTAAAACATATACAGCCTGTTTCAAAAGTTATAGAACAAAAGCTGTTCGTCTAGACGTCTAAAACAACCTCCTCTTACCTCTTTCGGCTTATAAGCCGAAGCCAAAGTACAGTGTGCTTTTGTAAAGGTATTATAATACCTTTACTAAAACACACTGTACTTTGGACTTTGTTGGACAAATATTCCGAGAAGTCTGAAAGACAGACTTCGCCCTTTACCGCGACGTCTGATAGATGCTCTACATCAAATATTCAGGCAAGGTAAAAAGAGAAAACATAAAAAGAGGCAAAATTCCGACAAATGAATAGGTTAAGGTACATTATGGTACATTTTACAAATGATTTAAAACGGACCTACCATATTTTAAATTCTATAGATAAATGTTTTCTTTATTGGAATTATTCAACTTAAACATGGAAAATGTTAGGAACCTATGCATAAAAAGGATCTAACTAGTATTTCACATAAATAAATTTTTTGCTCGCCAATAATACAATTAGATGTCTATTACAAATCAATTTAGCGGTTTTTGTACTCTAACACAATGGAATTCATTAGGAGTTAGTTCAATGAACTACGCTGATGAGCATCGAGTTTACGGATCATTATGAAATCAATAGGTTCGATAAAAAATCTAGGTAGTTTTGTATAGTTGGATTTGTAAATATTACTATTTTTAACTGACTTCCAAATAAGGTTGAGGTTATCATGTCAACAAAGGTCCGATCAAGAAGATTATTTTTTTATTATAGGAGTACCTATATTAGCTTCTAGTCGGTTCCATTTATATTTCGTGAACTAGTTACCTACAGATTGATAAAGGACCTGAAACCACCTTCTCATCGGAAAACTCGTCAATAATTAAAGTCTTACCGTAAGTTCCGTCTGTATAGACGAATGTTTTGAATCAGTCATTTGAATCTGTTACTCATATCACTCACCGGCATATCCCCCACAGAACAGCTCGTTGTCATTGTAGTTGACGGGGTTTGGGAAACCGAACCTCCACATGGAGTTCCGAGCTGGTGGGTCCATCAGTCGCCCGTGACCCTCGGCGCCTCGACGGGCACTGCCCAACATCTGAAACATAGGTATGTCGAACAAATACATAATGTAATGTAGCCAGCAACTAACTCCCCTCCGCTCACGATGGGAACGCGGCTTAAGATCAATGTTGATGGACATGTTTGACCAAAAGGTGGTAGATATACCTAGGTGCTTAACAAACCTACTCTAAAGTAATATATCCCATGCACTGAGTAAAGTACTACGCTATTACTACCACCACGACCACGACTCTATCCATGAGCCTATTTCAACTTATTACTAACCTGTAGTAAAAATATCCAGAATGTTAGAAACGATGTCCCACTTGTCTTGAACCTTCTCATCGCCATCTGGTGGACAAAATGCACTAATTTTAGACAAAATATCATTGAAACTGAATACATATTCGGGATTTGCAGGTGCTGCGTTGTGACTACAAGAGGCTGTTGTTGCGCCAACTGTAGTAGACAAGAGGGCGCCAAGCTCAATAAAGCATTTGCAAAGACAGAGCTTCGAAGGTGAAATAATCGGAGTTCTAAAAGCTCTTCGAAATTATCGTAATCAATCAGGTCTTGAGTAAGGTATCCTGTATCCTTTACCCTTCCTTTGCCTATATAAAGTTATAATTATGACAATAAATTTAGTAGTTTTTGCGTACTTACAATGAGGTACAAACCTTAGAGGATACATTATGACCAGTAGGTACAAACGAAGCTACGAGCTTCAATTATTTTATTAGCCAGCTAGCTGAAAGTTATGGCTAACCTTGGACCAACTTTTACATTTAACTATATACTTAATACTATACTTAGGTATCCTTTTCGCAATCGACTTATATTTTTTGTAAAAAAAAACAGCCGACTTTTAAAATACTCTGAAAGGTTATATTGCCCAAAAGTGTGACAAAAAGTATTGCAATAAACCTGGACGTTATCAGGCGTCATTAACGTCAAGGTAACGATTTTCGATCTCATGATACGGTTTGTTTATTAGTTACTTAGTCATATAAATACTGAGGATCCACACACAGTGATAATTAATAGGTAAGAACATGTATCAGTATATACGCCTACCCATCTTGTATAGGCGGATTAAGCAACTCCTGCTGCGACACACCCAACTTTGATGGGTAACCGATGATATAAGTGTCAAATAAAGATTGTCTATAGCTCCTGCGTGCTTCAGCGCAACACGTTGCACATAATGTGGTCCCAACTGTTATCTCTAATAGCAGTCGTACGTAAGATAAAGTTAGAGGCCTTAGGGCGACCTGAAAACTCTAAACACTACGCAATTGTACGAAAAGAATAACAAGTATCTAAGTATTAGAAATATTATTAAAGGAAAATTCATCTTCAAAAATTGACTTCAATAAATATGCCTTGAGCATTAAAACAAATTACGAAATAAGTATCTAAGTTCCTAGGGTATAAAACTGTTTTAATATTGTCAGTAAAGTTTAAACTTTCTTCCATCCAAGTGTTAGGAATTATCTAAGAAATTTGTATGGCAATGGCACGACATACCTACTTACGCCCGCGCATCTGTCAAGGCCACCAGGGTTTTGACCTAGACGCCTACAAACAAATTAGTACCTATTTGTTCAGCTGTCAACGGCCGAAAGTCATCAAATTCAAGCTTGAGTTCAACCTTAAATTAGCCTTTAATTTGGGAAAAACACGTAAGTCAGTACCATGTATCATTAACATTTTCTTTTGATTATAAAGCAGAAAAATCTGCGTATTACTAGGACTTTTTTCTTCTAATAAAAAAACCGCTTACTTAGTACTTGAACGAATTATGGTTTACGTAAGCAGTTATTTTAGCCCCTCCGTCTTCCTCGTCAGCTAAAGTAAACAAAGTGATGCGATTTCGTTTTAAGCTAAAACTTATTAATCCAAAAGTAGGGTATTTTATTTTCTTACCGATTGATATTTTTTCCTACCTACCCTCATCCATGCTTTTTATATTGAGCACTACGTGTGACGCCAGTGGTGTTACCGCAGCCGTAGAACTAAGACGGATGTCGTGTAATTGACTCCGAGACCACCGACTAAGGTGGTAGTTACCGCATAGTAACGCGAGAAACGTGGAGTGATCATCATAGTGAATTAGTGCAGTTCAGAGATTTTGAAGGTGTAATCTTCGGCCGGAGCTGATTGATAGCAAGGATAGTCGAGGAGAACAAGGTATGTGGTGCTCTGTCCTAATATTTTTTGCTACCTTGTTTTTGTACCCTTTGCCCTTATATCCCACAGCTATTAATCGGATGCCTACTTGAATATCTACTGACTGTATTTGTAGTTAGCTGCCTTCCGCAAAAATACAGTCCACTTTATTATCCCCCTCCCCTTCTCTTTCTCTCTTTATTTTTTATGAACCAGCGCATCAATGGGACGTTAAATATTTTGGCGCCACCACAAAGCATATAAATGTTTACGTAAGCATAGAGTAAGACTATGCTTACGTAAACATTTATACCAATTTACATGCGTTTAAATGTGGTCCAATTTAATTTAATACAGTTCTCAATCAATTATCAATTTACATTAAACCTTATTATCATCGCGACAGAATCTTATTTTCAAAGGTAGGGACCTATAGTATTTGTCTCGAAGAATTTAGTCACCCATTGAATGCAAATGATTCGCCGTAGTCGACACAACGTCCTCATGTGATTCAATTTTGGAGTTTGTCACCGCAAAAAGTGTCTGAATTTATTTCTTAATCTTGGTACCTACAAGAGATGTTTACATGTCCCATATAGAATAATAGTAAATTAAATTTAAGAGGTACCTAGGTTGAAAACGTTTTCATTATTCCCACGTAATAATTTAAACATCGCTTCAGCTTCGTTAGTTTATTCATTTTAGTTCTGCATGAAATTACTAAAACTTCAAAGCTTTTGTTTAATTTTGCAAAAGTACTACTAACGATTATTGACTTGTTAAACCCATAACTCTTTTTACTTCGCGCAGTCGAGTAAAAATAAGTCACTTACGGCAATTATATAGGCACCATATTTGTTTAAAAACCAATCAAAATTACAATAAAGTTGTAATTTGTCAAGATAACCATCATACTGGACGATTACTCGTTACGTGAACGATTGCTGCGTACACGCAATTATTATGACAATTTCGATGGTTCTTTCGACGTGTGGCTATTATTTTGTCTTCAGATTGTATCGGTAGGTAAGTTGTAGTACAACGGACAGGTCGTACTTATAAAAGTTTACTTATTATTAAATACTTGTTGAATTATTTTATATCTACCTACTTTGGGCAGGGCGGCCATGTCTTCTAAAGTCGAATTTCCAATAAAAACCAATGGAAATGTAAAAGAAAACACGAATTTGGAGTTTTAATTTCTTTGAAAAAAAAATATCTATTTCTTGCTTGCGGCTTGCATTTTCGAAAACAAATTAACGGCATATTTGAGACTTTAAATTGTGGAATTTTAAAGGCTAACAACCTAGATCCTATCTTACCATCATTGATGTCTCTTCTATATCTAATACAAAAAAAACATATATAATAGATTTTGACAAACACATTATAACCCTTCTTTCCGTCTCGCCAGTCTTTACAAAAATTAACTATTCAATGGGGTTGTACCAACAGTTTACCTAGTAGTATAAGCGCCTCGGTGTCTCTATTATGCTATTAACTACCTTTACTCTAGGTAGGTACTATATGGTATACTTGCCGTGGTTTTACCCATTTAAGCAATAAAACCTATAAGGCCACGATTACTTGGAACTTCACCAAAGGTCATAGGCGTATTATCTTTAGGTTTTATCCTGTTTCAAATAGATATAAAATATTTCATCATATCACACACACGCTGTTTCGATTGTCGTATAATAACACTTAAAAATGTGTGATGTATCTATGCTAAGGCTGGTTTTTATTTTTTAAAAACAGTACGGCAATCGTTCTTAATTTAGCCAAATTCACTATATATAAAAACTAGCTGCGCCCCGCGGTTTCACCCGCGTGAGTCCCGTTCCCGCGGGAATATCGGGATAAAAAGTAGCCTTTGTGTAAATCCAGGTCCCCAGCTACCTATATTCCAAGTTTCATCGCAATCGGTTTAGTAATTTTTGCGTGAAAGAGTGACAACCTCACATACATAGGTACATATATACATACACACTTACATCCAAACTTTCGCGTATAATTATAATACTAGCTGCGCTCCGCGGTTTCACCCGCGTAAGTCCCTTTCCCGCGGGAATATCGGGATAAAAAGTAGCCTTTGTGTTAATCCAGGTCCCCAGCTACCTATATTCCAAGTTTTATCGCAATCGGTCCAGTAGTTTTTGCGTGAAAGACTAACAACCTCACATACATAGGTACATACAAACTTTCGCGTTTATAATATTAGTAAGATGGTAAGATTGTACAAGCATTTTGTTTTGAGACATTTCAGTTATAGAATGGGGGTAGGTGAATAAAAAGAGAGTGGGCAGGTGCTGGATGCTGCTACTTACAATATATATACTTGACATCCTTAATACACAAGCCTTATGGCTAGGTGTCGTTGATTGCAATGTCGTATAATGTACAAATATTGTTTTTCTCCACCTTTTAATACGAGTCATTATAACACATTATCTTTTACGACATGTCGTAAGGCAATTAGTTATGATGTGCCGCATCCATCATAAAAGAGCTTCGCATAGTTACGAATTAATTTAATATTTTAATGATACTTTGAGAAGGAAGACAGAATGGAGATACGCAATACGAATCAAACGAAAGTACCCTACAGGTTTTAGGTCAAGATGCTCTATTTACTACGGTGAACCATTTAAATATGCTTTCAGGGGGATATCCTAAACTATATAAGTGAAAAAAAAAACACATAAACACTTTATTACAACAACACAAGGTTCAAATGAATAAATTTTTCAAACATCGAAACATTTCATGACATTTAAACTTTTGACAAAATCGGCGACACAACTATTTCAGCTGTTTCACCTATAGGTATAGTTTAGGATAATTATTATCTCCTGAAAGTCCATTATACTCTCACTATTCTGTTTGTTTGTTTATTTGTTGTTCCCGTAGTAAAAGGTTCCATTTTTTTCAACTTTGTGTATCCCGAAAAGCCTAAAACGAGGTTGTATCCGATACAAATGTAGATTAGCTCTTTCCAAGTGTCACAATGGACAATTGGACAAAAAACCAGAGCAAAGAAGCGGTCGGGGTATCGCAAAACGCAGTGTCACGATTACTGCATATGGTAGCTTTATTGGCTTATCTCAGTGCACGAAGTAAAAAGCCTTGTTGACATAATCAATTGTCAAAGTGTGCTCGTATCGTATGCTCGAAGCAAGGACATCTATGTAAATACCAATTTAGACGTTAATATAATAGAAAACATTTATTTGCGACAAAGACACAGAAGAACACCAGAGACTTAAAATAAAAAACAACATTTTACATAAAAAAACAAGGGATAAAAAAACATAACACTTCCTTTGGCAGTCGTGTAAAAAGAACAATAACAAAAACATAAACAAATTCCAATTAAAAACGTCCAAGGAGCCGCAAAACGTCCAAGGAGCCGCGTGTCTGCTGCCAACGAGGATCTGCCTCGGCATACGTTGGTTCCAGAAGAAACCACAACACCGGTCTTTCGGCAACTCCCCCTAATCGTATCATATTAACGAGCTACCCCAAGAACTATTGGTTAACAGAAATCCCATTCATGGTGACGAAACGGCCAGCCACATTATTTTGGTTAAGATGTTGAGTTTGTGATTGTAAAGTAAAGTGCTTGTGGAGTTAGGACGTGTAGTTATAAGCTTGGCTCTATCTATCTATCGTCTGATAGTGCACATCATAATTACGGTCTTGGCAACATTTTATTTAAAAATACTAATTTTAAGTGGAACAACGTTTTTTTTTTAATTATCCATAGTTCTATGCCAGATACGATAGAAAAGTGATTTTGATTTATATGTTCGTTGTATAGAATATATAACCAAGATATAACACATCGATTTGCCCGAAGAACTGCACTCTTAAGAACGCTTTTCCCGGATATCAGGTGCCTATCAAACGGAATACAATGCGAAGCGACAACTAGATTGCAACTAAATGTCACGGTCACGTTGCGTAAACGACGGTCTGTTGTCGGAAACTGCACAATGCGCGCGAGCAGCTTTTGTTCACGCATCTCAAAATTAATGAGATTAAATATTTTGAATGGTTCCGAAAAAGGATAAATTATTATTATATGGGGTGTTCTATAACGAGATGGTCAAGTTAATAGACAGAAGTATATAGGCTTTTTTGTCACTTGAGCAACCTTGCACCTGTTGCAACATTTCAGATGGCTGGATTTCAGCGTAAAAATGTAAGTCTAGAACTTAATTTCTTTAATGGGAATACGAAGAGATTTGTACCTGTAGGTAAAGATGTTTCTTTTATAGTTTTCGTCTGATGCGAAATTAAAATGTCACTCTAACGGCCGGTTAATTATGTCAATTACACATAAGTATATAATTAATTAGTTAATATTTATTACTATTACCTAATAACAGTAGATATGACGTTGCATGACGACAATTTATTTCTCTAACACTATTTCTTTATTTTTTTAATTAAAGTATCAGTTAATTTTATCAATTACATGGAGTATTTACTGGATATTTATGACCATTAATGACCTCGACAATGATAGATGTTGTTCAAACAACATGTATTTTTGAATTTTCGTCTGTGGTAAATTATACATGGATATTTATTACCATTGATGACTGATAATGACGTTAAAGATGATTTATTTTCTAACATTCTGTATTTCAATGTTTAATTTTTACTCTGCGGTGGTCGGTTAATTGTGTCAATTATATAAATTATTTACAGGATATAAATAACCATGAATGGTAAAGGATATGACATGAACGATGATACATTGGTCTTAAACCTAGTAATTTCCTTTTTCATCTAATTGCAGGACGCAAAAAAGGGATATATTAACCAGTGTTCATTATCTTCCGAATTATGTTCCTGGTTTCATTCTTCTTGTGAGCTCGGGATCCGCTTAAGTCCATGTAGGCATGTATGTATGTTTATTCCTATGTGGCGAACCAAAAACCAAGAGGATGGACCAATTTTGATGATTCTTAGTGAATGTGATGGTCTCTAGTCTCTAGTCTGTGGTACTTGTGTTATCTATGATGTGTTTGTGGTAAAATTAAAATCTGACTTTCACGGCCATTTAATTTCTTCATATCTATGGCATTATAGTTTACAATATTACGGTTAAAAATTATAAACTAGAGATCAATATTGAATTGTCAAAATGCGCATTTTGTCTTCGTCAAAATTGCGTTTCGGGTTAATCCACGATAATATGCTGAATATTCTATACCTCTGCTCCCCATGTACATGCGGGTGAATCTATCCAGTACTGAGCACAGCGTCCATGGCCCGTGTGTTGCCTGTTGAGGTTACACCAGTCGTACCTTGGGAGGTCGAATCCGCCAACTCTGGAACCCGGAATGAAACCCTCACGCATCCCGTATTCCATGACTGAGCCCTTCTTGCATAAGGTGTTGCTGCAGCAGATACATGGCGATTCTATTTGGTGGATATCGAGATTTTAGTCGGATCTGGTTTAGTCCAGGAATTCATGATGTTGGGGAAGCCAGGATTCTAATAGATCTTATGGGGTTTGCGCAGAAAGCCATGCTTTTTATAGAAAATCGCTGGATATAAATGATTAACTCTGACGTTGACGATGATTGATTGTTGCTGTGATACATACGGAAGATCATGATCGATTCGTCACTATATGGGTGCAATGCAAGTCGTCGATGAAAGTCCTCATTAATTGACCGGCCATAATAAATCACGAGAACAATGAGCAAGCAATTAGGTAAAGGACGGAATTGGCGCCATTCTTAAAGTGCAAGGAAAGTAAGTAAGATAAGAAGTACATTTTTTACGGCTTAAATGAAAAACGTTAATTACTCACGTCAGTCAATAAGTAAGAAGGTATTTGAGTAAGTATCTAGCCAATTATCCCAAGTAGACTTTTTAAATCGTATATCGGATTGTTTTTAGCAGATCTTTAAACATTGATTAGCTATGTCCCGCGGTTCCATACGCGTAAAACCTTACTTAGCGGATATCTACACACCACAATTAACACCCTCTCCAAATTTCATGTTACTGAGACCTGAGGTTTAAAGGGTCTGCGTTGATATGGGATTCAAACACTCAATAATTTAAGACTTTTAATTTTATATGTATCCTACAGGGTTAACCATTTCGATCGGCTTTCAGGGGGATATCCCAAACTATAAGATATAGCGAAAAATGCTGAAACGAAATGGATTTTTATAAAACTTTATCATCTAGGAATCGAATCTTGTCTTTTTGCAAAAAAATAAACTCCCTATATTATTGTACCAATCACTAGTGCTGCTGATAGCGATCAAATCCTGGAAACAAACATAGTATGTTAAATCGAGAAAAAATGTATATTTTTAATAAATAGACAAACAGCTCCTAGATAGACGCCAAGAAAAAACTGATTTCCTAACTAAATTACGACATATAAAAAGTCGCCTCAAATCATTAAACGGGTTATTATTTGACTTTACTTTTTGAAAGGAATTGTCGTCTATTTTAATTGATATGTTTGAAAAAATGTCAGTCCAACCAGTCCTACGAGACTGATCCGACCGCAACTTGTGCGGCGGCGAGTTATATAAAAACGAAGCGAAAATAGAGCGCCCAGTACACTAAATACACTCAAGTTACAAGCGGTTGCAGAAAGATTGATATCTGTTTTCGTTTGTAAAGTATAGGGGCTTAATTATTAACATGCATTATAATTATAATCCTAGTAAGGTATATTGTTTTTTTTTAATGTTTCCTAAATTTGAAAAAAGAAACAAGTTTTTTGAAAAAAAAAAAACGCTTTAAAAAACTCTCAAAATTGTACTACCGCGGCAGCGCATTAATTCAGAATCGTAAGGCTTATAAGAAAACAAATATTATCATGATATAGTCATACGAGTAAACAAAATGCAAAGAAGTTATAACTAGAACTAGAAAGTGTTCCGCTACATTAAGCATGCTGTCCCTTTCTAATAGTGTAATAGTAAAAGGGACAGCATGCTCGACGTGGCGGAACACTGTTTAGTTCTGCGTGATCATTCTAGTTGTGTAGGTATTCTCGGCATAAAATAACATGCTGTGGTGCTACACTGTCGTAAAAGAAGTAGGATCGCCCAGATGGGCGAGACTAGCAAATGTTGAGTTCTCCCCTTGCGGTGGCGGGTAAACGGTAGTGGGATCATAAAGGTTGGGTCTTAGGTAAGCAGCCAACCGTGAAAACAATGCTCAATCGAATGGCAATATTATTAGCAGGATTTCTACCTACATACCTAAAAAAATTGTTTTTGAAATAGTCTCCTATCCCTTGCACCGCGTTAATCTAGATCTGCTACTGCATATTTGTTGATATAATTACCGCATGTTTACGCCCCCCCCCCCCCCCCCTTTGCGTGTCATTACCCCCCCGACCTTGACATTCACACCGGCGGCGGCGCTTGCGCAGCGCAGGGACCTCACTCGTTTCTCCTTTTACGATCGTTATCGGACTCCTCATTAGCTAAAGTTACCTATGTCAATTAATGTGATACATACACTTTGTCAATAAAAACTAAAAGGAAAATATGCGGAAGTCACCAATTTGACACAACTGACAGCGAAAATTAGTAAAAACAACACAAAATAAATGAGCACCATTGACTTTTTCTTTCTTTCTTTCTTTCTATACCATATTCGTAAAGGATGTGGCGATTAAAAACTTTTCTTCTCCACCGCCGCCGGCCAACTTGACACCAACTTTCCTAGGGACTAAACAGCTTACCCACCACCGCGCAGGTAGAACTTCAGGTTTGAAAACGGGAAGATATGGAGTTATCCTATTATTCTATGCGCGGGCTACACCAATCCTCATTAATATAGGTTATAATTATAAAATGAATACCGTATAAACACACACAAAAGGATAGGTATACTAATAAGTATTCTGATAGTAAAATTATAAAATGAAATGCATAATAAATTAACCGTTATGTTTCAATTACTTTCTGCATTTGGTCACTGCACGTTCTGAGAATAGAAATTCGGGTAAATTAAGCTTTTCTTTACAGAAAGAACTATAAATCGAAATATTATGTTAAAATATAATTGACCAAATAACTGCCAGTTTGAAACAACACTGTAAAAAGCACTGAAATTTATCTCTTTTATTACAAAAGACTTCAACGCGCGCGAAAAATTAATCACCTTACACCACATCGCCTTAGGTATAATATGTCTTTAACATTTAGATATCTAATAATTTGCTAATCCTATCTTCAATTTGGAAAAAAAGGTTACTTATATCAACAATAAAACATGTCTTGTTACAGCATATTGGTCTAATTAAATAATTAAAACCCGAATGCGGAAGTCAAACGCAACTTTCCGCGCATTTTTTATGAACTTGACATTTTATCGAGTGCAAAAAATGGAGCAGTTCAGACATAGCATTAACTAAACGGGTCCAGTTTGTAATAAATAGCTATTTTTATGTAGCGTTTCTTGTTTTATTTAGAGTCCATAGCTTGTTGCTGGGAATTTCTTCCTTGAGAACAATTTATTTTCGAAAGTTTTTGAGCATATTTATCAAGTTTGAACTAATTTCTTGCCTTAATCAACGCTCAACGTTTCGAGACTTTGCAGGTATCTTCTTCAGGATAGACAAAGAAAAGAAGTGTTAAACCGAGGGCAAATATTCATGGAAATTTCCACCTTTAAATAACTTTAATAGTCAAAATATAACCTACACTTTTGTTTGAAATCAAAAGTTGTCTTCCCATTTTATTGGTAGGCCATCGATCTCATAAAAAGTCATAAATATTAATAGGTAGAGACAATAGCGAGAACTTTTGATTTGATATTTAGATAGTGGAACTCCCACGCTACGAATTTAAAGTCAAATCACATCATCGAATCATTATACACACTGAGACAGTGCTTAGACGTATTATTGTCGAAAATTCGGTTGACATTTTAGTATTTTTCTTGAAATTAACGATAAGTTAAATAGATAAATAACTTTACCTACTTGTACGTACAACATGTTACTAATATTATAAACCCTAAAGTTTGTATGTGGCGTATGTCTGTAAGTTTATTACTCAATCACGCAAAACCTACTGGACCGATTGCGATGAAACTTGGATTATAGGTAGCTAGAAACCTGGAATAACACATTTTTATCCGCTTAATAACGCGGGAACGGGACTTACGCGGGTGAAACCGTGGGGCGTGGATTGGTATAACAGTTGAACAAATGGGCGGCGCAAAAGAGTTTTCTTTTATTTCGTCTGTCGAGTGTACATAGGATCGAAAAAATAGTGAGTTTAGTGACGACAGTAGAGGACCGACTTTGACACAAACGCCGAAAGGAAATACCTATTTCTCTGCGACAAACGTACAATCGAATTTTGTTTCTTCAATATCTTTATACTGCGACGCTTTATTAATTCGACGTATTGTTACTGCGATGTTACATTACATCGAAAAACTATACTGCGAACGATTTTACTGCGAAAATACCATACTCCGAAGGGCTAGGGTGGAAGTCGTCCACCTCAAACCTAGACTCAGGGACCAATTATACCCTTTTGAATTTGATAATAGTCAACTGGGCCTGAGTGGGTCTAGCATGTCAACAATGTCAACACATCACCTATCCGTTTAAACCGCAGCCGGTGACAATTATTGGCAAAATATCGAGCTAAATATACCTATCAACAACATCACTTCAACCGTCTGGAAACCTAACAGATACATATAACCACCTCAACTTATAACACTCCTCGTTTTCCACCGGGGTAAAGCATGGTTAATATCCCGTTCTAAAATAACATTTGAATAGTAAAAAGACAGGGTTATTATACATCCCTCTTAAGAATAAGACATTCAAAAAACCAATCCAGATTAAAAATAAACTCCCATTTCACAAACATCCATTAATATCAAGTGTCAAAAAAATAAGATTTTACTGCCTTCATATTTCTTTCGAAATATCAACATTTACATTACAATTCATACCTACGAGAATATCAATAAATGATGTCTTCTATGTAAGATGTACTCTGCTATTATTGTTTTATGAAGTTTATTTGCATAAGTAATATGGTTTATCGACTCATCATGAACTATGACGAATTGGTGATTAAACAAAAACTTAATTTTGAGGTTAACAACCGTCGCTTGTGTGTATGTGGATATGTGCAAATCACAAATATTAGTTTAACAGTAAGTTCCTGCAAAAATTTGAATTTCATCATAATTAATATTGTAGATGGGAATTAACAGATATTTTCTAATGATTAAGCACTAATAGGAACTTTGGGGCAGAAATATTACGTAAGCAAATAGTATGCAATTATTACCCAACCCACCTCCCCCTCGACATAAATAAGCAAATTACTTACTCCTGTGCTTACATAAACATTAGTGCAAGTATTTTTTATGTGTTGTGGAATTTTTTTAGTTAGTTTTTGCTGTATTCATACTTGCAGAATGTTTTAAAACTATGTATTGATTAGTTTTGATTCGACAATAGAGTTCAAAGCAAAATCGATTAAGTTTTATAAAGAATCAGATATAGAAAAAATAAATAAGTATGTATACTGGTGATTTAAAAATCATATAAATAGACCACAATTCATCAAAAATAAGCAAGCCAAAGTGTTAAGTAACTGCTTACGTAATCCTTAAGTGCAAGTGTCAAAACTACATAAGGGTTTAATATGTTTAATAGCTAAATGTTCAAAATACATTTAAAACAGGTGTATAACATTAAAAATAAAACTTTAAATTGAATTTGTTTTACTTTGTCGTGTGTCTCATTTAAATTCTTAATATATTCGTGTTTGAAAATTTAAATGTATTTTTAAAGATTAAATAAAAGATTGGGGTCAATAACTGTTTTTTTAAATAAATAATCAACGCCGTTTTATTCCTGTTTGACATTTATATTGTTTAAAAAAGTAAATTCTCGATTTGCGGCGAAAATTACACATTTATTTTTACATTTTTAACGTTATGGGAACCTTACGGGGCTTTGCGATGGATAATTGATACGATTTCGATATAAGTTTGTACCAAATTATCTTGTAAATGATGTTTTGACCACAGCAATTTCATTCAAAATTTCCGCTTTTAAAATTGGAAAAGGATTATGAGGATTGTGATGACACAAATAACAATAAATGGAGATGTTCAATTGATTAAAAAAACATTTATAAAATGAACAGAAACCAAAGAGCCCGTGCTGTTGTAGAGAATTCGCAAAATGGTGGCGTCTTTGCGTCTCTCCCTACTTACATTTCTTTAAGAAACGGCTGCTGCAGAGCAAATGAGCGAAATAAGTCTGTACCTACTTAGGCCGAACTAGGTACATACTTTATGTCCACTTTTCCTTTATTATAGTTGGTAAGTACTCAAACTTCAAATTATACTTTAAATACTTAAAATATAAATTATCTTACTAATATTATAAACGCGAAAGTTTGTATGTAAGTATGTATGTATGTGAGGTTGTTACTCTTTCACACAAAAACTACTGAACCGATTGCGATGAAACTTGGAATATAGGTAGCTGGGGACCTGGATTAACACATAGGCTACTTTTTATCCCGATATTCCCGCGAGAACGAGACTTACGCTGGTGAAACCGCGGGGCGCAGCTAGTTAAACTATAAATTCATAGTTTTTTGGTATACTACTTAGGTAAAGATAGACGTATGAATTTGACATTATGATATTAGGTATATATTTATGTTGCTTTTAATAACAAATACTAAAATCAGAAAATACGTGATTTGAAACGTGATTTTATTTTGCGATAATAGTACATAATCCTTGGTGCACGAGTCGAAAACACACTTAGCCCGGTTTTTGAACTTTACAAAAGTTTCTTGTAACTAAACTTCCGGTTCCTTAAACAACCCAAAATAAAATAAAATAAATAAAAATAGCTTTTATTCTCTTACACAACATTTGTTTGTACTTATCTATCTTACTATCTATATATCTTATCTAGTTAATATTATGTATGTTTATATATTTAAATGTACCTATCTATTTGGTTAGGTTTATATAGTGTATTTGTAGTTCTATTTGTAGGTATTTAAGTTTTAGTGTGTGTAGAGACCGCTTCTGCGGTATAAGCCTCCTCCATCTGTTTCCATTTCTGTCGGTCACTAGCAACTCTACTCCATAACTGTCCCAACCCAAAACCGTTCTATAAATAAATAGACAACAATTAACATTTCCTGAACATTTTTTCACGCGTTAAAAGGATCAATTCGAGCAATGATCGACTACCGACAAGTTGGAGGTGAATCGGTTGACAAGTCACGCACGGTCGCACCACGTCGCGAAGCCTTGTTTAACAGAAAGGACGATAATCGACAACATTCGTCTTAATGAAGTGTCCAGATTTGTTCTACATGTTGAGACAATACAAGAGCGTTTTCTTTATACGATGTAAGCATCCGATATGAATCGGCATACAAGCGCGCGAAACCGCGGGAACAGGTGTGTTACTTGCTTGTTTTAGACAAAAAAAACATAGTTGAGGCATACTTGAGACGATTTAATTGTAGCATACGGCCCCAGGATTAATAAAACAATTAGTATTATTGCTCAAGGCATATTTAAACTTAATATTCTCGCAAGGAAATATATTTTTTAAAAAATCCCATGTCAGGATTCGAACCTATGCCCCCTCGCAAACCAGGCAATTGCTCTAACCACTGAGCTACTCGTACACGAGCTGAGCTATCAGTGGAATACAATGGGAAAATTTTGAAAATATATCTTCTTGCGAAAATATTTCTAAGTAATTAATAATTAGTAATCAAATCATTGTTAATTAACAGAAGTATTTAAAACAAAAAATCAATCAATCAATTACAAAATGTCAATTTAACATACCTAGTTGGTATTTAGCTTTACGATCATTGTATCAATAATATTGCAATTTAGATTAGGTTACATAACTTATTTGATTTTTATTTTCTTGTTGATTTCAATGTTTAAATTGTTTCTATTATTAGTTATTTATTGTATTGATAATGTCAATATAATTAGCCATGGTAGCATACGAACACGAGTAAGGTTTTATCGGTCAAGATTTTTTTTTTCAGTTTCTTTTTCTCGAAAACGAGTCGATAAAATGGCATATTCCACTAATCCCCTTACTCAATCCCCTGCCCAGGGGATTAGTAGAATTTTTATCCACAAATCCCCTGGCGGCGATACAACGGGATTAGCAGGGGATTTGTGGACAAATAGTCTACAAATCCCCTTAACCGAAATTTACATTTCCTTTTTTTTAATCAAATAAAAACAGTGTGTTACGTAGTTTCAGTCTTCGTGTTTTATTTACATAATATACGAGTGGTGAACAAAATCACAGAATAATCACTTTCATCAATGTAGATTGAGTTTCTTAAATCTAAACACTCTTATATGTAAGTACTTTAATCTATACTTATAATAAAATCGGTGTCTGTTTTTGAAAGATATTTTGAAAAAACTATTTTTAGAGGTAAGTACTAACGTAACAGACCCCATTTTCGTGTTAACTTTTTGTCTGTTTGTCCGTTTATCTGTTTGCCTGTGCCTTTGTGCGCGCTAATCTCGGAAACGGCTGGACCGATTTCAATGAAATTTGGCATGCAGATAGCATAAGACTTCTATTAACATATAGGCTACTTTATCCGGATATCAAGTCCGGATATCCGGATAAAGAGTAAAAAATCCGTAATTTCGTTGTTTTTGAATCATCGGCATCCATCGTCATCCATTGTCATTGATCGTCATTTATTGTCATCATCACTTACTGACATACAAATTTTGCCTTACTTCACCTACCTACTACAGTGCAAATATCCACATTTAAATGGACGACCAGGGAAGTACTGATGATGCCAGGCGTTACCGCGCCTCGCATCTGGCATTTAGTAAGCAGTAAATAATTATTTATTTACTTTAAAGTAAAAACTTTTTCCCAACTTTCTTCCGACTTTCTCTACGAAGCTTGTTTCACAATGACTGTAATCTGGTCCTAGTTCAACTATTGTAAAAAGTGTCCATTACAGTCTACCTATTACCATAAAATATCATTTACATATAGCTATCATAGGAAAATAATAAATAATTCAAGTTGAAATAAAAGTGCCGCAAGTATAACTTACAAGTTTGACCAAACTACATTCCATTGTGACCCTTATGATCATGACGCTAGAGCTCAACTAAACACGAATTTTACGTATTTTATCGAGCGGTGTTCTGACTTGTAAAAAAGTGTTTCTACAATGATATTTGAAATTTTGATACGATACATACCAAAAGACTAACCCAAATAAACTAATTAACACTAATTTCCCACTAAAATCACCCACTTATCATTATTTGGAACAATTAATAATTATCACGTTCACACAAACTGCAAAAAAAATATGGCGGGACTGAATAATCTGAAAACAAAAATTTGCAAATCCTATTTTTTTTTTCAACTGGCGGTAATATTACTGTCAATGACAAATGACGTAAAATATATCAGAGCAGCCCATGAACAAAAGTTGTTCTAACAAAAATCCACTCTATTTCTATACATTAGAGTTTCAAGTGGTCTGGGTAGGATGTCCCCCCGGTGGTACATCGACACTCAGAGCATTTTTCAGTTTTTATTAGCGTGTCCCCCCGGCGGAACATCATCGCCGCCGGACGAGTTAAATAAAAAACCAATTTGAGTTAAGAAACTACTTTTCACAAAAAAATAAAATTACAAAAAATAAATAAAAATATAGAAATAATATTTTACGTTGCTTACATTAAAAAACCTTTTATTATAACTAATTATATATTGATTCCAATGAAACTTGAAATAGATATAGGTAGCTGGAGACCAGAAATAACACATTGGCTTTTTATCCGCATATTCTCGCGGGAACGGGATCGTTTCGATACAAACATCGGTAAAAAGAATATCAAAATAATTGATTTATAATCGGACCGTTAGCCCTAATCATAGGCTCGGGAGATACTTAATCCATTTTTGTAACATTTTAATTATTTTATTTTAAATTTGTAAATATTATGTTTTATTTATAGATATAGATTTTAAATATAGGTTAAGGGGATTTGTGAACTTTTTGTCCACAAATCCCCTGGCGGCAACAAGGCGGGATGCTCAGGGGATTTGTGGATAAAAAGTCTACTAATCCCCTGGGCAGGGGATTGAGTAAGGGGATTAGTGGAATATGCCGATAAAATTTTCTCGGTCGATTAACTGTTTTCAAAACGAAACTTTGAAGCGAAACCATCCAAAAGTTCTACAAAATGTTAAGTCGTTTTCGGATAAAAAACAACATATCAAGTATTCTTGAAGAATGGGTGCCCAGTGTTTTAAAAAAAAAGATAGAAAAGATACAGGGTTGAGGCAATAAAATATTTAAACAGGCGTAAATTCAGCGCCTTTAGTGTTACATATCTTTTTCACTAATCTTGCAAGGTAAAATGATTTATATTCATTGTACCTTCAAAGTAAAATTCGTTCAAACACATTAAGTACTTACAGACAAAACTACGAAAGGACGGTATTCTTTAAATTGTTGTTTAAATTAGATGACGGAAGTGTACAGATGGTAATGTCATGGACATCGAAGCCCAACTGACATTTCTACGTCAAGTGGGAGGCATTCTTTGGTATAGGTAGGTGCCTAAACGGTAAGCAGGTATTAGACCATAGATATTCTGTACTTATGTACCTAGAAAAGTTATGCCTTGTCAAATATAGGATTATTCCTGTAAAAAGTTAATTTAAACTATGTGTTTCCGCTATTAGCCCTACTATTGGGCCTTTGTGCGTGATTTTAAGCCGTGGGTTTCCACACGATGTTTTCCTTCACCGTAAAAGCGATGTTAATAGCGCAAATAATTATTTCTTAAAGAAAAAGACATTGGTGCGCGGCCGGTTCCTGTATTTAATGATTCCTGTATTAATCCGGACTTATCTTATTAGTTTTTTTGTTATATCGGGACTTCCGAGAGGACAAATTATTATAAAAACGACATGAGACAAATGGAGAAGTATTAAACTTTTGTATTTTGGGGACTTTTATCGTAATTTTGTCTAAGGTTTTGGCGATTTTGCATAATAAAACACAGTATTTACCGGGTTTTACTCGCGTCTTATTCAATAACGTCATTATTTTTAGCAACCGAGCTACTTTTATCGTGTTAAGGTGGAATTTTCAATATCTCAAATCATTCCCATGTTTTTTTTTTGTATAAGCCGGAATCAAATACTACAAAGTAGATGACTGTGCAATAAAATAAACAACAAAAGATAAATCAACGTTTATAATAAAAGCGATCGAAACGTAAGATAAGATACCTATGTGGTGATTACGTAAAACATTGTTGCAATGCAACTGCACTTCGGTTTGTAATACAAGATGCATTGGTTTGTGATCGGTTTACTAATCAGGGTATATATTCTTTAACTAAAATGTATGCCTTAGCTCTGTACGTTTTTTTTTTCTAAAACGGCATTTTTAGTAAAAGTGTTAGAGGACCACCATGACGGTGCAACGACATTGTAGCGGTCGCGGGGAGTCGTTGAATGGAGGTAACTCCCTATAGCTATTTGTGGCGTCGTATGGAAGGCCTATGTTCAGCAGTGGACGGATAAGGGCTGAGACAGCAGTGATGGTGGATTTGTAAGAAAGAAATCACTAGCACTTCAAAAGCTTTAGTAAATCCTTGCCGAATCTCAAAAATTGTGTACCTAATTCCGATTTTTTTTAAATTAAATTACTAATAATTGCTTCGTTTTACAAATATTTTATTTGTATAATACGTACCTACATATTCTATAATTATAATCAACCAAATATGCGTGAGCACTGTTATTTTTTTATTGAAAACGTTCCCACTGCACCGGACACTAGTCGTAAAGAAATGTCCAAAAATACTTACGTCTATTACAAGTTTAGATAAAAACTTGAATTCATTTGAGTTCGAATCTGAATAAGCGATGGCTAACCTTTAATTCAAACAAATTAAAATGTCTAACATGACTGGTAGAAGTTGATTACATTTTTATAATAGAAATACCACTGGTTGTTTATTGTTGTAATCTGTTGTAATAAACTATTCGTTTCCTTTAAGTATCTACAACAAATCATCTATTTAAAGTTCATGACATTTTAATAAACTTTACATCTCAAAAAAACTTTCAATGAGAATGTTTTTAAGTAATGGATTTATAGGTCAGTTTTGACTCTACCTACATCACTTCTAGAACTACATCGTCGCAACATCACCTTAACATTGTTAGATTTTATCTCTAAAAGCTAAAGCTTTTGCAGTGTTAGTAATTTATTGCTGAATAGTTTTCCAGAAATATCTAAGTAGGTAGCATAGCAGAGATGAGGCGGAGGCGTGGTGAGACAGTTTAGTTAAGTTACGTAACCTTGATGAAAATTGAAAAAGTGATCTAAGATGTAGGCTATGTGCAAGATAAGTACCTATGTGTTGATATATGGTTCAGTCAGTCAATCGATCAGGCAGGACTGACTTGCTACATAAAGGTACCTAGATATGTAGTTTATATATTTATAAGTACAATTAAAATTATTTAAGCTTTTACCTACCTACAAGACATTCGATTTGTTGTACTCATTCGATTTAAAAAAATAATGAGCTACAATCAATATAGCGCGAACGAATAAGCACGGATCATTGAACACGATTCTTTTACAAGCTTTTGTATAAATTCAATACAAAATTACATTTACCGTTCCGATTTATGTTTTCCGAAGAAATAAGGGTGAAATTTGATAACTGTTGTTGTTTATAACTTTGTATAATGGATAAGCTTCTCGGATATAAGTCGAACGTTATCAAGTGTAATGTATTGGCATACAAGTGCCGCGAATGGAGCCCGATATTTTATTGACTACTGAACTTGGCCTTCGGTAAAGGTCTTGGTAAAAAGATTTTCGTGTAGCCAGCCGTGTTGGTTTTATCGTGATTATTTGTGAGGTTAGATTATTAATATCAATTTTGTTTCTTTTAAATATTGCTTTTTGTAAGTTCAAATTTCCTCGTATGACTTTAGACTTATTAGACAAGTGTCGTTGGATTCAAGCCGACTCGAACGTCAACTTACGATGCCTAAAAAGCGCACAGGGAAGGGAAAGGCAAAAATTTTAGCTGTGCATTCTGCGCAAGTTTTTTTTTCTTTTTTACCTTTTGAGGTAGTTACGAAACCTTAAAAAAGTAATAGAGATAGGTACGATGACACCTCCAATTTAAAATTAGGTTAATTAATTTGTCAATAAACTCTTAGATAAGTTCACGTCGACATTAAAAACTGTTGACTTTAAAGAGTTTATCCATTTAATATTTTCTCAAATTGAAATATAATTCCGTCGTAAACTTGATTTAACTCACAAATATTGAGACTTCTAATAAATAATTCACGATACATAAACAAAATTAACGGTTTATTGACCCCTGACAAGTTTTCACAGATGTACATAATACCTAAATATAGAAAAGGCACAGATAAACCTACAGCCGTCTAAAATGTTGGAACTGAAAACGCTACTTTAAAATTTAATGGAGAACATTGAATTTGGTGTCCAAAAATAAAAAAATAAACAGCAGCAACATGTAATCGTAAGTATGTAACATTTAAGTAATACTAATTACATTCGTTTAAAATTGACACTGACCTTCCGAATCAAGACAACAAAACATAAAAAAACTTGAATCTGCTGGATACACAAATCGTGCAAATCTAAAATGAGAGAAAAAAGTCTAACTTGAATTTACAAATAAGACATCCATCTATTTTAATAAACTCGCGTTTTGCTATCTCTTACATTTGTCGCCGTTCAAGGAACAATCGAGTAATTGATTACAAACGATAAATAACTGTCGGTTGACAAAAAACTATCGACACAAGAACACTGGCAATCGTTTAGTACAATGTCTCGTCGATGTACTAAAAACGTTCATCATTTTAATTTAAGAATGCGAACTTTTTTATAAACCTTCACCAAAGAGTTTTGGCAGGAATATGTTAACAACATAATGCCATGAATCTTTTTTTGTAAACTAATTTGAACTGTATATAAGTGTTGTGGATTATTCATTTTAGTTTCGTGAAAGTGTAGAGTGAAAGAGAAAATGAAAAGCACTATAATAAATAATAAATACTTAAATAAATAAAAATAGTTTATTTCTCTCTCCACAAATTGTTACACTAATTTCTGACACTAAATAGGTTGGTTAAATGCTTACAAACTATTTGTGGAGACCATGTGGAGACTGATATCTGAACTAAGATCCCCTATGCTACAGGTACCAGGCTCCACCATCGGACTAATGTCTTAAATACGAGAATAAGAAATGAGTAAAGAGAAAAAACTATACCTACTTGCATGGACTTTTCAAATATTTTCAGTTCAGTTTTTTTATTTATGGCCTTCTACTGTCATTATAGGTCAATTTGGGGCAATAAGACGTGTTTATCTGCTAGTTTGCTTAGAATGTACTTGGACAGGCTTATGGTAGAGCAATCACATAACACAAACGTATAATTATACCTAGTAACCAACACTGATATAATTGGAAACACTGATCCGGACATAACTTTGTGCAAAATACTGGACACTGACTATTTGCGCAAGCCTTTAAAAAAAACAAGTCGTTTTCATACGTTCATGCTAATATTGCAGGTAGTTGAAATATTCAGTAAAAGTTTTAAGTAGAGAGTTAAGGCTGATTTGCATTTTAAAAGCCGTGAAAATGGTTTTTATTTTTGCTCATTACTATTCTGTATAGCTTAATTTATACCGAAGAAGAACTTTTCATGTAAATATCAAGGCGAACTTGTAAATTATATTTGATTGATGAAAATAAAATATTATTGTTGTGATTATTTTTTATTGTTTTAAACATGGTGATTTGCATACAATTAAAACTAAAACGATCTGAAATAAAAAAAAATTAAGTATTTATTTTCCTTTATCTATTATTAGGACAAGTTTTTTTTAGGTGGAAATGTGATTATTGGATTAGTTTTAATAAATATTGATAGTGAGTATTCTTGTTTCATTGTAACTATTGAGCTCTAGCTCAATGATTGTTACTTTGTTTGTAACATTATTACCATACCTATTAAAATAGAGGTTTTTACATGCTTTTTAAAATTATATTTTTATTTGCAAAGAAAGCAAAAATCTTATTAATAATTTATTAATTTTTTACACTATAACAGCCATATTTTGACATGAATAACCAAAATAAAATCCCTTTTCGCGTCCATCAACATTAATAAGGTCAGTGCGCAAGACCAACCTCAATGTAAGGAAATTGGTTAAAAAACAAGTAAAATGGTCGTAGCACCATCGTTAATGGTCGATAGCGGGCTAATTTATGTCTTGTTAACCTTTCTGCTTGCAAGGAATAACCGATACACCTAATAGTATGTACCTATGTTGATTAAATTCATTATTTATTATAGTACAGATAACTTTATTAAGAAAAGCTTTATTTTTTTCAAAAAAAGACGAAGCTAAAATATTTAACCCCATAGAGCCCATTTTTTTAAGTTTATGATTACGAAAGCTAGAGTTTCTTTAATGAAACAAACTCATGGTTATAATCGACATATCAGATAATTACTTTGAACTTTTTTCTTTCTTTAATATTGCGGAAAAGGTCAATCAACATAGTTACTAGACAAAATGTAGCAAGTTTACCTACTTAGCATAATATCCTACGAGAATATATAAGTATACAGTACATACTTATAGGTAGTATAATGTAAAGTGGACAAAACCTAAACTTAATCAAGTTCTTACCTATCTAGATCCAGTCAGACATGTCGTCCGAAGACTATGTAGGTAAGTATTGATTTTTTGATCGTTTTAAAACTATGTATGTTAATGAGCGAACTTTATCAAGACTTATTGGAATTGGAACCTTTTGCATTTTCGATTTACTTGCGTGTTGGCAGCTGTGTCGAAAACGATAAAGCAAAATTGTAAAGAAATGTTTATTTTTATTTTTCATTTAATTAAAAACAAAGAGGTAAGGTGAAATTTTGAATTAAGTAGTCCAATTTTTGGACGACTTCATTCAAATTACTGAACTTTTCTTGACACCACACGGCGGGCGTGTCGTTGTTGTTGGCTTTCCCGATTATTATTTTTTTGTATTCGACATTTTATTTGTTTGTCTTTCTGGGTTACTATAATATACAGGGTTACGGGAAAAGTCGACCTAGATCCTTTGAGGGATTGTAGTTTCGACAATTTCTGACTAGTTTCACTATGAAACCCCCTTTAAAGTTTTTACCCTTTAGACTTTAAAGTTTTTTTTAAATCCCGACCTTTTTACTATTGACCTAAGTTTTTTTGGGTTCCTATCATCTGATTTACTCATGTTTACTATTTTTCTGTAGGGACAATTTGTTTTATTAATATCTACAATAAAATTCCAGATACATGAACCGACTGAGTTATATAGTAGACGGTTGATTGTCATAAATTTGGATAAATCCGTATTAAGTTTATCTTTTTCTCTAACATACTGATAAAAAAAACTATGAAAGGTGTTCGGCAGATGTATTTAAAAATATCAACGTTTCATTAGCTATCCAACGAGGTATAACAAGCTAGGATTTAATCAATGTTCTTGAAAGAAAACACTGATGAAAGGCTTTCAGGTAGACTAAAGTTGAAACTATTTACTTGGGTCAAATGGAACATGAACTGTTGAGTAAACATGGATAATATGTCACCCTACAGTTCATGGAAAGATAATCACAAAAACACACATATATCCATATATATGTAGGGTGACATATTATCCATGTTTACTCAACAGTTCATGTAAAGATAATCACAAAAACACAGCGCACGTCGTCGACGTCAAGCGGGATTCGATCCAACGACGCATCTCACCCCAATCTGGGGGTAGCGACATACCAATTAGTCCACCGACGCTGGTGACTCATACGCCGCATTATTGCTTTACAATCTTTACCATCTACTACAACTTAAGCACTCAAAAATAGAAATATAATTTAATTCATTCTACTTTCAAAAACAAACAAATCAGGACTGACTGAAAACGAAACCGCATTTTATAAACAACCGGTGAACACACCTGGCAATACTGGCTAATTAAAATTTTTGATTTTGTATCATTTACATATTTGACCAAGTTTTATTCATTTTAACTGTTATACAGGATTTTTATGTCGATGTCCATTCAGGTGTGTCTCACGGGGCCTTACAGCTAATGAGCTTTGATGCAGATTTGAGATATCTAAAAATCTAAATATGCAATTTTGATTTTCTTCGAATCTTTTTTAAATTTGCATTTTGCAACTGTGGTTATTTCTGATATGTTTGTGGTAGTAATCATGTATTTAAGGTCAAATTAAGGAAGTTAAACTAAGTAGGTATATGTTATCGAAATTATGTTTTTCTTATATCATCTTTTTAGTGTTTATTTACGAATTTTATTTTTTTTACTAAGTCGATTATTTGATTAACATTTTAAATATTCAAATCAAATATATGGATTAGAAGTAGTAATAAGAGAAATACTAGAAAAAGGAAGACGGCTGTGGAAAAGGTTCCAACGGCACAAAACCCTCTTAAAATCACTCACTTTGTTTTTAAAGTTCCCTAACCAAAGGGTTTTTTTTTGTTTTTACCTTTTGACTAACGCTAAAATCTATAAGCGTTCTTCGACTTTGCTCAGACTGAGTTTAGCAAAAATTAAGCATAAACTTGGAATTGGAATTTTTAATCGAAATCAATTTAGTAACATACGAATAAAATAAAAAGAACTTCATAGTCATAACATAACAGAGAAGCTAACTTTAGGTCATTATTTTTTATTGTTTTAAGTAGGTACATTCTAAATTTAAAAAACTTCGACTTCACTAAGCAAAAACTTTGGATATTTGCGAAGATCGTTTCATAAGTACCAAAAATTGTTTTAAGTTAGTTTTTGCTTAGCTAAGTCAAAGTACGGACTATGAATTTCAGCCTAAGACCCCACTGTTCATCAATTCGTGTGTCACCAGGCTGTATCTTTTACTTACTCGAGTCAATCGCTATCTATACATACAAAAATTTAAGTCCTGACTGACTGACTTAGACTGATGCAGGGCCCAAACCGCGTCTATGAGCCATTAAATTTGGACTGTTCTTTGTGGTGTGTACTAAGAAACCGGGTCTCGGGAAATCCAGCGGGTTTGGGGTAAAACCGCGGGACACACCTAGTGTTTAGAAAAAAAAATCGATCATAGATTTTTCTTAAATTATAACAAATCCAAAATAATAGCTTAAAACGACCCGGGCGGTATTTCACTTCTAATTTGAATAAACAATCTTTGGTATAAAGGTCAACAGTCAACAGCCATTAAATTAAAACAAAAATACTAAGAAACATTATAAAAAGACAGATATTTAAGGTTCATACATATCATACTTACCTACTGCGATGATTTATGTTTTTTTTAATTGTTGACTACGATTTGACATTTCTTACTGAAGAAAGAATGTCAAATACAATTAATCAAAACGTCAGATTATAGTCTGCAAAATTTTCATTTTTGTGTAACCTAGTTCAAATGCGTGCAAATTGTTTAATTTCGGGGGCATATTAATTAATTTAGTTACGTGAAGGTGTACAAGTGCAATGAAAGTGAAAATCGGTGTAAAACATGGACTTTAGCGTTGTCTCCAAAGCTCCGTGGACAATCTTTGTAAATGGCCGCTGTGTTTACAAATGATTCCTTAGACTTGAACTCTAAAAACGTACTATCTGTATAATAATAATACTGTAGGGTGATGTAGGCATTAATAAAATGTCGTTAGGGAGGATACAATTGACATTACATTTTAGTGTCAATCCTAACTTGATCGAACTAAAAATAAATCTCATATTGGATATTTTTGGATGCTTTATCTGCGTTGCTTTCAATCCAACATCACGAAAACAGAAAAAAATCTACATACTAAAAGTGACAATTTTTAACCGACTTCAAAAAGGAGGAGGTTCTCAATTCGTCGCCCCTAAAGAGCTAGGTTCAAATTGACGGAGCACCTGAAACCACCTTCTCATCAAAAAATTTCTCAATTATTAAAATGACTTAAATTTCCATCTTTGGGTGCTTTACATTTTAAACCCTTTTCGTCGACTGATCAACATTCCACCACGATTGTAAATTTTCACGTGATTGACGTTTCTCGTTGAATTACAAGCTTTAATCTTCAATTAGTTCGTAATGTTTGTATACTGAATGCATACTGAATGTTCGAATTAGGAATGTCCAAACGGTAATGTCAATCACATAGAAAGGCGAGCAAATAAAATCGTATTCAATTACTATTCAGTCGCGTAACCTCACCTAACACATTGCAAAAAAAAGATGTCAATATTTTGGAAATAATTGCGTTGCACAAGGGGCCGCTTTATATTTCAACCCCGTATTCGTCGATTGATCGACATTCGATCACAAGTCAGTATCAATTGGCATGTGCTTGACGCTTTTTATTGAAGTTCGAAATTCAACTTTCAATTATAAGGTCAATACCTACTGATCAAATTACGAATGTCCAAACGATCAAGTCAATCGCATAGAAAGCCGAGCTAAAATAATTTCATTCAAGCCTTCAATTTATCGCACCTAGTAGTAGTAGGGATTGAAAATCATCATTTATTAAAAAAAATAACAAATAGATATGATAAATTTTAATTCATGTTAACTTATCTTATGTTAACATCAAATCGTGTGGATGAGAGGTATCTCCTAGCGACCAAGATTATTGTAACAAAGTCGATACGTAGGTAAGAAAATAAATAAAAACACGCGATAAAGACCCGGTAAAATGTAACTAAAGAGGTATGATTGCAGCAGGTAGGTAATACGACACCGCGTGAAGCGTGAAATGCTAAATGTCAATCTGTTTTCATACGAGGTAAATGAGGCATATTTATTAACTTTCAGTTCTTAAATATTTATAATAAGATTTCACGTGCAGCCAATAAAACGTTGCCAAATATGTAATGTATTAAATTATGAATTAAATTAAACAGGTAACATGCCTTTCCACTTTTTAATATTAAAAAAACTTAATATTTTATAAGCTATCTGTCTACAATGGATCATTTTTTTCCATTTTCCACTTTGAAGTACAGACCTACCAATTATATTTAAAAATAAAATCTTCCTAGTTCGTCCATACGTTACGTACGTACCTAAAGACAAAATAGGACATTAAATTATTTATAATGCTTATTAACACGGCCTATCTTCAAATATGTTATTCAATTTCTGAATACAGAAATCAAATATCCGGAATTTCTAGTTGGCGGGAACATTGCCCAACAAAAAGTAACTTCGATGTGGACCCAATTCTTAATGTAAAGCAAAAAACAGCGTTCCGAACATAATCTTATTTTAAAGCAAATGTCAGCCACGACGACTTTGTTCCAATATTACTGGTTTCAGTTCGTCTACTTAGGTACCTACCTATATCCACATTTATTTTGTTCTTTTGTACTTTCAATTGTTTGTTATTGATGACTTTGTTTGCTTACTTCATTACACCATTTTTAGTAAAAAATAAGTTTCACTTACATACTACAACTTATTTAGTTGTGTAAATATGTGACAGTTTTGGCTTTAATACAATGGGTACATTTTAGATAGGTACCTAACTACTGTAAGTACCTAGGGCAAACCTAGGGGTTAAAACTCAGACGGATCAATGTAAGTAATGTTAAAATATAAAACCTTATAGTAACACCTAAAATTAGCAGATTGTAGAGTCATTAATATTTTGGGAGCGCTTTAAAATAGCAACTTTTGGTAACAAAATAGAACCTCTATTATTCCACAATGTTCAACATAGTTCATGCGCAAACCAAGGATATTTTCGTAAGAGTCTCTGA
Source organism: Idaea dimidiata (assembly GCA_949358125.1). Taxonomy (NCBI): domain Eukaryota; kingdom Metazoa; phylum Arthropoda; class Insecta; order Lepidoptera; family Geometridae; genus Idaea; species Idaea dimidiata. The sequence continues at coordinate 29,651,792 of OX442326.1, forward strand.
TTAGATTATTTGCTTATTTTTTTAAAGAGGTATTTTAGAATACAACGTCTAAAATAAAAGGAGACAAGGATACTTGAGCACCTCACAAGTTACCTACCTACTTATCAGATAATAAACTCCAATACCTAATTACGTTTTTTACTTGTCTTCTTCATTTTTATATTGAAGACAACACGTAAAACCGGTAAAAGAGCGATAAGTCGGAAAATTATAGCCTTCAAGACGTTTTCAATTTAAAAATCACATACTGTAATAAGCATGCCGTGGGCTTTTAACATTGAAGAAAATTGGGTATCATTATAATTAAACTAGGTACTTACTGAAAAAGAAATGATCAAATTGAATTACACGACATGACAGCTTAAACCAGCTGTAATTTGCATGTAGGCAACTCAGTAAGGATCAAAACAACATAAACGATGTACGGATATTATTCACGCTCGCGCTCATTAATAAAAAACTCACTCACCTTTGTCTCCGAGAAAAAAAAACACAGTTCCGAAATGCACGTGGATAAATACTGGCACAAAATAATCAAATCACCGAAACAGAATAAAAAACTATTCTAAATTCGAAGCGCGCGAAAGAACAGAAATGTGTCAGTGGCGCGTCGTCGTCGGACGGCCTAGGCCCCGTCAGTCCGTGGTGTGAATACCAATATTCGACCGATACAAAATCGATGTCTTTTTTAATTTTTAGTTTTTTTTGGGAGCGGTTGTCTCACCGGTGGCGAGGACCCGAATGGCGCGCTCGCTTCACCACCGATAGGTATACTTACCTACTGGCCAACGTGACAGGACATCGGCTTATTAACTTTGTCCACAAGTACCTACCTAACTGTTTATGTAATAAATAAATTAATAATATTTGAATTTTCTTTGATGATTCGAAACTTTAATGCGCGGGTGTTAATTAATTCTAAAATGAGTCATCTCATCAAATTTCCATTAGAAACAATCGTAAACATTGATGCTCTCGATATGGCAAGAGTAGTCGGAGGATCATATAAAAAAATAGCTAAGTTTATGTAATGGAGTTTTTGTCAAGAGTTTTTTTTTCATAAAAATGGCATAATTAATTAAGTTCCCGCGAACACCCTGTAGTTCTTTTGTTTTTAGTCCTAAAAACAAAAGAACTACATTTTAAATTCTTCTTCTTCTTTAAAAATGGCTTTTCCTTTCGGACATTTGCCAGTGTCAAGTATTATCAATATTTGCAAGTTATTTGCATTGAACAAAACAGTCAAGTCGTCAGAGTAAGTCAAGTCGAGGGAATCATTGTAAAAAGGGGGCCATTTTTTACAATGTTTGTTCACGGAGCTTTGGAGAAAACACTAAGCTAAAGTACATGTTTTGCACCGGTTTTCACTTTTATTTACACTTGTACACCTTCACGAAACTAAATTGATTAATATGCCCCCGAAATTAAACATTTTACACGCATTTGAACTAAGTTTCACAAAAATGAAAATTTAGTAACACATCTACATAACGCATTCCCGCCAAAACTCACATTTTAAATTACTATTCGTATTCTAGTTGATGAGCAACCGCTTGTCAAGTTTTTAAACAAATTCTAAATCAAACGTCGAATTATAACGGCGGAGCAACGTCTAATAAGACGATTGACGTAAAAATCATGAAAATCCGTCCATCCGTTGGCCTCTGGAGCGCTATAGGAACATACATAGACTGATAAACACATAACCCCTCTTTGCTTCGCGCAGTCGGGTGAAATAACTTGCTTTTCATAAGAAAGTCGAGTTGTACGCACCTCTATGTTCGTTTAACGGGTAAAAATCAAATATTTGTTTATGGTAAGACAATGGCCGACAGACGACCGCTTGCGAACTGGACAAGAAGTGTTTATATTACCTCGCTCTGACTTTTGCAGTTCGAAAAATGTCCTGTTTTAAGAAAAATAATATTTTTCTGTTTACACTGTAACAACATATACTAAAAACAGAAAAAATGGGACTCCTATATACAATACACGACTTCAAAAAAGGAGGAGGTTCTCAATTCGTCGCGTACCCATTTTTTTTTCTTCTTTTTATATCCTTACAGTCAAATACAGAAATGCCACTTAAAATTAAAGGGGTACTTAACCACTTCAAATGCTACTAATTTTGAAATTAGCATTTGATTTTTTGACTTTAAGAGCTTTTTAATTATTTAAGTAGAAACTCAAATATTGAGTAGAGTTTCTGTTTTGGCCGTTAACCTCTTAGTCATGTACAAAAAACGATCAACGTAGAAACAAGAGACGATTCTCTCAAAATCAGCTTTAACAAAACAGCATTTTGAAGTGGTCTTCTAATCATTTTAGAACGAATGAAAACCCAAAACTCCAACAATACTCAACTAAAAATCCAAAAGTTCACTCAATAAAAATACGCGGCAACACCACACTTATCGTAATGATATCGTACTGTAAAGCAGACCGTTAAAGAGCTCCAAATATGGTATAATGTTGGTAATATGGGTCTGTTCATGGTACGACAATACCGTACATAGAATACCATCTACCCATACCACGCGGCCGCAAATATGAATTGAATGCGACAAGAAAACACGAGCACCAATTCTTAGGATACCGGAATTCTTTTTTTAACTACTGGCTTCCTATAGTGCGAACTATTGACTTTGAATGTTGAGCTTAGCAAAATCTTACTTCTTATCTTATCTTATTTCTTACTAAATTAAAAATGCGAAAGTTTGAATGTATGCAAGTGAGGTTGTTACTCTTTCACGCAAAAACTACTGAACCGATTGGGATGAAAATTTTAATATAGGTAGCTGGGGACCTGGATTAACACATAGGCTATTTTTTATCCCGTTATACCCGCGGGAACGGGACTTCGGGTGAAACCGCGGGGCGCAGCTAGTCTAGGCATAAACTTTGAATTTCAATTTATAGTCGAAATTCATTTTAATAAAAAGAACTTCATAGTCATACATAATACATAACAGAGAAGCAAAGTTTAGGCCATTATTGTTGATTGGTTTACATTCTAAATTTGAAAAACTTCGAATTTACTAAGCAAAAACTTTGGATAGGTAGTTGCGAAGATCGCTTTATAAATACCAAAAAATATCTTAAGTCAAAGTTTTTGCTGAGCAAAGATAAAGTACGGACTAGATTTCAGCCTAAGTCACAGCGCTAAGCGGAAACGTCCGTGTTCCGATGCTTAGACTAGTGCAGCTACTTAGGAAGATTCACAACTGATAAGAAATCTTACTCTTACTAATGTTATAAACGCGAATGTTTGTATGTATGTATGTGAGGTTGTTACTCTTTCACGCAAAAACTACTGAACCGATTGGGATGAAAATTGGAATATAGGTAGCTGGGGACCTGGATTAACACATAGGCTTCTTTTTATCCCGATATTCCCGCGGGAACGGGACTTAGCGGGTGAAACCGCGGGGCGCAGCTAGTAAAATAATAAGAAGAGATCCGCGCCTTATAGTGGGACAAATTAATAAGATAACAAAAACACAATCAACCAGTAGGAAATGCTTGACATTCCATCGGTGGTGGTATAGTAAATTCGGGTGTGGGTACACAGCCGCTGAGGTATGAGTCGTAGAGGCAAGTAAATAACAGAAGCATCTTAATAAATCCGATGATAAAGATCTCACAGTCAATCTTAATACGATAAGCCCAAAGCAAAAGATTTAAGCGAGTTTAAATATTTTTTTATACAGTTAACTGCATCTGCAGTTCTGGAACCTCATCGTGCTGAACTGCTTCAATGTAGCGTTCTGTCCCTTTTTAAGTGTTATTTAGAAAGGAACAGCATGCTCGATGTAGCGGAACACTTTTTAGTTCTACGTGAGTATTCTGGTTCTAGTAATAACTTCTTTGGTATTTATTATAGAAAGAACAACATAGAGATCTAGCTTCCAATTACCTAGATTTCAAAATTAATTAGTTAAAAACTTACCTCCTTCATTCTCATGTCCCCAAATGTCAACACTGTTTTTGTTTGAACTACGATCTTTATTCGCTCCAAGTTTTGGAGATGCTCTTGGCTACCGCTGCATTATAGGCTACGTTTCCTTTTGCCCTTGAGTATTCCAGTCTAAAATCCAATCAAATTCTTTAGTTTACAATATTAGGTAGTTGTGAGAATTTGCAACTCACATCCGCTATTCCGATTTTTTTACCTTTACGCTTGTATGTAAGCAGTCTGCTACAAAAACACGTTACATCGTCCGTCGTCTTCGCTCCTCTAGAAGACTGTGCACTTGACAACTTTTGAAATATCAATTTCAATCTTTTTCTCAAAGGTTAAGGTAGTTTTTGCTTTGATATATCAAAACTGTCCTGTTGAACCCAGTAGGTTCCAGTCTGTCCTTATCTAACTTACCGACGAACACTAAAGTGAAAAAAACATACGCGACTAATTGAGAACCTCCTCCTTTTTTTGAAGTCGGTTAAAAAAGGACAGACTGAGGTCTCTCTAACATCAAGCGGGACTTGTCTAGTAATTAGTGTAAGTACTATTTCTATGGTCTGCTATATTCTCGTAAGTCAACAAAAAAATCTAATAAAGAAAAGTTTAAACACACCTTACCCTAGTAGCCTAATTTACGCGAAATATAAATATTTGCGCAGGTGTTTTTAAAATGAAGTTAGTGCATCTATGAATTTAAAATTAGCCACTGAAGACAAATTTATAGCGTGCTACTTCTTAGACCACACGTCACTTCTCACTTAATGAAGTACTGTTTGGCGGTTTCACGGAGTTTCACCCGCTAAGTCCCGATTCCGTAAAAATCTCGATAAACTCTTTGTTATACCTAATAAAACACATTATTTACCGGGTTTTTCTCGCGATTTATTTATTAACGGCATTGTTACCTCGTACCTAGGTTTTGCTAACTTTACAGTTAGCTTTTTCAAGGTTTGATGCTGACTGCAAAGTTAGCGAAACATAATAAAAACAATAAAAAGCGAGTAAAACCCGGTAAATATTGTGTTCCGGTATTTATTGATTGGCGAGTACCCTTAGTGCTTTTTCGTAAAAAAAACGCGAAAGTGATGGTTAAGTTAACGCGTATTTTGTATGGAAACTGGTAACTTCGATATCGTCCGCCAGGGGCGCTTTTTGAGTTTCCATACAAGTTAAATACGCGAATCAATTTTTACGAAAAAATTCACACTAAGGTTTCAGACGTTGGACGTTAAAATAGTATAAATTGTTAAAATAGTATAAGTTTGTGAGCGTAAATAAAAAAACTCAATATTAATAATGTTGCTTTTGCCTTGAACCACAAGTTTAATTATGCAAATAGGATATTATGCCTGTCGCCCGCGCCGTGAGGTTGAAAACACGCTAGATCAACACTTAGAATTTGTCCACCAAATCCTGATAAATATAACCATAGAATCGCCTTGTTTACGGTAACAAAAAATGACAATAATTTGAAAATTGACTTTTCCGAAAAAAAACCGGCCAGTTGTCTTTTTCGTGACTTAAAATGAATCATGTAAGTACTACACCCCTCTTGCTTCAAACTCAAGATAATTTACTGACGATTTTTGTAGCCATAATAAATCAAACAAGGCGTATTCATATTATGAAACAAGTAGTTTTAGATGCGTATCACTGCCTAAGGTATCTATGGGAAAAATAAAAAAGGTAATCACTTATATTACATATAATTAAAGATCTCATCAGTATATCATACAATCGTAAAGACAATTGCATACTCTTATTTACAACGCCCATTTCGAAAAAAAAAACATCACAAAAAATTATTAAAAAATAAAGATGACATTTCGAAAAAATAAAGTTGACATGTACATACATTTGATCACTAGATTACATACATTTTAATTGTTATATTTACATAAAATACTGTTAATTAAAAAAATTAGCCTTCTGGTATATGTATGGACAACTACTAACATTATAAATTAGCTGCGCCCTTCAGTTTTGCTCTCGTAATAGGGGTGATTGACGACAGGATTTTGTAAAAAAAAAACTTTTTTTTCCTTTTTCGCGATGTTCAAATAAAATTAACTAACAATTCAGGAGGTACCTACCTTTTTTCAGGTCAATCAAATGAAAAATTACATCTGTAAAGATATCGAAATGTAGTAGGGCATTCATAAAATTATAATAAAAAAACCAAACCAATGCGACAGGAAAAAAAAGTATAATTTCAGGCTTATAATATTAGAGCTTTTACCGGGTCTCCTCGCGACCAAAACTATTGTAATACAGTCGAAACGCCGTGGTACATACAAATAACAATAAAAGAAGATCGGTGAAAAATGAGTACATATTGTGTTTTAAAGTTTACTGTCTTAGAATGTTCAGAAAAGTATATTGTTAACAGACGGTGTAAGTACATTGTCGGTGAGGAAACATATCTACACTAGGTATATTAATATTATAAATCTGAAGGGTTTGTTTTAACATCTCAGGAACAACACTGGTCCGAATTGAAAAATTAATGTTGTGTTTGATAGTCCATTTACCGAGGAATAGGAGCAAAAGCACCCATGAAAAATGTTGCAAAAACGGGAAAAAATTGCGTCTTTACAGAGCTTCTATCGCATACGCAGAAGTATTACGCGTGCGCGGCGGCGGAAACGGAAACGAGACGTTTAGAGTTTAGACAAACAACTTTTATTCTACGACTTTTGGAAATTCGATTTTTAAGTTTTTTTAAGAAAATAAGGCAAAGTTTGATTATAGTAGACAAAACTAATAGGGCAACTTAATATCAATGATCTCTAACTCTAAGAAACAGCTGATTTTTTGAATAAACTTTAAATTTAAAATGTTCGAAAATAACTTTGAATTTCTAAAAGTTGTAAAACTAAAATTGTTCGCCTTGACGTCTAGAACAACTCCTTTTTTTAAATGGGTATCCTCCTTACACCTCGTATAGTATTTTTCAAAATACTGTCATCATGCCTATTTCCGATCCCGTGGGAATAATGAGATTAAAGGAAAATAAATTCATTCGTCTTTTCTAAAACCACAAATTGTGGGAGAGAAAAATCCTTAGTTACAAGGTTTTTGAGGTAACCAGTAATCAGGGCCCATGTTCTACAAAGATTACGCTCAGCTCTGTTCAATTATTAGTTTTCAAAAACAGTTCATAAATTGTTGGTTATTTTAGAATTCTGAGAAAATCGGTGGTGACAGATAGACAAATAATTTTATAAGAGTTTCCTTTTAACCTTTCGCGGTATAGGACCCCAAAAATTCATTTATCACTATCATTTTGTTTAAAATTTCATTAAAGAGAAAGTAAAAATAAACAACAATGGTATATTTTAAATAAAAAATGCAAAATATTTAAAGTAATATAAGGAGATATGAAGAAAAATAGATATTAATAAATTTATTTTTTGTTGTCATGCAAAATACTGAAACGCCGCGCCCGCGCCGTTAGAAATTTGAGGACAACTTAAAGAATTGAGCAGCTCCCAAACCAAGACTGATCAAGTGTGATTTCATATGAATATCATAAAATACAAGAAAAATAAGCTTCAATTTTTTTTCCTAAAAATTACCACAGGATCGGGTAAGACTTCTATTTTACTAGTTCTCAAAGTCTATACTATAGATGGCTCAACAAGAATCTAAGTTGTCAAGAGTGCTTCCACTGACATTGAAACAATGCCAAAAACAAAATATTAACGTTAACATTGAAACAATGTCAAGAGGAAACAATGACAATTTGACAATGTCAAGAGTAAATGTTTAACAATGATATTGTAAAAATGTAAAGAGTAAAAGCAAAATCCACATTGAAACAATGTCAAAGGGAAACATTTAACTATGACATTGTAACAATGTCCAAAGGAAATGTTTAACAATGAAATTGCAACAATGTTAAGAGCAAAATTTCAACATCGACATTGAATCAATGTCAAGAGGCAGGAATTAACTAATAATGACAAGAGTAAACACTTAAAAACGAGATTGCAAAAACATCATTTAGTTTTTGCCATGAAACCCAAAAATCTCAGATGTATAATCATGTTTTAGGGGTCATAGACAGCATTTGGTCACAAAATTGTTTATTTTCTTAGGTAAGAAAATAAATAATAAAAATCAAGACCCTCTAAAATGCAACTATGTTAACAAATCATGTAAATTTAAACAGGTTTTAGATCTTGTCAATCAAAGGCAAAATATTACTAAAGTACAGCATTTCACTTGCTGCACACCACGTCTTAAATCTTAGGTGAGTTTAGTGTGGTGAGCATTTTTAATTTTCAATATTGCTTATCTATAGCAATAATGCGCATCACAAAACCAATAAGACAATAATGAATTGGTTGCCTAAAAAGATCTCCCGTAGGCGATAAGGCCGCCCATTGTCACATTGGCCTTACGTTTTACATTCAGCTAAGACTGTAATATTTAAAACAGCGAAATACTGCGCTGCGACGTGCGACGACTCGATGTGCAGCGAGTAAAAAACTGCACTAACACATCCGTCAATTATTGCACAATAAACTTGCCATTTACAATCACTACAACAAACTTATTTCATACACATCAAACTGAATCCACTTCACAAATGCACATCACTAGCGGCGTCTACACACGACATATTTACAACACTATTTACATGAACTTAAGGTCGAGATTAGGACGCTCGTCTCTTTAATGTCACTTTGCCTCGCGCTAACTGAGATACGAATATTCGGATTCTCTCCAGGTTCGGTTTCTTTACCCATATCTGTAAGAAAAACAATTTTTTTTTACACTGACAAAATAAATGCTCATAAACTTAGGCTTAAAATAGCTTACAACAAAAAAAAAACCTTAAAACTGCTGAATATCTATACACGGCTTAAAATTTCATGGGTAACTTAAATAACTGAGTAGCTTCTAAATTTAAAATTAGTGTCAGTACTTTTGAGTGTGGGAGCTGCTTTGAGTGGCGTTCTGTATTTGACTGTTAGGATATTTAAGCTGTAAAAAGCCTAAGAAGCGTAGCCTAATTTTGAAACTGAGCCTATCATTATCGTCGTCAGTTATGTGTCCGACCTGTGGCGAGATGTCGCGGTGGTACCAGCGACGAGAGTACAGCAGCTTGTTAGTGTAATGAAAGGTATAAACAGATAGTTACCGCGTCGTCAGTAATGGCGTGTATGTGTCCGATCTGTGGCGAGATGTCGCGGTGGTACCAGCGACGAGAGTACAGCAGCTTGTTAGTGTAATGAAAGGTATAAACAGATAGTTACCGCGTCGTCAGTAGTGGCGTGTATGTGTCCGATCTGTGGCGAGATGTCGCGGTGGTACCAGCGACGAGAGTACAGCAGCTTGTTAGTGTAATGAAAGGTATAAACAGATAGTTACCGCGTCGTCAATAATGGCGTGTATGTGTCCGATCTGTGGCGGGATGTCGCAGTAGTACCAGCGACGCGAGTACAGCAGCTTGTTAGTGTAATGAATGGTAGAAACAGATAGTTACCGCGTCGTCAGTAATGGCGTGTATGTGTCCGATCTGTGGCGGGATGTCGCGGTGGTACCAGCGACGAGAGTACAGCAGCTTGTTAGTGTAATGAATGGTATAAACAGATAGTTACCGCGTCGTCAGTAATGGCGTGTATGTGTCCGATCTGTGACGGGATGTCGCGGTAGTACCAGCGACGAGAGTACAGCAGCTTGTTAGTGTAATGAATGGTATAAACAGATAGTTACCGCGTCGTCAGTAATGGCGTGTATGTGTCCGATCTGTGGCGGGATGTCGCGGTGGTACCAGCGACGAGAGTACAGCAGCTTGTTAGTGTAATGAATGGTATAAACAGATAGTTACCGCGTCGTCAGTAATGGCGTGTATGTGTCCGATCTGTGGCGGGATGTCGCGGTGGTACCAGCGACGCGAGTACAGCAGCTTGTGTTAGTGTGATGTAAGGTATAAACAGATAGTTACCGCGTCGTCAGTAATGGCGTGTATGTGTCCGATCTGTGGCGAGATGTCGCGGTGGTACCAGCGACGCGAGTACAGCAGGTCGTTAGTGTAATAAATGGTATAAACAGATAGTTACCGCGTCGTCAGTAATGGCGTGTATGTGTCCAAACTGTGGCGGGATCTCGCGGTGGTACCAGCGACGCGAGTACAGCAGCTTGTGTTAGTGTAATGAAAGGTATAAACAGATAGTTACCGCGTCGTCAGTAATGGCGTGTATGTGTCCGGCCAGCCGTGGGATGTCGCGGCCCTCGACGGACACGCTCTGCCCGCGGTGGTACCAGCGCCGCGAGTACAGCAACTTGCCGTCCTCCACCCGCGCCTCGCACCCGCCACCGCCACCGCCACCGCCGCAGCCACCGCCCGCCGGCGATGGGGGAGACACCACCGGTGACTCGCCTGTGCCATCACATGTATTACATTAGGATTCGTCGTTTGACTGGTTCTCTCAATAAAACACTTTCATCCGGTTGAAGCGCGTTTTTATTCATTGTTCTAAACGAACCGAGCTTTCGCCAACTTTACAGTTGACTTTTTCAAGGTTGGCGAAAGCTCGGTTCGTTTAAAACAATGAATAAAAACGCGATTCAACCGGATAAATAAAGTGTTTTATTAAGCAAAATAGCGAAAACCATAAAAGAAACTATGGTTCTCTCAATACAAGTTATTTTTATTCACACTAATGACGGCGCAGCCAGTTTAATAATTACAACATTATAAAACACTAGCTGTGTCCCACGGTTAAATCCCGACCCGCGTAAGTCCCGATCAAGTGGGAAACACACAAACCGACAGCCAAACACACAGGCAGACAAACACAATGACAGAGAGAAGGTTTGGTTACACACACAATCCACAGTAACAGTTGGGAATCGCCGATTTTAAAAGCAACTCTGCCTTTTGACAGTTTCACAATAACTGTGCACTTTGCAAAAGTGTAATATGTAGATTCGAATGCCGTCAGTGCGCTTGCAAGAGAGAATGAGAGATACTCAGTTAAGGATCATCCTCATTAGAAAGAGCCGTGTTCGGGCTGGCTGGGTTTTCTTCATACAAAAATACCCTCGCCACGGCCCGGACACCGCCCCAGAATCATCCCATATTGTAAAAGTGTCAATAAGCAATCTTACTTGCAGTATCGCTGACTATAACCCTCTCTATACCCCCAACATAAATCAAATATAAAACTATTCTGTATCCCAGACCTATTGCGTTAAACGATGAAACCTCTTTTCTAAACCTCTTAAATGTTATACATACAACCTTATAAAATCTAATACAAAAAGTTAAAAACAAAATAAAATAAATGTAAATAATAACCGAGTTTGCGCTTGAGCAGTCTTCTGATTATACAGGAACCTGAAGAAGCTCACTCATTAGCCTAAAAGAAAAATTATATCCAGTCAAGTAGACTACAGCTTCAAAAGCTTTTACCATTTTAAAAAAAATATTGGAATGCGGCAAAACACAGGGTTTCTTTCTGTTCTGTTAATTTAAGGGCTAATATTTCAAATCCCTAATAGAGATATCTGACTAATAAAATGTAACACCACCGAATGAAAAACGTCACTATGAAATTTAAAAAGCAAAGAAATCTAAATTTAAAAGATCAAAATTTGAAGGCTTTTAAATTTGGTCGGTTTCGAACTTATTCGACAGATATCTTTTATCGGTGGAATGAAAAATCGGTTCTAAATAAAGAAAAGAAAGTCCAGTGCAGGCACCTAAAGCGCCAACACGCGAGTAAGGGCGTACAGTAATAAATAAATAAACTGGTTTACATAACACACACGTTTATGTTTTAGGGTAGAATGAAGCGAATGAGACTCACAGCTACTAGAATTCAAATGTTTCCTGGGCGTGGGCGCGTGGTGTCGCGGCGGGGGGGAGGGCGGGGAGTGGCGCGCGATGGCGCGCAGGTCGGCCTCCACGTCGCGCTCCTCCAGTTGGAAGGTGAGCGTCGTGCCGAGCGGCTTGCGGCGCTTCTCGGGGACCGGCGCCGGCTCGTTGGCGCGCCGCCGCAGGATGCGCTTCATTACTGGTTTCACCTGGAACATAAATATATTGAAACTAGCTGCCCCCCGGGGTTTCACCAGCGTAAGATATATCAAAAGCATTTTTTCTTTCATAAGAACTAGCGAAATCGGTCCAGCCGTTCAGGCGTGATGCCGTGATAAGGCGAAACAGGGATTCTATAGGGATTTTCACATATAAATAAGACTAGCTGCGCCCCGTGGGTTCACCCGCGTCAGTCCCGTTCCCGCGGGAATATCGGGATAAAATTTCTATGTGTTATTCCCGGTATCCAGATACTTATATTCCAAGTTTCATTAGAATCGGTTTAGTAGTTTTAGCGTGATTGAATAACAAACATCCAAATATCCGACATCTAAACACACACATTCACATTTATAATATTAGTAGGATAGTATGATAAGATGAGCGATTCCAGCCCTGAGGAATTGTAAATATCTCAAAATACGCGATTAAAATTTCAATCCAACATCAAGAAAACAGGACGAAAATCTAAATAAAGAAATACTGTGAACATCACACAGCGCCATCTAGCCCTTTGATAAGCTATTTAGCTTGTATTCTGATGACTAGACAGCTGATACAATAATTATATTTATTTTCTTTTATAAACACACATGCATATTAAACATAGAGAGACACCCTGACCAGAAACACGTAAAAAGAGGACTGATTTTCATTGGCGGTTTTATTTGAGCCGTGCTTGACCACCAGCCATCTTTTGACATGACGCGACCTATAGTTATGTTGTTCCGATCAAAACCGTGAAAAAAACAATCAAACCAAACAACTTTTGTTCTAGAACTTTTCGAAATTTCAAGTAATTTTCAAATAGGTTGTATTTATTCAGTGAAACATATCCCTATGTTGATGTAAAAACTACCCCCTGACGCCCCAAACAATTTTTGATTGAAAAAAAAACACCTGTATAATAATTATAATTTGCCACTGCCAAGGTTCTTGTAAACTTACCTCCATAGAGTCTCCATTCAGCTCCATACTATGCCGTTCACTCTCAATCATTTTCTTCTTATCTTCGAAGTCGTTCAGCAAATTCTCTTTCAGTTCAACCTTCTTCTCTTCAAACTCCTTAGCGGCTGCCTTCTTCTCTGCTACATATTCCCTCTCCACCACGTCGTACATGTGATCCCTGGGTGAATAAGGACTGTTTTATTTAAAAAAACGTATCATAAAACAAAATACAACAACAAAAATCTTTAAACAGGTACCTACAATGTAAGATGGTAAATGATACTAGGTTATAAATGTAAAGTTTGTGTGTTCACCAAGTAGAAGGAAGGAAAAAAGTAAGTAAGTATAAGTATACAAGTTTGTTACTCCTTTATGCAAAAATTTCTAATAGTTACTAAGTAAATAACAATAGATACTAACTAACAATAGTTACTAACTACAGTCCCGATATAGCTGTAGATCTAGAGTAACACATAGGCTACTTTCTGATCCAGCTGGATTGATTGGGACTTTCATGGGTAAATCGAAGGGCGCAGCTAGCTAATTTCTTCTGTAAAGATACATATCCATTTTCCTTCCAGAAGGTATTAGTGAAAACTTCATCAAAAGCATAGTTTAGGAAGAGAAGGATAAACCAGACAGAAGTGTCATTAGAAAATCATTGAATTGTTTGTTTGTCGGGCTGGTTTCCGCAAGTCGACGTCTGAGCGCCTATTTTGCGTCAAAAATCATTGAATGTTCCTCAATGATTTCTACTAAATACATAGATGACTAAATAGCCAGGTGTCCAGGTATATTGCAAACTTACTTATAGATCCTGTTAATCCGTAGCCGCTCATGCAGTTGATGCTCCAGTCTCTTGACTCTTCGTGTAAACTCAGGGAGTATGCCGTCTTCGAGTTGTTGTAACTGTTTTTTTAGGTTGGCCATTTTGTCTTGATACATTCTGAAAGCAAACAAACATCTTACATGTCATATCAAAATTATTACTAATTAGCTGCCTCATTAGGGATAAAGCCTATGACAACAAATAACACATTGCCAGTTAAGTAGCCTATGTGTTATTGCAGGTTTTAGCTGTCTACATAGCTTCATTGTAATAGGTTTGGTAGTTTTATGCGAAAGAGTAACAGATATTTTCACAAAGAAACATTTGCATTTATAATATTAGCAGGATTGAACATTTTGGGCAATGTACAAATCAATGTCATAGCACTATCCTATCACACATCAATCTAGCCACAAAGTAAGGCCTGTAATATGGGTATTAGACAACAGGTTGAATAGGTATACACAAACTTATAAGGTATACTTATTGCCACTTATAACCAATCTATAAGTGATGAGTAGTTACACACATACCTATCTATCTATCTACGTAGCTTCATAGTAAGGCAATGATGGGGAGGCAATGGAGGAGAGGGGGATGGGAGGGCTCAGAGGGTTAGCGGGATGAGTAAGAGAGAAGGGGAGGTGGACATATTCAATTCAGAGGGCTATTGCTCAAGCAATTTTATTTATTGCTATGTTGTCTCTTTGCTATGCTATATGTCTTTCTGCTATGCTCCTGTCTATGTGGGCAGTAGCTATAGTATGGTTAAATGTACAGAACAAGCTATATTCAAATAAATGTAATAAGTAGTGTCAACTTACTGTTCCTTCCTCTCATTCTGTGTTTCAGGATGATCATCATTGTGTGGGACTTCTGTTTCACTTGCTTCTTCTGTGTCTGAAATTACAGAAACTGTGCTTTAACAAAGATATGTATATAAAAAGATTTAACTACAAAAAATAGCTCAATATATTGATGTGTAACACAGCAAGAATAAGAATGTCTTGAATTAAGTTGCACCCTCCTTTTCTTAGCTTGTTTTCAGGATAATTTTCAGGGTTTTACTATAATCGCAGGCAGTAGCTTTAGGTTAATAAATATTTCATAGCAAAATTGAAATAGGTAACTTACTTACCAATTTAATATGTTCATAAAATCAGGAGTTATTGATTTCACAGATGAGGTATGTAATGTACAGTACATGCGAACATCATCAGATACAAAACAAGATTGAATTTATTTATGGTGAAAGTGACACAAAAACATTCATTACGTCACTTATCAGGTACAGCGTCAATTACGCGGGAAGATAGCCGATAACTGGCTTCAGAGCGAGTGTAACCTTGTCGTGTTTATGAAGCAACTGTTTACAGCTTGCGAGACGATAAAGTTTGATAATGAGCGTCACTAGACTTCGTGCAGAACGAATTTTTACATAGAAGAACAACAAAATGTTCTGATAGGATTTGGACTCACCTTCATCGCTGTCCTCCACTGCCCCTGGCTGCTGTAGCGTGTCTTCCCTCTCCCTGTATTCATCAATATCATCGTAGCCGTCGTCTTCGAAGTCATACTCATCGCCAGGGCCCGAATATGGTGATCCTTGATACGACATAGTCGAGACGACGCGTAGCAGTTGCATACAGATTGAATACGATCACCACCCCAGAAACGAAATCTTAACACTGGCAACGGTAACCAAATAACGGAGCAACAAACTGCAATTGCTAGTTGAGTCACTCATAAAAAGAGTTTTTCTAGTAATCTTCAAAAACGAAACGCTGATCGAGCACAAGTCGAAGCAAAGAAGCTGATTTTCTGTCAAATCGCGACAAAAGCATCATGTTTACCGTAAAAATTAAAGATGTCATTATTCCATGATTTTTCGTAAATTTAATTATCTATCTCTTTTTGTCCAATCAAGATTTGTGTTTGAGAAAAAGAAACAATATAGTATCTCTTATTTCCAAAGCTATGTAATTTGGTAGCGTTAATTCCATAGACAATATCTGAAAACTTAGAGATGGAACATGACTGTTGATAAAAAATCGACTTTAATGTGATGTCACTTTGGAGTCGATTTATTCTCTCTCTTTCTCTCTCTCTTCAACAGCCTGTATTGGCCCACTGCAGGGCATATGCCTCTCCCATGTCTCTCCACATCTTCCTATCACAGGTCTTTCTGGAGCAGGTTGCCCCGGCATGTGCCTTGATATCGTTAGACCATCTGGCTGGTGGTCTGCCCACGCTTCTTTTCCCAATCCGAGTCGATTTATTACCAAAAGAGAAAAGTGATATATTTGATGCCAGTCTGGTGGAAACGTGACAGCGCAATTCGTCGAAAAAACGGTCCCGCTGATAATAGGGAAAAAAGATTCAACGATCCTCTGTCCATTTTGAACTTTAGATGTTGTCGGTTACTTCGACGAGGGCTTAGGGTAAGCATGACGTATCGTCTGCCGGATCGTTTGATACCTATATCAAAACAAAAACTAGGTACATTTTATAAAATAATTATTGAAATATTTTTTTTAGATAGATAGTTAAAAAGATTCTATTTTTGAAGTCGATGAGAAAATCGACTAAAATGTTTCACTCACTATTCAAATTACAAAAAAAACTGGTTGTCTATTGTTGTTATTTGAAGTGACGTCACGTCACGAAGGAGGACGTCATCTTGAATGGGAATTTTCTACTTTTCTATTTATTTTGCTAATTATCCACGTAAAAATCAGTGACTGTACATGTAAATATAAATTAAACAATTAATGTGATGTACATAATATAACTGCGGTATAATTATTGTGAAAATAAATAGTGAAGGTGACGCTATTATCCGTTGTGTCGGTGATGTAATTTGTGGGATTGGGTGGCTTCTTACTGCTAGCCATGGAAGAATCCTCATTTACTATCCCCGCAGACGACAATGGTGATTCTGAACTCGACCCTAGGATACAGGTCAGTGAATGACTATATAATGTACTGAGTAACTGTAAACTAGATCCTCACAATCGCAAAGATGAGTGTCAACTTTGTAGACTATTTCGCTAACGAGCACAATGGATACGATATTCTGTACCAAAACATGAAATACGGACTGATCGCCAGCAAAGAGTTGTCGGAGTATCTTAGGGAGAGATCCAATATCGAAGAGACTAATTCGAAATCGTTAGCGAAATTAGCGAAACAAGCTAATAGCAACTGCACACAGGGAACATTCGCTCCCTTCTGGGGCGTTCTCAAGTGTTCGGCGGAGAAATTGTCCAATTTACACCAGCATATGTTTCAAAAAGTTAGCGAGCTTGTCAAAGATGTAGCCAGATATGCAGATGAGCTTCACAAAAAACATAAAGCTGTAAAAGATTCAGAATCTAACACATTAGAGGTAGTTTTACTAATACAAAATACCAAACTGGCACTGCAAAAAGCCAAGGATGTGTATACAACTAAATCGGCCGAGTTAGAAAAGCTACGTAAAGACAACGGTTCTGCAAAAGATATTGAAAAAGCAGAAGTCAAAATTAAGAAGCTTCATGAAGATTATCGGCAATTGGCAGAAAAGTACAACTTAGTTAAACAGGATTTTGAAAAGAAAATGACTCAGACATGTAAGCATTTCCAGGATGTGGAGGAGGCACACTTGAAACAAATGAAACAGTTTGTCAATTCCTACGCTGAGATAATACAGAACAATCATGATCTTATGGGACAGGTTCATAGGGATTTTAAGCATCAATGTCTCGAGTTAACTGTAGAAAAGTTATTAGAACAGTTTCTCATAGAGAAATACAATGCCATAGAGAAGGCTGTGTTGGTTGAATTACCACCATCATTGCCTAAGCCAGGGTCCGCAAATAATTCTATATCAGAAGCAGATCAGATATCAACAGTCTCGAATGGGTCTCATAAACCTGCCCAGCCTGCAAAGGCACCAAAAAAGGAACAATCATTTGCAACTAAGACTTCTAGAAGAACAACTTCGTTACTGAACCTCTTCACACCTAATTTTCAAAGTAAAGATGAGCCCAGTAGCAGCATTGAAGGGGCAGCACCATGCTCTGCACCGTCAAGTCCTAGTGGAACTCCAGCTATACCTGTAGCACCAGACAAAGATGAAAATATGGGCCGCACAACTTTGAGAGAGTCAAAGTGGTTCTTGAGAAGTAAGAGGCCAAAATCAAAACCGAAAAAGTCTAAAAAGAAAAAAGATGAGATTTCAGAGAACTCCAATGTCGGAGAAAAATCAGATTTAGAGGAAAAGGAGGAAGAAGTTCCTGTAAAAGAAGACTTGATGAATTCCCCAGAGGTTGATGAGGAAGGCTACTGCATCAGGCCTAAAGATGAGAAAGGCAGTGTGTACTCCTCCTCTGACTCAGATTCAGAGGAGGAAAGAGAGAAAAAGATTCATGTTGAAATCAAACCAATTAGCAATGGCAACACTCAAATGTCGGCCAGTGTTGATGAGCTACGTGCTACAGTTGAGAATATCTCTCTGTATAAAATAGGCACGACGAGGCGGGGTTCCAACGCCAACACTAGCAAAGCTAGCAGTGACTTGTTAGATTTGAACTTCTTTCAGAGTCCTACAGTCAGTAATCCTACTTCACCCCACGGCAACGTCTCCAATCCTTACGCGCCACTGCAAGGCAATCAGTCACATTTCTTGGAGAGTCCCACTCCCATATCCAATGCTGATGTAGGCGATCTCTTCTCTGAAGTGGGTGAAATGAATCAAAATAACATTCGTACGTCGACGCCAACTATATCTACCATCTCGTTGCCTAGACCGCCCTCGCGGAGATCTGAGGGTGACTTCCGAGCGGGCGGCTCGTCGGGCTCCCGAGGTCCCTCGCCTCTCACGATAGGAATGGCCGATACCATACCATTGGCCGTCGCCTTCCATGAAATTATTCATTCCTATTTCCGCGGAACGGAAGAAACGAAATGCCAAGTTAAAATGTCCGGAGATATGATGCTTTCGTTTCCCACTGGGATAGTGGGCGTTCTCGCCAATAATCCGAACCCCGCGAAGCTCTGCTTCAGACTGAAAAACATTCATAGATTGGACAACGTCCTTCCAAACAAACAGCTAATCACGATAAATGCGATGATGTCGACTCGAGATACGACGGTCGTCGAGTTCAATATGCCAGCGCTGACGTCGCTCTTGAAGCGACAATCTGAGAAGAACCCGACAGCGCAATACTTTAACGTGGATATACTCAAATACCAGATCCGGCCTAAGACAGGTGCGGCATCGTGTCCATTCCAGCTAGTCGCGTACTGGAAGTGCGAACGGGAGCACACCGATTTGAAGGTCGATTACAAGTACAATCTACACGCGATGAGTCCTTCTTCACCGTTGTTGAACGTGTCGGTGTGCGTGCCGATGACCGGCGGTGTTAAGAATGTGATAGCGATGCCGAAGACGCAGTGGAGCGGTGAAAGCCAGCAGGCGCTCTGGCGGTTCACGGAGCTCTCACAACATTCAGAGGACCGAGGTGTGGGCTCGCTGAAGGCGCGCTTCGAGCTCGGCGAGGGTCCTTCGTCGAAAGGCACCATCTCTGCCCAGTTCAACTGCGAGGGGGCAACCCTCTCCGGTATTGAGTTCGAGCTAGTCGGCACCGGGTACCGTCTATCGCTCGTCAAGCGCCGTTTCGTTTCCGGGAAATATATCTGTGACAATGAAACACATTGATCACTCCCCCTTCATCCGTCTACTGTATCATCTCCAGCAATATTTAGTAGATATAGCCCGCGCCGTTTTTCGTACCTTATAGGACTGTTTCCTGTCCGTTACATTATGATATTATATCACATGATAAGTATCGTCAATTTTTTCAATACATATTTTATTGTAATTGTTAGATATAATTTCTTGAATGTAATAACTTGAAAGATAACCATGTTCTATTGATTTTGCTAACTTATTTCCAGATTAGAATTGTGCCATTTACTGTAAATCTATTTGAGGTATTATTTTTATTGTCGCACTGAATATTTAAGTGCTGCGTTAGAAATAGATTAACCATCACAATTTTTAATTTCTATGGTTTTTTATATAATTAGTATTTTCTAGGTTTGAATATTTTTATTTTGTCAAAGACAAAGTAGGTAAATGTTTTATTTGGACTTAATTCTTTTGTTATAATAAAAACAAACGCATCACTCATTGTTTGCGGTGATAATAGTATTATTATCTGAATGTTTGAAGGTCACATTACTCTTGAATTTACTAAAATAACTCATTCGTTTTGGGTATTTGTTTACTCAATTTAATAAAAAAACGTAGTTATAACAGAATTCATTATACAACAATAAAGTTTTAAATAATGACTTTGAAAATATTATATCTTTTGTATGTTTAATATGTATTTAAACAAATACTAATACATATAACTTATATTCTTATTTTTTAAACTAATAAATTACTTAAAAACACAATATATTAATAAAATAAGTGGCACTTTAAACTCATTAGGTAACTTTTTTTTCTAATAGGTAAGATTCTCTGAATCTCTGATTTTTTCGTGTTTTTTAAATGTTGTAATGTTTAGCATTTATTGAGTCGCAAAAATAATTGGGTATATACTTCAATCACTAATTAAAATAATGGAGGAAATCAAGAATTTAGGTTTGATTGTATTAAAATTTTCTTGTTTGTAATCTCATCATTATTACATTGATTATGTTTTATTCTAGCTGAGCTCCGCGGTTTCACCTAACTTTAGTTTCTGATTCCAAAATTGAAATGTCCTTAGTTATCCCAGTCATCTATATTCTATACCTATTGAATCATCAGACTGATAGATTTACTTTCGCAATCATAATATTAGTTTGGGGTATGGACTATACAAGGTGTAACAGGTATGCGGGCCTTTTAATCCAAAAGGGGGTTATTCTAGACGTCTAATCGAACAACTTTTGTTCTACGACTTTTGGAAAATCGAAGTACTTTTCGAAAAATTTAGGTGTAAAGCTTACTTGAAAATCAGCTGTTTCTGAGAGTTCGAGGTCATTGACCTTATGTTGTTCTTTTATTTAGTTTGATGGTTTACAATCAAAACTTAAATTACACTTATTTTCAAAAGCAGCTGTTTTTTCAGTGAAACATAATCTCAAAATTGCCAAAAAAAAAAGTTTGAATTTTTAAAAGTCGTAAAACAAAAGTTGTTCGCCTAGATGTCTAGAACAACCCCCTTTCGGATTAAAAGGGCTTACCCGTTACAAACTGTATATAACAGCATCCTATACTAATAGTAAGTATAAAGGTGAAAGCTTGTGTGTATGTTAGATTGGCGATCACGCTAAAACCACTGAACCGACTACTATGAAACTCGGTATTTAGATAAGGTGAAGACCTGGAATAGCCCCTCAGTTATCATTTTATCTCAGTACTCCCACGGTATCGTAACTTTCGGGTGAAACTGCAGGGTACTGCAAGTAGAATATATTCTGTCGCCATCACTACAAATCTCGTTTAGATAATTTTTTTGAACTATATGCGACTATGTTCACATCGATCTTTCCATTTACTGCTCAATCTAAAACTCTTTAACTACTTTGTAATCTATTTCTGTTTTCTGTGCTTCGAATGAAACTAACTTTTATTAATTATTACTTTTGTCATCAGATTTTTTTATTGTGAACATACATTACGATAATACGCCTCTATGTTCAAATTCATGCTCACTTTTGATTCGATAATTCTTCGGTGTGAACATCATCGCATACAGTTCGTTGAGATGCGCTATGTTCATGTTAAAGGCTCCTACACACTAAGCCAGTGGCTTTTGTTTTCCACCTGCTCTGGGCTGACAATTTAATATCGCCTGCTGTCATCCTCGAATGCCGTAAGTTATGCACCGGTTTTGTGTGTGAGCCCGAACAATTGAACACGGTCGTTTTTAGACATCTAAGCGAGACTCGTTCACTTAGGTTTGATTCAACGAAACTCGAAGAAGTAACGAATAAGCAATTCTATGCAAATATTCTGTTCTGCAGCCCTTCACAACATTCTTATCAATTAACGAAATCGCAATATTGTATTGTATTGTATTGATAAGAATGTTGTCTAGGGCTGCTGGTCTCTCGAGCGCTAAATCTCCTCGAGAGTCTCGAATAAAGGACGATTCGGCATGTGTAGTTTTGTTTTGCTTTATTCGAGTTAAGTTAAATCAAACCTTAATCGAGAGGCTGGGATATTCTCTTGTGATCATCGCGGCCTATAATAAAAATAGCCTATAGGTACATTAAGCAACTCTTACCAAACGGAAAGTGTTCAATAACATTTATTTTCATAAATAAAATAACAAATAGTATAACGCTAAGGTAAACCCACTCTGTAGAAATAAATCAATGACACAAGGCACGTTAACACTGGGGCTTATATGACTCCTGATTCCATTTTTGCTCTGCTAGATGGCAGCAAGATCTAAGAACAAACATTGCGGTCAAAAATGTTACCCTTCCTCTTTGCCATAGTCGGATAAATCCAAATTAAAGAATTTAATGATCAGTGCCAATTAATGCTCAATTAGACGAATGTCAATATCAAACTCTTGCCACTGCTTGGCTCAATGATTTCAAAGCCATCTACCGAGCTATTTGGAACTTATTTTTAAGTTTAAGAGTGATCTGGTAAAGCCATTTTAATCAAAACTGTATCGTGTAAACGCACCCTAACTGAACCATTCCATTACAGATGTAAATGTATTTTTTATATTTAGTTCCATTTATTGTTTAAGATCCAAATTATATAACTACTGTCACTAAAATATATACAAATTACCTATAAAAAATTGTAAGAATTATAAAAGAAAACTTGTAAATTGGTAAAAAGTATTTTTGTATCGGAATTCGCATGTAATCTATCAATATCTATAATTGTAATTGAAATAAAATGTAATTTAGAATTTACAATGTTTCTTTATTTGCCGGAAAACGGGCGAAGTCTTAAAACTTAGCTTAAGAGAAGAATTAAAAAATTAAAATGTGAGTACTAAGTAACATTTTGTATACGCTTTTAAAATATGTAGAGACAGGAAACAATCCGATGAGGTTTACGAAATATTACGTAGTAAGATCTAGATAAGATTATAGTAAACTTGACATAGTATATTGGTGAAGTAGAGTGATGTAGTCGTCTTTCTGCCGGGTGTACCGTGATGACAGATTTGTTTCCCGTCGCTACCTGTTGCTTGCTCTTGCCCCACGTTTGGGACTACCGTGTGAGGGTACCGTGCGATTGTCTCAAGTTCTTCAAAACATTTCAGGTGGAATTGGAGAAGTTGAACGCTGCTACTGATGAGATCAACAAGCTTGAACTGGAACTTGACGTAAGTTATACAACTATTCTTTCTCGGTAACAATGCAGGGTTCACTATTCAGTTGATTTAGAGAGACTTAATAAGACAATAAATAAATAAATCCTGTGACGAACACACAGCGCCATCTAGCCCCGTAGTAAGCTGCTAAGCTTGTGTTACGGTGGCTAGACAACGGATATACTACTTATATTTATTTTTCTTTTGTAAATATATACATAATATACATAGAAATACGCCCAGACCAGATACAAATATTTATTTTTAAGCATAAATATTTGCACCCAGCGGGAATCGAACCCGCAACCTTCTGTATTGCAGCCAAGCGTTCGCCAGACGCGCCATGAAATGTCATATTTGTCTTCGGTTTCAGACAGAAGCTCATTGATTACCCCCCACAGGGTTATTCACAGCCACTTACCCACGATCAATAAAATAGACCTATTCATTCTCTGTAACACTCTTTGACCTTCAGTCAGGGTTGTTCAAAGCCTGTCGGTTCGATGATAGGAACGCCTATATTTGTCTTACTGATAGGAGTCAAAGGTATTGGACCAAAATACTGCGATTATCTAACTCTGCTGCATCCTTACTTTCAATTTTTAACGCACCACGCAATTCAAAAGCTAAGCAGATGTTGAATTTGACCTGTTAAATGTTAATAATGGTACCAATAAACAGCAGATTGCTGTTCTCGTATGAACTCGTAGTACTGGCATTTCTTCAGTTGGTTAGTTGAGGATGTGTGGTGTTTTGTGGTGTGGTGTGCCCTATACTTACTTTATTAAAACAGTCGAAACCTTGAGAAGTTTGACGCCAATGAACTTATCTATGTATATTTGAAGGCGCGGCGTTCGTCGTCGATAAAGCCGACTGGCTGAACGCCAACGCCAGGGCTACTCGCTCAACCTTTCACCCTCTTCAGTGAAAGCTGAATCTTAAATAATAGACGTTGCTTGCCAGTGAAGGTGGTGAATTGGCTAAAACAACAGAATGATTGATGCCCTTGTTAATTTGTTGCCTTTTGTATTATCTAGTAGGCAATGGTTCTCCAGGCAGGCTTAAATTTTTTTACCTCGCCGCGATATCTCCGATTTAGAGTAAGACTTTTAGAGTAATAATACACCGTAAGTAAAATATTTCTAATATAAGAATATATTTGATGATGATTGGCAGTAGGTGAACATATTGTCTAAGATACAGCACGCTTACCTAAAAGAAGGAAGAAAAATTGCATATATTTCGTAGTCCGTCCGTAGTGGGAATATCGTGCCAAAATCATTTCCTTTCCCTTTTGGCTTAGCCATAGTTGATTAAAAATAGTCCTCGAATGTTTGGAGGGAGCCTTTGAAATATGTAGGTCGACAGAACAACAAATATGTTAGTTCCTGTATCACTCGCATTCCACTAACAAGTTTGATTAGCAGGGTATGTAGTGATAACCAGCATCACTCCTGCGATAATGTGGGCAATCTGCTACGACTATGACACCGATATTGTTATTAATAGAATATTTCTAACCAACTTTAGTTAGTAGTATTTTATTTTATTAGTTAAGTACTTACTTAACTAAGTGATAGTGATGATAGGGTGTTCGACTGGTGTGTGTGCATCTTTGATTGTTTAGTTTAATTATTTATAGTATAGATGGCTGCGTAACTCAACGTCATGACATAACCGGACAAAACTCTGTGATTTATTGGTTATGTATTTTTTTATGAAATTTTTGTTGTAATTATGATAAATAAATAAAAATAAAAAAGTAAATTAGATCACAATTAATATAATATTAATCGTTAACGGGTGAAGATACCAAGCTGCAACGCAGGAGGATTCAGGTTCGATTTCCGCCCGGTATTTATGCTGATCATAAATATTTATTTCTGTATCAGAGTAGTTTCGACCTATATAACATACCTACCTACGTATTTAGTTACAAAATAAGTTTCGTGTCTTACCTTTCATTATCTTCACTAATCTATCTATCTATACTTAAATAAAGGAAGAGAGGACAAAATGTCTGTACTTGGAATAAACTAGAAGTCTAGGGGACTTAGGAGAAGTAGTAGAACTTGTGAATAAAACTAAATTATATATATTTTTTTAATTCTGTCTGTTTGTGTGTCTGTTTCTCTGTTTGTTATTTATACAATTACAAATTAATAATCCGATTGAAATCTGGTTTTCATCTGGGTACTTTATCGAAATCCAATTAGTAAAACCCGAGTTATGAACAATATAGGCGGCTATGGACTATTTCTTCGCAGACGAAACACTAGTGCGCAGGCAACAGCAAAATAAAAATAAAAGCCTATCTAATCTTCATCAATAATTACCCTACATTTCGTTTGACAAACAATTTGTCCAATAGACGTCAAGGACGCACCGACAGGTTCATTTAGAACGGAATATTAAGGAGATTGCTTTTCTATGGAATTTATTTCCGTTTTGGATACGACTGCTATTGATTTTTCTTTGAGATGGAAGCGTTTTTGTATGAGACACACCTGCAAGTATTTATTTATGAGTAGCATTTACTGCAACCATAATGGCGAATGGTGGTTCTGATTGCAACCATAGTAGAAAGGCCGATGCGTCTAATACTATTTAAACTATAGTTCAGCTCCAAAGGTGATCGATCGAGAAAAAGAGGTATTCTAGATAACAATGTTAAAAAGATAGCGGAAACAGAAATAAATCATCAGTGCAAAATTTCAACTGTCCAGCTATCCGTCTATCTATCAGCCGGAAGGCATATTAGAAGTAAAATATATAACATCACGGTTTATGTTAATTCTACAAGCAAAAAAAATAAAAATATATATATTTAGGATCCAGAAGTGGAGATGATTAAAAAAAAACAAACACTTTAACACCTATATTTATTCTAACAAAAATCAATTTTAACAACAAAAATACCTCTACTTAGAAAATAATCATTTAAACAAAATAAATCACCAATTGTTCAGTTAGGGTTCTGTACCCTAATAATTGGCAAAGTTTATGGACTGCTTTTACCTATTAGAGTTTGGAGATTGTATAGCGCAGAGTTCTTATGAATTCAGCAAACGCTCATGTCCTTCCAATCTTGATATGAAGCCGACACGTAACATTTCCCTCGAAAAGATTTCATGAAGGGTTGTATTTTTTATCACGCATCTTGGATGAAAGCGATTGCAATAAATTTGGTTAGAATCGTAACTTTTACGATCTACCCTTTTGGCTTAGGATCTCTGGCTTTGGTATGTAACCTTCTAGAGGCAGTTCTACTATATTTGTGCCATATCGTGTAACTTCTTCGTTTGAATTTAATATTATAATAAAGAGTTTATTGTATATTTGTAGCAAATGTGTGGGTAATCGTGTAAATCGTATATAGGCATTAAAATCTAGGTAGATATATCCTCCTATAAGGCGTAAACTAGATATTCCTACCATAGCTAGCACACGCGTTTTCCCAAATATGAAACTTTAACTTGAGATTGCAATTGCACTGCAATTCAAACTTGATTGACACTAAAATGGATGAAAACGGTATTCTTCAAAGAAAATTTTATCTAAAAATGTCAAATGTTGTGTAACACAAATAGATATTGCTCGACGTTACACACAGCGCAGTCTAGCCACAAACTAAGTGCTAGGCTTGTACTATGGGCCACCAAATTTAAAATCAAACATTTACTGAAGTGATATTATTGAATTGAAATTTTAGTCATTTTAAAACGTCGTTAATGTTTGCCTATCATGATCTGCTTTAGTTTAAAAGTGCGTCGAAAAATTCAGACAGGACCAATAGAGCCAACGATTTACTAAAGTGTAAGTAAACCTATATTTTTACCGACTAACTAAACAATAGAAAAGTCTTGGAACAAAGCCGTACACGGTCTGCCACGCTCCTTAACTTGGTTAACAAGATGATACCTACCAATCCTGTTAGAGTACAATCGTCCCATTCACAGCACGCCAGCCGTTTCTAGTAGGGTAATACATAGTTGAGATATGTTACTTATTCTACCTACAACTAACATATTTCAACTATGCATCAGCTATGCATTACAGCAATACCGTTTTATGGTGCAGGTCCCCGAGACCCACACTCAGCGTTTCGCCTCGTCATTCCTCATTCGCACCGAGAGAGATTGGAATCAGCTGCTTGAGACAAGCAACTACAATTTAGGGATTTTAAAATAGCGTGCGAATAGGTAACTTCTAGGGCAGCGTGCTTCATCGTAGACTGCATCTACACTTATCATCAGGTGTTCATACGCTGGCCTATACATAATAAACAATAATTTTAAAAACCCTCTGTTCAATTTTATTCTAAAACGGTTAAATTTTCTTGGAAATCTCACACAGTTTCGCTATTTCAAAGCTTTTGAATTTATGTTTACGAAATTAATTAAGTATGATGTTTTTAAGTACCTAGCTATTAAATTGGCCTAAAACTCTGTTAAATCAATAAATGATTAGTTTTAATTTCTTGCAAAATTATCGACAATAATTATCGAACCGTTTTAGAAAAAAACATTGAACAGAACTGACTAGTTCTTGAGTCTTTAGAGTTTTTTAACCGACTTCAAAAAAAAGGAGGAGGTTATCAATTCGTCTGTATGTATAATATTTTTTTTTTTTTGTATGTTCACCGATTACTCGAAGACGGCTTAACCGATTAAGATGATTCTTTTTTTAATGAATAGGTGGGAGCTCCAAGATGGTCCCATAAAAATTTGATGTGGATCTGATAAGGGTCTTCAGAGTGATGAACGAAAATGCTCCTCAAAACGCATTACTCAATCCAGTTGTTTATTATCGATTACTCGAAGATGGCTTGACCGATTGAAATGATTCTTTTTTTAATGGAAAGGTGGAAGCTCCGAGATGGTCCCATAAAAAATTGATGAGGATCTGATAAGGATCTTCGAAGTGAGGACCGGGAATGCACCTCAAAACGCTGTATTCAATTCAATTTTTCATCAATTACACGAAGATGGCTTGACCGATTGATATAGTTCTTTTTTTAATGGAAAGGTGAAAGCTGCGAGGTGGTCCCATGAAAGTTTGGTAAGGATCTGATGAGTACCTTCGGAATGATGGACAGGATAGCATCCCAGAATTCAATAAATTACTCATTTTTGGACTTCTACCAAAAAGAATAGACCCCTAAAGAACTAAGTACAGATTGATGGGGCACCTGAAACCACCTTCTCATCAGCAAACTCCTCAATAATTAAAATTACGGTAACAATATTGTTGATTTTTAGGTAGGTAGGTAAACTAAAAAGGGTAAAATAAAAAAATAATTTAAAAATTAAAAAACCGACTTCAAAATGAAACAAAAAATAATTTAAAAAACAGCCAAAAAAAACTAGAATTGATAAAAATGACCAAAATAACCTCTATATAGGTACAGTGCCACCGACTAATTAATCTGTTTTATCATCTGAAGTCGGGCAGTTTTACTGGTTGGTTCCATATTGTACTTAGTTTGGCTGCCCGACTTCAGATGATAAAACAGATTAATTAGTCGGTGGCACTGTACCTATGTAGAGGTTATTTTGGTCATTTTTATCAATTCTAGTTTAGTTATACAGAAATATAATTTGTTAGAGTTGTTTGTTTTAGTTATAACTAGTAAGTCCCGTTCCCGCTGGAATATCGGGATAAAAATGTGTAGTAAAAAAACCCTGTGTTATTCCAGGTCCCAGCTACCTATATACCAAGTTTCATCGCAATCGGTTCAGTAGTTTTTGCGTGATTGAGTATCAAAGTCACAGATATGAGTACATACATACCAACTTTCGCGTTTGTAATAAAAAAGTTAAAGTTTTAACTCGTGTGTATCCGCAATTAGCCTGCGGTGCTGCGCATTTAGCCTGTGTGTTTCCGCTATTGGGCCTTTGTGCGGGATTAAAAGCTTTGGGTTTTCTCACGATGTTTTCCTTCATCGTAAGAGCGATGTTAATGATTTTTTCTTAAAGAAAAACACATTTGTGTGCGGCCGGGATTTGAAACAACGACATTCGAAATAAAAGTCTGGGTATCTACCACACCATATCGACTATCTTCGCGTTTATAATATTAGTAAGACACTACTGAAGGACGGGAAAAATGAGGTGAATTCAACAATTTCTATTGTCCAATCATGATTTACCAGAAAAAGAGTTCCGTAGTCAGCTAGCTGCTGTGGTATCATGTAATTAGCATCCACCGCTGTCAGTTGCTATTTGCTGTCAAAAAGCATACTTTGTATTGTACATTGCTGTTTGAAGTAATCACCAGTAACAACCACCCTACGTCAAAGCAGCAATGTACTGCAACTTAACCACTAGTAACGGTGGATGCTAATTACATGATACCACAGCTAGTCTGCGCCTACTAGGTACTTACCTATCAGATTTGAAAATATTTTCTGTAATCGTTATCACGTATTATCAGAACATCTGCACATGTTTGTATTGTGTAAATAGAGCAATCATCCCGCCAGATAAGACAGATAAGCAAACATGAATGAGTAATGTTTCCCGGTTACATGATTGTTTGATTTGCGTCTTTTTTTTAAATTGTCGTCTAAGTGTAGGAAACAATTTAAAAATGAATTCAAATGATCTTGAAAAAAATCCTAATATTTAGTGTCTCGTTTTCGAGAAAAATCTAACGATGCTGAGGCTATGTAGAGTCGAGTTAGGTAGCTATAGAATACGTGGCTTGGTATTACAGCACCTTGAATAATAAATAAATAAATAATATATAAATCCTGTGACGAACACACAGCGCCATCTAACCTCGTGGTAAGCTGCAAAGCTTGTGTTACGGTGGCTAGACAACGGATATACTACTTATATTTATTTTTCTTTTGTAAATACATATATTTTATACATAGAAATACGCCCAGACCAGATACAAATATTTATTACTAAGCATAAATATTTGCACCCAGCGGGAATCGAACCCGCAACCTTCTGTATTACAGCCAAGCGTTCGCCCGACGCGCCACAGAGGTCGTCAATAACATGGATTAGAGTTGCTGCTGCGCCGCAGTATAATAAATATTAATCATCCAGCTTGAATGTAAAGGCCAAATAAAAGCCAAATATTCTAATTAATAATACTTAACTTATACAATAAAACCTACCTATACCTTCCTACTATGAAATTAAAGGAATTTCCTAATTTGGCATAGTTAAAGTGTTTGTAGAAACTGTTGTAACAAGTAATTCAACAACGCTAAAATCCATGTTTTGCACCGATTTTCACTATAGGTAATTTAAACTTGTACACTTTCACCAAACTAAACTGATTAATATGCCACAATTTACACGCATTTGAACTACGTTTAACAAAAATTAAAATTTAGCAACACATCTCCTAACCGCGTTCCCGCCAAAACTCACACGTCGCGTCTGGTGACCTGTTGAATTTCTGGATGTGCATTTATAACCCTGTAACGCTCATCCAATTTCAAAAAAGGCATGTTCCATCTAACCCATCATAATACGCAGTCTTTCTTGACCACTCGACCGTCAATATCCGGAAACGGAAATTTCGTCGCGTGCCCATCTCGGCTACACTCTTGAATAATACTTTCACCCTATACATATAATAGAAATCGATTACTTGTCTTATTTTAATCAAGAGTGCAAATAACAGGGCTTCGTATCACTATTTGGCTGAGTCCTTTTATATCAATATTAAGTCTGCCTGCTTAATGCCTACCTATCAATTATAATCTAGCAGTCGTTGGGTTCAAACACAATCCGAGCGGAGCGGGCAGCGAAATACGCAAGTGGGTGCCGTTTTATGATTTATATTAGACCGTCACGGATCCGAGCTTCGTAGTCCATTGCTCGGCGAGCAGTCGATCGGTCTGTTGCAACCTAGTGGCGGCCGAGCAATGGACGACGAAGCTCGGACCCGGCCGGCGCTCGTGCCGGTTTTATATTATAATCATCTCTTATCATTTCCTTACGCGTTTGAACATAGTAACAGTGAAGTTAAAGCGTTTTCCCAGCAGTTTGCTTTTCTATATCCGCTTCCGCTGCCCGCCCCGCTCGAACCATCACCGAACCCTTTGCGTAGTTTTCCGAATATATGTGCCTGTACTCTAAATAATTCGCATTCGCAACGTTATCGCTACAAAATGATGTAGTTTCTCATATCGCAAACTGTAGGCATTGTAACAAATACCTACAAACGAAAACTTACCTATTACAGCGATAAACGCAATGCAGTGCAACCGGGCCGTCAATTGACTCCAATCTAGGTATGTGGCCGGGCCGACCTTCCGACAACCTACTAATTGAACTACATGACCATATTATGGTCGTAGGTAAATTGTAACTAGCATTATGAACATAGGTTACTATATAACATCATGCACGTTGGGCACGCAGTTGCACCCTTGGAAGTCCCGATCCCGCTGAAATATCGGGATAAAAAGCCTATGAGTTAATCCAAATCTCCAGCTATACTCGTACCGATTTTGATCGCTTTCGTTTTAGTATATTTTTTCCGTGAAGAAGTCACAAACGTAGGTACTCAATTACTCGGAAACTTTCGCTAACTATTGTTGCGCCCCCGCGGTTTTACCCGCGTAAAGCCTGTTCCTGGGAATATCCGGTAGCCGATGTGTTATTCCAGGTCTCCAACTACCTTTATTCTAAGTTTCATCGCAATCAGTTCAGTAGTTTTTACATGAAGGAGTAACAAACGTAGCTACTTAATTACTCGGAAACTTTCACCTTTATGAAATTAGTAGAATATAATAAAATAGGTACATACATTATAACGTTTAAAACCGGGATGGATAACTCACCATCACATATAATTTATGTGTATGACAACTAGCTCAAACTTTGAAATTGTTTACTGTCAGGCGGTCCGGAAAGCTTTGAATTATTAAATTTAGTTATCTATATATATATAAAACTCTTTGTCCTGAGTGACTGAGGGATCAACGCACAGCCTAAACCGCTGGTAGTAGAGAGCTGAAATTTGGAGGGTGTGTCCGTTATGTGATGAAGGCGTCAGATAAGACAGGATTTTCCGAAATTCCACCCCTAAGGGGGGGAAAGGGGGGGAAAACGTTTGTATGCAACTTCCAAGCCGCTTGACCTACAAACTTGAAATTTAACACATAGATTACTGTGAGGTCGTAGATGAAGCACTAAAAAGTTTTTTTTAAAAATTCAGTCCCTAAAGGTGTTAAATTGGGGATGAAAGTTTATATGGGAATTGGTTTACCGCTTCACCTACAATCTTAAAATTTAATACGGATATTGCTGTAGGGACGTAGGTGAAGCACTAAAAAGTTTTTTTAGAAACTCATCCCCTAAGGGTGTTAAATTGGGGAAGATATTCTCTATGAAAATTGGCTCACCGCTTGACCTAAAAACTTGAAATTTAACACAGAGATTGCCATGGAGTCGTAAGCACTTAAAAGTTTTTTTTTAAAGTCATCCCCTGAGGGTGTTAAATTGGGGATGAAAGTATCTATGGCATATTTTTTTTCCGAATTTGTTTTCGAGTATTTATCCGTTTCCAGTGTCGGTTTCAGTTCCGATTGCGGTTCCGGCTCTCAGTTTCCGGTTCAGGGGAATCTAATCGCCCCCAAAAAAGGGAGGGGGGCTAATTTTGGTTTAAACTTTTTATTCAAGAGAATTGGTACATATACCTACCTACCTACAGTTTTGTACATACAGTACAGTAGGCTGATCCTATGCCGATCATATGTTGAACCTAGGCTGATCCTATGCTGTCTATGCCGATCCTATGTTGAACCCCTAGGCTGAACCTATGCTGATCCTATGCCGATCCCATCCTGATCCTATGCCGATCCTATGCTGAACCTATGCAGTACCAATGCAGTCTATGCCGATTCTATGCTGAACCTAGGCTGATCCTATGCCTATCCTATGTTGAACCTATGCTGATCCTATGTTAAACATATGCAGATCCTATGTTGAACCTAGACTGATCCCATGCCGATTCTATGCTGAACCTAGGCTGATCCTATGCCGATCCTATGTTGAACATATGCTGAACCTATGCCAATAACTATGCTGAACCTAGGCTGATACTATGTTGAACCTATGCTGATCCTATGTTGAACATATGCTGATCCTATGTTGAACCTAGGCTGATTCTATGCCAATTCTATGCTGATCCTATGCCGATCCTAAGCTGAACCTATGCCGATACTATGTTGAACCTATGCTGATCCTATGTTGAATATATGCTGATCCTATGTTAAACATATGCTGATCCTATGCCGATTCTATGCTGAACCTATGCTGATCCTATGATGAACCTATGCTGATCTTATGCCGATCATATCCTGATCCTATGCTGATTTTCCATCAAATTTTTAACCTTTTTATTATCTTAATCGATAGACATAACTATTGATATACAAACAGTTCTATTTCCTAAATGCGGGCGAAGCCGCGGTCAGAAGCTAAACTCAAAGGTGACTGACTGACTGACATAGTGATCTATCAACGCACAGCCCAAACCACTGAACGGATCGGGCTGAAGTTTGGCATGCAGGTAGATGTTATGAATGACGCAGGCATCCGCTAAGAAAGGATTTTGATAAATTCTACCGCCAAGGGGATAAAATAGGGAATGAAAGAAATTACTTCTTAACGCGAGCGAAGCCGCGGGCAAAAGCTAGTGTAAAATAAAGGCTTAAAGGATGATTCTCATTAGAACGGGCCGGGTCTGAGACGGACTAATTTGTACCAAGAAAACACGGCCCTTTCTAATAAGAACGAGATGAATGTAGCCCGTGCTTTGTTTATACAAAAAAGCCTGTCCCACCCCGGCCCGTCAACGGCCTGTTCTAATGAGAATCATCCCTTATTCCTCCGAAACCCATTTAATTTAACTTCGAGACCAACCATTTAAAAGTTCACATGAGCATTAGATGGAGACGTCCAACCCATTTTATACGTGAGTACTTTTTAGGGTCCCGTGCCCAAACGATAAAAACGAGACCTCACTAAGGCCGAAACCTATAGAGCGTACTTTGCTCAGACTTAGCTTAACAAAAACTAAGTACTATAAACTTTGAATTGGAATTTATAGTCGAAATTCATTTTGTAATATGCAAATAAAATAAAAAGAACTTTATAGCCATGACAGAGAAGCAAAGTTTAGGTCATTATTTTCGATTTACATTCTAAATTTGAAATCTTCGACCTAAGCAAAAATTTTGGATAGTTGCGAAGATCGCTTTATAAATACCAAATTTTTCAAAGTGTTTGCTTGGCAAAGACAAAGTACGTACTATAGATTTCAGCCTCTAAGACTCTCCTTTTCGTCTTTCTGTCACCATGCTGTATCTCATGAAGCGATGATTTCACAGAAGATGTATTTCTGTAGCCGTTGACAATTGTTTTTAATTAGTAGAGGTTTGATTAAAAAAGGGAACGGAACCCGTAGTGCGTGAGTCCGACTCGCCCTTTTTTTCAGCTTTTTCGTTGACGTAATTGTTAGGTATGCCATCTACCGCGGTGAAATTTATAATTACTAAATTTTCCACAAAATATTTCGCCTTAACCGTCCACTGCTGAACATAGGCCTCCCCCATACGACGCCACAAATAGCGATAGCCACCTTCATCCAACGACTCCCCGCGACCGCCACAATGTCGTCGGTCCACCGATTAGGTGGTCTTCCAACACTCCGTTTCCCATTACATCGTGGTCGCCACTCGAGAACTTTTACTCTCCATCGGTAATCTGTCCTTCGAGCTATATGGCCTGCCCATTGCCACTTAAGTCTACTAATTTACTCAACTATCCATCAATAGTTATTTGGTGATCGATTAATCGTAATTTATTAATCTGTAACATTTCCAGGAGTCAATGAAGAGGTTCCACCACCAGCTCAATGAGACATCACGTCGGCTGCAGGCATTGACCAAGAGACTCGGCACTTGCGTTGATAAGTCGCGACCTTACTATGACGCGCTTACATCTGCTGCGGCTGCGAGGGCAGACTGCCAGAAGGCTGCGGTCCAGTTCCAACGAGCTAGTGGTACGTTGTCACTGTACCAAAAGACATGATACAATATAACATTATAACGTGCTTTAATTACAGACTATAATCTGACGTTTTGATTCCTTGTATTTGACATTTGTTCTATAGAAAGAAGTGTCAAATCGTAGTCTTCAATTAAAAAATTAAATAAGTATGGCATTTAGATGTCAACAGACGACGTCATCCTTTAACATTTCGATGGATAACGTCATCTGTTGACACCGGAATGGCAGACCTGCTTCTTTAGATCATGCCTTAGTCATCGAGCTATGTGGCATGCCTATTGCCACTTCACTAATCCAGATTACCTAGCTCGGATTACAAAATGTCTAAATCTCGCTAATTCGTGGCCATTTCGTGGCTAACTCAGTTTGTCAAAGTGACTTTTATTTTGCTACATATTTTGCAATCTACGCAAAACCGCAAATAGCAGAGCACTCGTTCGTCGGGCGACCATTCTCGTTAAACATTATTATCAGTTAGATAATACCATTTCCTGCAGGCGTCCCTTTTGGAATCGGGATGTTCGCGGTCAAGGCCTCTCGACTCAATTATTAAAGAGAATCGGCCTTTACTTCTGTCTAGATAGGTACCTATAGTTTTGCCATGATTCAGACAATGGATACTTATCAATTTTATATATAAAAATGAATACCTATTTTGAGTAGTTACGACATCACGCATGAACGGCTGAACCGATTTCGCTAATTCTTTTTTTGCTGTTCTTACTATTGTCAGGAAAAGGATCACATGAAAGAAAAAAATCTGAACCGATTTTGAAAAAATTACGCAGATGAAACCGCGGGGCGCAGCTAGTAAGAAGATAAATAGGAATACAAAAATAGAATATTATGAAATATACATATAAACAGGGTATAAATACATTCTCTTGATATTTTTAGTGTATGACCTAATGCGTCTTTGACTTTTACCGTATGATCTGTATAAATTCATGACGTTAAAACAAACAACCTTACAGATTCAGGGTTTAGACATTATTGTATTTCGTCTGATGTGAAATGGCCTCGATACGTAAGGCGTTTATATAATGAAAGCAATGCAATTGAAATCGGAAAAGTATATATCGGGGAAAACAGAAAAATATATAAAAAGTACTTACTCTGTTTCTATAGAATTACACGCGGCCGCTAAAGAGACGGTAACACTAGCGGAGCAGCGGTTCGTGAGCAAACAGCAGGAGTGGCAGTTTGATAGCAACTGGCAGGAGGTGCTGAACCATGCCATCATTAAGGTAACATTGTACCATATAACCATATATCACAGATTTCATTATCTAAACTAGGTAATATGTTGTTCATGATATACCTACAGCCTGCTAATAGACCAACAACAGAGTCTTAGGCTGAAATCTATGGTCCGTACTTTGACTTTGCTAAGCAAAAACTTTGACTTAAAATTTAAAACAATTTTTGGTATTTAAAAAGCAATCTTCGCAACTATGTAAAGTTTTCGCTTAGTAAAGTCGAAGAATGTGAACCAATCAAAAATAATGACCTAAACTTTGCTTCTCTATTATCACTATGAAGTTCTTTTTATTTTATTTGTATATTAAAAAATGAATTTTCTTAGTCTTTGCTAAGCTCAGTCTGAGCAAAGTCAAAGTACCTACGCACGATGGATTTTAGTCCAGTGTCCGTTTTTACTCTTGATGCGAAATCTAAGGCATTAACATAACATTTTGAAAACTTCTACTTTCGAAGTTGTCTGTCATTTTCAAAAGTTTTTGTGTTTTCAATCAAGTGTGTAAGTGCAAGTCGCTTGTTGAGGCAAAGAGACCTTCGGAATAAAATGCCCTTGTATTTATTATAGGTTATGGACGCAGAGAAACGTAAGGCGGAAAGTGGACGGGAGCATCAGAAAAAGGCGGCTGCCTACATCTTAGCCGAAAGAAAGGTACAATTTTATATATCATTTTAAAAAGTTTGCGTTGCACCGGGTCGTGAAATGTGGGAGAGGCAGAGAGTATTTTGCTCTCCCTCTCTCACATACTGAGTCTTATGCGGGGAGCGTGGTGCTGCGTATTATTGCTGCCGATAAGCGGTATCAAAATTACAACATGCCCACCGATTAAAGCTTTCTATAATTTAAGACCAGTGTCCAACGAGAGAAAAAATAAAACGTTTAATTTACGATTTCCAGGTAAACCAACTAGAAGAGAACTTAAAACGCAACATCATAAAGTCTCGCATATATTTCGAAGAGAAGAAACACTGCGACACAGAACTCCAAACCCAAAACGAAAAGATAGAAAGGCTCCAACGCCTGATCGCTGACGCAAAATTTAGATACTCAAAATCCCTAAAAGCATTAGAGGAAATCTCAGAAGAAATACATAGAAGTCGAGGAGATTTCCCACCGAAAGACACCATACCTTTCGGCCCTAGAGAGCCAGGAGTCGGAGCCGAAATGGACCCTATACACGATGAGAATAAGGACGAAGATTCTAGTCTCCAAGAATTGCGGCTAAGAGTGAGAGAATTGGCTCTAAAACCCATCGACAAAGATGTGGAAACAGACGAAGCGTGGGCTCTAGAACTGAACGAAACCATCAACAAACTAGACCAGTTACTTATGATGAAAGAAAGCAATCAGCAGAAGAAAACCAAATTCACGGCAACCGACAGAAACTCTGCCCCTTCAACAAGCGCTAACATTCCTCACCCACCACACGAAGCAAAAGAGACAAATTTGAACAGAATTCGGTCCATATCCAGAGAAGGATTGTATGAACCACCAAATCCACCGATCGCAAAGACTGAGAAGTCAAAATCTATGATGTCTTTGGACGTGTTGGCTCTAGCAAGAGATACTATGACATTGGACAGGGAATCATACCTCAAAGCGGTTATTGAAGATAAGTCTCCCACAGGGACATATACGGAAAGCAATTCTGATAGGAATGAGACTCCGGATGAGATTCTGATGGTGGAATGTGATTCCAGTGATTCAAATCAGAACCCGGTTATAAGAATGACGAGTTCTACTGTTTCTGACAGCGATAATAGCTAAATTTGTCTTTTCTGAAAACATCAAAACATAATTATTTTAAAGAAAAAAAAAACATACAAAAAGATCACAAAATAAAAAAACTAGTGTGTGATCAATTGATCATTGATGTAATTCAAGGCCATCAGGATGCCTCACTCACGCCTAAGTTGTAGTAGATAGTAAATACAGATGCAAAAATTCAAAGTAGGAGTCACCGGCGCCGGTAGACTTATTGGTCATCTCGTTTCTCCCAGATTGAGAAAAGATATGTCGTTGGTTCGAATCCCGCTCAGCTTCGACCGTGCTTTGTGTTTTTGTGGATGTATTTTTCATTATATTTCTATGAACACCTTGTGCAAGCTTAAGCACTTTAAATACAAATAAAATATTCTAATAAAACAATTATAATGGACTTGAGTCAGTGGGGCCTACAGTCAGTCAGCCTGAGACTATGGGGCTCTGACTGGAAAGTCTTGATAAAAGTAAAAAAAAAACGATGAATCCTATAAAATTAATCTTTTTAAAGTAACACGATTGGGACTCAATATTAAATATTTTCCCGGGTGTTAATTGCGTGATTTGTTACTTTTCTGAGAGTGCTCAGTCCCCTCGAAACCAAGATCATTGATCGAAACGTCAAGGTAAGAAAATTAAAAATCAAAATATATTTTTTTCTCTAAAATATTGTTATTACATATTTTTTAGAAACGTCAAGTAATCTACCCTGTTTCCGTAATGCAATCTCCAATGAGATGAAAACACAAGACACTCATGGAGTTATTTTTTTCGTTTCTTCGTTGTGGTAATGGTCATGTCATTCACTGTCGCATATTTAGAAAATATTTAATTATCCGTTAAAATTGTTCTATTATTATGTTTTATTAAATTAAAAAAAAATATTTTAAATTCAAATGCAATCTAGTTTTATTAATATTATGCGTCGTTAGATGTCAGCACAAATTAGAACTTTATAGAACTGAATGTTGATTTATATGTATGACTGATCAGTAATTTAAAATGACTGTAATTCATCGAGATATGTACTATATATTAAGGGGTATATACGAACTACACTGAAAATCCTTGTCGGATTCATCGAAAATTGTTGATTATTTTCTGAATAATGTTTTAGAATATTATTGTTTAAAGCGTTTGTAAATGACATTGTTTCCGACTTTTTAATGTAGATTTTAAATAAAAATATCGAAAAGTGTTGAAGCCATAGCATATTTTAGACAAAAAATATATTTTTCGTGTAAAATGTCAAACAATAAGAAGATTTTGTCTTGAAACTACACCAAAATGTAGGGAACAATGTCACTTACAAACGCTACAAACGAAAATATTTTAAAACATTGCGTCTGAAAGTAATCAACAATTTTCGATGAATCCGACAGGGATTTTCAGTTTAGCTCGTATATTATATACCCCTTAAACGTGTTTTCTGTATATTATTATGTAGGTTTATAATTTTAAGATTTTGTCATCTAGTTTCAAAAGTTAAGACATTATTTATTCATCAGTAGCCTTGCAGTGGGGTAAGGTCGGAATAATTTTACCACGTTTTGCTTCTGTCTGTCTTTGAAGATTCTTGTCACGGAAAAAAACAAAGCACGTTTTCACTATTCCGACCTAACTTTACGTTTATTAAATAAGGCGCGGAGTGGTAAACATGTGATCATGAAAATTATTCATGATCATTTTGAAACGTTGAATCTTAAAATTGTAATTTTTGTGTGGCTTTGGAACGTGCCCTTCGATGAGAAGAAACCATAAGAAACTCATGGGGGTGTTTTATTACAATTTCAACGTCGAAATGTTTGTCTTGATATTGTGTCATTTGACATTAATGTAAGTAAGGCTCGATTCGACTAAACTAGAAAAAGCAATGAGTAACAAGTTTCCGCATAAATCTTCATTTTTTTCGCTTCGATAGTCTCTCGAAGAGTTAAGCGTAGAATTGCCATTCGTCGCTTATTCAAGTTTGGTCGAATGGAGCCTAAATATTTAAAGATCTAGTTTAAAAAAAATAAACTAACGAAGATATGATATTTATAGCTTTTCTCATAACTTTTTAACACAGTAAAATGACAGTTACTTTAGTTAATTTATGTTAGGATGATTGTCTCAATATTAGTTTTTAATTGTAAAGTAAGATTTATACATAATTGAGGTTGCATTTAATGAGACCTGAGACCTACTCACGACTTCGAATAAATATCTGTAAAATAACTAATAGAGAAAATATTCCAATTGTTGGCACTCGCATTTCAACAAGACATTTTTTTGTTTATGATTTTCGCTCAAGGCATTCAACCACAAAAAATGAATATCGTTCAACTTGAACCTTAGTCGAAAAATAAATAGGGAGATGACGCGTAATAATTACCGTGTCACGTGGGTTACCGTGTGGCGCCATGGTTAGCGCACTCGCTCGGCACGCGACGGGCGAGGGGGTTCGAATTCCGTCACGGCAGGGTTTTAGATGATGCATTTCTCTTTCTAAAACATTTTTCGCATTTTTTTCTTATTTTTTTTAAAGTGGCATTATGTAGAAAACTCAGGGAATTTCTCGTGAAGATATCTCGTTATATGTTACTTTTACTTAAAGGAACTTGCGCTATTCTATATCAGCAGATATCAAGTTGTAGTTTAAATGTAGCACGATCACAGTCAATTTCAAGTCACTATTTTAGACAAAAAAGTTTTAAGCGAAAATTCTCATTAGAAAAAATATTGTATTATTTTTTAATATAAAAGTAATGCAAATCGGAAGACTGGTATACGGTTGGTACTTAGATGGTTGTAGGTATATGATATTGTTTTAACTATAGTTGTAGCGGGCTACAGGCTCACTCAAGCATACTTTTTGCAGTATGAGCCATGAACCCCTGTTTTAAATGTAGAATTAGTGTATTTTTTTTTTATAAAAATGATGTAAGCTTTTTAAATTCACGCGACTTGTTAACGCTCCTATACTAAACTGAAAATCCCTGTCCGATTTACGAAAATTGTTGATTATTTTCTGACGCAATATTTCTACAATATTTTCATTGTTTCCGACGTTTTGATTTATATAAAAAACACATTGAAGCTTGTGCTAACGCACATTTTATAATGTATGTACTAAGGCTTCGAAACAATAAGAAGTTTTTGTCTTAAAGCTATACCAAATGTAGGGAACAATGTCATTTACAAACGCTACAAACTAATATATTGTAAAACATTGCGTCAGAAAATAATCAACAATTTTCAATAAATCCGACAGGGATATTCAATTTAGCGCGTATAGGGGCCTTAACATAGTTATACAAAATGTAACGGGCAAGCCCTTTTAAGCCGAAAGGCGGTTGTTCTAGACGTCTAGGCGAACAACTTTTGTTTCACGACTTTTGAAAATTCGAACTTTTTTTGAAAATTTTGAGGTTTTGTTTCACTGAAAAAACAGCTGCTTTGAAAATATAGGTAATTGAAGTTTTGATTGTAGTTGACAAAACTAAATGAAAGGACAAAATAAGGAACTCTGAGAAACAGCTGATTTTCAAGTAAACTTACACTTAAAATTTTCGAAAAGTCGTAGAACAAAAGTTGTTCGCCTAGAAGTCCAAAACAACCCCCTTTCGGCTTAAAAGGGCTTACCCGTTACATCTTGTATTTTACCGGGTCTTAATCTCGTATTGTTATTTTGTCTTTCCTCAACGTTTTAACCTGACAATAAGATCCGGTAAAATGTAATAATTATAATAAACTTATTTAGTAATTCATAGTCTGTATTTTGGTTGTAATTATTTAACTATATAATAACATGAACCTAAATCTAATTAGGTATCTGTACTTAGTACAATTTTTCACTCGCTTCACACCGGTCATAAATCATAGAGTGGTGAGCATGTTGCAATATCGATACCGCTTACCGATAACAATAATGCGCAGCACTGCACCCCACCATTAGACCTAGTGGGAGAGCTAAATACTCTACACCACGACTGAGAAACTGTACTAAATTAATCTAGGTACAGACAAAATGACCTATGTTTTTAGCTCTTTTTTGTCGACGTTGTTTGAACTAATATGTTACTAAACTTAAAATTGGACCATTGTGGTGATTTTTTTGAAATGAGATGAGAATGAAGGAACCACCTACAGGCAGTATAAATTTTTGTATTACTAGTTTTGTATTTCATGGGACCTGTACCTGCAATAAATCAATTTTATTATTTTTAATATTATTAGGTATATAGTAAAACAAAACAAAAAATTGTCGTCTATAACTGTTAATAGTTGAGGTGCTTCTGAATTTTTCACCAACCCAGTTGGTGCCGTTGTATCTGATAGCAGTCGTTAGGTCAAGTTAGAGGCCACAGTGCGGTCAGACAACTCTAACACTAGGTGAGTCACACTACTATACGAAAGAAAGAAGACCAACCCAGTGATTGGGCTTAGAATCCTTACGGCCGAATACAGAAACGTTACTCAACATTTAAGAACTTACTTAAACAAATAAGCAGCTCTCAAACTCAAAAATTGCCATACTAATTTCGAATTTAGAAGCTGCCCAATAATTTAAGTACCCCTCAAATGTTAAATGACGTTTCTGTATTTGGCTGTTAGGCACTGATTTTTCCGACTGACACTGAATAACTAGCCCTGTGTAAACCTAATGTTGTATCCGTCATTTTATCACGTCTTGCACCTCTAAAAATATAAATGTTGTGACCTTTTCACCGATAACTCACAATGTTTTGTCAATAAATGTTTGAAATGAAATTCGTTTTTCATTTATTTCCTTGTTTTTTTTTAATTTGATTATTTTTTAGTTAAGTTTTTGTATATTGTGTCACTCAAGAGCAACACTCATTTAGCGGAAAAAAAAAAGCACTGAAGCGATTACGATGAAATTCGGTATGTTGAAAGCTTGAAAAAAGTTGAGACGGAGTAACAAATAGGCTACTTTTTATTTCGATATTCCCGCGGGTATCGAGACTTACGTGAGTAAGTGATCACAAAATCTCGATATTACAACCATTGATATAAGCAAACAAGATACTAGAAATATTTTAAAGGAAAAATCATAAAAAATTTACTGATGAAAAATAGTAGACAGGGAAACATTCATTCTTAAATTCGATGCTCGAGATGGGAACTTGCGTGGCCGAGCGGTTAAGACACTAGGGTACTGATCCAGGAACGCGAGTTTAAATCTCGCCGCAAGTGAATTTTTCCTTTAAAATATTTATAGTAAAATATGCCTTGAGCAATAAAAACAAATTACGAAAGTGAAGATACGTCAATAGTCAGTACAAATGAGACGACAAAACAAATACGATAAAAATGAGTAGTGGAAAGGTATATCGTGGCTATCTCGTTCGCGCTGCAGTCCGGAACGTCCCACTATCTCTGTCGCACGGTATTGTCACCGTGCGTGCAAGATAAGGGTGCACTTGACTGGGGGCGCCACTGCCTAACATTAGGCACAATTTACCCTAATACAGTGATTAGTGCCGATTTTGACCACTTGCATGTGTGGTTCTAGCACATTTATCGAATAGGAAATGTAGAACCGTAACGTATCTTCACTTGTTTGCTTATAATGCTTATATCAATGATTACAATTTGGAAGGGCTGATAGGAAAAAACAGCAAATGAATTTGATAATAAAACATTTATTTCATTAATTTATTGGAAGGTGTGTCCAATGTAAACAACTTACTACTACGTAACAATACACAGGAATTTAGCAAAGACTACATTCAATCCACATAAGCTCACTGGTTCTTCAAAATGACATAGGTACTGAAACTTAGTCTACTCAGCACTAACTTAGCATACTCTGAGGCGTTCAAATCGCCATATGCGTCGCGTACGTTGATTTAATGTAGTCTTAGCTCGAAACATTTAGTAAAAATAGAAGGAAGGCACTTCTACAGTGAAACTAGGAGCAAGGACTGTCAGTCTGTCGTCAGTTCAGTCTATCAGTCCAAGGATTGACGGGAGAATGATAATATACTACATTACGAAACATTACATTACGGTGCTCCCTTACATTACGAAACTAGCGGTATACAATATTTACAACAAAAAAAAAACAAATATCAAATTTTATCAAATAGATAAATTGTATTGCTAAGGCTACCCCAGCGGTATTATTTATCTACTTGATAAAATTGCTTCCGGTAAATGCTGCGAGA
Organism: Idaea dimidiata; assembly: GCA_949358125.1. Classification (NCBI taxonomy): domain Eukaryota; kingdom Metazoa; phylum Arthropoda; class Insecta; order Lepidoptera; family Geometridae; genus Idaea; species Idaea dimidiata. The sequence continues at coordinate 29,696,151 of OX442326.1, forward strand.
CAGCTCTCGTGAAATTAACTCTAAAATGCATGAAACTAGTTTCGTGGTGTAAAAATTAAGTTTTTTATAAACGATGCTTAACAGATGAAATAACCATGTAACGTTTGTCCTTTACTGTGACATGGAGTTTCAAAGATGGCAGACAGAAACAAGCGTTACATAACAAAATCATCTTCCCAGACTGATGAAAATAAACTATCAATCATCCCTCCATCAGTCTAATGTCAGTCAACTGAATCTCAGTGTCAGTCAGTGGACTGATAGACTGAACTGACGGCAGAATGACCGTGTAACCTTGCTCTACGGAATACTCATGACTGTTTAGTCAATTCGTCGTAGAGATATAAAATTCGTAAAATATTCGGTCGGACCGACAATTTAATAATATTACAACATGATTAAACTCAATGATTGAACTTCTTGGTCTAATAAATTTCATTAGAGCATTAAAACGCACCAAAAATCTTAATATGGTGGTCTTATTTAGTTTGTAAGTATTTTTGAGAAATTAATAAGCGTAGGTACCGCTAATTTTACCAATATGATATAACTCCGCACCGCGGTTTCACTTGCATGTGTCGCGATCTTGAAGGGATATCGGGATAAAACTAGCCTATGTATTATTTCAGATCTTCAGCTATCTGCATACCAAGTTTCATCGCAATCGGTTTTGAAGTTTATGCGTGAAGAAGCAACGAACATACTCGTTTATCTTCTTGCACAAATTTTCATCTTTAAATATTAGCAGTATGAGAATGTTAATGTATCTGTTACTCAGTGGAACAAAAACTATTAAACCGATTGCAACGAGATAGTTTTAGACGTCTTTTTTGTGTGAAACAAGAGAAACCGCGGTGTGCAGCTAGTGAAAACATACATTTTAAAATAGTACGACATTGCTAACAAATTCATCTAGCCCGCCACAACTAGGCTTGTATTATGGGTAGCAGACAACGGCTACAATACCTACTGACATCTATAATAGAATATCAAAAAAGTACCACTTACAAAAAAAGAGCAAATAAATTTTATTAAAAAAAAATTAATATTTTATTGCATGTTTTAATTACCTCATGGTCACCTCGTTTTTAAAGGTAGGTACTTACAGTTATTTCATCTTACGAGCGCTTGTAGATTTGTGTGTATGTGTTACGCGAATTTGTATGTGTGTGCTGTAGGCACACGAGCTAACACTAAAAACACACACACACAATTAATCTACGCACACAATGTAGCTAAACCCGCGCTCGTGAAATAAAAAGACTGTACGGTACAGTCAGAAAACGACTGAGGGTACCAGGTGCATATTTTAAGGCTTTAGTAATAGTTGATAATTCTGCCGAATATTACTAAAGCGTCCTAACTGTTAGTAATTTAATGCAGAATACCCAAAAATTACCAAACAGCTAAAATAAAAGATCTTAAAACTTTAAAATTATCACCTGTTAATTTAAGTCCTTTGCTGACCGTACTATGAATAGAAGTACGAGTTAGTCAGAATGAAAAATATAATATCGATAGATAAATCACATGATTGATTAAAAAACTTAAAAGTTAAAAATAAAACGATTACAATGAGTCAACATTCCTTTAAAAAAAATAACTGATTCGCTGAAAATCAACGGCCTTAGAGATGATTTACACTAGACCGAGCCGTGTCCGGGCCAGGCTACTTTTGTATGAAAACAAAAGCTGGTGTCTTCCATTAAACTGCACTGGTTTCTATTAGAGTATCTGACGAACGAGCTTCACCAGTTCCAAAACTATTTGAGAGATACACCTTTAGAAAAGAAATTTATATCAAATTTCGTATGTCGTTTTAGATAATCTTACACTGACTTCATACAAAAGTAACCCGTCCTCGCCCGGCCCGTTCTAATCAGGCCTACGTAAGTTTTATTTTTACTAAAATTACGCCCAGTATGCGATTGACCTTATACAGGTGGTTCATTCTAGTGGGTATATCTAGGCCGCATAGCCCAAAAGGATCGATATTTTCCAACCCAATTAAATAAATCATCCTGTATACGTACCTACATTTGTGCTAAAACAATCGTATTTCTAACAAACTAAGCAGACACTAACTATAGGCTGTTTCAAAAAAAATCTTAATACTTTGAAAGGTAACATCAGTAGTAAAATAAAATACTATTTATAATTAAAAAATAAGTTGTATAATTTATTTTTTCCGACAGTATTGAACAACGTGTCTTTGGGAACAGAAGGAATGTTTTATAGCGCCAAGTTCCACTTAGTTACGTTTTTGAATACTCTTAAATAAAAATAAAACAAAATTTAAATAGCTAAAATGTAAGGATCTCGTTAAAAATACAACTTAAAAAATATACAAAACGCTAAGAGAACCTCTAGATCTTTTATTTAACTAGGTTTGAGCTTAAAAACAATTAAAAAAATATATCGTTTAATGACTGTGACTATCTGACCTAAAAAGCTCAAAAAACCTAAAAAATATATATAATATTTGAAAATGGACTTATATTAAAAATAACCAGCAACTTTAAATAAACCGGTCAGCATTATAAAACTGATCCTGTTAAACTTATTTCAACTATAAATGCTCTAAAGAGGTTTCAATTCTAACAATAACAAAAATATAGGTACTCTAGTACGATATCTATTATAACGAAATCGAACCCTGGCCCAGTATTCTATAAGTAAAAAGTCTCAAAAATGCTCTACCATTGTTAATTTTTCTCAAAATCAGTTTAGGAATATTTGATAATTTTGAAAGACTACAAATGTATTAGTTAACAAAATTTCCAAAGGTGTTAACCGTTTCTAAGAAAAAACTAAACAATGCCAAGGCTTTTTTTTAGACGTATCAATTGGTTTATTACTCGAATTTGAAAGCAACGAGTAAAGTCTATGTTCGGCACTAATTTTCTTTTTCAATACACTTATAAACTTTCACGAAACTGAATTGATTAATAAGTTTGTACTAAGACAAACCTCAACTTAAGTTTGGTTTAATAGTACTTATAAGTTAAGTAAGAACTTTATTGTAATGTTTATAAATAAATAAAAAAAAAAAAAAAAAAAATATGCCAACAAAATTAAGCAACTTGCACGCATAATTATTATTAGGTTCACGAAAATAAAAATTCAGCACTATATTTCGTGTTACTGCCAAAACTCAAGGATGCTAATGTTATCGCAAGCGCATGCGCCGGTCAGCGATACCCATATATTTTATGTTTAAACTATATGCACAAATGCATATAAATGCATCATCTGTCATAGAATTAATATAATCATTTTACTATCTACCTACATAATGACTCATTTTCATCGGCCATTGTGGCTCCACATTCGGGATATTCCTCTAAGTAACGGTTTTCTTTAGTCACCACATTTGGATCCTACCGAATACGCCGAATACGTAAATTTCGGTTTGGTTCATAAATCTGGCCAATAAGCCGTTTAATTAATAGCCGAGTCAATAGTCTCTTTACTGATAGGTTAGCTAGGAGTTTATATCCACCAGCAACCGTAACCGTAGGAATACATGCTGAGTTGTCAACTGTATAAATAATACAGTTGACAACTCAGCATGTATTCTTTTAGAGGAAGGCAATACGGGTGTTGGAGTGTTTTTATGCCATAAAACCTAAATAGGTTGTTTTTCCATAGTAGAGAACTTCCAGAATTCCACTGAGTAACGGGCAAAGAAAATGAGTCATAGAAATAAGCGATTTTGTCCGCTTAAAACACCTAACATATTATAAAAAAACCTCTAGGCTCTTTAAATAAGTAATTTCTTAAATAAAGAAATTGGTGTTACAAAAAACCTGTAAATGAGACATTTAGAATTTTCAATGAATATAGTTCTAAAGAAAAAATCTCTGATAATCGATGAGCAACATTCTGAAAATAACATTAAAACACACACTAAAACGCCAATAGATGGCGTTAGTAGTACATTTCATAAAACACAACATGTTTTCACATTGAGTCAAGTGTAGTTTCGACTTAAAGTCGATATAAATAGAGTTTATTATGCATTGGATTGTGCTAGTTGTGTATATTATAGTTTGGAAGGTATATTGACCACTTCTCGCCACCAGGGGGCGCGTTCGAACGCACCGGGGTGACTGAAGAAGGCTTTTTGAAGATTTTGGTAGAGCTGAAAAGAAAAATATAAAAATAAGAAATTTATTAAAAATAAAAAGAAACAATTGTGTCTAATAACTTAGGGTGCATTGGGGTGGGGATGGTGCATTTCTATAATAATAAATATTTCACGACACACAGCGCAATCTAGCCCCAAACTCAGCACTAGGCCTGTACTATGGGTCCTAGACGACGGATATACTTTTTATACATATTTTTTTTGTAAATACAAACATATTATACATAGAAAGACACCCAGACCAGATACATTGCTGCCTTCTGCATTGCAGACGAGCGTTCGCCCGACGCGCCACAGGGGCCGTCATTTCTCCTTAGTAAAATGTTTTTAACCGCTCGTCGACCGGAGACAGGATCCTGTTTAGTGCGTTGTCGACCGGAGCAAGGATCCTGTTTTTTATTTTTTGATTTTTGTTTATTTGATTTTATTTATTATTTATGTGGTATTTTGGTGTGAATATGGTTTCATTGCCGGCAGGTTGAAATACTTTACGAAAATAAATCAACTTCCGTAAAAAAAAGTTGTAAAAATTTACGATTGGAAAAGTCATTTTCCCGCCATTTTCTTTTTTATTGTTTTTGTTTACTGAAATTAGATCCTATTTTGATGTAAATATGGTTATTTTTTTGTTGACAAGTACTATTTACGAAATACAAAATAACGTGCGGGTGGAGTTGTGATAAATAATGGTCAATAAAATAAAAACCGTACCATATTTATTCTACAAATTACTGTAAATTAGATTCGTTAGTTATCAATCTTTCCGAAAAATCTTAGTTCCTTGTGTGATGGATAGACAAACGCAGTATTTCAACCGAAACGCGGGGAAGACGCGCGTGACCTTGAATGACCTTGAAACTGCTGGTCGACAAGGGATACACTTTTTTGGTTGACACGGTTGACGAAAGGTTAAAAGTTCCACTGACCTTCCCGTCACTTTTCCCCAGCACACTGTTCAGCACGAAGTCAGTGGGCGCGAGTGCATCGACGACCGACACGACCTCCCCCTTCAGCTCCCCACACAGCTCCACCACGCCCTCTCGCACCAGCCGCGCTAAGCTCTCCCCCGACGCGAACCCCCCCTGGTACAGTTCCACCAGGTGTCTGTCCAGAGACCAGAGACCGTACAGGTGGAACAGTTTCCGTAGCACCGGTTGGACTGATGCTTCCTTTAAAGATAAATAAATAAATAAATTCTGTGACCAACACACAGCGCCATCTAGCCCCATGGTAAGCTGCTAAGCTTGTGTTACGGTGACTAGACAACGGATATACTACTTATATTTATTTTTCTTTTGTAAATACATACATATTATAATTAGTAATACATCCAGGCCAAATACAAATATTTATTTTTAAGCATAAATATTTGCATCCAGCGGGAATCGAACCCGCAACCTTCCGTATTGCAGCCAAGCGTTCGCCCGACGCGCCACAGAGGTCGTATATAAATAAATAATAATAATAAATAAATAAATATTGCATGACATTACACACAGCGCAATCTAACCTCAAACTAAGCACTAGGTTTGTAATATGGCTACTAGACAACGGATATGCACATATTATACTTTTTTTTTTGTAAATACATACATATTATGTAAAGAAAGACACCGAGACCAGATACAAATATTTATTTTTTATTCCTAAGTATAAATATACACCCGACGGGTATCGAACCCGCAGCCTTCTGCATTGCAGCCGAGCGTTCGCCCGACGCGCCACAGGGCCCATCAAAGATAAAGAAAAATAATAGATAGCATTGCAGAATTATGTGGGTCTGTATTTAAAGACCCTTCTATTGTAGCAAAGTATACAAGGTGTAACAGGTAAGCCCTTTTAATCCGAAAGGAGGTTGTTTTAGACGTCTAGGCGAACAACTTTTGTTCTACGACTTTTGGAAATTCGCAGTACTTTTCGAAAAGTTTAGGTGTAAATTTTACTTGAAAATCAGCTGTTTATGAGAGTTCGAGGTCATTGACCTTTTGTTGTCCATTTATTTAGTTGGATGATTTACAATCAAAACTTCAATTATCTTTATTTTCAAAAGCAGCTGTTTTTTCAGTGAAACATAATCTCAAAATTTTCAAAAAAAAGTTTGAATTTTCAAAAGTCGTAGAACAAAAGTTGTTCGCCTAGACGTCTAGAACAGCCCCCTTTCGGATTAAAAGGACTTATCCGTTACAAATTGTATAGGTACTCATTCAAACTAGAGCCCTACTTACACTGGTTTTAGGTTTAGTATGGGATAAACCTTTTTGGAAAGACGAAGTTAAAACTGTCTGTCGTTGAGATGGCGCTTTGGGTTTTAGCGTAAATACAAAGAATGCTTTCTTAAAATTAAAGTTAGTAGATTATAGTGTAAAATCTGATTAGTATTTAAAAAATTAGGAGTGTTGTTTTTCTCCAAGCCATATACTTGTCGCATGAATTGAATCAGCATAGTTGTTTAAACTATCTACTTTGCTTACAATTTTTCAACTTTAAGTTCAGGTTACAAAATATGAGTTTAGAGTAACAAGGCAAATGAAAACAGCGACTTTGCTTTAGACTTTTTAAGGTTGATTTTTCAATCTACAGACAAAAGACAAGTTTGATTTATATTTAAAAGATAGTGATCTTTTATTCGATAGAGTTACTTTTTGTTGAACAAATAATATCTTTGTGAAACGATCTGGAAAAAATCCACTCGTAGAAAAATTACGATATTTACTTCATTTAATTCTCGATTAATCTTGATTCTATCTATCTAGAAAGAACATTACATACTTCTCGATTAATCTTAATTCTATCTATCTAGAAAGAACATAACATACTTTACAATTAATCTGGATTCTATCTATCTAGAAAGAACATAACATACTTTTCAATTAATCTTGATTCTATCTATCTAGAAAGAACATAACATACTTCTCGATTAATCTTGATTCTATCTATCTAGAAAGAACATAACATACTTCTCGATTAATCTTGATTCTATCTATCTAGAAAGAACATAACATACTTCTCGATTAATCTTGATTCTATCTATCTAGAAAGAACATAACATACTTTTCAATTAATCTTGATTCTATCTATCTAGAAAGAACATAACATACTTCTCGATTAATCTTGATTCTATCTATCTAGAAAGAACATAACATACTTCTCGATTAATTTTGATTCAATCTATCTAGAAAGAACATAACATACTTTTCAATTAATCTTGATTCTATCTATCTAGAAAGAACATAACATACTTCTCGATTAATCTTGATTCTATCTATCTAGAAAGAACATAACATACTTTTTAATTAATCTTGATTCTATCTGTCAAGAAAGTTCTTTACATACCTTAGCTTCTAAAGCTTCCGAGAAGAATTTGACAGCTAAGTACTCCGCGTAGACTTTGGTGAGCTCCCGCCACTTGTAGACCTGACAGTTGGCGCGTGCCGTGAACTTGGACAGTCCCCTGGACAGCTGGCGGGAGTACTGAGAGTGGGTCTCGCGGAGAAGGTAGCACAGCAACCATTCGTAGGTCGACATTATGACTGCGGACAACGTCATTTTTAATTACTTCTATGGTTTTCGCGATTTTGCATACTTGTTAGCGCTTTAGTTGGCACCTCGACGCTTCCCCAGATACAAAACGGGGAGTTCTGCAGAATGTCTCCCAAATACCTGGATTTATTTGGATACGTGGGGAGTTTCGGTGTCCTTATAAGGAACAGTAGTTGTATCTGGGACCCAGATACCGACTCTCCCGACATACCTGGATAAATTCAGGTATGTGGGAGACATGCTGCAGAACACCCCTTTGTATCTGGGTTAAGGGGGGTGAGTAAGTACGCGGACTTGTGGCTCGACGACCATTTTAGCCTGTGTGTAACCGTGTCGAGCTGAGTAAATTCGCGATCTTATAAACCGCCCGTGAGCCAACCGGTTTGAAATCTTTGAAAATTTGTTCTCGTGTGTCATCAAAGGCGAGCCGAGTATGTTTGTGAAGTTAAAAAGCGCGTACTTAAAGCCGTGGGTTTCCTCACGAAGTTTTCCTTCACCGTAAGAGCGATTTTAGCACAAAACTTTATCGCAAAGAAAAATATCGGTGTGCGGTCAGCCAGTGTTAGAAACCACGACCTTCGGAATGAAAGTCGGGATATGTACCACTAGACCAACGGCGGTCTTCCTCTGCTAAATAAACTTACATTTATCCGACTTGAGCCTATCAGTAGTCGTTTGGGAAAACCTCCCCTTAAGAATACTGTCAATCCGGCGCAGAAATGCGACGGTCTCGAGCGGCGAGTCTATATGTCCGCCGGCCACCGCGCCCTCATACTGCCGCAGCAGCCAGTTGCCGGTCTGTTGGGACAACACGTTGTTGTCGCCCTCGTAGGTCACTGTGGGCTCGTGGTTGCTGCGGATATCGCCCAGGTTCGATGACTGGAAATTTAAAAAAAAACGGTCAAGTGCATGTATCGCAACATTACCACAATTAGGTACTCAGCTCTAAAATGATGACCAGTGAGTCTGTTCTTCTAAGTAATAACAGACCGATATGATTAGCGTGACATCTTAGTCGCGACTCACTCCCTTATTTATAAAATATTATTTACACGTGACTAAGTTATGTGACGTTTGTCCCTGTCTGTCAACTTTGAAACTTCATGTGACAGTAAAAAACAAACGATGTAAATATATGCGCAGATCGTCAAATTGTCGCCATTTTTTCTGCAGCCTTCACACATTGAAAATTATTTCAAACAATTACAGTATAATAGTGGTAGTTCACTATTAGTACGAGTAACTGGCTAAATTGTCCTATATTGCTGACAGAAGCCATAACTAAGAAAAAAAGAGAAAGATATGCAGTGCATTAATTAGCGTTTATAAATAAGATTAACTTATTTTTATTTCTTGTCGGTTGTGCACCGATTATGGCCATTTGGAAATTAGCCAGTGTCACAGCCAGTGTCAAGTATTATTAATATTATGCAAAACATTTGAATCGAAACAGTCAAGTCGTCATAGTTAAAGTCAAGTCTCAAAAGGGTTAAGTGTAAAATAAATATTGTTCCTATGGCAACAGTATACAAACAAACAGTATTCATGTTCGAGGTTAGAAGAGATTAGACTAAAAATCACGTTTGTGGTATGGGAGCTCCCCGCTTCGAGCATTGTCCACTTCAACAGAGGCATATTTGGTGCTACGAGGTGGAGTATACCTCCAAAGGGAAGATCTTCCACCGGGCAGATCTCATCAGTAGTTGTATATGAATTTATCTCAGAAACGTAAGTTTACCTTAAGGAAGCCATGTCCACCACACGCCTCCCTCGACTGCTGCGCCGCTTCGAGCACTGTCCACGTCAACAGAGGCTTGCTGCATGACACCATCGCGTGGATCTCTGATACTGTTTCACTCTGGTGACGAAATCACAATGGTAATGATTATTTTTTACGTATTTGTTGGACACTCTCAAGGCAGACGCTAGAATCACCATAAAATCACTATTTGTCTATAATTCTATCGGATCCGCTGTCTTGCAGACGTCATTGATGTAACTTACATAATTGTAAGTCCAAAAATGACATTGTTAAATGAAAAATGATTGAAGAAATCTAAAACTATCGATTGTTCGGCAACATTATCCTGGACAAATAGCCGTTGCCGTTAAAGGCATCTCTATGTATACTTTGACCGTTCGCGCGTTCCCAAATACAATTTTGGGGAGTTCACTAAATAACTAAAACAGTCCTAAAGGAAAACACGTAAACTATAGAGACGTGTAGTTCCGGTCCTTAATAGTTCCAGGAATCATGTTCGCCGTAGAAACGATTTCAATCCACTCCCACTATTTTTGAAACATGTTCACATGTCCGGCGCTCTATGCATAATTTTCATTCACCGCGAGCGACTGGAGCGGCGGAACGTGTTCGTTCCATCAATGCATTCGCACCGACCGACTCGGACAACGATTCATGCCGAGTACTAACGAATGGTTGCGTGGTCTCACTTGCTCTCGGTCGTCTTCTCTGTGCGTGAGCGAGAGGTCACATTCCCCTGCACTCACTCGTTTACTGAAGTTCTGTTCCGTTCCGGAACGATTGCTTCGCATCGAGCGACGACAATCGACGTTCCGGACCGATCGCATCGAACTCGTTCTCTCAGCTCTGATCGTTCCATTATTCGTAAATATTACTTCAAACCGAAAATTATATTAAACTAGCTGCGCCCCGCGGTTTCCCCACGCGTAAGTCCCGTTCCCGCGGGAATATCGGGATAAAAAGTAGCCTATGTGTTAATCCAGGTCCCCAGCTACTTATATTCCAAGTTTCATCGCAATCGGTTCAGTAGTTTTTGTGTGAAAGAGTAACAACCTCACATACATACATACAAACTTTCGCGTTTATAATATTAGTAAGATTAAGTAGTTCCGCGAACATGTTTACTGCACCTAGTTCCGACAGCGAAAGGAACGATCGATTCCATGTTCAATCCGCTGATAACAACAGCGACCCTCTAGTAAACTTTAAGATTACCCTCCTACTTAATTCTTTTATCTTTCTTAATCCTACTAATGTTATAAATGTGAATTACTTTGGCTCGAATACAACTTTATAGTCATAACAGAGAAGCAAAGTATAGGTCATTATTTTTTATTGGTTTACATTCTTAATTTGAAGAAACTTAAGACTTTACTAAGCAAAAACTTTGGATAGTTGCGAAGATCTTACTAATATTATAAACGCGAAAGTTTGTATGTAAGTATGTATGTATGTATGTGAGGTTGTTACTCTTTCACACAAAAACTACTGAACCGATTGCGATGAAACTTGGAATATAGGTAGCTGGGGACCTGGATTAACACATAGGCTACTTTTTATCCCAATATTCCCGCGGGAACGGGACTTACGCGAGTGAAACCGCAGGGCGCAGCTAGTCACTTTATAAATATCGAAATTGTGTTAAGTCAAAGTTTTAGCTGAGTAAATCTAAGCAAGCTGATTGACTTCAGCAGTAGATAGACGACTTACCAAGTTATCAAGTTTGTACCCGGCGTTGGAGCTCTCTACGACGTCGAGATAGACGCGAGTGAACCGCTCGATGTACACCTTGAAAACAACCGCCGCCGACACGTAGCCGAACAGACGCCATTGCTGCAACATAAACGATAACTAATTTAATACGACGACCTTAAAGGGAAATAAATATACCTGTAAAAATGTAAATTTTGAATTGTGTGTATTATTTTTTTCAAAGAAAATTGCTTTATAAACATTGCACACTACAGGACTTGAACTGCAACCCCGAAATTTCGTGTCGAGCGCTCCCTAATTGCGCGCCAATTCAATCCTCCTAATATTATAAAGCTGGAAGTTTGGGAGTATGTATGTATGTGTGTTTGTTACTCAAGCACGCAAAAACTTCTAAACCGATTGCGATGAAACTTGGAATATAGGTAACTGGATACCTGGAATAACACATAGGCGACTTTCTATTTTAATATTCCCACGGGTACGGGACTTACGCAGGTAAAACCGCGGGGCGCAGATAGTTCTGAATATGATTTTTTTTTTGGAGAAATTCTCTCCAAAATTGCAACCGATAGGATTTGAACTTGCAATTCCGACATTCCGTGTCGTGCGCTCGCTCATTGCGCGCCAATTTAATATTATAAAAAAGTAATTTCTGTCGAATTACCATACTATGTTTGTTTCCAAGATTTTATCTATATACAGCAACATTATCAATCGGTTTAATAATATAGGATGTGTAATTTTTTGGCAAAAAGACAAGGTTCGATTCCTGGCTAGGGTATTAAATTTTTCAAAAATGTAATCATGTCATTTTAGTATTTGTCAAATCGGGGCCGCATTTTTTGCTATCTTTTATAGTTTAGGATATTTATTTATTTATTATTTAGGAAATCCAACAGCTATTACAGAAGTATAAATTAACGTGTATCACCAGGAAGCCAATTATAGGATCTCACGAACAAAAAAACAATGTAGATATACAATGTAGGTATGAGCTTAAACACTAATAATAACTAACCAATTCTTACAAAGAGTAGGTAATATTTTTATTTAAAGTGCTTAAGCCCGCACTGGGCGTTTATAGAACTATTTAAAAAAAAAGATATATCCACAAAAACACAGCGCACGGTTTACGTCAGGCGGGATTCGAACCAACGCATCTCAATCTAATCCGGGGAATGCGACTTAGGCCTCTTAGTCTACCGACGCGGTGACTCATACGCCGAATTATCGCTTCAATATCTTATCCATTCACTACAACTTAAGCATGTTAACGCCAAAAATTACTTATTAACGGGGTGTTTACCATGTTTAATAATTTATTCGCGGAGCTCGATATTTCGCTAGTAACGTCAATCTCGTGAACAAGCTGGTTGAAATTACTAGCGAAATATCGATCTCCGCGAATAAATTATTAAACATGGTAAACACCCCGTTAATAAGTAAATTTAGTAGCCTGTATGTTTTGTGGATATATATTTTTTTTAAAAATAGTTCAAAGAGTAGGTAATCAGAAAAAATAAAAAGAATTCTGAACGTTAACAGATAAAATTAGCTAATCCCCCTGAAAGGCCATCGAAATGGTAAACCCTGTATAGTAGACTCACATGTAGCGGGTACTCAATGAGCGGTATCTCCCTGTCCCGCTCGCCGAACTGCGCGCGCGTCGCGGCGTACCGCACCGCGATACACACCGCGCTGGAGATCGAGTTGCAGCTCTCCTGCATTATACCTATACGACCTGGGAACACGGAAAACATATATTGTATATTTATGTGTTTATATAATAGGGGTTAAAGTATGAAATTGCCGTTTTATTGCAATAGGTTCTTTGAATTGACATAGAATCTTCATGGTTTGAGGTTTTCGAATGAAACTTTTTTCAAATGGTTTCTGTGATGTTCTTTTTTTAAAAAATGTGAAACATTTGAATATCGACTTTCAATTGTTTTTGTTATTCAATTTAGACAAGAAAGATGGATACTGCGAAAATTCGAGTGTTTTTGAATACGAGTTCCGACGCGGAACTAACGCGGCAGAAACAGCCCGCAATATCAATGCTGCGTTTGGAGAGGGGTCTACTAATGAACGCACCGTGCGATTTTGGTTTAAACGCTTTCGTGATGGAAATTTCGACTTAAAGAACGAGCCACGAGGAAGACCGCCCACACAGGTGAATAACGATGAATTAAGAGAGATAGTGGAAGCCGATCCTAGTCAAACTACCCAGGAATTAGCGGCATGGTTTAACGTTACCTTACCCACTTTATTGACTCACTTGCGTCAAATCAATAAAATAAAAAAATACGAAAAATGGGTGCCTCATGATTTGACTGATCTGCAGAAAGAAACGCGTGTTGAAACTTGTGTTGCCTTGTTGAACCGGTACAGAAATGAAGGAATATTGGATCGAATTGTAACATGTGATGAAAAGTGGATTCTTTATGATAACCGGAAAAGAAAAAAGCAATGGCTGACCCCAGGTCAAATGCCACAACAGTGTCCTAAAGCAAAACTTACCAATAAAAAGGTAATGGTAACTGTTTGGTGGTCTCAGCATGGTGTTATTCACTATAGTTTTCTTCGATCTGGTCAAGCAATTACGGCAGATGTCTATTGTGCCGAACTCCGAACCATGTTGACAAAACTAGCAGTAAAACAGCCCCGACTCATGAATCGATCTTCACCATTATTGCTCCACGACAACGCGAGACCTCACACAGCACGAGAAACCATTTTGACCCTTCAGGAACTGCACTTAGAAACCATTCGTCATCCTCCGTATTCACCAGACCTTGCTCCAACGGACTACCATTTTTTTCGTGATTTGGACAATTATCTACGTGACAAGAAGTTTTCTTCCCAGGAGGCAGTACAAAATGCTTTCACACAGTTTGTGCAGTCTAGATCGTCAGAGTTCTATCGCAAAGGCATTAATAACCTTCCCATTAGATGGCAGCAATGTATAGATAATAATGGCAACTATTTTGATTAAATAAATTTGTTAAAAATTTAAAAAATAAACAATTAAGATTTTCAGTACAAATCGGCAATTTCATACTTTAACCCCTAATATAATAAAACACTTTATTTATCCGGTTTTATCGCGTTTTTATTCATTATTTGAACCGAGCTTTCGCCAACTTTACAGTTGGCTTTTTCAAGGTTGACTGAGATGAGACTGGGTCATCTCAGTCAACCTTGAAAGCCAACAAACCAAACAAAAAGCAAAATCGCGAAAACCATAGAAGAAATTGTGTTTATGTGTTTTTATATATTTGTATGTGTTGTTAGTTTTTTTTTTTTTTTTCATTAATTATTTGTATGTGTCATACTGTTATTGTACTATTATTCAAGTAGTTTTTGTTTTTCTCTTGTCTTAACACCCTACCTTTCATCTTTCTTTCGCTTCTGGTCCATCCAAAGGTTGCCTGTAAGAGATCGCTTTAAGCGATAAGGCCGCCCATTGTGCCACCTAATTTTTAAGTTGTTATACTATTTCTTCTTATTGTAATTATTTAATTGTGGTGCGTTGCAATAAAGAATTAATCAATCAATCAAAACATTAGGTACATTGAATCGGTATCGAGTCGGGCTAGCCTTCTCACAAAAACTACTGAACCGATTGCTATATAACTTGGAATATAGGTAGCTGGATACCCGGAATAATACATAGGCTACTTTTTATTCCGATATTCCCGCGGGAACGGGACTTACGCGGGTGAAACCGCGGGGCGCAGCTAGTTTTACAATAAAATTTAAGAGTGTAGGAAGGGAGAGTAAAGATGGCTTCATATAGCTTCATATGCGGGTCCCGGGGTGGGTCGGATGTTGTTGGGCGGGTTGTGTGTTTGTGGATGCGGTTGTTTTTTTTTCTCTTTTACAGTTTATTTTAACCGATCGGCAACATTTTGGAACTTTTTGGGTTGGTAAAATATTGCTCCAGTTCCACTATAGCCCTAAATTTGCGACAATGTAAATCACATGATCATTGCAACAAAAAAAAAGAAACAAATAAATAACGCCAAGAGTTTCTTGTGTCTTCTTCTCATTGGACGCGTTCCGAAGACACGATAGTTTACTTGACATTTATAAAAAAATATGTAATAATATTTACAAGAATAAAAATATTTTAAATTTGAACTAGCTAGCTAGTAATATAAAACGCAATCAAAGAAATATGATAACGCCCTTATGCAGTAAAGTAAACGAACCTGCGGACAAGTTTTCAAGTGCGGCTCCCAATATTCTAGAAGGGTCGGAGAAGGAGCTCTCGTAGACGCCGTCCTCCGTGACGTCAGCGGTGCGGTTCAACAGGTTCTCGCGTGGTATCCGGTAGTTGTTGAACATTATGAACCTGGAAATAAAACAATAATATACTAGTAGTTCGCCCCAAACTGAGACCTCACGCCCCTCTATCTCCCCAACCCCCCTACTGATCCGGCTCATCTTCGATCTTATAAATTCTATTGACCTAAACTACGCGCATACCAAAATTCATGAAGATCGGAGCTACGATACTCAAGTTATCGTCGAACAAACATACAAACATACAAAGATACAAAGTTACAAAGATACAAGCGCCAGGCCCGTCTATACGTCTACAAAACGCGATTAAACCCGGTAAATAAAGTGTTTTATTATGCAAAATCGCGAAAACCATAGAAGAAATTACAATAATATGTAGAAAGATAGATCGAGGAGCTTTGGCGGGAAAGCGCTGAGGAAATGTGTTGCTGAATTTTCATTTTTGTGAAACTTAGTTAAAATGCTTTAGCGTTGTTTCCAAACCTCGTGTAAAGACATTGTAAACAGCCGCCATTTAAAATTTTACTTCCTGGACTTTTTTTATAAATACGACGACTTGACTGTTTTTGTATTATTAAATATTGTAAGAGACTTGACACTGGCTACTTTAAAAACGGCCATAATCGGTTCATAAGAAATAAATACACTTTTTTATTTTTTATTAGTTGTGAACCGATTATGGCCATTTGGAAAGAGCACCACGATACACACGGCGCCAAGAGAATAGGAATACTGTCTAAACTTAATTTTAGGAGTTTTTAGGTTAAAGGACAATGACCAAAAATGGAGGGCGAAAAAACTGAAATCGATTTGACATTTATTATCAACTAGTTAATTTGTTTTTTTAATCGACTCTGCGTTTTTTTACACGACTGCCAAAGGAAGTGTTATGTTTTTGGTCAAAGTCCTTCAGGAACTCCACCACCATGTTTACCACCATTAATATGTGCGTTTCTAAAGGCTGTTACCATGGAGGGAAACATCGCGAAGAAACCCACGTCTTAAAACAATTTAAGGTAAATAACCTTTAATATTAAGGCAAGTATTTTAATATAATATAATTTTTGTACATAATACAGAAATATCGAAAACCCGAAATAAATACTATGTTATGTAAGAGTTATTAGTAAGTTCGCAATTATAAATCAATGCAATCGATCAAATGCAACCTTCTGCGTCAAACATCTATCCATTATCCATCTTTATTACATTTATCGCAGTATCATAATCTATTTATCTTTGTATTACCAAACCAAACCAGCCAAACCCATTTGCATTAATCATGATTTAAAATTATGATATCTTATTATTTGAATACTTCCTGTAATAATAATAATGCATCGTAAGCCTAAGGTAGGCATTTTATGTCGTTGAATCGCTTAATAAGAATCTCTACCAACATTTGTGTATGTATGTATGCTGGGGGTAATCTGAACCAATTTTGATAAAATTTTATAGAAATACTAGCTTTTGCCCGCGGCTTCGCTCGCGTTAAGAAGTTATCTTTCATCCCCTTTTTTATTTCCTTGAGGGTTTATCAAAATCCTTTCTTAGCGGATGCCTACGTCATAACATCTACCTGCATGCCAAATTTCAGCCCGATCCGTCCAGTGGTTTGGGCTGTGCGTTGATAGATCACTATGTCAGTCAGTCAGTCACCTTTGAGTTATATATATTTAAAGATACATGGCATCATTGGGAGTAACATGGGCCATTTTATTCCGATACTTACACGGAATCGGGGACTTGGGCAGGTGAAACCGTGCGGGGTGCAGCTACTAATATATTTATTTTTAAGACAAGGAAGTCATTAAGCCTATAGTCAACTAACTGTGCCCCACAGTTTCACCCGCGTAGATTCCGATCCCGCGGGATGATCGGGATTATAAGTGACCTATGTGTTATTCTAGGTCCCCATCTACTTATATTCTAAGTTTTATCGCTATCGGTTTAGTCGTTTTTGCGTGATTGAGTAACAAAGTCACATACATACATACAAACTTTCGCGTTTATAATATTAGTAAGAAGTAAGAAGTGAAATGGTATGCGTGCAAATCATCGCACTACACGAAATACCAAAGATAGTGCGAAGTAGAGACGCAATAGCACAGTACATAGAGGGAGCAGTATGGAAACTGCACACAATATGGAACGCGGCACTCAGTACTGACATCTACGCGAAATCCCCTAAGGGATCGTCTCCACGAGCGTTAAAATCGCGGAGATATCGTCGAGCTACTTATTTCTATACAATCTCTATGAACGTGTCTCCACACGGCGATGTTAACGTGGCGGTGCGTTGTCTATCTATCTATATCTTCTATATCTATTCTTCTAACAAAGGAAGAGAGGACAAAAAGTCTGTACTTGGAAGTAAATTTTTAAAAAATGATCTAGGGAACTTAGGAAAAGTAAAAGAACTAAATGATATATTTTTTAAATTCATGTCTGTCTGTCTGTTTCTCTGTGTTTCTGTATATTCTTTATACAATTAAAAACTACTAATCCGATTAAAATCTGGTTTTCAATATTGGATGGTTCTATTTTCGAGGAACGTCGTAGTATACTATGCATCGATATCCAATCAGTAGAACCCGGGTAATGAACAAAAAAGTGCAACCGCTCGAGAAACGCTCGGCCGCCCGCGCCCGTGATAACGCGTTTTTCACTTTCGCGAGTGAAACCGCGGGGCTCACTACTAGTGTATAGAAATAAGATAATATCGCCGCGATTCTAACGCTCGTGGAGACGATCCCTTATGGGGTTTCGCGCAAATGTGAGTACTGAGTGCCGCTGAGTGAGCGTTATTAGGCGGCTCGTCGACGCGCATGTTTATGTAAGTGAGCCGTTTTCGAGCATTTGCGGGTAGCTTCCATACTGCTGTGCCCCAGGACCCAGCCTTTCTATGTACTGTGGAAATAGTATGAAAACAGACCCCGAGAGGTATTCGCGGTAAGTATGTATTCTAGGCCTTCATAAACAATCGATCAGATATCGAATACAGAGCGGTATAAACACATATATATACAGTTACCTAAGATTATGAGACGCCATGATTGTTATTTAGATTGCAGTACTTGGCGTCTAAAAAGGTGTTTTAACAGATTCTGCAGGCATTCTGCTAAAATTCAAAGTCCTGACTTATTGATTGACTGAACTATATGAACGCAGAGCCCAACGATGAGCGCAGAGCTGATCTTGCGAATATGAATTGTACAAAAACAGCCACTATTACAATAAAAATATTCTGAGAATCACAGTGTTATCTAGTCTTAGCCCATAGTAAGCTAATTGATTGAATTTATGAACGTGACAAACCGCAGAATTGCTTGCAGAATCACTTAAGCGACCTTTTTAGACTTGTTGCCAAAGATAAGTGGTTATACCTACTCCACTCAAATAGTACGATAACGTTAAGGAAGTGAAGGTAGAACAAGTTGGTATGATGTGATAACGATAACATTCTTTCTTATGAATCTCTTTACGTGCGCTTTGTAAAAAATTGATAGTGATTTATCGGGTTCTGTTACTCAAATAAAGGATCCTTGTTGACTACTAAGCCGATTGCGGTGAAACTTCGAATATAAGTAGTTGGATACCGGAAATAACACGTAGGCTTTTCATCCTGATATTCCCTCAGGAACGGGACTTACGTGGGTGAAAACGCAAAAAGTTATATCCCGATTAACTGACTGACAAAACAAGGCTTAGCCGAAACCACTGATAATAGAGATCTGAAATTTTTAGTGCTTGAGAGTCTTTATAATATAAAAGTAAGTCTTCCTAAAGCGACCTTTTAGGGCGGGTTTTTAAGCTGGCATTTTCAAAGTGGTCTTTGTAAGATGTAAGTTCTTTTGCTTCATCTTTTCGTATCATATCAGATCGCCCTAAGGCCACTAACTTGACCAAACGACCGCTATCAGAGAGCAGAGCCGCTAAGATGTAACTATACTTACCCATTATCAATCCCATTGACTCCGATTTTCTCCCCCATATCCCCTACCACGAGGCCAGGATACGTTTCAAGCGTGGCCGGGTCTCGCACGGGAACGACAAACCCGTGTAAACCGTGGTTAGTTCCGTCCGGTGTGATTAGCTGGGCGAACAGTAGCGTGTGAGTGCAGGTTCGACCTGGAAGCAAATGGTAGGGGATACCTTTACGTATGTTTTTGTTTTATTTTTAACGTTGGTTAGGCTGGCCTGCGCAGATATATCGAACTAAATAATCCGGATTAGCTAGTACGCATCACCAAATGTCAATACAAACTCCCGTTAAGTAAGGGGGTTTGTAAACGCTAATTAATGCGCTGCATAACTATGCATCGTTTGTCTTTTACTGTCACATGAAGTTTCAAAGTTGACAGACAGAGACAAACGTCACATAACTTGGTCACGTGTAAAGATCTCGCTAATCTGTGCTATTAGTTCAGTATATTTTTAAGTAAGGTCCAACGAAGCAATTTCGACTTTCGACTATTCTTAATAACTTCTGCATTTTACTTTATTTTTAAAGATGTGCCATCTTATCATCTTATCTTATCATCACTATCTGATCATAGGATCAGATAGTGCAAAAGCAATCTAATAAATTTCTACGGCACTGTTATATAAAGTTCTACAATAGTTATTAAGAATAGTCGAAATTTCCCGAAGTAGAGATTGCCCCGCTGAACCTTAGGCTTTGTAATTATTTGTCTAGTTACAAATTAACCCTTATTAAAAAGCTTCTGTTTTCGCGGTGTTGAATTGAAATTAAACTCATTTTCCGGTTTCAATCGCGATTTTTTAATATTTTCTGCATTGTTGCAATGCCGTTCCAACGTTTCGGAGCCTTTACAGACTCCTTCCTCAGGGTGGACTCTGACCCTGTTTGTTGAACGGAACAGCAATGCATCAATGTTAAAAATAATTTAAACTACGCAATCGAAAACGAAAAATAAAAAAATATTTATTCAATAAACTTTTGTTACATAAATGAAAAAGAGTAGGTAATTAATTTCCAAAAATCGACCTTGTTGCTCCTATTTTATGTTAATTTATCGTTTTTTTACTCCAATGACGTAAGTATTAAATTACTTTTTAAAATATGATCTGTTGAAAATTTTTCTCATTTTCTCACAAATAGATAGCTATAAATTAAAATAACTGCCTACCGCTAAACTATTCATATACAACATAATTTATTTTTCAAAGAAAGCCTGGTAAGTAGGGTACGGGCTTACTTTTAAAATTGGTCAAGTAGTTTTGGAGTTTATTCATTACAAACAAACAAACAAATAAATCTGTCCGGGACGCAACTAGTACTAGTACATATTGGGCCCTACCACAATGTCTTATAAGTCGTCGTGAACTCGGAGCGTTGTCGTTCACTCATGCGCAGTAGCGACCTAAGTCGTTCAGTTTAAGCATGTGCATGGTAACGATTTTTTGCAGGCCTGTTGTCGGGCTACTATCGGCCTGCAAAACAACGACAAACGAGCATGGTAGGCCAGAATATCTCAATGATTACATTAGAAAAGAGTACCTGCATATAACATAAACCGGACAACATATAAGTAATCAAATATAGCCACGAATTACCTAGATTACCAACCCAGCATTTAGCCGCTTCGAAGTCTGGCGTGTGTATGACGAACTCCTTGGTCGTCACGTCGTAGGTGGCTGTCGTGCGCATGAGTCGTGCGTCAGATCCGTGAGCTATCTCCGTTAACGCGAAACTTGCTAGTACCTGGAGAAATATATCATTTTTACCCGACTACTGCGAAGCCAAAAGGAAGGGTAATGTTTTTGGCAGTCTATGTATGTATATTTGTATGTTCCACCTTAGCGCCTGAACTACTGAACCAATTTTAATAAATGAGGTGTCAATAGATTCGTAATAATGGGCCGGATGTCATAGGCTATACATTTTATATGACGATATTAAAAATTTAGATTCTAACCTCGAAAAAAAATAAACTGAGATAATCATTACGTGTTTGGTATTAAAAGAAAGGTTTTGGCGAGCACATTACAAATATTAAATACCCGATCGAGAAAAGACAAAGATTAAAATAAAAAAATGAAGTTTATTTAATAAAGTTTAACGTGAAAAAGGGGTCTAAAAAGACGAAACAAGAAAAAAAGTCAGATGGAAATACAGAAAAATATAGCTACTAAAATGGTCAAGATAGAGCCGCGGTCGCACCTTCTGTATACCTAATATGGTTATTTGGATGCCAGGAACACTTTCAATAAACATACATAGTATGTGTATCTGGTATACAGTAGGTCCGACCACGGTTCTACCTTGACCATTTT
This sequence comes from Idaea dimidiata, assembly GCA_949358125.1. Taxonomy (NCBI): domain Eukaryota; kingdom Metazoa; phylum Arthropoda; class Insecta; order Lepidoptera; family Geometridae; genus Idaea; species Idaea dimidiata. Next base: position 29,717,924 of record OX442326.1, read on the forward strand.
TGTAGCTATGCATTTCTAGATTTCAATCTGACTTTTTTCTTGTTTCGTCCTTCTTAGACCCCCTTTAACACGTAGTCGGGTTAAAGTTTTTAAACAGCATGGTGTGACAAAAATAATTTCTCGAGCTCCTCCGTGCTTCAGAGGGCACGTTAAGTAGTCGGTCCCAGTTGTTATACATATGATAGAAGTCGTTAGGTCAAGTTAGAGGTCTTAGGGCGACCTGACATCTCTAACACTAGATACTTAAGGTATTTAGCAAGTTAACAACTACAAGCCAGCTCGTAAATAGGCCAGTCACAATTACGTGCGAAAAATCGAGCTGCGTAAAAACAAATTAAAATATGGTAAAACCCTATTATTAAATATTATATTTCGTAACTAGCTGCCCCCGCGATTTCAGCCGCATCTAGCTAGGGTATCGGGAGAAAAACTAGCCCATGTATTAATCCAGATGTCAAGGGAGTTGAATACTAAATTTCGGTGCAGTAGTTTTTGTGTGAAAGGGTAACAAACATACACGTCTACTATTTACATTGCATACACAAACTTTCACATTTACATTAAGGCCCCTATAAGAGCTAAACTGAAAATCCCTGTATGTAGATTTTAAATAAAAACGTCGAAACGTATTGAAGCCCCTAAAACTATATTGTTTGTCTATTTTAACATATTGTTTGTCTAAAATATCCTAAGGCTTGTCTTTAGTTTTTGTCTTTAAACTTCACCAAAATGTAAGGAACAATTTCATTTACAAACGCTACAAACGAAAATATTCTAAAACATTGCCTCAGAAAATAATCAAAACTTTTCGATGAATCTGACAGGGTTCATCGAAAACTTTTCAGTTGAGCGGTTATATAGGCCCTAAGTTGGATAAGCCCTCCATACCTGGGCAAGTTTTCTATAATTGAAATGCTTCAGTATAGAGATAACAACCGAGACCAACGTAAAATTTTGATAAGAATTTTTTTCAGGTGGTACTTAAATATACACTATCTAAAGTTGAATAAGACCAAAATAAACATGGAACAAACAACAATAAATTGTTTTGGTCATAAATTAACTAGAGTTTTTGGGTTCTGTACCCAAAGAATAAAAACGGGACCCTTTCATTAGGACTCCACTGTCTGTCACTCGAATCGAGATACCTAGCTAGGCGGTTGAAATTTTTATAGGTGATGATGTATTTGTGTTACAGCTATTTATTACTTCGTAAACATGTTAACTGCATTAAGGGCCGATTTTTCATTCTACGGATAAAAGATATCTTATTTGAATCGAATAAGTTCGAACCCAACTAAATTTAACAGCCTTCAAATTTTGTTTTATTTTTTAATATCATAGTGACGTTTTTTTTATTCGGTGGTGTTACATTTAATTTGTCATATATCTCTATCTAGGGTTTTCAAAAATCAGTCCTAAGTCAGACATAGAGTAAAATTAATGTTAAAAGTAAATTAATACATTGTATTTTTATCTGTAAATGTAACGTCTCGAAGATTGTTTATCTTTCACGTTACCTACAATAAAAATCAGGCCACAAGACCAGTGGGTATTTTTTCAGAGATTTCTTGTTTGCAATGGAAAGATTACAGCAAAACAGATGTTACTTATTTACGTTTCAAATAAATTGCTTGAACAAGAAACCGATTCTCACATTATATAGGACTTAGTAAATATCCTCGACTTTAATAAAATAATATGTCGTTTCCTACTAGCTGATTATGTTACTCTGTTGTTAACAAATCTCGATTTAAACTATTGACATTGTTGATTTTTGCCTCGATTTTTATTACGGGTATACAATTTAACAGTAACAGTCGCTAGTTCTAATTGCATTGGCAATTTGTTAACTATTGAACGACGTAAATAAATAAATAAATATCGCACGACATTACACACAGCGCAATTAAGCCCCAAACTAAGCACTAGGCTTGTACTATGAGTACTAGACAACGGATATACTACACATTTTACTTTTTTTTGTAAATAATTCTTTCGCAGACCAGATACAAATATTTATTTTTAAGCATAAATATTTGCACCCAGCGGGAATCGAACCCGCCTCGCCGCCTCGAGCCTTATTTTTTTTACATTGCAGTCGGGCTTTCGCCCGACGCAATGTAGATAAAAGATTTTAAGATTCGTTAGACTGCCAAGCTGAACGAATGTCTTCAATAAATATTCATGACTTCAATAGATATTCATCTGTTATCTAGATCTAGGGTACTAAAGTGACTTAACCACCATAGTACAGCCACAGTTTACCTAATCATCGGCGCTATAACATTACTATGGTATATTTAGTTGTAATCACTGATAGTACCATTAGGTCAATTTAGAGGTCTTCGTATCTAAAAACTTTAACACTAAGTGAGCCCCACCACTACACAAAGAGATACAGACTATAGTATTGATTGCGGTGTTGGTCTAGTGGTATCATTTCGTAGGTCGTGGTTTCGAATCCCGGCCGGGCACAAATATATTTTTCTTTAAAAAATGTATGTGCACTATTAACATCGCTCTTACGGTGAAGGAAAACATCGTGAGGAAACCCGCGACTCAAAATCACGCACAAAGGCCCAATAGTAGGGCTAATTGCGGAAACACACAGTTAAAACTTTAACTTTAAGACTATGGTTTAGCTTACCTGTCTATTAACAACTGCGGCTTCATAGAACTTCAAATGTCGTTCAGTGCCGAGCGAAAGCAGCGCGTTGGAGTACAGATAAACGCCGATGGCCATTTTGACTGATACGCTAGGATTGAGTGACTGGATCGCTTCATTTATTGTCATTATTGTTCTCGTCTGTTGACAAAACGAACGTACAATTAGATATCACCACATAGTATAAAGCAAAGACGCTACCCGCTGTCTGTTTGCATGTATGCTTAGATCTTTAAAACCACTCAACGGATTTTAATGCGGATTTTTTTGTAGATAAAGTGATTAAATAGGAAGTTTTGTATAGTTCACCCATCCTGATATTCCCGGGGAATCGGGGTTCTTACGGGATCGGGCTAACGATTCTACAAGTCCCAAATATAACCTACAAGCTGCCCCCTGCGGTTTCACCCGCATAAGTCCCGTTCCCGCCGGATTATCGGGATAAAAAGTAGGCTAAGTGTTATTCCCGGTTTTCAGGCTTCCAGCTACCTATATTCCAAGTTTCATTGCAATTGGTTCAGTAGTTTTTGCGTGATTGAAAAAAAATTACAGACATAGGTATATCCATGCGAAAATAGCGTTTATAATTTTAGAAAGATAGCAAGAAGTAAAATCTAGAATCCAGACTTAGACCATTTTAAACCTATCCTATAATGGGTTCCGACTGGTATTGGACTTTTCTTTTTAGTTTTAATTACATGTATCTTTTAAGTTTTCATCTATGTTTTTTAAGTAGGCACGTTTAAAAAAAAAGTTAACTGGCTAAAATTGACCAATGCTTTAGCTATTACATACATGCGTTACACCACAATCGGTGAAATCAGTACCTAGCGAAATAATATTACAATATACAATGCAACACTATCGCATTTTTATTGCCTATTCGCAGAAATGCAATATTAAAGTAAGTAAATAAGGTACGTTGAACAGTTACAACATCGGTAAAAACAACCGCCTATAATATCATTTTACCTTGCTTTGCCAGAATGTCAGCGAAACAATCGCAAACCTTGTGTTTTCCGCCCGTTGAGTAGACCTTCGCAAAATCACTGTAATCTTCATAAAATGTTCATAGAATGTGTCTCGAATGACTCGAGCGATTTGCCCGTGAAAATACCTACGCGTTTGCGCGTACGTTTCATATAATATAACAGCGAATTTTACAACTTCAGCGGTATTTAATCGGGTTCGCGTAAATCTTGATTCTGCGGGAGTTTAAAAAACCAGCGATTTAGGATAATTGATTGAATTAGGCGTTACTTTTCAGAACTCTATATCAACTATGTTAAAAATTAATATTTAGTTTTTAGTTCAGACACCTGCCTAGTATCACTACGTATCGTGGTGTGTGCAGCGTACAAAGAGCACCACCCACCGCTCTTTGCAGCGATTTAGACTATCTATACTTCTAAACTAATATTACAATAATAAAGAGAAATGATTAATTTGTTTGTTTCTAATGAACAGGCTCCAAAACTACTGGACCGATTTCAAAAAATCTTTCACCAATAGAAAGCTACACTATCGAGGAATAATATACGCTACTTTTAATCTCCATATTCCCACGGGATCGAGACTTACGCGGGTGAAACCGCGGGATGCTATGTTGATATACGAGTATAGTTCAGATTCAGCCAGCCAATCAATCAATAAATGAGTCAGGTCTTTGAATTTTATATGTACAGATAGACTGATAAACGTATAACCGTTATTTACGTCACAAAGTCAGGTAATAAAAAAAAAGCGATGATAGCGTTGCACTTCAGATATTTCGTCGCAGAGCAGAGGTATCTAAACGTAGGTGTCCGAGGCCACTTATTGTTAACTAGATGCGCCCCGCAGTTTCAGCCGCAGAAGTGAAAACGCGTTAAGACGGGCGCGGGCGGCCGAGCGGTTCTCGAGCGGTTGCACTTTTTCGTTCATTACTCGGGTTCTACTAATTGGATTTCGATGCAAAGTATACCAGGACCTTCCTCGAAAATAGAACAATCCAATATTGAAAACCAAAATTCAATCGGATAAGCAGTTTTTAATTGTATAATGATACCGACAGAGAAACAGACAGACAGACATGAATTTTAAAAATTATATAATTTTGTTCTACTAATTTTTCTAAGCCCTCTAGACAACTTGTTTTTTAATTCACTTCCAAGTACAGACTTTTTGTCCTCTCTTCTTTTATTATAAGTATATAGATATAGACTAGCTGAGCCCTGTCAGCGATTTTGATGATATTTGATGAATACCAAATATCATCAAAATCGATTGACCGCTTTAGGCGTGAAAACGTAACAGACGGAGTTCTAATATCAGTGTAGATAAGTAAATAATAAATAAAGCATATCGTATTATTGATGAATAATAGGTAATATTAATGATTCATACGAAAACTAACATTAAATGCAGATAACCTCAGAACTGAATCATCAAATCATTTTACACTAGTAAACAAGCACAAAAGAAAACAAATTAAAAAAAAAACGACATTACACCCAGCGCAATGTAGCCCCCAGACTAAGCACTAGGTTTGTACTATGGGATCTAGACTCCGGATATACTACATATTATACTTTTTTTTGTAATGATATATAGAAATTCACCCCGACCAGATACAAATATTAATTGTAATGTGGCTTAATATCCTAATATTAAGCAATTTCATACTTTAACCCCTAGGTTAAAGTATGAAATTGCCGATTTGTACTGAAAATCTTAATTGTTTATTTTTTAAATTTTTAACAAATTTATTTAATCAAAATAGTTGCCTTTATTATCTATACATTGCTGCCATCTAATGGGAAGGTTATTAATGCCATTGCGATAGAACTCCGACGATCTAGACTGCACAAACTGTGTGAAAGCATTTTGTACTGCCTCCTGGGAAGAAAACTTCTTGTCACGTAGATAATTGTCCAAATCACGAAAAAAATGGTAGTCCGTTGGAGCAAGGTCTGGTGAATACGGAGGATGACGAATGGTTTCTAAGTGCAGTTCCTGAAGGGTCAAAATGGTTTCTCGTGCGTGCTGTGTGAGGTCTCGCGTTGTCGTGGAGCAATAATGGTGAAGATCGATTCATGAGTCGGGGCTGTTTTACTGCTAGTTTTGTCAACTTGGTTCGGAGTTCGGCACAATAGACATCTGCCGTAATTGCTTGACCAGATCGAAGAAAACTATAGTGAATAACACCATGCTGAGACCACCAAACAGTTACCATTACCTTTTTATTGGTAAGTTTTGCTTCAGGACACTGTTGTGGCATTTGACCTGGGGTCAGCCATTGCATTTTTCTTTTCCGGTTATCATAAAGAATCCACTTTTCATCACATGTTACAATTCGATCCAATATTCCTTCATTTCTGTACCGGTTCAACAAGGCAACACAAGTTTCAACACGCGTTTCTTTCTGCAGATCAGTCAAATCATGAGGCACCCATTTTTCGTATTTTTTTATTTTATTGATTTGACGCAAGTGAGTCAATAAAGTGGTTAAGGTAACGTTAAACCATGCCGCTAATTCCTGGGTAGTTTGACTAGGATCGGCTTCCACTATCTCTCTTAATTCATCGTTATTCACCTGTGTGGGCGGTCTTCCTCGTGGCTCGTTCTTTAAGTCGAAATTTCCATCACGAAAGCGTTTAAACCAAAATCGCACGGTGCGTTCATTAGTAGACCCCTCTCCAAACGCAGCATTGATATTGCGGGCTGTTTCTGCCGCGTTAGTTCCGCGTCGGAACTCGTATTCAAAAATCACTCGAATTTTCGCAGTATCCATCTTTCTTGTCTAAATTGAATTACAAAAACAATTGAAAGTCGATATTCAAATGTTTCACATTTTTTAAAAAAAGAACATCACAGAAACCATTTGAAAAAGTTTCATTCGAAAACCTCAAACCATGAAGATTCTATGTCAATTCAAAGAACCTATTGCAATAAAACGGCAATTTCATACTTTAACCCCTATTATTATTTTAACTTGTCGCAATAGGTAGTAGTAGACGACTACTGACGACTGTACAACAACAACAGCTCAGACAACGAAGCTCGGACCCAGTACGGCCGGGAAACGGTCTAATATAAATCATCCCTTAATCATAAGAGTACCTCAATTGATAATCAATGACGAATGTAGTTTAAGATAACAGTATAATAGACTTGTCTAGGCGATTCGTTGCTAATCCATTTATTTATACCTATTACTAACCAATTATCATAATTAAGATAAGTAATTGATACTGATACGGCGAATACTCGTCTGCAATGCAGAAGGTTGCAGCATTTGCTTAATTCGAATACCAAATAACGTATATTGGCTGCACGTCGGATGTATTTCGGCTGCTGTGCAAATGAATGTCCCTCATTCTGGCAGGTAAGTACTCACCCTTTTACTATATGTAGAGTTGACTTTCTCACTGGAAAGGAACTTGTGTTCGTTAAACTTCTTCAGCTGCAGCTGTGCTATACGTTTCTGTTCTTCCACTGGTGGGGTGATGTGGCTTTGAGCGAAGAATGGGTCTTGTTCCAGAGTCTGCCATATTTTGTACTGTAAGGGAATAAACTGATTAAAATCACACGATTTGTTAACATGTAGAAACATTTTACTAAGTCCTAATCACCTATAATCACCTCCATATAAAAACGATAGCAGATGACATCCGCAGACCAAAAAAAATTGTAAAATGGTTTAAACGTCGAGGTAAGAAAATCCTTACTAATATTATAAATCTGAAAGTTCGTATATTTGTCAACTCTTCACGGTCAAACGGTTCGACTGATTTGGATGAAAATTTGCATAGGGATAGTTTCAGCGATGGAGAGTAACATAGGATACTTTTGATCAGGATAATACTGCGGGATCGGGACTTATGCGGGTAAAACCGCGGGGCGCAGTTAATAAATAATTATACACGACTAGCTGCGCCCCGCGATTTCACCCGCGTCGGTTCCCGCGGGAATATCGGGATCAAAAGTAGCCTATGTGTTATTCCCGTTATCCAGCTACCTATATTCCAAGTTTCATCACAATCGATTCAGTAGTTTTTGCGTGAAAGAGTAACAACCTCACATACATACATACAAACTTTCGCGTTTATAATGTAAGTAAGATTAGGACTCGGTAAATAACTACGGCGGTAATAAAAACAGAAGTTTTTAACATTAAAAAGAAAGTAATAAATAATGTACATAAATAACTATATAGGTACATAAATTAAACCATATCTGACTAGGTAAGTAGTTACCTGCTTGTGTACTCGTATTGTATCTATACAATAGGAATTTATATTAATAAAGTACCTAATGTCTTCTATGGTTTTCGCGATTTTGCATAATAATACACTTTATTTAAACACTTTTTAAAGCTTAAAATTCATGAATAAAACGCAATTAAACCCGGAAAATAAAGTGTTTTATTATTACATAACATAGTAGTTGGCATGCATTTTGAAGTCACTTACACAAAAAAGCTGAGTGGTTACAGTGTGGTTATCTTTTTCTAAACCAATATTATAAACAAGAAAGATTTGTTTCTTTGTTTCCTTATAGTTTGTACCGAAGGCTTCGAAACTACCGGAGCGTATTAAAAGTTCTCAAATAGAAAGGTACATTATTGAGGAGTGCCATAGGCTACTTTTGATCTCGATCATCCCACTGGATCGGGACCTACGCGAGTGAAACCGCTGGACGCAGCGAGTATTTGATAAAGATTTTGTGGCCATGGATTTCAGAGTCATTTTCACAAAAAAGTCAGCAGTACTATCAATTTATTTGATAAAGTTTCTTCTGAGAGTACTGCTTTTGTGAATTCGACTCTATACTAACTGATATTATTATATATACTTAGTTATGTCGATATAGTTAAGTCAATCTCGCTTTATGGGAAACCTAAAACGCAAATTAACGATCAGCAAAAATATGGTCGGAATTGTGATAACGATTGATAATTGTCATAATTCCGAGTATGATAGAATTTCGATTTGTGGAATCCAATCATTTTTTAACCTCTATTACACCAGACATTCTATATGTTGGTACATAAAGTGCATGTTAATTAAACATGATTTTTAATGAAGTTGACCTGATTAGGTACTAAAACTTTAAATATTGAACGGTTTTGGTCTAGTGAGTGGTAGATTCCCGAAGTTCATTCCGAGGGTTGTGGGTTCGAATACCGCCCGACCGCGCATCGATATCTTTTTCTTTAACGGCGCGGCGAAGGAAAACGTCGTGATTAAACCGACATGTCCAAAAACTCAACTACAACCGGAAGACATGATACATTCGCCAATCCGGAATATATAGGCTCCCGAGGCGTCTTACTTCCTAACCTATAACAGAAAGCCTGCCAAAAAATCCATGGACATAATTTAATTTCTTGATTGCTCCTGTTCGAGTTATAAATAATGGGCCCTACCATGATGTCTTATAAGTCGTTGCGTGGTCGTTTAGCTAAAAAAAATAAAATTAAAAACACATCAAATAATTAAAAAAAAAAGAAAAACCAACTTCAAAAAAATAAAAAGATTTTTTTAAATTGTCTGTGGTTTTTAAAAGTAGTCGGGGTATTTTTTATTTAATATTTACTTTATTTTTTTGAACGACAAAAGGACGACATAGCAACGACAAACGAGCATGGTAGGGCCCAATATCTGTATTATGACGATTGTAATTTAACACATGATCACAAAAAAAACCCCGATGAGTTTCTTGTGGCTTCTACTTATCGGAGGGCGCGTTCCGAAGCCACACTAAAATCAATACACCTAAGGCGTAGCCAAATGATCATGTGCATTTATTGTTGTTGCATTAATGCATTTTGGGCAGTTTTGCGGCGGGAACGCTTGGGGATGGATTATTTTAGTTTTAGTTTTTATTTTAAATTGTGTTTCTTTTTTTTAAATGTGTGTGTGATTAAATAAATAAGTACATAACAAAAAAAAATGTTGTACAAGAATCTAAAGGAAATAAACTATTTTGATTTGATTCTGCCAGTCGGTTAAATAGTTTTTGCGTGATTTAAACACAAACATCCAAACAAATAAATGAACAAACAAACATCTAAACTTTCGCATTTAAAATATTAGTGAGAAACTCTCCCCCGGGAGCTGCTTTAAGAGATTCCCAAAGTTAAAAAAAAGTTCCAACCCCACATATTTTAAGAAGCACTTTTGTTATGTATTTTACCACAATATTAAAAAAAACTGTAGAGAACACGATTCTGCATATAAATACCAGAGATGTCTAGTTATGTAAATCAATGTGGCCTGACAAAGACCTTGTCTCTATTTTGTGAATTTTTAATGACCCAGTTATCTACTTAAGATTGGCACGTGTTGTGTGGGAGAATTTAAACATTTTGAAACTCGTATCTTAATCGTTGAGTTATTATATCATCATATTATATACCTTTAAAACGGAGCCTGAAATAGGCTTCTAAACGCTGGATCGGCATAGCAACAATGCTGATTCCTATTTCGCGTGACAATCCCTATTTAGCGTGGTTGATTTCGCTAATTCTTTTTAATTGGTTGTGTTTGCTATTGTCAGGAGAAAGTTCTTAAGAAAAAAAAGCTGAACCGATTTTGATAAATTTTAGTATGGGAATGGTATGAGTAAGCGGGTGAAATCACGGGGCGAAACTAGTATACTTATTATAAACAAGAAAATTGTAACAATTAGTGGGTAACATTAATTAATGTACCATCAACTGGGAATACTTTGTGACAAACAGGGGATACTTTGTGATAAGATTTTTTCAAAGATATAATAATATGTTTTGTTTCTCAACTTGATATCGAAATAAATAGTTTTTTATCATTGGATGTGTTCAAGATGAAAAGATTTTATGATACCTACATCATTTGTACAATTGACAAAGTGTAGTGTCACAAAGTTAGGCATACTGTCACATAATAATCCCATTTTACCCAGTACTTACTCTTTCTTATTGTTTATTTATTTGTTTATAGTTAAATAACACGATTATGAAACCAATTACATTAATTGACTAGGAAAAAGTTTCATTCAGTTTTCTCACAAAAGCTCAAGCACACTGACAATATCGATCTCCATTCGTCCGCAAACAGATCGCTTTCAGTATTGTTAGAATAGTAAAATAATCTACTCTCGAGTACTAAATTTCATTAATATTTTAATAATAACAATAGCAAGCCAATGATTGTAAAGTCAAATTAAATACCTAATTTGCTTTATTTATAAATTTAATTTTAATAAGATATTACTAATATTTACAGTTGAATTATATATTATTTTTACTTGAACCTTTTATAAAAATTCCCTTTTAAGCATACTTCTCCATTTCTTTATCATTTACCTACCTAGTGTAAGTATGTAAGTATTTTTTATTTAATTTTGCAAAATAAAAAGATCACACAGTGCAATCTAGCCTCAAAATAAGCAGTAGGCTTGTACTATGGGCAGCCAAGAAAATGGCCAAGTGATTTGAAAAGTAACAACGAATATACTCAAGGCATTTTACTACTAGAAATATTTTAAAAAATATTTCCAAAAATTGACATGCAGTGAGGTTTGAACTCTTGCCTGCAAGCAACTTGTGAATTTCTGAAGATGTATGTTTCTTAAAAATATTTCTAACTTTATTTGTTTTAAATTAAACATTTAATTCCTACCTGCCCCTATTAATTGTATTCTTGAAGCTGACAATGCCATAATTATAATATTAAATTGCTTGAAATATTATTTATTTATTTATCATGAATTCATGACCAATTCAAGTCTAGTACTTCATGACCTCCAAATATTTCAGGATTAGCACAAGCAAATCAAACTGAAATACCCAGTAATTGTAAAACAGTTTTATCCTACAACCTACAACTAACTATGACTCACAATTTGTACTGAAACAGCTTGTGTAATCAATTTAGATTGACTCTTTTGCCATGCACATGTCATCCTCAATATTAGAAACTTAGCTGTGGTTTAACAATTTGTTATAAAATTGCACTGAAATATTATGTTCTAGGGTATTTAGACAAAGTCAATGAATAAGGAAACTTTTAGTAAAAGTCAACTAGGTAAACAGTGCTTTTAGTCAACGGTTTTCTCATGGTAAAGTTACACCTTCGGGAATTTCTGAATGAATTGTAACACATCCAGCTCTACGTTTAAGTCAAGTAGTGAAGAGTGAAAAGTTTTATCTGAAGAGATTTCAAACATACAAACTTACACATTTATTTTTAAGCCGCAGTTTATAATTCCCAACTTCGAATAAGTTTCTAGTTAGAATATTGTGTAAAACTTACCAACCTTAAGTTTTAGTCGTTCTAAATCTCCTTCTAGAGCCAATTTAAGGCGTTTCCAGTCAAACGAAGCGCTATTTCTATATACGTCCAGAGGCCCGCTCGGGAGGTCGGGCACGAAACTCAAGTCTTCCATCCTGGAATGACAGTTACACTATCAAAATTACATTGATTACGTTCAAACCACGTTCAAACATGTGTGATCAATCAATGGTCATAGTAACACTCAACACCAATTTTATCACGCCGGATGACTAAACATCTAATTGTAAACTATTCAAACTCCCTCCCAACCCGTCCGAGACATCAAATCCATTATTAATTCATGGCACAAATCACAAAAACCGATTCCTCACCTTGAGAATTAACTGAACTTGTATGGGACGAGTGTGCCTTCAATCACCGACCGTATTATACTGAACTGATAGGTACTTAATTTAAATAGTGTGCTTTTAGGGAGGGAAAACGACTGATAACGTGAATACAGCACTCGTTGTTTTATTGCATCTTCCACCTTGAAACACACGTCATAATCATACGAGCACCAGCCGCTTGCCTGCCTCCCTCATGCACCGCAAAAAATGACAACCAGCATATCATTGACAGTGACGTCCAAATGTCTAATATGTCATTTTGACACCGAAAATGGAGTCTTGGCGGGAACTCGTTGAGGAGATGTGGTGCTAAATTTTCATTTTTGTGAAACCTAGTTCATATGCGTGCAAATTGTTTAATTTCGGGGGCATATTAATCAATTTAGTTTCGTGAAGGTGTACAAGTGGAATGAAAGTGAAAATCGGTGCAAAACATTGACTTAGTATTGTCTCCAAGGCTCCGTGAAGATTGTTTGTAAATGGCCGCCGTGTTTACAAATGATTCCCTAGACTTGACTTTAACTATGACGACTTGACTGTTTCGATGCAAATAACTTGCATAATATATTAAAATACATGACACTGGCTAATTTCCTAATGGCCATAATCGGTTCACAACCGATAAGAAATAGAAATAGACACCGAAAATGTTGCCATATCACAAAGTTGCTACAACTCAATAGATAGTAGCGACATCTAATGATTTTTATTCGAACGAATTTCTCTTACGTTCGACTCCAGCGCAAGTTCCATCTTCAATTTAAAGTAGTTGCAAGACAAAAAACAGGTGGCGCTGCCAGTAGCACTGAATTAATGAAACGTGCAACAGAGATGCATGATATAGCAAGTCGTGGGATAAACAAGGATAGCGCTACATTCACTACATGCGCATTTTTCAACCACATTGAAAACGTGAATGTCGTAAACGACTAAACAAGAAAAGAGAAGTTGTAAAACAACAAACTGTTCGTTGCTTTTCTATCAGATGTAAAATGGTCGGGCGGTCGGTACGTCGCTGCGTGCGCGAGAGCTCCGCGTGTTCGTTGTAAATTCGATGTTGTTGTGAAACGAATTTGTTTGTATTTGACGTGAATACGAATAGTTATTGTTTACTCGAATATACGACTACTTCTGTGTTCGGCTGCCGAAGTAGAATGTGAAATAGTGCATGTGTTTTCGTATGACGTTAGCGCTCACTTGCAGTGATTTCGCTGATAGCTCACTACACCGGTAGGTGCGCGCGTGATAAACTACGTGTTCCTTTTTTGAAAAAATCGTATAGAGTGGGTACCTACCTAGGTACTTCGGTATTGTGGTTGTTTTGCTGTACCAGCCATGCTGTGGAAGGTGACATAGTGAACGTTGGAACTCACCCTGACCTCTGACAATCATGTCTGGGCGATCGGATTGCAGGAAATTCGCACCAAACATATTCAATAAGAGCAAGTGCACTAATTGCTTCAGGCAGAAGGAGGAGCACAGTGCCGAGGCTTTGGAATCTAATCGGGTAAGTGCAAAATAGATCGCCGAACTTTTTTAGACAAATACTATACCTACCTACCTAACTAATGATTGTATTATATATCCGTGTAGTGTAGATAGATGCCTAATAGGTACCGTAGTGTAGTGTAGGTGAGTAGTCTTGATTTGCATGTGTGCGTGGGCAGTCCACTCATGCTTTTGAAGGTGTTGATCTAACGGATTTCGTAGAGTTAATAAAATAGATTTGAGAACTTGGAACATAGGTCTGTACCTTACCTGAACGTACTTATACCTAATAAATACGTATACCTACTATACAAAATAAGAATAACTTTCTATGGCATATTAATAAGTTCCCGACTACCCGTGCATAGATCTACCTATACCACTGGTAATATTTACCTACCTACTAGGTTTATATTTATACCTAATGTAGGTATCTACCGTGCTGTTATTAATTTATTACCTTCCTATCTATTAAATAACTAGCTGCGCCCCGCGGTTTCAAGTATTTATACAAAATTTAAAAATTTGTGGCATAAGATCCTTCTCCTGATTGTGACAAACACAACGCAAAAAGAATTATCGAAATCGGTCCAGCCGTTCAGGCGTGATGCCGTGACAACGCAAAATAGGCATTCATTTTTATACAGATGAAGATAATAACTTATAAGTTTACCTTAGGATACGTAACCCACTTACCTATCTTCCTACTCTTAGGAAGGGTAGGTAAGTAGGTACCTAGGTACCTAACTATTTCTAGTAAATAACGTAGGTAGGTACCAAGCTAATAATGGACTAAGTGAGTAAGTAGGTATACAATAATAACTAAATACCTACCTAGGCATAGGTAGGTACTTAGTACATACCTAGTTACATTACATAGTTACCTACCTACAAACGTGATAGATAAGCAATAAGTAGGCTGGTAAGTATGTATTTAAACATAATAGGTAGGTAGGTACAAAACCACCTGTGACTCCGTAGAAAAAAATTAACCCATTTATTGAGGCCCGCGTTTATTGTAAAAGGTAACGAAGAACAGTGAAGATAGTACCGTTTGCCTACACTATTAAATGACGCACATATTTGTAAACAAACTTAAAAAATAGCAGGTGAAATGTGTTCCTGAGACAGGTGAACTGCTCCTAGATCAACTAGCATTTTGAACATCTTTTGTACTAGGTACCTAAGTACCTTAATTAATTGATCAATAATAATGTAAAAATTTGCGAAAGTTATATTCTTGAAAGGTTAAAAATAGTCGGAATTTTTTAAAATTAATATCATTTTCCTGGCAAGTAAAAGTAGGTACCTACCCACCGACATAAATTTTTACTTTTTGAAATTCAACTTTTTCAGTATAGTGCTGAAAAATACAGAGGGTCAACTAAAAAATACTTATACCTAGCAGTTTTAAAAGCAAAAGTGACTAACGGCGATTATATTTTTCCAATTTCAGAATCCGCAAACAGGTAGCCACTTATTGAGATTTGAGAGCCCCCTACCGCGATAATGTTACGGGGGTGTTAACTTTTTTTTAGGGTCAAATTGTAACAACCTTGACCTTTTCCTATTAAACTCATAGTCACAGAGTAAGTACCTGATATTATATCCCTTAGGTAGCTGTTTTTAAACATGGTCAAGACACGGACCTACTTGTATCGAGGTTAAAAAACCTATACAGCCAAAGTCTGTTAATCTTGTAAACCATGGATTATGGAAGCCAACATAAAGAGGATTCTCGCTAGTAAATTGCGCCTCACTTTCAAGGCCAAAATGATTGTGTCGAAAATCACGTGTGTTAGCGCTAATGAGTAAAACCGAGCCATAATGGACGATTGCTATTTAAAATTAACTTGACAAATGCCCAGCTAACGAAGTCTGCGCGGCCACCATGGACGCGCGAGAGCAAAATGACGTCTGGCAATAAGAAGCTAACGATCGCAAAAGTGGCGACGAGATTTTCTTTGCTTGTGCAACAGACTATCGGAGAAAGCTTAGCTTATTATTAATTATTAAGCAAATGTTTGCTGATGACTTGACGATTTGATGGGTGTTTTATGATGAATGGCCATTCGTAAGGCGTTGCTGACTAGTGGTGGTCTCAAACCTTCATAAGAACATTATAAAACTAAATTAGTAAACTGCCGCCGTCGCTGCTTCAGAGTTTCAAGACCTGTATTCTTCATTTTAGAATGTATGACTGTGAATCTTCCTATTTTAATCATTAATTAGGTACCAGTATTTGGTTAAAACGTAGTGTTTGTTGTAAATTAGTTGTAGGTACAAATATTTGTCAGATTTGTATTTTAAATACAGGATTACAAAGCTCTAAGTGTAGAGTGCTCAAGTGAAGCTAAGTGGTTAGAATCTTTAGTAACTACTTAAGCATTAGTATTGCTTTCAGATCCTCAATTGTTATCTTTATCCGCCGATGTCAAAGGGGTCTACCGACATTCCCAACCCGAGTTATGGATCCTTTAGTAAAATACTAATGAGGATGAGTAATATACAAGTATTTGTGTTCACACCAGAATGTTTCGTTACAAAATCGAACAGTAGCGTCTAAAGGCGCAGGGGCATTTGAGCGGCGACGGAATTGTTGGAACTTCCCGTCTTTGTAAAGAATTGCAATATATTAAATGCCTTTCTTATCTTAGTTTAGTTTTCGGCTTAATATCTGTAATATCTTTGTAACACTGGAACTGAAAATGCCTACTAATAATATATAAATAATTAAACTATAAATACAAAAGTAACTGTATGTCTGTCTGTATTTTGGTATAGAGGTAAGATGGAACTTTGGAGAAGGACATAAGCTACTTTTGTTTCCGATATCCACACGTGCAACTATTTAGGAATAAAATAAATAAATTCTGTGAACATCATACTACGCCATCTAGCCTTAGCCATCTGGGTAGGCTACTAAATTTGTATTATGGTGAAAAGATAACGGATATAATACTGCCACTGCCACTACTGCTACGGAATTGTTACAATACTTACGGCCTAGTTTAAAATGATTCGGGGGTTCTTTCACAAGCCTCTTCCTTATATTTGGTCAGAGTTTAGTTTTCGGTTGTTAAATGAACGTTGAGTCCAAAGTTCGAGTCAAACTATTTGAGCTTTTCCCGCTTTCACGCCTAGCAGGTTACCGTAAGTTTGTAGGTCGCATCTTGTGTGTAAACATTTATTTGTTTTTACAAAATTAATGTTTTGCAAAACAGGTTTTGTGATGTTTTCGTTTGACGACCAACCTGTGGCGCCGGCGGAGACATACTTTTGTGGTTAATGCGTAAACGCAGTGCTCAAACTTTAAGTACTATGGCATACTTACGAATGTTACTAAGGATTATTAAAAGTTTTTTTATAAATTCCAAAAACAAGCTATCTAAATGGCGCTGTTGCTAACAGTAGACGAATAGAAACTTCAAAATCCATAGTTAGTAGGTGGTTACACAACCAACACTTCAAAACCTCAATTAAAGACTCCTAAACTAATTCGAGTGTACCTGCTAATACGTTCAGCAAGCGTCGGAGCTCCTAAATGCGTTATAAATCCATCCTAACAACAAACTCGCTATGTCAATATTAGTTCAGACGTTTTAAACACCTCCGATCCTTTCGAGTTGTCGAAAAAATTATGATTCCAACTGCCGGTCAACAAAGACGTAGAGATGTAATAGTTAAAAAAGAAAATAGGAGATATTTCGTTCCGTTCCTGTATCGGTGACCGATGTAAGATGAGCCTCGTACGTGGGAAGACGTGACCTTTCTTCGCCCGTTAATCTTCTAAGGAGCGGAGTGTGGCAGTTCTGCTTATCGTGGTCGGACTAAACTTGTGTAGCATAAAAAGGAGTGCGTGAGGAATGCGCCGGCGCGTTCGCCAGGTGCAAGCGCCCCGCCTCCGACCGGCATTTTTGTGTACGAGAACGCCTAATGTGTGAGCCCCAAAACGATTTGGTTATGAAACCTTGGCGCCAATAGAAATTGACTTGGAAATTTACAATACTAAAATAACGATAATTAAATCAAGATGTGCGTACGACACAATACGCAATCTTCCATTGCAATAGACACTAATCCCGCTATTGAATCGGCAAATCGATATTATGTGGCTTCGAAATTCAAATGCTATTCGAGGACCGTTAACTATACAATGGGTTGCCAGCAGTAAATAACATTAA
The DNA here is from genome assembly GCA_949358125.1 of Idaea dimidiata. NCBI lineage: Eukaryota > Metazoa > Arthropoda > Insecta > Lepidoptera > Geometridae > Idaea > Idaea dimidiata. The sequence continues at coordinate 29,735,913 of OX442326.1, forward strand.
TATGTAGGTCGAGAAGTGAACGCGACACCGGATAGAGAACAATCGCTGTCAACATTAGCACCTACTCGACAAATGCAGAAGTGCTCGTCTCGCAACTGGATAGCGTAGAGTAATTTGCGACCTGTGGTATCCACGGCTCCGTTGCAAACCGACTAATTAAAGAATTACATGTACTCCCGAGCCAATGAGAACCACCTTTACGCTTCGTAATTTGATCGCGTTGGAATGTATTAACAGCCACAACGAGATTTATCTAAGTAGGTTGCTAAAACATGTTATCCAAGTTGTTTAGATGACTCACAATTTTTCGATGCTCTATATTAGAAATTGGAAGAACGTCAGATAAATATTTACAAGACTACAAACGATCCAATATACATTTATTAATATTAAGTGGTATTGTGAGGACGACCAAAGAATAGATGGATTAGACGGGATATGAGAGTGATGGAAGGAAACGATGAGATGACGGCTAATAGACTCAACGGAAGATTAAGTGACATACTGTGCCGATCCCACATAATTAGGTTAAGGACAAAAAGGACGAATACTAAGTACCTAGTAAACTTCGTGGGAGCCAACTTTGAAAGCTTACAAAAACAGTAAATATACACTTGAAGTAAGTTGAATGGAATCTTTGATAAAAAACACCGCATGATTACGTCAATTTAATTGAATACGTCATCTTCGTTATCATCATTATCTCTTTTAACGTAGAAACTGTAATCTGGCTGTTTGCTTTAACACAACATTTTGGGCTAACATTTGTTGTCGTAATCTTTACTATGTGTTTGTCTTAGGTTACTATACTCACGGTCGTCTTAATAATATAACGGCTGTAAGATCTATGATGATCTCTTCTTAAAGTCTATAAATAACCTCCGAATCCCACCTCACAACAATACAAAAAAGCTCACACGGATTTATACCATCTAATGATCGTCCTTTATTCTCGTAGTATCCCCATTCTTCGTGGTATGATTGTGTTTCGTTACAAGATGGTAGAGCCGTGTAAAGGTTATTTATGCATCGAATTAAAGTTTACGAGCCACTCTGTCTACGGCCCGAGAGATGTCACATATCAAATTCATAGAAAACCTGTTTTCTCCATTGCACCTGTCAGATTAGTTCTGGTTGCGTCTCTGTATCTGACAAAGAAAACATTATTTAAATAGAAAAGTTAAGCAATGATGTCGTATGCGTCGGCGTTCACGATTCTTTCACATTTCGTCGGCAGATAAGACCTGCGACCTTATTTACTTTAAAATAAAGTTGGCTGAAACTAAAATAACATTTAATTAGGACCCAAGTTCTAAAATTCATCTTGTTAGTAATCATTCTGTTAATTATAAAGATATCAACTAAATCTTAATGAGTAAGTATGTAGGTACCACTTGATTTGTTGATAGTAGAGTTAATGCGTAATGTTAAATTAACAACTTGTTTTATTAGAAGACTATATAGCCTCGTACGCAGGACTTCTAGTAAAGCAGTCACGAAACGTCCCTACATTAAACATAATATATTCACAATCTAGGCTGTAGATAGCGGCTTAAAGCTAAAGCGAATCCCTAATTAAAACATTAAAAACACAATTTGTTTCATTTTCGCGAAGGCAGCAGTAAAAAGTCTGTATACAGCAACATTTGCATATACAAATGTCTACATTGGCGTGCGGTATAGTGCTTTTAATAGTGATTTTTTTATACGCTGTGACGATAACGTCAAGTTCTGTACGATAAATGGGTACCTTCTGCTAGATAGTCTTGTTTACTTTTATTGGTGGTATAGTAGATGCATCATCGGGAATGAAGACCTGTTTGAAGTCGATAGTTATACCAAAAGTGAAGCGTAAGATACCGTTAGTATAATAGTTGGATACGCGACCGATATTACTAGCCGCTTATGGTAATATTGTAATTTCTCGATTATCTGCATTATCTGTGACATTTACCATTTAACTTACATCAAACTTAAGCTATGTTTTGTGCAATCTACCTAAATTTCTGTAAGATTTAAGAAAGATATTACGTTAAATATTGCTTTTACCTTTTTAGGGGTTTCTAAATAGAAACAATCGCCTAAGATTGTTATAGATAAGCTGTTTTGTAACTGAACCGAATTCCTAACAAATTGAGGCAGTTGTGCGTGCTAGGAATAACTTGTACTCGTGTACCTACCTGTCTAAGTAATTTACCTTCATTATAGCAGTTGTAAAGTCCAAAGCAATCAAATGATGATGCATTCGAGTCATGATTGTTGTTAGATTTAAATAAAAACTCTTGGGTGATTTTAACTTTTTCTGTTTTGAGTTTAATACCCAACGAACTCGGTATTCTTTGTAACGTACTATTTTTGTCATACTTGGTATATACAATTTGTAACAGGTAAGCCCTTTTAATCCGAAAGTGGGTTATTCTAGACGTCTAGGCGAACACCTTTTGTTCTACGACTTTTGAAAATTCAAACTTTTTTTTTGAAAATTTTGAGATTATGTTTCACTGAAAAAACAGCTGCTTTTGAAAATAAAGGTAATTGAAGGTTTGATTGTAGTAGACCAAACTAAATGAAAGAACAACATAAGGTCAATGACCTCGAACTCTAAGAAACAGCTGATTTTCAAGTAAACTTTACACCTAAATTTTTCGAAAAGTACTTCGAATTTTCAAAAGTCGTAGGACAAAAGTTGTTCGCCTAAACGTCTCGAACAACCCCCTTTCGGATTAAAAGGGCTTACCCGTTACATCTTGTATAATATATCATATTGTATCCAAAAAGAACTTGGAAATAATTATTCTTTTGAATTACCTGTATCTAATTATTAGTTTTAGTCATTGTAGCCACGCTTTAGGCTAAGACTCAGATTGTTTCGTATTACCGAATGATTGATAGCAATAGAACCGTTTCCTGCTACAGTAAATGTTAATTATGACAACTAATTACTATTCAATTGTTACATATGAGTACTGAATATGCAATTAAAAAACTTTTTCTTTTAAATGTCTGGTAAAGATAAATAAATTGCCCTTTGGGAATAAAACTATTTTACCTATTACCTATCAGAAATAGCTAAAGATCGAGATGCAAAGAATGATTAAGACTACGAAACATAAAAGTTCCTTCTAATAATTAAGTTAAACGTGTGTGTAATAATGAAGTTAGAAAAAAACTTGGGAACTTAACTCCTCTATTGTTTCGCACAAATGTTTGGATCTTCAGAGATCGAATTTCGTAAGTCCTGTCATACCATTGTTTTACCTACACACTGTCAACACGCTTAGTTATTCATTGTTCTCGATGTTTTGGAATTTCGGTATATTTGTTTTTGATTATGATTACTGTTTGGGAAACAGTCCATTGTTGCCGTTTACAATTGAGCCTTCGACCGTGTTGTTTTCAAACGATGGAAACTGATCTGGTGAATAAATCAATCGGATACTTCTGTTGGTTGGCATGTAGGCGATGTTGTCCCACGGAACGATTGTGCCAGTACATGTGTATATAACCTCCGGCTTGTATGCGATGAATTAGCATACCGGCGGAACGCCTTGCCCACGCGGGCTCCAGCTTGCAATCAATCCATCATAATAGCTGTGTGGTGCGTAGAACGATTGTCGCAAACCAACTTACACCATCTAGAAATAATAGTTTCAGCTCTAAGTCTAATATTTTACTGCTCAAATTCCAAGTTCGAAAACCTTTGATGACGTAGAGCCCGTAACAGGAACTCTGATGGCGGAACGAGTATCGATCATCTTAGTGCTGTAAACAAAAGTCATAATTCTTAGAACATCATAAATATTTGTATTTTATGAGGTTTTTCATTTTAATTTGTTAGACGCGGATCCCGGAAAACTGCGATGGTTGGCTCGAGGCATGTAATTGACCAGTTTTAAAGTAATTTCAAGCGGGAGAGGTATTTACCATGTTGTTTATGTTTCATGTTCATCTTGGACATGGTATTTGCAAACCTAACAACTGTTGAAATATCGTATATAGCAACACATAAAAATATCCCGTTTTACATAACTTCGCTGATAAAAACAAATATGCTATTTATTTTCATAACACCTTTTCATTGAACAACCCGAGATAATTTGTATAGGTATTTTACTTTTCGAACTAGGCTTGTGTTTTATTTACAACTTTACTTGTGATTAATGATTTTTTTATCAAATCAAAATGAAGTTGATCTGTTTTATAACCACGATGAGTTAGTTTGAGCATAACATCGATGTCACTATATGGTTTACATGTCAGTCTTCCGGCCCACATCTGCTCAATGATCATGTTCATACAATTATACGCTTCGACCAAATGATTATACGCATTTTGAATAATTGAAGTGCTAACCCAAGACTGCTCAACTTTCTCGTAAGCGGTACCTATTGGAAATAAGATATCCGATCCAAGACCGTGTGATTAAAAACAATAAAAAACATTAGCATCCTCGCTATATAAAATTACGAGAGCTTCTTTGGGAGAAATACAAAGTCGAAGGAATTCAAGGCCGTCTTTAAATCACCTTAACCAAAGTTATGGAATAGTTATTGGGTATGGAGTCATAAAACTATCAGATTGTAAATACAACATAAAGTTATTGGCCTCTTTTTACATTTGCTTTATCGTAAATCTTATTCAATCAGTTACCTTGTAAGGAATCCTGCATTTTATAAATTTATAATGACGACAATCTATAATTATATCGAAAGACAGTATGTTTACGTTAAATAACGGTACAATTATGTCAGTATTTATGTAATTCCGCAATACGTGGATGGAATACTTGAGTAATTTTGTAAGTCATGAGACAATGGGATATCTCGAGCTCATACAATGGTCTGACTGAGGGATTATTTTTGTTCAAATTGGCAGAAGTTGCGTCTAATATCGCGACTGGTCGTTTCTTCTTCCTTTGTTTCGCCTTAATTTTTCCTAATGAGTTTGATATTGAGAAATCTTTAGCAGATTACCAACAATGTTTCATTATTAAATACCAGACATAAAGTAGATATAATAACATTGGAAGCTTCCTCTAACAACAGGTGGTCTAATTAATTGATGAGTCATGGCACGGAACAGTACGGCTAAGGCAAAATACTTAGAATATCCGGAAAGCATATTTAATATTAATTCCTGATAAATAAAGTACTTAGTGCAGGAATTAGTATTATATTAGTCTAAAGAAGATTTGAAAAACAATAAATCAATAGAAAAGATTGGTTTACTTTGGTTTGGTACAAATAGAATAGAATAAAACTGGATGTAGATAGAAATAATAGATGATAAAAACATGTTTTACAGAAGTAAAACATGTTTTTATCATGAAAACACTAGTAGACAAGTTGGTACTGCAGTTTGCTTTTTATAAGAACGTAATCTAATTAGATTTGTTTCACATTGATACGTATTTACAGAACGACCATTTACTACCTACAACTTGAAATTAAACATAATACGTGTTCAATATCTGAATAATAAAAGCTAATTACCGTCGCTCGATAAAAACTTACCTAATTTGACGTCGACATTTGAATTCATACATACAATTTGTCATTCATTGATTGTTTGCCTAAAATGGTGTACGTGCGACCTCGGTGCCCACGCGCAATCTATTGCCATAACGCCGTCGAACTGTTTAACTTTTAACACACTACATGGGCAATACAAGTCGTGTTTAGGCAATTCGTGTTGAAATACTGAGTCAATGGACTCGATATGAGCTGATTCAAGGCTAAAGAGTAGAGGAAATAGAGTAAAGTGAACATCTGCGACCTGCGCCCGCAACGGCACAGATACGATCACATGCATGAGAACGTGAATATAAAAACTTATTTACCAAAATTACCTACTTAATTTTAATAAAGCGATAGATTAATTTAGAACACTGGCACAAAATTAATGAAGAAGAAAGTATCACGAAATAATTAACTCATCTTATGAGTGTTTTAATATCTGAATCGAAAGATGCTTCACATTATAAATCAATAAATGCAATTGATTTATAGTCTAGCACACATATGCTACCAGGAATTTGGGCACATCAATATTCATGAAGCACACAAACCTAGTAAAATGGAAGATGTACATAATCGAGGCCGATGGCTGTTCCCTGGGTTTTGACCGTGAAAGTTGAACGTTTTTCAAAACACATATTATTTGACCTCAGACTGTCTGATTCACAGAAATATAGAATACCATTTTGACAAATTTATGTTTACTATAGTCGTATAAGGCAGCATCTTCTCATAAATGCGTTGATTTCTGCCGAGGCATTTACTTCCTAAATAAAACTTTATATTATTTCGTTGAACCATCCTAAAATATATCTTACTTAAGTACCGAATTGAGACGACGCTGTAGTCATAATCCGCATTGTGGGAAACCATTTATTACTTTCATTGTTGATTAATAAAGCTTCGTTTCAAACATCAAATATCAAGTTAACGGTCCCGAAGGTTCTTGTAATTCGTTTAACTGCATGCAAAACATCACTAAAATATACGTCCATGAAATAAATTGCAGAAAACATTATGGCGGTTTAGTGCACCATTAAAAAAGAGTTTTATTCCTACATTTGAGCTCGTTTCTTTTAATTAATGTGACTTTTTCGTCTTTTCAGGTAAGCTGAATGTCTTCGGCAACTACTGGGTCTTAATAGTTTATTATTATTGTACAGTTTTAATCTGATTAGTCGTTTATCAGTATGGTAAGTAATAAAAATAATTTTGTTTGGCCTTATGTTGCTAGTTTTATCATCATGCTTGCATTTTAATTCTGCTTTTAATTAATTACCATGTCCTTTCGACTCAATTTCTAATAGATAAAAGGTTTTATATTTATTCACGCTATTTTTACTATTAATAAATTATAAAATAATATCTACAGTAAATTATCGTATAATGTAGTTCCTTTCTATACCATGCTACCATTCAAATAAAAACAAAACTTTATAATTTCTTTTGACTTAGTATCTCATTGATTAGGTATTAGTTAGTACATGCGATTCGTAGATAACGTATTCTATTAAAATATCAATAAATTAATAACAAACCGATCTAGTTAGACGTAGCCAACTCAAATAGTCGTCGGATGGCAGCCGTCAATGCACCGGAGGTAATCCGGGCGGGGGCGTGCTCATGTCACTCGCCGGTCTGCTAACACCACAACTAACGGTGCACCTAGTCTGTTGTCATGAGCAAGTTATGACCAACACAAGGGAGCTATCGCATCAGCTACGCCATCCTAACTGTTCGGGAGATCAGCGAGAAGCACTTAACACTAGTCGTATAACGTTTATTGGTCAATAATATAAATCTGGTGTTATTAGAAATGTTTAGTATCTTCGCTCTTCGTAAGGTTATTAATTTGTAGTTAATAGGTTTCCTAAAGATAAGAACTTAACACTATTAAATCTTAGTGCTTAGTCCTTACCTAGTTGTCCGATTTAAGATTTTAGGAACATCAAATGCTTAGCTAAGGGGACGTTACATTACTTAGTAGGTATATAAATTCTCATATTTACAAAAAACTGCCTCAAACTTCTGCTTACATTTCTTATTTTGATTTAAAAACAAGTGCTCGTCAGTAATATACAAAGAAAAACTTCGAAGCGGCTTTTTGGGGATAACAAACACAATATGATCGTAAATCTCACAGGAGTAAACATTATGCATCTTGAAAATATAAAGTACACCTTCAAAAAGGCTTAAATGCATAAGCTAAGACAGGAAGACCGACGACGATGCACTGCGGACCCACAGCGAAACGCCTAAAAAGGCCGTCCCCAGGAATTACCACATCGTAAATAATTCATGCATTATTACTCAATCATGCCTGCAACGGTGAACGTTTCAGTGGGGCGTTTTTTTCTTATGTCCCGTTTGTGCCCAGACGTTTTTCTGCGGTCAATTGTCCTGTCCACCAACATCGAGATCGAATGAATCATGCGTAGCTCGGGCGGAGATTATTATTTCGGCTGATGGTTTGGGCACGGCGGCACGGCACGCTTCCTGTGGCACTCTGCAGCTTCTAGCTCTAACGGCACTCGATCGTCACAGTGACCCGTCTTCAAAGAGCAGAACATCCAACCGGTCATGGTTTACCGTCACAGGTGCGCCTGCGTCTACCTTCACTTTCAATAATAACGCTACCTTCTATCTATTCGTCTTTACTCTCTACCTGTATATTGTGGGTATATCCTCGTTAGATCTGCGACCGAGTCTTAGAACCGTTCCAAGCTTGATCTTGGACCTTCAATTAGTAGATTCCATCGTTAATTTGCCCGAAATCACGGTTATGCATCTTAAACGACGATGGGAAGCATTTTAATGGGCCAATCCCGGATGCGTATTTCTCCATTACGATGTCAAACAATTTATCGTACAACATACAAATAGAAAATCTCATCGTTATTATAATATTTGTGTGGGTTGTGGATCAATCGGGAATTATTTATTCAAATTATTACATTTTGTTAAATATTCAGATGTTGAACCCGTCCCGCTATACCAAGTTTGTTTTTAATTAAAATTTAGTTTAAATGAGTTCGTGAGACCGCATAGGTTGGTCACGAGACGAGTAACGCTCGTTTCTGCTCCCGCGCCGACACGAGAGAAAATTAAAAACACAACTGTTGTTTTAGAGTTCATTTAGGTTTGTAAGTCGGGTGATTTATTCGCAGCTCATTTGAATATTATATTCCCATATTGATCCGTGTTTTGATGAGATCTCACGTTTTTTAAACCATTTTAATGAGGACTGTTCTAAATTAACGATAATAAATTAGAGTCGAAAATCTTGTAGCTATTGGGTCTATAAAAGTAAATGTTTATAGAGAAAAGCAATTGTAAGATTTACATTATAAAAACAATAGCCTCATATCGTTAAATCATAGCAAAGAGTACGGTTCTTTATTACTAACGGGGGCTATTCCAGTCCAGTAGCCATCGCAAGTAAACTAATAATAGAAAGAAAAGTCACGTTTTATCGTTAACAACACAAAAGCTGTTAATGCTTGTTGCTTTGAAAAGACGTTAACAAAAACTTAAGCGTCGTCGCAATTTCCATAATAGCTTGTTTTTTTTTATCCCTAGTGGTGATCAATCACTCTCGGTGTGCGCAAGCGCATCTCGCGGGGTGCACCTGCGCACCATCTTTATTATTAGACGTCGCGACGCGTCGGCCGTTGACCCATGCGACCTGCTTACCGAAATAATATAGTACTCCTGCGCACGTGCCAGATACAGCTTTTGTCGGAGTTAGCTTTGTGTTCGTCATACTTAATTAAAAGATTTCTCAATGCTTGTTAGAGAAAAATCATTTAACTTTGACAAATTTACGATTATGCTCAATTTTAAAATTATGAAAGCATCTTAGTTTCTTAATCAGAATGATCAACTTGGATAAAAATTACCTGTGGTATTCCAGACCTAGCTTTCTACCGCTAGTTTAATAGCAATTGGTTCAGTAGTACTTTGCAAGTCATCCTAACATTTTTACAAGTTACTTGTTTATGACATTAGTGGGATTTATTAATATACATAAGTTCCAAATTCGCATGCAAATCACTAGTTCAGTTCAATTTTTTACCCAGTTATTGCATCAAATATAAACAATTAACTTTATAGGTGTTTTATCACTAAATGCTGCTCGTCTTACACTTTCAAAGAATACTAAGACAATGCACGTGAATTCTCAGATATAAAACTCATTTTAAAACTGCTGACCTTGCTCTGTTAATGTTCCATATCGACTTTATTTTATGTCGTTAAACGCTTCTTAGTATTTCCAACTTTTACGATGTTGATGGTACATCAATGTCCTCATTTTGCGTACACATAAAATCTCCATTTTACCCGTACGTATAAGAATGGACGGGCACCATTTAAAGATTTAAATTTAATCCGTTTTTATGTAATTCGATACTTTATTCCTGTTATGAATATGAGAATTGTAAAATTGTTGTTATCGAGCACTTGTATCAGGTTTCTGCTACATTATAAGAATCTTCAATTATAATGTTTACCTACGTATGTACTACTTTATATGAAAATAATAATTTCTTAAATATTTGAGTTTTTAATACAAATTTATATTTACCTAGGTACCTACTTTGTAATGAATTTCAAATAACGGTAAACAAATGTATTTATTGACTGTTTATAAGATTCTAGGAAACGGAGATCAAAACGAAGCGTCAATTAATAAATCATTAGGAAAAATATTTAGCATTTTAGACTGTTTTTGATAATATATTAACTACTGGTTTTTATAGAGCCTTAAATTATACTGACAAAGACTTAAACCCTTAACAAAACTTAATCATTTTTTAGAAAAACTTAACCCGCTTCCATATGAGAATGCTGCGATTACAGAGTCCCATACAGTTGAACAAAAATGCAAGTTTACAGCAATTACGAATGTACCACATGGCTGGCGTAATACCTTACAATGAATAATAGCACCAATGAAAGTATCTCAGCAAAGATTAATAAACTCCCAACGTTCTATTTACGCCAGACTTCATTCTATTTCCTAGAAATAAAACGAGTGAGCATTGCCTATCTATAGGAACGTCTGGGTGCACTATAATAGGGTTTCGCAGACAAAATCAATACAGCCGTCTGAAAGTTCCCAGACTGATTTACTCGTGCACTTACTCGATTGCTTGTTTATTTGTACGTGTTGAAGAGTTAAATAATTTGAGTACGATCTTGTTAATATTGAGGATTGATTTACAAGTAAGTACTTAATTTTGTTTTAAATACGAAGATCCTCTAAATATGAATCGGAATATGTGTACCATTTATGCCGTTAGAATCATTAACAAAAGGTTCTCAAAAGAGAGATAGATTCTCAGTTTAACTTGTTTAACCGTAGATTTTTCTTTTGTTATCGCGACTTTTTATAAAAATAAAACTCATTTTTCGCGTTGTTTTATTATAAGAATGCTTGCAATGCCGTTCCTACGATTAAGCCTTTGCAGATTCTAGTCTGTAGAGCCTTTGGATTAAAACCTGAAATCAGTTTTATTTTGTTTCACGTTCCTAGGAAAAGAGGTATCACCAAGAGGATTTCTTAAAGTTATGAATTACCAGAACCCACCAGATTGGAGCAAACGCGGATATGATCCCCGTTCCTTTATTCTATATTATCTGGCTTTGACATCTGCTTTGAATCTTGTTGCCCGGGAACGGCCTCGTGAGTCTATTAGATCCAAAGAGTCGATCTAGTTAAGGCGACAGTACCGGGCAACGGGCAGCCAACACTCCACATGCGGACTGGTTTCGTAGAATAGCTGTTAATCGTCGCCATATGCCACCGCAGGCCGCACGGCTGCTCGTTGCTACTTATGGTTCATTCCTGCTCTTATACAATACTAATTATTGTAGCTTCATAATACAACTAGATTATACACTTTATAAACTTACACGATTAGTATACAAAGTTTCAATTTAATTATAAATTAAAAATTATTCCGATGTTTCGGCAAACGGGTTACACCGCCCGTGATCCCGGAATTAAATTTAAAATATGTTTACTAACGCGATCTAGACTGGAAATTCTAATAATAACAACTAAGTAGATTACATTTTATAGCGTACTTTACATCATTTTATAGAAACAATCAGGTCAGAAAATTGTTTCCAAAATTCTAAAAGATTTCTCTTCCGTTGCAGTGCACTACTAAATTAACGTTTTCCATAACATTGCAAGTTTTAGGCTGAATTGATAGCTGTTCTTTGACTGCTGAAGTTAAAATCGCAAACACAAAACCGTAGAAATGAAAGTTAACATCAAAATCACGAATACACAAGTGTGTTTTCAGCAGTTTTAGGGCTAGCTAGAACATCATTTTAGCCATGCAGCTGTGAAACCAGCCTGAATGACAATTCATTACCAGACAGCGGCAAATGAGAGGGCTATATTCTAAAACAATGTCTAGTATTTAATAAATGTTTAGTAAGATTCATATTAATAACTAATTACTTGCCTATTAGGATCCAAATGGTGGGATAGATATTCTCCTTAAAAAAGCAATATATAACATCTAAAACAATGTTTATGTATTGGTATTTTAGTTATCTAAACGAAAACGTTGACAGCCTTATATTGTAATAACACAGTCGACACACGAACACACGTGTTTAACTGGTTCCTATCAAAAACGCATTATATTAAGACCGTAGATTGTTCAATCTCATTCGGCGCTAAGATTGCAGTTCGGATAAACCGGTACCAATTTTTTGATTTTATCTTAAAACGTTATTTTTTATATTCGTATTTACCAATGACAGTTTGGATAAGGATAAACCTAGTTTAAGTCGGTATTTTAAATATTTTAATGCACCTGCTCTGTTGGTCTTAGCTTGGGATCTTATTAAATATCTAGTCTATGATGTAGTCCTGATCATAAAATAAACATATTACGAGTATTTAATCCAGGATTCTGGAATCATTTTTACTGGATTCAAATTGGACTGGACTTCAAATCAAACTGGACGTGGATTCAAATTGAACCGGGAACATTTTGGAAAAATTAACCCTTGCTCACGACATTGCGAAACCCGGAAAAATTTGTTAATTTCAAAATAAAGACAGAAGAAAAATTAAAACATTCAATTCCATACCTGCTAAGAATTTTCAAAAGAACCAATTGCCAAAGAATCACTCCCCGGAATATAACTTATACTTCCTTAAAGTACATAATTAAACCAATTTGTAACATAATAATATGAAAACACGCAGCGTAGCATGAAAACAGCAGTTTATCGTGTATCGACGGCGCCAGCGCGGGCGTAGGTATTAATTTGTACTAATTACTTTCCCGTAACAATGCCTTCGACGTAACTGTAAGCAAAATTATATAGGTACCGTCAGATTGTTTTTGTAGTTATATATTTTGTGGCGAACTAGCTGCGCCTCGCCACTTCACTCGCATAAGACCACACAGATTGAAAACACATTTGGTATCCACTCGGACAGCACACATCGAAAAAAAGTGTACAACATCGTCATATTATTTCGATGTGTGCTGTAGCTGTGGAATCCATCCAGAAAATCGACAGTTTGTAGTCGTATTGCTGATTCTATAATAAATAAGGTAGTATTTGCGTTAGGTTTGCATTTTAAATCAGAATCTTAAATGTTACTTTAGCAGTGTTAGCAGTCTTTACTCACATACAATTATATTTTAAATGTTATTCCAATACGTCATCTTCTATACTTCTATATCTATACTCTATACTAATATTATAAAGCTGAAGAGTTTGTTTGTTTGTTTGTTTGTTTGTTTGAACGCGCTAATCTCAGGAACTGCTGGTCCGATTTGAAAAATTCTTTTGTGTTTGATAGTCCATTGATCGAGGAAGGTTATAGGCTATATTACATTACGCTACGACTAATAGGAGCGGAGCATCCATGAAAAATGTTGCAAAAACGGGAAAAAAATCACCCTGTTCCGAGATTCTGTCGCGTGCGCTGAGTAAACGGTCAGAGTTACATAAAAACCTTATATGACAGAATTCTTCCTCTCAAAAGGATCTAATAAATAGTCCGCGACAGCATATGTCTATCTCTTAAGGTAGACTCAATATAACATGTTTTAGAGTAATCAAATTTGTTGTTGAACAATGCATTATTTCCGAAGGTAATTTTTTAATATGATATTAATCCTTATCCAAATAAATACGTTATTCATTAAAAGTATTTAATTTTAAACATTATTGTCCTTAACATCACTTGATTTCAATGAATATCTCACGAGATATTACAGTTTTAAAATACCTCCACAATAAATAATTACTAAGTACCAAGCGTGCAAATAATACACGTAGCGGGCGACGATGATGAGGGTAGCCACTGGCCAGCCAACTCTGTGAGGCATCATGCCGCGCGGCTCAATCGGTCGGCTCCATGCGAGAAGGTTGTGTCACCAAACTGCAGTGCTTTTTAAAAATTATTTTGCATAATCTCATTGTACTTTTGATTCTTAATATTTTGTTTTGTGTTGGTAATTAATATTATAAAGAGGTTACGTTGGTAACATGTATGTACTATGTATGTATTTTGGGGGTAATCTTAGAAACTCCTAGACCGATTTCAAAAAAATTTTTACTAATAGAAAGCTACATTATCCAGATATGACATAGGCTACATTTGATCCCGATATTCCCTCGAGATCGGGACTTACGCGAGTGACACTGCGGGACGGCAGCTCTGAAAAATAAAGTCGTGTATTTCTATTTCTAACTCAACAACCCGTAAACCGATATGAATGAAATTTGGTACAGAGTTGGTTTAGAGGTAATAGAAAGAGAGGTATTAGAAATAATATATAGGGTACTTTGAATGATCGCACGGGTTAAGCAACACTTGGTACAACATACGTGAGGGATCATTAACGTTACGGGATAGGGAGTTACGCGGGTGAAACCGCGGGGCGCAGCTAGTCATAAGATAAAATCTCTTCCATGCGTGTACCGTGATCAACAGGCTTTCTTTGTAAAGCTCTGTTTACTGATAGTCTGTATTTTAGCGCCTTATTACGTTTCTTTACAGCTCTCGAGTTTCTTAGTCAATCGGAACCGTATACGTAATGAGTTGGTTATTATGAGGGCTATTAATAAACATGTCTAAGGCTATACGCGCACTGATAATTCCCGGCGGAGGCTAATCGAAATAGTGTCGCAAATTATTTGACTTTACCACAGAATAGGCGATAGTCACAACGAAGCTACTGTGCGGGCGAGCGACGGCGCGGCGTCGTACTCAATAGATTCTCAACTTAGAAAGTTCTTGTTACGGGAAAAGACAAAACATAAAACTTAAGGCTGACTGACTTTTAACAATACTGGAATTTAAGATTAAAGTTGGAGTCTCCAAGTTCGTCCTTCCACTTTTAGAAAACTCTCTTATAATGACAGTTGTTTTGCAGTAGTTGCCGGAACAGTTGGCTCGAAGATATAGGAAGAAATGCCTGTCCCTATAGAGAAGCGAACGGTAATTAATAGAAGGTCGTCCGCCCGTTATGCCCGAGCGCATCACGACATATACGTATAGCCGCTGGTGTCCGGCATGCCTGATATAGAGTGCGATGGTTTACGTCGTGAATGTACGGAGATGCGTACTGATTAAGTGTTTTAAAGGTGATTTAAGACGACTTAAGGTGACTGTTTTATTTATTACCGCGTCGGAAGGTATTCTTGTTTTCTTGGTGATTAGATGATCTTAGCTTAGTAACGCATACTCATTAAGTTATAATGTTCTACGAATTGGCAGGTTTATTTTCGAGGACCCCAACAGTTAAATATCATTATCAACAGATAGGTGGCCGCTTATTGAAGGGTTTCGCTAAATGTAAATCCATATTGTATCTGTCGGTAGAGATTGGGTAGAGACTGCTATATGCGACTTTAAAAATTAAGATTTCGTGCTGTTTCTCATTATTATCTGCGAATAATAGGTCGAGCCTAGAACATTAAATCAATTCAGTATCCTTAATTGGTACTCATACGTGAATTGTTCTGTCATCGACGAACATCTAGTGCCCCAGTGATCTGCGGCTCGGGAACCCAAGTGTTCTATTGAGTTGCCCAATTGGACCGATCTTTGCACGACGCCAGTGTCCATTGAAATTGATATATTCAATGCGTGAACTTTAAGACACACCGGATACCTTCGCAATTTATCGTATGAAACATCGAGGTCGGTCTTGGTTGTGGTGTTGTGTTGGTACAATCGTATAGATAAGATACCTCCGCTGTTATTTCGAAGGTCATGGGTTCAGGACCCGGCCGGTCACGCGCCTCTATGTATTTTTCTTTACTAAAAAAAATAAGGTCACATATTCCCCTAAAAATCTTCCCTGAAGAGGATCAGACCAGACCAACGTGGTTCACTAAGTACAGCGGTAACTGGCATTCGGCAAGTTCTCTGTGTAATTATGTTCCAGGCACTACAGACAGACAATGCCATGAAGAACATGGATTTAAATTGCTGGCGCTGTATAAAACATGTTAATAGCCAATAATATTATTGAGTATGCTTGCAACATAAGAAAGTAGATACTACCATGCAGGTGATTAAACTACGGTGGGCTATCAACTATCGAGTATCGATACAGAGAAGTGGCGACACAGGCACTGCCGTTACGTCAACTGATTAGAGGTTACGTGTACCCACGTTATACGATAAAATTATAAGTTTATCGATTATATCGATAGATTGGAGATACCAATCCAGGGTTCTTGCTCTAGGTAGGGTATCTGATGGAAAACTTGACGTATCAGGTGCGACAAATCGGTTTCAAGAAGTTAATCAATTATCAGGTACGATGATTTTAACTACTGTGCGTTTATAGTCTCTTTTAATGTAAATGATATCATAAGCTATTTCTAATTCTTCGTAGGACCCTTCGATGTTTGTTAATGAATTTGGCAAACAAATGTACACTATCTTGGGTATTTAGATGTTGCAACTGTGATTAAAATAGTTACATTACGAGTCTTTATCTAAGCTTTTATTGTCCTGTCGGCTTACATAAAAATTTACTTACCAACATAATTAATGTGACCTTGTATGTTTGTAAGTTGCGGGTGTTCCGGTCACGATATCTGGCTTCAGTTGCAAACAAGGTTCGTGAAGAGACTAGTTTCAATCTAGCCTAGATTAACTGCGATTAACAACTCCAGAATCTAAGGGATCATATAACATAACATAATTAATACAACGTAATTAATATAATAAGGCCCTATATTCATCATCATCATCGTTTTCCACAGCTTGCCTCTTTTCCCCCCACCAAACACTTGTAATTTAATGAACTGTAAAATCTCTACCTCACTCTATTTGTTTAGTAGTGAGTCACTTATTGTAAGTAGGAATACGTAGATAGATACAGTCACTGATCCTCAGGTTAGCAAATAACTCGTTCTCGTCTAGCCAGAAGTACCTATTTATCGTGTCAAAGTGCAAGTGCTCAATGGAAAGCACATTTCACCAAACGCGTGCGCGTGCGCAACCGTGGCCATAAGCAAGCTTCTCTTGCTTCGATCTCTTCACTTGTCCGGGTTTTGACTTGTTTATTATATTGGTTACATAACTACAACGTATTCTATATCTATTAGAAAGTAGTATAGCAAAAAAAAACTGATCGATACATTTAAAGCGGTGTTTTTGTATCTTAATTGGCTGTTAAACTAAGAAAGGTGATAATTTGTCTGTCGAATGTCGCCACTGGCAATGTTGATGGTGGTTTCAAATTGGGTACTTATTCGGTAAAGATTTCAATGAAAAAGAAAGGTTGCATGGTTACTTCTTATAAGTATCAATTGTGAAATTATGATCAATTAGGACTGATCCTAATTGATCATAATTTAATCTATAATCTTATTTGATACCTGAGTATCAAATAAGATTATCCCATATATAATCTTTGGTTGTTGTAACGTCATTGGCGCTTTCCCTATACCTGGATAAATTCAAACCCACTAGCTAAGAGGGAATAACTGAAAAAGTACTTAAATTCTTAATTCTGTTCACCGGCCCTTAACCTAAGTAAACAAATCAATTACACGTCCTTTTCCAGTGGCGCTTTCATCTTTCAAAATTAGGTATCCCAGTTCCTGAACTCAATTATTCGATTGCCATTTCTGTAGTCATAGTGCACAGTTCGCATTCGTACATTCACCATGAATGTTGTATGAGGGGGGCGCAGGGTCACCTTTAGGTGCCGAATGGAAAGCGATTTTCACCGAAGCTGATGCGAATACAACTTAACCTTACAAAAGAACCAGTTATAAAAGACCTGTGGTGCTAGTTTCTAAGCGTATGGAAATTGAACGTCTATTGGATTATCTTTAGCAATTTGTTTTGCTCGGATGATTTATTGTGGGACATCGATATTCGATACCCTGTTGTTTTACGTTTTGTTTTCATATTTATTGTTGTTAAAAGTTAAGACACTCTACATCCACAGAATTGCTCTTCTATATTGGTCATTTATGGTTTATGACAAAATAAACTAACCAAAACAAACGAATAACTGGTTTCTTTTTCTAAAGATTGTCTAAGAAAAACAATTTGTGCAATCTTATGCAAAATTACACAGCAAGCTAGGCCGTGGACAGAGAAACGGATATGGCGAAATTATAAGGGTTTCTTGTTGACTAGGAAAACACTAAAAAGAAAAATACAATTGCAAAAACCATGTTTTCATCTAAACAAAAAACATTTATTACAATTTACTTTAATAAACTTACACGAAGCACGATAGGAAATGCTGTTTATTTTTACATTCGCATCTCCATGCGTGTGCGCAAGCGCATCGTCAAACAAACGTGATGCATCGTAACGACTTTCGTGCATTACAAGGATGCATTTAACACCTCCATGCTATTTGTATAACGAATTTATCAGTTTAATAGTTTTTCTTTTGAGAATAAAGTGATATTTTCAATAACATTTGTTCGTGTTTAGTTAGTCCTTGTATTGTGTTTAACTAAATTGAAACGATCATCGGTATTTGTTAAATATCATGAGAAACAAACAGATCTTTTTTTTAGAAACGATGTATACTTATACCTAATTGATTGTCTTTTAAGCAGTTATAAAATGTAGGTTTTTTTATAATTTGTTTTCATTTTGTATTGTCGCTGAAGTGTAAGTTTCCATTTTCAATAATATTTGCACATTTCCTTAAGAAAATATTCTTAGAACTTGTATTGAGTCGTACAAAACAAAACCGCAAATAGCTACAAGCTGACTATGTAAGCACTAAATACAAAACCCAATAGATTTCTAAGTAAACTGCTTTTCAACATTGACTTGCGCAGGATTCGCCTTGCAAACATGAGAGCTGGCTGTCAAGAGAAATGGTGGATTAAGTCATGGGGTTTCAAAGAAATGTTGCTTGAAAATGACTCTAAAATACTTCTTCTTGAAGTTTCCAACGTAAATAAATAAATAAAATCTTTATTTCATAACAAAAGTAGCTTTAAATAAATTAGAAAATTGGAGACTCCTTTTAGGCATATACAATACCTGTGCCAGGAGTCACCACTCTTCCGTTCCTTACGCTATACTTAATAATTATTTATTATACATATCAAAACTAAAAAATAAATTTGAAAAACTAAAAAAAAATGGTAAGGATAATTACGAGTATGTATGTGTAAAGTTGTTAGTACGTCAGTTGTGTGTGTATGGTAAATGGATGAATATTGTGTTTATCAAATATGTGGGTGTTTGGATATGGTAAGTGTGATATATGTAGGTATAGTGTGTGTGTATGTATGAATGGTGGGTCAGAGGTGTTGTAAGAAAGTATGCAGTACTATGTGTAAATGTTGTATGTGTGTAGGTGGATGTATGATTGGCAATAGCTGACTCACCAGGGAGATTGAGACTCCGCTGCAGAATGCTACATAGGATTCTTCAGCAGACCCTCAACCCCCTCATAGGATAGAGTCAACAACCAGTTTGTTATCGCAGATTTGCAGTCACGGTAAGTTTTAGTATATATTTCTATTTGCCTATTTACCTTATTGTATAAGGTTGAGGAAATACTAGTCGTGTGCCTCTGAGGCTTTGGTCTAACGGGGAGTAGACAGAAACTGACTTTACCAGACAGTGATCAGAGCTACCTAGAGGTGATGAAACTGAAACTGAATATCGGTCTGGATCAGTCGTCAGAAGAAGGTCCAAGCAATTGGCTGAATGGTCGACAACATCAGGAACCCGAGTCGCCACCTGGACCAGCTGGGTGAGATCTAACGTAAGAGCAAGTTTACGCGTCTCTCTCCCAGCGTGGTCAGTGCGTTCGTGAGGGAAGAGCCAATCTTTGTGAACGGTATTAAAATCCCCCAGAAGCATTAATTGGGCAGACGGGTACTTCAGTTGAGCGACTTCCGCCGCCTCACTTAAATACTCCATAAGACTGGTCGTCTCCTGGTCTCCACTGTGCGACCGGTAGACACCGGCGTAGAGTAGTTTCTCATGGCCGGTGTCCACCAGTAACCACAGAACAGAAAAACGGGGGTCTTCGAGGTTACGGAGACGCCGACAACAAATATCGTCGCGGGCGTATATGCACACTCCTGCCTTGAATTTGAATTTGTGTTCCAGCGTGTAGCCAGGGTAATTCAAGTACGCCACGTCAGACGGACACCGAATCTGAGTCTCCGTAAGAAAAAAGAGAGCAGGTCGCTCAGTCTCAAGATGGTGGTGGACTGGGACGAGATTGGAGTGCAATCCTCTAATATTAGTGAGGTGCACTTTGAGTGAGAGGGAGTGCAGCCGCTGTGGAATGCTTCTCTTTTTTCTTCTTGTTGACATTGTTAAAAAAATGAGTGAAGGAAGACGAAAGTGGAACGAAGCGCACTGCAGCTAACCTCCAGACACACACAGAGAAAAAACACAACAATGGGGAGCTGACCTGGAGACTGCGGGGACGCCCGAGCCCCCCCGAGGATGTCCATGGGGCCCTCTCATCCGGTCGCCGACCGGCACCATGACGCATCCCGGGATTTTTCGCGAGTTGGCGGGGCAGCCTTATGCGAATGGCTAGTTCGCTACTTGGGCCCCCTACTACCTGCGGTCGGCCAGCGGTGCACCGTGCCTCGGATCCCGCTAGCCTCCGCGACCAGCTACCCGATGCAGAAACTACGTTGTGCGTCAGATTGGTCTGTGTGCATTAGCGCAACCGTTCCGACTCGCCCTCCAGAGGATGGTTTCACCGGCCTACGTATCGGAACACGGACGAGTCCGCTTGGCGAGGCGACTCAGGCCGATGGGTGGTAACTAGCCACGGCCGAAGCCTCCCACCAGGTTGCAACTAGGGCTGAACCCCACGGACGCGAGCAATATGAACTCCCATGTTTTTTTATAATCGTATGGAGTATATACAAGGTGTAACAGGTAAGCCCTTTTAAGCCGAAAGGGGGTTGTTCTAGACGTCTAGGCGAACAACTTTTGTTCTACAACTTTTGGAAATTCGAAGTAGTTTTCGAAAATTTTAAGTTTAAAGTTTACTTGAAAATCAGCTGTTTCTCAGAATTCGAGGTCATTGAACTTATCTTGTCCTTTTATTTAGTTTAGTCGACAACAATCGAAACTACAATTACCTTTATTTTCAAAAACAGCTGTTTTTTCTATAACTTGTTCGAATTTTCAAAAGTCGTAGAACAAAAGTTGTTCGCCTAGATGTCTGGAACAACCCCCTTTCGGCTTTAAAGGGCATGCCCGTTACATCTTGTATAGCTTACGTACTGATAGGAGACTAGTTTCAGAATACAGATCAGCTTATTTGACATAATTTGCATCAAACATGTTTATTAGTTCCGAAGTAACACGCTAAAATTATTTATTTAAACGAAAATTTAAATTTAAATTTTAGTTTTATAATTAGTTTTAATTTTAGCTATTAACTATTTTTTATTGTTTTGTTTCTTGTTTATTAAACGACTAGCTGCGTCCCGCGGTTTCACCCGCGCAAGTTGCGAACCCGTGTTGTTCGAACACCTACCTACCGCAATGCAATAATCCACACTTAAACGGTCGCCCATTGAAGTACTGTTGAAGCCAGGCGCTACCGCGCCTGGCATCATCAGTACTTCCCTGGTCGTCCGTTTAAGTGTGGAGTTTTGCACTGCGGTAGGTAGTTGAAGTAAGGTAAAGTTTGTTTTCATCAGTAAGTGACGATAACGATGACGAAGGATGACGATGCCGATGGATGACGATGACGATGATGATGATGCCACTCTACATCACTTACCCTACCCCTGTGTCGATTTTCATTCATTAAATAGTTATCACCCGCGTAAGTCCCGATCCTCTGGGATTTTCGGGATCAAAAGTATCCTATGTTACTCTCCATCATTTAAACTATCCCTATGCAAATTTTCATCCAATAAATAGTTATCACCCGCGTAAGTCCCGATCCCGCGGGATTTTCGGGATCAAAAGTATCCTATATTACTCTCCATCATATAAACTATCCCTATGCAAATTTACATTAAATAAATAGTTATCACCCGCGTAAGTCCCGATCCCGCAGGATTTTCGGGATCAAATCCCGCGGGATTTACGGGATCATGAGTATCCTATGTTACTCTCCATCATTTAAACTATCCCTATTCAAATTTTCATCTAATAAATAGTTATCACCCGCGTAAGTCCCGATCCCGCGGGATTTTCGGGATCAAAAGTATCCTATGTTACTCTCCATCATTTAAACTATCCCTATGCAAATTTTCATCCAAATCGGTCAAGCCGTTTGACCGTGAAGAGGGAACAAACAAACAAACAAACAGATTTTCGGATTTATAATATTACTAGCTGCGCCCCGCGGTTTCACCCGCGCAAGTTGCGAACCCGCGTTGTTCGAACACCTACCTACCGCAATGCAATAATCCACACTTAAACGGTCGCCCATTGAAGTACTGTTGAAGCCAGGCGCTACCGCGCCTGTCATCATCAGTACTTCCCTGGTCATCCGTTTAAGTGTGGAGTTTTGCACTGCGGTAGGTAGGTGAAGTAAGGTAAAGTTTGTATTTCATCAGTAAGTGACGATGACGATGACGAAGGATGACGATGACGATGGATGACGATGACGATGATGATGATGCCACTCTACATCATTTACCCTACCCCTGTGTCGATTTTCATTCATTGAATAGTTATCACCCGCGTAAGTCCCGATTTTCCGGGATTTTCGGGATCAAAAGTATCCTATGTTACTCTCCATCATATAAACTATCCCTATGCAAATTTTCATCCAATAAATAGTTATCACCCGCGTAAGTCCCGATCCTGCGGGATTTTCGGGATCAAAAGTATCCTATATTACTCTCCATGATTTAAACTATCCCTATGCAAATTTTCACCTCATAAATAGTTATCACCCGCGTAAGTCCCGATCCCGCGGGATTTTCGGGATCAAATCCCGCGGGTTTTACGGGATCTTAAGTATTCTATGTTACTCTCCCTCATTTAAACTACCCCCATTTCAAATTATCATCTAATAAATAGTTATCACCCGCGTAAGTCCCGATTATGCGGGATTTTCGGGATCAAAAGTATCCTATGTTACTCTCCATCATTTAAACTATCCCTATGCAAATTTTCATCCAAATCGGTCGAGCCGTTTGACCGTGAAGAGGGAACAAACAAACAAATAAACAAACAAACAGACTTTCGGATTTATAATATTAGTAGGATAATAATATAATATTATTAAAAAAAATAGGATAGGATAGGATATTGTGTTATTTCAGTCGCAGAATAGGTAGGTATTTATTTCTACTCAATTTGAAAAGAAAAAAACAGCCAAATGAAAACAAAAAAAAACACCCAATGAAAACCAAAACATGATTTTGTTGACTTGAGCAATATAATAAGAATAGTTTTTTTATTATTATTATTATTTTACAACTTGCTGATAAGGTTCGATTGGTTGCAGCTCCTATGTCTTACACCACACAACAAACGCAAGGGCGAACATGCAAACATACAGGAGTGTAAGTGCGAAAACAAACTCGGGAACAAAACATACTGCATGTATATTTCATTTACTCCTACATTTTGCTTGCTTGAAAAACTTTATGTGCAACACGTATTTTTAATTTTATTCATTGGTTCTTTGCGGTATTGTATATAAGTATGTTTTGCGATGTTGAATTGAAATTAAATTGTTGAAAAATTAATCGAACAAGAAATCTGAAAAGACCTCGAGACGTCTGATTTTGAAAAATTTATAATAAATTAATGAAATAAAACCTAATGATTAAAACAAAAAAAATGATCTTAATTTTTGTATGTTATTAATGAATTTGTACCTAATTAACTGCTTTCTGTCTTGTGCCAATACATAAAGTACTTATACCTTAAATTAACAATTCCTGTGATAATAATATAAGTACCTAAAAAGTTTATTATAGCATACCTATAATATGCTATAATAAACTTTCTTTGCATCGTACAATTGGATATAAGGAAATGAAACGCTTTTTAAAACTTCAAGATGTATCTTCAAGTAAAGGGCTAACGATTAAGTTTTAACTCTAAAACCGTCCTCCAATGAGTCATCCAGCCCAGTAGGTCCACTACCGCGATTGGTAAACTAAGTAATTAGTACGAAAAAGGGACACAATACAAATTGAAGGTTTATTCCTTGTACGGCCCGATAATACGAACATTATTCTAACTTCCAATGACATGCCCACGTTCGGTGCACTCGAACATCTTGTTATTTACCTTATAAAGCTTGCAACTGTACCTGGCACGTAACATACGATGCCTCTTTTCGTAACTCCCTTAAAAAAAGTCGTTTTGCTTAAATCTCCGGCGCAGGCGATAACTCAAAGCAGTCGCACTCAACTTATAATTTTTTACGCGTCATTTAAAAATTACACCGAACAAAAACAGTGATTGATGAATTATCGATAAACAACATCGATTTGCCGCTCAATCGAATTTAACATTAATAAAAAAGCGTAATCGATAAATATCAAGGCCCTTGTGTGTTTTATATCGAGTCAAACAGATCCTAAACTTGATCACCGGCATTGCAATGTATTGCGACACTGCTGTTGCTAAACTATGACTGCTTACCAGCAGGTACTTATCGGCAGATCGTTGTCTTATCTCTTGGTATTTAAGAGAAAAGTATAAATACATACTCTTTTCCCATACAAACGTAATCGCCTGATTTCTCCTTAAATAAATCCTTGGTCCTATGATAGTAATAAGTTTTATGGCATAAACATATCTTGTTTTAATATAGGGAGGATACAATCGAATACAACATTTGAAATTGTTATCATGATGTCGAAATATTTGTAAAGTATATCGATACAATCGATACCATAACAACGTCAAGTCATCGTTCCGATTACGGAGTAGAATTATCGAGTATCGAGAGATCAGAGATCATCACTATTGTCGTTATGTGGGACAGACGTCAACAATCTACTAAATATAAAATTAACTGTCGGAAAAGAAGTCGTATGAGAATTACGAGTTATGACTATTTAGCTAACACCAAAGTCAGAGATTTGGTTGATAATATTAATGTTTTATAGGTCGCACAGCAAGGTAATGGAACCAGTTGTTTAAGTCTTTATTTCTTAGATTCCTATAAATTTACACTCGGTACACTCGTATGAGGCCGAAAGGCAATTTTGGAAATGGAATAATAATAATGCCACCAGGATCTGTGTTGACATTCATGGAAAGGATTCGAAATCACGACCCACGCAATAGAAGTCAAAGTCGTATCAACCACTAGACTTGGAGTATTCAAGTGAATGAACCTGCCGCGAACACGTCAAAAATCGCAAAGTTATTGCATCGATTGGCAATATCGAATAACATTTTCACCTGTCGGAGTATCGATAAGGCGATTCGATACGTGAGCAGGGTTACGCCAGACATCGATAGACTTTGACGCAACTAAGCAACAAATATAATTCCTAGAATATACGTATAGCGGTATAACGTTCGGTATTTTTATGGTTTACCAATAAAGCCGTTTTCTATGTGAACGATTCCGTGATATACCGTATTGACGAAAATAATAGATACTCGTTTCTTTCAGGTGAATTTGTTCGTATGCGCCCGCGCAGCTTTGCCCGTTTGCCGTTAGTCAATTTTAATTTTATAGCACACAGCTAGATGTGAATTTAAATATTATGCTCGTATCCAAGCGTTGATGTCGTAAGCGGCATTAAGTTGATGTTTTTAAAATAAACTTTATAACGTGCAATTTTATTTTGCCAACAAATGAGGGTGTCTGTAATTTGAAATTACCCGACCAGTACATTGCACTGAGGAGATGTACTGGGAACAAACAGCGCAGAAGAATGACCTTTTTCTAGGTATTCCTAGAAACCTTTGGCGCAGTTGTCTTGTTTAGTCTTCTTTCCTTCTCTTTTCTTGTTTTTATAGTCGCCCCAATTTCTATGGTTATTTTATTGAATTGTGTGATAGATAAGTGAATAATGAACATATCGCCTTGTAGGTAGGTACTATTGAAATATTTAATAATGTCATTTGTCGTTGGCTGTTTGTTTATTGGCCTGATGAGTTTGGATTCGAGTCAAATTTCTGTTACGTGACCGACTAACACTCCCAGTTCAGTTTATGTTACAGTTTTTCTGTTCCCTGGAGGACCACTCCCTACTGTAACTGAGCTATCTGTCGACCATTTAGTCGTAAGGTTGCGCTTGCCCTTTTCTCGGAGTATGCCTAAAGCCTAATTTACATTACGAAACTAGCGTCAAGCATAATAGAGTCAGTTTCAAAAAGCAGTCTCGCAGCAGTTACTGGAAGCAATTTTATCAAACGGATAAATAGTACCGCTGTGTCTACGCATTTTTTTGTGAAAATGACTATAAATTGCATGCTACTGCACAGTTTCGTAATGTAAATCCCGCTTATTAGTACTGTTTGTGTTAATAAATGGATTCAGATCAAAATAACAACTATATTTAAGTTGATCAGCATCTTAACTTCCCTCAGTGGACATTTGAGGCAGTTATTTATAATGAATATTATGTACATCTAGTATTACATTCAGGGCTTAACGGTTTAACCCAGTAATGCAAATCGGTTAATTATAACCATCTTTGTTATAACGTTTTATTAAGAAATAATGATATTTTATTCTGAGATTATTTTAAACTAGTTGCAAGTTTTGAAATATATAATTTAAAAGTACGAAAAAAAAATACGTTTTTTTTTAAATTAGTACATACGTATTACGTATGCATATAAAAGTTCCATGGTTTGTGCCAAACTCTATCCTAGACAAAGAAGATAATGCCCACACTGAAAACACGTTTTGCTATTTTGGTTAAGCGAGCAGTTTAAGAGATAATTTACCAAAATATTAATTATGTGTACTAATTTATGTTGTCAACTGACAGATTGGAGTAGAGAGAAGAGTTAAAATAATTGTAAAAAGTGTCAAGTTGAATAGATCAAACAATTTGACCAGAGGTTAACGGTTTGATTCTCGCCATTGTAACGTCTTCGAAAAATTCCTCTTTTATTTGTGTCCGCTATATGTAGGCCAATTTGTTTTTTATAACCACGACAGGTTTTCGATAGTGAAGAAGATTAAAACATGGCGCCGACACCGTTGTGTTAATCGATATAAAGTTCGTTGCGATTTTTATCGATATTGTTATTTTAGTAACGACAACACTATTTATTAAGGCATCTTTTGATAGATAAGTGTAGGTGCCTATTATGACATAACAATAACGACTAAAATTATTATAAATAATATGCTGGGCTTGATTCCGAATGGTTCGTTAACGTTATTATTAGTATTGATATTGACCAACCATGTTTGTTTAACATAATGAATATTTTTTATAAAAAAAAAACTTTTTTTAATACGCAGGGTAGCATTAAACTCATTTTAATTTATTTGAACGCGCATGGCAACAAGTCTGTCTTAAGGAAAATACATCCAAAATAGCGGCCACCATTTTTTTTACGTCGACGTGCGACGTTACGACTATGAAGTGATTAAGTAGCAGACAATTTTGTCACTAAAGCACACTAACTGCAACTATGGCTTTGCATCGAGCATGTAAGATGGCAATCACTATTAGTGATCAGACAAAACATTCTTTCCTTGGAAATTATTCTAAATACTTGTCCGATCAAGCAAAGAAAGTCAAACCCAAATATCGAATTAGTACTTACTAAACTTTGTACTACACACAGGTAACTTCGTTGGACTGCTACATCCCAAGACCGCATCTATTAAGCAATTTAGAAGAAAAATAATGATTTTTCCTCATCGATATTTTTGTGCACACTAGAAGTTATTGCAGTAATAGCTGCAGGAAGTTTTACAAGGTTTTAATCGAAATGATCGATAGTAACGATAAATCGAGTCCGAAGAATAATCGCAAGCAACGCAATGAATATTTTATGGCAAATTTAGGTCGTAGCGGTTGTTGCAGTCAAATTAATGAATATTGAGCATTTATTATCTGTTCTGTTATTCTATAAACATTCGAATAAATTACAAGACACGCGAGTTGAGGGATGATATTGGAGACTTTGGTTTTAATATTTCTCAGTGATTTGCAAACATGAAAATGTCTAGGCTATAATTTAATAATATAAACTCTATAATTACATATTTATTTTACTTAGGTACCTGCCTATTTCTCTTGGCTTCATTTTGGTAGTATTGCAATGCAAACAATTTTTTAATTCATAAAGTTTCGATTGTAATTAAAATGGCAGTTTAAATGAAAAGTTTTGTTTGCAATTGTCAAGATGTTTAAATACATATATGTAAGTACATAATATAGTAATTGCACACAAAAATTGTCTTTAAAATGAGAAACTAGATACCGAATTTTTCGGACGTTGACGTTTTTGCTAAGAAGAATCACGCGGTAGATAGCCAGCATCTACCGCACCTTAAAAGAACCAGTCAGTAACTTCTCATTTCCTCGTGTTGCTACTAGCCAGTTATCGATACTGATACCCTTAAAAGATCGAGTTACCCTTGTATCGACATATCGATACATGTAACAGGACCCGGCTGTCCTCACTCGATTCTGAGTAAAAACTGAAATACGAGAGTATCGATACTCAAAGGTCATCGTTGACATGACTTTGTAAATATAATCTGCAGTCTGTCGCCTTTTAAGTGTAATTAAATATATCTATAGAATTTACTATTTACAAAAAAATATTTTGATAGTTATAATTTGTTATTATGCAAAGCAGTTTTACAACGGAGAGTAATGAAAGATCTAAAAATGCCAAATACTTACCAATTTAATTCTTTATGATTCATTCATCCTTATAACATTTCCTTGGGCAGGCGTGTAAAAAGATCCAAATTATTTTTTTAACATTGAACACATTTAAGGGGTGTATAGTAAACTCGGTGAGGCTTAAGCTAAACTCAAAATCGTGTTGGTTTTATGTTGATTTATAACTCTTGTTGTTTCAAAGACAACACAACACCCTTCGACAATCTCTCCACATACAACAACAACAACACCCTTTAACATATTTGTCTGGAAACTGCACTAGAATGTAGAAAACAATATCACCATCAGGTATGTATTGTACATACCTAGAAAAAAAACATTCCATCATGAAATAATCAACAAATTTCGATGCCGACATAGATTTTAAGTTTAACTCGTAAGAATTACAATTTAATAGCGACGCAAATTAACCGCAGAAAACTGTTCATTAAAAGTCTCATTTGTCCTACCTTATTGACGGAAGCGTGCGCCTGCGCAAGACGCGTGTCCCACGTGACCAACGAAATCGTAACAGGCATGGTACGAACCGCGTATAGCGACCTTGGTCTTGCATTCCTCTTAACTGCTCGTAATAAAACAACTAATTTGAATAACTACCTTTTGCTTTGCTATTTGCTACTGAATTTACTGTCATAATATTTTAATGTAACTGATAGATAAGGTGTTGGAATGAAATGCGGACTTCCTTTCAGGGTTCCGTAATCAAAGGGTAAGAACGCCAATTACTAACACTTCACTGCCTGTATCTCATGAACCGTGATAGCTAGTCAGGTGAAATTCTCACAGATCATGTATTTCTGCTATAACAATAATACTAAATAGAGAATAAAATAAATATTTAAATGGTGGCTCCCATACAACAAACGTTATTTTTTAAGATAATGGTACGGAAGTTTCTTGTGCGAGTCCGAATCTCACTTTACTGGTTTTAAATTACATTTGTAGGTACTAAATATCAATGTTTTAAACAGTAATGATATAATTATTTCGCTAACAACACTTAACTATGTTAATCAGTTTCGTTTTTGGCCACCGAGTCAGACAGAACTAGTCGGGAGAAAGTCTATCGGCAATTCGCCAAATCATAAGCACATTAATCTCAAACGGAACGGTATAAAAATATTTAAATTAATTAGACACATTTGTAAAATACTAGTTCCGAACCGAAATACAGTTATTTTACAAAACGTCTTTATTATAGACTTGTTGACGACCCGTGGTTTCACCCGCATAAACCGCAGTACATGCATAGGTAGGTACTTGGAACTGGTAGCGTAAACTGAAACAATAATTTAAGAACCAGCCAATTGCCGCTTGGACTGTTAAGCTTTACAACTATTTATAGTTTTTAATTTCAGTTTTAGATTTTTTCGCGATGTTAGGTTGAAATCTTGAAAAGACCGCGAAACGTATAACGTTAATAAAAAGATCGCAATCGACCGAAATCGCAAAATCGAAATATCGCAAATCGCTGAATCAAAGTCGCAAAACAACATGAAATGATTGTTTTCCGTAGTCAAATGGTTAATAAATATAGTAAAATAAAGCATAGTACAACCGGAATAATGACTTTAATTATAATTTATGGTATTAGTTCTTTGTCTAGGACACTTGAGTGTTATTAGTTCTTAATTATTCGGCGAAATAGGAAGTGTTATTGCAACTGAAACGTTAAGGGTTTTTGTCTATCAGTTGTTAAAGTTGTCGACCGTGACGATAGTGGATCTGTGTCAATGACGACTGTTGCCAATGTGAATGTAATGAATGACAATAAGTAATTAAAAAAATCGACATTGCGATCCGACTCTAAACAGAAATAATATTTTGTTATTTCCTACGATTGTTAATTAAGTTTCGTTTGAGGAAGAAAATAATAATAACCGAGGTTAAAACTGCTTGAACCTTTTTTATTACTACGGTAAATGAGCGTTTGAATACTATCTCAACTCATGGTAAGTGGTAATATGTTCTGAGATTTAGAAGAAGGAAGAAAGCAGTGGAACATGATCAGCTGTGGTATCATCTAATTAACATCTACCGCTACTAGTTGCTATTTACTGTCAAAAACATATTTCGTATTCTACATTGCTGCTTTGAAGTAATCACCGGTAACAACCACGTTACGTCAAAGCAGCAATGTACTGCAAGTTAGCCACTAGTAGCGGTGGATGCTAATTAGATGATACCACAGCTGGTATTTGTTTGTTAGGGTATAACCTCTATTTTTCCAAATCTCTGATTACTTCAATAAAAAATAGATCCTTTAGCAGTAGTTCTATTCATTATTATTAGTGCGATTGACCGAACTATTGCAACTTCTTAGTGGTGCGGTTAATATAACTCAGCCAAATTCACAATTATTTATTTCCATAGGATACTTGTACAATACAAATGTACATGATCACTTGGATACGTCTTAAATCTAAAGATTTTAGTGTGGTTCGGAACGCGCCTTACGATGAGACAAAGCCACAAGAAACTCATGTTTTTTTTTTTGTGATCATGTGTTAAATTACAATCGTCATACATAATACAGATATCTATAATTTGAACAGGAGCAATCAATAATCATGACCATGGATTCTTTTCATTAAGATAATATGACGACGTAACACATAGTACGCCTTTTTACACAATTTTTGTTTTATATATTATTTTGAATCTCTTAATGAACATGTCACATATGTCTTTAGGTAGTTAATTATAATAAAGAACACTGGTGCTACAGAACGACCTGCTTATTTTCCGGAACCTATTGTAGGGCTCAGACACATCACCCTTGTGTCTTAAGTTGCTGTTGCCAGTTCTTTAGTTTGAGTAGTTCTATTCTTATAAAAGGAATAATGACAATATGTTTGTTAGGACAACCACATATAACAGCAAAATAGATAGGTACAGAATTAGAGTATACATAAGCAAACTATAGAGCGCTAGGTATGCGAGTATGAACTGTAAGCACCGGTATGAACATTCAAAAATGACAAAAATGATGTCATTAGTCACCTAGGGTTAAAAATTAAAAGAACAACGTACATTTGCAAACCAGGAAACACCCGAAATGGACGGCAAAGCACCAAAGACGAACGAAGCAGAATAGAAATAAACAAAAAAGGCGATCAAGATGTGCTAAGATCAGAAGTGGGATACCGATAACTAACAATAAAATATAGATTATCATTCTAAGCGGTTATAATAACCAAGGACCTAGTTCCGGAACCATATTGAGTTTTAAAAATCTCCAACAGTATTGATGTCTCGAACCGGTCGCTCCTGGTCGTATATTTAGTTATTTGCATGTCAAATGAGACAAGTAGCGCAAGCTCATTGATTACCTATCGTTTTTTTGCATCGTTTTTTACGAGTCTCGAATAGATATCTTAACTAAACGTATGTCTAAGCTCGTTCGGTCGTCAATTTAGAATCAACCGAGCAAAATGATTTGGTCGAGATTTTAGCACCGGAGTTAAATGCTTCGTTTACGATCTGAAGTATTTTATTTTGTATTGTATTTATTTATTTTCTACTGACTTCTTGTCAGTAGAATTTATCAGTCGTATAATTCATATACAAAGGTGAGTTTAACCCTTTTACAGTAGAAGAATTGTAGTGTTTAACAAATGGATTGACTGGACAGAAATCGTACTGTGCCTAAACTCTAAAACTGCTCTAAAAAGGGTGACGTACTTGTGGCCCGATGACCTTTTTCACCTGTGTGTCACTGACGTGGAGCCGATTAAGTTCGCGATCTTATAAACCGTCGGCGACCTAAACGGTTTGAATTTTTGTAAATGTGTTCTCGTGTGTCACCTACGGCAAGCCGAGTAAGTTGGCTAACTTAAAAACCGCGTACTTAAAGTTAGTACGTCTATCACCCCTTTTACATATCTCAGACTGTCGAGTTAAGTAACGAGGAGTTGCTGCTCTGCGGTAACTAAGAAACTTTATTCTTAAAGAAGGAACTGAAGGAAGTTGAGGAAGTTCCTCAGGAACTATGTTCTTTATTTGAACCGGCCTGGTTAAAAGACCGCATCAAATTTTTAATCTCTTATAATTATAGTCTCATCAATTAAATAAGCAACTAAGTACGTTCTTATAGTCTAGATAGGTAGGTAAAGTTTCGCTGGACGCCTTCCGTAAGTAGCCTCCAGTTGGGACATTATACGTGAATTTAAGAAGCAGATTTCCTTGCTACATTTTCCTTCACCGTAAGAGCGAAATTAATAGCACACGTCATTTTTTCTTAAAGGAAAGATTTGTACGAAGTCTGGTACCTACCTACCTATTAAATACAACCAATAATAATCGACAATCATTTTCCGCTTCCAATTGACGCTTCTTCGTTTGATCATTTGCCGAAGTATTTTAGTTTCGATTATGTTTCTAATATTCAATTTTAATAACGGTATGACGATATTAGGTCACGCTCCAAGAACCTCTGACAAATAGAACAAAAAACACTTTCATTTAAAATACCGCGCTCCGCCGCGTACTACTGAACCAAATCAAAGTAGATCCATTCAAAACGAAATAACAGAACTGATAGGAAATGTTAAAAAAATGACTCCCGACGAAATGGAAACAACAAAAATATTTATATTAAGAACGTGACAATAGCATAGTGCCGGTGCTATGGCGGTGCGCGTGCGCAGAAATTTAGCTGCGGCTCTTGTGAATGGACCGAAAGCGAACAGGTTCTAGTGAACAAACTTAACGGTATGTTTTCTTGTTTTTTTGCTTACTACAGAGCTCCGAGCGACTGTCTCCTATTTGTTAACGTTACTAGAATAAGAACAGAAATATGTTCTTGTATCATCGCCGTCATGGGTGGCACCTTTAATATTTATTTATTTGTTAACCTCATTCGCGCTGATCTATCGACCTTCGGAACGTCATCGGCCGACCAGCCAATAGGAACACTTATAAAACTCTGCCTTACAAGTTACAGCTCATTTGTAAAGATATAAATATAAACTGTTAAACCGCTCATTATTTACACTTACAAAACTGTCATGTCAATTTGATTTACCTAGCTCGTAAAATATATACAAGCGAAGTGAAATTAAATTACCTGCGTGTGATGTCCGTTGGTTCTTGTTAATGAAACAAAGATGCCAATTACAAATAAATAAATAATAAATTGCAGGATAATACAATATGCAAATGAATGTGTGAACGAATGAATAAGTAAAATCCTTGACGTCTTATGACAACGGCGAATGACCTGGCTAGAGCGGAGTAGCTCGCAATACCTAATACAGTTTTAAAAGTTTTGCAAAGATTATGCAGGCACATTATTATCCTCCTTCACGTGTAATAAGACTGGGAAAAAATGTAACGAGATATTTTTCATCGATCTAGTGGGAATGATCCATCTTACCATCGTAGGCAACCCCGTGAACAAATCTTGTTGTATCAATAGTATTTCCGATGTCATAGTAACCATCGACAGCCTCGATAGGTCGAAGCCTCGGGCACATACCTCGTTGCTTATAATAAGTCAGTCCAGTGTCCATATTTGGTAGCAAACCTATACAGCTGATTTCTATCTTATGTCTAAGCAATCTAGGTTTACGAACATGTTAATGTGATCTTGCTTAAATCGTAGCTCAGTATTTGATTTAAGATCATTTACTAACGACTTTCTATGACTGTGAATATATATATTTGTCATTGTGTATTAATCATGGACTTATATTCACCTGTGTCTTGATGAATGTATTTTGGCTGAGGAAGATGTAAATTTTTAATTCAGTGATGATATTATAAAATGTATAGAATTTCATTTAATTAATAATGTAATTTATTGTTTCAGGTATGTAAGACGAATACATTCATTTTTATTGGATTTTTTACATTAAGTAAGTACATACATTAGATAGATTCAAATCTTAGTTCAGCTTTATATTGAGTTTTATTCTTATCTCTTCTCGCTTTCGTTTTCATTTTAGGATTCCGTACCCAAAGGGTAAAAACGGGACCTTATTACTGAGACTGCTGTCCGTCCGTCTGTCTGTCACCAGGCTGTATCTCGAGAACCGTGATAGCTAGACAGTTGAAATTTTCACATATTGATTCCTGTTGCCGCTATTTTTATTGAATAAATCCTTAGGTACGACTAACGTAGAAATGTCAAAACAGCGTTTGAATTCTTTGGGACTGCTATTTTACACATTCATTTATGATGAAAAATCAACTCAAGCATAGACCGCGTATTTGAACATAAACGACAATAAGTTTTAGATAGCCCTAATAAAATGTAATAAAGTTTCCCATCAGCGAGCTTTGCCCATCTAACGATCTGTAAACGTTGGCTAAACGTAACCGCTTCGGAAACATAACTGTGGCGATTACCAATATTATGATATTACTGGTAAAGACACGCCAATTTAGATCGACTGAGATAAGCCACGGCAGAGATGTTGAGTTTGAAAGCTTGGTATATAAAGAGCATCTGCAGGCTATAGAATCAACGTTTATAAATACTAGACAGACATTAACATTCTCCACATTGAAACAGTCAAAATTCAAATTTATTTACGTAAAGACCCCTGTCCAACGACAATCAATTAGTTATTGCTTGTCTTTATTATGGATTAAATACTTATAAAAGCACTTAATTGATCTTCTACATGAAAGGTGATAAGCGATACTAAGTAGGAATAGAGGAGACCTGAAAGAAAAACTGAATATCAGACGAACGGAAGAAGAGGTATCGGTATAGGTAGGTACTGTGCCGACCTCTAATAATGCTTTAGATAAAATCAGAAGGATTAAGAAACTTATACTAACAAAACATACGACGTTTACTTCCACAACAACAATTGATATGATATCCTGATTTAATATTTATGTTTTATGAGTTTATGAGGCAACTATTGTTTCAATTTCAACTATTGTAACTAACGAACCACTACGCAATAGTACATACCTACTGTGCTACTATCAGAAATCGCAACCGTATGAACGACACGCATTACAAAAACTAATAATTGTTACTTCGTTCCACATTTGCTGTGAATCGAATATACCGGCTGGTTGACGTGTAGGAAATCGATTTGTAACGTTTGGTTATAGTAACTTATCTAGTTTTAACGAGTTTGGTTTTTTTTTATTGATAGAACTTGCTACTGCCTGCGACTACCTTTTCTTTTCCTAGTTACATTCCCCTTTATTTTCTCGTTCTCTTCTCTTAGTAAAGAGTTTTACAGAAAATAACCCTCTTAGGGATTGAATGTTAAAAAACTTAAAAAAAAAACATAAAAAAGTTTTTCAAAATCCAATGATCTACAAAGTCTTCATCAAGAGGTATACCGGTTTAAGTTGTCTCTTTTTGATAGATCAAAATTTTTTGTGACTGTATTTTCAGACTGAGTGAGTTGGTTTACTTCTTTCAGTTGGCATACGCTTAGTCTTTAATGTTTTCGCAATGCTTACATGAAATGGAACTTATTTTGCGGTTTTTATCGCATGGCATGGCATGGCGTTTACATTTCGGTTTATATTCGGATCACAACTTAGGTATTTGTTGATTTGCTTTCGTTGTAGATTCTTTGATCCCCTCAAACGTGTTGCATAATTAAATGAAGGTGAGAGTCCTCTGACCCACTTTATTACACTTTATATCTCCACTTTATTACAATCCGAAACGTCCGACTTATTATAAATTAACAATATTATCACCTCAGGGGTCTGTCCTTAACCAATATATCCATATAACTAATTACCGGATACTTTAAACATTACTGAGAAAACGAGAGTGTTGCAGAAACTGGTATCTAGTTATAATATTACTGAATAGCCGTTTAGTTTCGCAACGAACGGATATCCCATCCAAGTGACGAAACGTCAGGGAAATATACTGCCCTTTGTATTAGACCCTTAGTTAGACCGTCATATTTTAGCTTATTACTTTGCCATTGAGGTAACAAGGAGGCTCTATTGGTCTAACGCCGGTCTTTGTTCGATTGAACATTAGTTTTAGGATATCCAGCTAGCTTAACGTTCCAGTTTTGTTTATGGCAAGTAGCTTTATACATTTTTGGGATTTCTTCTTCCATTTAATTCTTGGTTTCACTGTGCTCTTTAACCGCTGACGTTGAAATCGCAAAATCAAACGCAAACTAAAAAAGCGCAAATCGCTGATTAGAAATCGCAAACATATCGTGTAGGTTTTGAGCACTCTTGTTGGTATACGTTATACGTTTGTCTTTAAAATATACAAAACAAGAGTGGTTTCTAAAATATTTGACCCAATTTATTAAAATTTATTTCAAACTTGATTAAGCCATACATTAACGGGTCAACATCGTCTAGCCTATTCCATTAATATTGTGGGACGATATTAGCAACTTTAACTCCACAGCGTAACAAATTGACTTAATTTCATGTGTTTTTAGGATTCCGTACCCAAAGTGTAAAAAGTAATATGATCCCGATTACCTACCGAGACTCCGCTGTCTGTTTGTCCGTCCGTATGTCTGATACCAGTGGCCCGATTCTGTAAAAAACATAGCATGCAATAAGCAGGCGGGATGCAGGAGCATTGCATAAGTCGATTTGTTGCATGAGTAAAAATAAAAGGTATTCTATAACTTCCTTAATACTGATTTGCTGAGTGGGAGCTTTTTAAATAATTAAGTAGCCCTTAAATTTAAAGGCTTCTTAAATAACTAAGTAGTAATTAAGTAAAATAACATTTACAGAACACGAAAAAACGTACATCCGCCGGCATTTCGCATGCTATATCCTTACCGAATCAGGGCCCAGGCTGTATCTCATGAACTTATGAATTATGAACCGTGATAGCTAGACAGTTGAATTTATTGAAAAATGATGTAGTTCCGGTCACCAAAAACAAATACTTAAGAGGCTATCATAAAACAAAAGTGATTTATTTTAATAATTTAATCGAAACGTTAACGCGATTTATTTTTACCACTGGCGCCATCTAGTGAGAAAGTGATAGACTAGCGCCAGTGGTAAAATAAATGTTGATGATCGCATTTTTGTTTACGGATTGGTTGATTGATTGTAAGGTTCCGTACCCAATCGTATATAGGTAAGGAACCATTCATGGCGACTCCGACTTCTACTTAACCGTTTTTGTTGAGTTACAAGCGTGTGGGCTGTAATTGGCCTAACATTATTAATAAAATTTATTATAGTTTGAGTCAGATTTGTTCCATATTTGAGACAAGTTTTGTCAATATTGCATTTGTGTTTGGTAGGTTTTTAATTAGTTTAGTGTTGTGTGGGAGCTGATGCAATCTATTAGATATTTGTGGGGGAGGCATGTTATTTTCTAATTTTAATTAATTGCCACTCTCACACATGAGTATTGACTTATTTCTTGGGTGTATTCACAAAACTTTATAAAGTAGGTACCCTAACTCTGTGATTGTAAATTATGTTGATCACGCTTAATGTTTTCGAATCAATACATTTTCATGTGGACTAGGTGGAAACTTACTGTAAACCAGACAAAAACAGTACCAGCAAAGGCCTTAATGCCCTAAATGGGACCTTCGCGAGTTTTGCATTTAACATTCGTTTCCATAACGCGAAAGCGTCTATGAAAACGAACTTTTAAGGACGCGACTGACGTGAAATACCTTCCGATTGAATATTTTTCTTCATAACCGGTATCAAATAGATGTTTAAACAAAGTATTATGTTATTGTACATGATACAAGAAGTTTACCCTTCATTTCAAAAACAATAAAAAATAACTTTACTCACCTACTGCTCTACAAAGTTACTTTATTTGACCAAAAAGGTCAACGTAAAGCGACTATTTATTCCCTAGGTGCATAAAGTGCTCATTATGCACCTAGGGCATAAAGTAATTTAAATTTGGAACTAAGGTTCTTGTAGCATACGGCCATTTCAAACTGGCCACCTAGACATATCACAAAAAAAAAAAAACTGGGCTAATTTTTTCTATTTTCACGGACAGAAGGGTAAAGCTAAAAGTTTTGGTTAGTATAAAGCCCCAACTTTTTTTTTTCATCAGCTAAGGCCGATGTGTGGTTCCGTCATTTTGATGTAACATTGTTAAATTTAATAAATATAGAACTAGCAATATATTTCATATACGTTGCATTAATCTATTTTTTGTTGTTAGTCAAATGCTTATTTTTGTAGCCCTTTTATTGTCTCGCAGTAGATGTGTAAAGTAGAGTATTCACCTCGGTACTAAATCCTGTCTATATCTTGGGCGCTTGAATCCCACGCTTCACTCAGGACTCTAGTTACATAACTCCTTCGCTTCGCTCAGGAGTTAAGTTATTAACACCCTCGCTGCGCTCGGGAGTTAACCCTCTAGAGTCCTTCGTACGCTTTGGATTCAATATGACGCCCGCTATATAAGACAGGACTTTAGTACCTCGGTGCATAAACTACTATTAAATACCACTTTTATACAGGCAAATTCACCCCTGTTTTACAAAATAAACCAATTTTTCTTCTAAATCCTTAACCGCTATATTTTCTCAAAGTCATCATAATATTAGAAAATACAATACCTAGAACCTCTTCATCGCATTTTATAAAAATATTACTTTAATCTTCGTTAATGATTGATTTTACGAGAAATTATAGATTTTTTCATGCAATTCCATCTCGCTCATTTATATGCAATCGGACAAGGACCGATAATCATCATCTATCGCCGTCTTAATGACTCTAG
The DNA here is from genome assembly GCA_949358125.1 of Idaea dimidiata. Classification (NCBI taxonomy): domain Eukaryota; kingdom Metazoa; phylum Arthropoda; class Insecta; order Lepidoptera; family Geometridae; genus Idaea; species Idaea dimidiata. Next base: position 29,775,411 of record OX442326.1, read on the forward strand.
TCCCCTTTCGGTAGGAGCACAGCTTAAATATATTAAACTAATAATTCATCAAGAGGAAGACATCGTTTTATTATACCTAGATATTTTCGTTACTCGCGAAGGAAGCAATTTGCCTTTAATAAATTAAAATCATTAGCAACCACTGTCGTAGCTATCAATAGTTTATCTTCGTACAAATATAGGATCTTCGATCATAATATAGAGGGAACATTTGAGAGACTTCTAGGATAAATATTCCTGCTAATATTGTAAATGTGAAAGTCTGTATGTAAATGATTAGTTTCACTGTTTTGTCTTAGACTTTCACAATTTTGCATAATGAAACACAATATTTACCGGGTTTTACTCGCGTTTTATACATTAATGGCATTGTTACATGTACCAAGTTTTCGCTTTCGCAACTTTTTAGAATATTAAAATAGATGAATTACATCTCAGTAAACCTTAAAAAAGAGTAACCGTAAAGTTAGCGAAACCTCGGTATATTGTAACAATGCCATTAGTATATAACACGCAAGTAAAACCCGGTAAAAAATGTGTTTCAATAGTTTCACTGTTTACTTTTTGTAAGAATTGGTAAATTTTACTAGAATTTAAGCTCTTAACATTGCTTATATCTGCATATTTTTTTGTTCGTGAGCGTGTAACATCTTAAACCGCTCGCTTTCCATCAGGTGGTATAGTGGTCAAACGCTTACCTATCAATTATAAAAATAAAACTTGTAATTTATGTTAATTTATGCTTCTGTAATAGCTGTTGGATTTCCTAAATAATAAATAAATGAGTATGTTTGTTACTCCTAATCATCTCCTACTGCACGCAAAAACTATTGAACCGATTGCGATGACACTTGGTATGCTGATAGCTGGAAATGTGAATTTTGAATTACCTGATATTCCTAATTTTAAGCATCTTTGTTTAAATTAAGCTTCAACTTTCACCACCATCTCAACTAATGGTAAATGGAGGAAGTCTAAAATACAGCATCCTAATATATTAATATATCCTTTTTTTTTTCTTTTTTTGGAAGCATTTGTTTAAATTTAGCCAGCCAAGTGTGGAAAACACTTTAAAAAATATCAAAATGATATCCTTTCATATTAAATATCTTTACTAAGATATATAAATTTCATCATGTAACCGCGGAAGCGTTGACGTGGCAGGGATATAAATCATCCTTGTACTTCAATAGCTAGTAGCAATTAAAGTAACCCTGGTGCTGCGCGCGCGCACAAATCATAATCAGCGCCACCTGTGGGCGTTACTCGGGATAATATACTTTGATTAGATTCCGAGTTAATAAGTAGACGGACTGGATTTTTGTTGTGGTCTTGAAATTGATAACGGTTTTATTTTATTATGTAATTAAATACTTCCTTAAAACAATGTAAGCGCACGTTTTGGTCGTTAGGATAAATATGAATTTGATTGTAACTAGATAAAAAAACTAACTAAATTATTTTGCATAATAAAACACTTTATTTATCCGGTTTTATCGCGTTTAAATTTCTGAGCAAAAGAGAACCCCCATGAGTTTCTTCGTGGCTTCTTCTCAGGTGAGGGCGCGTTCCGAAGCCATGGTAGTTTTTTGAGCTAGTTAGGGATAAAAATAATTATAATTTAAATTGAAAACTATTACAATAACTCTATAGTCTGCGTACACTGGAACGTTTTTATTGCAAATAATTATGAGGCGGTAGTTTACTGTAACTTTTTAGAATGTTAAAAATAGACAAATTACGTCTCAGTCAACCTTGAAAAAGCCAACTGTAAAGTTGGCGAAAGCTCGGGTCAAATAATGAATAAAAACGCGATAAAACCGGATATATAAAGTGTTTTATTATGCAAAATCGCGAAAACCATAGAAGAAATTAAATTATTTTGCATCGCAATGTAAATAACTACTTTAAAATATACAAAAGTAACTTAACTTAATGAAAAATATAAAACTAAAACGATAGTTGTCCACTTCGCGACCCGTTGCCCAAAATGCACACGGGCGCGGGCGTTCTAGCGCTGCCTTACCACCTGGAACACGATCATATCATATAAGTCGCTCAGAAAAATCTTAGTACACTATTCCCAACCCAACATCCAATGGTAATTAAATAATCAATTCTGATACTACATACCAGAACTGTAACATTACAAATTACTTACTTATTATCCGATGGTGATACTTAATAATATTAAAAGTTAAAATTAAAGTTTTTACTGTATGCAAACATTCAAACAAATAGCTGAGCCTTTTTGTGTGATTTTAACCCGTGAGTTTCCTCATGTTTTCTTTCACTGAAGAGCAATCATATGTTAGTAGCGCACTTAATTTTTTCTTAATGAAAAAGACATTGATGCGCGGTCAGCCGGGATTCGAAACCACGACCTCCAAAATGAAAGTCGGAGTATCTACCACTAGACCAACGCCGCTTTTTATCTAAAAACTATCTCTTAGAACCATCCTAGAAAATGATGATTATAAGATTGTAGATAATTTAAATATCCCCATCAATTATAGATCTTATTAATACATTCTCGATTCTAAATCATCCCCAAGCACTTATCTTTCTACGGTCTGATAATTCCATTCGTGAGACACGCAAACTTTCAAACTAAGTACACTAGCTGCCAGTGGGATTCGTGTCGGCTATGAAAACGTTTACCACTGTTTTGACTACTTTAAAATTTAGTTATGGAAAAGATGCTTTTCTTTCTACGTTACGCTACGTGCCTCAGTAGAAATCACGAAGAGATGCTGTACTTCATTTAATCTCGATACGAAAGGCACCTGTGGCGCAAGCGGATAGACTCAACACAACGGATTTGTCTAAGGATTGCACGTTCAAATCCTGTTGAGTGCAGGATTTTCGAAAACATTTTTTCAATAACCAAATTCTCGAAGTGTGTGAAATACTTAAAAAAAATGCAATCAACTGATGTCGATAAATCTGCTTAAATAAATCTATAAGAAATCATACTTTCGTAACGTTAATGGGATGTGGATTTACGAATTAACAGACAATCGCAAAACTCATCCCCGACAACTCCAAACTCAGCATCTCCATTCGGACCCAAATTCATCCACAGGTATTGCATCTCCATCTAATGTAAACATCAATGCCCGTTACCATTTACATGAATATACTGACCAGAACTCGAGATGAAAGCACATTGATTGGGAACGCCGGTGTGAGATAGGCGAAACAACCGCTAAATGCCGTGGTTAATGTGACAACTATGCCTTTTAAAGTACCGACACCGATGCGAACCGAGAAATTTTTCAAGTTATCTTCTCTGCAAAGAAATGTAGATAGTGAATCAAAACTTGGAAGAAAAAAACCCGACTGCCGTTAAAACTGAAAAGTAAAAAACAAGACGATACCTAAAGGTAAAGAAACCTTTAAAATCGTTCGACGCATCTAGGAGCCTTAAAAAATTGTGGATGGACTCGGGTGGGACTTCAACACAATTTGGTGTCATTATACTTTTCCTTTAAAAGGAGTCCCACCCGACTGCATCCACAATTTTTTAAGGCTCCTAGATGCGTCGAACGATTTTTAAGGTTTCTTTACCTTTAGGTATCGTCTTGTTTTTTACTTTTCAGTTTTAACGGCAGTCGGGTTTTTTATTTTTTTTAAATATTTTTTTTATTTAACGCTTTTTAGTTATTAGAGATTAGATACAATTACACCAGAGAAACTCATTAACTCTGGATGTGTATACTCCAGTAGCGAGGACTCGAAATCGGTTAAAGATAGGCTATCTAAAAGCCTTCAATATTATAATAGCTATTCTTTTTGAGTTTTGCTGAGATGGCTATGAAGTAGGCAGGTATTCGTCTTAAAATATAATTACCAAATCCGAAAACTTCGTCGCGACTGGTGATACAAACAAAGGCTGGCGGTTTCTTGTCCTAGCGGATTAGCCTTGCTATCCATTATCCATAGCGCGACATTTCAAATTTTTAGTTAATTACTTATTGTAAACAAGTAATTGTTCTTCTTCTTCTTTAAAATGGCTTTTCCTTTCGGACATTTGCCAGTGTCAAGTATTATCAATATTTGCAGGTTATTTTCATCGAACGAAACAGTCAAGTCGTCATAGTTAAAGTCAAGTCGAGGGAATCATTGTAAAAAGGGGGCCATTTTTTACAATGTTTGTTCACGGAGCTTTGGAGAAAACACTAAGCTAAAGTCCATGTTTTGCACCGATTTTCACTTTTATTTTCACTTGTACACCATCACGAAACTAAATTGATTAATATGCGCCCGAAATTAAACAATTTACACGCATTTCAACTAAGTTTCACAAAAATGAAAATTTAGCAACACATCTCCTCAACGCATTCGCGCCAAAACTCAATAGTAATTGTTATTTATGTTATCTCTGACAAACTGACAAATTAAACATTCAAATTCCTTCAATAGTTGAAACTCTGCGTCAAAGTCAAATCGAAAAGTTTTTAAGTAACGTTCCGTTGTCTTTGCTCGGTTTTTAAGGTCAAGACAAATCTTGCTTTATAGCGTTTTATATCTTTATTTTTATTTATTTATTATTTTAATGTACCCTATGTCACTCTCACGGTCATGACGAATCTAACGACGTATCGTTTATCTAAATCGGCCCAGCCGTTTAGGCCCTACGACGGCACAAAAATAGGTCACATACATACATACATACATACATACATACACTCACGGCAAAAACATAACACTTCCTTTGGCAGTCGTGTAAAAAACAGGTTAGGATTTTTAGTTTTGCAATACTTTTTCGGTGACTTTTAAATTGAGCCTGAATTTTGCATCGTATAAATTGTATTTGCAAACGATCCCAAGATCGAGATTGATCAAAATTGTGTTATACATTGATTGATTGAATTTAAAGTGTCTTAGACCCTACTCTGAGTCCTAGATAGGCGAGAATTTGGACAAGGGAAACCATTGCCCGGCAGTAGAACAAAATAGGCTGACAAGTAGAATACTTTGTAGCCCATTTTGTGCCAAAAATTGTGTATGTTTGTTGCTCCCTCACGCTAAAACTGCTGAACCGATTGAGATAAAACTCGTACTATATAACTAGGAACCTGGAATAACACATTGGCTTTTATCCCGCTGTTAATAAATATTTAATTAAACATAAGGTAAAAGAAAACATTGTGACTAAAATGACCGAGAAACGCGACAAGGTTAAAGAGCATGGAAACATACATCAACTGAGACCCTTCCTTAGCATTCGTACCTAACTTTCGAGGGTATACGATATACCATTGGGCCTTCTTCTTTTCGTGAAGTGTTATGCGCGCTTTCCATTGCGAGCGGAACGGTCTCATTACTGACTCCGCTATACTCATAACGATGATTTTCATACAACTCGTCTCCGCTTTGGTGGAAGCACTTGTACGTGAAGAGTTTTTAAGTAATTAAGACCTCTAACTTGGGAGTAACCACTGATGTAAGTACTTATTTCTGTATTTTATCTTTCATTGATAGGAACTAGTTCTGCATTCTGGATCTCGTTTTTCCGATTCAGAAACTGCTAACTACAGTCTCATTAACTTTAACATCTTATTAAGTATAAATGCTATTCATTTAATGAGAATACATCTTGCTTCTAGTATTCCACGGTTAGTTGTAATTGTTGTTTTGCTTGTAATTATAGAAGCCATAGCAGTATAGAGACTTTATGGTAATCCATGTTTTTATATAGCTGACCAGCATTTGACTATTATCACACTTAATGGCAAATGTACTGCAGTCTTAAGACGTAAGTGTAAGTATGGGATGTTTTGTTTGTGATATTACACACACTTTTAAAAATGCACATTATCCAAATTTTGCGTGTTCATGTGAATTTAAAGGACCTTTATTCTCAACTACTACGCATGCACCTACCTAGAAAATTTATTCACATCTTTATTATTTCCAAGAACTTCGTAGCACAAGAATTTATAGTAGCAAACAGCTAAATATCACTAATCTGGACGCAACAGGCCCTCCGGCGTGAATACCGGGCAAACTACCTGTTCCCTTGTATATCTACGAGGGATCTCTTGTCGTATATCTAAGGTGCTGAACACATTGACGGGGCAAGAGACAGTGGCTTGAGCCTACTAAGTGGCGTTATTAGTATGAAGTCCTAAATCGCACTATCAACTTTCTTTTTGAGATAAGCTTACCTATAATATACCGAAAACTTCCAACGACACATCGTAGATCCACGGGCAACATTACAAGCATCTACCGGGCAACATCACTTGCCCGGTGGAATATCTTCCTTTTGGGAGTATGTAGGTACACAGTACACACTATCTCATACCTGCAAACATTTGTCCTGTTGTTCCTGCCGACGCTAAGTCCTCAAGTCCAAGTCTTGTCTGCTGTATGTAATGGGCCTATAGATCGTACAATGGTGAGCGATTGAGTATCACACCCGGGTCCTGCGGCCGAGAGCCGTCATTAGCCAGCATCTATCTCTGTCCCGCAAATAATTACCGCTCACACGACTAGACAAATCACACGGAATGTGGTTTAAGGTATAAACTTTTGGATGGATTTGTGTATTTTGCTGTAAAATCTGGGAAAGCGACCACTTCAGTGTTTTTCTTTACTTGAAGTGATTTATAATTGGACTTGTTAAACTAAGTTCAGTGAAAGATTAATGAAATCAACGGAATTGTCACGATAGTGTGAAGATTTCTAGTTGACATAAAAATGCGCCGAAGCGCCGAAGTTGCTTATTGGATTCATTGAAACATCTTCTAGCTAAAAATATGAGCAAGATCGTAAATAAAATGTAAAAGAAATAAATACATAATATTCAATCATTTTAATTATTTGCACTATTCAAAATTATTGAAAAATCCAAATGTATTATTTCTAGAAGATGAATACTCCATACTGCTTCTTCAATCAGCTCTTTAGATTTACTAGAATAAAAATTATCATGAAGTAATTTTTATACACCGAAATATCTGTGACACTTCAGCCATCAGTATTCAAAGCTGATCCAAGAAGGTTATTCACTACATTGCAAATGGTACACGGGCAAGATTGACAGAACAACTGTAAGGAAATGCGTTTCAACGTCCCAACCATTAAAGCCGTCACTTGCGCCCGCGTCGCTGCACTATCATCGTGTATGTTTTTTGTTCTCCTACAAAACTGGGAAGTCCGGTGCAAACTGACAGGTTTCGTTTCCCTCTGTTATTACGTGCCTCATGATGCAACCATGAACTGAACAGTGAACCTATTTGTAATGTTACCAGTTTGCAAACTATGCTGTATTTTTCTTAATAAGGTGGCTGTAAACATTGTCGCTGCGAATTTAGGTAAAAAAGATATGCTCTTACACAAATAGTAGGTAAGTAGGTACTTATTTAAAATATTTTCCATTTAAATAAGTATGTTACTCTTTCTCGCAAAAAGTAGAAACGATTACAAATAAAAATTGGTATATAAACACATAACTGGAGACCTTATAAAATAGGCTACTATTACCACAATCCATTTACTATATTTGATTACTTATAGATTACGATTTGACACAGCTTCCAACCAGAGCATCAGCTCCTCATACAGATTTAAATAATAAACTTAGTTAAATACTGTTGATATAGTTAAATTCGTTCTAAAATTAGCAAAATATAAATCACTCAGTAAGTTGTTCAACTCAAAAGCCCTTTACCAAAGCTGCCCTCTTCAGCCAATGGTCATTAGTATCGCGTCTTCGCGCGACTCCGGCTAACGGACCACCACGACGCTTGCCCACGCACATCTCATCTCGAGAGCCACTCCTCACTGACAATGAAAGCGCTGACGATGGAATAAAATCATGGTGTGAAAGAATAAGAGAATTTATAGAAAGTACGATATTTTAAGATTTGTGGGGATACGAGTACCATTTCAAATTAAACTCATTTTTTTCAGTTTTAATTGCGTTGCGTTTTTATTTAACTTCTTCTACGCCTTATTACTAAGGCATCTTCAAATCATAACAACATCTCGTGGATATGCCAATGAAAATAAGCATCCATGGTGGTCTTAAATTACGAATAGTTAAACTTATTTTTTATGTTAACCGCTGCAATTTCATCCGGCTAGTCTAACGTTTTACGACCACGCAAACCTCCTCAGTCCTTGCCCGTAGCCTTTACTTCTAAAGGAACATAATAAAAAGGTATGATTAGAAATCTTTTCAAGGAAAAAGGAGATAAGGTAGCATTAGTTTGAAACTACTCAACAGATTTTATTAAAGCTTGTGGGTTGTAATTTAGCTTAGCTATCTTTTATCGCAATATTTTCACGGGATTGAAACGAATAATGCTGCTAGTGATAAATACTTTATACAAATTGTAACACTTAAGAGATGATAGACGTCAACTATAAAAAACAAGGCACGTATTTTGTTCCTTATCGTTACTACGACAAGCCACCACCGCTCCGGCCCGTTATCCTGCAGGGTTGTCAATCTCTGTGATCTCAATTAGCGGTGCGCGTGCGCAGGCGCATGTCGTGATAGTTAGCTGGTGACAGCCCTGTCGTACGTACTACGATAAAACGTACGTGACAGTCTGACGGGTCAGGCTCGTAGGTCAAATGGAATAAAACCGGATATTCAGGACATGACCCAGTCTACCGCAGAATAGGTTTGAAATATTTGAACAAAGATCTGTAATTCTTTCTGTTCCCTGCATATTCCTAATTATTTGAGATCGGCGAAGTAGGTATCTCATTGTTTACTTCCGCTTCATAAAGTCCTGAAACAAACCCTTTTTAGTGAATTTTATTTTAATCCATTTTCTCCTGTCATCCCTTTCAGTAAAAGGAAACAAACATACTACCATCTTCCCTCGTTTGTTTTTCGACTAAGCTTCTATTTGAACACCATTTACCAGAACAGTTTCACAAATAATGACTGGCGGTTGGTAATAGTTTCCAGTTAACGCCTCTAACAAGGAGTATCAACGTTATTTCTCCAATTTAATATTTCTTATCTTTTATTGCCTTGAGCAATAGAAGTAAGAAGTAATAGGTACTCCAAAGGATGATGATGGTGAAATCCAAAACGGTGCCAACTGCCAATACTTCCAACTGCCATTTGATCATTTCCAATAGATCTTATCACTCTGTCTACATTGATGCTTGTTTATATATAAAAGCTTTTAACCTCTGATAGCCTCAGTAATGTAGCAGAGGTGTTGGATGTGCGAGTTTTGCGACCTTTTTATCTTAATGTTCTACTAAGGTCTAGTCTAGGATTACAAATTGCAATTTTGTTATCTGGTAATTAGAAGATGCGGGCGCTGTTATATTACTTCCTGTTTGTATACTATTTGTTTTCGTTTAAACTAATAAAATATCTGGAAAATCTATAAATATGTCAGTTGAAGATAAATTGTCTATTAATTATTGTTCTGCTTTAAGTTTATGAATATCTTATTTATTTATCGTACTTTTAATACATTTCAGTAGTTTTAGCGTGATTGTATTTTGAATTAACACAACTGTTATGTTTTTTAGTTCCACCTGTCCCGATGTGGGTAATAATATCTTGAAAGTTGAATTTGAAACACTTCCTGTGAACTTGGAACTTTGAAATTGGCATACTTCTTTTTTGCGTCTTTTTTATGTTCTTGATTGATTATTTGTGTAATTGATAGATTTATAGATACAAATATAGACACATAGAATTGTGTTTTTTATATGTGGAAAATTAATGGTTTGTAATTAATGAAATTAATGATCAATATTAGGATATACGGACATAAAAGTCTTTCGATATAATTTGAGACAAAATCTAATCAAGTTAGTGCATGGTCGTTATCTTAACCAGTTATTATGTTAGCTGTTGTTACATCCAACCTGTAGTCTGTAGTTAGAAATAAAAGGAAACCTCATCTTCGTGTTCATTTGCGAAATTGCCTTTTTATGATTACTAACTTTAAATGAAGTCTTAATTGCAGTACCTGACTCGTGCAGGTATTCCTTCAAATTTATTTTCTTTTATTTAAAACAATATGATAAAATTGCATTCCAACTACCAAAAAACAATAAGATTATTACAATTTGGAGTATTGGTAAGTCAGTAAGTTTGTAGCCTGAACAATTTGCACAAGGCAAACAATTCAAAAGCAGGAGCTAAGCTGAAAGTAAGGCCCTTGGTGAAATAACAGTAACAAAAATGTATATCTAGTGAAATATACAGATCTATAGAATAGTCGATATTCTTCGAAAACTACAACCTTAGGGTCTTCAAAAGTAAACGGGAACAGGAAATCGGGTTCTTCCGAATTGTATCTCATTGTCGCTTCCCACCAGCTGAGGCGAAGTCTAGTAAAGCTTTTCCTAAAAATCTAAATGTCTATATTCAATAAGAAAGAAATTACATTATCGTTTTCTTATATCTCATATCTCTCGTATATCTGTAAAAATTGCAATAATGTTTTCTAAATATGATGTCATACTAACCTATCTTATCTATACATGAATGGTTGCAACATTGTATAACTCATAACCTGAATGGAAGACGGGTAAAGTAACAGTTGTGTCGGCACCTCGACACTTACATAATCAATAGCAAAAGCAGGAGTCGGGAAAACGACAATTTGTTTTATGGATGCGCTTGCGCTGATGGTGAGAATAACGGGACAACAGGGAGTCTACTGTGTTTTGACAGAAAATATATTTTTTTGTTTTGTTCGTGTATTCATACCTCCTCTATGTCATAATGTTTGTCTCTGCAATGCCTGTACAAGGAGGGAGCAAGTCAATATTTTAGAGAATAGCTTAGATATACAATTAAGTATTTGATATTTACGAAAGTGAGAAATAGATATAAATACGTATTTTCTATTAAGGTTCTACTTTTACGGACGAACGAAAATTGAAGGACATTTTAAAACCTAAGGACCTAAGGTCCTCGGTAAGTACTCGGCTAATTCGGAAAGATTCTGAAAGTGGGCTAAACTTCAAAGTTAGTTTTAAATTTCAGTCGCCTGAAATTTACGATCGTTCGTTTGTCAAAACATAGTTGGCCACAACCTGCTGCATATTGTGATTCATCTTCGAGAATAGCTTTTGTATTATTTGTGTGTCTTTTGTACATTTGTGTACCGTTATTATTCTGAACTAGGTATTCACATTTTATGTAGGTATTGAACATCCGGAAAGCAAACATAAGTATTATCTGTAAATATTATTATTAATTTAATTTAAATTTAATAAAGGGTACAGCGGCCTTCGCCGAGAATGCCTGCCCGTCTAGTGGGGACGGTATAACATATTTAATGTTTTTCAGTTAGTGGCTTCCTGCTTCCTGTCCTTTGCTTTGCTATATCTTGCCAATCATTGGCAAGAAATTCCTTAAGTTGTACAATCCCAATTCGTTACAACCTAACGTTTATGTACCTTCGTCTGTCTTATGGTGGTCTTGCCATCATAACTGAGTCTCAGTAAATATAACTGTTCAACAGTTATATTTATTGTTCAGTTCATAATTTAATTATCCGACGCTCTTGGTTCTGGTAATAAATTTATTCATTGGTTTCATTTCTTGAACTAATAAAATTCTAAACACGGAACGATAATTGGAGAAGTAAATTGTAAAGTGAAATTTGCTGGTTACAAAATGCGTCCTGGTAAATTGTGGTCATATTATAAGTTTAGCTCTTTAATATTATATTTGTTTTAAGAATGCATTTTTTGTTAGATCATGTGTACATCTACAAAATTTATCCCCACTGACGCTCACTCTACGCACAGCTTAAACTGTTGATAGTGGAGAACTGTTTGGTGAGTGTCTTCTTTATGTGATCTAGGCATCCGATAAGAAAGGATTTATGACAATTTCCACGGGATCGGGAATTACGCATAGTTAGTAATCGATGGACACAACTAGTCTTGTGAATTATTGTAATTGTACGACGTTACACATAGCGCTATCTAGCCCCAAACTAAGCACTAAACTAGTCTTGTACTATGGGTACTAGATAACGGATATACTACATATTATACTTTTTTTTTGTGAATACATACATAGAATTTAGAATACACACAGAACCAGAAACAAACATTTATAGTTAGCAGAAATATTTGTGTCCGGCGGGAATCGTATCTGCAACCTTCTGCGTTGCGGTCCGGGCTTCGCCCGCCGCGCCACAGAGGCGGTCAAATTACCTACCTTTTCACAGTTTCCGCCTTCTGCTATCGTACTGCAGTACAGATTAAAAATTATTTGTTCATTTTAAATTCTACTTTTAAATTAATCTCATTAGTAAAATATTTGTATAACGCGTATTTTATTTATTTCATATCTCTATTATCAACGGTTTTTATCAGCCTAGTCAGATTTGCCATTTGTGTTATTATTAGTGAAAAGATAAGATTGCAATGCACTTTTATCGACTACCTATAATGGGCAAAAATTTTAAACAGTTTTGTGAGTCATATTTATAATTTCGTGTTCTATCCATACCGGCAAAAGTCTGAGAATCAACTGGTTAAGAGTTATCATTATTTTTACGACAGGCTTTGTCATAATGACTGGCTTAGTTATTCTATTGAAAAAAGTACTTACCTGAAGTTAATGAACATTTTGTGTTGATTACTCATAATAATTTTGTATTCATTGCGCAAGTTGCATTTTGCAATGCGATGGCTCATTCGTATGTGAATCGTGCCTATTGGTTAATTTTTAATTTTACTGTTTACCTACATAGATGTATTTCGATGTCTATTTACCTTCATATTTCATATACGTGTAGGTTTATTTACATATTATTTAACTCGTTAAGTACCTATATATTTACACATTTACCCACACTACCTTGGTTCCGTTAAAGGTACCGAAATCGTGTTACCTAACTGATAAGTATGTATTCTAACTTGTCAATACAGAACTTGTAAACGACGATTGTGCAAGTTTCCGTGCTAATGTGGTTAGAGCACCTTGCGCGAGCGTCAAACCTGACAAACGACAATTCCGAGCAAATTGAATAAATCTTTGTAATATATGTTATAAAAGTTGGGCCTTAGAGTGAGCCTTGCGGCACACCCAAGTGAATATACTTAAATAAGGCCTCCTACATTCGGAATGCGCGGTCCAGTTAATATACAATTGATATTCGAGTAGTGTTCTAATCATATTGGTAGTTAGCTGTACTTGCTAACCGTACTTGCTATTACAAAATACAAGTTGCCTCTATCAAAGGCTTTTATGAATACAAATACATATTTGAAAGCAAGCAAGAAAGTTGTTAATTTTAAAATTGTCATTCAACGTCGGAGGCTTTAAAGAATTTTCTATTACGTGACACAGCAAATATTATTTGTGAGGTGTATAGCTGAATGGTGACCTCATCATCGCCGAGTTACGAAAGAATCTAGTAGGTTTGTGAATTATAATTTGGTTCTCTTGATATTGATACAAAGGTCATTTGATGCAACCCTTACAACAAAACAATACGTACACATACATTAAACAGCCCCCTTTCCATTTCAAGGATGCCTGGAAGTAAGTACGCTTTGTACTTTTGTTTCAGTTTCAATTATTTATTAGTAATATATTAAATAAAGATGATGTCTATCATATAAAGTGTTTAGCTATCAATGTATCATTGACAAATTATTGTAAAAGTTGAAAAGTGGCAAAGATAATATTATAACCATCAAGAAAAATAATTGAAACACTACCTTTACAGTTTTAAACAAACACAAAAGGTAGAGATTCATCCTTCTGTATTTTGTATACTCGTATGTAGAAGAAATAAAGCTTTTAGTAGATTTTTACAAAGGTCATTTGATACAACCTGATATAGTAATGAATCAGGAACGTTTCTCAACACAAGTTTCTGTCTATCTGTCTGTGGCAGCACGCTCACTCTTTACGATTTTCACGCCTCCATATTTCTACGGTATAACCTGGATACCATTGGATACTAAAGGCCAGGATTGCTTGCCACACGCAATTTAAATTCAACGCAGAAGGTTGCGAGTTCGGTACCCGTTGGGAACAAATATTTATGCTGACTATTAATGTTTGTTGCTGATTCTGATTGTTTGTATGTTTATTTCGCCCCCCCCCTCCTCCCCCACCTGCGTCAGAAGCCTAATATTACGAATGTTCTAAATGTTTCATATGTATATGTACAAAAAAAGTATAAAAATGTATAATATATCAGTTATTTAATACCCATAGCAGGCCTAGTTTTTTCACCTAGACGTGTAGATCAACGTATATAAGCAGCAGCTGCATAAACTGAGACACCCTGAATAACCAATCTGTCAGTAAGAAAATGTGATTAAAAGCCGTAAATGTTATTACATGTTAACTCACTTACATTTCATCACCCAACGTAATGCATTTCGTTAATGATTGCATTTCTTCTGCAGCAAACTTGACCGATTTCCTTTAATAAGCTTAAAAGGTTTTTTTCTGTAATAAATTAAGTTGAAAACCAGAGTTTTTCGGTCATCACGATTTCACGGTTCCATTGTATGTAAAACTTCGTCGTTTATTACGTTTTTATTTTAAAAGTGAAATAATGTCGTTTATATTCAGATAATATTTTGAGATTTCGTTTATAATATAATTTTTGAAAATATAATTTTATTTTATTACAAGAAACTTACATTGTTAGCATAATGTTTACGTTATGTTTCAAAATTATAGCGTAATCATTTAAGCTTTCTGAATCACTATTTTTTAAATCTTTTTCTTTTCTTTTAATTTATGGTAGGTAGGTAATCTATTATGTTTTAAAATTGGGCATACCTCGAATTTGTGATTAAAAAAAAATTTGTTTGAAGTTTAAATTCAGAATGGTTGGTCGTTGATTAATATCAGAAGGAGGCTGCGTATGCGCACCAAATCTGTTCTATAGTAAATCTCATAAGGTAACATCCACTTTCGCTTATACAGTTGAGGATTTTCGACTTATATGGGTAATTGTTTGAAGGCTCGACTAATTTTTGACTGAGTTAGTACTGTTTATGAATTGAAATAGGGCAGGAATAGGTAAAGTAAATAAATATTGCACACGACATTACACACAGCGCAATCTAGCCCTAAACTAAGCACTAGGCTTGTACCATGACCAATAAAAGTTTAAGTATCTTAAAATTAATTGTACCTGTCTTCATAGTATAAATTTAATGTAAACAAAATTATGCTAATTTAGTTTGTCAGCTTAACGGCGTATATACTGAAATAACTATACCTCGTAAATACAAGGTGTAACAGGTAAGCCCTTTTAATCCGAAAGGGATTCAACTTTTGTTCTACGACTTTTGGAAATTCGAAGTACTTTTCGAAAAATTTAGGTGTAAAGTTTACTTTAAAATCAGCTGTTTCTGAGAGTTCAAGGTCATTGACCTTATGTTGTCCTTTTATTTAGTTTGATGGTTTACAATCAACACTTCAATTACCTTTATTTTCAAAAGCAGCTGTTTTTTCAGTGAAATATAATCTCAAAATTTTCAAAAAAAAGTTTGAATTTTCAAAAGTCGTCGAACAAAAAGTGTTCGCATAGACGTCTAAAATAACCCCCTTTCGGATTAAAAGGACATACCCGTTACAAATTGTATAACAAAGGCGTCATTACCATTTTATATAAAAATATTAAAAAAAAAACAATTCAAGTAATATTAAAATATTAAAGAAACTAAGAAGTATATTATGATAAAACTATTGAAATTATGGTCTAACTAAAGAATCCTTACGCATACCATTCACTTCTTTTTAAGAGTTATTGCAATTATTTACAAAATATACTTCATCGCTTCAAAAGCAATAAATATAACAGCAGAATGTTTTATGTTTGTTGTCAGATTGAATTTTGTTGACCTCTCGAGATCGTAAAGCTTGTAAACGAGCAAGTGCTAAAGGTTCTGAACTGGAAGTTTGTAGCTGTTTCATTTGTAATGAAACACAATATTTACCGGGTTTTACTCGCGTTTAATTTATTGATGGCATTGTTACAACGTACTGAGCTTTCGCTAACTTTACAGTTAGCTTTTTCAAGGTTGAAAAAGTAAGTTTAACTGTTACCAACTATTTCAGTCACTCCCTAACTATTTGACTAACAAACTAATATTTGTGTGTACCTGTACACCTCAATTAACAACCTGATTTAAAAGGCAGGTGGACTAAGGTTGCTTTCAGAGATAAGAAAAAAGCCACCGTTAGGCAGTCGTTAGGTCAAGTTAGAGGTCTTAGAGCGACCTGAAAATAACTAAAAATAATACTTTTCTTTCTTCTTTTTTTGTTTTAGGCCACTCACTCACAACAAAAGCAATGGAGAATAGTCATTTACTGAAAAATGAAAATGAACCACAATATTTACCGGGTTTTACTCGCGTTTAATTTATTAATGGCATTCTTACAACGTAGCGAACTTTACAGTAAGCTTTTTCAAGGTTGAGGTTTGGTTGGTTGGTTGTTCAGTCAACCTTGAAAAAGCTAACTGTAAAGTTAGCGAAACCTCGGTACATTGTAACAATGTCATTAATAAATAAAACGCCCCGGTATATATTGTGTTTCATTGCGCAGAACCGCGAACACCTAAGACAAAACTATTTATTTACTCATTAAATTAGTCTCCATAATATATTTGAACCTCGTATATTATAATATTATCATCATCATTATTATCTATTTCAATATTGAAATAGAGAGAACACTACTTCTGTTTCAAAAGCGTTATATATATACTTGAATTGAGAAAAATAACCTATTACATGCTTTTTTAACAATTTGTTTTTCTTTGTTGCAGGTACGTCACTTTTCAAGAGTCTTCAACCCCCTAACACTGAAAATTCACAAGTTCAGAATGTTTTGTCCAAAATATTTTCTCACATAAGTTACCCTTTAAAGCCGTTGACCTACATTGTATCTCTATAAACGTCTCGAATCGTGTGAAATATCCCAGTTTTTATTCTACAAACATTGTAATTTGAATATTTACATATCTGATGTCACTTAGGTCACCTTTGTTGCCGAATTTAAACTTAGTTTTACGATACCTGTCGCGTATATTATTTTTATATCATTTATGAATAGTTTTTATGAGTTTACCTTTGTTTGTGTTTGGATGAAGGTGAACTGTTGTGTGTTTATTCTATTATTCTCCATCTTTAAATATTACAATTTAATTATCGTTTTAACAAAAAAAAATAATGCACGACATTACACACAGCCCAATCTTTCCCCAAATTGAGCTCAAGGCTTGTACTATGGGTACTAGACAACGAATATACTACATATTATACCTTTTTTTTTGTAATTAAATATAAATAAATTCTGTAACCAACACACAGCGCCATCTAGCCCCATGGTAAGCTGCTAAGCCTGTTTTACCGTGACTAGACAACGGATATACTACTTATATTTATTTTTCTTTTGTAAATACATACATATTATACATAGAAATACCTACTTCCAGACCAGATACAAATATTGACTTTTAAGCATAAATGTTTGCACCTAGCGGGAAACGAACCCGCAACCTTCCGCGTTGCAGCCAAGCGTTCCCCCGAAACGCCACAGAGGTCGTCAAAAAAAATTGTGTTAAAAATATGTTTAGTATTAACATTGCTCTAGAAAAATACCATGCCAAAACCGACATGTAGTACGTAGGACATGAGCCGAGAGTGGTGTTTCCCGTGGGACCTTATTACCACCTCTTCTTAGCCCATACATTTGTTTTTTAATTTGGTTTTTGACGGGTGTAAGTCAACGGTTATTTCAATGTATCCCAAAATTACTAACGACTGGAATAAAATGAAATACTAACCATATTTTTTAACCAATACCACAAATGCAGGTAAGGAATAGTTACGGCCCTCACACTAGACTATTATCTTTATTGTGGAATAAAACTATTTCAAAGAACACACACAAGTCCATCTTCTAACTCTCTCAGATCCCCCACATCCTCATTACCTCTAAATTCCCGATAATTCTCCTAATTCCCATACTCCACTCCAATTTACCGTTTCGGGGTTACGTGACCATAGGTAATATGAGCAAACAATCCTCGATTCATCGTGATGGGAAGAAATTTGTATCATCAAGGCAATCGGTACGATAACTCCTCCAAATTACGTTAATTTACCTCGAGATTTTTTATGGGAAACGTGTTTTATTTTGGAGGAAAGATTGGAAGGGTTCCGTACCGAAAGGGTAAAAACTTTTAAGGCTCCACTGTCCGTCTATCTGTCGCCAGGCTGTATCTCATGAACTGCGATAGCTATACAAGATGTAACGGGTAAGCCCTTTTAAGCCGAAAGGGTGTTGTTTTAGACGTCAAGGCGAACAACTTTGTTCTACGACTTTTAGAAATTCGAAGTACTTTTCGAAAATTTTAAGTGTAAAGTTTACTTGAAGATCAGCTGTTTCTTAGATTTCGAGGTCATTGACCTTATGTTGTACTTTCATTTTGTTTGGTCTACTACAATCAAACCTTTAATTACCTTTACACACCTACTGCTCTACAAAGTTACTTTTTTTGACCAAAAAGGTCAACGTAAAGCGAGTATTTATTCCCTAGGTGCATAAAGTGCTTATTATGCACTTAGGGCATAAAGTAATTTAAATTTTGAACTTAGGTTCTGGTAGCATACGGCCATTTCGAACTGGCCACCTAGACATAACATATAAAAAAATAAAAACTGGGCAATTTTTTTCTATTTTCACGGACGGAAGGGTAAAGCAAAAAATTTTGGTTAGTATAAAGCCCCAACTTTTTTTGCTTAACTTAACTCCTTCGCTTCGCTCAGGAGTTAAGTTTTTAACACCTTCGCTGCGCTCGGGAGTAAACCTTCTAGAGTCCTTGGTACGCTTTGGATTCAATATGACGCCCGCTATATAAGACAGGACTTTAGTACCTCGGTGCATAAACTACTATTATTTTCAAAAGCAGCTGTTTTTTCAGTGAAACATAAAATCCTCAAAATTTAAAAAAAAAAAAGTTTGTATTTTCAAAAGTGGTTCGCCTAGACGTCTAGAACAACCGCCTTTTGGCTTAAAAGGGCTTACCCGTTACATCTTGTATAGACAGTTGACATTTTCACAGATGATGTGCTTCTATTGGCGCTGTATTTCTATTAGTTTGCTAATATAGGTATTATTTTAAAAGCCTTATTATTTACTTATTTCGTAATTTGTTTCTATTGCTTAAGGCAATCTACTAAAGGCAAAAGGCAAATATCTCCTAGAATTGTTTTAAAAATATTTCTAGTAGCCTTATAAAACTTATGCGTTCTCATGTCGGGAGATTTCCAAATTAGAATTGTCAAAATACGTATTTAAAATGATCTATTATTCCATTCTAATACCACAAAAAGCTAATAGCAAGTGGCATTTGTTTATTATAAAATCAGGAATCAAAATACGGAATCGTTCCGATTGATAAATCCGTGTGGACACTAAAACATTTCGATAACATCTGCCGTATGAACTGAACTGATTTGACCGTTCAGATTGGCCTCAACGCAACATATTATCTTAACTTTGCCATAGTCGGGTAATCAATGAATGATAGTTAACAAATCACCAACCAGCGTACCACTAAGTACACGCTAATTTCATACTCGTACCAACAAAGTTATTTTCCGGTTCAACAAACCCGTCTTTTTTTACTTTCGTTTTCGCTCTCGTTTTGCCGCGCAATTAAAAGTTACGATACCGACTTTTTTTTTCATAGCAATCTCGGAAATGTAAGAGTAATGTAAACTCACGCAAGCTTCGCGGAAATCAAACGTGCTTCGTAAACGCGCCCTGGCGCAACTGCAGGCCGTGCTAAATAACTTGAACTGAGATATATTATGATCTGAACTGAGATATATTATGATGATTGTACAGCGGATGATTTTCTTGACATTTATAATGCATTATGAGTATTTCTAACGTGATTTAACACGTTAAAAGTGGCGTGTACCACAATATGACACGCTGAAAGTATCCTATGTGATACATGCCGAGCGATACCGCCGTGTACCCATTTAGTAACACTAGCAAGTTTATGGTTTTGTCCTGTCCCGCGTTATACATATAAACCTTCCCATTAAATTGCTCTTTCTACTAAAAAAACGCATCAAAATCTTTTGCGTACTTTTTAAGATCTAAGCATACATATAAACATTCAGACAGCGGAAAGCGACTTTGTTTTATACCATGTAAAGGTTGTACAGACTACAGAAAATTACAAAAATAAACAACATATTATAAACGTCTTAAATCTAGGTGAAACAAAGGGCGGCCCTAGCGCTTAAAGCGGTCCTCGGTTTGGTTTGTTTGTTATTTTAGTACTTGTGGAGAGGGGCAATTTTTATGAAAACGCGACACAAATGGGGAGGTATGAAACGTTTGCATGGGGACTCTTAACGTGTTAAAGTTATTTGACGTAGGAAAGGGCGCGGTGCGGCGCGGCGTGGCGACACACGTAATTCGCTAAGAGGCACGTTTACAGAGAATGTTTTGATTGCTAAGTAGTTAGTACTAAGGAAAGAAAACCTGTTTTTCGCCTTGAAATTTCAATTTCGCCTTACGATTGTAGTTTAAAGTACTTACATTGAAGTTTTGCAAGTAGTTAATTTCTCATTAAAAATGTATCAAATTGGAGTCAATGTCGAATTTGTCATTAAGAAAAAAACTAGTTCCATTTTAAGCGACACTTATTTAATTTTAACGAATGCTAGGTAGCTAATAGAATTAATAAGATTGTGTGTAATAGGTTTTTGATGGCTAATTTGATCCAATTGACTATAAAAGCGCGCGGCGCGGGCGCTGAGTTCGCGGATGTAGTTTATTAAAACTGCCGCAGACGAAAAACCGCACAGTTAAGATAATTATGATGAACTAGTAGGTACTCTCTCAAACATACTCCATAACTCTTTCACTCCAAATAAATATAAAAAACTGCTGCAGCGTTGACGATATTGTTACCTTTGTCGTAAAAATGAAATGAATATCGATCGCTACAGACGTACACAAAATAAAGTAAAAACGTTAAAGCATCATTAAGTTCGTGGTAACGTGGCTGTTTACAACTGTCTCACTTCTGATGTCATATCTATACTGCAAATGATGACTAAATCTCTCCATGTTTGAAGTGGTTGCTTCTGATTCTGAGCGAATCTTTATAAGAACAGACAGACAGACGGACAAGCGAGTAATTTTACAAGGATTCCTTTAAAGGTTTTTGATATATTTTAAAGTGTTCCCTACACTTGGATGACTATACTGAAAGAAATGCTTTGCAAAAAAAATATCGCTCCCGACAGGACTTCAACCTGCATCTCTGGGGATCCGTCCCAACGCCTTTTTCCAATGCATCCGTGGCCAAATTGGAAAAAGGCGTTGGGACGGATCCCCAGAGATGCAGGTTCAAGTCCTGTCGGGTGCGAAATTTTTGGAAAGCATTTCTTTAAGTATATTCCTTTAAAGGTTTTTAAAGATGTTTAAATAAGTAGTGTTTTTTGGAAATATATTTCCTTGCTAAAAATATTTCTATGTTTAAAATGCCTTGAGCAATAAAAACAAAAAGAAATATTAAGTAGTTTGATCAAATAAAGCGTTTACCTGTCTTATCTAGTATTTTGTTCTCGATCAAGTATGAGCGATCAAAGTTTATGATCTAAGTGAACTTTTTAATTTTAATTTGCGTTGTTAGGTGTAGGCGGGCCCGTGGTTCCGTTCGCAAGCTCCAACGAGCTTGTTAAGCTTTATCTATTTTCTAATTTCCGTTGGGCAAGCCTTTTTATGCTGTGATATCCTTTATAATGTTATTAGAGATCGTTTTTGAATTATCCACACTTTGTATCGAGCAGTGATTGTTCTTATGGCGCTGCGCTGGAAATCAATCGACGCAAATTACCGTCCGCTTTAAGTCTACCCGTGAACAAGGGCTACTGTAAACTTCTCGATATGCCGGGAATTTGCCGGCCTCTGTGGCGCGTCGGGTGGACGCTCGACTGCAATGCAGAAGGCGGCTGCGGGTTCGATTCCCGTCGGGTGCAAATATTTATGCTTAAAAAATAAACATTTGTCAAGTATCTAGTCTGGGTGTCTTTCTATGTATACGAAAAACAGTATAATATGTAGTATATTCGTTGTCTAGTACCCATAGTACAAGCCTAGTGCTCAGTTTGGGGCTAGACTGCGCTGTGTGCAATGTAGTGAAATATTTATTTATATTATTCAATTAAAAAAATGTAAATAAAACTAGAAAATAAGTTTAGTTTCATATATCAATAATATATTATATTCTTCAAATTATAAAGCGAAAGTTAAGATGTGTAATGTAAGTTTGTTTGTGTTTAAATCAAGCTAAAACTAAACCAATTGCGATACAACTTGGTCTGCAAATAGCTGAGGTCTAGATTAAACCATAGCCTATTTAATACTCTATAAGGTCGTTCGAATCCCGACTGCGCTGATTTTTTTCTTTAAGAAAAAATTATGTGCGCTATTAATATCAGTGAAGGACAACACCGTGAGGAGACCCACGGCTTAAAATCACGCACAAAGGCCCAATAGTAGGGCTAATTGCGGTAACACACAGTTAAAACTTTTAACCATAGCCAATTTTTTATTCCGATATTCCCGTGCGATTGAGACTTTAAAAAGGAAGTAAGTTTCGATGTCTAGCGCCCGAATTAATTACAAGCGTAGTTGCTTAGTTTACGCTTAGATGGCGCTGTGTCCATTAATAACAAATGTTATATACCAATTTCACACCGTTTAATCCAATGCTACGATCAAGTGCATCCAATTTATAGGCACCTAATTTTCCTGTTATGAAAATAAATTAAACTAAATGACTTATCTTCGTTCTAAGAAAAGTTTATTCGATAATTTTAAGGTCGCCGGCAGTTCGAACGAAAACATATGTTCGGTTTGACTCATTGTTCTAAAAACGAGATATAATTAGCTATGTTGTATGTGTGTCACTGGTTTCCAAACATATATACGTAAATTGTTCATAATATAAAGCGCATATTTTCGTCTGTCTGTGCCACTTTTACAAAAACATTAAAAGTATGTATGAATGTACTATGTAGGTATGTAAGTGAATTTGTTACTCTTTCACGCAAAAACTACTGAACCGATTGCAATGAAATTTGGAATATAGATAGATACCTAGTTGGATACCGGGAGTAACACATATTTTAAGATAATTTGACATACAGTGCCATCTATACATATAAATTAAATAACTAGGCTTGTTATATGGGTGCCACTAAGGCAACGGATAACACACACTCGTAAATTTATTATTTAATTTATGACACTTATGCAACTCAGTCGGATTGCAAGTGACTTACAAAAAATATATATAACACTTCGCGACCGTGGTAATAAGGCCTATTTATATTTTTTTTTACAAATAATGTTCATGCCATTACTGATTTAATTTATTACCTGGACCTCAAACACATTAAAAAGCAATTTAAATATAGAACGCGAGGATTCTTGGCGCCATCTTTGACAGTTCAAAATA
This sequence comes from Idaea dimidiata, assembly GCA_949358125.1. Taxonomy (NCBI): domain Eukaryota; kingdom Metazoa; phylum Arthropoda; class Insecta; order Lepidoptera; family Geometridae; genus Idaea; species Idaea dimidiata. Next base: position 29,798,906 of record OX442326.1, read on the forward strand.
TTGACAGTTGGTCGCAATGGATGGTCGCGTAGCTCAGTAGACCATTACGACGAAATAACCTATACTAATATACTTATACTAATATTTTATAGAGAAAAGATTTGTTTGTTAGTAACAAATTGGCTCCTAAGCCGATTACAAAAATACTTTAATAAAAAGCTAAATTATCGAGGAGTATTATTATGCTACTTTTGATCCCGTTTTTTTATTTTATAATTGGTTTTTAGAACCACCGAGCATTTTGTATAGATTTTTACAATATTTTTAAAATTTGTTGGGGTTTGCCCACTGCCAGCCTGACTACACTAAAATGACAAATTTAATTTAACAAATAAGACAACATTCTTTTAAATTAAACTTAACTTATGTTAAGACTTATTGTCCTAATATAAATTGATCCCGAAATTCCCACAACATCAGGACTTTCGCGGGTGAAACCGCTGAACGTACCGTATAGAATAATAAAGCTAAAATAGGAGAAATATGTATGCCTATCCCAGCATTTATAACGGGGTATCCAATAATCCATTGTTTCTTGACTCTAGAAACGTCACGTATATTGTAGGGACGTGCTTTAACGCATCCAAGAATACTAGAGCCCTGACAAATCACCTTTCCATCTATTTAAAGACTCTGCTACTGTTAATGAGGGCTCTGCCTAGGATGGTAATTTTGGTGACCTAAAGAAAGCAGCCTTGTTGCTAGTTAAGATCAATAGCTACTAGTTCAAGCCTTGTTGCTAGACAAGAAAAAGATGTGTAAATTTAACTATAGTTTTAGTTCTATTTCCAAGTACTGTAATATAATTTTAAAACATTTTGAAAATAAAATTATAAAATACAAGCTGCGCCCCACGGTTTCACCTGAGTTCCACTTCACAGTCAGTCAGGATAAGGGATGTTTATAGATAACTAGCTGCGCCTGCAGTTTCACCCGCCCGCGTAAGTCCCTATCCCGCGGAAATATAAACCTTCCTGTTCAATCACTTTAATCGTACCAAAAAAAACCACATCAAAATCCGTTGGGCAGTTTAAAAGATCTAAGCATCCATACATACATATAGACAGAGGGAAGCAACTTTGTTTTAAAATATAATGTAATATAATAAATACGACGAACAATCTTATTAAACAGTTATAAACAGACAAAACATCGTCAACTTATTAACTTGTTTTTTATCACGCCCTGTTAATCATTTCCGTATTTTTCGCAGTTTATGGAGCTGTAAACAACAATCGACTACTTCACTCGACTTTTGCAGTAAAATCGATTATCGAAATGGCATCGCTAATGACATCTCGTTGTAAAACATAACCCTTACTTTCCAGTCGGGTAAAAACGTGCGAAAAGAAAATATTTTAAAATAAATTGCAATTTATCGCTGCAACTATGACACAAATCCAATTTGTTTGATGATGGACGAGTTGTTTTTTTAGTTACGCCGCCGTTTTTTGTAAAAGTAACTTGTTTTGTCCATAAATCATGTTGTATGCTATTTATGGTCAGTAGCATGAACTGTAATATATTTTCCGTAGCTATTTTTAAAACAGTCTCAAAGTAGTCTATTCTTAACTCCTCTACTCTACTATTTTTATTTCCAATTTACATATTTTAAAACTCAAATTCTACTGATATTATAAAGCTGAAAGTGTGTGAGTAGTGTATTGTGTGTATATGTGTGCATGTGTGTTTGTTACTTAATCACGTAAAAACCGGTAAACCGATTGCGATGAAACTTGTAATGTAGGTAGCTGGATACCGGGAACCGAAATTTCGAGGCTTCGTAAAAACACACAAATAAAAACATGGTAAATATCCTGTTATCTATTTCTATAAAATGTTATGTCCAGACTGACTGATTAACGTACAACCTAAACCGCTGATCGTAAAAATAAATTTAATAAAATAAAAAATATATACCAACATTACACACAGCGCAATTTAGCCCCAAACTAAGCATTATGCTTGTACTATAAGGTTATTAGACAACGGTTATAAAGTCAAACAGGGCCATCTCGACTTCGGGAAATTTCGACTTTACGAATTTACTTTATTTTATAAAGTGTCATCTATGACCGGAAAACGCAAAAGCAGTTTCATAAATTTCCACATAGATGGCACTGTTTCATAAATTTATACAGAAGATATTAAGAATAGTCGGAATTTCCTAAAGTCGAAATTGTGCCGCTAGACGAAAAAAAGCAGATATTTGAAGAGTGTGTTCTTTATATCATGTAGGCATCGGATAATAAAGGGTTTTAAGAAATTCTTACGGGATCGGGACTTACGCGGGTGAAGCCGCGGGATACAGCTAGTTAAATAATGTTTGTATTCTATACGTAACTTTACTAAAGACCGTAAAGTTAAAAATAGTGTCACTAAAGTTTTCATATGAGTAACCGCATTTACAGTTACATGCCACTATTGTTTTGGGGAAAGTAAAACAATGTAGACTTCATATTCTATGACCACGTCGTGTCATCGTAAATTCTTATCGGTTTTGAACGGATTAGGGCCGTATGGAAAGTAGCCAGTGTCAAGTATTTTAATATTTCTTGCAATTTCCATCAAAACAGAGAAGTCGTCGTATCTAAAGTCAAATCGAGCAAAGTCATTGTAAATGGTGGCTCTTTACAATGACTATTCACACGTGCAATAGAGACAACGCTAAAGTCTATGTTTTGCACCGGTTTTCACTTTGATTACGCTTGTACACCTTTACGAAACTAAATTGATTAATATGCCCGCCCCCACGCATTTGAAATAGGTTTCACGAAAATGAAAATTTAGCAACACATCTCAACGCGTTCCCGCCGAAAACTCTGAAATCGTAGTCGCATTGTTTTGCTACAAAAACATGTCCAGTAGTTTATAAACATTGGCTACGTTACTAAATTTACTAAGAATATTCTTTACATATATTCTTTAGTATCAACTAGCCCTGCCCCGCGGTTTCCTCCGCGTAAGTCACAATCCCGCAGAAATATCGGGATGAAGAGTAGCGTATATATATGTTATTCCAGGTCTCCAATATTCCAAGTTTCATCGCAATTGATTCAGCGCTTTTTACGTGTTTAAAAAGCGCTGAACCGATTACACATACACATATGTATGAAAGCATATCGACGCTTAAAAGGTAATAGGGGCTAAGCGACAAAAACCAAATTGTTCAGGAGAGCAGTTTAAAGTTTCAAATTTCAGAAAAATGGCCATAACTTTTAAATTAATTGTCATATCTGTAAGATGGAAACAGTTTTGAAATCTAGAGAAAGACAAGCATTAATTAGCATTTTCTTTTATTTGATTAGACATTGTATTACCTGGTTTGATGGCGCTTAAATCAAATGGTCTTGATTCTCATTTGAGGTAATACGGCATAAGTTACATCTACCCAGAAAAAACCAAAGAGTACAGAAGCCTTAGTATCATTTGATATCTACATACGATAAGGTAACAGGGCATAAGTCACATGACTGTAGAATAGCTTAATTAGGTAAAGAAGGATACGAGACTATTCGCATTATTATGCCACAGGGTAATAAAGGACAAACTACAGTGCTTAGCAAAAACATTTTAAGGAAGTTACACATTAACGACACTGTAAGTGTCTTAATTAATAAGGTAATGTGGTACATCCGCACATCAAAATTTCTATACCAAGAGGAAAAGAAGGATATCCTACATACGACATTATCAGGGCATATGGTAATGTGGGTTAAACGTTAAGTCTTAAAAACACTAGACTCACAAGCGACATTATTCTTCCTTAAAATTACACCTAACCCAGATACACCTACTGTCCTATATAGCGCCGCCGACACTCCCTCCGTACTTGGAAAAATCCAAGGATGGAGAAGCAGGTGTTGCCTAATATTAAAGTTAGTAAAAACAAAAGTACGTTTTTACTAATATTATTAAAGAAAAGTACCTAAAGACACGGATACCGGCTTAAGAAATGCCGCGGGTACCGGCTTTAGAATGTCTCTTCCCGTGGGAGACGTAGGACTCGTCTGAGGGACAAACACTAAAAGATTAGCAGCAGCGTCTTCCGGCGTATTACATCGCATCATTTACTGCGCTCGCCAACCCGCCTGCCAAGCGTGGCGAGTACTGCAACCCCCTTCATGATTATGCAGACAAGAAACAGGCCCCGAGTCCCCGGCGGACTCGCTATTTCTGACTACGGTGGTGGCCACGGTAACGGCGGGACTAGGGGTGCTAACAATCTCCGGCAGATGCTGCGCTATCACCCCCAACCGAGACCACTAGCCCTGGCAACACACAACATCCGCACTTTGAGGGAAGGCGAAAAGATAGATGAGCTGGAAAAAGAAATGAGTAGGTTAAAATGAAACATATTAGGTTTATCGGAAGTCCGGCGAGAGGGATACGATAATCTTAAAGTCCGGCAACCTGCTCTTCTACCGGGAAGGAGACCTAAAATCCCAAAATGGGATAGGGTTTCTCGTTCACAAATCCCTCGTTGGCAACATTATTACCATCGAAAATGTGTCGAGCAGGGTCGCATACCTAACACTTCGAATATCCAAAAGATATTCCCTTAAAGTTGTTCAGGTATATGCACCGACCTCGACACACCCAGATGAGGAAGTTGAGACCATGTATGAGGACATGATAGCGTTACCATATCGCTAAAACTCACTTCACTGTTGTTACGGGGAATTTCAAACTCAAACCTGAGTAAGAGAAGCGATGATGAGTTGACAGTGGGGCAATTTGGTTATGAGCAGCGCAACCATACGGACACAGGCTGGCCGATTTTCTGGAGAAGGAGGGACTCTTTATGATGAACTCGTTCTTCCAGAAGCCGCCTCACAGGAAATGGACCTGGATGAGTCCCGATGGTTCCACGAAAAATGAGATTGACTTCATCATGACCAACAAAAAATGAATAATTATTCAATGATTTATCTGTGATCCACAGAGTGAAAACCAGCAGCACATTGAACGTTAAACTTGAACGGTCTCGGTTGATGAAGTCCACGCTCCGTCCTACTTGTGCCCATATCCAAAACCTCAAAAGCTTTCAACTTGAGCTGTCCAACCGCTTCGACTGCCTAGCTAATGTTGCATTGGTGAACGATATAAATAGCAAGTTTGTAGAAACTTCCCCTACAGTGGGGTCTAAGTACTTTAAGACCCGCCGTACAAATAGGCCCCAGAAACTCTCTGATCACACCCTTAACCTCATGGCTGAGCGGAGATCACTGCGACTGCAGTCTCCCGATGATGTGGAATCACATAGGCGGCTCAATAGACGAATTTGGAAATCCTTACGTCACGATATTGGTTCGATACGATCGAGTGGAACAAGGGCTCCAAAGTGTTCGCAATTGATATGTCTATTGGGCAAAGCCAGATGACGAAGCTGAAGAAAGATGACGGCAGCTTAGCCTCCACTAAAGCCGAAGTGTTGAGGGAAATCGAAAGGTTCTATGGATAGTTATACGATTCGGTCGCTAAACCTGCTAGCAGTTTAGCTTGAGACCCGATAGTTAAAATGACCCGACACTACACCGAGGATATCTCGGACATCAGTCGTACAGACTGATGTCCGAGATATCCTGAATAGGATATCCGAGGCCCTGAAGCATAGGCGCCGGGCAAAGACGGGATAAAAACAGAGCTTCTGAATGGAGCGCGTGGATCACCGGTACTTGAAGTCCTTCAGAAACTCTTCAATGCCGTCTTGCTTGATGGTACAACGCCAAAAGAATGGAACAAAAGCGTGGTGGTGTTGTTCTTTAAGAAAGGTGACAACACCTTATTAAAGAACTAAAGAACCATCTCGCTTTTGAGCCATGTTTATAAGTTGTTTTCAAGGGTCATCGCGAATCGTCTCGAGCGCAGGCTTGATGACGTCCAGCCGCCCGAACAAGCCGGGTTCCGAAAAGGCTACAGTGTCATAGACCATATCCATACGCTTCGGTAAGTTATACAGAGGACCGAAGAGTATAACTTGCCACTTTGCTTAGCGTTTGCGGACTAAGAGAAAGCCTTTGATTCGATCGAGACATGGGCTGTGCTCGAATCTCTCCAGCAATGCCGAATTGACTATCGACACATCGAAGTGTTGAAGTGCTTGTATAAAAACGCCATCATGCCAATCCGAGTACAGGAACAGACTTCGAAGGCCCTTAAAGAGACGCGTCAGACAAGGAGATGTCATATCTCTGAAACTGTTTACGGCCGCTCTGGAAGACGCCTTCAAGCTCATAGACTGGAAAGGACTTGGCATCAACATTAACGGCGAATACATCACTCGATATCGTAGTCATGGCAAAGACGATGGAAGAGCTCGGCAACATGCTAGAAGGCCTTAATCGAGTCTCCTAAAGGATAGACCTTAGGATGAACATGGACATGACGAAAGTCATGTTAAATGACCATGTTGTGCCTGCCCCCGTTATAGTTGTGAACTTGGTTCTCGAAGTTGTTGGCTTACTTATACCTGAGACAGACAGTCCAGCTAGGTAGGTCCAACTTAGAGAAAGAGGTCAATCGTCGAATCCCACTCGGATGGGCAGCGTTCGGGAAACTTCCAACATCTTTTCGTCCAAAATAATTCAGTGCCCGAAGACAAAGATCTTCAATCAGTGTGTGTTACCAGTGATGACATACGAATCTGAGACGTGGTGTTTCACCATAGATAGGCCTTATGTACAGGCTCAAAGTCGCTCAACGTGCAATGGAGAGAGCTATGCTAGGTATTTCTCTACGGGATCGAATCAGAATTGAGGAGATACGTGGAGAAACAAGGGTCACCGACATAGTCCAACGGATTAGCTGGCTGAAGTGGCAATGGGTAGGTCATTCAGTCTTCAGTCTTCTTGGGCTCCCATTTTCCGCACTTAGGTCCTCCAGTGGACCCATTGTACGTGACTGTAGGCTGTGGCTGGGTAGGTCATATAGCCCGGAGAACGGATGGCCAATGGGGCCGCGAAGTTCTCGAGTGGAGACCATTAACCGGAAAACGACGCGTCCGTCCACCGACGCGACGGATGACTTGGTTAAGACCGCGAGCCAAGGGTGGATGCAGGCTGCATTTAACCGCCTTGGCTGGAAATCGATGAGGGAGCCCTATGTTCAACAATGGATGTCATACAGCTGATATGATGATGATGACTTAAAAACAATTATAAAAAGTTGTTACAGAGTTCCAAAAAATAATGTTTTAAATAATATAATGTACTTATTCAGGCGTATCTTCCTAAAAGGTACTTCAGAACACGCATGCATGTTTGCGTAAGCACCAATGAGCGAACTATCATTACGAGGTAGTACAGCAATAGCGACAATATTGTATGAAAATAGTTATTGGTAGTAGGGTATAACCGACACTTTAACATTAAATTATATTTTAGTAATAGTGGATAAACGTCAACGGTGTTGTAACGTTGCAAGTGGTAGTAGGGTATAAGTGACAGGTCATTACTAAATTCGATTTTGGTAGTTATGTATAAGCGGCAACTATATTGTAAACTTATGAATGGTAGTAGGATATAACCGATGCTTCATACTTTTGATGACTAAGGTAAAGAGGTATAAGTTCTAACTTTTCAAACACATGTTTATGGTAATGAAACATAAGCACCCCGAATCTCAACACCGGTAAAAAGTAAAGAGACATTACCGACTACAAGTCAAAAATAGTGCTATTTTTACGATGGTACAAGCACCTTTATGGTAAAAAAGGCCTAAAATACGGTCGGTAATACCAAAATGACATTTAAAAGTGCTTGGATTCAAGCGACAAAAATATCAACGAAGAGCCACGGGAGTGAGCGCATTCGATAGAGCGGAAAATTTCAAGTAAGACTGCATTTAAAAGTCATTTTGGACCAAAGTGTCGCTTATCCCCTATTACCTTTTAAGCGTCGATATGTATGTGAACACATATTATGTATATGAACACATATGTTCTTATCATATTCACAAAATTTCAGCTTTATAATATTGGTAGGATTATTAGTTTTAGAGATGTTGTTCAGTTGCAAAACTGAACAATATATATATACCTGAACAAGCTACATATAATAAAAGCTATCTTTCCCACAACAGCCATCAAAATTTTACCTCATTATTTTAGTGAGTACCTACATATATAATAAATTTGTTGTCAGATGCAACACCTGTTGTGTTGCCATCTCGCAACTAGAAAGTCCAATCCTCAAATGTTGCGTAATTTACTACCGGTAAATTGACACGAATTTGAACACTTTAATTTTTTCTAATAAGCAACATTTTGTTGTTACATAAAATAACCGCAATTTGCAATGTATTATTTAATAAGGTTTAAGTTTCGCCAAATGTTGTGTATGCGTTCTATTCAGTGCTCTTTTTAACAACAAAATATTTAAAAGAGAAATAGTTCTTCAAAAATTGACTCGCAGTGTGGTTTGATTAGTACCTACTCCGGTGCCCTTACCAAGTAGGCTTCGCGGGCTCCCACCCATACTTGAAACGAAATTAAAATGCTTGAGCAATAAAAAAAAACAAATTACGATATATTAGTAGGCTAATCAACACGGAACAAAAACTATAGCGGCTACAGAAATACATCATGTGTGAAAATTTCAACTGTCTAGCTATCACGGTTCATGAGATACAGCATGGTGACAGACAGACAGACAAGACATAGATGGACAGTGAAGTTATAGTAAAAGGGTCCCGTTTTTGTACGGAATCCTAAAAACCGGGTTCGGTAGTTGAATTTAACAAACCCCTAAAAACAATCAGTTAAGAAAAATACGCATAGAAACAACAAAAAAACCAAAAAGAAAAAAACAAGCCCAGTAATTTGAAATTACGCTAAGTAATAATAGTTTTGTAATCGATACACACAGAACACATAATAAATGAGTAAAAAATTACTCACAGTCGGGACCCATTCATTTTACCAATCTAATTTTTCCAATGGGTCCCGACTGTGAGTAATTTTTTACTCATTTATTATGTGTTCTGTGTGTATCGATTACAAAACTATTATTACTTAGCGTAATTTCAAATTACTGGGCTTGTTTTTTTCTTTTTGGTTTTTTTGTTGTTTCTATGCGTATTTTTTAATCGAGTTTTTTACGCAGTCGGGTTTTTTGTTTTTTTATAAATTATTTTTTTTATTTTACGCTTTTTAGCTATTTTCATTTATTGATGGTAGGTCAAATCAAAATCAAATCAAATATTTATTTATTAACTATGACACTTATTACACATTTCTCAAATTACATATATCAGACATCGATTCTACACTAAGCACAAGCTTGTAGGTAAGTCTCGTAATCTATTCATTTCATTAGGTAGGGGGTTATAATGTACTAGCTGCGCCCCGCGGTTTCACCCGCGTAAGTTCCGTTCCCGCGGGAATAAAAAGTAGCCTATGTGTTAATCCAGGTCCCCCAGCTACCTATATTCCAAGTTTCATCGCAATCGGTTCAGTATTTTTTGCGTGAAAGAGTAACAACCTCACATACATACATACATACAAACTTTCGCGTTTATAATATTAGTAAGATTCTGTTAGGGTTTAGTTATTTATTGTTTATTATTATTCTTTTAACGTTTTTAGGTACCTAAGTGTTATTAGGCTTTTATTCAGTAGGTAGGTACAATTTATGTAAATATTGTTTTAGTATATATCAATAAATTCCTGTCACCTATACCATCACGGCTTATACTTTGATAGTTCCAAGCGTAACTACGTAACAAAAATAAAAACTTGTTCGTTAGTAATAAAAAGCAAGAATACCTAATTGTAAATTAACTTTAAACCGTTATATTTCCTAAACGGTTCTTTAAAATGAAAAATGGTGAAAGAAACCTAATATTTATTTTTAAAACCCTATTCAACGATACCCATCTTGACATACTTTGACGATTTTGGATTTTTTAATTTTGACAATATGGCGTCTGGTGGTGACATATGTTACTTTGGATTACTGTCATGTCTTTAGTCACACTCGCCAGATTAAGACGAATCGATTGACGTAAGAATCATCAAAATCGGTCCACGCGTTTGGCCTCTAGAACGCCACATAGAAACATCCATACATACATACATCCATACATACATACATACATACATACATACTTACATACATACATACATAGACTGATAAACACATTACCCTCCTTTGCGTCGCGCAGTCGGGTAAAAATAGTCAAACTGTGATAGCCCATCGATATTTAAAAAAGAACCCTAAAATAATGCCAAAGGAAAAGATCCAGCACAACACTGGACCAAATAACGAATACAACTGTTCGAAACCTGCATGATCGAAAAGTAGTTTTTTTTCTGTAAATTAAAAATAATACGACGCGTGTTCGACATATCGCAGCTTATGACAGGTGTCTTATGCAATTTCGAATCAAAAAAACTTTCCCGAAATAACTGGCTACAATTTGTTGCTCTGCCGGTTTTGATGGAAAAAAGGCAGCGCGAGCGCATTGCATAGTGCACAGATGCTTGCCCATTAAAATACTCGCCTGCGCATAGTGTGGTCTATTTAGAGAAATAATGGACCTTATTACGAGCGTTAACCCTTTTTGTCAAGTTCACTTTATGGTGTATAGAATAATTTTCCAGATTTAATAGCGATAATTGGATTGGAAAGAGATAATTCGATTGGAATGTAAAGGAAAGAAGAAACATAATCGGTTTTGTATAATTGGCAGAATTGTACGGACACCACAGTAACTAATAATGAAATTAAAGAGTTGAGTGTTTTTTTGGCATTTTTGCCAAATTCAAATTTGGAAGTATTTGCTGAGCCTTGGTGAAATTTCAGTCCAAAATGTATTTGCGAAATGCAACGCCCGTGATCAGGTACTGGACAGTGCTCGAAACATTTGGCGTTTGAAAACTGCAGAAAAATAAAAAAGCTTCGCGATTTTTAAACCGAAATAAAGCTAACAAATGACGTTTGTTGCATACCAAAACATAAATCTGATCGATCTGACACATGTTTCAAAGTATAAGAACAGGTTTATCAATAAAGATTATCAAGCAGATGACACTTTCTGTATGGTATCCAATATTTCATTCTTGGCCCTTAAAAACTGATAAATTGCTCCGGGGCGGTGACCGATTCTCGGCCCGGTGCCAGTTTAAATACGGGTTTAAGTGACGATACACTGTAGAGAAAAGTCCACATCAAACTAAACTGAATTAGCTTAGCTTAGCTTCACTTAGTTTTTTTTACATGTATGTAAGTTCACCTCAAAGTATGAAAGCTATTCTCACTTGTCATCACACGCTAAACTCTTCACTTCAGGTTATAGCGTTTGTCCAAAAACTAACCTAGGACAAGGAGTTCCACCACTCCTATCTCAAGAACGAATGGAACACCCGAATTTATACATAGTTGGCTAAGATAACATATTTATACATGGCTAAGGCAACTCTGATTCACATTTTCGCTGATTGATGATTTAGAAAATCACGGACATCTGCGATGCAAACACATACTAAGGCAAATAATATTGGGCTCGCCTATAAATACATAATATGAATAAAGAACAATTATTTGATAAAAATGTACATCTACAATTCACCTTTTTTACAATTTGGAACATGCAATATTGTCATATAATTGCTGTTCCTGGCATGTGCCTCTGTCAATGCTACAGACGGCTGGCAATTCTGGCATTCCATCGAAGATGTCACCTGCAATTTCTTAATATAGATAAAACTTGTTAATCAATTTATTCCTGTTTTTTCAAAGAATCCTCTCAAATTTATGTACTAATGTTGAAGGTGTCGATTACGGAAAACAACTAAAATAAGTGCCATTTAATTGACTGTTTACCTAGTAGCTGGTACTTCGGCGCTTTTACAGTTGCCCATTAATACTGTGTTTCCAGGGATATGTCACATAAGTTGTAGGAAAGGTCACATAAGTTGTAGAAGAGGTCACATAAGTTGTAGAAAAGGTCACATAAGCTTACGAAGAGCACATAAGTTGTAGGAAAGGTAACATAAGTTGTAGGAAAGACCACATAAGTTGTAAAACATGACAAATAAGTTGTAGAAAAGATCACATAAGTTGTAGGAAAGGTCACATAAGTTGCAGGAAATGCAAGAAATTTAACAAATGACTTGTCAAAGCCCGCTTTCAGGAAACAAGTTTTTTATACTATATCTTTTTTCGACTATAATTTATAGAGGAACACATTAAATTGGCTTGATGTGTCAATCACTTGTGTAGGAGGAGGCAATCAGCAGGCGGCAGAGTTCATAGCACAAACGATGTATGACCACTTAATTACAGACTTTCTAGTTTGTTGGAATTTTGATAACTGACATGTCGGTGTAAAGCCTCGTTATTTATTAATTTTAACAACGTGTCTTCAGTTTTATTGATCAATACACCGTCTATAGATATCACTGAATGAAAAGAACATCTATCGATGTGAATAGTTATCGAAAACGGGTCCATGCAATTCCAGAAAAACATAATTCCATTAAAAACTGGTCCGATAATCCGCTCCCATTCATAAATCGCTCGGTTGCAAAGTGAACGAGTAACTACTCGATACTTTGTAGAGTCGTAAATCGAAAGAAACAAAATCGCTGCGCTTTGTCCCGTACAATTACTACAGCCCTCAATCTAGTGGAGTTATCACCTCGCCATTAGGAGTACCCTATTTAGTCTCGAACAATGGACAATTACTCTGTTAGTTAATGACCGCTCGGCGACAAAAGAAACCAATTGCCGATGGCACCACACGACCAGCCGATTAGACCTTACCGATTCTATTAGCCTTTCCCAGTACGCTACTCGATTCTCACAACTTAGAGGTCAATATATCCTGGTGATCGTATAGTTAATTTTCCGTCTAGAAAGTGAATTAGTTCTCAGCGATTGTGTGTGGAAAGCGAATGGGTTTTCGTGATGAGAAAACGTATTTTACATGGTGAAAACTCGAGTGATTGTTAAACGAATGCTGAGAATTGTTGTTTTTTTTTTCATTTGAGCCGATAGTTGACATTGGGTACAATGGAATTGTATTTTTTTTAATGGACAATCACAGAAGGTAAACCTTATACCTTATCATACAATTCGTTTTTAAATTCGCTTTTTTGCTTTGGATTCAACATTGCGTTCTTCATATTAAGGAGGGCGACAAAGAATTTAATTGTCGTTTATTTGCCTGTTTAAACTGTGAAATTGCGCTATGAGTCATCTTGGCTCGGCTGCAATAAGATTTAATGACCCATTGGGATGCAGCGACTTCACCTTGACTCCATATTGTCGACCGAGGACATTGTGATCTAGAGTGATCTATAAATAATGCCCGACTAATCCCGCCCATTTTATTGACTTTAATTAAGATTGTATTGGTGTAATTGGTTGAGCAATTTCGTCATAGTTTTGTTGATATATGACCTGTTGTATATAATGTAGTTAGTGTAATTAAACTTCATAAACATTTACTTATTTTGACACACATTTACGCCATGTCGGCAGCATAAACGTCTAACTGTTCCCTAGAATTCTCTTATTATTAAGATAGTTATATGACTTTAATGTCATGTAAATGACATCCTAAATAACAGTCGAATAAATGCTATTGTTAATATTATGATACTAGCTGCGCCCCGCGGTTTCACCCGCGTAACTTCCTATCCCGTAACGTTAATGATCCCTCACGTATGTCATACCAAGTGTTGCTTAACGATCATTCAAAGTACTATTTAATATTTATACCTCTAAACCAACCCTGTACCAAGTTTTATGAATATCGGGTCACCCGCTCTTTTTCACCCATCACGTATGTTGTACCAAGTGTTGCTTAACCCGTGCGATCATTCAAAGTCAACCCTGTACCAAATTCCATTCATATCGGTTTACGGGTTGTTGAGTTAGAAATAGAAATACACGACTTTATTTTTCAGAGCTGCCGTCCCGCAGTTTCACTCGCGTAAGTCCCGATCCCGAGGGAATATCGGGATCAAAAGTAGCCTATGTCATATCTGAATAATCTAGCTTTCTATTAGTGAAAGAATTTTTGAAATCGGTCTAGAAGTTTCTGAGATTACCTCCAAAATACATACATATATACATGTTACCAACGTAACCTCTTTATAATATTAATTACCAACATAAAACAAAATATTAAGAATCAAAAGTACAATGAGATATTGCAAAAGAATTTTTAAAAAGCACTGCAGTTTGGTGACACAACCGTCTCGCATGGAGCCGACCGATTGAGCCGCGCGGCATGATGCCTCACGGAGTTGACTGGTCACCCTCATCATCGTCGCCCGCTACGTGTATATGCACGCTTGGTACTTAATAATTAATTGTAGAGTTATTTTAAAACTGTAATATCTCGCGAGATATTCATTGAAATCAAGTGATGTTAAGGACAATTATGTTTAAAATTAAGTACTTTTAATGAATAACGTATTTATTTGGATAAGGATTAACATAATATTTACAAAATTACGTTCGGAAATAATGCATTGTTCTACAACAAATTTGATTACTCTAAAAGATGTTATATTGAGTCAACCTTAAGAGATAGACATATGCTGTCGCGGACTATTTATTAGATCCTTTTTAGGGGAAGAATTCTGTCATATATGGTTTTTATGTAACTCTGACCGTTTACTCAGCGCACGCGACAGAATCTCGGAACAGGGTGATTTTTTTCACGTTTTTGCAATATTTTTCATGGATGCTCCGCTCCTATCAGTCGTAGCGTGATGTTATATAGCCTATAACCTTCCTCGATTAATGGACTATCAAACACAAAAAGAATTTTTCAAATCGGACCAGCAGTTCCTGAGATTATCGCGTTCAAACAAACAAACAAACAAACAATCAAACAAACAAACTCTTCAGCTTTATAATATTAGTATAGATAGTATAGATTTTATGTTGGTAATAAATATTTTATTCAGAAATGTCTATCTGATTCAATATAAATATAAATTAAGTCCTCTGAGTTTCGTACCTATGAAGCCCAGGGGACATAAGTGAACTCGTACTGTACCCATTTAAATTCAAACTCGAATAAATTGTCACTAACATTCTAGTTATTGGGTGTTAAATTCAATCAAAGCTCCTAGACTGTAAATGCGCGTCACCTGCGGCCTCACAGCCACACTGCGCGCACGCACCTCGGTGGGCGTTACAATTTATACCGGGTATAATGGCGAAAGTGTCTCTTGTCGGCCCCTTTGATACCTAAATGCTGATTAATCACCTCCAACATTAGAGAAATTCAGATTTATCGCCTGGTAAATACATCGAGTGTCGTTTACTTAGTTTGCTTTTGGTTTTGGTAAGAGAAATCGGTTACAATGAAATTTATATCTGGTTACAGACCCTAAAATGGAGCTGTTAGGTTTCTCTTTGTTTAGAGTTATGTAAACTCACAATATACTAAGGTTTTTTTGTTTATAAACTGCGCTTTTTCTGAAACATAATGCTTCAGGGGGATTCGAACCCACGATCTACAGAAAACTAACTTGCAGGTTGCCTTCTAACTACATGGGTTGCAGCGACCGTGTTGGAATTGAGCAAAGGAATGTATTTACGAGTGAGACTTATTTATTTTTGGGGTTCCGTACCTTAAAAATGTAAAAAAAGAACCTTAATAGGATTACTTTGTTGAGCGTCAGTCTGTCTGTTAAAACGATTTCTTTATTATAGGCACGTGCGGAGTTCTATCCAGTTGAAATTAATTTTATTGAGCTGCCATGGATGTGCTAAAATAATGTGTGTGTGTAAACAGACGGACAAAAGGGTTCCTTGTTACCTCCTGAAAATGATCAGTAAACCAACTGAATTCTTATTACCCAGAATAACATGTTATTATTACCGAATAAACAAACCAACAAAACAAATTACAACACTCCATTTTGATAGTTGATCGAGCATACCAATACATAGTCGAATTACGCGAATTACACGGTAGGTATATTATTTACTTATCATAAAATCAATAATAGATCGGTAACCGCACATTTTGTGTCAAGGCTACTTGTAGTAGACTACTGAGTACTACGCACATGTTAATTTAATAAATTAAGACATTGCTCCGACACTGTGTTTAATAATATTTACCTTGCTCTATCATACGGTTGTTAATTCGATTAATGCAAAAGTACTTTTTGAAATTACAGGTCTGATATAAAAATTAGGTACTTGTAGAAATATTTTAATCTACTGTTTGTAAGGAAACCTTTGGCGTAGTGTTGATAAATACCAGCTTACGACCTAGACCCCGAGGTCCCATAGACCCACACTATAAATGTAAGTAATATTTGGTACGCTGTGCCCACGCTTAGCGTTTCGCTTCGACATTTGCACAGCGAAAAACTGGAATCAGCAGCAGCAAATCATCAGGTTAGCAATAAAAGTAAATACGATAGCAACTTAAACGGGCGATACAATTCTATAGAATTTCACAGTTTCATGTATCAAGAAGTACTGAAACTATTTTATAAACATGGTGTCAATACATTTATAATGGTCGTAAAATGTTAAAAATAAAAAACAAATCGAGAGTCAATCTATTAACTACATGCGATTTAATATTCAACTTCTAAACTGACGGCTAAACTAAGGTTGTTATTAAAATCATTCTAGTTTCGACAGAATGAAAATAATTACACCGAAGAGCATACTTCAGTTCCTCATTCTACAAATAATGGGCAATGGGCATGTTACACAATATCCGAATCTCGTAAATCATAGCCAGTTTTAATTAAAGTTATTAAATAACATCGATTTTATTGCCAGCTACTAAAATAGGATCGAGTTTAATTTGTACCTCGTTTGTCTTGGGTTTAGATAATGAAAATATCTATATGGAGAAGGTTGATATTAGGAATACGCGAATAATTGCGCCTTTTGTGACAATTGTTTAAGTTTTATGATAGGACTTGCGCGTTCAATTGCTAATTTTTGTAAAGTTTTTATGCTAACGATAATACTAGTGATTTTTACGATAGAGTGTAGGAATGTAAGCCTGGGGCGCGTAGCAAGCGTCCTTCAAAGATCCCAGGTCATCTTCACTCGGCATCTTTTACACTTTGAAAGGAAAATCGGCGAGCCCCATGGTCCTTGATGTTTGATAAAACGATGGGTACTGAGATACCAAGCTGCAGTTGCAGCCTTGTTAGGGTATTCGGGCACGAGGCAGCTCTCCTTTATAGGGAACCGAACACTAGCTTTGGGGACATGATCTGTCTATAACTGATCGATCACATACGGTGCTCTTCTAAGCACCTGACGGTACAGCTGCTCTGACTGTCTGTGCTGCCTTGTTTCTAACGATTAATATACCTATATAATAGGTCTCATTACCACAGACATTACATACCACAGATTTACCGCTCACATTCTACATACTCACTCTAAACAGCTCCATATAAAAAAGAGAGATCTAACCCGTCGACTCCGACGTCTCAATCGTATCAGCGCTAAATAGTCTGTCATTAAGAGCCGTCTAGCGCTTCTTACAGCGTACGCGCAGCCACAATGGCCGACCATCAAACTACAATTGAGATGAAAACGATAGCTTTGACCGCGGAATTGTCTGCAATCATTTGTGGAGCTTTTTGTTTGGTAGTGTTAGTATCAAAGGCAGCCGATAAATATGTCTGTAATAAAATAAGAGTTATGTGCTGACAGCTTGTTTGTTTGTTAGAATCAGATGGATCGTAGTGAGATAGAGCGATCTTGGAATTGATATCACTTAAATTATGTCATAGTTAAAGGCGTTGTTGAAAAAACGTAAGTGTTATTTGATTCAGCGATTTTCGAATGTTTGGTTTTGAGTTTGATTTTGTGATATGCGATTTTAACGCCACAATCGGTCGTTCAATCGCGATCGGTTATTCAAAAATCGGGTGTAGATATGTTTGTTAGATCTTCAAGCGATAAATACTGAAAAGATTGCAATAAAACTTATTACAAACGCCGAGAACCTATAGCAGTGGACTCAGCTTTTGTCACATTTTCGCTGTGTTGATTAATATAACTTACTGAAGTGAGATAAAGCATTAAGCCACGCATGAGGTCGTTTGTGATTGTGGCTGTAACTACATTTTTCTAAAGTGGATTTATAGATTTCTAATGGGCCTGTTATCTAGCTGAAACTGTAGGAACTAGTCTAATGTGGTTTATATGTGGTGTGGTCCAATAACCGTCGACATAATGTGAACTAACCATAGTCTATTATGTTGCACGCTCATCTAGCTACAACATAAGAAGACAACAATATCATTCCTTCGTGGCTGCACCGGCTTCCATACAATTAACCAATACATATAAAATTCAAAGTCTTGATTGTATGAATTTATGACTACACTAAACATCAACGCTGAGTCCAAACCGCTGGTCCTAGAGGTATGAAATTGGAGAGTATATATATACTTTGTCCACTACGAAAGAGTTATTGAAAAATCCCGCAGGATCGGGACTTACGCAGATAGAACCGTCGGACACTGCTAATAACAGATAAAGTTGTAATCATAACCACTCGTACTTACAAAAGTTAGAAAGCGAAATCAACTCACAATTAAACTTTTAAAGGGTTTCCGCGTAAATCTTGATAATCAAACAGCGTCTGAATCACTCAAAAAACCACTGCAATATGCACTCTAAAACTCCATTTTAAAGTCTTAATTCGCTCGCTACGTTCACCCGAAGATAAGTCATTGGAAAGTGAAATGGGGGCGCACCTGCTTGGAGTTGCTTTCTTTACATCTTGTTGTACTTTTTGCCGTTGAGTGAGAGTGGTCTAGATATGATAATTGTGCCGTGTGCCGGTAGCACGGCGTGACAAGTTCGGAACGCCCTGCAGAATGCATCTCTTGATAATTCGTCAGTAAACTGCAACTTTTGCTTTTACTTGTAAGCGAGTAGGACAATGGCCGCTTCGCAAAGACAGGTTGGTGATGATAAGTATGTATGCTTTCTTGTTGGCGTAGGTTCCTGCTTGATTATTGGATAAGTAATCAATTTTTCTAGTCATTGAAATCAACGTCAAACGCTCACTTATGAATGGTATTTTATAAAAAAAAAGAGTAGATTCACTGTGCTTCTAGTGGGACAACTTATCTATATAATGGATTAAGGATCCCGTAGGTACTATATCTAACTAGTTATTTTTAATACAATTTTTCTCTATTCCTTTTGTTTTCGCCGAAGTCGGGTAAAAGTAGGCTCGAGGGGGAGTAAAACAAAAATCCTGGTTAACAAATTTTACAGTAGCTTATAGGTAACTTTACAATAAAGTTTTCTCAGGTCTACGTATGTGCCAAAAGAAATTGCGTTATACAACACATACCAAGCTACTAATGAAGCAGAAATTAGAAACTACATTCCTATTTCTCTTCTAGCTCTGAACATATTCATATCTGAATCGTAATCGCAGATCGAAATCGCTGAAAGTAGCTTTTTGGTCCTTCTTCAAGGGACCTATTTATTTCTTAAAATTGAAAATTGATGTAGTGGTTTAGGAGGTGTGAAACAGTAAAACTTTTGCATTAATAATTTAGGTTACACTTGTAATTTCGACCTTAAAACTGGAATCGTTAATCGTGTCTCAGCAACACCACTTTTAGGAATTGGTAGAGATTTGAGAGACCCACATAGAGAGATAAAAATAAATCAAGACCTTTCTTGACGCGCAGTGGGCTAAAAAGCACCGTTATAAAGAAGCCCGTCTAGCTAAGAAAAGCAAACGATTCGCTTTCTCGTTAGCGTATTACAAGAGAGATGAATGATTAATCTGAGCCCTAGCCGCTCGTGCATAGACGCTGGGGCGCCCGCGCATCGCACCGCTATCGGTTAGCAGCGCGGCGCGCGCGCCGACGAAAGTGTAAGTTCCCTAGTTCTCACGACTTCCCCCCTCTCACGACCTCCATCTGCCGGTCGAGTTGTGAAACTATCGATTATCGTAATTCGAATTATTTACACTTTCGGAAAGTAATCGTGGCTGAGCAATGCGCATGCGATCTGATAATGAATGAGCGTCGCCGACATGTTTGGTCTCGAGAGTCGCTTGTAAACGTTGATGAAATCTACTGCGAATACCGTAACAACTGCTCTGTAACAATGAATCAAGATTTGTGTCTGGTGTCGTTACATTATTTGCATGGCTAGCAGTGCTAGGGTAATTTATTTGCAACTTTGTTGTCTTTCGATGTGTAATAGTAAGTAAATGACTAAAGTCGAATTCAAGCCAGGGCAGTAAGCAAATGCAAAATGACTGAACTGCTAATCTTACTGGTGAGTAAAACAGTAGAAATAGTTGAAAAATCTGGTAACAGACCGATCGACTGCTCGCCGAGAAATGGACAACGAAGCTCGGACCCATGACGATCTAATATAAATCATCCCTAAACCTCAAATTCGGTAGTCACCCCTACATTCTTAGTGACCTTTTACGTCACTTACGAGGAGAGGTAGGAGGCCTTTTCTATGTTGGGTGCACACGAAAGATTCTCCATGTTCTTTAATTCCATAGTAAAAAAAAAAGTACATCATACATAAAAAAGATAATAATATATACCTACTTATGTGAACCAAATTTTCAAAGCTTTCAAATTAGACTGTCACTAGTCATCTCCACTAAAAATATACACTTAACCTAACCTAACCTAACCTACATCTCATAAATAATCATTTCTATTACTTAAGTTAATCCGATTTTGATCCTAATAACTTTAACTTAAACCCGTATATTTAGTTAAATGTAGCATGACTCGAACAAGTCCGAGCCTCTAAAATTCAACAAGTATACCTACCATCTCCATAACGAATTTACGTGAAATGAAGACCGGTCATGTGCGCGTCGGACTCGCGCACGAAGGGTTCCGTACCTTCACAAAAATATACTATAGGCCTGGGGTTAACTTGATTATTGTCGCGGCGACGCATCGCTACGCTATATGAAAACACATCTGTCAATGTCAAATGTTTCACATCTGTCAGGCGTCCCGTGACGGCTTCTATTTTTGTATTTGTTTTTACATTACTTGAAATTTTCACAATACATTATTTACTAGAAATATTTTTAAAGGAAAAATTCATCTTCAAAAATTCACTTGCGGCGAGATTTGAACTCACGTCCCTGGATCAATATTCGCAATTTCGCAAGTTTCACGCAAGTTGGGAACTTCCGTGGCCGAGCAGTATAGGCACTGGAATATTGATCCAGGGACGCGAGTTCAAATCTCGCCGCAAGTGAATTTTTTAAGATGATTTTTTCCTTTAAAAATATTTCTAGTAATCATGCCTTGAGCAATAAAAACAAATTTACGAAATATTAATACATTATTTGTAAAAATTCAACTGACTAGTTATCACGGTTCATCATAAGATACAGCCTGGTGACTGATATATAGTGGATTCCTAGTAAAATGTACCCATTTTTACCCTTTGGGAATGGATCCCTAAAAATGTCGACGCGAGAAGGTAGCCGAGGAATAATTGAACCCTTAATCTCTTTTAATGGTAATTTTAAAGATATAATTTGTGGTCAACGGGTTGAAGATTATATTTTTTTTATAAATTGCTTCACAGTTTCTAAGCTGATACTTTGTACTAACTTTGATAAAGCAAGACAGTGATTCTGGTAGAATATGCATTTAAGGAGCTAAAATCGTGAAATTTTAGGAAGCGGACACCGTATTATAACCTCTAAATTCACAGTGACAAGTGATTACTTTGATCACTCACCCTGCAAGCGACAGACCCGAGTTTAACATTCGCCACGGGCGGATTTTTGATGAAGTATTTTTCCTTCATTTCTAGTTTTCTGTTTGTTTATTTTTTGCAAAGTAAAAAATAGGCTAAGTAGGGATTTTGAAGTTATTCAAGCGCGTCAGATTATGATAAGATAACTGATGAGTTTGCGGAATATGCTAATTAATAAATTAAACTCACATTTCAAATGTGAGTTTAATTTTATTTTAACAACGCCAAAATGAAATATTTTTTTCGTTCCATTTATAAGACACGTCACGATAGACTTGCAAGCTATATAAGCCGTTTACGTAAAACCACGAATACTTATTTGTATCGAGTTAAACAAGAAAGAATAACAATAAAAAAATACTGATTCACAATTGCACAGTTACAAAAACCTCGACAGAGCTGAGTTAGAGCGAGCGATTACACAAATCATTACAGCACTGACACAATCTGGCCTTTATGCTCGAAATATTTGACATTTGTTGTATGTAACTGTTATCAAAACTGACAGAAGTTCAGGCATTGTTGTATCGGTCGTTGACCTCGTAACGTCATAATGACGTAAAAGTACGAAATATTTAGATTTTTCTTGTGTTTTTGCGACTTTGTATTGAATTAGAATTTTAAAAAATGCGAGCCGTCACGGGACGCCTGACAGATGTGAAAAATTTGACATTGGCAAATGTGTTTTCATAGTTGTTTCACATCAAAACTCTATAACTCCCGCTCTCTCTCTCTCTCTCTAACTCTTTAATAAAAACAACGCGATTAAAACCGGTTTTTTTTTTATTTATTTTTATTTGCTACAATGATTCTTCTTCTTTCCGCAATTATGGCCGTAACATGTCAGAGGATAATTTGATTTTGTATTCCAAGTTAGTGGTCCGATCCAAAAAAGATGTTTTCTAGCATTATAGTAAAAACTTCGGTTGTATTTTATGTTCGTTCGTTTATATAACGAAAGTGGACCACCAGGTTTAGATTTAGTTATTAGAATGAATCGGTCGTCAATTTTTAATGCAATTTGGCATCGTATAGCATTTAATAGAGTACTTAGCAGTGTTTTGTGATTTTACTAGCGTAGGAAGGACGAAATATAATGTAGCCTATGTCCCATGGTTGAGTAGTTTTGAAGATTATTAATTACAAACTAAATTAAACTTTTTTTTCTGTAGTATTAAAGTAGATGTAGACTATAGGTTGGTTAACATATATATGCTGTAGCTATATTATTATCCGCACATTAGATCAAAATTTTAGGTTTATTTTTTCACTAGCTGCTATCCCACGGTAATATTGGGATCTGGCTATCCCATATGGATATCGTGATTAAGTAACAAAAACACATACATACAGATATACATACATACAAACTTTCGCGTTTATAATATTAGTAGGATCATATACAATTAATTTGTCTTCGGTTCAGTTTTAATCGCGTTGCTTTTTACCTCCTTTTTACAAATTGACTGATATGTCTGGAAATATGTTTATTACATTACAATAAAAGCAACGCGATTAAAAATCATAATATCATTTAAAAACACTAACCCGCTTACTTACAACGCTAAGTTACTGTTAACGGGTGCATAACTATGTATCGTTTGTCTTTTACTGTTACGTGAAGTTTCAAAGTTGACAGACAGAGACAAACGTCACATAACTTGGTCGTCTGTTAATCATCGTTTATAAGTCAGGGGGTAATTTTATAGCTATGGAATGGACTAAGCTATTTCATAACCCATTTCAACGCCTTAGTCAGTTCTGTGTTTAAAACCTCAACGCACACAATTACATAATTTAACCAATTAAAACGAGACGTTCTTTTACACTTACTTAATTGTGTTGCTTCGTTTTGCAATAACTCTTGAGGTGTGTTTGTGTAGGTTGGTAGGTATATGATTAAATCATTGCTTAGAACTTGATTTATTTCAAAATATTTCTACAACTAATTTGCAAATTTAACATAACTTAGCTACCTACTTTAATTTACATAATTCTTTATTTAAACCTATTTTCATTTATATAAAATTTGACTTATCAAAGCTGAACTGTCATGTTGTGACATTGTGCCAAATATGGGTTCATATGCGGCAAAGGGTTAACGATAAGGATCTCTTAATTTTTTTTTAATACAACATCAATAATCATCATAATATTGTGTTATTGTTTGCCAACCACTACATTTACTGATGATGATGATGTCTAAATTCGATCACACTTACCTAGATTAATTTAAATTCTATCAGCATAGGTACTCATATCAAAATCGCGATAAAAAGCAAAAAATAAGTTTAATTTCATTCAAATTGTATTGGTTTGTCATTATTATCTACGCAAATGGAATAAGTATTTTTTGATAACATATAAATGTTCATCTTATAAGGTTAACAACCACCTTATAAAATATTTTATAAGTTTTCATACAATGTAATGTAAATACAAAATAAACTTATCTTACTTTAATTCACTCGCCTACATTTGATATTGAATGCAAACTTCATTAAATAGGGTTTTGTTACAGCCGGAGCCATAACCTGCAGCTATCTGTATCGCTTTTAAAAATACTTATTTACTTATCTTAACACACCATATTCATACATTGTTGCAAATGGAAAAATTGCCTGAAATTAAATTAAATTCCCAGGGACAGTGGTACCCATATAAATAGACCATTTTATCGTCTATGGTATTCACAGAACACTAGTACTTTAGCGAGTATTCAGTATTCAGTATTGATGACATCATAACGCTAGGTGGATACGCCACAAAAAATGTAA
Organism: Idaea dimidiata; assembly: GCA_949358125.1. Taxonomy (NCBI): domain Eukaryota; kingdom Metazoa; phylum Arthropoda; class Insecta; order Lepidoptera; family Geometridae; genus Idaea; species Idaea dimidiata. The sequence goes on from OX442326.1 coordinate 29,823,423, forward strand.
TCATTGTCTTAGCCTTTATCTGTCTACTAGGCGTCCGTGCATATAGGCCTCCCTCATACGACCCAACAACCAGCGTTCCCGAGCCACCTCCATCCAACGACTCCCCGCGACCGCTATAATGTCGTCGGTCCACCAAGTAGGTGGTCGTCCAACACTGTCCACAAAAATTGGGCAGTACGACATAATACGGCGTTAACGCCACTTAATTATAATTCGAAATGATATATTTGGAGTATCGCTAATCAGCGGCGACAATGGCACAACTTACATTTAGTGAATTTTAAGGGGAGCTTACGTGAATATTTTCTCTACAAAACTTCAAAAATACGATATTATATTTGTAGGTTATTTTCACTTCTTAAGGTTTGCAAGCTCTTTCGTTTAGCCTGAGACAAAAAATCTTATTGTAATATTTATTAGATTGTAATATTTTGCCCAAAGACATTACCTACCTGCAAAGTATTTCGCGGGTGTGTCGCGCGCTATATGTCCGTTTGCACAAAAGTTAACGAAATCGTTCGGTCATTGACATGTCCATTACACAACATTTCACTTACGGTGCTGACTGTACTGTACATACATACACTACGTAATAAACGCGATTGCATTTCTTGCAAATTGCGTGTAAAGTGCAAACAAACAAGGTGACCCACTAACTGCAATTTTAACGACAAAAATAATACGAAAAGTTGACAAAAACAGTATTTTTTTTCTCTTGACTTTTGCACTTGGTTGTAGGTATTATTTTTTCTTAAAGTGTTTTTTTTTTTACGTTTGCACTTGACTGTAGGTAATTCTTTTTCTTATTTTAAGTAAAATGCAACGCGGTTATGAGGTTAAATAAATGTATTGTGTGAGTAACGTTTTACGTTTTCACTAAATGCGCGTGCGTTTGCGGTTTCTGGGTAAAGAGGAGAAAATATGAAAATGAATCGAATTATAATATTCTTCAATAGGTATTATTCTTGTTTGTAGGGTTAGACAAACTAAAGAGATAAAATGCCGATAGATGAAATATTACAAATATAACACAGGCACACTAGCCTGCGCGTGGATTCCGCTGGATTATAGGGATCATAAGTGCCCTATGTCACTTTCCATCACTTAAACTAACCCTATGCAAATTTTCATCTAAATCGGTTGAACTGTTCGAAATAGTTCACAAATAGGCAAATATACAAATAAACTTTCAGATTTATAATATTAGTTCGGTTTTCGCTGTACTTTTTATATCGATATCTAAAGTCGTAAGTTGAAGCTCACAGCGTACCTAAAGTATATTTTTCTATAATTTTTGTTTATAGTTTTATTTGTTTTTGTTACAGGCGAGCAGAAAGATATCAAAATGTGGATATCTGTTCGTGGCGCCGGGATGGGATTTCTCAAACCCGCTCTACAGAACAAAGGTGAGTTTCAATATCAACAAAGAGTACTATTATTACTATTAACCTATGATCTATGTAGTCGATCGTCAGCTTTTCATACAAGGAGCGTTATATGTTAGGTGTCTTAGTTTCGATAGTTTAACACTTGTATATTATGTCGACGCATCGAGATGAAACTCACTTGATCGAGGTTTAATATCAACCAAACAATAAAGCAGAAATTGTGGACGTTAAAACCATAGACAAATTTAGAAAAAAAACGACGTCTCGAGTTCAACTCGACAGGAGATTAGGATCCCTGGTGCACAATAGCTTGAAGTTACCACTTCAGTAAGATAAACATTTTCGCGAAGTACTTTTGTACTTCAGTTTCTTTTTAACGTCATTTAAGAAATAAAGTCGGGTTTTTCTCTATCGATGACAGATGGCAAAGAGTCGATTGTGGCTCATCAGAAACAGCTCACCGTGGTGTGAACATAGGCACGTGTAGAGACAGCTGAGCAGAGACAGGATATCATCAATATACTTCCTAGTGTCAATAGTAGACTTACTATATACTATAACGTAGACTTACCATAGACTATTATGTAGACTTCATATTTACTATTTAGTAGACTTAATGTATTAACTTTTTAGTAGACCTAATATTGACGATTTAGTAGGCTTACTATAGACTATTATGTAGATTTCATATTGACTATTTAGTAGACTTAATGTCAAGTGTGTACTTACATCATCAAAACATTACATACATATAATTTCGAAAGTATGACCTATTTTTACGCTCTGTTGTTCACTCGTCGCGTGCTCGATGCTAATACCGCAGCTGCGTCCAATTGTCTGCGCATACGCATCGCGGAGCTATGTCATTATGTCGCGGCTCTTCGGTGACATTTTCATAAAGTACTGTTATAAGTATCGATTGTTTTAAAAACACACCTTGCTTTAAACACAAGAGTAAATGGTAATGAGGTCTGTTTGTAATTTTGTCGTGCGTGCTCAAAATCAAAACAAGAAGAAGTTTGTCAGTGAGTTATATTTTTGTTGAAATGGCGAAGTTTTTTTTTATTATAGGTCAGCGTTTGCTCACTATCACACCTCTAGCTGATGAAGTTCATTCAGTAGATTAATTGCTCTTCTTCATGCAATTCAAATTCATTATAAGCTTAGTACTTGTACTAATGTATGGATTCGAGATTTTTGTGCACTAAAAGCCGTGGCGACCTATTGAATCTGTACCATACATACAATAACCCTTCTTTGCGTTGCACACTCGATAAAAACTACGAAGTGAGCTCACTACTCACGTCGACATTTCCCTTAACGGCAACCTTCGAGACCTTAGAGCAAATAGTTTTTTTTCTACGCAAGGCATGTTAATCGTCATCTTCATTGTAGCTTCCCATGCAAGCTTATCTTGTTAAAAAACTAGATGGCATCAGTGGTAAAAATAAATCTTAGCATTTAAAATTTAAAAATGACGTATGTTGCTTGGGAGCCCCACTTAAATATCTATTTTATTTTGGTTTTTAGTATTTGTTGTTAGCGGCCATCTAAAAAAAAAACAATTAGCTAGCTATCACGGTTCATGAGATACAGCCTGGTGACGGACATACAGTGGAGTCTTAAGGGGTCCCGTTTTAACCGTCTGGGTACGAAACCCTAAAAAAAGAAACATGAAACATTATAAACATCAAAACCTGACACTCTTCTTTAGTTATCTTTATCAAGTGCCACTGCAACTTGCCAATAAATTGATAATTCCCGCCAAAATCTTTGATTAATATTACTGGACTCAAAATTCGCGCCTCGATATTCAATCGCTGTTTCTTTTTTCACTTTTTGGCGCCGAAACTGTACCTCCCGCTGGGTTTCTTATCACAATATTCGAGATACGATATATTGAATGCCTTTTTTCTTCGCATAAAAATATATTTTTGTTGTATCGATGGACGATTTGAGTCTGCCTTTATTTACTTAAATTGACACTTGTCTGGATTTTATTTGATGGTTTTTTATTTGAATGGCAATATTATTATTATTACGCTTGGTTTTTTTTTAAAATACTAATTTGTATACGACTGTACAATTTCTTTAAGGCGTTTATAAGACCTAAACTGAAAATCTGACAGGGATTTTCATTTTTATATAATGTGTAACGTGTAAGCCCTTTTAAGCCGAAAGGGGGTTGTTGTAGACATGTTCTACACTTGTTCTAGGGAACAACATTTGTTCTACGACTTTTGAAAATTTTGAGGTTATGTTTCACTGAAAAAACAGCTGTTTTTGAAAATAAAAGTAATTGACGTTTCGATTGTAGTAGACCAAACTAAATGAAAGGACAAAATAAAGTTAATGACCTCGACCTCTGAGAAACAGCTGATTTTCAAGTAAACTTTACACCTAAAATTTTCGTAAAGTACGTCGAATTTTCTAAAGTCGTAGAACAAAAGTTGTTCGCCTAGAAGTCCAGAACAACCCCCTTTCGGCTTAAAAGGGCATACCCGTTAAATCTTGTATACGTCTTAATGTTTTTTGCATGGTGATCCTAATAACTAGAGTCCTCTTTCGAAAAACAACATTTTGTAGCAATACATCACTCTTGTGACTTTGTGACGGCTTTTAAAAACAATTTTGATTGTGTTCCATATAAATACAACGAATCTTCAATATCCGGGGTTTTAACGGTAATCTGTCTGACAGTTGATTATTATTAATTATGCTTTTGACATATATTTTGTAATCAATCAAAGCTATACTTGATTCATTGACCGTCTTTTGAACGATATACAGGACGACTTCGTATAATATTTTGTTAGTCGTGGTTTTATCCGCTTATGTTATAAATAAATCCTGTGTCCAACACACAGCGCCCTCTAGCCCCATGGTAAGCTGCTAAGCTTATGTTACGGTGACTAGACAACGTATATACTACTTACTAGGCTACTTTTTATCCTATAAAAAGTAGCCTATGTTACTCCTCGATAATGTAGCTCTCTATTGGTAAAAGAATTCTGGAAATCGGTTCAGTAATTTTAGAGCTTATTTTTTACAAACAAACAATAATATATTTTTTCTTTCTAAGATTAGTATAGATTATTGTGATCCGTGTGACTGGCACATGACTTCTTTGGTGTCAGAAATCTTTAGATTTTCTTTTTCATTTACAATCGTACTTTGATACACTACTTAGAAGTTTGCGTATGTACAAAAACTTCTAAGACGCGTTGCATGAAATAAGTCGAAGTGCAGAAACGAAATGAATGACTTAACTTTATTTTGTTAAAATCTTTAAAAACTAAGGTGGTGTTCTTTGATTTCTTGAAAGATTGCGAGGTTTTATTTATATCGGCAATTTATCGTTAATAAAATATGAACGTTTCTCCGAAACACGATTAGGGTCTAATGTGCCAAGTGATTTTTTCAAAAATAGTGTATGGATTCCAACGTTTTCACATTAGACGTTAACGACGACGATATGGTCGAACTAAAACTGGAAATATGTTTAGTCTTATTAGATTTTTGAGACATCGTGAATAGATGTATTGTACGGCTCGAATGACAATAAAAATTCCCTCTTAGGCTCCCTTGCCATATGAAAATGATCATTGTATGTTGTTTCATTTGATTTCAGTAAGTTTGTTGGTTACTACCTCACGCAAATACTACCTACTAAACCAATTGCGATGAAACTTGGTATACTTACACATAGCTGAAGATCTAGACTTTCTTTTTATCTCTGAATTGGGACTAACGCGTGTAAAATAGCGAAGCGCAGCTAGTCTTTAATAAAGGATTTTTGTAAATATAGATTACGTTGAGTTAGGGACACGTCTTTATCCCATATCTTAGTCCAAATCGGCTATTCTGCTGTCACCAAATCCTTAAATTTAACCTTAAATTAAGTTTTATAGTATTCATATTCTTTTGGTGCCATCCTTAACATAAAATTAGACTGACAGTTCTAAACTATTCATTTTGTGGCACTAAATTTAACTCAGCGTAACAACAGAATAGCCTTGTTTTGGAATTTATAAACTAAAATCAAACAACAATTGTGTAGGTGGTGAGATAGTAGTTAAAAGCTAACTTACCTATCAGTAAATTCGTCTTATGGGAAAGCGTCAAGCGTGAATGTGACCCTGGAATTCTTGTACGAAGACCTTTGATTAAGTTTGTCTTGCTTTATTTTTTGGTTTCATTCATTTTTACTTTTTTACTGCGAAGAGTTTGGATATACCTATATCTAAACGAATTACAAAGAATGGAATTTTCATTTGTCGCAATTTAATGGGCAAATGGGAAATAACACTTGTATCCCGCTGTTTTACCAGCTTAATTCCTGATTCTGAGGGATTTTCGAAAATAACTTTCAACATCATCACAAAAAACAACCTCTAAATTTTGATGTTACTAATACGTTAATTTTGTTTTCAAGCTATATGCACCAAAAGTTTCATTGCAATCAGTTCAGTAGTTTTCATATGAAAAGGTAAAAAAACATATTAAACGAAGCTAGGTATGACTTAATCCCAATCAACAATTTGCACAAAAAAAAACAACAGTTACATAAAAAAGCAATTGAATTTTATTGAATGACATTAACGTTTTTTCAATCGACATTGTTTTGTTGAGTCGAGATACAAAATACCCTTTAAATGATTCAAATTATATTTGAACACAAAAAAGACGTTAGTAAGAAGTAATTATTAAAAACCACTTAAGTCGATGTGTTGGTAGTAATAATAATAAATAATTGTATTCGGTAACTACTTATGTAGATTGTAGGTATACTTTTGTGCGGTAACTTAACCAAATCAGTACTTACGAAAATACATACTAATGCCTAAGTAAAAGTAAATTTTACATGTGTAATAAAATGAATGAATAAATGACGGACGGGAGCATGGAAAATACATGTTCTTCGATTGATGATTATGTACTTAACTGCCATGTTCTTTCACAAAATATAATTTTTCAAGCCAGCCCAGTAAACTAGTAAAACAATATCACACGATTCACTTTTTGTCTGTTTACAAAATGCCCAACTACCTAGGTCATAGTTGGGCTATAAAAGGCGCAAGAATAATTCTTTATTTGCACAACGGTCATAAATAAACAAGAAAACACTTAAAAAAGCTTATACAACAAATACACGGCTTTATTTCCACCACGCAACCTTAGAATGGAAAAGGGTCCGATTATCAGTTGAATGGTAAAAACAAAATATTAATAACATCACATAAAGGTATGACTAAACGCTACCAGAAATTGCACACATCACTTCACTACGCTGCGCTGTATGGGTAGTAAGTACTACAAAGGAAAAACTCTACTGGCTCAAATACTTAACCTCATTCATTTAAAAGTCGTACAAACTCGCGCGCATACTAAGTAGATACTACCTTTTGTAATTGCGACCGGAATATTCATGAAGGCAATAGTTGCAAATGTTGAAAGAGTCGTGATTACTCGTGATCCCACCTTTCTACATTACCGACTTAGGAAAACAAAGTAAAAATAGGAATGCCTTTCTCGAGGCAGTCGTGCGTGCGATCTGCGCTAGTTGGCAGCTCGGCGGCGCGGGCGCAGCCTTGTGTTCAACACAGGTATCCTCGGCATTGCTGGCGACTAGAAAGCATGTATAATGAACTAAATAGCCGGAATTGTTTCAGGTGCTAGTTATTAATTTTTCATAACTAGAAATGAAAGGGGAGACGCACGTACAGTTACTAATTTATAAATAATTTATTTTATAAGATTAAAATCCTAAATAATCGTAATCAAAAACCGGCCAAGTGTGAGTCGCACTCACACACGCAGGGTTCCATACAATATTTTAAGAAAATGTTTGTTGTATGGGAGCCCCGTGTAATAATATAGTTAAGGTGGTGTTTTTGTGATCCCCCGAACAGTTTGAACACGAGATTGAAATCTTCCTTGAAATACATCACTATAAGGTGACCTTTCTCCTTCTAGCTAGTCTCAAATAGAGACCAGTCCAGTTTTGTGGTAAGGATTTTATAACTTATAAATTAAAACACCCGTTGCCACTGCAACTACTTTCCAGTCCCCAGTAAACATCAACATATCCACAACAAACTCAGCAATCTAGTTTGATAAACATAAAAATGACATTTTTATTGTACGGCGTAAACTTCTGCTGCCATTAGCAGACCGACCCGACACTTGTACAAAATAAAACTAAAGTAGAACGTAAAGATAACTTATCTCTCGAAAGCGTATAAAAATGCTGAATGAAATGCGCGTGTCTGGGGCTTATTTAATGTTGACAATGACAATCAAGTGTTTGTTGTTATTGCAAGCGAATACATTGTAGTTTGCAGAGCCCTACGGTTTCACCTGCGCAAGTGCTGATCGCTCGGGAATATCGCGATATAGCCTATGTATTAATCCAGATCTCCATCAGGTATTTGCCTACCGATAATGTCAATACTCCAAATATTATAGCAAAAAACCATTTGACGGACCTGGCCGACGATGCTCGTCCAGGTTGATCAGGTCCAAATGAAGGTCTTCGTCAAATCGCGTTTCAAGACAATCTACGATAATATGCTGAGTATCCTGCACCTCTGCTCTACATGCACTTGCGGGGGAATCTATCCAGCTGCAGCGGTGTCTATACTGGGCTCAGCGTCCATGACCTGTGCGGAGGCGCACAACAATGACAAGGGCTAAAACAACTAAACATGGATCTCTGGTTTATTAGTTTTATCCAAATATTGTATACTGTATGCCATACGAATAAATAAATAATAGTGCCAAAAACACAAACCTAATCTTAAAAGACAATCGAAATAATAATAAAAACTGAAGACGAAACGAAAGAGACTATCTGTTTTTCATATTATTGTATGAGGTAACCCAAGGCTTAGTTTAACTCCAGACGTATTGACCTCCTCTTTACATAGCTAACAAGGCTAGGATTTGGTATTGGTGTTAGACAAGCTTAATCCATCTAACAATGCCCCGGGCACAACGGCACCATAAATGGCATGAATAAAAAAATCGCATGGGCTGTATAAATCGTCTAAAATCAGATAGAAAGACTACGCCACGAAAGATCGTAGGTAAAATTAAATGAAAAGGCCATATCTTGAAATATCGTAGGCAGGTGTTTCCTTAAACATCTTCGCTATATGTATACAAGCGACATACATAACATAACCACCTATAGGTACATTCAACTGCACTTTCACTCGAAACCGCGGTGTTAACAAAATTGCTAATTACCTCTTAATGTTCCTTACTTGCACACTGAGGAAGTTTGTGTTGTGTTGCATCACCATAAAATGACTTCATATTACAAGAAGATAAAACATCCATTGATGGTAATAGGTTTCGTTTGAGTGCTATTGTTTATTGCTTCATTTGATCTATAGAGTTTGTTTATTGTTTTATCTTATTTGATTAGTTTTGTCTGTTGGGTTTTATACTAATTCTCGTTTGTTTATTACATACTTTTAGCATTGTTTTAATACTCAACATTGCGAGACCTTCACAGGTCTCTTTCTCAGTATAGCCTGCGTGACTGTGTGTGTGATAGATTGTCACTCGTTTATGGAATTTTATTTCATCTTACAAAATATCAGCATAGGGCAATGCTTTCCTGCTGCAGCAATTCAGTCCAAAATATCTACATAATTACGCAAATTCAAAAGACTGTCTTAAGGAACACTTAATGCACTGGATTTGCGAATTAGATATACCTATCCCGTGCTGTGCCGATTGGTAGAATAGACCAGGTCTATTCTACCAATTATTCTTCTCTGACATCATGATTAAACAATTCAATGACAACACAATCCCTGCAATACGAATCCTATGTATTTATTTCAAAATGATTAGAATTACGCTTCAATTTTGCGGGTGCCCTTTGACATCTTCGGAAACATGTTGTTTAATATCGTTGTGTACAAAGTAAATGGCTCCACGGCCCGCGGTTCACTCCTGCGCATTGCAGTCACGAACTTTGGTTATGATATTAAAATTTGCCGGTTTTCGATCTGTCTTACTGTATTGGGCAATGAGGGAGTGTTCGTTGTTCATTATAGACATAATAGGAGGTTGTTATGGTCATGCTGGATGAATATTTCTTGGTATCTGTGTTTAGAATTGGCTTTAGCATTAGTAATAGTAATAAAGTGATGAACCCATGTGATTCGAATCAATGTTTTGGCGCAGCAGCGCGCTCTACTGGCAACTGTCCCACAGTTGCCAGTAGAGGGACCTTCATTAGTGCAACATTTCGAAGATGATACTTATTTAAGATTGGTTATTGAGTTTATTAAACAGAGTTAAATCATGAAACGAGAATTTGTCACAAAAATGATGGTAAATATGTTCACTGATACCGCCTAATCGAACTATACCTATGTACAAATCGAATAGAGAAAATCGAGAAAAAATACATTATCTGTGAAAATTTCAATTGTCTAGCTATCACATAGCTATTACGATTTATGAGGATATATCATTGTGACAGACAGACGAATAGTTAACTCTCCAGAAAAAGAGTCTTGATTTTAGCATTGGGTAAGGAATGTTATGTCAAAAGTCGGCACGCCAAACAATTTCGAGATACAAAATATTATACAACACAATAAAGTAACTATTCTACATAGATCTTACATAGTAGAGAAAGTAACCTAATATAACCATAATCAAGACCACACTTGGATCCTTCGAACGGGAACACCTAGTTTTGCTAAACAAAGTAGTCAATCATTACGTAAAACAATCATAAACAAACAAAAAAATAGGATCATTTAGTATTATTTGAATATAATATATTTTAGAAGAAAAAAAACCTCAAAGGTTTTACTATAACTCCAACCAATCCCAACGAAAAAAAACGAGAAAACGAGAAGACTACCTTAAAAACTTAAATAATTCATATATCTAGATGGGTGAATGTTGTTTCTGGTAAATTTTACTATACATGTACTGGTAAATTTTGAGTTAAATTTGATATTTTTTTATAATATTTTAGGTAACTTGATTTTATAAAGGGAGACAGGTTAAGTGAACTAGAAAACCAAAATGAAATGTGATATTTTAATTGACACCAAAAAAAAACTTGATTTTAGTTGGTGAAACTCTAAAAACTTAAACTTGATATTTCTTAAATTTGTTGCTTAAGGCATTCTACTAAAAATATTTCCCACGGTTAATGTTTATTTGATAAATACTTCATATTTTCATATTTACTACACCAGAAGCTACGGGTTCAACTTCGTCACTGGAGGATTTTTGATGATGCATTTCAGATTTCTTCTTGGAAAATATATTTAACTAAACTAAATAAATGTGTCCCACAACACTGGTTCTATATCACATGAGGCCAAAAATAAAAAACCTTAAAGTTTGGACATTTGTAAATTACTAAATATAAAAAACCCTCCAGGGACTTGAGAACGTCTCACAAACAAGTTTTACAGGTCATCGTCGACATGATGTTCTTTTAATGATATCCTTTAATGCATAAATAATGCTCACATTAGTCAAGAGACGGAGTTAGGAAGGTTGGTCAGTGGGCGAATCGACCCTTGACACAAACGTCACCTATTCAAAGCACCCATTCACGTTTCGCGTACTCACTGTCATCATTGATATTCCCTTTAACGACAACCTTGGAGACCTTAACCTTCCACTGCTGAACATAGGCCTCCCCCATACGACCAAACAAACAGCGATCGCGAGCCACCTTCATCCAACGACTGCGCAACCACCCCGCGACCGCCACAATGTCGTCGGTCCACCGAGTAGATAGTCTTCCAACACTCCTTTTCGCATTACATCATGGTCGCCACTCGAGGACTTTTACTCCCATCGGTCACTAGAGCACTAACGCAAGCTTGTTATACCGTCGACCTAATCTTCGCTTCCCAGGTGATATGAGGTTAAATGCTAGCTTAACTGATGTAAAAATCACTGTCTGTATTTATTAACTTTCTGACGATGAATAAGGTAATTAGTCAATGCTTTGTCTTCTTTTTGTATTTGCATCAGCAAAGGCTTGACAAACATCGATAAAAAATAGTTCGCAGCGCAGTAAGGTTTGTATACGATAAATATCTGCTTTAGGTATTAAGACGGCCTCTGTGACGCGTCGGGCGAACGCCTGACTGCAATGCAGAAGGCTGCGGGTTCGATTCCCGCCGGGTGCAAATACTTATTAATAAATATAATATGATTAAATGTTTATATGCTTAAAAAATATTTGTATCTGGTCTGGGTGTCTTCCTATGTATAATATGTATGTATTTACAAAAAACAGTATAATATGTAGTATATCCGTTGTCTAGTACCCATAGTACAAGCGTAGTGCTTAGTTTGGGGCTAGATTGGGCTGCGTGTAATGTCGTGCAATATTTATTATATCCATCTGTTGTGCTAATCTTTCTGTCCATCTCTTTTGCGATTTAAGGCGACGATGACCAATTTAGGCCTCCGTGACTATTTTTAACACAATTCACTTCCAACGTCCTTTGTAGAGTGAATGTCAATCATATTCCAAATTGACATTTAATACTTGTTTTTGGTCTTAGAGTTATTTCAATTTTTAAAGTGTTGATTAAGTTAATCTTTTGTTGATGTAGTCTAGTATATAGAGAAACGGTTTTCCTATGTGCTTGATGATGGATATTTTAACTTTATTTTATATAAGTTCGTAAGCTGAAATATAAAAACAAAATATATAATTAAACGTACTAAAATTAATCCTGATTACGTCCCCAAGTATTTTCCCGACACAGTGCATTTCTCCTGCGTCCGCGTATTCGATATATCTCTGATGTAATACGAAGATATCTACATAACTCAACATTAATTTATACAGTGCTACAACACTTAATTACATCTAAATTTTAAAATATATTGTCATATCATTAATTTATTTGATTTTGATTTTGGCTAATGCAGTTATAAAATAAATTAGCATTCCTTTTCGAAAAATATTATGACAGATTCTTACCTTTTATTAGAATTTATTATGTATTGACAGATGTTGTGTAATATGTGTTTCTTAATTATATTGCCTGGTCTGTTTTATTCATTATTTAATTAATATCTGTCAATTAATTTTAATGTAATTATTCAAAAAATTGCAAAAATAACTGAATGTTATTGTGTTGCAATAATTATCCCTAGCTGACCAGCTCAAAACTAGAAGTCTTTTGAGCTAGCTAGGGATACTAATATTTATAATTTAAACTCAAAACTATTACAATAACTCTATAGTCTGCGTACACTGAAACGTTTTGTTACAAATTATTATGAGGCAGTAGTTTACAGTAACTTTTTAGAATGTTAAAATAGACAAAATACATCTCAGTCAACCTTGAAAAGGCGAGCTGTAAAATTGGCGAAAGCTCGGTTCGTTTAAAAATCATAAATAAAATGCGATAAAACTCGGTTTATATTGCACTTTAAATTTTTTCTTATGGATAAGTATTCTTTATTTCCAGTAAGGATTCATGCACCCCGCTAAAAACGGTAATTGCAGTGAAAAGAACCATTTTAGTTTAAAAACGTATTCAATCCTGTATTTTATCGAATCAATTTTCTTTTGCCACTGTGTATTATTTTGCCAAATTCACGTGCTTATTAAATTAAATTTATATTAAGAGAAACATAAGTGTTAAAAAATTCCATGTGCCCAGTTAACTTGATTGCATACATATAAACACCGTTCTACTCTAATAACGCTTCACGCTGCGCGGGCGCCGCTTTTGTAACGACAATATCATGTGTCTGTCTGTTTTCTAACTATATGCGTTTTGTTTTAACACAATTTTCAACCGGATCTCTCTATATGTCGATTTCTGCTTCTTAATTGCTAATTACGTGCAGTTAGATATACATTTTTCTGTGCTTAAAGTTGTCTTATTCTGGTTTTGAATACTTAAATATATGATAAAAACTGAGTTCAATTGCTTTTGACTCCTGACTTTTTACTCCACTTAAGTAGTACTGTGCGTGGTAATGTTCTGCATGTGCATATTTTTTAGTATTCCTTCTGTTTCTTTTTTATGTTATTCATATTACCTAATCATGAAGGTAATGCCTCCAAAATTAAGCGGGCATTATTTTATCTTTTTTTTTTTTTTTTATATAAATAATATAAATAAATATTTCACTACATTACACACAGCGCAATCTAGCCCCAAACTAAGCACTAGGCTTGTACTATGGGTACTAGAGAACGGATAAACTACATATTATACTTTTTTTTTTTTTGTAAATACATACATATTATACATAGAAAGACACCCAGACCAGATCTTTGATCAACATGTGTGTTTTATTCTGTTTGATTTTCTACTGCTACTATTTTAACCATTTTTTTTTCTTAACTTATTTATTCATTGTCGTAATTTATTGATGTTCTTACATAACAATAATTTTAAAATTTTATTGCTTCAAAATTAACATCACAATCTCTCTAATCTAAAAGAAGAAACAATTTACGAAACGAATACTGCATCTGCGTGCGGCGCCCGCGCAATGCGGAAGCCCCGACCACAGTTACCGCTGACTGACAGACAGACACAACTATACTTGTAGATATAGTATATACTTGTATACTAAGCCCTGACTTCACTCGCGTATTCGCTTAAATATTCCAACTATTTTAGTCCAAGCTACCGATTGCAGTACTGATTCTAGTTATATCGTTGTTAACATCGTTATTTCTGCTTTAGTTGCAAGGTATTAAAGGCACAAAGACTTCGTGGTTCTTCTTATTTGGTCAAATGAAGAGCATTGATATATTCAAATTATTTAACATTGATATCTAGCTAATACTTTTACAATATTAAAGGTATACATGACAAGAACTCGTAGCTACGTATTTAATTGCATTTAAACTTATTGTTGACAGTAGAAAAAATAACTTTATAATATCATTTAATGTAAATTACCTACTAAAATTTGTTTAATTTTAATCTTGTGATACGCTCTAAAAGTGGCATCAGGTATGTTCTACTTGGTTTTCACTAAACTGTTACAATATCAAGCATTAAATATAACGACCAAATGAATAAACGCAACGTAATGGGGACCTTCTGATTTTGTTATAGCCGGTTATAAATAGATTAATATCATTTCTATGTTCTTTATCGTCTACACTTGTAAAATAAATGAAGAATTCAGTGATTTGTGATTAAAAACGTATATTTAAAACATCGATAAATTACTCTTGTCTCCCAGTGTCACTAACGGAGTTAATCGGGAAATAATAATGAAAGAATAAAAAATAACTTCGGCTATAAAAATAAATTTTATTACCAAAAGAAGATACAATCGCCACGGATTTTTAATGAGCTATCGACTTCATCAATCAAGTCCCTTTGATATAATAGTCTTGGAAAAATACTCTTTTTAAGTATCACAATTTATGTTTAACACTTTAAAGAAAACCAAGTATCTACAAAGAGATTTAAAACCTTTCGTAAAATAATGATACGTTAATTGGAAGTAAGATATGTTAGGGGTTCCCCAGGGGTCCACTTTACGACCACTTTTGTTTACAACATACACAAATGATAAACTTTATTGCATAAGAATTCAAATTTATTTTGGGACCATTTAATTTGAATCACAATAGCTACTTAGATTTTTTTTGAATTCGTGATACAATAAAGATAAATCATGTAGTAAATACGTCTAATATATTTAATGTAATCAGTAATCATGCTACCGTAAATTGATTGTTATCGGATAAAACGTAAATTGAATATTCCGTAGTGCCGGATGTAAACGTTAAAATACTTAAACTATTGATAGACAGATATCTAAGCAAATTGAATATTTGTTTTATGGTTCATGCAGATCAAGGTAATCTTAGATTAGTTATCTCAAGTATTTCTTATGAAAGGATAACTAAATAGTAGGGATGGGCTGATTATGCCTTTTGCTGGCTAGTTGGCAGAATCTTTGATTCGAAGATTATTCGTCATCAAAATTTAAAAAAAACGGTAGAACAGTTTTTGAAAAAAAAATAGAACTGGCCCTGGTTGTGACATGTTTTTTTTCTGATTACCCACCTCCTAACTGTACTACTAATTTGAAACGTATTGGTTTTATTGCATAAATGCACCTACTGACTAGTTGGTATAGCTGCCGACTTTTCGGCTTATCCGAGTAGTTGGTCCATCACTACTAAATAGTGTATTAGCGTGGGAAGCTGTAACCAACAATCAATTCCTTATAGATGCTTTTAAGCATCAAACTTCAATGATAACACTTAAGACTTGAATATAATTTATGCAAATACATAAAACGAATATTGAAAATTATACGTTTTCAGTTTGTATTTCTATCATTAACTTCCATCGACAACGCGAATATGTTTAGATTTCATCGTGATGCTAGTTTTATAGATTTATTTATTGGATTACCTTCAAGTCCTGGGTCTTGCGCCGGCGCATTGACTCCTGTGCAGCGGCTGGTGTCAGTTTTTTCTCTGTACAATGTTACTGGACCGGTTGCTTGCCTATTACGGCCGCAACTAGGAAATGCCTGATGTACCCTCACCCTCAATTATCACGAAGAAATGGAGTAGTAAGTATACGAGATACATAGATCGTTTGTTTTGCTGGCTTTTGTGAGAAAATCAGTTGGTTGGTTGGTTGTAAATTACCTCTTTAACAATTTCCTGTATTATATTTCTTACTGAATTTGTTAAAAGCTTTTTTTCTATCTAGAACTCGTATACGCGTTTCTGTTGTCGCTCTGCCTCGCTGCAGTCTGCTCGGATTTATTGAAAATATATTTTAACTACCAGCATCTCGCGGTTTCACCTATACGTAGGTCCAGATCTCGTGGGAATATCGAGTTCAAAAGTCTATTTCGAGTTTCTACTGATGATACAATTTTTGAAATTGGTCTGGCAGTTTTGAAGCCTGTTTGTTACAATCAAACAAACAAAAAACTTTCTCTTTATAATAATAGTCGGTATAAATAGGTAAGATACCTATTTATAACAACTTGCCACAACTACCAACATTTTCTATATATTCTATTCTATATATATATTTTTAGTTTAAATTTAAATTGTTATTTTATTAATAAAACTATTACACATCGGTAGCTGAGCTGCAGATGTCCTCGAACACTTTACGTATATTATCAAAATCATTTTCCGATAAAAAAGTTTTATCATGTTTGTGCACTGTTTAATCACCGATGCAATGATTAGGTGACATCATTTAAGTACTTATTAAAAAAAATTAAAAGAATATTTATACTTGTTACTACCTGACATGTGTACCTATTTTTAGAAACGTTTAAAAATTGATTAAACCTTTACAACCACTAAATCTAAGAATTTTGAAACCATTTTAGAAAGTTTAAAAATTGTCTGATTTTAAACTTTTACAACCACTAAAAGTCAAGTCAAAAAACTTTCTTGACCTTCTCTTTGACACTTATTCCTTTTTTTTTTTTAAAGAAATAGCCTCCAAAAATTCGTACCCAACAGGACTTGAACCTGCATATCTGGGGATCCGTTATCCAATTCGGCGCTACGTGTCTTAGGCGTAAACAAAAAAGAGATAAATTTGACTTGACGAGACGAGTTGGATAAGGCATTGGGACGGATTCCCAGAGATGCAGATTCAATTGCTGTTGGGTGCGAATTTATGGAAAACTTTTATTTAAAAATTAGTCATTCAAGTGTAGAAACACTTAAAAATTACTTCTTGATTCAAAAAGAAAATGATGGCAGGATGGTTCCAAAACATTCGATGCAGAGTGGCCAAAAACGACAGAAGTAAATGATGAAGACTGCCGAACTGTAAAGTCTTTGTAAAAGGGATTCTTTTACTTTTTACCTTCTGGGTACCTAGAGATCGTCCATAAGCAAATTTGGCCGTCCACTGTGCCACTTTAGCCTTAAATTTTAACCTGTTTACATTGAATTTGTGTTTTTGGTACAATGAAGCGATAATGTATCTATTTAAAAGTTCGTCTAACTAACAGTCCCTGTGTCACAAACCACAGTGTAACTGCTCGCTGCGTGCGCGCAGCAACTCGAGGCGGGCAAATCGCGCGTGCGCGTCCCGCCCTGGGCTAATTGGTGTCGCCCGTCCAGGAATGCCTAGTAACGGTGAGCTGACTCCATCCTCGTTGCAAGCAACGCCTAACATGGTAGGGAAAAACTAACGCTATTTACCTATAAAATGTGTGAAAAACTTGAGGAATCTGAGCCTACGGTAATTGACAGACGGTAAACATCGTGTTGAGGTATACCTAGAATGTACGAATATGCAGAAGTGACTGTTTTTGATGACAATATGTAGGGTAAAGATATCAATTGTTAGCACTCCACTCCAAATGATACAATAAATTTTGAATTTTTGAAAGGAAATGTTCTGTGCCATTAAATTGGAGTGGTTTACCAACGAATTTGTATCTTTACTATATCATGTTGTGTGTTAGTTCTTATGGTACCGGTATTCTGTTATTTTTTTCCGAAAATAAATTAAACAACAAATAAAAGTAAATAAGATTAGTTTAATAACATAATTAACGTAGGTAACAAATTAAGAGAAAAAGCGTAATCTTAGAGTTCGCCCCCCTCCCCCGAATTTACGCTAGAAAGACCCAAAGATGGTTTGCGTGCGCGGAACCAAAACATCCCTAAGTGAAGCAGCAACTGAATGTAAGCAAACAACAATGAACCATTCACGAATCATCCTAAGAATGTACAATACGCTACTAATTGTCTAAAATCTCACGATAAACATTTTATAGCCGGTGTATCTTTATCTCTGTTTCATACGAAACGTAACCATATCTAACCTTTGAAGTTCAAAACTAATTTTCGGGGTCGTTGGACTTTTTAATTGCTTAGTTTTTAACGTGATCGAGATTTGAAATTGATCGAACTTGATTCTTTTTTTTGTGCATTGGTGTTTCTTTCAATAGGTAGAATCTCTAATATACTAATATTATGACGACCTCTGTGGCGCGTCGGGCGAACGCTTGGCTGCAATGCAGAAGGTTGCGGGTTCGATTCCCGTTGGGTGCAAATATTTATGCTTACAAATAAATATTTGTATCTGGTCTTGGCGTATTCCTATGTATAATATGTATGTTACAAAAGAAAAATAAATATAAGTAGTATATCCGTTGTCTAATCACCGTAACACAAGCTTAGCAGCTTACCACGGGGCTAGATGGCACTGTGTGTTCGTCACATGATTTATTTATTTATTATAAAGAGATAACGTTGGTAACATGTATGGATGTATGTAAATTGATGGTAATCTTCGAAACTACTGTAAAAAAAATTTCACCAATAGAAAACCAATATTTTCGAGTAGAACAGTACTTGAGACCCCGATATTCCCACGGGATCGTGACTTCGCGGCTGAAATATACATAACATTTTTTTCGCGGTATTTACTTTGATTGGTGATCGACTCCGTGCTTGAAGGTTTGTACCTTAAGCAGTTGGTCGCGGTTGTTATAGCAGTCGTTAGTTAAAGTCTAGGGGCTGGCTTCTGCGCTGTGAGATATTTGAGATTATAATTATGTTATACTAGCTGCTCCCCGCGGTTTCACCCGCGCAAGTCGCGATCCCGCGTTGTTCTTACACCTACCTACCGCAATGCAAAAATCCACACTTAAACGGACGACCAGAAAAGTACTGATGATGCCAGACGCGGTAGCGCCTGGCTTCAACAGTACTTCAATGATTTTTGCACTGCCGTAGGTAGGTGAAGTAAGGAAAAATTTGTAAGTATGTAAGTAAGTGATGATGACGATGGATGACGATCAATGACGATAGATGCCGATGGTTCAAAAACAACGAAATTACGCAACTTTTTTTTTATCCGGATACCCGGACTTGATATCCGGATAAAAAGTAGCCTATATGTTAATCAAAGTCTTAAGCTATCTGCATACCAAATTTCATTGAAATCGGTCCAGCCGTTTCCGAGATTAGCGCGCACAAACGCACAGACATACAGACAAACGGACAAACAGACAAAAAGTTAAACACGGAAATGGGGTCTGTTACTTTAGTACATACCCCTAAAAATAGTTTTTTTCAAAATATCTTTCAAAAACAGACACCGCTAAGTTACGATTTTATTATATGTGTAGATTATGTCGACTTAACATGGCGTTTTCTTTGGACATCCGCCTGTTGACATGAAACTCACGAGACCACCCCGTTGGCAATCTGAAAACTCTAATATTAGTGAGCTACTTCAGTATACGAAATACGTAAAGTTTGTAACTAATTAGAACCCTATCTTTGTATTAAAGTGAAGATTTTTGTTACAAAAACTTCTCCATGCACAAGTTACTGAACCGATTGCAAAGCCCTACATACAAATTTGAGGAAAAATACACAAAAAACATAACAATTGGTAAGTGCTAAGTTTCATAATTAGAGCCTACTTACTCAACATGCTTATTGAGTTTTAAGGACCTGTACCTACCGTGGGACCAATATTTGTTCTCTCTTAAACGGCTTTTAAACGTTACGGATTAACGGTAATAACGGTAAAATACTGTATGTATATGTTATTGATTGCATGAAATTTACTCATTAATTATTGTATTTATTTATTTTATAATTGACACTAATGTTTTTATAGTACCGTGCAAAAAATCCTAAAATTAAACATAGATTTCACAAAAATCCAATGTCTGAATTTTAATAAATGGTAAGTATAAGATTTTTTAGATAACACTAATAAGGTAGGTAGGTACCTGTTTGTGGAAGTTCCAAGTAAAGGCGTTTTCGGGTTGTAATTATTATATTGAATAATACATAGGGCAAACGGTTACATGGAGAGCTTCGCGTGTTGATTCGATTATAAGAATATAATGAATGAATGTGGTCTGAATGTGACGTCACACCCGCTGCACTCCATAGACACAGCGACGGACGTACGACGAACGGAACGGCGCGAACAGTACCTATTAACTACCTTTAAAAAACATGTTATTTTGGAAATTATATAACGATCTAGAATTTATCGATTCGGTAAACAAATCAAATCTAATTTTTCTTATCTTTTTTTTACTTATCTAATCCAGTTTGAAAAATATCAAAAACTGCCATAAAATTAAGTAAATAAACATGAATATTGACTCTAATACGTTATGTAAAGTAGTTAAAGATTTATGAATCCAGTTTATTGAGTAAACTATAAACTAAAACATAATCTAAAGTATATTTTGTTTCACTATATATCATCGTGTCACTTTCCCTGGTACAAGTGCCACTTGATAGGTTATTAGTAGATGTGTTGTGAAATAACTCATTTTAACAAAACGCAATGTTTCCAGCCTTGTAAGGGGTTATTTTGTATTTCTCTTTAAGAAAATTACATGTGGTAATTTATTAACATCACTCTTACGGTGAAGAAAAACATGGAGAAGAAAGGAACGACGTGTCCTAGGACTCATCACGGTCCAAAGGCATGGGAAATTCGCCGATCTGGAGTAGACTTCCTTGACGTAACCTCTTTTAGAGGAGGCCCTTGCCCGTCAGTGGGGTAAATAAGTGCCCTTCAGTGGGGTAATAAAAAACCTCATGAGTTTCTTGTGGCTTCTTCTCATCGGAGGGTGCGTTCCGAAGCCAAATGATCATTTGCACATGTTGTACAAGAATCTAAAGGAAATAAACAATTTTAATTTTGATATATGGCTTATATTTCTATCTACTGAACTGATTGCGATTACACTCAATGAGTATCTTGATCAACAATGCCTATTCTCATTCTGATTTTCAGATTTTTGGGATTAAGTTATGAGAGATTAGAATCGCCATCAGCGAGATTATAATGTGTTTTTTTTGTTAATATCTAAGAAGCTTAACAAATTATCTGTATAAGTAGATTAAATTGAGATTGTTATCGTTTTTTTTTCAATCCTTAGACGCAACGCACACGCAAGTAGATACAAATACTAATTTCTTAGACGCAGACCCTAATCACACCATCTGCCCAGATAACAAAAGTTTTACAACCCGATGACTTGTTTATTAGATACCTTGATACCGACAATAAAAACTAGAAATCAAAAATAATGTACCTATTGAAATAGTAAGACTGGCCTCTAGATAATAAAGTGAGTTTGTCACATAACAACAAGGTAATCCGCCCTACCATGATGTCTTATAAGTCGTCAAGAAGTCGCAGCGTTGTCGTTCAGCAAAAAAAAAAACACATCAAATAATAATAATAATAATAATAATTTATTTGCGAGAACACATAGCATAAAGATCTTAAATAATAATAGGTACATGTATTCGGTCTGCAAGCAGACGTGCAAATTTTTTTTTAAATAAAAAATAAAAACAACTTTATTTTTTTTTAATTAACTGTGGTTAATTTTGTATTTAGTCAGGGTATTTATTATTTAAAATGTACTTTATTTTTTGAGCGACAAAAAGACGGCAAAGCCGTTGCTTTACAAACGATCAAGGTAGCGAGGTATATAATTATAACCTTTATAAACAAGCACGATTGTAATTTCTACATAAAAATTAAAAACCCTAAGAATCACTCGATTGGGAAAATATGTAATTATGATCTACTGTTCTGAATTACACATTTTACTTACTAGTAACACATTTGTTACCTAAACTTTTCCTACATTTCAGAATGCAACCATAACATAATAAAAACATGTAACCTCAGTAACAATAAAAATGCCATTAAAAAGCTTTAGATAAAATGAATCGATCGTTGTTTCTTTAAGACATAACTTTTTATGAATAAACAAAGCATTGGAATTAATTTTATTTTGATTATTTTACGGCCGTTTTCATTAATTTTATAGGCTTTAGGAAGTCGCTAATTGCTTAATTTATTGTATTAATTTTTGTTAATTTCAAATTGGAATGTCAACACAATCTGTGTATATTTTTGCCGAATGAGATTTCATTTTTTTGCTAACAGATTAATTGTGCAGTGATTATAGGTTTTGTAAATAGCTTTCATTAAATTTTAAATGTGGAATTTGTTAATTACGTAGTATAGAAAGGACAAAATTATTTTTGTTTTCGCAAATCTATTCATTTTTTAGCTTATGTATGGGCTTTATAAATCGTTTTAATTAATTTTCAAATGTGGAATTTGTTAATAAGGTATATGTATTATCGGATAGATAAAATAATGAACTTTTTTGTTCAAATTTGTAGTTTTTTTGCTGTTTTAAATACTGGTAGGCTTTGCAAATAGCTACAATTACGTTTTAAATGTGGAATTTCTTAATTAGATGATAGGTAGGTATTAATTCTATTTAAAGATAAGACAGTTTAGTAATGGATATAAGAAGTTACTTAGTTTTACATACGTAACCGTTCTTTTCCTTTACCTTCGTCTATACTTTAATATAAAGGAACAAAGGACAAAAAGCTCTTCTACTTGAATTTATATAGGCGAAATTTCGAATTTCAAAAAACTCTTTTTATCGGATGCCTACATCATATATGTAAAGAACATAATATTTTAAACGAAGAACACCTCTTTAATAATCCACTCGCGGTGAGGTGGTTATGTTTGAAGATATATTTGTCTTTTAAAATATTTCTAGTAGAAAAGCCTTAAACAATAAAAAAAACCAATTACGATTAAGCGTGCTCGTTTCGTATTGATTTTTATTAAATTATTTTCTCACATAGACGCTAACGCCATCTCTAATAGTCAAACACAAGTAAACATATGTCGGCGAAAGTGAGAGGTCGTCGCCACATGCGCAGTCGCCGACATGCCGTATGTCAAACTATCTGAATTATGACATAAAATATAGATACCGTCGCCTGCGCCGCTTTTGATGTTTCGTTTCTATAATTAAATTTATTTTATCCTTCTTCGTGCTCAGTTATTTGATTCAAAATATTATGGCCGGTCGTGATTGTAACTTGATTTATCACTTGATTGAGTAATGTATAAGCTTTTTATAGATAAGTTAATAATAAATTGGCCTTTTCATCTTATTTTAGATGATTTATACAGCGCAAGCAACTTTTAATCCATGCTATATTATGGCGCTGTATGCCCGGGACATTGTCAGGTGGAGTAGGCATGCCCAGCACCTATACCACCCTCCCGGCCTAGTCAGCCATATCCTGAGGAAAGAACTGATCAATACTTCTGGAGCTAACTAAGCCGTGGGTTTCCTTACGATGTTTCTACTTATTAATAGAAAATAATGATTTGAAATACGTACCGTTTTTATAACCTTGTCTTTAAATTTATTTAAAAAAAAACTATTTTTCGTCAAAACCAAAGCAACCCCTTGGCTGCTTTAAATATCAAATCTCTTAATTCAAATAAAACTCATTTTCCGGTTTTAATCGCGTTGTTTTTATCATCAGCATTGTTGCAATGCCGGTCCGACGTTTCGGAGCCTTTTCAGACACCTATTTCAAGGTAGACCAAAGAACACCAAAGAAGTTATATTACTAGAACTAGAATGCTCACGTAGAACTAAAAAGTGTTCGACGACATTGAAGCATGCTGTCCCGTTCTAATAGTCAAAACACTTTTTAGTTCTACGTAAGCATTCACTTCTTCTTCTTCGTGTCGATAGCACATAAATTTTCAGTGGAATGGGGTTAAACTCGCCCACTCCAGTATGTTGCAAGGTTTTTAGCGTTTTCATTGGCTGACATCAGGTCAGCCAGCGTAGTTATTAGGGCTGGAAGGGCATACAAGGAGATGCTGCATAGTTTTCTCGGGAGCTCCACAGTCACACTGAGTCCGGCTTGGATCAATAAAACCCCATCTTCCCAGGTATACCCTGCAACGAGCAACCTCAGTTCGCAGTCTATTGAGAGACTTCCACACTGGCCCGGGCATATCATATCCGGGGGGGGGGAGTCTTTGCAGGGTCCAGGAAATGTGAGGGAGGGGACTATTTCTATTCTAGCTCTAGTAATATAACTTCTTTGCTCTAGCTCCACTCCGATGGATACTCGAACATAAATGTTTACAAGTGACAGACGGACAGCTATTGGGTAATGGAGTCGGCCTGTTACAACACTTGTGTATGTGGTCCCATAAACGCAGACTCGAATGCAATAGGTGCTAAGTGGTATCTAGTAAGGCTATTCGAGCTTACTGATTGCAAATAGAAAAAGAAATCTAAACAGAGAATAAATAAAAATGTAGCAATATACATCTATGATTTTAAAGAGGATAGGTTTATTTATTAGTTAATAATGAATAGGCCCGAAACTTACTTTTAAAAACCAATACAAATGATGGCCTCTGTGGCGAGTTGGGCTAAGGCCCGACTGCAATGTAGAAAGAAGGCTGCGGATTCGATTCCCGCCGGGTGCAAATACTTATGCTTAAAAATTAATATTTGTATTTGGTCTGGGTGTCTTTCTATGTATAATAAATAATAATATAGTATTTGTAACAAAAAAAGCATTACATATTTTTTTTATAATTGAATGGTAAGCGTTTGATCACTATCTCCACTTGATGGAAAGCGACGTACATCGCTGTGTACCTGTAGATGGATTTAAATGTCTTTGATGTGTTAAATTTCATTTAACCTTTTTTTAATCAGTCGCTAACGTTCTTTGACAAACTACGTCACCTGTTTTACATCAAAATGAAATTAACAGTGTTAAGTAAGAATTAAAACATAAGTGTCATGTTTCTCACGGAATAGTGAAGTCGTTGTCGTTAAATTTAATGTGAATGGCTGTACTTATGGCGTGGTCGATACATAATTCGGCCGTAACATATTTATTTTGAAATAAAAACACCAAAACATGTGATAGGTTTTTTTTTTCTTACAATTTTCGAAGATTTTCTATGTGTCCCTTTAGTACCAAAATGTTGAATTTACCGAAATGTAGAATTCCTAAAATATAAAATTTACCTAAAATATTGATTTTACCCAAATGCTGTTGTATGTTAAGGAAAATAATGAAGTATTTGGTAATTTGTTTTTTATTGCTCAAGGCAATACAACTATATAGAAATATTTGGAAAAATACATCTTTAAAAATTCGCTCCCGGCGAAGTTTGAACTCGCTTCTCTGGGTCAGTGCCCCAGCGTCTTAACGAACTAGACCACGCGACCTCCCCGATCCCGTATTTGAGTATTTTTCATTTAAAATATTTCTAAAATAATCAAGTGTTAATAAAACTCAGGCAACAAAGTAGATAGATGTATTAGTTTTCCGATTATTTATCAGTGACTGCGCAGGACTACGTATCGGTACACGTACGAGTCCGTAAACTTTACGAATATACTAAAAGCTTAGACCAGCGGGTGGTGATTATTTTTTAAAGAGGAAGGAAATAAAAACTTTAATATTAAAAGAAAACTCAATTACCTCTTTCGACTTTATAGTTAATATCAATAAAATAATTATATTTAATAAAATAAAGCTTTCATATGCCGTTTCCCGTAATTTCTACAATAATTTTATGAACGTTTCTATAGATCGTATCGTGCTTCCGTTGCGCGTGCGCATTGCGCGGCGAAAGTTTGTACATTTGACAATTACGTATATTTGAAACTTGCAGTTCTCGATTTTTAATTGATTTTTCGATTTGGAAAGTTATTCGTTTTTTGAAAATAGTCTATTGCCAAGGGTTTTGGGTTTAAAATTGATTGATAGTGTGAGTAAGTACATATCTAACTCATTTTTTTTGTTTCAGGTAAATTCCACATTTTCGAATTTAGTTACGAGTCGGCACGCTATGAACAAATGGGCCAAGTAAGATATATAGATTGCTAGCGTTATAATACTAAGTTTAAAATAACTTTGTTTGTTTACTCAGTGGTCGAAAATTTGAGACAGACCATCCATATATCCACATAAAGTTCGTAAATATTTTATAAAGATGTACCACAGATAATGTGATACAGACCTACCTTCCAATTTTATGGAATTTTCCAACCGTACCATAATTACGTTAATTATGTTGGAAAATTCCATCCACGAACTATGATATTTATCGGTAGTACATATTTGTCAATATTTGTATACATATCGGAAGTACATAGGGTAAACCTGGGAGAGATGCCTATAGAGGAGAGATGCCTACAAAAATATAAAATTGTAACACAATGTTATACTTAATGTAAACCAAACACAAACCAGCACCCTCACTAAGGAATGGTAGTTTACGCTACTGTCTACTAGATGGCGCCACCGACAATACTAGATCACGCTGTCGTTGCGTCTCAATAATTCTATAAGGTGTTGACTGGATTTTGTTTGGGCAAGCAAGTAGGAAATCCTCCGCTTCTACCTATAGCGTTTGGAAGTACCTATTGCGCTCCTCGGACCTCCAGGAACCGTTAGGTACTTGCCTGCCGCTATACCACGAGGCGATATCGACTGGACACGCTGCGCTAGCGAACACTTCCGAACTACTCGGGGTGCTTGGCCGGCCGGTGTTCAGTTCCCCTCCCTACCTAGCAGTGTACAGTAGGCACCCGTCGCTAATAAATCCACTGTAACCACAACGCTTCGTTTCCTTCGCCTGAAACCCGTCCTTCGCCTGAATTTCACCACCTCCACTACAAGTGGCGCCCAACGTGGGGCCCTGAAGAGTCGTCGGTAGAGACCCTGGTAAAGTCTAAAGTAGAGCCACTAGAGAGTCACCGTAGAGTCGAAGGTAGAGCCACCAGAGAGTCACCGTAGAGTCGAAGGTAGAGCCACCAGAGAGTCACCGTAGAGTCGAAGATAGAGCCACCGGAGAGTCAACGGTAGAGTCGCTGCAGAGTCGTCGCGGATCCAACGGAGAATCGAACGGCAAACTGGCGAGTTCTTCGGGCAAAGAAACCCCTAAATTTGTAGTGACGAAGTACGGGCGAACAACAACGACAAAGGCAAAAACGAAGCCACGAATAAACAAGATGAGTTTGAATATCACCGCAGAACAGCTGGACACCCTCATGTCATCAAAACGGAAGACATTTACCTCGTGTAAAGCTTCGTACACGGGTTCTAAGGATCTCGAAGTTCTCGAGACCTTCCTGTCTGAAGTCAACGTTTTTAAGGACTTAGAAAAAATCAAAGACAAGGAAGCCCTGTCTGGATTACCTCTACTCTTAAAGGGTGAGGCTAGCGTATGGTGGCAAGGTGTGAAAGAACACGTTTCAACCTGGACCGAGTTTGAGAATCGTTTGAGAAACACCTTTGCTCCAAGAAAACCCGCACATCACATCTACCAAGAGATTATTTCCGAAAAACAGAGCGAATCAGCTTTAACCGAGGACTTCATAAGGAAGAAGCGAATGTTGTTTTCTCTGTTACCGAAACCCACTCACTCCGAGACTATACAATTGGATTTAATATACTGCCTATTGAACGTCCAGATACGCGAGAAAATACCAAGAGATAGTTACTCAACATTTGACGAACTATTGAATGCAGCCCGAGCTCATGAAGCGGTGATGGCAGAAAAAGCGTCTACAGGAATGTCAACGTCCAATTACACTAGAGCACCACCGATGCCGGCCTTTCGTCAAAAGAGCAAATGTAGCTACTGCAGATGCCTGGGTCATACCATCGATGACTGTCGTAAAAAGAAGAGAGTCGAACAAAAACAAGTTGGTCAATCTAAGGTAACGGTATCGAACCAATTTCCCTCCCCTAGACAACCAAAGTTTTCTTGCTACGGATGTGGCGCACCTGGCGTCGTTCGAACCAACTGCACGACTTGCTCTCAATCCAAGGCGTCTGTGAAGATTGACGACATAGAATTTTGCTCCTTCAGCGTCCGAACGGAAACTAGACCACGACCAGTCGTATTTATCAATGTGTTAAATGTAAAAGGAATAGCACACATTGACACTTGCGCGAAAACGAGCGTGGCCTCTTACTCATTGTACTGCAAATTGAAAGAACAAGGTGTAGTCTTCCGCTCTGAGGTAGTGAATGTGACCCTGGCAGACGGAATCGAACGAAAGCAACAAGTTTTTACTGCTAGAGTTCCAGTAATCCTACAGAATACCACTATTCCTACTACATTTGTAGTCTTGCCTGAATCAAGGCACAACAAAACACTTTTGGGCATTGGATACTTGCAAAACGCACAGATGATTCTGAACCTGGCCCAGATGACATGGAATTTTGCTTACAAACCAGAAGAGATCCATGAGTTATTTGAGGAAGACTTTCTCACATTCGAGAAATCACAGCAACCCCGCTCTTATTCAGCTCAGACAGCTCTAATTCAGAAGCGCTCGACAGCCAGTATACCTATTACGCCACCGCCATCTGCTGACATTATAAGCCCGGCATGGCTTGATAAAAGCGACTCCGAGTTCCAATTTCAACTGGCTCCAGTTGAGATAAAGACGCCCCCACGCTCCACGACGTTATTCGATGGCTTCCAGCCGCATAATTTGAGTCGCACTGAATACATGCTCCAAGACGCACAATTCAATGTCAACTATCAAGAAGTTGAACTGTCTCCACTTTCACAAACATTATTTCCTGGAGAAGATCCATACAATAATATTGATATTGGTTCTATCGATATATTTACAACAGATCTCCAAAATAGTGCGTTAAATGACAATGAGCTGCCCCAAGTGAACAAGCTAGGGCAGACTTATGAGGACGTGTTCAAAGATAACGGCCTCCCAGCGAAAGAGATCGACCATCGGATATCTTGACATAATGCTCCCATGCCATTCGCTCATTCCCGGCTCCAACATACTCTGACAGGCAGATGAAACCAAGCTTTAGGATAAAAAACATATGCCAGCGAGTATGCCATCAGAGCAGTTCTACTGCAGGGGGAGGACACCGACGAACGCCCTGTCGAGTTCACCAGTAGATGTGAACCTTCTGTGCCACCTCCTATTCGACCCATAAAGAAGAGAGGTAGACCAAAGAAAGCAAGCACTGGAACGACCGCTACAAATCCAACCACAACTCCCCAACGCCGAGGACGCGGACGTCCTAAGAAACATTAACCTTTTGTCATCTTTTTTGTCGGGACGACTGCAAAAGCTGAGGGGGAGAATTGTAACACAATGTTATACTTAATGTAAACCAAACACAAACCAGCACCCTCACTAAGGAATGGTAGTTTACGCTACTGTCTACTAGATGGCGCCACCGACAATACTAGATCACGCTGTCGTTGCGTCTCAATCATTCTATAAGGTGTTGACTGGATTTTGTTTGGGCAAGCAAGTAGGAAATCCTCCGCTTCTACCTATAGCGTTTGGAAGTACCTATTGCGCTCCTCGGACCTCCAGGAACCGTTAGGTACTTGCCTGCCGCTATACCACGAGGCGATATCGACTGGACACGCTGCGCTAGCGAACACTTCCGAACTACTCGGGGTGCTTGGCCGGCCGGTGTTCAGTTCCCCTCCCTACCTAGCAGTGTACAGTAGGCACCCGTCGCTAATAAATCCACTGTAACCACAACGCTTCGTTTCCTTCGCCTGAAACCCGTCCTTCGCCTGAATTTCACCACCTCCACTACAAAATCAAATTAAAAAAAAATAATTTCTGTAATTTCTGAACGCATCAGTTGCATTTCGAAAATCTAGGAGCAAGTTTTTGTGCAAGTGGTTCCCGAAAATAATTGTGATAATGACTATATGTATAATGACTCAAACATTACAAAAAAAACCTGCCCCCGGAATCGTGTCCGTTCCCGGACAAATTCCGTACCCAAAGTGTGGTAAAAGTTATCCGACCTGTTTATAAAAACGGTTTATTAAAAATAGCTACGGAAAGAAAACGCACGAGCTCCTCGGTTAATACCTACATAGATATGGCGAGAGGCACGGACGTGGCGCGGACATCACTTATATTGTTACC
Organism: Idaea dimidiata; assembly: GCA_949358125.1. NCBI lineage: Eukaryota > Metazoa > Arthropoda > Insecta > Lepidoptera > Geometridae > Idaea > Idaea dimidiata. The sequence goes on from OX442326.1 coordinate 29,853,626, forward strand.
TTACTTTATTATTCTAAAAAAGAAATAAAATCTTAAGGACGCGACTCATGTGAAATCCCTTCCGATTGAATAGTTTTTTCATAGCCGGTATCAAATAGATCTTTAAACAATGTTTAATGTTATTGTGCATGATACAAGAAGTGTCCCCTTCATTTCAAAAACAATAAAAAATAACTTTAAATACCACTATTATACAGGCAAAGTTACCCCTGTTTTACAAAATAAATCAGTTTTTCTTCTAAATCCTTAACCGCTATATTTTCATAAAGGCATCATAATATTAGAAAATACAATACCTAGACCCCTTCATCGTATTTTATAAAAATATTATTATAATCGTCGTTAATTATTTATTTTACGAGAAATTGTAGATTTTTTCACGCAATTCCATCTCGCTCATTTATATGCAATCGGACAAGGACCGTTGATTATCATCTATCGCCGCCTTAATTATGATTCATTAAAAAGCCAACCAAATGTTTTTATCTATTCACACAGTTTTCAAATAGAACTGCAAATATTTGCTGTCTTGTCAACAAAATGACTTAAGTATAAAATATTGTTAATAAATATTTAGTAGGTAAATATTTATGGTGTTTTTTATTTTATAAATAAACACGAAAATGCGAGAAGATTATTTTATTAAAATATGTTATTCTTTCTAATTTGTCTGCAACTGGACTAGTTAGTTGTTAATACTAGTTCGATTTAGTACTGCCGCGCCCGCGCCCGCGCCTCACGCCTCTTCTACGCATCCAGTACCTCATTAAAACCTGGCCATTTTCACTAAGATCGAGGATTTCCTATCGACTTTCGTTTACCTTAGATGATTGATCAACATTTATTTACTATGAATGACGCGGTGGTTAGTTATTAGTTCTTAGTAAGGTTGTCAAGTCATCTGGGAATAAGGTGTGGACATCGCGTCATTTTAATTGGAAAGTTTGATACAACCTGTGTTGTTCTTACATAGATGGATATTCCGCGCTACCATGATCATTTGTCGTTGCTATGTCGTCCTTTTGTCGTTCAAAAAAGTTTGTTTTTCTTTTTTTTAAATTATTTGATGTGATTTTAATTTTTTTTTTTAGCTGAACGACAACGCGACGACTTTGCGACGACTTATAAGTCATCATGGTAGGGCCCATTATGTACAATGGTTCATTCTATGTACTATGTATCTTACTAATATTATGAACGAGAAAGTTTGTATTATATATATGTATGTCTATCTGTTGACTTTGTTACTCAGTCACGCAAAAACTACTTAACCGATTGCGATGAAACTTGGAATATAGGTAGCTGTTGACCTGGACTAACACATAGGTTACTTTTTACCCCGATCTTTCCCTGGGATCGGGTGTAACCGCGGGGCGCAGCAGTTACTTGACATTCTAGAAATATTTTTAAAAATAATCACTCCCCAAAAACGTAGACTGTGTTTTTATAAAAATTCAGACGACCTAAACTTCGCTACCTAAAACTACCTACTTTCGCTCTAAACTGATACCAACACCTGTACCCGTAACCAGGTACAGTAAAGTGGTCGAAACGTCGCGTCGGGCGTTGAAAAAATATTAAAATACAACTTTAAAATTTTGTACACCATGTTTTAAGTTAGCCATAAAAATCCAAAAAGCAACCTAGCAACCTAGTAGCAACCTAGTATTTATGTTCCACCAAAGATAAAAATCACAGAGACAGAAAAGCTTGTCTGAACGTTTTTACACTTTTACTTTTATGATGATACCTACTAAAAACAATGATTTAGCAGAAAATGTGATGTCTACTGAGAGTTATTCAACTTTCATTGATTAAGAGAAGTAACGGATATATTCAGTCAGTTTCAACATTACAGAACAGTCATACGATATAGTAATGTCGATATTACACAATCAAAATACATAGACAACTTTAGGGCTTGTAATTTTGAAAAAGCTAAACCTTTAGCATTAAAAAAAGCCTTGTATTCTGCAAAATACAGAGGAACGAAGCTTCAAATACCACAAACGCCCAGCAGATACTCCAAATCACCAGCCATAGTATTGCAAAAACCATTTTCTTAGGCTCCTCCATGCTTCAGGAGGCATTTCTAGATAGAAATAGCGCAGATGCGCTATGGGGCTATCTGATAACTCTTAAATCTATGTTGCCGAACGTTAAACAAAGCCGACTAGGCTTGTACTATAGGTACAAGACAACAGATTAATTACGTATGATTCTGTGCCTAAAACAAAAAACATGCCTATGTTCATGTAATAAAAGAAATTCCTTAAAAAATTTTTACCCGGTGGCTTAAGCCCTAATAGCGTCTAGTAAGATAGTGTTTAAAAGCACAACAATAATGAATAAAAAGTTACACAACTTAAACTTATAAAGTTCTATAACTTATTGTTCCCTCTAGAGTAAACTTTCAATTTGCACATCATCAATCACAAACAGACAAACAAACCTATTTAATTATCTTGTTCCGGTATTACCTCTAACAAGATCTTATCTTTTAAATGAATTACTTACCTGGTGGGGTTTTGACAAGAGGGGAATTTAATTTAACACTAGTTACGTCTTGCTGCTTCACTCGAGATATACAGGGCGAACCATTTCGATGTGCAGTTTTTGACAAAATCGGGTACGCAACTCCTTTCAGCATTTTTCGCTATCTCTTATAGTTTAGGATATCCCCCTGAAAGCCCATCGAAATATTTCAACCTGTATATGACAAGAGATCACATTGATCTCAACTTTAATCACAACATGACTTCAGAAGGATGACAATTATTATTAACATTTCTTATCGGTTATGAACCGACCATGGCCGTCTTTAAAGTAGCCAGTGTCAAGTTTTTTTTTTGCCAGTTCTTTACAAAATTTGCATTTGTTTGCAACAAGCCCTTGATAAGTGTAATTTGCGAGTATTTAATATTGAACCGAACATTTCCAAATGGTAGCAAAGAAGCGCAAGGTCAATAACATAATTCATTAATTTCGACCTTTTTTTGTTATTTAAGTATTTCCGTTTAATTATGTTTTTTGTTAGTTAGTTAAATAATTGTATTGTTTAGATAACAAACATCTGATACCCACATGATTCGTGTACCGATAAATCAAACATCATTCATATCTTACTAATATTATAAACGCGAAACTTTGTATCCTACTAATATTATAAATCCGAAAATCTGTTTGTTTGTTTGATTGTTTGTTTGTTTGTTTGTTTGTTCCCTCTTCACGGTCAAACGGCTCGACCGATTTGGGTGAAAATTTGCATAGCGATAGTTTAAATGATGGAGAGTAACATAGGATACTTTTGATCCCGAAAATCCCGCGGGATCGGGACTTACGCGGGTGATAACTATTTATTAGATGAAAATTTGAATAGGGATAGTTTAAATGATGGATAGTAACATAGGATACTTATGATCCCGTAAATCCCGCGGGATTTGAACCCGAAAATCCTGCGGGATCGGGACTTACGCGGGTGATAACTATTTATTAAATGAAAATTTGCATAGGGATAGTTTATATGATGGAGAGTAATATAGGATACTTTTGATCCCGAAAATCCCGCGGGATCGGGACTTACGCGGGTGATAACTATTTATTGGATGAAAATTTGCATAGGGATAGTTTAAATGATGGAGAGTAACATAGGATACTTATGATCCCGTAAATCCCGCGGGATTTGAACCCGAAAATCCTGCGGGATCGGGACTTACGCGGGTAATAACTATTTATTAAATGATAATTTGCATAGGGATACTTATGATCCCGTAAATCCCGCGGGATTTGAACCCGAAAATCCTGCGGGATCGGGACTTACGCGGGTGATAACTATTTATTGGATGAAAATTTGCATAGGGATAGTTTAAATGATGGAGAGTAACATAGGATACTTTTGATCCCGAAAATCCCGGAGGATCGGGCGGGTGATAACTATTCAATGAATGAAAATCGACACAGGGGTAGGGTAAGTGATGTAGAGTGGCATCATCATCATCGTCATCGCCATCCATCGTCATCCATCGGCATCGTCATCCTTCGTCATCGTTATCGTCACTTACTGATGAAAAACAAACTTTACCTTACTTCACCTCCCTACCGCAGTGCAAAACTCCACACTTAAACGGACGACCAGGGAAGTACTGATGATGCCAGGCGCGGCAGCGCCTGGCTTCAACAGTACTTCAATGGGCGACCGTTTAAGTGTGGATTTTTGCATTGCGGTAGGTAGGTGTTCGAACAACGCGGGTTCGCAACTTGCGCGGGTGAAACCGCGGGGCGCAGCTAGTGTATTTATATACGTGACTTTGTTACTCTTTCACGCTAAAACTACTGAACCGATTGCGATGAAACTTGGAATATATGTAGCTGGAGACCTGGAATAACACATAGGCTTGTTATCCCGATAATTCCGCGGGAACGGGACTTACGCGGGTGAAACCGTTATACATAATCCGCTCTATCATGATTGTTTGTCGTTGCTTTGTCGCTCAAAAAATAAAGTAAATTAAAAAAAAAAACCCGAGTAGTAAGTAGTTTTAAAAACCACAGACAATTAATTTTTTTTTTGAAGGTTTCAAGTTTTTAATTTTATAATTTAATGTTTTATAGCTGAACGACATTCCGGCGACTTTGAGAAGACTTATAAGCCATCATGTTTGAAAATACTAATTTCATGTATATTATTTGTTTTGTTTATTAAATATTCTTACACTAAAAGGGGGGTTTAAAGTTCAACGGTTGTACTTTGTTTTCTTTTTATTAAACCGTACCCAAAGGGTAGAAACAGGATGCTTTTACTCCACTGTCCGTCAGTCTGTCTGTCACCAGGCTGTATCTTATGAACTGTGATAGCTAGAACGTTAAAAAATTCAGTGATAATGTATTTCTGTCGCCGCTATAATAACAAATATTAAAAACAGAATTAAATAAATATGGTAGTTGTGGTGGTAGTGTGAAGTGGGGCTCCCATACAAAAAATGTAATTTTGTTTGTTATAAGTAATGGTACTTATTTTCAGTCCTTACAGAATACAAATAAATTTTGTGAACATCACACAACGCCATCTAGCTCCCATGGTAAGCTACTAAGCTTGTGTTTCGGTGACTAGACAACGGATATAACACATAAATTAACACAGCAGGTATATGTAACACTCTGGTATATAAATAACACATCGAAAGTAGTTTCTAATTAACGGAAGCTCGTTCGAGATCGAAAGTGGTTGCGCGCGCATTTTTACATTTTCACATGCGCAGGGGCATGCGTGCGGGGTCAACGACCGAACGCGCGGGAAAAGTGGAAAACGGAAAACCGGGCCTGATTAGAAAATACTGTTGCAATGCCGTTAAATCATGGGATATCTGATTCAATTACTAGATACCGGTAAATTATAGGGTACATTTTTCCTTTCATAAACTACGTTTCTCTAGTCACGTCAAATTGGATTTTGTTTATTGCTTTGATGGAATAGTAGATTGTCAGCCTTGGGTTGGAAGTGACACATTTCACCTGAGATGAGGGAAGTAAGAAAAATACTCTTCACCCTAGAGATAAACAAGCATGCAAGGTGTTGGCATTTATGGCAAAAAGACAAGGTTCGATTCCTGGCTAGGGTGATAAATTTTTTATAACTTTAATAATGCCATTTTAGTTATTATCAAAATCGGGGACGCAACTCCTTTCAGCATTTTTTTGCTGTCTTTCTAGTTTAGGAGATCCTCCTGAAAACCCATTGAAATAACTCACCCTATATATGATTTAGTTTCCCCCTTTTTCCTTGTGGCTTATGTAAAAGGCGGACGAGGCATCTGGGGAAGACCTGGAGCGAACGTAGAGTAAACGGCGACGGGTTAATTGCTTGGTTCAAAGTAGGGTTGGCCGGCTGTGAAATTATTGTAAAAGCTATTTGCAGTAGGTAGGTTAAATATTAATATTAAGCAAGACGCCAATACAAAGATAATTAAATCCCTAATTACTAAAATAACACGAAATTAAAGTCTGCTGTATTGTAGAATTGGACCTCACACAAAATAAGTACCTAGTATTAAAAAATTAAGTCGTTTTTTTTATCAAGTTTGGGCCCTTTTCCAGTGTAACCATTTTATTAAACAAAAAAATTAATTGTATTTTTTTATGTTCGAAATTTTTATGGTAACATTTAAAAGTAAAGTCTTTAATTATATTTAAATTACTCAATTAAGATTTTGTACGGTTTTTGTATTGTATAGTTCTTATTGTTTGTGTTGGGATTCTGTTTTTTTTTATTAGTTTATTTATTTTAGTTTTTACTTTGTAATTTGTTCATTTGCTGTAATAAATTACTTAAACCTACTCATAAAATAAAATTCCAAGAATTAGCTCTTAGGTCTTATAATACCCTAAAGCCTCGCTGCTTTGAAAATTTTTACATACATACGTTAAACAAATTAATACTGAAATTATTTCGAGAGACAGGCCCCATTCGGCGGTATCTACAAGTAACATAAATTAGTGTCACGCAAACAGATTTAATTATAATGTACTACATCCGTGGAATTGTCACGCGAAGCCTCTTATATTATACCTACTTACTGAATATCTTGTCATCGGGGATAAAAAGTAGTCATTTCCCACTAGTTTCCTGTTGAATCCCATTCGAAAGCCCGGGGTCCTCCCAAATCCACTTCGGCGTGGAGAGAACTCGGTCTCTACTCTAATTCTACTAACGATACGATGCTTTCTTAAATCCAGAAAGAAACTCTTATGACAGATTTTCTTTATCGATATAAGTTTTTTATCCGAGATCTAAATTGTCTATACAGATCCCTTAGTCATGTATTACGATAATAACGACCAAGGGAAGAAAATCCCTATTCTATGCCAGGACTCCGCGGTGAAGTCGGATCTTGTGCCACTGCGTACCTTCTTCTAAATGAGCGTGCTACATCGTAGGCCATGTATAGTCACACATTTGTCTTGTTAAAAAAATACCTATGTAAATGCGATGAATCGTAATGAAAAATGTGCTACACAAATATTAGCATAGCGTAAAGAGAAATTATTTAGAAATAGGTAATACTTTTTGCGATTACCATGCAGCGCACACGCAAACGCGTCAGGTTCAACAAACGCATCGCATTATCATGCTGCAGTGGTCTGCTTGCACTGTCTTCATTTTCTATTATAGTATACATATTTTATAGTACCTACTACCTACCTACCCATACTTATTCAATAATCTATACAATACTCAATCTTACTGATATTATAAACGCGAAAGTTTGTATGTATGTATGTATATGACTTTGTTACTCCTTGACGCAAAAACTACAGAACCGATTTCGATGAAACTTGAAATATAGGTAGCTGGGGATCTGGAATAACATTTACGGAATAACGTTCCTTTTTACAGGAACGGGGCTTACGCGGGCGAAACCGCAGGGCGCAGCTATTGCGTTCCTAGATATGGAAATTAGAATACAGTTGATTGTGTTTTGTTTTTATTTAGATCACCTTTGGTTTTGTTTACGTTATCATTCACCAATCCAAGTAATGACCGCACCAGACGTTGCTTAACTCGCACGACTATACATCATCGGCGCTCGCGCAGCTAAACAACGAACTCCTAGAGATAACATGTTATGTTCAATCTTATAACAAAGCCTATTCTCGTCGCCGAAATGTCAAGGAAAACATTCGAGACTTCTGAGGTCAAACCTTCGACTGGGCGCGTCGTCCTCTAAAAGTATGCGTTCGTTCATATATATTTACTAGCTGCGCCCCGCGGTTTCACCCGCGTAAGTCTCGTTCCCGCGGGAATGTCGAGATAAAAAGTAGCCTATGTGTGATCCAGGTGTTGCAGCTACCTATATTCCAAGTTTAATCGCAATCGGTACAGTAGTTTTTGTGCGAAAGAGTAACAAAGTCACATACATCCATACATACAAACTTTCGCGTTTGTAATATAAGTAAGATAAACTATTTGACCTTCGAGTCTCATCAGAATACACTTAATAACTTTAGAGTTATAATCTTATAATAGAAATAAGTTATTATAGTAATTAATGTGCAATTAAATTATTATAAAACATAATTAAAACGACTTACAATAAACTAACCAAGTGTATACTGCGACTTACAATAAACTGATTATCTAACCAAGTGTCAATCATTATTAATTGTACATAGACTACAATTTTTGGGAGCGTTGAGGAGATGTGTTGCTAAATTTTCATTTTTGTAAAACCTCGTTTAAATGCGTGCAAATAGTTTAATTTCGGGGACATATTAATCAATTTAGTTTCGTGAAGGTGTACAAGTGCAATGAAAGTGAAAATCGGTGCAAAACATGGACTTTAGCGTTGTCTCCAAAGCTCCGTGAACAATCTTTGGAAATGGCCGCCGTTTATACAAATTATTCCCTAGACTTGACTATAACTATGACGACTTGACTGTTTCGATGCAAATAACTTGCATAAACTCGTACATATATTAATAATACTTGACACTGGCTAATTCCCAAATGGCCATAATCGGTTCACAACCAATAAGAAATAAAATAGACTACGATTTGCCATTTTTCTACCCTTCCTCCCGCCCCTCTCGCCCGCGTTCCATTTTAAATAGCATTTGTTTCGCGTTCGCGACAGGAACTAACGCGGATGAATCCGTAGGCGCAGCTAGTTTTAGTTATAAAGTAGGTACCTACCCACTGCACCTACCGTGTCTTATGAATAAAAACAAATAGTTCATCAAGTATGGTAACTGTTATACCAAACACGACAAGACTCATCTTAAGCCGTAGATTTAAAAGGCAAGGTCGACAATGTCAGCAGATCACGAATCCAATCGAGAATCGATGCTCAAAATTCCATTCATTCGTATTTACTAACAGTACATACATACATACAATACTTTACGATTATTACAATGCAGTAAGATTTCGGATTAGACATGTGTTTGGGATTATGGAGATTTTAAATTCGAAATGAGTTAAGAGTGAAAGAGTTTGAAGTCGTTGGGTTCAGTAAGTGATAAAATAGGGATAAAATATTGTTCCTATTAAATGTTATTACTATACTTATATTATAAGCTAACGTTGGTAACCTATGTATATATGTTGGTCTTAAATATTTCTAATATTTTCGTGATGCCTATATGAAATTAAAATCATTTTTTAAAAGGACATTTTTCACATCTCAGTCTACCCTGGTCTGCAAAGACCCCAAAACGTCGCATCAAAAAATGTTTATTATGAGGTTTGAAGCAATTAAAACGCAGTTTAAACTGAAAATGAGTTTTATTTCAATTATTTTTTTTCTTTACGTTGATAGCAAATGATTCCCTTTTTTTACCCGATTTCCCAGGAAGTTTTTTATTTATTTACTATGTCTTTCAAAACTGAGATGTCAATCAAAAGATTATTTTATCGAGTAGCCTTTTGCAAAAGCGAAATTTTATTATTAATTTTAAGTTAAAATGTTCCTAAACTTATTTCTTCCTACACTAAACCAACATAAGTTTTTCAAGCGGTCCAGAGAACCCTAAAATTAGACTTCTTTATGAGAGAAAGTTAAGAATTCTCGCGTCAATAGTTATGTAAGCCAGGTACTGATCTAACGTGTTTTATCTTACATTAGCATTCATAATTACATATTTATTACAGTTTTATGTTATAATTTAATGTCGTTCTCTTAATTTATGCGTCGAGGAATTAGTTGGACGTAGTTTTTGCATTACGAAACTTTGATCTGATGATATTCCACGATGGGAAGGTTCAAAGGTGAAATCTTTTTATTTTTATTATGGCGATATATTTCTAACTTTAAATTGAAATTTTTATTCCACTTTATTATTTTATTTTGCCTTCTGAATTTAGAACTTGACAAAATATTAAACGAATAAGGTAATATGTTTAAAATAATATACTTTAATGAACATAACCTACTGGAATTAGTTATTTTTGAAGATATTTTTACGGGCCGGCCGTAATAATAATAATAGCATGCCTGACACTAACGCTCCTTGGGACCAAGTAGTTTACCCGACATCGCGCGGGCAGAACTCCAGATTCGCTACTTCTCTAATTAATTACTAACAAAAAAGTCTTCTAGTGACTATTACTAATCTAAAATACTGAAAGGTGAGTTAGTTATTTTTTTTTTCAAGAATTATTTATGCTTAATACTTGCTTCTTGTAAAACAGCTCACATAATACCTAAAGATGTTGTCTAATAATAAATCTCTTGAGCAGGCACCAACACAAGCAGACACAGACGTCAATATTGCGCGGACGCATGGCTGCCGTTCCCATGCGATTGTTTACATTGTAATGTCGATTACAAAAGTGTTAGGTATTAATTATTTAATTTAATCACCTACTGTTCCTTTTTTTACATAACACTCCGTAACAAGTCAGATATCTTTGTTTGAAATAAATGTGAAGTTGAACTCACTGCCCGCGTCGATATTCTCCTAAAATCTTTTAGGGACTCTAAAAGGTTATAGGAGAATATAACCTTTTAGTTAAGAGTTTTAAGGTTTCTTCTTCATGGTATACTGTCGACCTCGTCGTCGCTTCCCATCAGATGAGATGAGGTCAAATTCCAGTCTATTCCCCATGTAAAAAAAATGTCGCTCGTTAAAAAAATGTTTTAACTAGCTATCCTACTCAAATTATAAATGAGAAAGTTTGCAAGTAAACGAGTATGTTTGTAACTTCTTCACGCAAATACTACTGAAAACGATTGCGATGATGAAACTTGAGACCAGGATTAACAATTAGATTACATTTTATCCCGAAATTATTTTTAATTTACCAGATTATAATATTAATTATCAGTTGCATATAATATAATTACAGCAGAACTTTGAAATACTTTAAAAGCTTCTTCCATTTATACTAGGTATAAATAAATCAATCACTTCTGTTTCCAACTGTACCTCCAACTCGCGCAAAAACCGCCCGTCCCTGACTCACTTGCGCCTGCGACGCTCCTCAGCTCGAATTGCATTTAATTGCATCAACTAACTCGCTATTAGATCTCCGATATGCCCTATGATGGTATTACAGTGTCGATGGCCTCATTTCTTACTCATATTAAAGAAAAAAAGAATAATTTGTTTTTATAACATCCGATGTGTGACCTAAAATGTTGCATTGGACGAAATAGATCTACGAATAGGTGTAGTTGATCAAGAAGGTAAAATTGGACAAATCAAAGGTAAGACTTACCAGTTCCTAAGTCCATTGACTTACCATACAATTAGGTACTTACCATAACCTTATTAATAGAAGGTAAATTGGAGTAGTTATTTCGCTTTTTGTTTCTGTCTACCAACTTTGATTGAAAGTTTTTGTCACAGAAAAAGACAGAGCATGTTTACACTATTCCGACCTTATTCCCCTTTTATTAATAAGACTATACGAGTCTAAGAGTGTCATCCGTTCTGGTCGAGCTCAAGATCTTGGCGACCGGGACGGATAAGACGTGCCTAGAGCCTAGTTTCTTAAGATGTTTTTATTCCTCAAAACTCAGTGCTTTTAATGGAGTTTAAACCCCAATAATTTTAACCTGATAGGTTGATAAATTTCGGAACAAAACTATCGCCTACTCAGTGTTGTTATTAACAATAATTTTGGAAACACGTCAAAATAAGCATTAAATCTCTGTTAGAAATGCGCTAAACGTCGTATTTACGGCGCCAACCATTTACATTTGTCACAATACATTCATCGAAATTTGACCCATATTATAATTTTGGGGATGGATTGACCAAATTTGTGGTATGTCTATTTACTTTAATTAGAAAGTTAACGTGGTTCTGCCTAAATTTGAATGAAAAATTACCATTTTATGACAGCAAATTGCAATGCGATTCTGCAAAAGCCATTATGCCGATTCTATAGAACTCGTTTTGGCCACCTCTAACGAAAGATTATTCAATAACCACAATTATATTCTATAATCCATTTAATAATTGTTTAGTGACGTGACTTCCGATCTCGATAACGTCTCGATTTCGTCTGTAATCGATACGCGGCGCGGGCGCAACACTAAACATTTCGCTCTCTCTATTGTCTCTGGTTATCGAAGCTTATTTAATATTATGTGTTGTTAGAACTTTTATTCTTTTTACTTTTATACTTTTATTATTATTAGATTAATTGGGTGCCGTGGTTTTGCTTAGCATTAGACTGTTATCATAAGAGCATAATGTTGTTAGCTTCGGTATAGGATAGGGCTGGCTACCCATTCTGTTCCTGTGAGTATCGTAAAAGGCATGAATCATGGAGCCCTGAAAGAACATTTCTTTCATGATCCATCTAACTAAGTACATACATAATTCGTTCAGTAGTTCCTAAAATGATCACGTGGACTCGGCATGTATTGGTAATACATTTAGGTGTAAAGTTAAATCTTTCTTGAATCTGTTAGGGTCGAATTATACTACATCCGAAACAAAGGACGAGCGAAAAAGAAACAATTTAAAAGACGATCGTTACATTTAACCGGGTCTCTATTGCGTATCATTATTTTTTTAACCTCGACGTTTCGACCATGTTGTTGTCGATCTTGGTCGCGAAGGGACTCAACGCGATACTCGAGTAAGACCCGATAAAATGTGACTATGTTTACAAATTGTGTGAATTTAGAAAAGTTTATAAAAAGACGATCGCTAATGAACGATAGAGTAAGGCGCAAGGAACGTACGTACACACTACACAGCAACTTTCACGTCTTATGATATTAGTTTGATCATTAACTCTGTCCATTGTAGTTATTAAGTAAGAGTTTGTGTTTGATTTCTTTTCTTGTTTCAGTTATGTAATGAACGGTCGGTCGGTCGTTTGTACTGTCGCGACATCGCATCGACACTTCGATCGATCGATGCTCTTCTTCTTCTTTATAAATGGCTTTTCCTTTCGGACATTTGCCAGTGTCAAGTATTATCAATATTTGCAAGTTATTTGCATTAAACAAAACAGTCAAGTCGTCATAGTTAAAGTCAAGTCGAGGGAATCATTGTAAAAAGGGGGCCATTTTTTACAATGTTTGTTCACGGAGCTTTGGAGAAAACACTAAGCTAAAGTACATGTTTTGCACCGGTTTTCACTTTTATTTACACTTGTACACCTTCACAAAAATGAAAATTTAGCAACACATCTCCTTAACGCATTCCCGCCAAAACTCATCGATGCTCTTGATCTCTAGTTTTTTTTTTATTATTATTTTATTTCTTATCGGTTGTGAACCGATTATGGCCATTAGGAAATTAGCCAGTGTCATGTATTCTATTATATTATGCAAGTTATTTGCATCGAAACAGTCAAGTCGTCATAGTTAAAGTCAAGTCTAGGGAATCATTTGTAAACACGGCGGCCATTTACAAACAATCTTCACGGAGCCTTGGAGACAACACTAAGTCAATGTTTTGCACCGATTTTCACTTTCATTCCACTTGTACACCTTCACGAAACTAAATTGATTAATATGCCCCCGAAATTAAACAATTTGCACGCATATGAACTAGGTTTCACAAAAATGAAAATTTAGCACCACATCTCCTCAACGAGTTCCCGCCAAGACTCCAAATCTCTAGTTAAATTGACACCAATGTAGTAGTTGGCCATTTCATCTAATTTTAGATGATTTATACAGTGCAAGTGACTTTTTTAATCTATGATTTTTATGGTGCTGTAGTGCTCGAGACATTATTAGGTGGCGTAGGCTTGCCCAACACCTATACGACCCTCCCAGCTTAGTCAGCCATGCCAAGTTGGTAAAAACTGGTCAATACGTCTGGAGCTAACTAAGGCAAAATATACTCATATAATATTTTACCCGCTAAGATATTTGGGCCAAAGTTTGTGTAAACACCCTACCTTTCATCTATCTTGACTTCTGGTCCATCCAAAGGTTGCCTGGAAGAGATCGCTTTAAGCGATAAGACCGCCCATTGTGCCACCTATTTTTAAGTTGTGTTTGTTTTCTTTGTACGTATTTGTATTTGGTGTGTATAATAAATAATTTATTTATTCATACATTCATTCATTCAACCTCACCTGTTAGCTTGGTGCACCTACTGAACAACGGACGAGGCTCTGCGTAAACTTGCTCTGCCCTGCAGGATTGATAGGCCGACGGCAGTCGCACCCGCAAAAGTAGGAATATGCCCAATCAAAATCACGGTCATTACTTGGTCACCGATAATGTGGGTCCCGAAACATAAACATTTTTTCTAGCTTCGCAATTTCTAGCTTCTAGTCACTAAACAGGCTAACAACAGTCGTTAGGTCAAGTTTGAGTTCTTAGGGTGACCTAAAAATTCTCTGTATTCTTTTCTTGCCTTATTCCTCTGTTGTTATCTTTTTCAAGTATCTACAGTCTACAAACTTTTTAATTGTTTTTGAAATTATGTACTTTTTTGCTCAAAAAATATTGATCAGCAACACGATCAAACTGGGCAGATAATCGTAAATGGCTACGTTTTAGAACAATCTTTCTACAATTTGAAGACAAAAAGATGTGCAAGCAGAACAATTGCCACCAATTACAATTTTACTTTCGTTATTTCAGAGTCGCAATTAAAATACTTTTATGCTTTTATCAAAAGAGGTTTATTCTCACAATTTTACCGAAAAGAACCGAGCCAGTGGGTTGGTCGGTCACGAATTTCCCAAGCATTATAGAGTTACTAACTCAATTAAACACAAAAACTGACTACAAAAATGTGTGTTGTCATGTGAACCAGATAGCCTATTCGCGTTTTAAAATTATCGTTAGTTACTTTTCATGTAGTTTCAGTATTTTTCAGTAGGTAGTAGGTTCTGTAGTTTCAGTAACTTCTTAGAACAATAAATGTGAAAAATTACATATCAGTGTACTTGTGGATGAGGAGGTCTGGAAAGGCGTCGGACGTTGGAAAATGCTTAATGTAATAATAAAAGCAACGCGATTAAAACCTAAGAATTACATAGTTTAATTTTATTATTGAAAGTGTTAAAAATAAAAGCTCTCATTTTGTATTTGTATTTGGTAGTTAGTTATTTAAGATCTGGATTAACATCCGGGCTATTTTTTATCTTGCTATTCCCACAGGATCGAGACTTATGCTGTTGCTGTTGACACCCCCATGAGTTTCTTGTGGCTTCTTCTCATCGGAGGGCGCGTTCCGAAGCCACACTAAAATGAATACACCTAAGACGTAGCCAAATGATCATGTGCATTTAATATTATACAAGAATCTAAAGGAAATAAACTCTTATGATTTTGTTAAAACCGCAATTATTCAATAAAATTATAACAGTAACCGAAATTTAACTTTTGCGATAGCTGAAAACTGAAACCACAGTTTTGACGACGCGTCGTCTGACGTAATCAACGTGATGCAGCGCACACGCGCAATACGCGCATAGCGACGAATTGGCGCGTAAATTTGGCGCTACTACGGGCGTTGAACCTGCGCGTAGTGAAAGTAGCCTGCGGCGGCGCCACGCTGGCTGCGCGGGCGCACCCCCGCAGGCCCGCACACCCCACGATATGCTTCAGTTGTACTTTATAGGGCGTATGAGTATCGCAAAACTGCGGGGTGTTTCTCGCCCGTGAGATTTATGTCATACTAGCTGCGCCCCGCGGTTTCACCCGCGTAAGTTTCGTTCCCGCGGGAATTTCGGGATAAAAATAGCCTATGTGTTATTCCAGGTCCTCAGTTACCTACAGTCCAAATTTCATCCAAATAAGTTCAGCTGTTTTTTGCGTAATTGAGTAACAAACATTCAAACATCTAAAAATCCAAACATCCAAACACACACACTTTTACATTAATTATAATATTAGTAGGATTAGTGATATGTCGAAAAAACATGGCGGATCTCCATTTTTTTTGACATATCTCTAATACGACCAGAATATTACGGCGCGAAAATCCAGGCCTGCTTTTTCCAAAGTTTTCAGCCGGCGCAGCAGTTCTAAATCAAGGTAATAAATTGTACTTAATGGATAATCATGTAGGTACGTAGTGCAAATGAGTCTTTGTTCCGATAAGTAAATCGATGAAACCACTAAGGGCAGCTGGATTCCAGATAAGTGTGCTGCATCTTAGACCACGTTTTTAGTTGGCTGTCTTATGAGACTGGCTAAGATAGTAGTGAATGTAAACCAGAACAATATGTACCTATACTCATGCGAAGTTACGGCTTCTTAAAACAAAGCATCTCTGCTAAGCTGCGGGCAGACAGACATGTCGTCTTTTTTTGTTGACCACGAAACCCTAAAAACCAAACTATTTAACTAGATTTTAGTGAAATCGAACCTTGTAGTTATTTTTTTAACCACGTTAATTTGCTACGGTTCACCCGCTCCAATTACCTACAAAAACAGTTCGACTCATTACGTCAAAACAGTGTAACCGCAAACGAAACAAAAGCGCAACCGAAATTAAGAGCAACAAAAAGAAAACAATAAGAACTTACCGTTGTTGCTCGGCTCAATAAAACCACAGAATTGTTGGACCACTTTCAGTGAACAATTAAATAATACATTACACAATAGCCGGTTCTACGTTAGACGGGGACGGCTAACGGCATACCGGCATATCGGACTCGAGAATGTTTTCTATGTATTATAATATATGTAGCATAATATAGACATAGTTTTATGGAAATATCACCTGAATCTTTTGAACATGAATTTTTCCTTTACAAATATTTCTAGTAATATAATCTAGGTACAAAAATTCACCAATTCAAATCATATTACATTATTGTTGAAATGTTTTTTTTTCCTTAAAATATTTCTAGAAAAGCCTAGTGTTAGCTGAGATACTAACATTTAATCAAATATTAAGCAAATGATATTCGCTATCAGAAGTCACATTCAGCTGAATGCAGAGAAGCTAAGTACTTATAATTTGAAGACTACTTAAATTGTTCAGCAGTCCTTAAACGTTAAGAAGCTGCTCCACTATTTAAGAAGCTTTCCAACAAAAGAGGTCAGTATACTGAAATACTGATTTATTTGTAATAGAAAAAATTTACACGTCAGCCGTATTCAGCCGTCAGAAGGGCAAAACAAACGTTCAGTGAAGGTTTGGAATTCCAAAATATACCTCAGTAAATACAGACTCAGCCAATTGCAGTGTAGCCAAGAAATATGGCGATATTATTCAAGATACCACAATTCATGACATGCCGGTACCATCTTATACGAAATCACTCATACAATAATTAATACCAAACAAAAAGTCTAATAAAATCATACATTGTTTCAATCTGTAGTCATTTTAATTACCACACTACGACCTTAATGGAATTACAGTCTGTTATACATTATTCATTTAAAATGGAAAGGTAACGATTGCTTATTGTCTGTATGTTCGAAGAATATTGAGTTTGTAACAACACTTCCGTATGTTTTAGTAGATATTTCTCAAGCATAAAGTTTGTTAATAAACTTTTTAAATTCACACGATTTGTTAACATAGTTACAAAGCAGATGCTTTTAGTTTTGTTATCTAAAATCAAGGTCCGTAACATATTCGATATTGAAATTAAACGGACTCTTCCGTGTTTAGATTCGTAAGCTGGTGCAGCCACTTAGACAGATGGACAGTCATTTTAATCACCATCACCAATTTCTTTCTTCTAGGTTAGCGTGCTATATCGTCTCACAAAAGCTCGTAAAAGAACATACTGTGTCGAGAGACAAACTCAATTTACAGAATTCGTAGTATGTTGCCGAACTTTGCAAAAGTCACCTCCATTTTCCCGAGCACCCATTAACACTTTGCCTACTCTGGTTATACAAACGAACAAAATTTCAGTCGACTTAAATTTAAAACGTAGTGTCCACTGTGACCCTACTAAATATATTTTTCAGATCGGACCACTAACTTGGAATCCAAATTTAAATATTCCTTTTTTGTTCGTCCGCAATTGAAAGCACTAGATCCACAGTAGAAATTGCACTAAGGCAAAAGGTTTCTTGTTGACTTCAAAACCCTAAAAAGAGGGATGACAGGGTTGGATAGGACCTACCCTGAGGAAAAAGTAGGAAAAAGCTCAGAAACGTGGGAACGGCATTGCAACAATGCTGAAAATAATAAAAGCAACGCTATTAAAACCGGAAAATAAGCTTCATTAAATTTATCATAGCGAAAACACAAGACTAATCTAAAACATTTATCGTCAATACAAAGTAGGCCCCCAGGTTCGAATGATATGTGAGTGTTCGTCTAATACCACGTTCACACAGAGTAGCGTAGGGCGGAAGGCACGCGTGACCTGACATTTGGCTAGATGGGATGCGCCTGCGCAGTGCGCAACCTGAACATTTTCCTAGTATTACGGCACGGAATTTCACCGAGGTGGTTATTGGGCTAAGTGAGAAGTTGAGTAAGTAATGTTTGCAATACTGGGCAGATTTATAGCTCTTGAATTACATGGGACTTGCGATGATCGGATTGGTACGTAATCACAAGTTAATACTGTCTGAAACTATCTGAGAATGTGGTGGTCTAATTAGACAACCACATTTTCAGATGCAAATTAGCAACTTCGCCAAAACATCACTATCTCGAGATCCTCCGTGCTTCGTGCTTTGGCCCGTGCGTGGGGGTCCCTGGTTGTAATGTTTGATAGCAGGTCGTTACGTCAAGTTAGAGGCCCTATGGCGACCTGAAAACTCTGAGACTTTGAGCCACACCATTACACGATAAGAAGAAGAAGAATTGAAGTGGAAAGTCCTGCTACTTAGTGCTTCCAGATCTCCAGCTATCTGCATACCAAGTTCCATCGCTATCGGGGCAGTAGTTTTTGCGTGAAGAAGTAATAAACATACTCTTTTACTAACTTACACACATACTTTCACATAATATACATAATAAATACTATTAGTACGATAGCCGAAATATTTACTGGGGCTGAGACTGCTTGAGGAAACAACTCTAGCAGTTTTAAATTTTATCAAGTAAGTTTGATCCATTTATATGTTTGGAAAATCCTGGACCATTGAAAAATCTCTTTGGCTCTTTGTATAACTTATACCCTAACTATATTTCTACCAATGACCGTTTGCAACAGTCTTCTAAATAACTATACCAAGACAATGTCCTAAGCCTCCAATCACATCAGCACTACATCATCACTTTTCAAACCAAATCACACATTCAAATATCGAATCAATTTGCCTAACTTATTGGATGTCACGATGAATTTACTTTATCGCAGTTCGAAATAAGAATTACCATGACAAATGGTGGTATGGTCCGTGCATGCTACGACTCACGCGCAGAAAACGAGCTTTAGAACGAGATAGGGGTATGCCTGTTGTACAAGAGTGAAGAGAAAAGAGAATAGAATCGAATTAACGGAATCGATCTTGATTTGTCGTTGCTGACAAGCGATCACTCAAGCGAACTCGCAGTACAATGGCGGGTGGGGCACAGAAAGTGTTCAATTTCGTGCATTAGATATGAAGAGCGAAAATTGACAATGAAATATGCGACGGTTATGTGATTAATTATATTTGTAACGCATTAATTTGAACCGGTTAGCTGGGAGAGTTTAGTAATGTTACTAATTTGAGGCCTACCGAGTCGTTAGGTTATTTGTTTGTTGTGATTGAGTATTTGGAAGGCGTTGTATTATGCCGACAAGTTTGCGTAGCCGCTGTCGGCGAAAATTAATTGCTTTGTTATTTATTGATTACAGGTAGAGCTGTTGGCTATTGTTTTTGAAGATTTACTAACAACCGTATTCACAAACGATCCTATGGGTGGACACAGCTTTTGTCACATTTTCATTGACGGTGTAATCACTAACAAGAGCGAGACTAACTGCCTATTGGGGTCGTCATCTGACTGTTAGTTTTTTGGGTTGTTTTAAGAAAAGATTTTTCATTAGGTATATTATCATTTTGAAAATAAAAAAATATTTTAAAATTTTAGACCACAAAGTGTAGTTACTATATTAAAAATTATATGCGCGTGCGTTCTTTGCACGCGGCAGACCGCATGATACCGCGTGCAAAGAACGCACGCGCAGACCGCATGATACGTAGTGATACTAGTCAGGTATCGGGACTAAAAACTAAAAATTAACTTTTCGGAACTCCATATCAACTATATTAAAAATTAATTTTTAGTTTTTAGTCCCAATACCTGACTAGTATCACTACATATCATGCGGTCTGCGCGTGCGTTCTTTGCACGCGGCAGACCGCATGATACCGCGTGCAAAGAACGCACGCGCAGACCGCATGATACGTAGTGATACTAGTCAGGTATCGGGACTAAAAACTAAAAATTAATTTTTAATATAGTTGATATGGAGTTCCGAAAAGTAACGCCTAATACAATCAATTATCACAAAGTGTAGGTAAAAACCTACTGAAATTTCCAAATTCTAACTTTAATTCATTATTTAGTCACGAACGCTTTTGAGGTAGATATAGCTACATATTATATATGGTTGAGAACACACGTGTCTCTCCCCAAACAAGCAAATTATTTCAATAAGAATTAATTTTCCCAAAAGAACATGTTACTCAAACCTTCGATTTCAACTTAAACTCATAAAATTAGTATTATTAGCAACGCACGCCCAGTAGTACCAACTTTCCCTACATTTGAGAGATCAGTGTCCCCCGTACGATGCACTAACTCATTAACAAGTCTATTGGTCGTTAACTACCACTTTCTCTGGTGGGGCAGGGGGCGAGGGGGGGGGGGGTAAGGTTAAGGTTGTTAGTAATTATCAGTACCCGTATTTAATCTATCTCGTTGTTAACTCAGTTTGATACAAATCATATAAATAAATTTTCTCTTTGTAGGATTACTAATCATGATCTGTATAATATTTATTATTTATCTACAAATTTTGTTACTGCAATTTGTGAGTTCTAATGTTTGTCCTCTTTTGTTTACAGGTAAAATTCATTAAGGGTTCGAGAGTTTAAGGTAACGACGAACATACTTGCACCGGTTGTGTTGTAGCACGTTAAGCAGTTGGTCCCAGTTGTTATCTCTTGATAGCAGTCGCTAGGTCAAGATAAAGACCTTAGGGCGACCGAATTCAAAAGAAGAAGGTATTTTTTTTAAATATTGATATAATAAATATTGTTTAGAAACAGAAACAAAAGGCGATCATAACAGATACAATTAAACCAAAACAAAACAAAAGACCGTGGTAAAATAACCCAAGACGATTGAAAAGATAAGACGATCGAAACAAAAACTAAAAGGACAATCGAATGAAAAACAAAAGACGATCGCAATTACCAGAAATAGTTCCATTCCACCTCAGCCGCTCCCGCAGGTGGTCGTTTCGAGGCTTAAATCTACACGTACCTCGGTTAACAGTAAAGAGCTGCCAAGTTGAGTATTTATAACAGTAACTCTGTACAAAGTGGAGCCAATATTCGGTGTCCCCAGGGCGGTGCGGTGGTGGGTAGGGTTCAATTTGTCAATCGCCCCGGGCGGCGAGCGGTGCTCAATTTATTAATTTTAATTAACCGACACTGCATCGTGACGAAAGTACCGGTTGTCGGTGTTGTGGACGATGAAGCGGGAGCGTTTTGACATCTACTAACTGTGTCCCGCGGTTTCACGATCCCGTAATTTTGAAAAACCCTTTCTTATCGAATGCCTACATCATACAAAAGAACGCACTCTGTATCAGCGATTTAGGCTGTGCCTTAATCCAAGGAAAGATCATTTTAGAGATAGACCTTTCGCGGTGCCAAATTGCAAGCCATTCCAATAATAACAAATGATAACTAACTGCAAATGCGACCAGTAAGAATGGTCGTCGGCTCATAAAATGATTTTTACTGGCCTACTGGATTACTTAATCCATTCTACTGAGTTCAGTAGAATAGCACAGCAGAAGTACAGCTGCGAGTTCTAAAATAACCAAGTATTAGAATGCTACAATGCTTCTGCATTTGTATCGACTACATCTCACTAAAACTCGCTTCCGTTTCCTACCATAATCGCTCGTATAAATAAACCGAGCAGTATACAAAGAACAGTACACCCATCAAACGAACGTTGGACTATCATAACTTCGTTAAAGCGGTATCAGTTACGCGTGTCTCAGCTCCACAGAGTGCGCTCCTCACAACTTTGGACCGTAACTTAAGCCCAACTTATTTACAGTCCAATATAAACAGTGTAGCTAGAATATTTATTGAATAAAAAGTACATCTGAAGGTGTTTTGAACATTTTATTTTAAGGAAATAATTTAAGAGTTTCCAAAGAGACGTTTTGAGAGAATTGTTCCAAATTTCATTTCAATACAATGGCAGTCAATCTTTAATTTAAAAAAAATTACGTTGGTCTGATAATACTTGTAATTTTTCGATTACATTTTCTTTGGAGAAATAGCTTTTAGAGTCATTCATTGACTCAGTTTCGATTGCAGTTTAGTTGCAAGTTTTGGTTTAATTTTGAGTGTATTGGTTGCAAATGCAACGATGAAATTGTAAAGAAATTTTGGACAAATCTAATACAGGGTGGGTAACCTTCGTTGCTAATACCATCTAAATATCTCAATCAGACGACTATATCAGGCTAAAATACCTTATTTCGTAACAAATACACTAAAAAAATATTTAAAAAAAATAAAAAACCCGACTGCCGTTAAAACTGAAAAGTAAAAAAAACAAGACGATACCTAAAGGTAAAGAAACCTTAAAAATCGTTCGACGCATCTAGAACCCTTAAAAAATTGTGGATGCAGTCGGGTGGGACTTCAACACAATTTGGTGTCATTATACTTTTCCTTTAAAAGGAGTCCCATCCGACTGCATCCACAATTTTTTAAGGCTTCTAGATGCGTCGAACGATTTTTAAGGTTTCTTTACCTTTAGGTATCGTCTTGTTTTTTACTTTTCAGTTTTAACGGCAGTCGGGTTTTTTATTTTTTTTAAATATTTTTTTTATTTAACGGTTTTTAGTTATTAGAGATTAGATACAATCACACCAGAGAAACTCATTAACTCTGGATGTGTATACTCCAGTAGCGAGGACTCGAAATCGGTTAATTACTTATTGTAAACATAGTAATTGTTATTTATGTTATCTCTGACAAACTGACAAATTAAACATTCAAATTACTTCAAACGTTGAAACTCGGCGTCAAAGTCAAATCGAAAAGTTTTTAAGTAACGTTCCGTTGTCTTTGCTCGGTTTTTATGGTCAAGACAAATCTTGCTTTATAGCGTTTTAAATCTTTATTTTTATTTATTTATTATTTTAATGTACCCTATGTCACTCTCACGGTCATGACGAATCTAACGACGTATCGTTTATCTAAATCGGCCCAGCCGTTTAGGCCCTACGACGGCACAAAAATAGGTCACATACATACATACATACATACATACATACATACACTCACGGCAAAAACATAACACTTCCTTTGGCAGTCGTGTAAAAACATCGATACACCCACGTGGCGAATCCTGCGTGACGAATTTCACGTGACGAATTTTGTTGGTGTATCAAATTGGCAATAAATTCCGACAGAATTATCGTTGGTCGGCTTGGACAGAGTTTCTATATTTCTACCATTTTGGTGAACTTTAATTACTAAAAATTGGTGTATTTAATTGGAGGCTCTTGATTAACATGTTTCCTTTAAGATGTAACGGCAGATTTTAATTTACTTGTACAAACACAGTATAGACTTTTATGGATGTTGGTCTAAACCTGCCCTTATATTATAAACGTGAAATCAATCTAACATTATCTGAAACAAATATGGCGGTATTGGAAACGCATTTTACATAAAATTACTTTTTTAAATAACGGGGTATTTACCTACATGGTATTTACCATGTTTTTATTTTAAACTAGCTTCGTCCCGCGGTTTCACCCGCGTAAGTCCTGATCCCGTGGGAATATAGGGATCAAAAGTAGCCAATGTTATTTCTTGATATTGTAGAATAATAATAATTGGTTCAGTGGTTTCGGAGCCTATTCATGATCTTACTTATTATCTTACTAATACTTTACTATCTTACGAATATTAATCATAGTATGTGACTTTGTTACTCTTTCACGCAAAAACTACTGAACCGATTGCGATGAAACTTAGAATATACGTACTTTGTATCCCGATATTCCCGTAGGAACGGGACTTACGCGGGTGAAACCACGGGGCGCCTAGTAAACTAATAAACAATCAAATACATATTTCCTTTTTAAAATATAAATTTATGTTAGCTTTAATATTTGTAGTTTTTTTATTGATAAGAGTCAATTTCATTTTAAATAATAAAAACAAATAACTAATTAATCAAATAATCCGCCCCTTTTTGTTCCTGGTGCAAAAATTCCCATCCCACTTGCAGCATTGCCGCGCTGTATGGCAATGGCATATTTTTAGTGATAATAACCAAGTAAGTTGCTCGTACGATGAAAAAAAAACTGCAAAGAAACCCCATAACGGGTCTAAACAGGGATCGAGGAACTGTAGAAATCTAATATCTATTTGAATTGACGAAAATAAATGTATTTTCGTTGTTGTTTTTGTTTTTTTATAGTAATGACTATTGCTACTAAAATCCAATTCTTACCAATCTGATTACAATCATTAACCCTTAATCCAAGTTAAATTGTTAATAAACAATTTTGCAAGACGATAACAACGGGCTAATAGTTAGGTATTAGGTACCTAACGTAGATATCAGATAAGCCGTAATTGATTGTGGCCGGCCTGCGCCTGCGCCTGCGCAGGGGAACCTAATTGATTCAGATTGTTACTGTACTGGGCGGGTATTTGAACATTGTTATCTTATAATTCTATATTTGAAGTATTGTTGATAATTATTGGTCATTGTTTTTTTGTCTTTTATTTATTTTGAGGTTTACTATAACAGCTGTATTTGTGAAGGAAAACATCGTGAAGAATCCTTTCTCGCCGCATCTGGGCATTATACTTATCGGTGTACTAGCTGCGACCCGTGGTTTCACCCGCGTAAGTCCCGTTTCCGCGGGAATATCGGGATAAAATGTAGCCTTTGTGTTATTTCCGGTATCCAATTACTTATATTCTAAGGTTCATCGCAATCGGTTCAGTAGTTTTTGCGTGATTGAGTAACAAACATCCAAACACACACACTTTCACATTTATAATATTAGTAGGATTATAATATTAGTAGGATTTCTTGATGGTAAACTTGGCCGCGGGTTACTACCACGCATCGGCCTAAGTCGTAGCGCCAAGCAGACTCGTCGTCAGTGTCCAATACGTAGACCGGTAGCACTATTGAAGTCGAGTCGGATCTTGCTCTACTACCTTGTTCTTTCTTCTAGATAGGCGTGTTACATCTTAGACTTTTCACTTTCCATAAGCTGAGATAGTGGTCAAACGCTCATCTATCGTTTATAAAAAAAGCTCCTATGCTGGTTGATATATGCGGGCACAGCTAGTATGAAAATATTCATACCAAGACTGTAGGTCCCGTGGTATATGATAGAATACATACACCTACAGACAACTTAACTCTCCTTCTCTAATGTATGTAAATAATGAACGGAACGATGAGTCTTGCAAATTATGCGGGTTAGCCATAAATTGTAGAAGCTGCAGTAAATCAAAGCTGCGCCCGCGCAGGTATGGTGCGCAAAGCGGTTGTAAATTGTCAGGGTTTTTTTTCTTTAGGTAAATATGTATTTTCTTGTTATACTAAATTTATTTTATTATTAAACTAGCAGCACCCTGCGGTTTTACCCGCGTTAGTCGTGATTCGTGAATATCGAGTGAAAACCTATATGTTATTCCAGGTCTTAAGCTATCAACAAACCGCAATCGGTACAGTCCTTTTTGCTTATAATATTAGAAGAATACGCTAATTATACAGGTGCTTGTACTGTGTACACAAGTTGGCTTAATAATCCTCTTTAATAATCGAAATTAAACCAACATTTAGGTATGAAATAAATAATAAACGTCATCAGTTAACAATAGGATTGCAACTGGTTGATATCGCTATCGTGTTGGCTGACTCAGCGGTTGTCCAGCCAGAGCTTGACGGGACAAAGGTTCTCAACATTTCAAGTAATATATTTGAAAATTATTTATTATTTATTTATTCAGTACACAAGAGACATACATAAAAATCAAGACAAAATATATATTAATACTAAGGTAAGTCTAACCCTATACAGAGTTCTCTGCCGACAGACCTCAGGCCTGAAAATTCAGTGTAAAATGCATTTGAGATTCTATGCGCGAGGCGCATTGATTGATATGCAATGTAACGTTAACAGTTTGGGCATGTCCGCAATGCAGAATATCGGCAGTCAGTCAGATAATCAGAATTAAAAATTTAATAACTTAAGATTACCCTAACTCTAGTTGCGACCTATATATAGCAGGGAACAGACAAGCGGGGTACTGTGCATAAGGTCCAAACAATTTTATTAACGTTAAAGTTCATGTATTTATGTATCAACTCATATTTTGTAAGGTTACTAAAATGGGCTTTGAAATACTTAGTCAGGGTAATCCTAATTTATATTTTTTTTAGATCTGATTATCTGACTGAACTATTATATCAACACAGAAGCACTGGTCCAAGAAACATGAAATTTGGGGAAAGTGATCTTTGTGATTTGTGGTTAAAGTTATCTACTACACATGTTTTTGTTTTCTTAAAGTGTAATTTTGAGATCGGGAACTACGCGGGTAATACCGCCCGGCGCAACTAGTATTTAATAAATAACGTTAAAGAACTGAAAGTTTGAGTACCACTGATTTAGAGAAATGTTAAGGCGTAGCCCATTGTTTTCACTACAAAATTTACTAGCACCGATACCCTGTATTGGGTTTCATAATGAAAGATATTTGTTTAAGAAAGTTGTGAGATTTATAGGCGAAGGGACTAGTTTGTTAAATAGACGTTTAGAGTTAGACCCGGGACTAAACCGTCGGCCGATCGCTTGACGACTGTTCTGATGGTAGTCTACTACTCTCATAACGTTTCAATCTACTCGACATTATCACTAGAAATTAAGTAAAATAGTATCAAAAACTGAAACAAAGGACGTTGGATTCAGAGATTCTCTCAAATGTTGGATGTTATATAGCTTAAGTGATGATACCGCCTTACTCTAATTATATTTTTTTTTGGTAAGAATCTCGCCCCAATGTTAGCAGCTAGGTTTGTACTATGGATACTGCACAAAGGATATACTACATATTCCCACGAGATAAAAATGCTACGAGCGACGTAATCCCAGGAATTCCATCAGTAACTTGTCAAGTTTTTTAAACGAAAGTATCGAATCATACCCGTTGAGTTCGCAATCGACGCACGCGCAACACGAAATACTACACATGCGCACGAGTTGGACAGCACCGGGTATGTGTCGGTCAGTATCCTAAATATTAGACGACAAAACATTCAATGATACTGATTGTTCACTTGTCTTTGATACGCAACCGCGTGCGCAGGGTTTGTTATTAATTACTTACTTACACACTAACTTTCGCATTTCTAATATTAGTAAGATAATTAATTTAGATAACGTAGGGTGTATTCTTTATTTTTATTAAACTCTATTTTATTTTAGTTCAGGGTTAAATAGCCTATGTATGGTACTTCTTATATACGTTTCTTGGTTATTTTGTACATCCGTTACCAAACCAATAGCATTATTTTGTGATACTTTTTTTATACACACATACATAGAAACATTTATAGTTGACATAAATATGTGTGCCTGGCGTGAATCGAATCTGTAACTTTCTGCGTCGCAGTCGAGGGTTTGCTCGACGTGCCACAGAGGCCGAATGAAAATAATCTTCCTTCTTTTTTAAAGTCAATTAAAGTAGGTGCCTATTTAAGACTATAATAGCGACGTGTCACAGCCATCGCATTAATTAATTGTAGGAAAAATTACAGAACTTGGGCCGCAAAGAGAAGAAAAACTCCGGTGAACAATACCGATGTGTCCCTGCTCCACACCGTCTATAGTAAAAACAAAAGACGCCATAAAAGGTTTAACATACACAAAGACCGAAGGAATTCATGAATAAAAATACCGAATCAAAAACGAGAGATTGCCAATTAAGGCACGTCTCTAAACTTAAGTTCGATGACCATAGACGTTTAATTCTATGATACTTACCTAATTCATTTTTTTGCCCCTGTATGTCCAGCCCCAGATATTTTTCGATTGCAGAAAACAAACTCTAATTTTATAACTCAGCCACGGGTAAAACCCGAAGTCCTCTAGGTTAATGGTTGCTTGACAGAGAAGCATTTCAAACTCGGCTCTGATGGACGATCTTCATCAGTTTAAATTATTCGGGAAATTACTCGCACACTTTTAGAAAAAAGTTGATACAAAATTCTAACATTGTTGTTAGAAAAGCCTGAAGACTTCTAATAAAGTAATTACAACAATATCTATCTACATTATTTGCCTTCCCTTTCAAGCAACATAAATAAAAAAAGCAGAAAAATGTCGACGACAGACAATTCGAATGCTTTCGCAATTCGCATTCGCATTATCATGAAAGTAAAATCACATTTCACTCGAAGCGAGTCGAGTTAAAAATCAAAATCTATCAGTGCGTGTATTCGTCGGGCGACATTCTATTGTTTAATTATGAGACATTTGTCGAGCTATTACCGCCTTATTGACATTGAAACAAAGTGCATTTTCGCATGGAGAACTTATGCCCTGAGGTGCAACGTGACGGTAAGCCACACGGGTTATCAACTACAGTATTTAGCGAAAGTGGATGAAAGCGAAAATTTCATGCTACTCAAGAGGATTGGATAATTTGTTTATCATATAATGATATTTATCATACAGAAGATAAGATTTGATTTTGCTTGAAAAGAAGAAGTTTGTAACGATTTCAATTGACAGAAAAATTATTATGTTTTTTAATTGTTAATAGTGAGATTGTTCGTTTGGATAATATAGGCGTATAAAAAGCGGTGTCTTTCGTAAATTGAATTAACGCTTTAAGCTACTGAGATTATTATTGCTAACGTATTGAGGTGACGTGTTAAGATGGTTTCTTTGCTTTAGAGCTTTTTACTATCTAAATAGTACCATTTTGGTTTGGGTTACAATGACCCAACTTCTTACAACAAGAATAAATGTTGAGAGTTTTTGGTGGTTTATGCATGATAATTAGTATACAGCTCACCCTTTAATGCGTAGGTATACCGGTCTCCCTTTAGTAAAATGTTAAGTTGAATTAAATTATAAATCATTTATTTATAAATCCCGTTCATAACATAATCAATCACAAATATATTATACCTAATTACTTATCCTGGATATAAAGGTAACAAATATTCCTTATATTTTTTTCTGTTGTAAAGGTTTTGTAGTCAACAAGAAACCCTTATAGTTTCGTCATGTCTGTGACCGTCCGAAAGTCTGTCTATCCGCGGCTTAGCTCAGAGACGCTTGTTATTTTAATAAACGTCTGCTCTATAAATATTTTACCTCAACGATTCCATCTCCAAAAGAAAAGAACACACATAGGCCATTAAAGCCGCTATCTGACTATCTACTTTTAAAGGAAAATTTTGCCTACAATTTGCAATAGTTTACTTTCCAATATTGAGCGAACGTATGGGTGATATTATAGAGAGAATTGATGTTTAAGTTGACAGGTAATGCATCTGTCACTTTCTATATGTACGTCGCGTCGGTGCTTGTTACACGATCGATGGTAGGTGCAATTTGTGAAGATATTGTTATTAGAGACATGCACGACTACTTTCTTCGCGTACACAGTCATTGGGATAGTATGTACTGGTACTAGAACTGATGTCTAACTCCCTTTTAAAATATTATTTACACATGACTAAGTTATGTGACGTTTGTCTCTATCTGTCAACTTTGAAACTATGTGACAATAAAAGACAAACTATGCATAGTTATGCAGTGCATTAATTAGCGGTTAAAAGTAAGCGGGTTAAAGTTTATGACATCAACTCTAGTTAAATCTTAATGAGTTTAACAATAGACGTAACAATATTGTCAGCGCTGCCATCGGCTTTTTGTTGTATTTATTTCGCGACGCGAAATTAATAAGTCTCAGCAGCGCTGACGATTTTGTTACGTCATAAAAATTAAATGAGTTGTGGGCGCTGAGATGGAGTCGATGAATGATGATTAAGACGTCAAAACCATTATTGACTTTGTTGTAACATTACATTACCGCAGTAAAATTCAAAATAATTTTTTTAAACAAGATTACAATATAAGTTCATTTTTGTTATGATTTTCACTAGGACTATAGCCTAAAGCAAGTAAATTTGCGAGTCTATGCTAGCCACAACTGTCACCGAGTGTGGTATTTTTAAATCATTCGAATTTAATTCCGTAAACATACATACCAAACCACAAGTTTCGTGGGCGAATCCTCTGTATGCGAAACTTCTGGTCTACGATTTTATATTCGAGTGATTAGAAAACGTACCTCCTAAGCTGTCACATCGAGTGTCACAAGCACACCTGTCAACTAGACCAAGGTAACGCTCCAATTACACATTGATTTCTACCATTTCATGTTACAAGCCCTTTCCAAACGTACTCAGAAAGAAATAGGTGCCATTTTCAAATCACTCGCCTTGACAAGCGTGGGACAGCAATTTGAGGTTACGATTCTTACGATCGAATTCCCGTAATTAATTATCGATTAATCGGTTCAATAGAATGCTCGTATCGATTCTAAATTGAATACTTGAAGGAAAAAACTTGCGAATACAATTGACATGTTTGCACTAAATTAAGTGGGTACCTACGTGGTTCGAATTTTGTAGGGTTACAGTTGCGAAGATTTTGAAATGTTTACAGATGAAACTCTTAGAAACAATGATACGAAGAGCGAATGCAGTCATGATGGACTAGACTTAAATCAAGTGAATTGCTCACTTCTAGAATTCTTCTAATAAAGTAAACCTATTCACTACAAGGCGATTGATGGATGGATTGATAGCGCTCCTGGATCTTACTTAGAAATAAAGGTGGGAGGTTTCGGCCGCGGCTTGTTACCACTCATCGGCCTAAGTCGTAGCACTAAGCAGACTCGTCCTTGTTGCGATTGGTGGTGTAGCCACTAAGGAAGATGGCTCGGATCTTGTTCCTTCTTCTAGATAAGCTTGCTATATTACCATCAGGTGAGATAGCGGTTAAAAGCTTATCTCTTGTGTTAAAAAACAAAACAAATTGTTCTATCTGTATTTGTTTGTTATAAATCTATGGTAAGTACGTGGTTAGTATTTTGTTAAGCTATATCGATTTAATTGTTGCTTGATCGATTCGAGCTCGGTTCACGATTTAGATTGAATTCCTTGTTATCGGAACGTATTGTTAAATATATACTTATTGATTTCGCATTTTACACTGTATTTTATTGACGATGAGTTATTTATTTGTGTCTGTTACAATATTTAGAGTTTTAATTCTTGACGCTCAATACTATTATATTTCTCCATATAAATAAAAGCCTCAATACGTCGTGACATTCCGATTTTGGTGTTATTTTTATTGTGAAAAGACCTTTTCCAATTTTTTGGAAAATATTAAATATTTTTAATGCTCACGTGTTCAATTTAAAGGGGGTGGGGAAGTGAGAAGAGATGACATAAAAACTGTTACTTTTACTAATTAAATAGAGTGAGAAAAAAGTTTCTCACACATTATAAAGTTAAAGATTAGAAAGCAGTCCTCGTCACTATATCATCACCGTAGGACCAATTTTGTCTATCAAATCATCTTAAGTGTCTATTGACCAAATATGTGAAATTTTCACCTTTCTGTCACTTTAAGCAAGGCGCCTTTCGCCAAATTGTAAACCTACACATAGTCTTAATTCGAGGTGTAATTTTTTTTTTTGAATCCTCTAGGTACTGGTAGGTAGCCGAATTTCGTTAGCATCTTCCGTAGTACTGCTTAGGGTATTTAAATAGTCAAACCTAATTTGGGGTCCGTACCCAAAGGGCCCTTTTACTAAGTCAATATCTAAAATCATTTTTTGTTAAATCTGAGTAACTCCAGGTGCCTCAACAAAAAATAGTTGTTGAATGCAATCCCAATGGGTGCCTACGAAAAACGAGTTCATGACAGGCCTAAAAACGGTGGCGAGACGATCTCGATGCCTTCCAGGTCCAGGAGCAGTAACCGGACCTGGCCTAGGATATAAAGTCATGGAAGAAAGTAAGGAAGACCTTTGCCCAGCACTTGGACACAATAGGTTTATTTAAAAAAAAGAAATTAATACCTCAGTTGCCTGATAACCCAGCCTTACATCGCTAAAAATATTTACTTAATTAAATAAAAATTTGAGATCATATTCAATACGAACACAAAACCGATAAACAAATGAACATTATTTAAAAAACGAATAAGTCGATTTGTTAGACCAAAAATTGCTTGTTTTTGATTGGCTGAACCTAAGGGTTTAAATAATCGAGACGATCGGATCTCTCTCGACATTCGACGATTATCGAAAGAAGGATCTCGTAATAATACCCTTTGAGTTCACAAAAACATATTTCGAAGTAGTCCTTTTGTTGGCTTGACGTTTTATGACGAATTTCAACCGATTAATAGTGAAGTATTTGTGAATACCCGCAGGATTTCAATAATAAGCTGTTAAGTACATATTATAATTATGCCTTTATTAGGCTTTGCATAGTTTGAGATTATTCTGTGTGCAAAGTTTAGGCGGATGTTGTTTGAATGAATATTTGGAAGTACAAATCGAAGCAGAACCAAAAGCTGATCAAAGAAGAAAGAGAATTGAAATAATCACAAACATTGACTAGAAATCAATTTGTCAAGACGTTTTGGTGATAAAAAGGATAATTAGATTCCACACAGACGACAAACGAACAAACCCCCAACTTGCTCAGTTCAATCAACTATGGCATGTTGAAAAAATGACTTCGGTAGTTTAGTCGAGAATAAAGGATGAAATACTTAAATCCTCGTTTAAGGAACTCTAGAATAAACAGAAATTTAGTCGAACGTACCCTAAGTACATATAGTTTTTGATGAATTTATACTGATTGGTGAACTTTGGTGAACAGTGCTTGTCCTTGCGCAGGCGCATCTCCTATAACAATACGTTATTAACCGACTCTGTTTGATTAGCTGTGATTAATGCAAGAACCTTGACATACTGGTCAAGTGTGAGAAGTTAAATAAATAAACGGTTAAGTATTTTTATCGACTTCTAAATCCTACTAATATTATAAATCCGAAAATCTGTTTGTTTGTTTATTTGTTTGTTTGTTTGTTTGTTTGTTTGTTCCCTCTTCACGGTCAAACGGCTCGACCGATTTGGATGAAAATGTGCATAGGGATAGTTTAAATGATGGAAAGTAACATAGGATACTTTTGATCCCGAAAATCCCGCGGGATCGGGACTTACGCGGGTGATAATATTTATTAGATGAAAATTTGCATAGGGATAGTTTAAATGATGGAGAGTAACATAGGATACTTTTGATCCCGAAAATCCCGCGGGATCGGGACTTACGCAGGTGATAACTATTTCTTAGATGAAAATTTGCATAGGGATAGTTTAAGTGATAGAGAGTAACATAGGATACTTTTGATCCCGAAAATCCCGCGGGATCGGGACTTACGCAGGTGATAACTATTTATTGGATGAAAATTTGCATAGGGATAGTTTAAATGATGGAGAGTAACATAGGATACTTTTGATCCCGAAAATCCCGCGGGATCGGGACTTACGCAGGTGATAACTATTTATTAGATGAAAATTTGCATAGTGATAGTTTAAGTGATAGAGAGTAACATAGGATACTTTTGATCCCGAAAATCCCGCGTTATCGGGACTTACGCGGGTGATCATATTTATTGGATGAAAATTTGCATAGGGATAGTTTAAATGATGGAGAGTAACATAGGATACTTTTGATCCCGAAAATCCCGCAGCATCGGGACTTACGCGGGTGATAACCATTCAATGAATGAAAATCGACACAGGGGTAGGATAAGTTTAGTGATGTAGAGTGGCATCATCATCATCGTCATCCATCGTCATCGTCATCCTTCGTCATCGTCACTTACTGACGAAATACAAACTTTAACTTACTTCACCTACCTACCGCAGTGCAAAAATCCACACTTAAACGGACGACCAGGGAAGTACTGATGATGCCAGGCGCGGCAGCGCCTGGCTTCAACAGTACTTCAATGGGCGACCGTTTAAGTGTGGATTATTGCATTGCGGTAGGTAGGTGTTCGAACAACGCGGGATCGCGACTTGCGCGGGTGAAACCGCGGGGCGCAGCTAGTTAATCAATATAAGTAAATATCAATACTAATATTGTACATTTGCTTGTTTTTTATTAACGAATATGCTTTGAAACTACTGGACCGATTTAAAAAAAAATACCTTTGGAAAGCTACATTATCGAAGAGTAACATAGGTTACTTCTGATCTGGATATAGCCACAAGATCGGCACTTGGGCGTCTAGTCTTCTAGAAGTGATTTGCTTAGAATCCTTGATCAGCTGATACCCTACCTTCTCGTGTCCTATAGACTATAACATTTCGCGATTATAACGCTAATCGATTCTCAACCTCAAACACCAGCAATAAAGTTGGTTTTTAAAATAGGTGGCTAGTTAGCCGGCCTTGCCCCTCAAATGTGCCCTGAAGGTACACTTTCACTGGACGACCAGAGTCAAGTACTATCTGAACTCTGATGTAATCAATACTTAGCGCTGTGTGGGCAGTTGTTGATTCAATAGAAAAGAGGTTTGTTTGTTTATTTGGTTTTAAGGGCGAAAGTCGATTTTTTACTTGACATTTTGATACCTACTTGTTTTTATACATTTGCTTTCTAATTCAACGGTCGATCGGTCGAAAAATCTATTGCGCGCAGTAAATTTCCCAAGGTACCTATTACCACAGTTTATTTAGTGTTGACGACACGCAGAGCTCATCTTTTATACAAATTTGTTTTCTGGGATACGTAACATATGTAGGTTGTAGGAGAGGTCTTTTCTATTTCTTAGTTATGACCGTTCTGCTAGCAATAAAGAGCAATTTAGGGCAGTTTCGCGTGTATAATAGGGTACGATCAAATCGTTTGAAATAATTTTAGTACTTAATGCATAAGGAAGCCATAAAGATAGCGATTATTTGCAACCCCTGTTTGGCACTGTTATATTTTTACTACACTCGTTATCTTTCGAGGAACTAAATAACTAATATGCCACCGAAATTAAATAATTTACGCTCATTATAACTAGGTTTCACGAACATGACCACGTTCCACTAACATGTTGCAAAGAAAGTCCGTACGAAAGGTCACATAAGTTGTAGGAAATTTGACACATAATTTGTCAAAGTCCGTATTCAAAAACCAGCCAAGTTTGCATAATATTGTATACCTAAATAAGTAACTGTACCGAAGGGCTTCACCATGCATAAGTCCATTAGATAAAAGAAGCCTATGTAATATTACAAACAGTTTCACAGCAATCGGTTCACTGTCCACTTGTTTCTGTGGAATTCAATGGTAACATACATATAGATAGACGGACAAATTAGTGATCTTATAAGAAATATTAAAAAAATAGTTAACTTTTGGGCTTTCGTCGTAAATTCTCTTAATTCTTTAGGTTCTTACCTATTGATGTACGGAACCCTAAAACATCAATAAACCACAACAGACATACAACAAACGTATTTAATCTTACAATTAGTTAAAATTACAAGTAGATATTTGCAGCCAACACTTTCTGCGGGCATAAAGGTTGATTTATGTAATTGCTTTTCTTAAACCTTTGCTCCGAACTCCGCACGAGGTAACGAATTGTTAATTTCAGCTCGATTGATCAGCCTGGCGTTATTGTGTGCATTTAACTTAACATAACATAATGGTTGTTACTTCGTTGAAATAACAACCATTATTTCAACGAAGAGTTGCTAGAAAGAATTTTTTTTAAGGAAATTTATATCTTCAAATAGAAACAAATATACATCCATATAGAGACTGCCAAAAACCTTAGCCTTCCTTTTGGCTTCGCCGTAGTCCGGTAAAAATGAACTCGCGGCGAGGCTCGAACTCGCGTTTCGGTTCCCAGACCACGCGAGATCCCGACCCGGGCGATGAATTTAAAAAGGTGTATGTTACCCTCTCTATTATTTCTAGTTAGGCTCGTTTGAACGCATATAAAGAAATCACTTTCCAGTGATTTTACCTGTGTGTGTAGATGTGTGAAGAGTTGCTGTTAATTTCTTCCTTTTCCATCATCAGATCAGTTCTATGATGGCATACTGTTGTCACAAAAGTTATGCTCTTTATATTGAAATATTTTATAATTTAGGGTTTCACGTTGGGTTTTCTTTTCTGCGAATGAATCTTCGATCAAACCTTCAAATTCATCAAATTAACATATGAATTTTCTATATAAACATGGTACATCTTAGATCGTATTGTCAGTTACCTTTAGTGAGATCGTAATCAAACGCTTACCAAAAATGTTTAAAAGAAAATTTACAATGACGCTAAGAAAGAAACACAAAATAGAACTAAAGCGGTTCAGTTTCAGACAGAGTTACTTTCGCATTATTAATAGTATTTATTAGTAAAGGTAAAGATTCTTTAAAATTAAAGTAATCGCAAACACTTGCCAGCATTCATGAACCAAACTACTCATTTATTTATTACCTGCAAGGAACATTTTCAAACGCACACAGACAATTGCAAACAGCGTTTCATTTCCCCGCCGAAGATTCCATAATAATTAAAGTATCGTAAACGGGTTCCATGCCGGCGCCCGCGCATCCGATCCGCGCTCGTATTGTAATTAAACTGCAAACACAATAGAGCCAATTGACTGCTCATACTTACTGCGACTTTTTCTACTTAACAACTCACCGTTGCTGGCAGGGGTGAGGTAAGAATCAAACTTTGTGATTGGCCACTGCGTTACCTATCTACATTTAGACTCTTTGTGATGGCTGTGTTACCCACAGACTAGTAAGCAGATACTGTGTTAAAGATGTATTATTTTTTTGAATACTTATGAACAGTCAAATGATTTTATCGTCTCTGTTAAATTGGCATTAACAAGTTATTTCTTTGTAACATTGAGACTGAGGTATTGCTGTTTGTATTTTGCACGTATTGTGTCTAAAAACTACACCAAAATGTAGGAAATGTCATCTAAAATCCCTTTTTTTTCAACTAAAATATTCAAAAACTTTTTAAAACATATAATACATGCCGTGACATTTTTGAACTTTGAAATAATCCGGGGAGAATCACTCCAATTCCATTTTTTCTTAATAAATAAAAGTTTACTAAGTTAAAACAAGGTTAAAACTTATTCCATCACTACCACTACTGAGTACCTATTATTAACCTTATTAATCAATAATCATACATCCTCCTATAACACTATTTAAAATATTCTTGTTTGTCAAAGTCAAATCATACCAACCAATTAAAACGTAGTGATTATATTCTCTTTGCAATTGCAACCAATATTGACGTTATCCTTGTAAAAGTATACTGATTTTTTTAAAATAAGTATTTTGTTTCTTAATTAAGATAATCTTTAATATAAAGTAATGTCCTCGGAAGGTTCACTTGTCGATGAGACAGAGGTAGTGTTTGTCGCTGAAATTGTGGAGAGTAGCTCCGAAGAGCCTCCACAAGAAGAATGGTCATCACTCGTTCTAGATCTCCCCGAAGTCAACGTGAAGAAAATCCTGTACTCTGAAGGACTCTACGACCCTGGAAGTGGAGAAATCTGTGCTCAGTATATTCCACTTTCCGATAGTGCAGTATTCCGACATCCATACTACAACTATCCAGCCGTCGTAGACCCTGGTATCGTTGCCGCTCTACATCAACCAGAACCTCAAATCATCTACCCTGATGACGGCCAAGAACTGTACCTTAGTCTCTGCGAAGAAGTGAACCTTTGCCCCATCAGAATTTTTCACAAAAACCTTTTTAACGAAGTTATTGATCTGAAATATTACAGCGTGGATCCGAGATCAATTCGCCCTATGTGCATGGCTCTAAGGTACAATAAGTGGGTGAAGGAATTAAATTTGACGGATAGCTTTTTGAATGACGACGCTTGTTTTCATTTAGGAGACTTGCTAAATTACAACACTACTATAACAGAGCTGAATCTATCTGGATGTAGAATTGGACCATCTGGTTTGAAACAACTTATAGTCAATTTACCAGTCAATACAACTCTCAAAACTCTTAATTTGAATAGAAATGAAATAGGTGATGCTGGGATGGAGTATATCGCAAACGCTGTGTTCCTTGGAATGCATATACAGAACCTGTATTTGAGCTTCAATCAGATCGGGACTAAAGGAATTAATATGCTTATTGAAGTTTTGGAAACCCACAACAAACTGGTCTCTTTGGATCTCTCTTGGAATAATTTGTTTGCGTCGGGTCCTCTCTATAATTTGTTGACGAGGTTATCGGAGAATACAAAGTTGCAACAACTAAATTTATCCTGGAATTCCATCAAAGACCCTCGAGTCGGCACCGGTATTAAGAATTTATTAAAAGCTCCCAGCTTACAGATACTAATTCTAAACAATAACAAGTTAGCAGGAGCTGCTATCAAAAATTTAATCGGTACTTTAGCAAAAGCTAAAAAATTAGTCACTCTCGATCTGTCGTACAATCCTATGAGTCCAGACGACGCTCTGTCAGTACTAATTAACATGAAAAAGGCTGTAGTAAAGCTACAAAATCTTCGTCTGGATAATGTTTTTGTAGATGATGAATTCATAATAACTCTGGAAAATATTAAACGATTAAAGTTTAGACAGAATTTTACTTGCACCCATGGCGCTGTTATGTCGAAGTTTGTTCCATCACCTACAGATAATCGGAATCTTGTATTGAATAGAGCAGAGTTCCTGGGGCAGAAACCAAAGAAGAACAAGGTTGATATAGCGCTAGTGGTGTTGCAGTTAGCTAAAGATTTGGGTAAAGAACGGTCAATAATAAATCATGGTGAATTTACAAATGCTATGCGCGCTGCCAAAGCCCCTCTTGACGATGATCTTATAGAGGAAATCGTGAATACTTTCGCTGGACCACGTACAGCGAAGACCAAGACTATTAATATTCAATTATTGGTGGAATTCATAACGAGAAAATGGCCTGAAAGAAAGCTGCCTCCTACTCCTCCACCAGAACCAGAACCTGAGCCCAAAGGTAAAGGAAAAGGAGGTAAAGGTGCGAAGGGTGGTAAAAAGGGAAAAAGTGATTTGTAAAGTTTATATTATTTATATGCTTTATTACCGTTGCTTAAATTGCGGTTTTATTATTAAATAAGATAATGCTTATTATTTAGATTAATTCACCGATTCCTTATAATAATTTATTAAAGATGTTATGTTTAATTTCTTAGTATATTTTAATTTTAAATTTTATTTGTCTTACTTTTAGCTAGTATATCAATGTTACTTATCATTTGAAAAGTTGGCCTACTGTTAGCGTTTTGTTCTCAGTGTAGAGGCGACTTTATGTCTTTGTTTTATTGTTTCTATGTATTTCTACATATTCCACAATGGTCTAAATAGGTGGTTTACATCGTCGGGCAAGGAGCCGCGCGTGACCTGTGTCCATTGTAGCACGTTCGTCGCGTTATGCATAATAAACTCGAGTTTGTCGCGAAAGTTCGCATGCGCACGTTTCGCTTCGACAACTGACGATAATATGAAGTAGATTTCATTACCCACGACGGAACGGAGCAGGGTATATGCGTTTAGGGTGAGAAGCTGTTATTTTATATTTCAATTTTTAATAAGTAGGTACAGGGTATGTACCTACTTATTTGGTTACTCCTTGGTTTGTCATAGGCCAGTTTTCCTAGAGACGCCTGCCTAAGCCCTAATGAAAGTTTCACGTTTCTTTATTGCATATCATGTGTACAATATGGTGTTACAAATACATACAAATGAAAAAACATTTGAAGTGTTTGATGTCTTTTGTGTTGTTTTTTTTATATCAAAGTATATTTTGTTTGGGAAGCTTCCAGTTGTTCTTAGCTAAAAATTTGTCTATACTTCAAAAATTTAATGTCGTGGTACTTATTGAGTGACTGACTGACCTGAGCTCTACATCGCCATGAATGGAGAGTGTTCTTCGCATAGACGATAAAACCAAGTTCTTTGTCATTATGTAGGTATCCATTTTAAGAAAGTACTTACTTTCGAAATTCCCACGGGATTGGGACTTATACTCGGAAGCTGCTATAAAACATTAATAATGTAAATGGGAATAATCTATTTTTTTTACAGAATTAGACGTATTTTATAAAGTGCAAGGGCAAATCTCGTGCGGTAACGGAGTCGTACCGGCCCCGCCGCCGCGAGGCAGGCTGCGCCGGCGCAGGCGCACGGTAGCGTGCGTCACGCAACCATACCTGTCCGCTTTATTATTATTTATTACTTTCCAATAATCGAAGAGATACGTTTAACAATATGAAATGCGGTTAGGCTACATTCCGTTCAGAGTAAGATGTTCTAAGGGTAATCGTAATCGGAACGTGTTAAAAATCTAGTTATATATTCTGTGGAAAAAATACTTACATACCTAACTCCTAACGAAATAGTGCAATGTTTAAACTTAAAATAATCGCTGATGAATGATGATGCACATTTTTTAAAACACATTTTTGTGATTTGTTAGTACAGATTTGGAGTTTTCTAGGTACTTGATGTCCACAGTCATCTTCAGCATCCGAGCTTTGTTTTCGGTTGCATCCTTCTTGGGAGCCCCGGGTCCGCTTTCCTACTTTTACGCATTTTACGTAGGAAAGCGGACTCTGAACTTAATGTCCAAAGTAGTGGGTACTGCTAGTTATTATTAACTTACTGACTAAAAAATCCTTACATCTACTTATCAATAGGTACTATAAACTTGATGGTTTCCAGTTCCAACGGATACTGTAGTGGTATATACGTAGTCTGGTGTTTCTATTCATTTGATTTAAGCTGTAAATTACACCACTCTACTTAGATAAATAAGGAGGTAAACTTTCCTAAACGATCCACAAATTAATCGATTTCTCTCGTACGCTTTGAATATTAATTACGATAACAATCAACTATATTATTTATTACTTTATTTTACGTCTTCCGTCTTAATCTAAATTAAAACCAGCTGACCAGGCGCCACTTTGTATCGCCATCAGAAAAACTTGATATTAGCAGCACTCACTACAATGCCCTCGTGCAAAGTTAAGACAGGCCTCATATAAGAGACTAAGCGAACTTTTAGAGCCAGAGATCAAATATTTGCTAATTACAAATGAATAAGACAGTTTATCAAAAAAACATTATCATCAGATCATAAAATACTGACCGGTTTCAAGAAATTTAGCAAAACATCACTGAAACACGCTTTTTTCATAATTATTTTCTATCGTTTTTTTTAAATAATCGTGTTTCACACTAAGGAGATAATAGCATGAATTATAATTTAAATTTCGTTTTTCATTTTTTTACTAATAGGTGCCATGAATACTGAATTAGGGATGTTTTTTTTTGTTTTAAATAATAAATAAATTCTGTGACGAAATACACCCAGACCAGATACAAAGATACAAATATTTATTTTTAAGCATAAATATTTGCGCCCGGCGGGAATCGAACCCGCAACCTTCTGCACTGCAGCCAAGCGTTCGCCCGACGCGCCACAAAGGTCGTCAAAATATTAGACCGTCACGAGCGCCGGCCGGGTCCAAGTTTCGTTGTCCGTTGCTCGGCCATCACTGGGTTGCAACAGACCGATCGACTGCTCACCGAGCAATGGACAACGAAGCTCGGACCCGTGAGGGTCTAATATAAATCATCCCTTATTCGCAAGTTTATCTGAGTAAAATTGCGTATATAGCACGTGCTAAATATTAAGTGCTTATTAGTAGTTTTTTTAATAACTTATCGAACCTGACTGGCTAACATAGATGCCACACCTGAAGACGTCCCGTTAGCTAGTAAACTTTAATGTACGAGAGTGTAGGGCTTTACTGTACACGCTATAAATCTAGTTTAAGTATTTAATCAAATTGAAATAAGTAAGTACTTACCTAATTCAATTATAAACGTTATTATTATTCAAGAATCAACAATTTTTATTGTTGATGTACATAATGATCTTAAGTGAACACACATAATATTTTGGATACCATCACTAACCCACTACAGGCATACAATAATTTAAATTAGGTACATTACATTAGTCTACAGTAATTTAAAAACCGATACAATTTATTACATCCTACTTCCTACTAATATTATAAATCCGAAAGTCTGTTTGTTTGTTTGTTTGTTCCCTCTTCACGGTCAAACGGCTCGACCGATTTGAATGAAAATTTGCATAGGGATAGTTTAAATGATGGAGAGTAACATAGGATACTTTTGATCCCGAAAATCCCGCGGGTTCGGGACTTACGCAAGTGATAACTATTTAATAGATGAAAATTTGCATAGGGATAGTTTAAATGATGGAGAGTAACATAGGATACTTTTGATCCCGAAAATCCCGCGGGTTCGGGACTTACGCAAGTGATAACTATTCAATGAATGAATTCATCCTTCGTCATCGTCATCGTCACTTACTAATGAAATACAAACTTTACTTTACTTCACCTATTATTGCATTATTGCATTGCGGTAGGTAGGTGTTCGAACAACGCGGGTTCGCGACTTGCGCGGGTGAAACCGCGGGGCGCAGCTAGTAATGAATAATCGTGTCTGTTTGTTCGTAGTACTCTTTATTTGAATAAAAGCTATTTGCTACAATAAAACTATGTCTAATAAAAAATGAAACACGATATTTAACGGGTTTTACTCGCGTTTTATTTATTAACGGCATTGTTACAATGTAGATAAGTTTCGCTAACTTTACAGTTATTTTTTAAGATTGACAGAGATGTATTATTTACTGTAAATTACCGCCTCATTATTATTTGTATCATAACGTAATGTCGATTCGCGAAAACATAAGACAAAACTATTATTAAATATTTATTTACTGTTTTAAGGTGGAGTTCTGAAATTTTTTTTGTGTTTTTCGGTTGGGATCGGTGGAGTTATTATTCCGATATTTGTTTTTGGGAACGGAACAGTCTTTATAATTTATTATATTATATTATTATTTTTAGGTTCTGATGGCAAATTCGGATATTATATGACGACCTCTGTGGCGCGTCGGGCGAACGCTTGGCTGCAATACAGAAAGTTGCGGGTTCGATTCCCGCTGGGTGCAAATATTTATGCTTAAAATAAATATTTGTATCTGGTCTGGGCGTATTTCTATGTATAATATGTATGTATTTACAAAAGAAAAATAAATATAAGTAGTATATCCGTTGTCTAGTCACCGTAACACAAGCTTAGCAGCTTACCACGGGGCTAGATGGCGCTGTGTGTTCGTCACAGGATTTATTTATTATTTATTTATTTATATTATAATTGACAAATATTTCAATTCAAAATCTTTTGAATATGAATTCAGCCAGTGTGTCAAGTAAATATGTAACGTTATAACCTTATTTGGAGTACAATTTAAATACGCACTTTTTGATTTTTGTTTTTAAAATAAAACGAATATTAGTTACACACTGGCCAGTGCCTATCGCTATACAATAGCAACTCAGTGATTCACCATCCAGCATTGACCTCCAAAACGTCAGTGTTAATCATATTCGCGCCAAAAGTGATGTTCA
Organism: Idaea dimidiata; assembly: GCA_949358125.1. NCBI lineage: Eukaryota > Metazoa > Arthropoda > Insecta > Lepidoptera > Geometridae > Idaea > Idaea dimidiata. The sequence continues at coordinate 29,897,364 of OX442326.1, forward strand.
GTAGAAAGTGCCGCGGAAGTGCGGCGCCCGCGCAGACGAGGCGCAGCGGCGTGGGCGCATACATGCCACCTCGTTCTGAACACAAACATCGTAGCTTTGTCCACATGTTTACACTTTTACTTTTTACTACCACATTTTCTCTTGTTTCTTATTGTTTTTATGTTCGGTGACGTAATTTCCTCATGACCCCGTGATGTAATTAAAGCTACTCGGAGCCGATGCTATTTTACTTAGGAAGTTATAGTCGTTGCACAATTTATTATTTATGGGTGAATGCGATTGCAGTCCAATTCCGTTAATAATTTCTATTTACTTCGTATTTGATACTGGGGTTCCTTATTAAACCATTGCGTAAGCTATAGGTAGGTACTTTCTTAGAATTCGAATTTGAAAAAGTAGCTAATAGAGTTTTTATGTAAAGTACAAAATAAAGAAAATTAGATTATCCACTCTTACGCACGGTAGGTATAGGTACCCAATTTTGAAAAGAGAACCATTCACTCAGGCAGTTTAAAAATAAGTATAAAGTAAATTGCTATGAGATACTTGACTATATTTCAATGATCAGCAAACTTGCGTACAACTCGATGGCATCAGTATAATATTAATTTTGTGTTAATGCCTCAAGTTAATAAATAATTTCAGAAATTTGGTAGTTTTTAGTAGGTTCATGTTATAATATTAGTAAAAAATATTTGTTTGTCAAAATAACATGCATGCCAACTACCCAGTGATACACTCTTTTTAACCGACTTTGGCGAAACCAAAAAGAAAAGGCATGTTTTTGACAGTCTATTAATGTATGTATGTATTTAAATTAAAAATACGTAACGTAGCATAATTTTCATGGCAATAAATTAAGCGGAAATTGGCCCCTTAAATTTTATGGAGTACATAAGTAAATTAAATTTATTCTTATCGATCCCAATTGGAGTAGCGCGCGCGCATTTTACGCGTACAATTTCACGAAAACGCTGCGGGCGTCCGCGCTACAGTAACGTCAAAGGCCTGGCTTAAATTTTTAAGCTAGTTTATTATTTATTTTATTAGTCCGATTCTGATAAAACTTTATTACTTACTTCTACATTGAATAGTAGAAGTAGGTAATTCTACTTATTCTGCAGATAATTCCACGACATTGGGCCGTACGAGAGACAAACCATGCATGAAACTCTGTCATTTAAGGCTGCATTTATTAATCCGATTCTCGTAAAACGTGTAGTTAAGAATCCAAAATAAAATTCTTGAAAGTTAATAAATGCTGGTTTGACATCGTGACATTCGTTGACATGATAATTGTCTCAGGATCGGAATATGCGCAGGAGAAACCTACAGACACTATTAGTCAAATACATTAAAGTACAAAAACAAACAAACATACAAACGAACAACCTCTCACCCTAAATGCACCGGCTCCATTCCATCGTATGGAAATAATACTTCGTAATTTATCTGAACAACATGAACACAAAGGTCTCGAACATTATTTGGGACATAATTCGTTTTTATACGTCTCGCATCGACAGGTTGACCTCACGGTATATGGTCAACAGTTGTGGATACGAACGACCATATTTGTAGTTTAAGGCGATATGAATGTAGTTGAGAATACTAATTGTGTACCCGAAGGTTATAGAACAACTGTATTTTTTCTAGGGTACCGTATTCGAAGGGTAAAAACGGTACCCGATTATCTTTGGGTGGGTACTGACTGTTGTTACAAGGTGTAATGCAACATGTTATACGGCGAGCATTCGTGCGATCAGTAGGAATCAGGTACTTAACGTATCAAGCGGCTCATTGCTCGCTAGAAAATATTACTAAAATAAAACAAAATATTACGAAAATAAAAAAAACACACACACCCAGAACCAGAAACAAATTTATATATGATTAGCATAAAATGTGTACTCGACGGAAATCTAACCTGCAACTGATTTTTTAATTCCCACAGGACTAGCGCGGGTGAAACCACGACTCACAGCTATAGACAATAAAAGTTTAAAAGACCACAACCAAAAGAAACAATCAATCAACACGAGTATCAATAGCATCTGATACAGATGAATTGAGTTATTTTCACGGACATCATCCATCATGCGTACAATTTGCAATTACGTACAAATAGGCCTACAGCGCTGTATTGTTGTTAGTGAAGCCTTGTTACCCAGTTCACGTACTATACGTAACTATAACTTGGTTAAAAACTAAACATTATTCTTATCATGCTTCATTGATATGGAGTTCCAAAAAGTAACGCTTATTTACTTTTCTATAGCTGCTCCCCGCGGATTTCCGCTCGCACGATGTCTGGCATTAATTCTCTTATAAAGTATTATTTACACACTACTAAGTTATAAGGGGGTAAATATATAAGCAAAGGAAAGGTTTATTTTTAATACTGGAACTTACAAAGATGACTATGTTAAAGAATTGACTCATCTAATGAATTTTGATGCCGTCATCATCTAGGTAACCATCTAGAATGCATTAAGATTTTTTTTTCTAAAAAAGAAAGATATAAAAATAGAGAAAGCACATTCACTATCGGAAAGGAATTTCTAAAACAATCTAAAGTCCATTTTAAACTCACACGATTTGAACTCATTATTATTTTCCAGTCCCCTCGCGACCAAGATCATTGTAACATGATCGAAACGTCGAGGTAAGAGAATTTAAAAATAATTATACGCGAATAAGACCCGGGAAAAATAATAATGAATCTAAAGTCCTTAAAATACCGTTTTGTTCAAAAACTCGTATAGAAAACACGATTGGAAGAAATTGATTTGACTCTTTCGTTCCGAGAGCCTCTCCATTACGTTGATTGCGTATCGCTACGATTAGGATGCGCAGGCGCAGCACAAAGCGGGCCGCCCGCGCTGACGCGGAACCTAATTCAGGATTAGACGGGAACGTTACCAGACAACCAACCACATACAGTTTCCAAGTAATCTTCGAAGTTAACTCTATTTTATAGGCAACGGTAATAGTAATTTTAGGAATGCATGTTATGTTGTTTTGTTAAAGGACTTTGACTTCTCGAAATGACGTCGTAAGTGTCCAGTTATTTACTGTTATGCTTTGGCACGTTTGGTTCGTAACGAAATCGTATCAACATCGCATCAGGATCTTTAGATTAATTCTGATAATTATTTTTTTAAATCTTAAAATTAAATTTTCTCGAATTTAGATATTTTTGGGAAATTTGAAAGAATTACTAACACTTGCAAAAAATACTTGAAATGACTATCATCCGTGCTTCGGAAGGCACGTCAAGCAGTTAGTCTCGATTGGTATCTCTGAAAGCAATTGTTACATCAAGTTAAGAGGTTTTTATACTACCACACGAAACGAATAAATGAATGAATGAATAAATTCTTTATTATACACACCAAATACAAATACGTACAAAGAAAACAAACACAACTTAAAAATTGGTGGCACAATGGGCGGCCTTATCGCTGAAACCAAAGGAGAATAACACTTCAAAAGCTTTAGTGAAAATCAGCAAAAGTTCCACAATTGTGGAATCGTTAGACAAAAATTAACGATACTGGTATTGAGGCGATTTAGTTATATAGAATACTTGCCCGGACTAACTTAAATGGCAAACCTTACGGAACGACTAGAAAACTCGTTAAATGCAAAATAGGTAACTAAAATAGTCGGAAAACACATGTAAAGCGTTGCCATCAAAGGACATCGTAAAATCAGCGGCTGTCTTGAAAAGCTGTCTTTGAATATGCCCAACCCACGCCACATATTTCAGGCAGGTTTCCATAAAAGCATTGTAAATGACATTTCACAGGATTACATAACGTAAAGTTCGCGGTGTTACAAGGTAATTACGCGCGAAAAGGCGCGCCGGAGCACCTGACATTTGGCGCAGCCAGGTGCGCTTGCGCAACGTAACGCGCTCATCCCAAACCTGTAATGAACTCGTAATTAAATTTAATAGCCGAATACTCATATTGTTTCTGCCTAATTACTTCGCTGGCATATTGTATTTGTAAACTGCACCGGCGCGGGCGCATGTCAGCACTTGAAGACAGAAGATGATTTACGACCTATAAACTTTTGTTCGAAATCGGTTTAAGTTTCTTTAAGAATGCAATAAATTATCCTGTTGAACAATTATTTGCGTATACTTACACGCTGTAGCAGACGATCGAATCGCTGCGCTGAACCATCATCGCATCACTGTCTTTTTCAGATGATTTATACTGTGCAAGCAACTTTTAATCCATGTTTTGTAGGGCCCTGTGGTTTCCGATGCATTATTAGTTGGAGCAGGTTGGACCACTGACAATCATAATGTGCAACTAATATAATGTACCTATTCTATGGCGTCCGGACCCAGACATAATAGTTTGTACATAATTTAACGGTACAGTGCGGTGCCCGATCGATCATCTAGTACGGCTATTACTTATTGTTTGTAAAACGCTTTTAAAAAAGTAGTAAGTACTTATCTTGATAAAAACTAAAGAACCCAGTCACGTATTACTTATATAAAACATACAAAATTCTTGCTTTAAAGTGCAAGTGCATTTTGCATCAGGCTTCGAGCTATATTGCAACAGCAAAGTTCTTGCGGGAGCAGGTAAGTGGTCACCGAAACGTACCAACACATCTACAGGTCAGGTTAAACAACGAACAAAATTCTTTGGCCTGAGGTGTATTCCCACGAGGCGCGAAGGTCGCTCGCAAAGACAATAAAGCCAATTGACTGCTCATAGCGAGATTTTTCTACACAACACTACTCACCGTTGCGGTCAGGGGGTGAGGTAACAATCAAACTTTGTGATTGGCAAATGATTTACCTGTCTATACTTAGACTCTTTTAGCCTTATTAATAAACTAGCTGCGCCCCGCGGTTTCACCTGGGTAAATCCCGTTCGGGATAATATTGGGATAAAAAGTAGCCTATGTGTTATTCCAGGTCCAGCTACGTATATTTCAAGTTTTATCGCAATCGGTTTAGTAGTTATTACGTGTACATACATACGTTTATAATATTAGTAAGATGGAGAATAAGGTCGAAGTAGTGAGAACATGATTTGTCTTTTTCCGTGACAAGAACTATCAAAGTTAACAGACAGAAACAAAAGCGGAATAACTACCTTTATCCCTTTTGATGTGAAACATCTATAGGCGGGGGTAACCTTAACTGTTGCCATGGCGACGCATCGCCACGCTTTATGAAAACACATCTGTCAATGTCAAATATTTCACATCTGTCAGGCGTCCCGTGAAGGCTCACATTTTTATTTAATAATAAGGCTATTTGTGATTGGCCGATGCGTTACCTACGCATTGATGTGTGATTGGCCGTTCTTGCACGAGAGTGCTACTAAAACGTACTACTTTCGTGAGGAAGAAAACTTATGGGCAGTCAACAGGTTTTCACATCTTTGGTCGGTCGACTACTAGCGAGCACACTCACGACTCGATTACACTTGATTGCAAAACAATATCGACACAACTACGATACACCGACTCGACGATGATGATTGATGACTCATCAGCTTCATCGCTTGTCGTGTACAGAAGAAATCAATTATTTGGACAGTTGTTAAAATGTTAATATTGGTAGTTAATTACTTTGTTCATTTGCTATGATGTAAGATTGTTAATCATCTTTTATTTTTCTCTATGAAAAAAAACGTTTAAAAATCACTTATGTACGTTCTGGGTCACACTAAACAACTAACAATAGATTGAACTAAATTCCTTACGGCTTTGTCAGCACTGGATGAAATGTAAGATATGTATTGATCAATTAATTCATATGTATTGACCTTCGGGATAAAAATATGTGCTTATGTAATTAATTGAACTAGGCGTTAACTTTCGGAACTCCATAATAACTATGTTAAAGAACAGCCGGTTAATATGTGTTTTAAAAACTAAACATACTTTTTAAAATAGATGTGCCTAAGTGTTATTCTATATCTCTAACTATCTGCATACTAAGTTCCATCACAATTTGCTTCAATAATTTTTGCGTGAACAAAATATATTGCGAAACATATTACTTACACAAAAACTTTCACATTTATATCGTTAATAGGACTAATCCCCTATCAAAACCCTAGAACTAAACTTGGATCTGTATAAGACATCTATAAATCTTGAAATATCATCATCAGTCACACCCATCTCTTCTTCAAGCTACCCCTTATAAATTTCAATCAAAGAGCATGTAATAGACGATACCATGTTGTCTACTATCGGTGTCTCACATTCCTCCGTTGATTGCACCAGGATGACCACTCCTGTAACTACCTTCGTAAAATGAAGCGCGATTCGACGCGGGCGCACCGTTATTAAGTGAATGTAATATCTTTCGAGTTGTCCGGCTCAAATGGATAATTAAAGAGTGTCCCTCCATACAAAGTATGAAGCGCGGTTAGGACCGTAGTCTAGTTTACAGTTCGCCATAGTTTTGCCATTTTCGGTCTTGTTTAGAAATTCAAAGACTTAGGGCGTTGTTGCGCCCAAGTCTTAAACTGCATAAGCTTACTAGTACACATATTTAGCGATTTTTTTTAAATATTGTAAAAAATCGATCATCGAAAAGTCTATTGAAATGTATCTCTTTATTTCCTTACGGTTCCTCACTCGAAGGATAAAAACGGGACCGTTCTGCTAATACAGTATTGCCTGTCACGGCTGTATATATATGTATCTCATGAACCGTGACACAGTCGAAATGTTCACAGATTATTTATTTCTAAAAACAGTAATAATATTTATATTAGACTGTCACCCGGCCGAGCTTCGTTGTCCATTGCTCGGCGAGCAGTCGATCGGTCTGTTGCGAAATAGTGGTCTAATGGTGGTAAGTAGTAGAACAAAATCATATAATTTTTAAAATTCATGTCTGTCTGTCTGTTCCTTATACAATAGAAACCTCTAATACGATTGAGCTGGATAGTTCTATTTTTGAGGAAGCTTGTGGTGTACTTTGTATCGAAATCCAACTATTAGAATTCGAGTAATGAACGAATAAGTGCAACCGCTCGAGAAACGCTCGGCCGCCCGCGCCCTTGATGATAACTGACAACGCGTTTTCACTTCCGCGAGTGAAACCGCGGGGCCCAGCTAGTTCGATCATAAATTAGGTACACATAGAGACGAATAGTCATAACACGGCTTGTACCTATACCAACTAAAGTAACTCATATGTTTTAATTTCAAATAGCAAAGCAATATATTACAATCAGCTATCAGGAGCCTACTTTGTGTTGACGAAACATGTTTTTTTTTTCGTTACTTTTATTACGAAAATGGTATAAGGTAATACTAGTGCCTTATACCCGAAGATGCCCGAAGAAAATTTGTTTTTTTTTTGGATTTTGTCGATCCGAAAAATAATTATTAGTAGTCATAATAGAAACTTCTTTAAGAGGATACCGTCTCGTTCTCCATTCAAACGTAGTCGACAGTTTCTTCCCTAGATAAAGACATTATATAAAATATGTTTATACCATAAAACCTATATCAGCCATAACTATTTTGACTTGATTGACCATACGTTTTGATTTTATCATATTCTAATTTCTCTAAATTTTATTTCTTTCTAATTTGTTTACACGGAGAACCCAAGCGGTCGGTTTTCTCATCTTTCCCCTTAACGGTCGGCTAAAATGTTCGTTCGTTTAACCAAGTATGCCCCCAGTATGTCTTTGCGTAACGTCGCCCTCAGTAATTACGACTGTAGTATCAACCTATATGATAAGTGGAGTGCCGTAGATGGTGCGTGCGCGCAAGTGGCCGCGTCTGGGGCCGCCCAATCCTTGTTTATGGGAGAATTTGCATGTCCATCTCAGGTTCTTGACCACTGGAAGAAAGGAAAATGGAGCTTTCGACAGGTGTTATGAAATGTAAGCGGTTTTAAGGCGTATTTTTGAGGGAAATAAGTACCTGTGTAATTGGTTTACGGGAAAATAAAATATATTTCGTAATGTTTCGTGTTTTTGGTCATTAACCCTTGTGTTTCTGTGGCTTCTTGGCTTGGGTGTTCTTCAGGTTCTCTTTAATACAATGTTGCTTAATATCTCTGATTATAGTTGTTGCATTATGACTAACAAGCAGTGTCCTGCGGCTTCACTCGCGTAAGTCTCGATCCCGTAGTGAGTATAGCCCATGTGTTAATCCAGATCTCCAGCATACCAAGATTCACCGCAATTTTTTGTGTGATTGAAACGAACTTCCAAACTTTTGCATTTTTTATATTATAATGGGATAGTGGGATATTATAACTAACTTAAGAACTTCCCTATAGACATTTTTGATCCAAATATTCCCGCGGTGTCGGGACTGAATGAGGCAAAACCGCGGAGCGCAGCTAGTTAATAATACGTACGAGTAATCAACTAATCATATACAAAGTTGCAGTTCCTTGATAAAACTATTCCATTCATGAATTGTTTAGACTTACATAAAACACTTGTTATTGTTACATATGAGATGTATTTCTCGTCCATCTTGCTGTAACAATTTTTTCCCCACAACTCTGCGGTTAGGCTAGACATAAATATCATGTTCCCCGCACGTTGATGTATTTTTTTATTATTTTCAGCCATTTTGCGGTCGCTAAAGGAAGTTTTATATACCCTTTAGTCCTTAACGTTCTACAGGACTTGTGGTTTTGTTATAGATACTGTTTTTGTCGACGTCGCGTTCGTTGTTTTTTTTTTCGGATTCGTTGCCCAGTCTCACGGGTTTGGGTGTTGTTATCTGTGGAATATTCTTATTAATAATGTATTGATTGTAAGTCTTTCTAAGTGCACTAAGACTTTAAAAATATAGAAAAGCAAAATCTCGAAACGGTTCCAATTTCTGAGATGTATTTTTCATCGAAGCGTCGTCACGTCACGTCTCTGCTACAAACTTGGCAAATATTTCGGTGTATGTGTGTTATTTGCTTCTTTCCTCCCTCTTATTCTTATTCTGGAAAACTATTCATCCTAGGTAGTTCATAAACAACATCATAAATATCAGCCCTTATCCTTTCACTTCCTCACATAGACTTCCTCCATACGACGCCACAAAAAGCTTACCCGACCTACTATCATCCAACGACTTCACGCGACCGCTACAATGTCATCATTCCACCGACTCGGTGGTCTTCCAACACTCCATTTCGCTGTGCATTCGCTATCATCATTCAACTTGCAAACCTGACCTGCAGTTTCACAAACCATTTCTATCGTTACATTTACAAATTCATAACAAACGCTTGGAGATCAATCAGGCAATGACAAATGGTTCGGCTGCGCACGCGCAAGGATGCGGGGGTCGTGCGTGAATGCGGCGCGTGCACACCGGTCACGCAGACGGATAACTATCGGAAATAATGTTTGTTTGTTATGTAACGATAATAATTTGTAATACTAGTAGTAATTGTACTATGTCAGTTATTGTCTTGGACTAGTAGGTAAGTAGGTAGGTACTACTGATAGATTTGAACTTTAGATTTGTCTATTGCTGTTTTGTCGCCATTACTGTCATTGATAACATGTTAATAACCTTAAACCGACTTCTGAAAAAGGAGGAGGTTGTTTTGAGAAAGTTTGTGAGGATTACGGTGAAACTCGGTAATATGTTTACCGTATACTATACGCACAGGAAGGCTTCTTGTAAGCGGACGGTCCTAGAATTGCAAATTATCCTACCAACGCTACAATGATTAGTAGACTATTACATTCTATTACTTAGTATCCGAGTAAGTCCTAATCCCGGGGGAAATATGGATAAAATGTAGACTATGTGCTAATGATATTGCAATCGATTCAGCTGCGTGAAGGAGCAACATATACACACACATAACATACTCAGAAACTATCACCTTTATAATATATTGAGGATTCAATAACATTAGGTCTTTTCTATAACCTTGATATATTTCACATTAAGCGCCTCATTACTCAGACTAGTCCCCATAAAATTAAGGACTGAATAGATGTCGATGTCTATTCATTATATCGCAAGCACGACTGCATTCTGTCCTGTTATGAAATTATGCGTAAATGTTCAACGAATCATAATGAAAGATACCATGTTAAGGTACAAGTTGGTAGTCAAATGCACTCGGCGGCAGCAAGCGATGTCGATGCTCTCGTCTCTCTCTCACTGCTCGTTTCTATGTATTTCTACGCAGCCTCACATGTGTCGCCTACGTTTGAACTGGAACGATTCAGGTCGTCCTAACGCCTCTAACTTGACCAAGCAACTGCAAACGTCGTACAATCGGGACCTCCTGCTTAACGTGCCTTCCGAAGCACGGAGGGGTTCGAGAAAATGTTTTCTATACAAATTATCACAATGAAGCGATAGCAGAAGTAAGCGTCAACTGCTGCGCCAAGTTGGAAATAAAGACTACAGCGACGTGCTGCTTGCAGTCTGCTGCCAAATTACACCTAAATGTGAGCTGGTAATATCACAGTTTACCTAGTAGGTGCCTGTGGTAATACTATCTTCTGAAGAAAATTATCAATAAATACAAGTATCATTCAATATTCTCAATAGTATTCAATTAATAGTTTAATTTTAAATGGTAAAAGCTGTATAAGGTCCGATATAGGTACTCGTATGTAAAACAATTATCGCCTACTGAACTCTTATAACTTCTAGTCCATTTAATTAAATTCTAGAACTCTATATTCACATATGCGTGAGTGTATACCTACGTCAAAACATAACATTTGATGAGATAGCGGTCTAACGCTGCCCTCTATTTTAAGAAGTAATCAAAAACCATCAAGTTTTTTGTTAACTATCATTTTGAACATGTGAGTGGTCACGAACTGATGATACTGCCTGATGCTTGATCCTTCAAGAAACACATTTTGGTGTCTCGAAGATTTGATTAGATAAGTTAAAACGAGTGTTTAAATATTTATTTTTATATGGAATCACGTTACGACGTAAAGTTAAGAAACTTACGTTAGAAATTAAACAAAATAATCCACTAACCTACTTGTTTTTCTTGTTACAGGTATTCCCGAGGAACATCCTTCACGCTCAGGGCAAGGAGTTAATTAAATTAGATCTATCTTATAAATCTTTCACACACGTTTCTTAGAGTTATACATCTCCGCAGTTGCGTTCTAAAAGTGGGCGGAACTAACTCTGTCCTAAAGTCTCGAACGTTAACATTCTTTAGATAAAATATTCGTCCCTAATGTTAACACTTATCCTTTAATCGAAACTCGGTTCAGTAAGTTTTTAACCGACTTTCAAAAGGAAGAGTCTCGATTATAGTTTGCCTGCACGACTTCAGATGACATTAATAATATTTTGCCCTTTATTCTAAAGTCGGTTTCAATATTTTACATTACCTTCTCTGTCCTGTAACGTCATGTCCCGAACACTTTCTTTAGTGAAAATACTCAGTAACAAGTTTAGTTCAGTATGTTAAACGATGACGAATTCACGGAACAAAACTTCGATAATATGTTCCATGATTCGAAGGCAATGATCGTTTATGGTCCTGGTGCCATTTAAATCTCACCCAAAAACTGATACTTACTTTCAAAACAAGACGGAGGAATCCCGAACCGAAACTTGAAGCCATACAGCTATTTAAATTAGAATCCAAAAAGTAAACAAAATACAGGAACGTAGTTCAATCCCCTTTTCTGGTCCGTGGCCGTATCTTTTGATTGATGGTTCAGCTCTCAGGGCCTTAATGGAGCTCTGACGTTGATTTAATAAAAACCCTTCATTACAGCATCAAAAGAGGCCGGGGTCAATCAGGGCCGTATCGCCTTATAACATGTTATAGGAATTTTTAAATGACTGCTAGAAGGGTATTTCGAATCCATGATAACATACGACCTATTCGGCTATTTACTTACGTCACCTCGACTGACCTTGAATAACATCTTCTAAAAGAAAGCTTTGTTCAAACACAAAACGACAAAAATGCCGATCGATCCAATAAAACACGTTATCTGCAAACTTCCAAACATCCAAAACGAGTTAACGACAATTTATTTTTGAATACGGCAGAATAAAGAGCTCAGGGAGCGCACGCGTTTGGTTCAGACATACGTCTGTAAAAACACGATTGTTCGAATTCTGGGCACATTTATCAGGACCACCTCGGTTAAAAAACTCGGACCCTAAGGTCAGTGCTCAATTAGAACTGGCCGCAGTCTTGGCAATCATCACTCATGAATACATATGAGTTTATGTGAAAAGATTGGCAGAGGCTCGGTTTATAATTAACGAGGCGGTATCGTGAACTATTATGCATGGTTAGCTTTGCGGAGAAAGGCGTATAATTTTTTTGCATGGCGTTTTCATGTACTTCTTCCCATTGAATGTTGATTACCTACATTTCTAATGGTGCGATAATATATTCTTCATTAGCATGAGTAAAGAAAATCTTATTTAGAAGTGAAACATACTTGCATACGTATGCGGCAATTATTTGGATTCGACGTAACTGGTTTTGATTTTTGTTCAAGTTTTTCGTTGATGCTACTTAATTTTTATGCAAGAAGCCTCTGTCAGTAAACTCGATTCACAAAATAAAGATTGAAACTTTCCAGACATCATAATTGCATATTTTTCCTTACAGATAACATTTTGGTAGGGTCCGCATAATAATATAGTTTTTTCTCCTTTTCGGACTACCGAAATGATGGGTCTCTTCTTCATTTCGGTAGTCTCTTCTCACTTTGCCCGATCATTGCCATCGTAATTGCAATCTCTTGTGTTTTCTTTTTCGTTTTCAGTTTTGTTTTTTTAATCTGACGCCTTTATTCTTGGAATCCGTAGATTAATTATATTGATAACATTGGGCAGGTACATGTTTAGGAGTCATTTTATTGTGTTTTTGTCGGGTTTTTTGGAAGGTTTTAGGTACAGACCGATTTATGTTCCTCGGTGGAATAACGACTGTTATAATACGGTAATCATTAAGTACTTGTCTTTTTAAGTATTCAAGTTAATCATGCATATGCTCAACTTTTAACAATTTAGTTTATATAGTTATCGCAGCAAAAAACCAACTTTTTTAAGGGTGCAGTCCTCGAGTTTTTAGTTTTTCCTTTTGATTAGTTTGGTTATTATTGGTCTTGGTAATTTTAAAATCAAATAATCCAAAATCCACCCATCATCATCCAAAACATCCATCATTCATTCATTCATTTTGGTCCATCTTTTTCCAAAATTGGAAACAGTCAATTTTGGACAAAAGTATTGTGTGTCAACGTGTCCTCGGCTATGGAACGCGAAGTCCACTCATAACTAAACCAACCTCACCTCAAAATAAATAAAAAACCAAGACTGCAGCTTAAAATAAGAGGTTTGTCCACACTTCTATTATATACCTAGGTATGTTTTTATAAGTCTCGGTAAAAGTCTTTCGACTAAGAAAAACTTAGAGACTCATAACACCACAACGGCGTTGACAAGAATCCTTAGATATTCAACTCAAGCAAGTTACACTCGACATGAAACTAACGTTAACGTATATTTAGCATCTTAAGAATAACTGTAATACCGATAGATAAAGTAGATACCAGTGATTATGATAATTTTACGTTTAATTTCTGCAACAGTCCTAGTACCAGTAGTATCCTAGTCCTAGATTAGGTAGCTCTTTCACTAATGCACAAGGTGCGGTTTAATGTGCTGTTGAGGAAGTGAAACAGGTATCTGGCATGGTAATAGACATTTCTGTGATTTTTTAATCAGTTTCTCTCTAATACTTATTAGTTTTTGCCATACATGTTTAGTTAGGTACTCATTTAGTTTAGATAAGTACTAAAGTTAAAGTTTAAGTTTTAACTGTGTGTTTCCGCAATTAGCCCTACTAGTATTGGGCCTTTGTGTTGCCTTTGTGCGTGATTTTAATCCTCACGATGTTTTCCTTCATCGTAAGAGCGATGTTAATAGCGCACATATTTTTTTCTTAAAGAAAAAGACATTGGTGCGTGGCTGGGATTCGAAACCACCTTCGGAATGAAAGTCGGGGTATTTACCACTAGACCAACAGCGCTCTATATAGTTAGGTACTATCAGAGATACCAACAGGACCAATTGCTCCCGTGCCTCTCGAAGCATGAAGGAGCTCGAAAAAGTGATTTTTGCTAAACAAAAATATGGGATGAAAAATGAAGATGACCCATATAACGCCATCATATAGTATTAGTAGCACATACTCGTACATACGTTTGTTTAGAGCTTTATCCGCTATTATACTGTCCTTTTGAGAATTACATTAAGAGCTTAACTATACAAACTTAAAATACCTATCTACCTAATATAACTTCAGTAATCAGAAACAGCCTTGCTTCCTCTCCTAGGTTGTAAAGATAAATACCAGAAGTTGTGGGTAATTAAGTGCAGTTTATTGTCCTGCTCCATCGGATTACTGTCGAGAGCTGTCGTAATCGCGCTCGAGGTGGAATATCAGGTTCTTGGATGATAGGGAATTGAATGATAGACTCGTACGTAACTCTATCGTTATTTCGATCGTCTTTTGTTTTTGTTTAAACAGTCTTTTGCCTGCTACTTCGGTCGACCGCGTGTTGTTTCTCTGTTTCGGTTGTTTTCAGTTCTGATGTTGTTTTATTGAGATCATTTTTTTTGTTACATCTTTTTTTTGTTTCTACTTCGTTCGATTCTGCTTTTGTTTCAATTTTGATCGTTTTCTGTCCTGATAGTGTATTTCGATTGGCTTTTGTCTTAGTTTCGATCGTCTTAAGTTTGCTACTTCATTTGCTCACAACTTGTTTTCTGTTTTGATCGATTTCTGTTCTAGTTCTGTTTCTAGTTTGATCGCCTTTTGTTTTTGTTTCGATAGTCTATTTCGAATGTATTTTTGTTTCTGTTGTTATACGAAAAAAAAAAATTGGAGCTACGAAGTAAGCCGTTACTTCGTAGCTCAAAATTTTTTTTTTCGTTCTGTTACATCTCATCCGATCCCACTTACAGTATTTAATAGGAGTAGTTCTGAATTATTTTAATTAGGTGTGACGAAATTCAAATCTGGTCATTATGCTACTAAGGCCTGAATTTTCATGAGTAGATATACTAATAAAACAACATCAATATTATTTTTGCTGCTGTGATTATCATTATTATCATATAATTGTAAGTATTTTCTAAAACAAAAAACACGCCTACTATCGCACCTATGTAATTTAAAACAATAGTCAATATTGTTACAAATTACAACAACGGGAACGTTTTTTCGTTCTTCCAACACCTGAGACGAGGGGCCTAATCCTCAAGTTTATTGTAGAAATATCTTCACGATTAAAAAATCGTAATGATTGGTATCGGCGAAAATTAAACTAATTTTTAGGGTTCCGTACTCTTCGAGATCTTTTTACTAAGACTCAGCTATCCGTATATCTGATTCTCAGTCACCAGGCGGTATTCCAAAAGTTGTAGACGTCCGGAAAGATATACTCAGGCAATTGATGGAATTCCCTCGCAGTACGAATAAAGAATGACGATGCGAAACGCTTGGTTGGGGTGACGGGTATATCTACCATGAACTGGTGCCGCTTATCAGTTTGCCGGAATGTCCGATGGTTGCAGGGAGATGGTAAAACCAAATGGTGTAGTTCCGTGGCACACTCCCCGAAATGTATCCGATAAAATACCTAAAGCTGCCAACCCTACGACGATGTTCAAGGCTTTAAAGCCAAGTCACAAGTTCATCGTCGCCGATGAGCCTCTTGGCTCTCCTCTCAATTAACTCCAACGTCTCCATCTGGAATTTAGCAGAACCGTCCCAAAGGTGGGAGCAGTACTCCATGCACGAACGGATGTTTATCGAGGAACAGTTCCCAATTGTCAATTAAGTAGTCGAGAGACACTTTAGTCGTTCTAATATCATGTCATTTATGTTTTTTGCTGGTTCATTGTCTAGAGGTCGTTGGTCTGTTGTCTAATGTTGCTCGGGTCACTACACTCTTCATCTGTGCGTATGGGACACGGAATAATAACTTCTAGGCAGGCTGTCGGCGGTAAAAATATTGGCTAAATTCATTTGTAGTTCAGGTAATGATGACCATTGATGACTTACCTTTTGTGCCAAACCCAAATACAAAGCTCTAAAGAGAGATGCAACCGGGAACATCGATAGTTCCTTCCTTCTTAGAAGTTATTCGATAATTTCTTCCTCCTTTTGAAAATCTCAAAGTTTCGACACTTACGTGGGTTGAACCGCTGGACGCTGCTAGTATTATTATAAGAAACCATACATTTTCTAATTTTATAACGTTTCAAAATGATATTTTTTTGTAAATCATTTTCTCTACTGAATAAAATATTAGTTAGACCCATAAAAAGTTGGCAAAAATCTGATAAGATCATTCGGAATACTGACCAGAATTAGCATTCTAGAATGCTGTAAATTGCCAATTTCTTGGACTTCTACTGATTTTCGGTTCCTAAAGAACTAAGTACACATTGATGAAGCCCCTGAGATCACCTTCTCATCAGAAAATTAATCCTCAATAATTAAAATTACGGTTACTATAACCAGCTTCCACCCGACTTGCGTTATCAAAAACTATACACACATCATTTACACTCTCTTTGACAGGAACTTAGCAAAAAAAACCACGGCCAATATGTTTACACGTGACCTTTTCTCAACCTTATCTCAAACACAGACAGACAGTTTGACACTCCTTATTAGGCGTAGGTTATTTCACATAATTATACTCCGACCAGGTTAAATTTGCAGTTGGGGATGGCGGTAGTTTTAAACAAACATACAACATCTTAGTACACGATCTTTAGTTCTGTTTTTATCCGGGTGAACGCATAAGTTGGTAGCTATTCAAGCTATGTACAGTCGGCCTTTGTATTTGAAACAATAGAAGTAAACTTTTTAATCAATCACTATGAGTGTTGCAGGGGTTGTCTGTTTTGGCATGTTTGCGTAAGAACGCTATGGACCTTATTTCAAAACGGAGACTAAGTGTAAACCTGGTTTAGGTCAGACTATGGAAGGTTTCCAGTAGATGAGATAACTACATGTAAATGTAATAAACTCTCTTTTAACTTTTTTAGTTGTTTACTACATTTTTTTACTGACTTTCTTCGTTTATGGAAATGTAACTGACGATAACCCATGGTTTAAGCTAAGACTCAGTTTTGTAATAAAGGGGGTACGTATGCGCGTACGCACGGAACCGTGGTGAGATTATCGAACATTATTTCGTGCTCTGCATTAAATTGATTGTAATTGTTTTTAGTTACGAAATGATTTATCTAAATTGTCCATTATCGGAACCTATTAATATATTATTGACAGATATTGGTTTGAATATAGGCTCAAGGTTGTATTTTTAAAACTTTTAACAGGTATTGAACAAAGTCGGTTTCAGTCGGCTGAAACGGACTTTGTTTTAGCCGGTTTTAAAGAAAGCTGTTGTTTCATCCTAGTTGTTTGAGCAAACGTAGCTTAGTGGAAAGAGCGGCGCGGGCCAGTGTTCTATAATATGAGAGTAGGTTGTTAAGTTTCTATACCTAGTAATTAAAACTACCTTTTCCAAAATTTGATTCTCCGGTCGCATTCGAACCCACAACCATTCGCGCCACGTCAACTACCATAAATAAATTTAATTACTTGAAAAGCCAACTGTTAAGATAGCGAAAGCTCGGTACTTTGTAATAATGCCTTTATTAAATAAAACCCAGTAAATGTTGTGTTTTATTATGCAAAATCGCGAAAACCTAAGACAACTTTATGCATTTTTATTTAAGCGTGGCGGGAACATGGCGGTATCTAATGTTGATTACTACTAATGTTTTCTACAGCTATTTAAAACCCATTTCATTTTTTTTATTATTTCAACACCTACGTCAAAACGTTTGAAGGTCCTGTCAAACGATCGACCACCATCGAGCATACTCTACACTTTTAATAACAGTATAGTAAACATTAAAATCTGTCTGTCGGTACTTAGGTACCATCCATCATGCGCCTGCGCAGCTTGAGCGTCTCGTTTGACATTTGAGTCTGTTACGTCAAAGACTGACAGGCGAGTTATGAAATCATCTTGTTTGGGATAGTTTGGTTTAGTGATTTTATACAAATTGGCTTAGCTTTTATTAGTTACCGCAGTTCTACACGCGTAAGTCCCGATCCCGTACTAACATCGGGATCAAAAGTAGGCCTATTACTCCCCGATAATGTAGCTCAGTAAGTCGGTTCAGTAGTTTCGAAAATAACCCCCAATATAGGTACATACATACATACATACGTTCAAGTTCATGTTAGAAAGATTCAAAGATTTATTTGCAATAATCATGGTGTAACAATAGACGTATTAGGCAAAGCGTATCACATATTTAACCAATAAACGGCATGCAAAGTTTATAGCCGCAGTTAATATAATATTCAATAACATATAAAAAAAGATAAATTATAGATTTAAAAAATAATAAAATTAATGATATAAATTCGGATAATTATGTCAAATTGGTCATGAAAAATGTCAACATTACACAAATAGGTAGGTATACATCACAAAAGTCATATCGATTTCGTGCATTTCATTATATTATCAACTTACAATAAATAACAATAGTAGTCAAATAATAGAATAAATTATAACAATTTCCGAGATACCAAGATAAACTCTTTATAAAATTAGTATAGACTGCATTCCGCGATTTCACCCGGGGACATCGGAATAAAAGTCTCTAACTATCTGCATAGAAATTTCATTACAATCGGTTCAGTAGTTTTTGCGTGTCACACAAACATCTAAACTTTCGCATTTTGAGATAATGCGATTCCTTAGGCTAGCTGCTCCCCGCGGTTTCACCCGCACAAATCAATCTATCCATCTAAAACGTGAACAAGTTACTCCCAAAGATGCAATGTATTCTTCTTATCATATTTTATCACAATCGGTCCAGTGGATCCGGAGATTATCGGAGATGTTATTACCCACGTTATATCTCCATAATATTACCATAGAAAAGATATTATTTACTCTTTTTAATTCCACGTAGCACTTACTTATTACTATAATTGCATAGTAGCAATGCATCGTAGCGAAATAAACAGTGCATCCGCGTTTCCATAATTAATAATTACTCTAAACATAAAAAACGAATTAGCAGTTAAAATAATTTGCTTCAAGATAACTTCCGTATGAAAAACTTATATTCTGTAAAATTTATATTTCCTTTAATAATTTAAAATAGGAATTTTCTTACCTACCTCTGTGTATAATAATTGTTTGATTTGTGACAGGAGACAGCAAACTTTTCGGCAATCGACAGAAGGCAAGGCATTATATTGTGTGACAGACGAGTGCCACACTTTACATATACAAGGTGTAACAGGTAAGCCCTTTTAATCCGAAAAGGGGTTGTTCTAGACGTCTAGGCGAACAACTTTTGTTCTACGACTTTTGGAAAAATTTAGGTGTAAAGTTTACTTGAAAATCAGCTGTTTCTGAGAGTTCGAGGTCATTGACCCTATGTTGTCCTTTTATTTAGTTTGATGATTTTCAATCAAAACTTCAATTATCTTTATTTTCAAAAGTAGCTGTTTTTTCAGTGAAAAATAATCTCAAAAATTTCTAAAAAAAAAGTTTGAATTTTCAAAAGTCGTAGAACAAAAGTTGTTCGCCTAGACGTCTAGAACAACCCCCTTTCGGATTAAAAGTGCTTGCCCGTTACAAATTGTATACTTGATAAAAAATAGTCTTATCTTATATATCTTCTTCTGTATATTATATTATTATATAAAAGAAAGTTATATATAATATAAAAGAAAGTCGTGTTAGTTACACCATTTATAACTCAAGAACGGCTGAACCGATTTGGCTGAAAATTGGTAGGGAGGTAGCTTAGAACCAGGAGAAGGACATAGGATACTTTTAATCCCCGCGGGAACGGGAACGGGACTTACGCGGGTGAAACCGCGGGGCGCAGCTAGTAATAAATAATAATAATAAATTAACAAATTCTGTGACGAACACACAGCGCCATCTAGCCCCGTGGTAAGCTGCTAAGCTTGTGTTACGGTGACTAGACAACGGATATACTACTTATATTCACTTTTCTTTCATCAATATACAATCTAGAAATATTTTAAAGGAAAAAATAATTTCGTAAATTTGTTTTTATTGCTCAAGGCATATTTCTAGGAAAAAACAATTTTCAAAAGTTCACTTGCGGCTAGATTTGAACTCGCGTCCCTGCATTCCTATTTCTAGTAAATTATGCCTTGAGCAATAAAAACAAGTTACGAAATATGCCACCTTTTTTTAAGATTCTTTCACGACCACTAACACGGATATTTAGTTGAGTATTGTGATTGTGTGTGACCAAGGGGTTTCGCGAAGCCTTCTAGGTTTCTAGAGAAAAATAACATAATTTTATCTACACACTTATCAAAGAAATGCTTTCCAAAAATTTCGCACCCGACAGGACTTGAACCTGCATCTCTGGGGATCCGTCCCAACGCCTTTTTCCAATTTAGCCACGAATGCATACACACTTATGACAATTTTTTGGCCCTGGGTCTGCTTTCCTGCTCTTGCTTTGCACGATTTTCACATATCCACATTTTTTTATACGTATAGGCCAGCGTATGACCACTATCCCACCTGATGGTAAGTGTAAATGCAGTCAAGATGAAGCACGCTGACCTAGAAGGTACCTATTCGCACGCTACTTAAAGACTCCCAAATTGTATTTTAGTCCAGATAAACAAATACAGTATGGGTTACATTACAATTAAACCCGTATAAATTGTTACCTTGGTTTTTCTAGTTCTGCTCTGCATGTTACGAAATATTACTACTACCATAAATAAAACATGCGAAAGTGTTTGATTGTTTCTTTTCTTTTGTTCTGATTGACATAATTACTCAAATAATAGTGTGAACGAAATGAAATATAAAGAGCAAAAATGTACTTGAAAGCAATCCTACACCATTGATTCCACTAGGTACTTATATAATTGTATGTATACGAGTAATATGTATGTTTACAAAAAAAAAGTATATTATGTAGTATATCCGTTGTCTAGTCCCCATAGTACAAGCCTAGGGCTTAGTTTGAGGCTAGATAGTGCTGTGTGTAATGTTATCTTATATTATTATTTATAATATTTGAATGTGCGATAGTACTAAGTTAGTTTTTAGGGTTCCTTTGCCAAAGGGTAAAAACGGGATGCTGTTACTGAGACTTCGCTGTCCGTCCGTCTGTCCGTCTATCACCAGGCTGTACCTATCTCATGAACCGTGATAGCTGGACAGTTGAAATTTTCACAAATGATGTAAATTTTTCCTATAAAATATTTATAGTAGACTAGCTGCGCTCCGCGGTTTCACCCACGTGAATCTCGTTCCCGCGGGTATATGGCTCTTTTTACAAGTAGGCAGGTACTGATGACGAGCTAAGCTAAACTACCTTATTTTAGTAGAGTTTACGATGTGTGGTTTTGGAACTCATCCTCTGATACAAAGGAACCATAAGAAACTCATAAACATTTTAAACTCACATGATTTGAACTCATAATTATTTTTCCCGGGTCTTATTCGCGTAATATTATTTTTATAATTTCTTACCTCGACGTTTCGATCATGTTACAACGATCTTGGTCGCGATATGAACTCATAATTATTTTTCCCGGGTCTTATTCGCGTAATATTATTTTTATAATTTCTTACCTCGACGTTTCGATCATGTTACAACGATCTTGGTCGCGATATGAACTCATAATTATTTTTCCCGGGTCTTATTCGCGTAATATTATTTTTATAATTTCTTACCTCGACGTTTCGATCATGTTACAACGATCTTGGTCGCGATATGAACTCATAATTATTTTTCCCGGGTCTTATTCGCGTAATATTATTTTTATAATTTCTTACCTCGACGTTTCGATCATGTTACAACGATCTTGGTCGCGATATGAACTCATAATTATTTTTCCCGGGTCTTATTCGCGTAATATTATTTTTATAATTTCTTACCTCGACGTTTCGATCATGTTACAACGATCTTGGTCGCGATATGAACTCATAATTATTTTTCCCGGGTCTTATTCGCGTAATATTATTTTTATAATTTCTTACCTCGACGTTTCGATCATGTTACAACGATCTTGGTCGCGATATGAACTCATAATTATTTTTCCCGGGTCTTATTCGCGTAATATTATTTTTATAATTTCTTACCTCGACGTTTCGATCATGTTACAACGATCTTGGTCGCGATATGAACTCATAATTATTTTTCCCGGGTCTTATTCGCGTAATATTATTTTTATAATTTCTTACCTCGACGTTTCGATCATGTTACAACGATCTTGGTCGCGATATGAACTCATAATTATTTTTCCCGGGTCTTATTCGCGTAATATTATTTTTATAATTTCTTACCTCGACGTTTCGATCATGTTACAACGATCTTGGTCGCGATATGAACTCATAATTATTTTTCCCGGGTCTTATTCGCGTAATATTATTTTTATAATTTCTTACCTCGACGTTTCGATCATGTTACAACGATCTTGGTCGCGATATGAACTCATAATTATTTTTCCCGGGTCTTATTCGCGTAATATTATTTTTATAATTTCTTACCTCGACGTTTCGATCATGTTACAACGATCTTGGTCGCGATATGAACTCATAATTATTTTTCCCGGGTCTTATTCGCGTAATATTATTTTTATAATTTCTTACCTCGACGTTTCGATCATGTTACAACGATCTTGGTCGCGATATGAACTCATAATTATTTTTCCCGGGTCTTATTCGCGTAATATTATTTTTATAATTTCTTACCTCGACGTTTCGATCATGTTACAACGATCTTGGTCGCGATATGAACTCATAATTATTTTTCCCGGGTCTTATTCGCGTAATATTATTTTTATAATTTCTTACCTCGACGTTTCGATCATGTTACAACGATCTTGGTCGCGATATGAACTCATAATTATTTTTCCCGGGTCTTATTCGCGTAATATTATTTTTATAATTTCTTACCTCGACGTTTCGATCATGTTACAACGATCTTGGTCGCGATATGAACTCATAATTATTTTTCCCGGGTCTTATTCGCGTAATATTATTTTTATAATTTCTTACCTCGACGTTTCGATCATGTTACAACGATCTTGGTCGCGATATGAACTCATAATTATTTTTCCCGGGTCTTATTCGCGTAATATTATTTTTATAATTTCTTACCTCGACGTTTCGATCATGTTACAACGATCTTGGTCGCGATTTGAACTCATAATTATTTTTCCCGGGTCTTATTCGCGTAATATTATTTTTATAATTTCTTACCTCGACGTTTCGATCATGTTACAACGATCTTGGTCGCGAGGGGACCTGCGCGAATAACAGCCGAATACAGAAACGTCATTTAAAATTTGAGAGGTTCTTAAATTATTGAGCAGTTTTTAAATTTAAAATTTGTAAGACAATTTTGGAGTTTAAGAGCTGCTTATTTGTGTAATTAGTTCTCAAATGTTGAGTAGCGTTTCAGTATTCGGCCGTAAGTCCCGGGAAAAATAATCATAAGAAACTCGATCACAGTGGTAATAACATTATTATCAAAACTAACCGATTGATTATGAATGTCACACATTGCTTATCAATGTCATAACAAAATATGCAAATGTCGTAAGATATATATCATAACATAAGATATGACATAACATTATGCTACTATCATTAAATATCAATTCCTTCAATAGAAAGTAAGTCAATCATCATCTAATTTACTTAAATCAGAAGCGAAAACCTTCATTTATCAATCAATATATAGCAGTTATATGTACGAACGGTTTACATAATACGTCTACATAAAGCTTCCACTTTCTCCGGTCATAAAACGCTATTTATTGCACGCCGTGGATCAAAGACAATAAAGCCAATTGACTGCTCTTTCCGCATTTTTTTTCACGGAACTCAACTCACCGTTGCTCGCAAGGGATGAGGTAATAATCAAACTTTGTGATGGGCCATGTTACTTATTTATTCTTAGACTCTTTTAGCCTTATTAATGAAAGGGGAATAAGGTCGGAGTAGTTATTCCGCTTTTTGTTTCTGTCTGTCAACTTTGAAATTTCTTGTCACGGAAAAAGACAAAGCATGTTCTCACTACACTACTCTGATTTGCGCACGAAGGGTTAAAAACCAATTGGGTAAAGAACCCAAAAGGGTAGAACGTGACTAAGGTAGAACATGACTAGGGTAGAACATGACTAGGGTAGAACATGACTAGGGTAGAACATGACTAGAGTAGAACATGACTAGAGTAGAACATGACACCCACCGAACAACCCAAATAAAATACTTACATCAACTGTGAAAATTTAAACTGTCTAGTTATCACAGTTCACAAAGTTGTTAGACAGAAACAAGAAGCAGAATAACTACTCTGACCTTGCTACCCATTTTAATGCGACTATTCATTGTGATTGGCCGTCCTTGTGCGAGAGTGCTACTAAAAAGATTTCATAAGGGAAGAATACGTATGAGCAATCAACTGGTTTTATTACCTAGACTCTTTGTGGTTGGCCGTTCTTTTACAAGAGTGCTACTAAAAAGACGTACTATTTTCGTGAGGAGGAAGACTTATGAGCAGTCAAATGGTTTTATCGTCTTTGCCGTAGACACTCAACCAATTACCTATCAAGTTACAAGTGTGCATTTTTCCATAATCAGTATTATATCATTGACAGATACTATCGTAAGAGTAACTATTGTGTTTTTTGCTGAATCTTTTCTAATAACTAATAACTGATGGGAAGGTATTGTCTTTCTGATAATTGTTTAAAAACTTAATAATTATCGGCTTTCACTTTGTTTTTTTTTTACTGCTAGCTGTTACCCGCGACTTCGTCTGTGTAGAAACAGAGCGAGTTCTACTAATTGGGTTTCGGTGTAAAGTATACCACGTGGTTCCTCGAAAACAGAACTATATCCAATATTGAAAACCAGATTTCAATCGGATTAGTACTTTCAATTGTATGAGGAGGAAACAGAGAAACATACAGACAGACATGAATTTAAAAAATTAAGTATATAATTTTGTTATACTACTTTTCCTAAGTCCCCTAGACAACTTTTTTTTTTAATTTACTTCCATGTACAGAATTATTGTCCTATCTTCCTCTATTAAAGTATATAGATATAGAAGACTGCGTTTTGAGGCTTCGCCCGAGCAAGTTCTGATTCCGTGGAAATATCGGGATAAAAAAAAGAATTTATAAAAAAACAAAAAACCCGACTGCGTAAAAAACTCGATTAAAAATACGCATAGAAACAACAAAAAACCAAAAAGAAAAAAACAAGCCCAGTAATTTGAAATTACGATAAGTAATAATAGTTTTGTAATCGATACACACAGAACACAAAATAAATGAGTAAAAAATTACTCACAGTCGGGACCCATTCATTTTACCAATCTAATTTTTCCAATGGGTCCCGACTGTGAGTAATTTTTTACTATATACAGTTACACATTACCCTCCTTTGCGTCGCGCAGTCGGGTAAAAAGTAGCCTATGTGTTAGTCTAAATCATCAGCTATCGCCAAGTTTCTACGGAATCGGCTTAATTTGTTTTGCAAAAAATTGGAAATGCATAACTATTGAATAATAAAGTATTTTCCATAAAATCGTGCTTTATTTTAGAACACATATATCTACACTACCTCCTAGTGGGATAATGGACATACGTTAAAATAAATGAAATCGAATTTCTAATTTCTTAATTCGTTGCGTAATATCAAAAAATAAGTATCATTGTTAAAAATTGGTACCTGTCTTGGACAATACTATTACGTTTGTCATGCATGTTATAGAATAATAATTTAGACTCATGCGTTCTAATTGGGATGGCCACCGACAAGTTCCTCTATCAAACGCCACCGGCGGAAATGACTAAAAACGTCGATGGCTATCTATTCAGACCAAATTTTAAACTGATAGGTAATTACTATGTGCACTATTTTTTCTACCAGAGATGATAGGCTAGCAACTTTATCTCATCTGCAGCCCTAGACAACATTCTTATTAATCAAGCTTTAAAATAAGCAACTAGGCATGTACTATGTGTAGTGCACAACGAATATACTAAACATATACTTAATCTTAATATATAAAAATGAATCCCTATTTTGCGTGGTCACGGCATCACGATGGAACGGCCGGACCGATTTCAAAAATTGTTTTTTTGTTGTCTTCCTTATGATCAGGAGAAGATTCTTGTGAAAAAAAAATGCCGTTCCGATTTTAATAAATCTTACGCGGGTGGAACCGCGGGGCGCAGCTAGTAACAGATAAAATACATACAAAAAACAAGAAAGCCCTATCAAGACGAAAATGGACTAGATATTTAAATACAGAAATGCACGTGATAAAATACGATACATACGCATGTAGCCACGCAGAGATTTGAAAACGTTCTAAAGCAAAATCCTACGAAATAATGTCACGAAACTAGACCCTGATTATGTGGTCGATTACTAACTACAGCACTAGGTATCGCTAACCCGTGTAACGCCGCGGTCAGATAATGGGTATCTTATCGGGCGGTTGTATCGGGGCTCGGCGACCCATTAGTGGCCGACTGGCCGACCGACTTTCACGGGGTAACTATTCTTGACGATTGTCCTATGATGGGACGCGGAGCTGTGACTGGATGGAGGTGTTTGTTTACTTTAAACTAGGTAACTATTAAAAAAATAATAGTGTTATTTATTTAATCTGTTCTAATCTATTTATTAATAAAATCTAATCTTATAATCTCGAACAATTAACAATTTTAAATCAAAATAAATTCGATTCGGCGGTTTCGGCGAGGCGAGGCGGTTTTCTACCAGAAAACAGATATTATTGCTTGCTAGGTCAACCCGTTCCTGAGAAACTCAGTGGTGACTCACAGATGAATATACAGACAAGAAAGTGATCTTATTAGAGTTATAAGTCTGGTGTTGAAACAAAACAAATCGTTCAATAAAGCAAATTTAAAAAAAAAACGTATTTTTCCTCAAATAACGTTTGTTCGAGTTTGGTCAAACCTAGCCGGCTGCGAAGCGGAGCCATGAATGCAGCGATTGTTTTCAAACAGTCGTATAACTATGAAAACGATGCATGGTCGGATGTAAGTCTGCTCCGCTTAATAGGTTAGGTAGGTGATTTGCACGTAGAAGACTTTACTCAACGCCAATTTCAATATTTATCCTCGAAAACCTCTCTACACACGAATATTTACTATCGCAAACATCGTAAAACAACCATAAATTTGTCATTTATTTAAATACAAAATAACCTATTTACTTGACCTTACACCTTGCACTAAACCTCTGTACTAAAATGGTGGCACTAAAACGCACCAAGTGCCACAGCCTAACCATAAACCGTATCTACACATCCTACTTTCATGTTATAATCGCTAGTCAAGCCTATTTACCAGAACTTCAATACTAAGACCAAGTCCTGCTGTACTGAGTAGTGGCGCTAGCTTCAACGGAATTTAATATTTCATCAAAGCAGGTTTTTAGTTCCGTTTTTCCCCACCTGAATAGTTAAGTTTGTGGCCGTACTTTCCACTGACACTTGTTTATATTACACAGATTTATAATAAGCTGACTCATGCGCGGTCAATGGGTCAATTTAATCGCCCTTATAAGGTATTGATGGCTTATTTCTACAAGGACCTTAATCGGTTTAGGCTTGGCTACTGGTTTTGGCGGAATGCATCAGCTCGCCGATTTCGTTTAATTTAAAGATTAGATTTAAAAAAAAGGTGGGTTCTTAATTTGAATTTGAATTTAGTTGTTTTGTCGGTTCTTAATTTAAAACGTCGCGTCGTGTTTTGTTTTATTTAAACTTTTCTTGTTTTCGTTTTTGTTTGAAACAAAAATTATTAACAGGCAGGCATGCAGGCAGGTATCATGTTTTTTACACAATACACATTTCATGTAAAGTAGGATCAAAATTGGTAAAAACAATTGCAGTGTCATTTGCGACGTATCTTCATGTGATTTTTCCCGCCCTGAATTAAGTAGTTTGTGGTATACAGTGGTGTAGGAAATCTGATTATAAGTTTTCTACCCTTATTATTTAAGGGCCTATATAACCCTAATAGCGTGACAGGGATAAAGCTAGCGAATTTCAGATGTGTAAGTGAAGGACGTAGAATGCGACTATGCAAAATTTTATTGTGTAAAATGAAACAATTGCTAGTTTCAAGATAACTAAACGTTAATTTTGAAATTCAAAACATTCACTGCCTGTATTGAGCTAAGTTCAGTTCTTATACAAAGTTTTATTAGTTTTCGTACAATATTGACTGAGTAATATCACTTATTTGTGTTTACAAATAAGTGAGGAATTTAGAGCGAAGTTTGGTTTTTTTTTTCTATGGGGTTAATTTTCAGGAATCGTGTTTTCACGACATTCGCGTGTTAGTAAATATCCTCGACTTTAATAAATATGGTTTCAATGACTTTTATTTCAAATAAATTTTGTAGTAATTCACCCTAGAAACATCAGTTCTGGCCTACTACGGCCCCTTAAGGATCAGTATCAAAATATGACCCTGCATCCTACCTCTCAAACATCCATCCAAACAACTTCGTCGCAATATTATTACATAGTAGTAAAGATTAGCAATAATTTAATCTGCAACATTGATTTATAGCATATTCGACCTCTTTCGTCGTAATATCAGCTTAGTGTTGCAGGTAGCTAATCCCACACCCCACTCGTGGGCGATTTCGCATTAAAACCGCATAAATTTGCGTTTAAAACGCGCGGAACATTGAAATTACTTTGCCTCTGTGGCACTACTACAGGTCGTTGTAGCTCATAGTGGTTATTTTGTTTTGGCCTAATATTGGTTGTGTTCCGAAGTGTAGGCCAGTGCAACCACTTCAAACGAAGAGTCGGGACTCGTTCTCAAGCACACTAGCGGACCCGGCGCACTTCGTATCGTTCGAAAGAAAAAAAGAACTGGCATCATTGCATTGACTCCGTTACACCAAAGGAAAAAAAGGTGCTCGTATTTCGTATGTTTGAAAATAGAACCCCTTTCATTTGTAACAAAAGATATTTAAAAAAAACTTATTTATTTATTATTCCCGTACTTTTTCCTAACCTATATCGGATAGGTTAGGACCTATCCGATATAGGTCCTAACCTATCCCTATATTTCTAAACTGAATAGTTTTCTAAACTATTCAGTTTAGAAATTTATCAAACGAAACATCATAACAATCGACCCAATCGTGTTCACGTGATTACTTTCAAACTATGTTTCTAGCCATTGATAGAAAAAAAAGATGATTTGGTTGCAAAACATTTAATTTGTATAATTCCCGAGGCCGCAACGAGCGAGCGATGCGTCCGCGCCGGTATAACCCGCATGCAGTCCAAATACCGAATTTCACAATAACATTCTATAGCCAGTACTTACCCGTGAGAAACGAACACAACCACTAATTGTCGAATTAGATATGTTTTAAGAAGATGCAACGGTATTTTGCAATATTTTACGATGTTGTGTAAATATTTTTGAAATTATTTTGTATTCAAATTTCCATATCTGTTCCTCAGAAATTACAACAGTAGGTATATTTCGTACGAGGGCGCGCGGGTTCCCGCGGTTTTCCACGCGTTAATCTTGGTCCAGCCGAAATATCGGGAAAAAAGTAGCCTTATTCAAATCCCATCTATCTTTAAACCAAACTTATTTTATAATAGGTTTAGCGGCTTAGGCGTGAAAGCGTAACAGACTGACAGACAGCATCTAGATCTATTTTGTATCTAAAATAGTAAAGATTTGAATTTGCACAGGCAATATAGGACAATTTAGCCAGTTACTCGTACTAATAGTGAACTACCACTATTATAGTGTAATCGTTTGAAATAATTTTTAATGCGTGAAGGCTGCAGAAAAAATGGCGTAGATTTTTCTCCAACCCTATGGAACAATTGTTTGTAACGTGCTAATTTCGTGTTTGGCACTGGTATTTTTATTTTCACTTCACTCGTTGAACTTCGCTTAACTAAATTGATAACATTCCGCCGAAATTAAACAATTCACACGAAATAAAACTAGGTTTTGTAAAAATAAAAATTCAATACGACGTTTCATTAACGCGTCAAAAACAAAAGTCCCAGGCACACTGCTCAGAAATTACAATTGAGACAATCTACCTTTTACAGTATTTTGTATTCTTCTTCTTGGTAATACACCGATTATGACCATTTGAAAATGAGCCAGTGTCAAGTCATCAGTGGTTCAGTGGAACATAACCTCAAAATTTTCGCAAAAATAAGTTTGAATTTCTGAGAGTCATAAAACAAAAGTGGTTTGCCTAGCTAGACCTCAATAACAAGAATAACAACCCCCTTTCGGCTTAAATCACTTAAATTACACTTAAGAAAAAAGAGTAGATACGAAATGTCCTTGCTGTCCTTCAGCGTACCAGATTCAGGTGTGGCTAAATACTTAACACCTAATTAGGTGGTCGGATTGTTAATATTTAGATAACGTGCCCTTTATTCGAAAGGGCAACATTGGTCTTACTTTCTACGCGAAATGTAGTTACAAGTAGTAAGTGTTTTATTGTATGTCTGCGTAATGATTTTTCGTCCTGAAATCGTCCTCAAATCTTTATGAAAGCACAGGCTTACCTATATTACCAGCTTAAGTAAACCGCTTTACTTATTAATTCCACTGCAATTAGGTTGTACTCGTAGAGTTGAAAGGCAATTAAGTGACATTAATTAAGCCAGTCAATCCTATTCAGTCCTCGGTCTAAGCATTCAGTGCTCGATCTAAGCATTCAGTCACAATAAATGATCGTGAGACAGTAATGGTGCTATCTAGATGGATTGGTATTAGATTATAGATCGAGCGGTCGCGATCATAGCACGGTACTATCAAGTTGCCGAATCATATCACTTTGGAGTAGTTCTAGAGTGGATCGGTTTCTTCCGTTCACTCAAGAGTTGCACTATGGTTGGGATCCATATCGTCCCATCAGATAAGATGAGGTCAATGAGAAGCATATCTTATGTAATATAATTGAACAAGTTTGCAATCCTAATAGGTCACAGTAAACAATTCTTGAAATAATCACAACGCTGCTTTATACCAAAATATATGTAAGTTAGATCAAAATTGGAGTCATCACATAACATCGGGTGTATTTATAGTTCTTTCTACCATGGTAAAAAGATGGTGATGGTACTATGGTACCACTAAATAAATACACTGAATAAAGATGTCTTTTAATACAAGTAGGTAACATTGAAAACTGCCAAATCCCTAATGTCCAATGCTAATGTTACGTGTCGCCAGTAATTTAAACTGACTGGCTAGAGAAAGATATTACCTTGGAGAAGGACATAATGCAACTTTTTATCCCGATTTTCCCGTGGGATAGGGACTTACGCGGGTGAATCGCATATAGGTAATACTACTTATTACTGCAACAGACCATTTTTTTACCATATTGAGTTCATCTTTTTTTTATCCTATAACCAAGGTATCATGCCACGACCGCTCGGTCTAATATGTTCAACATCGTCTACACCTACAACACACTGAATGTCAACACAATTAACCTATTAAATTGCTATTGTTTAATCTGTAGTACCTAAGTAATGACCTATTGAAATGAATACTAGTTTCAGACCTAGGTTTTAGTACTATTTTGAATTAAGGACAGATTGGGGATTCGTGTTGCTTAAATAAACAAAAATTTAAGGGTGTGTTTTGACTGCTAAACCAAGGTAACCCACAAAGTTTGGGTTAGTGCGTTATCTAGAGACCCTATAACAATTAAAGAAAAACACATCCTTGTGTGGTAGAAGCGAGTTTTAGAAAAAATCCTTAGGGTCTAGAATTACGCGGGAAAACCGCGAGTCACGACCAGTCTTTTGTAAAAAATATATCTCTATTAAATCGAACTAACACGCTGCAATGATTTTATGTTTTTTTTTGGCGCTGTGTGTTCGTCACAGGATTTATTTATTCCACTATTTTTATTAAAATAGTAATTTTTCCGTTTGTTTCAGCGATGGCAACGGAGGTGGTTCGTTCTGTACGACGACGGAGAACTCACATATTCTGTGGACGAACACGTAAGTACCTACTTTACATTATTGTATGTATATTGTATATCTACCAACATTTATACATAAGAGTAACTGTCTACTGACTAGGCAGTAACTCACCCGCTAGCCCCCAGACTTACAGCACATGCCAAACGCCTAGATTTCAACCTTAGGGGCTTGTTATAATGCTTAATAAAATTAAAGTTTATTCAACTATGCTATGATATGATAATATAATAAAAGCAACATGATTAAAATCGGAAAAGTGATTTAAAGAAATTCTATAATTAATGAAATGCAATCCTTAATTTCGACTCGATGGAACGTGCATCCGTGGCCAAATTGGAAAGGCATCGGGATGGATCCTCGGAGATGCAGGTACAAGTCCTGTCGATTGCGGAAATTTTTGGAACGCATTTCTTTAATTATAGTCATCCAAGTGTAGGAAACACTTAAAAATATTAAAAAAAAATGATTTCTTACAATTCCTTAGCCAACCTATACAAACATCAAAATATTCAAACTTTCGCAGTTGGCCAGTTTCCTTGTTTTTCCCTCGTTTTTATACTCTCACTTTTTTTTGTTTGATTATTTGTTTGTTTGTCGGTCCGGGCGGAATCTTGCAACTTCAATTTGAGGCACTTATAAAAAGTTGTATAAAGTCATGAAACTGACCGACAGTGTCCAATTTACTCTCGCAATGCGCATCGATAAATCCGGCCCATGTGAACTCACTCTCGACTAATCTATTGCTATCTTCGAATTCAGCGCACCACCATACTAGGCAGGGCTGCCCACTATAGGTACATGATACTAGATCTAATTGACTTGTTCGCTGTAACTTACTAGCCGGTACTTAGACATCTGTACGCATTTTTTTTGTTTGTAATTGATAGGAGCGTTTGACCACTATATCTCTAGTTGGTAAGTGAAGTATGATCTAAAATGTAGCACGTGCGTCTTCGCTAGTGATTCGTTTACATTGCGATGCTTAAATATTTGGTAACAACGACATCCTGTTAAATTTAATTAAAATGGTCCGGTGATTCTGGAGATTGCCATACAACATACATGTTAAGTACCAACTTCTTAGTCCCTAGGAGGGTTGGTGTCAGGCAGCCGGCGTGGCTGGCCGTAAAAATGTAGCTAAGTCTGTTTGAAAAGTCTATTAGGTCGGACTCTCCTCGAAAAAAGAAAAAAAAAGGTATGGTCAATAGCCCCGGGCTCCTGAGAGGGATGCAATCGGGAACATCGCTCAAATGAGAATGATACATAGGTACATTTTACCAACGATACTTCTTTTAATATTATTATCTAAAGGTACTATATCGCTGATAGAATTGTATAGTCCATCCTGAGCGCCTAATTGACTTGTTAAAACAAAATACGCCGCTCGTATCACATAACGAAAATGTTTTATGCATTTCGCGAAGTTATACGCTTCCTATCGAGGCTTCCATAATAATTGACCATTACTCTTGTCTAAATACAAGCAATACGAAATAAAGTGGGCTAGACATTCATATAAACTTACTTTCTATCCGACTGCCCAAAAAGGGCTATATTTTTTTTATAGTTATTATGAGTAGCACGACAATGGTCAAGTCTGTCATAGGTCAAATTGGTAATTCGTCAAGTCCTCTTTTTGACAAGTTATGAAATTTGCCAAACATGCCATTCGTCATCTTATTATTGCATCGTTATTTACTTAGTAAATTTACCAAGGTAACCTAAGCATCTATCTCTGGGCAATTTAAAAGGAGTTTGCGAGTCCACTTACACGGCAAAAAATGCGTTAACGAAAAAAACATCTATTAAACTCATTAAATCTGGGTTTTGACGTCTGGCTGCTCCAGCCTACTACCCTACTATCATTTCAGCACAAAAGCAAAATCTTGAATTCCTAATGAGTTGAATTCCGAATATACCTATTGAATGTTGATTCCCAAAATTAATACAGCTGTACCGCTGTAGGTTTCCTGCCTTAAAAAAGCACTACGCGGCAAGCAAGGTCACGATTTTTCCACGTTAGTAGTTAGTATCAAAACTTTTTTTCTTTCTTGTTTGTTTATCTGTTTGTTTGTCGGTCCGGGCGGAAGCCGAAACAAGATTCCTCTTGCAACTTCAATTTGAGGCACTATTCGACTAGCTAGCGGGCTGAAGCTTTGGGAATAGTTCAGAACCAGATGACAATGCAACCTAAAGTTACTTTCAACTTTCCACAAACAAAATTGGAAACAATAAAGGATTGCACGGAACATAAGCGATTCGTCGCAAACGTGGTTGCTTTCATGATGATGACCATAGATTGAATGTTTTCATCATATTTCCTTACAAAATACCCAATACCGCAGCGAGATCTCGCCGCAAGTGAATTTTTCCTTTAAAAATATTTCTAGTAAATATGCCTTGAGCAATAAAAACAAATTTACGAAATATGTATGTATTTACAAAAAAAATATGTAGTATATCCGTTGTCTAGTACCCTTAGTACAAGCCTAGTGCTTAGTTTGGGGCTAGATTGCGCTCTGTGCAATGTAGTGCAATATTTAGGTAAATTTATTTATTTATATTCAATTAGTTGACAAACCTGATAGGGTAAATGCTCAGGTGCTAGCCCCAAGAGGTACACGTCAACTTGACGTATAGCGCAGGAACCGTTCGCACCTCGTAAGTGAAGATTTGTAATGCAACGCAAATAGAAGGGGACGCTCGTATCGTAACCGTCACTCGAGGGAAAGTTGGAAAATTAATGGACACGCGATGTTTATTGCTGTTTTGTATTACTACACATTCAATTATATTGATTTTACCGTTGTTGTTTACCTTCTTACTAGTGGAATGATGCGTGTTTGCTTGCGGGACTCGAGGGTATTTGTAAAAATATTTATCTGTAGATCATTTTTTAATTGCAGACTACGATTTGACAATTATTTCTATAGAAAAGTGACAAAGACAAGGGTACAAAACGCCCGATTATAATTAAAAATTAAAATTTGTAATATATGGAGAACTGTAAAACAGGTTTTTTTATTAAAAAAATCTTAGTTCAGGCTCCAGTCTCCTCAATGATTTGACCGGAGCGGTGACCCTAATATTAAAGGAATTATTTCCAAAAATTAGCACCGGACAGGACTTGAACCTTTTTTTTTTTTTTTTTTTTTTTTTTTTTATAGTGGAGAAAATGCAGCCTGATGCACCGTCACGCCACTCTCGGGGGAGAGCGGCGCGGTGTGTGGGGCTCCCTATGGCCTAGGATGTTAGGCGGCCATAAGTTTACCCACTAAAAACTCCACCGGTTCCTCACTCGCCTTTGTGTCGGGGACTACGGGCACTTGCGAGTCTTCCGCGGTACCCAACGGCAATGGTCCGATTCGGCCGGACCCCTCTACGTAGAGGTTTGACTACCTCTTCCTCATGAGCGGCGCACGGGAACCACGTGCACCCCGCCCGGGCTCTTACATGGCAATAGGCCCCCCCGAGCCTGTCGCCTGCGGGCCCATTTATGGAGGCATCAGGTCGTCGCGACGCGGACGCCCGGAGGGTCGTATTCTGCGGATACGGTTGGATCGAGAGGATACCTCTCGCTCCCTCTCCGCGACTTCCTTCGCCTTCATCACTGTTTCGGCGAAGCGAAGGACAGCTGACCACGCAGCCTCGTCCTCCACCATCGCCGCTACAACAACTGGGAGTGACAGGTCATCTCCCACCACCGCTTTTAGCTCGTCGCGCTCAGCAGTCCAGGCCACACATATCTCGAGCGTGTGGTCGGCAGTGTCCACGTCGCTGGGGCAATGATGACAGCGAGTGTCGGGCTCCTTCCGCGCTATCTGATGCAGATACTTTCCGAAGCAACCATGTCCAGAAAGTATCTGCGTCAGCCTAAAGGACAGAGTCCCGTGGCGTCTGTCCAGCCACTCGTCCATTATTGGACGGAGAGCCTCCACTGTCCGGTGACCCGCCTGTGGTCGCGTCATCCGCGACTCCCACTCTGCCACGGCAGACCTGTGGAGCTCCACCCGGCGATCCTCCACTTCCAATGAAGCCGGTCGGTCACCCCGTTGTCGTGCATCCTCGCGCCAGTGGAAAGCCGATGCGAGGGCTCTCGCATCCAGGCTCCATGGCAGAGCACCGGCCAACGCACAAGCGGCCTCATATGAGATTGTGCGGTATCCGCGTATTACTCTCACGGCCATCAGCCTCTGGGATTTGCGCAGGAGGGCCTGACTCTGGCTCGTGAGAGTGTCCGCCCACACGGGACTCCCATATAAGGCCATCGACCGCACTATACCGGCGTATAGTCGCCTACAGGCCCCCGACGGTCCACCCACATTGGGCAACAGGCTACACAGCGCCCGTGCTGCCTTCTCCAGTTTCGGGGTGAGCTGCTCAAAATGAGGCGTGAATTTCCAAGCCTCGTCGAGCACAAGGCCCAGATACCTCATTGTCGAGCAGACTGTCACCCTTACTCCACACACCGTCACATACGCCCTTCGAGGTGGCACGAACGAGGGACCGTGAAAGCATGTAGCCTCACTCTTGTTCAGTGCCACCTCCAGGCCCAATTGTTGAATGCGTCCAACAACGTCCTCCACGCCGATAGAAGCCAAGGCTGCCGCCGTATAATACGAGCTCCCCCGGGCGGTTACCAGCGTGTCGTCTGCATAGCAGATAACGCCCACGCCCGGGAGATTGCGACCGCGGAGGACGAAGTCGTATCCGATGTTCCACAGGAGTGGTCCGAGGACAGACCCCTGTGGAACACCGCACGTAACCTGACGCCGCATCATTTGACCATCGCGAGCCGGATAAGCCACCGATCGGTCATCGAGGTATGCGTTAATCACGCGGTAGAGGTATGGAGGTACTTGATGATAACGAAGCGCTTCCAATACGACACTCCAGGGGAGGGTGTTAAAGGCGTTGGCGATATCTAGAGACACCGCCAAGACGCACTCCCCCCGGGCAACTGCATCCTCCACCAGCGTTTTAACCCTCAGAACTGCATGGACCGTTGAGCGGTCCCTGCGGAACCCGAACTGCGAGTCATGCAGGTCCGGACCGTCTCTTCCCAAATGCGCGACGAGGCGCGCAGCTACAACTCGTTCGAGGAGCTTGCAAGCCTCATCAAGCAGCACTATGGGGCGGTACGCGGAAGGCGACTCGGCAGGTCGGCCGACTTTCTGAAGTAAAACCAGCTTGCCCATCCTCCATAGATGAGGAAACTGCCCCCGCTCTAAGCACGCGCTGACCAGACTTAAAAATCTTGGTCCTAGTTCCACTAAGGCGAGCGCTAGCACCTTACCCGGAACCCCGTCAAAGCCAGGCGCAGTATTCTTCGCCTTCATTTTTTTAACTGCAAGACGGAGTTCCACTGGAGAAACCGCGACGGACTCAGTCTCTTCCTGTGGCTCCATGTGTCCCTCCACTAGCATGCGGGGCGGAACATGCTGTCTTCGTGCAGGGAATAGGTTTCCAACAATCATCTCGACAAGGTTAGGCTGGAGACTCTGAGTCAGAGGGGGGCACCCCGCACCATGCGATAAGGTTTCCCCCATGGATCATGATCCAAAGCCTCTAGCATCTCCTCCCTGGCCCTGTTCTTCGCCTCCGCGATGGCGGTCGTTAGCACACGTTTGGCGTCACGGTATATTTCGTGAAGCTCAGTTTCCACGTCGGAAAAATCGGCACTTCGGCGGCGCCTCCTACGATGCCTTGTGTACCGGCGCCTTGCCACCACGCAAGCTCTGCGTAGTTGCGCGATTTCATCGTTCCACCAGTACACCTGGCGTTTCGGAGGCAGGGATCCGGAGCGAGGCATTGATGCGTCGCAGATGCGAGTCATTGCCCCCCGGAACCAAACTGCTTCGGTGTCAACGTCCAAAGGCCTTTCGGGCGCCGTCGGCCACGCTTCTACCATCGCGGCTTCCGAGAGCCTCTCTCGATCCAATTGTTTTTTGGCCCAACGTGGACCCCCACTGGACTGGGTTGGAACCAGTGACGCCGAGGATTGAGCTGAGACGCTGAACCGGATGTAACGATGGTCCGATAATGTTTCTACCCCCTCAAGGACCCTCCAGTCTCCTACGCGCGCTGCAACATTCGGGCTGGCGAACGTTAGATCCACGATCGAGTGCCCATTATGTCGCACGCATGTTGGGACCGTCCCACGGTTTAAACAAAGGAGGTCGTGGTCCATCGCCCACTGTTCAACGAGCCGGCCCCTGACTTCGGTTCGGGGAGACCCCCACCACGTAGACTTTGCGTTGAAGTCCCCTGTGATCACCAATGGGTAATGGCGAAACCGGGCCATGACTGATTCCAGTTCTCGGAGAAAACTCTCGTAGTCTTGTCGGGGTGCATTAGCTGAGATATATACCCCGACATATGCCACCCCGTTCAGCAATCCAGCAACACATCCCGCTCCTCTTACAACCGAGGTGAAAGGAGGCGAGCCAACTGAACCCCTGGAGGATATGGCAACCACACCATCCTCATCGGCGATCCAGGCCGGATTATTCTGGACTGAATATGGCTCGCATGAAACAACAACCGAAACCAACCACTGCGTGGCGCTCTGGATCATAAGGTCCTGAGCTGCCCTGCAGTGGTTGATGTTCGCGTGTAGGACAGAAACTGCCATTATTATTGACGTGGTTGCTGCGTCCTCTCCACAGCCGGTCTACCACCGGTTTTCATTCTTGCCGCTCGGCAATTGGCAGACCCTGCCGTATGTTCGGCGGTACTGCCGATCTTGGCGCACGGGCCACAATGGGGCTCCAAGGTACACTGTGCTGCCCTGTGGCCGGGTCTGCTGCACCGGAAACAGAGGCCCCCTGCATCGATATTTGCCAAGCAGCAGTTTCCCGTGTGACCACGTTCTAGGCACCGGTAGCATAAGAACGGCCTTTGGTCCAGTACCTTGATTCTGGCCGCTACCCAACCCACGAGTATTCTCTGTGCCTCCGACAGGACTTGAACCTACATCTTTGGAAAGTCCGGCCCCAACACCTTAAAAACCCAAAATGGTTAAGG
This sequence comes from Idaea dimidiata, assembly GCA_949358125.1. Taxonomy (NCBI): domain Eukaryota; kingdom Metazoa; phylum Arthropoda; class Insecta; order Lepidoptera; family Geometridae; genus Idaea; species Idaea dimidiata. The sequence continues at coordinate 29,936,511 of OX442326.1, forward strand.
CGTTGGGGCTGGACTGGCGAAGGTGCGAGTTTTTAAAAAGTATTTCTTTAAAATTAGGGTCACCGCTCCGTCGCGGCCGTGTATCGCCTCACTAAGCAACTTGGCTTGTAATATGGGAGCCAGACAACAAACAAAGTACTATTTTCATACTTTTCTATATACATATTATAATGACAAACAAACACACAATACAACAAAGGAAATACAACTTTTGCATTAAAATTATAGTAGTTAATGTTTTAAGTGTCCGATTTATTGAACTAAATATTAATGACGTGTTTTATTCACGAGTCAAGCATAAAATTATAATTGGTAACAACTTTAAATTAAATATTTTACGGCTTTAACGGGTAATTTAATTTCGTTTCCATTAAGTTTATGCAGAACTACCTGACCCGGCGCCACTTCGTCAGCACGTTAAGTTTCTACTGTAGAAAAAACAACTTTGAAAGTTTTGTCACGGAAAAAGGCGTTGCATGTTCCGTTGCACGCCGGGTGCAAATATTTATTAAATGCTTAAAAATAAATATTTGTATCTGGTCTACGTGTCTTTGTATGTATAAATTAATGTAGGTAGGTAGGTATGTATTTACGAAAGAAAAATAAAATATAAGTAGTATATCCGTTGTCTAGTCACCGTAACACAAGCTTAGCAGCTTACCATGGGGCTAGATGGCGCTGTGTGTTGGTCACAGAGTTTATTTATCTTCTCTTATATAATTATATAAACATGAATCCCTTTATTTATATTTTACCGGGTCTTAATCGCGTACTTAATCGTGTCCCCTCGAGACCAAGATCATTGTAACATGATCGAAACGTCGAGGTAAGAAAATAAAAATAGTACGCGATTAAGACCCGGTAAAATATAAATATGTTAACAAATCGTGTAAATTTAAAAAGTTTATGAATCCCTTTTTCGCGTGGTTACGACATTACGCGTGAACGACTGGATCGATTTCGATAATTCTTTTTGTGTTGTGTTTGTTACTGTCAGGAGAAAGTTCTTTTAAAACCAAAATAGATATTCCCGCGGGGACTTACGCGGGTTATACCGCGGGGCGCAGCTAGTTTATTTATAAAAGTAGGGGCGCTGTTAACACAACTTACATCAAAACACAAGGAAGTGTACAAGCTCACCACCAATATTCAAGTCTACCCACATACGAGATCCTTGATGGAGTCGCATGCATATGCAAACTCAATCGCAAATTAATGTGAGAGCTGACGAAACGCGGAACTGGCGTGTTTATGTGCCAGTGTGGGTGTCATGGTGGCCGACCGTGGTACCTCTATCACTGCTACTGATGTGCACATTTGTACCTATTTACAAACAAATTGATTGATTTCAATTAAGATGGACATTTCTTGAATTTTCTTTAAGTTTAGATACTTCGTTTTTCGCTTTAAGCGATAAAGCAACGTGATTGTTCGTTGTAAATGGTAGAAAACCTGTGGTCTCTACTGACTAATCCGTGGTCTCCCCAGGACTCAATAAATAAATAAATATTGCAATAACTAAGCAACCTCGCTTGAATTACTAACATTGTTAACCGTATTTTATACTTATAATGAGGAAAAATAACGAATTTTGAATATTATCTCTCAATATTCTCAAAAATAAAAAACACAACTGAAAGAATTACTTCGATACGATTATTTGTTTCCGATTTATAGAAGTAAACGTGCGATTCGGGATCGTACTTGGGTGTGACGTCATCAAACAGCACTCGCTTAGTCCGCTCGTGCTGTCAGCACGGGGTCGTCTACGTTTTATTAGCGAAGCGTTGTAAATGACGTCACGTGATTTTTAGCAGGTCTTTATATTTAAAGTTTAAATGCCTGTAAAATCAAAACTGATAGGTATTTTTGACTACATCAAAAACTAGCGTATTTGTTTAAATACAAACTTTACTGTAACAAACCTTCAACCGATTTGGCATACCTATTAACATGTCTCATTAGAAACAAATCGAAACTTATTTTCAAGTACCTATTCGTTCTATTGAGGAAGGTATAAACTTAACTCTAAAATATCTAGACTATTTGCACCTGGTACAGAACTAATGACTCGATAAACTTTTACTGCACTATATTTAACGTATTGTAAACTACTAACTTTAATTATGGGAAATTAACTGCTGCACTTGTCTTTAATTGTTAACTAAACAAGGATACTATATACAGCATTGTTCGTTCGGTTTCAGTCGCGTAAGTCCCGTTCTCGCGGAACACATGCGCCACAGAGTTCGTCTAAAATCCCGATCCCGAGGGAATATCGGGTTAAAAATAACCAATAAACTTTTTAAACTCACACGATTTGTACTCATAGTAATATTTTAACCGGGTCCCCTCGAAACGTCTAGGTAAGAGAATTTAAAAGTAACAATACGCGAGTAAGACCCGGTTAAAATATTACTATAAAAATAACCGATTGTTAATCAAGATCTTTAACTATTTGCATACCAAGTTCCGTTGCAATCGGTTCAGCAGTTTTCGCATGAACGAGGAACAAACAAACTTACATGTAATCGATGTACATGAACAGATATAAAAAACACAGCCACAACAGATTCGAGAACCTCTTGCTTTTAGCCGGTTAAAAACAATTAACATTTCCAACCGAAACACGCTTATTAAAATCACCTATGCGAAGTTATCACGATCAACTCTTTTAAAAGTAGACGAGACGAGATTGTAATTGTTTCTGACTCGGCGTTGAGGCCCTCCGGCATTTAGGGCCTCAGTAATTTAGGGCCCCAGTAATTGTCAGTGGCCAATTCAGCTGCCGAAACGTGGCTCGTACCGGTCTGGGGGTTTAAAAAGGCTCTGTTAGGAGATTCATAATAGGAATTAATAAAACACAATATTTACCGGGGTTTTACTAGTGATTTATTTAATAACGGTATTATTGCTAAATACCGTCGCTAACTTTACAGTTAATTTCTTTTACTCATGATCGTGTATGAAAACCAGGCTTGTACTAAGCCTGAGCTAAAGGAACTTAGTTTTGTCAGTTTGTTAGTGATGGGCTTCTGCCAGCATTTGAGGCCAATTGGGGCCAGTTACGGAAAGAAAGAAGCTAACAATTAAGAGTAGGATACGTTCAGTCCTTTTTTGGCACGATCGACTTTACTGTAACCGCGTCAAAAAGCAATTCCTACAGTGAATCTCCTAAAATAACACTTTTAAACCCTTTAGGGCGTTATGTAATAAATCAATACGAAATATGTATTCATGACTTGGTCATTATACGGGGCATTCAATTATTTTGGTGAATCGTTTTGATAGTTGCAAATTTTGAACAATATGTCTGCCCGCGGCTGCGGTTTACTTTTAAGGATCCGATTAATATCCCAAAAGTAAGCCGTTTTTTCGGCGTTGTAAAATTTTTGTACTTTGGTTATGAGACATTTACACGCGGTTCATTTTGAAGCTAGTTCACTTCATCAGCCCTAAAGTATACCTTAGTTTTCTCTGTATAAATTAAAATTATAAATGCGAAAATAACTCTGTCTGTCTGTTACGCTTTTACGCCTAAACCGCTGAATCGCTCATGATGAAACTCAGTTTGCATATATCTGGAAAACTGCATACACATACATATAATTTTCTTTTTGTCCCGATTTTTCCGCGGAATCGGGACTTACGTAGGTGTATCCGAGGGCACTGCTAATGCTTCTATTAAAACCAAGCCGAACAAACCAAAAAAATAGTTTAATTTCATACCAATATTAATTTTGTGATAGTTTACTATAACTTTTTAGAATGTTAAAATAGACAAATTACATCTCAGTCAACCTTGAAAATGCCAACTGTAAAGTTGACGAAAGCTCGTTTCGTTTAAAACCATGAATAAAACTCGATTACACCAATATTAATTTCAAAAGTAAGTAACAAAATCAATAACTCGGAATCATAATCAGTTTTACAACCATAAAACCACATAATTACTATCGAATCAATGACAGAAGATCGACTCGTCGGAGTAACAAGTCCGTGACATTTACGCCGTTTACGCAAACTGCTCATTATTGAGACGAAGCGTTCGGTTAATTGCCGATGCGATTGTGGGCTAAACGGATTGGTGGTTAACAACTGTATTCGGCGTAATGGGGCCCTAAGGCGACTGTATAGGGCTTAAAGCGGGACCTAGCTGGTTGTTACTTTGTTTTCAAGCTATAAATAGATCTAGATTGTAATGGTATTGTAGTTGATGATGATGACACTTTTTTTGTTTGATAGGTTTCTGTATCGTATTGTAGTGAAATAAAGCCCATTTTTAGGGGTTTGTTTTTAGGCTATAAATAGATCTAGATTCTAATACGAAAATACTCTGCTTGTGTTATAACTGTTTTGTTTTAAAATAAACTCAGTTTGTTGTTTAAATCGTGTTGCTTTTATTTATATTAAGGTCTAGCAGAGTCCCGCGGTTTTACCAGTGTAAGTCTCGATCTCGTGTGAATTTCGAAAAATCTACTAAATACACACTCTACTAAATTCATGTCTCTAGAACCGCGGTTTAAGCTCAGCATTAGGTAATATAAAATAGGTAAGTAATTCAGTCTACTCGTATCAAGCAAAAAAACAATTAGTCAGTACTAAAATAAATAACTTTTTACACGACTGCCTAAAGAAGTGTTATATTTGTAAATGATTAATAACTACTAGGAATATTTTAAAGGAAAAATTCGCGACGAAATTTGAACTCGCGTCTCCGCGTAGTTCAAATGTCGTTGCGAATAAGTTTTGGAATATGAATATTTCCTTTAAAATATTTCTAGTAGATATGCCTGGAGTAATAACTTTTTTTCCGAAATATGAATAACTATTCTTTTTTTATTAGGTGGACGATAAAGTCCTGAAATAAGGAAGCCATGGTAACCCCATTATATTAATTCCACATAGTTATTTCAAATCATCAAAATATGCAAGTAACAGTGGAATAGTTACAATTGTAAACAGTTAAAATGATTACAAATAATAGGTAACAGTACAGAGACGACAACGCGTGCAGTTCCGGTCAACTGAATACCGACCGGCCACAGGGCTTGATACTTAAACCGCTATGCAGAGCTTAGGGCTGCTAAACTAATATAACACAGGAATAACTTTTTATTCATGTCATAGGCTAGCATTAATTGACCCTCGTTGTCTTGAAGTAAAATGCGCAGTGGGGGGGGGGTCGAGTTACATACCTTATACTTAATACTTAAATAGATAGATTGATAATGCTTTATTGTAGCAAAACTTAAATTACACAAATATTACCAACAAAAACTTGATTCGACTGTTGCACTAAATAAAAATCTAGAGAGGCATATTATTAGAAGGCTTTAAGACCTATTCATAATAATACATACAAATGTTAATACATGTTTGAACAGTAAATATAGTAAGTACTACTTTTTATGAATTTTCATTTATAAATAAATATTGCAGAACGTTGCACGCATAGCTGTCTAGCCTTTAATAAAGTAACATGGCTTGTACTATATGGGTCTACGACTAACTAGACACTGGATTACTAGGTACATTATGATATGTTATTGTGTAAATATTTTTTTGATACATAAGTAACCAGAGATAAACAATTATAGTCAAAACGGAATATATGTACACATCACAAAAAAGATGAAGAGTTCATATGATTCATAATTCATTTATTGCGAATAAGAAATACATTATAATAGATGTTACATAGAAATAGGATCACCTTACTCCGCCAAACTTGGCATGCAAAATTTTCCAAAATAATTATAAATTACAATTCATGATGACCTACAAAAATTCAAATGAATAAAATGTGCAGCCCTAATCTCGAAACCCAGTGCCGGAACATGTTATTTCCACACTGCATCATTGCAGATCTATGTTTAGGGTGGTCGTCCGGTAAACTTTCCTTCTAAAACGCCAAGTAGAATACTTGTAGGTCTTTAATCTAATCAGAGTGGGGCTTCGGTACACTTACGTCGGGCAGCCAACGTCTGTACTGTGCTATGTTATATTATGTATGTATGGTGACTCATTAATACCTACCTACCTACATATACTCCGCGCTACTATGATCGCTTGTCGTTGCTTTGTCGTCTTTTTGTCGATAAAAAAAAAGTAAATCTTAGATATAAAATGAATCCCTATTTTGCGTGGTCACGGCAGCACGCGCGAACGGCTGGACCGATTTCGCTAATTCTTTTTTTATTGAGCTTGCTTATATCATGAGAAGGTTTTTATGAAAGAATAAATGCTGAACGCATGGCGCAATGGCGCAGCTAGTTTAAAATAAAAAATACCTCGGTCACTTTTAGAAACCGCAGATAATAAAAAAAAACGCGGCGTTGTGTGTAGTAAATACAATGTGAGTTTAAAATAGTTTTCCACGGTAGGATCACATCACACACCGATCACCATTAGCTATGCGTAGGTATGCGTCGCGTGTTAGACTCCCATCGTCTGCCCGTGTACCAGAGATTACAGGCTTTCGTCAAATTAAAGCCCTCAGGGACCGTTGGGACCTTAAACACCGGATTACAGTTCCATAAAAATACTGTGACTAATTTTTTTATAACTTAATTATAGGGTCTAAAATGTATTTATTCCTTTACCTATATGGTCAGTATACAAAGTGTAACGGGTTAGCCCTTTTAATCCGAAAGGGGGTTGTTCTAGACGTCTAGGCGAACAACTTTTGTTCTACGACTTTTGGAAATTCGAAGTACTTTTTAAAAAATTTAGGTGTAAAGTTTACTTGAAAATCAGCTGTTTCTGAAAGTTTGAGGTCATTGACCTTATGTCGTCCTTTTATTTAGTTTGATGGTTTACAATCAAAAATTCAATTTATGTTATTTTCAAAAACAGCTGTTTTTTCAGTGAAACATAATCTCATAATTTAAAAAAAAAAGTTTGAATTTTCAAAAGTCGTAGAACAAAAGTTGTTCGCCTAGACGTCTAGAACAACCCCCTTTCTGATTAAAAGGACTTACCCGTTACAAATTGTATAGTACGCACTGGCGGAGATACTTGTTTCCCTAAAGGGAATAGTAGTTTATGCACCGAGGTACTAAAGTCCTGTCTTATATAGCGGGCGTCATATTGAATCCAAAGCGTACGAAGGACTCTAGAGGGTTAACTCCCGAGCGCAGCGAGGGTGTTAAAAACTTAACTCCTGAGCGAAGCGAAGGAGTTATGTACCTAGAGTCCTGAGTGAAGCGTGGGATTCAAGCGCCCAAGATAAAGACAGACTTTAGTACCGAGGTGAATACTCTACTTTACACATCTACTGCGAGACAATAAAAGGGCTACAAAAATAAGTATTTAACTAACAACAAAAAAATAGAATAATGCAACGTATATGAAATATATTGACAGCTTTATATTAATTAAATTTAACAATGTTACATCAAAATGACGAAACCACACATCGGCCTTAGCTGATGAAAAAAAAAAGTTGGGGCTTTATACTAACCAAAACTTTTTGCTTTACCCTTCCGTCCATGAAAATAGAAAAAATTTGCCCAGTTTTTATTTTTTTTATGTGTTATGTCTAGGTGGCCAGTTCGAAATGGCCGTATGCTACCAGAACCTTAGTTCCAAATTTAAATTACTTTATGCCCTAGGTGCATAATGTGCACTTTATGCACCTAGGGAATAAAGAGTCGCTTTACGTTGACCTTTTTGGTAAAATAAAGTAACTTTGTTGAGCAGTAGGTGTGTAAAATATTTTATTAACCCCCTTACTTATAAACGCTAAATTATGCGCTGCATAACTATGCATCGTTTGTCTTTTGCTGTCACATGAAATTTCAAAGTTGACAGACAGAGACAAACGTCACATAACTTAGTCATGTGTAAATAATATTTAATAAGTAAGGGATTAATTGTTAAACTTATAAACCTGCTGTTTGACTGGCGTAAATCCCAATATCAAGAGAAAAACGGTTTAATAAGAATTGATATTCCAGGTCTTTATAATAATATGTTAAATAATATTCTATAAGTAAGGGAGTAAATTTTTATGTTTCCGTACTCCTGTCTGTCACCAGGCATCAGCACCGGCACCACCTGTCACTATGTATCTCATGAACCGTGATAGTGATAGCTAGTTGTGGCCACTATAACAACAAATAATAACTACTTACAGAATAAATAAATAAATTCGTTGGCCTCTCGTTATTTTTTATTATTTTTTGGTAAAGATAAGAAACCCTTCGTGCGCAATTCAGATTGAAAAAAAAACTATTTTTTTTTTTAATATGAAGCCAAGTTTATAAAACACCGCAATTCGTTATTGTTTAGGGGTTTTATAGGTTTTTCTTGTTGTAAAACCAAACATACAGCCAAATACAGAAACGCCACTTCAAATTTGAGGGGGACTTAATTAATTAAGCAGCTTCTTTTAAAAACAGTATGAGGAAGTTTTTGAGTTTGAGAGCTGCTTAATTGTAGAAGAAAAACTTAAATTTTGAGTATCACAGACAGTTCTCTTAACACCCATATTAGTGTGAATAGAACAGCATTAGACAGTAGAGACAAGAAAACCCTGGTTATTTATTAACCCATATTTGTAACGGAATCCCGGTTGTACTCGTAGTTGTACAATGTACAGACACCGGTAACAAGACACTCTGTCTTTATGCTATGTGATAATAATCAACACTTTTGGTCTGAGACAGGTGTGGTCGAACCACGTTAACGTTGCTTTATAATGTAAGCTTATTAATTTCATATTTTCCCGTGAATTTTATGACAACACTGTAAGTCTGACGTCGAGGTAAGGCATTTAAATAGGAAAAAATCATGCGATGAAGGTCTGGGAAAATATGAAATTATGAGTTCCAATTATGTTAGATTAAAAAGTTTATAGGCTTATTACCCACGAACGACACAGAGCAGGAATATGCTTGTATTTAAGAGTTTGTTCGGATGTTTGTTTGTCTGTCTGTGCGTATTCAAATGTTCCCATTTATTTTCGAAATGGAATGACCGATTTAGATACGGTTTTCAGTTAATTGTTAATGATTAATTGGGATTGTTTATAAATTGGTATAGTGATTACTCGACAGGGATCGTTGCAGTAGGTTATTTTGTGCTTATTATTAATTTTTTACATGCCCGATGCCTATCTCCCTCTGGTGAGATCTTTTAGTCGCCTTTTACGACAACTAAAACATACGACAAATGCAAGGATTGGACGTTAACGTTAGACGATACACGAGTTTAATTATGATTAGCTTAGTTTAATATTTTAGACACTGTTGTTGTGTCAAACTATTTCTTGTCTAACTCTAGGATTAAAAATAAAAACTCCGGCTTACGCAAGTAGGACTATCTCTATTGTGATAGTGAACACTCACTATAAAAGTATAACGAAAAGATATAGGTGTAAAATGGATTCACGAAAAAAAAAATGAAATGCGAACGAAGTAAACGTGATGGTGCTATAGGTACAGCTGCCGACGAAAGTGTTAATCTGATTTTATCATAGGACTCCAGCCTTATAAGGAGGGTACATTTATGTTGAAAATACCGTTGAGAAAATGACTGTACTACGCAATAAATTTTCTTGTTAAATGTCTGTTGAGGGCGCGTGCGTTACGCATGTTTACACTTGTGAATGTTCGTAATCAAAAGTGTATCACTAAATGATGTTGTTTTTTTTCTCTATTGGACAGCTCTAGTGAACTATTTTATCTCTATGATGATGATTTCTAAGAAAGGCCTATATTATAAGAGAAAAGGTTATTACCTGTTACTGTTAAGTTAGCGCAAGCTCGGTACTTTGTAATAATGTCCTTCGTTATTAAATAAAACGCGTGTTAACCCCGGTAAATATTGTGTTTATTAAAAAACGGCGCCAAAAATTTAACATCAATACGTCACAATGTCTCACTAACATTCAACAGGAATTACTTATAGGTACCTTGAGTTTTTGTAACAATTTAAAACTAACTACCTACCATACAACTATCATATTTATTAATAAGTAGTACTTGCAAGTAAAAGCGAATGCATTATTTCAATATAAAATTAAATGAGGACGAAAAAAAAAATCAAAATTAAAAAAGACGCATATATTATTATTATTTCTTATCGGTTGTGAACCGATTATGGCCATTAGGAAATTAGCCAGTGTCATGTATTTTAATATATTATGCAAGTTATTTGCATCGAAACAGTCAAGTCGTCATAGTTAAAGTCAAGTCTAGGGAATCATTTGTAAACACGGCGGCCATTTACAAACAATCTTCACGGAGCCTTGGAGAAAACACTAAGTCAATGTTTTGCACCGATTTTCACTTTCATTCTACTTGTACACCTTCACGAAACTAAATTGATTAATATGCCCCCGAAATTAAACAATTTGCACGCATATGAACTAGGTTTCACAAAAATGAAAATTTAGCACCACATCTCCTCAACGAGTTCCCGCCAAGACTCCAAGACGCATATAAAAGTAAAACTTCTTAAAATGACAATTCGCTGTATTTGACATAAAATATCAACAAGTAGAACATGCAGAGTAGGTACCTACGACTTTTGTTTTTGACGCGTTAGTGAAATGTCGTCCTGAATTTTCATTTTTACATAACATTGTTTTATTGCGTTTAAATTGTTTAATTTCGGCGGCAAGTTACCAATTTAGTTACACGAAGTTCAACGAGTTAAGTGAAAATAAAAATACCAGTGCCAAACACGAAATTAGCACGTTACAAACAATTGTTCCATAGGGTTGGAGAAAAATCGTCGCTTTTTTTTCTACAGCCTTCACGCATTGAAAATTATTTCAAACGATTACAGTACAATAGTGGTAGTTCACTATTCGTACGAGAAATTGGCTAAATTATCCTATATTGCTGACAGAAGCCATAACTAAGAAAAAGAAGAAAGAAGTAGGTACCTACCTAAATAATAAAAACATATTCACAACCGAATTGAGAAACTCCTCTTTTTGAAAACAATTGACAAAAGCTGGTTGCTATCTAAAAGTGACGTTGTCAGAAAAAAGGTCCCATAAAGCCCTTTTAGAACTTAAAAAAAATCAAGAGATAAACAAAGTTTCACTCAAAATGGACTAGTCAAATTACTCGTTGGTAAATGTTCCTGATAGCCATATCTCCAGTGGCCTACTAAAGGGCGACTTTAAAATAACTTCTTAGATAATTCCGCGGGTCCACTATTTGTTTCTACAAATATTTTAAAGAAAATAAATTAGGTGATAGCAGTTCTTTATCTTAATTTAAGGGCTTTTTGTGGCATTAACTTTTTAGTTTGTGGACTAAAAAAGTTAATTCTACGACTGCTTGTACAAGTTGGTTTAACTTGACAGTACATAGAGCCAATTTTACATAATGTGCCTTTATCGTAAACTATGTTAGCTACTTAAACAACTGTCGACCTAAACTAAACTAACTTAGTTTTGTTTAGCTCTTCGCGAGTGAATTTTTGATTTTTTTTAACTAAGTATGATTAAAATTCGGACTATCGGCTTAAAAGGTTGATACCTACTTAAATGACCTAGATTTGATAGTGCGTATCCTAACAGCGACATTTAAATTTATTTTATTCGTCTTTTTTTGTCCTTCACCGTAAAAGCGATGTTACTAGCGCACAAAACTAGCCTGGATTCGAACCAACGACCCTCGAAATCAAAATCAGGGTAACTACCACTAGACCAACACCGCTCTTGCATCGTGAGGAAACCGACATGGCCTAGGACTCACCACGGTCCCAAGTCATGGGACATTAGTCAATCCGGGGTAGGCTCCCGTGACGTCTTACATCCTAACCCCTCTGAGAGGAGGCCCTTGCCCCTGCAGTGGGACAAATTAACGGACTGATTATGTTTTATGTATGTTTTTTTTGTATAGGTATGCGAGTTATTTTTCGAACAGTTTAATTTTGCATCTGCTGAAGCTCAGCTGTTAGAGTCTAGTTTGAAATGCTTCACTATCAGGCGACTTTTCTCAGTCCAGCTCTATGTTCATTCTTCTTAATTAATAAAAACTCGATGCTCTTTGTCAACAGGCCCTTAATTATCTTCTTCACAACTTTACCCCAATTTCCGTTTATGTTTGTAGATAAAATGAAAGTCGACAAACATACACACATAACCTAGTTTAGCAGCGGTATTTTATTTCACAAACGTGGTACTGGTACGTGAAGCGGATCGCCTGCGCCGGCGCACCCTTCATCAGAAGTCGTCATAGTCAGATAAATTCTCACTCGTACGTGTTTCCGAGCTCCATATTTTCCGGTCTAAATGTCAGACGGTTTGACAGATGTACCGTCGTCTCTCGAGATATATCGGACATAAGGGCAACGGAAAGTACGCCGAAGTACCGCCTAAAAAAACGAAAGTATGTCGCAACTTCACGCACCGATACACGCTGGTAATTTAAAATTTTATGTTACATTAATTTATTGTTGTTTTTTTTTTTCAATTTTTGATTCAATATTTTTAATGAAAGGAGGTAGAGTGTGTTCCTGGAATTGTGGCTTATGGGCTGAGATTTTAAAGTTTTTTTTTTAAGTTAAGGCTTATGTGAAAATTCCGCAAATTTCCATACTTCCGTTCCGCACTATCTGTTCTTTCGGTCGTCTATTTCCTATTACGGTTCTACTTTTTCCGCAATTGCGTACGGACGATAACTGTATGACGTAAAAGTGTCAGGTGACAATTCGAACTCGAAATTAGTTATCCTAGAAAAAAAAGGTAATAGAGACATAGTAGAAATGTCGTTTAAATTTTAGTTAAACAAAATTTTCATTCGTTTATATAACCAAGGTAGGCCCCCGGAATGTGTTTTGCGCTTTATGACGGAAGTGTCTTAAAGCCCCCGTTTACTAGGTTTACTTACGAAAGCGCCTAACAAACGCTATACAAATGAACATTAGATATACACGATACAGTGCAGCAATCAGCTGATCCGAAATAATCCGCTTAAGATACCTATCCATCTGTCACTTACAATCACAAGCCGTTATAAGTAGGTACATAGGTTAGTTTCGTTTATCAGTAGAATGGTATTCTAAATTACTTTAGGGAACTATTGCTCATGTACCTATGTATGTAGAGTAGAACGTATACAAAAAGAAAAACCTTTTAAAATGTAAATACAAAAATAACTGTTTTATTCAGAAAGAGTTATTTTTTACATTAGTGTATTCGTGTATAGGTAGTGTATGATTTAAAACATAAATAGAAAAATGATTAAGGTAGTAAAGTAGTTTTTCTTTAAACCTAGTTATATATCTTCTATATGGAAAATAACAAAAATTATAAAATGTGATCATTCCTTCTTATTATTGGTTTATTTAGATATGAGATGATGAATGAGAAACTAACACTATAATTAAACTACTGACCAATTTCTTACACAATAGTTGCTTATTACTTCTTATTACATTGACAGCAAGCAACTACCATCTGCAAAGATAAGTCAGTAGCACTCCACTTTAATCTAAACAAACAAAACTGTCCCATCCACAAGCCACTGTCACCACAAATTGACAACACTACAAAAACAATTAAAAGTAAATTTAACAAGCCCGTTCGGACATAAAACGACAGTTAACAGAGCAGGTAATCATGAAGCGTCATCAGACAATGATCGAGATAGCATCGGGCATGATGCGCGGGCGCACCACAGGAACCGGAAGCTGTCGTGTCGCTGTCGCAGACAATGCTCTATTGTGGCCGCGTCGTAATTACGGACAGCGTCATCCGAACGTAACGCGATTGTAGAGGTGCGGAAAATTTACATTGCAGTATATAGAAAAATGCTCCCTGCGGGGATTAAACCTATCGTGGTGGGATCAGTTCTAGATAACTTTAAACCACGATGGGTGGTGACGATGCCGATGATTGAACCCTGTAGGCAAACGAGTGTTCTAGTGTGACAGAGGAGCGATCTAATAAGTGTTTTTTTAGGATTCCACACTTGAAAAGCTAAAAAAGGAGACGTTATAATATCACTTTGTAGTCCGTTAGTCGGTGCGTCTGTCAAGCAAGATCCTTTACCTTTTGACCTTTTGAGAAAGCCTAAAAACGAAATAACCTTAAAAAAACTTATTATTTATTATTTCTAGTAGCACAAGCACCGGTCCTCTGAAACGGTCCCAACATGAAAGGTGATCGGTCCTCTCATTTCATAGTTTCCAAAAAAAAAAACAAAAAAACTTAGGTACCTACATAATTATTATCTCATTGGCTTCGCGAACCAATGCATCGAAATTCGCGTGCGGTCAAAAACCTTAACATTTTAATTACAAGTACCAAATCACACAGATATCATAATACGATTATATCACTTTCTCTGACAAATTTCAATATCGCGATTCGCAACATTTAATATTAAAAAAATAAATCACGACGTCCGGCAACATGTAATTAACAGTCGTATTTTAATGAAATGCGATTGTATAAAAAAAAGAATATACAATTTTGATTCAATCAATTTCGTTTTCGTATAAGATCGGTATCTATTCAATGATTTACCGGTTTCCATTCGCACGCTCTTTCGCAAATGTTTAAGGTCCTTAATTTGACTTTCTTTTAATTATTTTTGTTAATTGTATTTCGGGTTTTGTAAGATAGAGCACTTTGGAAATGTACAATTTAATTTTATATGGTCTGTCGCGTAATATTGCTTATTTTGTTACCTCAACTGTTACAAGTCTTGGTTGCAAGGAGACAAGACCTCCTTGGTCTATATGGCCATTTTTCTTTGCAAATAATAAATTTCACGTTTTAAATGTAAACATTTCTTTGCCAATAAAAGTTTAAAAGGTAAGCAGCTACAAGTCTATACATGAAAAAAAGAATCAACTTCCTAAGTCCACACTTTGCTGAGATCGGTAGTAACATACAGACAGACGGACAAACGAATGATCTTAGAAAAAACCCTTATATTCTTTTTTACCTTGTAAAATACCGAACCCTGAAACGCGCTGATTTCGCGGTGTGTAATTGAAATGAAACTCGTGTTCCGTTTTCAATCGTATTGCTTTTATTATTTTCAGCGTTGTTTCAAAGTCGTTTCTAAGGTTCAGAGTCTTTACGGACTCCTTCCTCAGAGTTGCTGAGAAAATCGGTAGTAACATACAGACAGACGGACAAACGAATGATCTTAGAAAAAACCCTTGTATTCTTTTTACCTTGTAAAATACCGAACCCTGAAACGCGCTGATTTCGCGGTGTGTAATTGAAATGAAACTCGTGTTCCGTTTTCAATCGTATTGCTTTTATTATTTTCAGCGTTGTTTCAAAGTCGTTTCTAAAGTTCAGAGTCTTTACGGACTCCTTCCTCAGAGTAGTTTCTCAGCAGTGCTGAAAATAATGAAAGCAACGCGATTAAATTTATTGGCGGGCGGTGGATATGTTTATACAATACGAACCAACCTAAACTCCGTACTTAACGATTCCCGAGCATGCAAATTGAGTCCCCACACGTCCAATCGTCCACATTTCCGCTAGATTATTGATCAGTCATAATACAGATCATGATACAGATATTATGGTGGTCAACCACTCGGCCGCCCAGCCGCAGTGGACACTCGCTGGTGGCGTTCGAAAATTATGTAGCGGTCCCAGAATCCACTGACTGTGACGGAGTGATTCCATAATGTAGTGTGGTGTAAGTTGCAGGTTGAAGAGATCAATCTACAACTTGAAATAGGGGGGCTATTTTTACCTGACTACGACGAAACCAAAAGAAATGGCTATGTTTTTCGGTTCTAAGATATTATCTATTCAATAAAATGTTAAACCCGAATAATAAAAACGTCGCAATCTTTTAAAACAAATCAAAGTATCGAAAGTATTTAAATTTAGTAGCGTTTGATTTTATTCTACAGATATATTTTAACTGTAGATCGTCATGTACTATCTAATATCTAAACTAATATTGTAAGAGGTAACGTTAGGAACATATATATTGAGTAAGTAAGTATGTAGGTATATTGAGGGTAATCTCTGAAACAACTTGACCGATTTTAGAAATTCTTTCACCAATAAAAAGCTGCATTGTCGAGGAGTAACAGACTACTTTTGATCCCGATATTCCCACGAGATCGGGAGTTACGCGGGAGTAACTGCGGGACCAGCTATAGGTATATAACATTGCAGCAGCGAAACAAAATTATAAATTTTGCCGTAAAAAAAAACTAGAATGGACTAAAATAAAATAAATAAATAAATCCTGTGACGAACACACAGCGCCATCTAGCCCCGTGGTAAGCTGCTAAGCTTGTGTTACGGTGGCTAGACAACGGATATACTACTTATATTTATTTTTCTTTTGTAAATACATACATATTATACATAGAAATACGCCCAGACCAGATACAATTTTTTTTATTTTTTTTTAAGCTTAAATATTTGCACCCAGCGGGAATCGAACCCGCAACCTTCTGTATTGCAGCCAAGCGTTCGCCCGACGCGCCACAGAGGTCGTCAAAAAAAAGCATGTTGCGAATTTACCCCCTAAAATCTTATAATTTGGACATCAATAATAGAAACGTGCATTTCCTACCTGCGGGTTTGTTTGCATTACTACCACATCGTCGATTCCAATGGTTTTTGTACTGAATAGCGGTGCCCAAGCCGCGGGCACCGATTTCCAACGGCGCGGGCGCCCTAACATTTTACTATGCAGTTTCTAAATAAACTAGGTATTTGTTTACCTATCTGTATGTTTATTGTACCTATAAATTTAGGAACATGAAAGTTTATGTAGTAAAATGAGCAAGATATTTGAAGAAATTTTCTTGTAAATATATTCGATCGGATAGTTTGTTTGAAATAAGAGCATGAAGTGGAATATTGTGTTCTTTGGATTATGTACATATTATTTGACTTGCTTATGTTTTAATCCAGATATATCGATAGCCTACTAATATCGTAAAAGTGAATGTTTGTGTGTAAGAAAGCAAACGAGTATGTTGTTACTCCTAACCGCAAAAAGAGTCGAATATGAAGAAACTTGCTATGCAGCTAAAAATCTGGATTAAAACGTTATCTACTTTTTATCCCGATATTCTTACGGGATCAGGACTTATCCGGTGGGATTATTAGGCCTAATCTAGTGTAGAAATAAAAGAGAGACAGAAGAGAGGCGTAGAAGTAGCAGCACTGCACCGCATTTTGAATTTTGACAAGAGCTAAGCTAAAATAAAAACAAACGTACAAGACAACGTACAAACGTTCTTCCTTGGGCAGTAGTAGGTTCCTATTTTGGACCCTAATAAAGGCACATCGCTAATAATAATAATATTGATATTAAAATGTTACTAAAACGGGCCTCTACGTGTTGGCTTCGGCCCCACGCACGCCTTCCAAAGGTCCGGGTGCTCCATAGCCCCGAGAATCCAAAATTGACGCAGCTCTCTTTCTGATTATGGCCAATAATAATTGGCCTTTTCATCTTATTTTAGATGACTTATACAGCGCAAGCAACTTTTAATCCATGTTATTTTATGGCGCTATTTGCCCGGGACGTTGTTAGATGGAGTAGGCTTGCCCACCACCTATACCACCCTCCCAGCATAGTCAGCCATGCCCAGAGGAAAGAACCGATCAGTACGTCTGGAGCTAACTAAGCCGTGGGTTTCCTCACGATAGTTTTCTTCACCGTATGAGCGATGTTATTAATGCACATAATTTTTCCGCAAGGAAAAAGACATTGGTGCGCGGTAAGCCGGGATTCGAAACCACTACCTTCAGAATGAAAGTCGAGGTATCTACCACTAGACCAACACCGCTTTCTAAAGGCACATCGCTAAGTCGGGGATATAAAGTAACCTAATTTTTATTTCTTGTGGTTATTCCATAACAGTTCACAAGTGTTTGCGTGAAGAAACAACAAACATCGTCACACACATTCTCACTAACTTTTCGCGATATTGGATTGAAATTCAACTAATATTCCGGTTTATTATTTTAATTTTTAGTCTTAATTTTATCAATACCGTACGCTTTGATATCTTTACATAGTAAAAAAAATCAAAAGACTTAAGCTGGAAATTCGTTTAATTTGTGTAGTGTTGGTTAGAAGTGCCAAGCAAAGAGGCATTTATCTCAGCCAGTAGTACTGGTAGGTAAATCAGTGTAGAATCGTTGATTTATTTATTCCAGAAAACAAACACTATAAACATTAGTTAAGCGGAATTCAATCGAGTGTCCTACATTCGAACTTGTCCCAAGTTGTTGACGCCTCGGTTAGGGCTGCCTCTAGCTTAGAACTCATCTAAACTAATCTTATGATAAAGAGATAAACTTGAACTAGAATGCTCACGTAGAACTAAAAAATCTTCCGCTATATTAAAAATGCTGTCCTTTTCTAATTACACTATTAAGAAAGGGACAGAACGCTACATTGGAGCGGACCACTTTTTAGTTCTTCGTGAGCATTCTAGTTAAAGCAATATAACTTCTTTGGTAAAACGTTTATAACATGTAGATATGTACATTGGGGGTGATCTCCGAAACTACCTACTTGACTGTACTGTATCTCAAGAACCGTAGGTATTTACTTAACTATGTTTTTGGCTGATGAACTTGCAGGGTTTCGCAGTGTTGTTTGTCGCACTATAAAATACAAAGTACCTACGTAATCCTTTTTTTATCAAGTCAGTCAATAAGTCGGTTAATAATTCGATCGCAAGTAGGGGAACATAAATATTGGTTCACGAAACCGCAAATATTTGTTTTATGTCCGTTTGTTTGTGAACCACTTATATACACGTGTTGTTCTTGCGGTCTGACGTGACTCTGATCAAATAAGCAACTAAACGTGGTACCTACTTATTTATATTTATTAAAAAAAAACAATAATGCTCCAATCTACTTCAAATTACTTGTGGTCCGTGTAAAAATGAGCAATTTATTGCATTTTCGGATGCTATGGTCATAATTCCATACATTCTCATGGGATCTTCAACAACTATTTATGGGACCAACTACAAGTCGATACCTTTCTGATTTAAAAACATACACGTCAATAAAAAAAACTTTTTCTCTTTTTAAAAACTCCCGTTTTTGAAGTCGGTTAAGTACGAAACTGCACAACTTTTTTGAAAATGTTGGCAAAAAGCTAAAATAGATAACAAAACGAAGTTCAATTAGAAATCAAATTTTATTTTTAATGTACCTACCTACAGAATTCAGGGTAATGTTTTTAATAACCTGACAACCCTCGAACCCAGATGCGCGCAAATCCCTCAAGCATTGACACTGCGACGTAGCGATCTCTGATTAACACAGAACAGCTAATCTAGTACCCGACGTGTTGTTGCCAGTTTAATGGATTACCCTGCAATGGGGTAACAAACCCAATTATGGGGTAACTACGACCGGTTACCCCATCGTTGCAGATAGCCGTAAATATGAACTAGAATTACAAATAGCCATCGCGGTCAATTGGATGTAGGAATAATTTACATATTCATTGCCAATGCATCGTCTGTAGGTAATGTTAAAAAAGTACGACTTTCAAACGAGAGGGCGTGAGTTCGAGTTGATTTAACTTCATCAATTAGATTGGTTTGTCGCTTATTTTAGATCATACTCGCACAGTCAATGCATTTTTGTATTGACTGCAAATGCGATGTATTTCTAACTAGATGCGCCCGCGGTTTCACCAGCAGAAGTCCCGATCCCGCATGAATATCGGGATAAAAAGTAGCCTATGTGTAATTCCACGCCTCCAGCTACCTATATTCCAAGTTTCATCGCAATCGGTTCAGTAGTTTTTGCGTGATTGAGAAACAAACACACATGCATACATACAAACTAATATTAGTAGGAAGTAGGATTTGTTACTTTTCAAATATACACCATTGCACTCTAAATAAGTTCAGAAGTTTTGTCTTTTCTACTCAAAATAAAATATAATAAGTTGAATAACAATTGATTAATAAAAATGTAATATTAACTTGGCTTAACATGACGTCTGAACCACGGAGGAGCTTGAGAAAACGATTTTATGCCACACAATTTCGGTTACCTATCCAAATAATGCCCACGCCAAGCGTTGCTTAACCTGCATGATCATTCAGCTAGCTATGCCAACGTGTTCATGTGATGATAAAACTTAAGGTCGACTGCGGCCAAAGACTTTAAACCAGGAAACAACAGTTCTTAATTATAACTGGCAGCAATTGATCATCCTGCATAGTTCCCAAACGACCTTCAACTCAATAGTAATACATTAAACGGCTAGTACACGTGGGGTCCTACAGTCCCGGGGTAATCGCATGCGCGGGCGCAGGCCCGTGCGTGGGCGTGACACGTATAACTGTGCGGCTAACGGGCCGGGGACACGGCTGTGGCTGCATGAATTTATGCTCTAATCAGGATTTGAAACGGTGATCCTGGTGTATGCTTGTAAGTAAACTAGTCATAATTAGAATGGTTATTGTTAAAGTATGATTTGTGAGCTAAGAGCGATATAAATATTAATGGATGCAAAAAAACTTATTAAATTCACACGATTTGTTAACATAGTTACCCCCCAAATATCTTGGTCGCGAGGCGAGGGGGGGGCTCGATACCCCCTCGCCTCGCGACCAAGATCATTGTAACATGATCGAAACGTCGAGGTAAGAAAATATATGATAATACGCAAAAGACCCGGTAAAATGTAACTTTATTAATGGAGGCATTTTGACAACATTGAAAGAAAAGAATCCTACTAATATTTTAAATGCAAAAGTTTAGATGTTTGTTTGTGTTGCAATCACGCAAAAACTACTAAAACGATTGCGATGAAACTTGGTACGCAGACAGTTAAACATGTGGATTAAAACAAAGACTTTTTATCGCGTAACTCCCGCGGGATCGGGACTTACACGGGCGCAGCTGGTCAGCAATAAATTGCTTGGTTGAAAATCAGCCTAAAGATAGAACAGAATTAACAAAACAGTTCATAAACTCTCATACTAATTTTTAAGTGGTATTTCTGTTTTCTATCGTATGCCTTTCAACAATTTTTTTTATAGAGTTTTCCACTTTCCACGTCCACGTACGAGTATAAGAAACTCTACTAATTCGTCCGATATCTTCTATACTTTCATTATATTTCATCATCATTTCTCACCCTGTTCAACTACCTACTTGAAATGAAAACAAAAAACTATTCTAAAACACCACCTTTTTCCCCCGTGCCTACAAGAAACCATCAACTTCCAATCACAACCACCAATGATCAACACAACTACCATATCCATTATCTAAAATTACGGAGCCCACTTTGTACCTACATCAAAGTACCGAAGGTCTCCAACATTGTTGGGCCCCATTAGCATCCAATAGATGTCCAATCCAAGTCTCTGGCCCCAATACCACCTAATGACTGAACAGCTCACCGTGACAAATCTCTAATGTACCAAGGCCACGACCAGGTCGCTAGACCCTTGGGTAATTCCACTCAGTCTCACGATCTGAAGGTCGGTATGGTTCTGGATTGTCTGGTTTTCTAATCTCTAATGTACTAAGGCCACGACCAGGGCGCAAGAACCTTTGCTAGTTCCACTTAGTCTCACGATCTGAAAGTCGGTAAAGGTCTGGATTGTCTGGTCGGAACCCGTTAAGGTGTTAGGCTAATTGTTTTGTACTGTGTCTTTGGATTTATGACGTTGCGATTGGATTCTTCCGCTGGGTTGTGTGTGAAGAGGATTTTGCTTTAGAAATTTATAAGTAGTACTAACATAGCAAAAGATAATGTGATTTTAAAGCCTCAATATTCAGAAGTGTTCTAGAATTATTGAAAATGTTGCTAAAAATCTCTAACTTTATCTGAAAACTTTAAGGAAATTGCCAAGCCCTTGTCCTATCACAATCGATTGTTTAAATAAATGACGACCTCTGTGGCGCATCGGGCGAATGCTTGGCTGCAATACAGTAAGTTGCGGGTTCGATTCCCGCTGGGTGCAAATATTTATGCTTAAAATAAATATTTGTATCTGGTCTGGGCGTATTTCTATGTATAATATGTATGTATTTACAAAAGAAAAATAATTATAAGTAGTATATCCGTTGTCTAGTCACCGTAACACAAGCTTAGCAGCTTACCACGGGGCTAGATGGCGCTGTGTGTTCGTCACAGGATTTATTTATTTAAATAAATTGTTTATTTTCAAGCCAAAGACTGCATTTACAAAACAGTGTTTAAAAAAAGACTGATATTAACGATAAGATTAAACTTGACACTAAAATAGGTTGTTATTAAAATTATGTTCTAATTTTGACTAATTCAACCGTGCCAAGACCCCATCCAAGTCCCATCACGACAGTAGACGTAGAACTTGAAATAATACCAGCATAACCTTAACGGTACCGGTATCATTTAATTCAAATCAGTTGACAGCCAGCAAACAACAAACAACAGCGAATAATGCCGATGCGACCGCTGCCCCACAACAGATACCGCAGTACACATCTGCGCACACGCAATCAGATTCCGTTGCCCCATTGAAAGGAAGATCAGAACGGTAGTATCTTTGGCTTGAGTACCTATTGTTATTTACCAGTTTTGTTGTGTTGATTGTAATGCTCGGGGCAAACTATAAGGATGTGGAACGACCCACCTAGAAAGCGAGGGTCATCCCTTGATAATCCTAGAGTAGGTAGCTGGTTTAAATTGTTAAAAATCGGCCAAGTGTGAGTTGAACTCGTGCACGAAGAATTTTCTGCCGTTATCACAAAACTTTTTTGAATAGGATCCCGTTTTTGCCCTTTGCACACGGAATCCTAAAAATAGGAATTTAAAGTCGAAGGTCAGGAAGAAAGTGTTCGGCTAAACTAAGGTGGTGAGTGTCGTAAAAGGAGGCATACAGGTTGGTTTTGCATCCGTTTCAGAGTTTCTTTTCTACTAGAAAAATAGAGTCTGACGACTTGACCGATATAGACGTGGTTTTCAGTAAATCGTTAGTATTAACTATTTACAAGGACAATTTGGATTTTGTCTGAAGTTTTCTTGATTTTGCATAATAAACTAGTTTTTCCTCGCATTTTATTCAATAACGTCATTATTATCAACGACCGAGCTTTCTCCAACTTTACAATTGGCTTTTTTTGAGTTGTAATACGTCTTTTTTAACATTCGTAAATTTTTCAGTCGTTAAAATCACAATTAATATTAAAATCACACGTCAATTTTTCAAAATCGTTAAAACCAGCTGCTTCGTGCAGACTTCTTATACTTTATCAAAAACATTTAATGACTCGACTAAAAACGCATAGATAGACGCTTAGATCATTGCGTAAGTCCGTCTAGCTAGCTAGAGGTATCGGAACGCGTGCCCATGCGCAATCTCACGTCAAATGACTCCCTTTCGGGATACAGCGAAAGTTATATTATAAATCAAATCATTCGTGTTGTTATTGTCATTGGCCGGGACATTAATCAACTGTGAAATGTATTGTTTATAGATATTGCAGTCTGTGGTTACCGGCACGGTCAAAATCATTTCAAACTTAGAACATAGTCGCCGGCGTTCTTATCGCATGCGTTTTTGTGATATCAATTTGTACATTTTGTATTAGGACGGCTACGAAGTCACACTGCTACGAACGCTTGCTTAGGACGATGTTACCGAATCCATACTTGCGGTAAAATCGTACATGTTCTGGGGTTGCTTAAATCGGTTCACATCCGAATGGTAGCTGATAATAAATAATCAACTGATGTGGCTGTTGCCGCGAGTAAATTTGTGTCAACTACTGTGCGGTTTATTTAGGCTTGATGTAGTTGCTAAACTGTGATAATCACACATGTCAAGAGTTCTCACTTATTTGGACTTCTTGATTTGCACACTTTAAAATCTGCGATTTTGCTAAAACTGGTGCCGTCTTAAGCTCTAAACGCGGAGATCGCTAGAGCTAGAATTTACTTCGATTTAAGATTTTCTATTTCAATACAAATTTGTATTACCCTCAAAACTAAATCTTTTTGAGGCTTGTTTTGAGTTTAAATACAGAATTTATTGAAGAATTTTTGCGTCTTCAGACGCCAGTTCGGTTTTTAGGTTTGGAAAAACCACAAAGAAAATAAATCTATTCTTACGTGTACAGTTTGGGGCTTGACCTCACAGATCAGACTTAACTTGACCATACTCTGTGCGCATAATGCATTATAGTCTCTATTTGGTGTAGTGATAAGAGAATAGTGAATAGATATTATAAATAATCCGAATAAGCCTAAACACTGTGGACTGGTGACAGCTCGTTTCATAACTTAGGTTTTGAATTGTTTAATCTTTGTATTTAAGCTGTTGTTGATTTACTATTGAGTGAACTTAGCCATGTTTCTTAGTTAATTCGAAGTAGGTACTTAATATCAAATCATTTATCGTAAGTACTGTAAGCTTGTATCTGAATTATATATTTATCCGAATACAAGGAAAGAGTTCCTCGCGCTTATCTTGTATGTTTGTAATATTCTTTATTTCCTAATATCTTCCAAACCACTCCATGGATTTCTTTAATTATTTTATCAGTTTTTTTTCTCGCCTAGTGACAGTTTTTGTACTTTTATTTCCGAATACTTTTTTACTTCTCCATTTTTGAAGTCGATGGTTAATAAAGAAAATAAATCAATATATAAAGCTCAGCTTATTTCAGTCCGAATACGATTAAAATTATAGAGGACATAAATATCGTTTAAACGGCATTAAAACTCACCCAAAGGAATCTAATTAAAATTAACCAATCCAGGAAGAGCACGATACGACTGCATTCCTGGCTGAGATCTGGCAGGCAGTCGGCACACTCGGCAGGTAAAACACGATGTCCTAGTAACAGAATAAGATCCTAGAGCTGCCAGACCTACGTCAATTTAGCAAGGCTGAAATCTTGACGATTTCTAGTCTACTATGTAGTTAAGGACAGTATGCGTGCGTACCCACTAGCTCGAAAGCGAGACCATTTCACAGGTAGCGTGAACTAAAGGTACATAAGCTCCATTTATAACATTTCGTTTAACTACATAGTCGACTAGAAATCTTTAAAATAGCAATTGTTGCCTTGCCTTACTAAATTGACGTAGGTCTGGCGGCTTTGGGATCTTTGACTATAAGTGGTCCATAAACGATGCATAGCCGGCGTAGTCTATCGTCACCGGCTATCTCGCATATTTGGCTTGCAATCGCAGTTGCAAGTCAAGCGATATGGCGGGTTGCCTTATCCTACTAATATTATAAATCCGAAAGTCTGTTTGTTTGTTTGTTTGTTTGTTTATTTGTTTGTTTGTTTGTTTGTTTGTTCCCTCTTCACGGTCAAACGGCTCGACCGATTTGGATGAAAATTTGCATAGGGTTAGTTTAAATGATGGAGAGTAACATAGGATACTTTTGATCCCGAAAATCCCGCGGGATCGGGACTTACGCGGGTGATAACTATCTAATAGATGAAAATTTGCATAGGGATAGTTTAAATGATGGAGAGTAACATAGAATACTTTTGATCCCGAAAATCCCGCGGGATCGGGTCTTACGCGGGTGATAACTATTTATTGGATGAAAATTTGCACATCGATAGTTTAAATGATAGAGAGTGACATAGGATACTTTTGATCCCGAAAATCCCGCGGGATCGGGACTTACGCGGGTGATAACTATCTAATAGATGAAAATTTGCATAGGGATAGTTTAAATGATGGAGAGTAACATAGAATACTTTTGATCCCGAAAATCCCGCGGGATCGGGACTTACGCGGGTGATAACTATTTATTGGATGAAAATTTGCACATCGATAGTTTAAATGATAGAGAGTGACATAGGATACTTTTGATCCCGAAAATCCCGCATGATCGGAACTTACGCGGGTGATAACTATTCAATAAATGAAAATCGACACAGGGGTAGGGTAAGTTATGTAGAGTGGCATCATGATCATTGTCATCGTCATCCTTCGTCATCGTCACTTACTAATGAAATACAAACTTTACTTTACTTCACCTACCTACCGCAGTGCAAAAATCCACACTTAAACGGACGACCAGGGAAGTACTGATGATGCCAGGCGCGGCAGCGCCTGGCTTCAACAGTACTTCAATGGGCGACCGTTTAGGTGTGGATTTTTGCATTGCGGTAGGTAGGTGTTCGAACAACGCGGGTTCGTAACTTGCGCGGGTGAAACCGCGGGGCGCAGCTAGTATAAAAATAAATAAATAAATCCTGTGACCAACACACAGCGCCATCTAGCCCCGTGGTAAGCTGCTAAGCTTGTGTTACGGTGACTAGACAACGGATATATACTACTTATATTTATTTTTCTTTTGATGTATTTACAAAAGTAAAATAAATATTCACATAGAAATACACCCAGACCAGATACAAAGGTGGCTTGGAAAATATTGGTTTTAGTGCTAAGGCCCCTTTTTAACCGACTTCAAAAAAAAGTAGGAGGTTATCAATTCGTCTGTATGTATAATTTTTTTTTTTTTTTGTATGTTCACCGATTACTCGAAGACGGCTTGACCGATTAAGATGATTCTTTTTTTAATGGATAGGTGGGAGCTCCAAGATGGTCCCATAAAGATGTGGATCTGATGAGGGTCTTCGGAGTGATGAACGGAAATGCTCCTCAAAACGCATTAATCAATCCAGTTGTTTATCGATTACTCGAAGATGGCTTGACTGATTGATATAGTTCTTTTTTTAATGGAAAAATGGAAGCTGCGAGATGGTCCCATGAAAGTTTGGTAAGGATCTGTTGAGTATCTTCGGAATGATGGACAGGATAGCATCTCAGAATTCAATAAAATACTCATTTTTGGACTTCTACCAAAAAGAATAGACCCCTCAAGAACTAAGTACAGATTGATTACCTAAAACCACCTTCTCATCAGCAAACTCCTCAATAATTAAAATTACGGTAACAATATTGTTGATTTTTAGGTAGGTAGGTATACTAAAAAGGGTGAAATAAAAAAATTATTTAAAAATTAAAAAACCGACTTCAAAAAGAAACAAAATATAATTTAAAAAACAACCAAAAAAAAAAAGAATTGATAAAAATGACCAAACTAACCTCTACATAGGTACAGTGCCACCGACTAATTAATCTGTTTTATCATCTGAAGTCGGGCAGTTTTACTGGTTGGTTCCATAATGTACTTAGTTTGGCTGCCCGACTTCAGATGGATAAAACAGATTAATTAGTCGGTGGCACTGATTTGGTAAAATAAAACTTTACAAAACACAATATTTACCGGGATTTACTCGCGTTTTAATTAAAAACGGCTTTATTACAAAGTACCGAGCTTTCACTTAATTTAAAGTTAGCTTTTTCAAAAATTTATTATTTATTAAATCAAACGCGAGTAGAACCCGGTAAATATTGTGTTTTATTATGCAAAATCGCGAAAACCAAATACAAAATTATAAAGCTTCATTCTATCTATCTATCTCATTGTTCTTACGTAAACTTTCATAGCTTTCTGAGTAAGGAATGACTGGCGAATAATTGTATTTGCTGCAGTGGTTGACTTGTTTATCTCTGTCAAAGGGTAAGTTTTTGTGTACATTAGGTATTAAAGCAGACATATGATGGATGTACCTACTTAAATTAGACGGATATTTTCACGCACATATTCATGTGCCGCTATGGTAAATCATGATCTGTTATAATAAGTGTTATAAAGCTTCAGAAATCGTTTTAAAAGCTATGATTTTAATTGAATAAGTCTTAGAACCGTAAAACGCAAATTTCCAATAAAAAGATGATAGCTACCTTCATCTAACTAGTAATCAAGGTACTAGCACAGAATCGTCCTATTCGTGCGTTTCTACGTGTGCATTTAGTGCTTATTAAAACGGAAAAGCTTCTAAAACCAGGGGCTTCTAAACTGTGCACCGAACCCCAGCGGCCTGCCCGAGTGCGCTGTGAAGAACCACCGCGAAGCGCTTTTTACTTCTTTATTCTATTCATTTATTTGCTTTATCGAATATAAGATATTAATCAAAACTTATAGTCTAAGGAATCTCAAAAAAGTTTGCAAAACGCTAAGCTTTTTTTAAAAAAGCCCCCTAACTGGTATATTACATTGAACAAATCGTTATAACCTATGTACCGTGTTTCAGAATCTTAGATCAAAAGTGTAAACATAGATTTGTTGATTATCAAAAGAAAAAATAAACAAAGAGCTGTAAAATAAATGTATTACTTTTGTTCTTGTTTTTTACTTTAGATTCAGAAACAGAGTATAAATACACTGCGCGCGCTGATTAAGTTTGAAAACCTCTGACCTAAACATTAAGCAGAAAAGAAGGTAATGAACCGAGAGAGTGGTATCACAGCGTTTTATTTGCACCAGAAGTAACTGTCGATGACATTAGCATACCGCTAGAATAAACATCGGGTCAAGCTGACTGATAAACACTAAATTATACAGCTTGTCTCAAACCAGCTAGGTTCAAGTCTAGCTCCGAAGGTTCCTTGACGATTTGAATAAATAATTGACACAGTTTTCCACTGGTTTAATGGCTTCTTTGGTCTGATTGCTCGAATGTCTCGGGTCAAGTTTATGATGCTTCTTGGAGTATTAAATATTTTATTTTTATGATTTATGTTATTACAGAAATATAACAGGAATGTTGGGATAAAATGCTAGTCAACACTACTTTTAATAACCTTTTGTGTTATTTAATATTATAGTAGAATATTGCTCCGGTTCCACTTTAGCCCTAAATATGCGACAATGTGAATCGTATTATGAACACTAAAAAAAATGTAAAAAAACATATATTTTGACGATTGTAAATAAAAACATGATCACAAAAAAATCCCCATGAGTTTCTTGTGGCTTCTTTCCATCGGAGAGCGCGTTCCTAAGCCACCCTAGTGTCATAGTTGTAAGAACACTCGACGTATTTAAAGTGATCGAATACATCTAAATAAAGAAATTTTGATTTTTAATTCTTGATAATTTAATGCTTTTTCATAACAAGTTTCAATAAAACTCAGTAAGTTCAGTGTTTACAAATCAACAAACAAAAACCATTTTTAAATCGGTTCAGAGGTTTCTGAGAGAAATGGCAAACACCCTCACCCCAAACGCATACTATGCGGTCTCCATGGTCAGGTCCATTTATACCACTTTGCTACTCGTACCTATATACTAAATAAATAAATAATACTCCACTCCACTACAGTACCCACTAAGTTCAAGTGTTTTTGCAGGGACCAAAGGCCTGGGGGTTCTAGGCCTTTGGTCCCTGCAAAACACAACACTGGAACTGGAACTCGGGGCTATAGGCCCCCGAGTACGAATGTTTGGAAGCATATATTTTCATAAAAACATAAAACAATATGATTTTTAATACTCTAGGCATAAATGTACTAAAAGTAACTCCGGGAACTCGCGCGATCTAATTCGTTAAGTCGCTGGGGTACTGACCCAGAGATTTGAAACCACGTCGCGAGTTAATTTTTAGAGGTTTTTTTTTAAATATTTTTAGAACATTATTTCTCAAATGACCCACATTTAACTACAAAAGTAATGTTTTTATATATTTTTTCCTTATAATAATAATGTTTTTTTTTACATAAATTACTTATTAACGGGGTTACTGATTAACGGGGTTACTTAATCACGGGGTGCCTCGTGAACAATCTGGTTGAAATTGCTAGCGAAATATCGAGCTCCGCGAATAAATTATTAAACATGGTAAACACCGTTAATAAGTAATTTAAGTAGTAAAAATATCCATGTTAGTTTAAAATCGTATAATGTTTTTTTTATTCTTAATTTTAATTTGACCTTTGTACTAATTTTAATGAATGAATGATTACATGTAATAAAAATAATAATAAATATATTTACCTACCTTTTTATAATTAATAATTTATAGATTTATTAATCAATGTGAGTCTGTCAGAATTCATGTTGTTTGTTTTAATATTAGGTACCTACCAGCGCTATTTAATGTTAGTAATTACTTTAATTACCACAAAACTAATAAACCTAGTTGTAATCAAGCAGGAAGCCAGTATATTTGCAGTGAATGTTATCATAAATCCTAAATGAAATATATACCGAAGTAAAAACGAGAAATTAAATGGAAGTTCATTTTTAAGTGAAACTAATTACCCGAGTCTAAATGACTCATTATATTTAAACCGAACAGACAGCCTGAAAGATATTTACCCGTATAAGTGCGACGTTGAGAAGTGTGCTAAACTTATGATCATATTTCAACCGGAGCCGGGAGCTAGTACTAGTTAATACGCCTATTAGTTACCCTCTTGCCGCCTTGTTGTTAAAGCCGGCTTTTTATGGCCCGAGTATTAAAATATTAATACAGATCTATGCTATTATAAAACTGTATTTATTAGATTAATTGATGCGTTAAAAGAACTCTTCAATTAAATTCTTTGAAATAACAATATATCTATCGGTTAGGAATTTTAAGCCATTCCTCGCATAATCGTTATTCTTTTACATATACAGTTTTCAACTGTTCTTATCGATCCAAGGTTTGCCTGGATGAAATTTAGCAATAAGGTTAAATAAATGTGCGACACAAACCTTAAAGATTTTAACTGTGTTGTTTTTGAAACTAGCCCAATAACTAGGTCTATGTATTTCTGTGACTTTAAGCAGTGGATTTCCTCACCATGTTTTCCTTCACCGTAAAAGCGATGTTATAATAGCGCATACATTTTTATCTTAAAGAAACGGTCATTGGTGCGCGTTTGTTCGGTATTTGAAACCACAAACTTCGGAAATAAAATCAGGGTATCTACCACTAAACTAACCAGGTCCATAAATAAATAAACTAAAAACATAAAACTATCTAGCATTTTCATTTCAGGCTATATTATATTTACACGTAGGTGTACACATTATCATATTGAAGAATTTTCCTAACCAAAAGTTTTTATTTTGTTCCAGCCAGAAACAGTTCCTCAAGCCAGCGTGGACATGACGACCGTCCTGGAGGTGAGCGAGGCTGACTCCGTGACGGGACACCCCCACAGCCTAGCCATTACGGCTCCAGAGCGCGTCACCTTCGTGAAGGGCACCTGTCGAGAGGAGGCGCGCTGGTGGGGAGATGTCCTCAGCGTTTATCCTAGGAGCAAGGTATGTTTGGAAAGTTAATGTTGGTGTCATTTGACTGATTAGATACACAGTATTTGAGAGTCTTAGGCCACTTCTGAAATGTATGTATACTCTCACCTTACGTACCATGACTTCCCGTGGCATTCCTGTTCAAGGTGAAACATATGATAATATGTCTCAATAATATGTATCCTTTGACCGTTCCCAAAAACAAATTTGCAAAGTTTTCTAATAACTATACCATATCTCAACGAAAATACGAAAAAAAACGTGAGGACTATCCTTCTCAGAAGTGTAGCTCTATCTTTGTTGTATGATAGCTTTTTTAGGACCTAAATTATATTTAGGCTTATATTTAGTCGTAACGTAAACAATATTTGACAAGGCGAACACTTCAAAGCATCAAAGGTAGGCCTGCTTAAAAACTTGAATAGATTTTATTATAGTGTATGGCTTGAAAACGCGCAAACTGAACATGACAAGAACTGCCTATTTGGCTAATTTATATATTTAAGTAACATGTCGTTCAGTTGTCAGGCATTTTTACTATGAACCGATCTCGCAGACAATTTGCCAAACGGCTCATTAGAGAAATGGTGACGGCAAAAGAAAATTGCAAAGTACTCTTGTACGGCCTCGTCACAAGCAACGACAACTTCATACACTGTGCCACGACTATAATTTACCTACATCCACATCACTTTACACTTCAAATACAGTGTTTGTATTAGTAGACTGACGGGCGTTAATGAGCCGTGCGCCGGAGTTCCTGGAGCGAAAGCGGCGCGTGCGCAAATAGCCCTACAAACTACGAACACGGGCAATTTGAAAGAGCTTAAGGAGAGTATGTTAATACGTCCACCACTTCCTGGATAATGGACCACTGATTACACCTTCCAATATCAAATTACTAGTTTCTCGAGGCGGTAATAATTTTAAATCGGCCCGAGAAACTTAGTCATATTTTGATCAATGAAGAATGCGAGTCAAAACAAGATAAAAGACTCAACTTCGTAAAGTGATGATTGCTTTAAATGCAGAACTCGAGTAGAATAATTGATAAAAACATGGTCGTTAAATTCTTTAATCTTTTCTGAGTCGTCTCGGAGTCAAAGTCCTTGAAAAATGACGAGTTGCCTGCACTTAAATGTTTAATTTACGTAACTAAATATTAAATCCTTAAGTTTATTGCCGTTGTAAAGTTTAGGAGTAAGTGCAGGTGTCGTTATTCTATTTTGATTACTGAGCAGACGCTGCTGACCCTTGCGAACCATGCGATTGTAAATACAAGTAAAATAAAACATTCTAAACATTAAACGTACGTAGTTATGTTGGTAGTTCTATCCGAACACGGAACCATCTAAAAGTGAGTTTTATTTATTTATTTTATTTTACGCGACAAACACAGCTTGTGTGATCCAGGAGCGACCAGTTCAAGAGTGACGTAGTGAATAGAAACTCGATGATAACTATTGAAATATTAGGTACTAGAGGTGATTTCTCAGACATATGACATGTTCCGTTTACGCCTAATAAATATGAAAAATCGATGTAGAGCTTATGTCGTTGAAATAATCAAAATCATAATTGAGTTTGTGGTAACGTTACCACAATGACTGTTTACAATTGTCTGCCTTTTGATGTCATAATCTGCTGTAAGGACTAAGATCAATGAGCATTACAAACATTCCCCTCCACTGCACACTTCCGGTTTCTTTGTGTTAAAAACAGGAACGACAAGAGTAGGTTATAGTTGACACAATTGTGATGAAACCCAGTCTAGCGACATATTATGTTTGAACCGTGAAGGCAGGGCCAGGGTGGTGACCTCGGCATGACGCCCTTGGCATCAGATTGACGCATTTAATGCGAGATAATTGCTGTAATGTTCACATCAAACTTACGTCTTTTGTAGTGGTAGGTATTCTCTTTATTCATCTAGGAAGGTACTTAATAAGTAATTGTTCTTTGGTATGGATGCTAAAACGATGAATAGTATAATCGAAAATTCGAATCTGTGTAGATCCGCAGGTTAGGTACTAATAAGATAATTTAGTAGTAAATACAATCTACTGACATATAGACCGACATACGGACGGACAGTGGAGTCTTTGTCATACATTAATTGTAGATTTTTAGAGTTCCGTTGTGCGAAGAGATCTGTAAAGATCTGGAAACCAAGGGCATATGATAAAATTCTAACAATAATAAAAGCAACGCGAAACTTGTTCCAAGTCTTACAAAACATTTACCCCGTCGTCAGGTCGTCGACCCAGCAATCAACCTAATTAAACAATTGTCTGCAATCGACGATCAATTCCTTCACGGCGTTGATCCACTTCTGCTAATAGAGCGCGGCAATTAGCTAACTAAAGGATTATAGGCACCGCCTGCGCCCGCGCACGCAGCCGCAGCCGCAGGCGCGCGCGGGTCAATAGATCAATTACCAAACTTGTTATTACTACTACCTTAAAAGGAAATAATTGCGAAATCTTTCTAGTAAAACAAATTAACAGACAGCCGCTTTATTTCAAAAGACGAGGTAAAATATGTTGTTGTGTTATTATAATTTATCAGTTTTAATTATTCAGTTTAAACCGACAATTAAGTTGTTCGGTAAGTACCGCATTGCTCCGGCTTGTCTACCTGGAAATTATTAAAACATTTATTTCATAATAGTTTGTTGGACAACTGCGCTTGCGTATACGCTTTAAACTAGGTACTTTCTTACATATTTCAACTGAACGACTTTTGCTTTTGACAGTACCAATACATCATAATAAATATGTAGGTACCTACTAGCTGCACCCCGCGCAAGTCTCGTTCCCGCGGGATTATCGAGTTAAGAGTAGCCTATATGTTATTCCCGGTATCCAGCTAACTAAATTCCAAGTTTCATTGCAATCGGTTCAGTAGTTTTTGCGTGAAAGAGAACAAAGTCACATATTTTGACGACCTCTGTGGCGCGTCGGGCGGACGCTTGGCTGCAATACAGAAGGTTGCGGGTTCGATTCCCGCTGGGTGCAAATATTTATGCTTAAAATAAATATTTGTATTTGGTCTGGGCGTATTTCTATGTATAATATGTATGTATTTACAAAAGAAAAATAATTATAAGTAGTATATCCGTTGTCTAGTCACCGTAACACAAGCTTAGCAGCTTACCATGGGGCTAGATGGCGCTGTGTGTTCGTCACAGGAATTATTTATTTATTTATTTATTTATACATATACAAGTACTTCGTCCAAGATTTGTCCCAGTTTTCAAGGGCGAATAATGACGTAAAATGAGCATGAACTGTGATGGGATCTCGGGGAAGAACCCTTGAAAATCTACCAGCCTTAATCTACATGTCAAGAAAATAGTAGGTAGGTACCTTCTTTAAAATTGAAATCTATCAGACAGTTTGATCCAAAGGGAGAAACCCACTTTACCAATAGATGACATGAGTAGGAAGACAGTTGTAAACAACCACTGCGGCAACGATACCACAATTTAAATCTTATACAAGATGTAACGGGCAAGCCCTTTTAAGCCGAAAGGCGGTTGTTCTAGACGTCTAGGCGAACAACTTTTGTTCTACGACTTTTGAAAATTCGAACTTTTTTTTTGAAAATTTTGAGGTTATGTTTCACTGAAAAAACAGCTGCTTTTAAAAATAAAGGTAATTTAAGGTTTGATTGTAGTAGACCAAACTAAATGAAAGGACAACATAAGGTCAATGACCTCAAACTCTAAGAAACAGCTGATCTTCAAGTAAACTTTACACCTAATTTTTTCGAAAAGTACTTCGAATTTCCAAAAGTCGTAGAACAAAAGTTGTTCGCCTAGACGTCTAGAACAATCCCCTTTCGGATTAAAAGGGCTTACCTGTTACACATTGTATATAAAATTCTCGTGTCAGTGTCATAACGAAACGGCTTGACCGATTTTTATGAAATTTCATAGTATGCATGTTCAGTAGATCTGAGTACTATCTATTTTTTATACCCCTAAGTGATAAGGGTTGCCGACCCCTAACATTTTTTTTTTAAATACTTTAAACTGATTTGGATAAATAAATAAATAATAAATAATAAATTTTAACATTTACATGGTATG
Source organism: Idaea dimidiata (assembly GCA_949358125.1). Taxonomy (NCBI): domain Eukaryota; kingdom Metazoa; phylum Arthropoda; class Insecta; order Lepidoptera; family Geometridae; genus Idaea; species Idaea dimidiata. Next base: position 29,971,675 of record OX442326.1, read on the forward strand.
CATGGTAATATGCATGCAAAATTTGCAGAGGTAAGTAGTTGTAAGTGATGGAGAGTTACATAGGATAATTTTAGACATAAAAATATTGCCAGCGTTGCAGCGGCTTTAACATATAAAAAGTCACTGCTTTTCGCGTAAAAGGAACTTCACCTCTAGCACTAGTACATTAAATCTCAATAATCAAATAGCACCTTTTTACCTACCTGCTGCATCCAAAGGTTGACTTTATTGGTGTGTAACAATATATCTATTGGTATTATTAATTGTATTGGTATTGGTAACAATATATATATTGGTGTGTAACAATATATCTATCTGTATACATATAGAATATTAAAATCATTACTCGCCCGCATTCGTATAAAAATTACACCCATTCTGACCCTGACGTCATTCTAATTACAAATGTAATCGTTTAAAACTGTTGGTGGTTGACGGTTGTTCAAGTCTCGCCTTCAGTCCATCTCATCAGTCTGTCAGTCCATCAGTCGGGTAACTGTTGATGATGGGTACTTATCAAAGAGGCCGGTCGGACGCAAAAAATGTGTTCTACTAAGCTCTTCAGTTGCTAGAGATTGTGTTGTTATTTGGAGTATGCAGTACCTACGTAATTATTAGCATTGTAATTTGAAGAACTGCTATTTCTGCATTATATAGTAACTGGTGATAGTTGATGCTTACTTGACCGGTACACAAATTAGTTCGTTTGCCTTTGCATACATTTTTAAACGACACTTAACTGCGGAATTATTGATTCTGATTTCATAATAGGTACTTGTTGGATGTACTTACCTTAAATTATATATCATAACCTACCTAGCTACCTATAGTTACTTACCTGCGTGCATCAACTGTTTTACCGACGATAGTCAATACTAACTGTTACTTAATCTGTGGCATGTGCCTACTCCTACCCGTTCATAACTTTTCGAACCAGTCGCAATATATCGCTTGAGATCAAAACAGTGTTCTTTACTTAAATACCTACCTACGTATCCAATAGCACGAATGACCCTTAACGACCTAAACATATGGTCGCATTCGAACCGGACAGTTAAGTGAACATTTGAGTGGAAAATTCCTACGGACCTTTCGCTAAAATATCCGTATTTTGAACAGTTTGGTGTTTAATTGTATTATTATAGTGTACAAAAACGTTAAACACGATTGTTTAACACGAAATTATGGCTACGGAACCGAAAACTACAACGGAAATTGAAGACATTCTGAGCGTGATAGATGACACGCGGCTCCTCATACTTAAGGCACAAACTAACCTAAAAAAGTGCCCTAAAGCCCGACTAACAAAAGGTTACGTGCAAAGCAGAATAAAAACAATAGACGAATATTGGGTAACCTTTAAACAACACCATGATGAGTTTTTACGTGTCACTAACAAAGACCAACGTAGCAGCATATCTTACTTTAAGAACGAAGAATTCTTTGCTGTGGAGGATGCTTACACGAACGTGATAAGCGATTATAGGGATTTATTGGAATCTTTGACACTAACGACGCCGGCCGCGCCGACGCGCGCCGCAACGCTGACCAGTGACTTGAGTACAACGGCTGAGCTACAATTACCACGAGTAGACATTCCCACGTTCTCTGGTAACTACGAAGACTGGCCCGCGTTCCAGGATGCCTTTGAATCGTTGATACACGCTAACACCAAGTTGAGTAAAGTTCAGAAGTTTCATTACCTGAAAGGCAATATTAAAGGTGAGGCTTCATCGTTATTAAAGAATATCAAGATTACTGAAGCTAACTACTGTACTGCATGGGACAAATTAAAGCATCGTTACGGAAATCGACGACATATCGTGAACACTATATTGAAGAGATTGTTTGGACAAAGAAAACTATTTTCACGTTCGGCTAACCAATTGAAGGCGTTGCTCGACACCACTTCCGAATGTATCGACAGTCTACGAAACCTCGATGTGCCTACGGACAACTGGGACCCGCTGGTCATTTTCCTGTTAGTACAACGAATGGATCCTCTGACACACGCCGAGTGGGAGCAGTACGTATTCAAGGCTGATTGTGACCAGTTAGCGACATGGAAAGAGCTGACAGACTTTTTAGAATCACGGTATAAAATAATTGAGTCCGTATCCTTTTCTAGTTATAGTAATAGTAATCCGTCCCATAAAGTAATAAAATCATGCAATGTAAATGTTGAAAAAACATGTGTATTATGTAAACAATCTCACTCTTTATTTAATTGTGATAAATTTATTAAATTACAGCTCTTACAAAGGAGTAAGTTCGTTAAAGAAAACAACTTGTGCTATAACTGTCTGGTACCAGGGCATCCCGCATGGAAATGTCGGTCGTCTATGTCCTGTCGTAGTTGTAACCGGCGTCATCATTCTCTTCTGCACGGTCAGAAGACCTCCGATGTCTTAAATCAAGTAAGTAATCAACCCGGGACGTCTGGATCGGCTGACGTAGAAGATTTGAAGGTAAATAGTACAATGATTTCGTCACATTTCAGTGCCAGACGGTCAACTACATTATTAGCTACGGCTACTGTGTATGTTAAGAACAACGTAGGTCACACTGTTCAACTTAGGGCTCTCATAGATTTGGGATCTCAAGCGTCATTTATTAGTGAAAGGGCGACTCAGGCACTCAAACTTAAAAGGCAGTCAGTCAATGCAATGGTTACGGGAATGGAATCTATTAAAGTGAGAGTCAAACATTTAGTCCGTTTCCAACTTATGTCACGTCAGGATTCCAAGTTTAATTTAGTAGTAGATGCCTACGTGATGGGTAAGCGTTTAGGAAATAATATTCCACTTAGTTCGATGACTGTCAGTGATTGGAATCACATTCGAGGACTTCCTTTAGCAGATCCAGATTTTAGTAGTTCGGATCCGCTGGATTTGCTATTAGGTGTAAGTGAATATAGTAGAATTATTCAAGAAGGTTTAGTCAAGGGCACACCGTGTGCGCAGAACACGAGCCTTGGCTGGATCATTTTCGGGGAAGTCTTAACAGGTAGTAGCAATGCTTTAGAAGAAGAATTGAGTGTCCTACACAATGAAGTAAATGTAGATGATTTACTTAAGAATTTATGGGAGTTAGATACAGATTCAAAGAGAAGACTAACTATAGAAGAACAGAAATGTGAAGATCTATACAAGAGCACATATTCAAGAAAAGAAGATGGCAGATATGTTGTAAGGTTACCATTCAAAACAGAGAATCCCTCGTGCGTAGATGGCAATAGTAGGGAAATAGCTCTTAATAGATTTTTACAATTGGAAAAAAGGTTAAAGAGAAATCCTCAACTCAAGAACGAATACGTAAAAGTGATGGAAGAATACATTAACTTGAAACATATAGAAGAAATACCTACAGAAGAAATAGAAAAGAAAAGTGTATACTTACCTCAGCACGTAGTAATCCGTGAAGACAAAGAGAGTACGAAGTATCGGGTTGTTTTTGATGCATCCTGCAAGGGTACCAACGGAGTTTCGCTGAACGATGAGCTGCTAGTAGGACCGGTTTTACAAGAAGATCTTAGAAACATCATTATGCGATGGAGAATGTACGCTGTTTGCTTCGTATCTGATGTCAAAATGATGTATAGAATGATCCTGACTCATGAAGATGATCGTGATTATCAGCGAGTACTGTATAGAGCCGATCCTAGTAAAGAAATCAAAGATTATCGACTTACGACCGTCACGTTTGGGACAGCTTCAGCTCCTTATCTAGCAGTAAAGACTTTAATTCAACTAACGATAGATGAAGGCGATAAATATCCTGTTGCTGCTGCTAAAATAAGAGAAGATTGCTTCGTTGATGATTGTATGTCTGGATTTGATACTGTGGATGAAGCTATCAAGGTAAGTATAGAAATGAAGGAACTTTTGAAGAGTGGAGGTTTCGCTTTAAAGAAATGGTCTTCTAATAGCATAGAATTCATGAAGAGTTTAGAACCAGAAGATAGATCAGCTAATGTTAATTTAGATATTGATTTAGAAGGAAAGATAAAGGCTTTAGGAGTTTTATGGGACTTAAAGAGTGATCGTTTTCAATATAAATTAGATTTACCTGAACAAGGAGACACGATTACTAAAAGAAGCATACTTTCCGATATACAAAAGCTGTTCGATCCTCTTGGTTGGATTTCACCGAGTACTGTGAAGGCTAAAGTCCTCATGCAGAATTTGTGGCTAGAAGGTGTCGGCTGGGACGATGAAATTACTTCTGGTCTCAGAAATGAGTGGATAGATATACGAAAGGATCTCAATAATGTCGAAGGTATTCAGATAAATAGGTGGTTAGATACACTACAAACAAGTAAAGATTCTATTCAAATCCATGGTTTCTCAGACGCATCATTGAAATCCTATGCTGCAGTAGTATACTGTCGTGTAGTAAAATCTGATGGGTCTATTGCAGTCAGTCTGGTGGCAGCTAGGACTAGAGTAGCTCCGCTTAAGACAGTTTCCTTACCACGACTCGAATTGTGTGGGGCTGTGCTTCTTTCAAAACTATTGAAACAAGTCACACGTGCCATGAGAATTCCAGAATCAAATGCAATCGCTTGGACTGATTCATCGATAGTATTATCGTGGTTATTCGGAGATCCAAATAGATGGAAAGTATTTGTTGCCAATAGAGTGACCGAAATACAGAGTAATATTCATCGCAATAATTGGTTTCACGTTTCAACTCATGAAAACCCAGCTGACTTGGCATCCAGAGGAATTTTAGTAAAGGACTTGATGAACAATAACTTATGGTGGCAAGGGCCAGAGTGGCTATCTAAAGAAAGTATAAATTTTAAAAGACCTGACAATTTTACTACTGATTTGGAAATGAAGAAAATTGAAGTGATAAATTTAATGGAGAGTGTAAATGAAATCGAAGACAGAAGCATAAGTGTAAAGTTTACAGAAGCAAAGGATTTAACAGAATTAAAGAAAACTATTGCATATTGTAAAAGGTTTATAAATTTTATGAAGTTCAACGGGAATATAGATAATATGGTTACACCAAATGAAATGGATGGAGCATTAAAAATATGTATAAGAATAGTACAGAGGGAAGAATTCGAAAATGAAATCAAGAGACTTAAAGAAAAGAAAGAAGTAAGAAATACAAGTGTGCTGAAGGCTTTGAATCCTTATTTGGATGAAGATAATATCCTCAGGGTGGGTGGCAGATTAAGACACGCAAAGATGAATGAAAGCGCTAAGCATCCTATAATTTTAGGTAATAAGAACAACCTGACGCCGCTCATAGTAGCTGAAGCTCATATGCGTACTATGCATGGTGGTATGCAGCTTGTGATGTGTTATCTTAGATCTACATATTGGATAATTAGATGCAAGGGTGTGGTGAAGAAACACATCCACAACTGTATGGTTTGTGCTAGACAAAATGCCACCACGAGAACACAAATCATGGGTGATTTGCCCAAGATGAGAGTGACACCAACACGACCTTTTCTTTCTTCAGGTGTGGATTTTGCAGGTCCTTTCCTAGTTCACACAAGAAAAGGTCGAGGTCAGAAAACGATCAAGGCATATATAGCTATTTTCATATGTATGGCTACTAAAGCTATACATATAGAATTGGTTGGAGATATGACGTCAGCTGCATTCATTGGTGCGTTTAACAGATTTTGTTCTCGAAGAGGAAAATGTGCAAACTTGTGGAGTGACCAAGGAAGAAATTTCATAGGAGCAAATAAAGAATTAACAACAGCGTGGAGAGAGGCAAAGTTAGAGTTTAAGGAAGTAGCAGAAAAGATAGCTTCGGATGGTACAACATGGCATTTTATCCCAGCATACAGCCCAAATTATGGCGGTCTGTGGGAGGCGGGAGTCAAATCCATAAAATATCATCTGAAGAGAATATTCACTACAAACTTGACATTTGAAGAAATGACAACTGTTTTGTGTGAAATAGAAGCATGCCTAAATTCGCGCCCTTTGTGCCCTATCGATAACGCAGATCCTGATGTAGTAGAACCTCTTACACCTGGTCATTTTCTTATAGGAGAAATTCCCATAGTAGTTCCTAATCCTAGCTTTCGTCATGTCAAGGTATCTTATTTAACTCGCTGGCAGTATACACAGAAGTTAGTTCATCATTTTTGGGACCGCTGGCAGAGTGAGTATTTATCTAGACTACAACAAAGACCGAAGTGGCTGAAGCGTCAGGCAGAGTTTGAAGAAGGTGATGTGGTGCTTATCAAAACTGATAATCTTCCCCCTGGTAAGTGGCAACTTGGTAGAATTATCAACAAATACCCCGGTCCAGACGGTTATACTAGAGTTTACGGTGTAAAGAGTGGTGATTCTGTAACAAATAGATGTGTAACAAAACTATGTCCCTTACCCGTTGGACGTTCCGAGGATTGTAATTAATTTGTAACGAATTTTGTTAAATCAGTTTGAAATTCAATGTAGTTAGAAGTTGATTTGTTCACTGTTAAATGTTGTTAAAGGATTGATTAAAGTCATCAAAATGAGCTATCGAAAAGTGTAATGATATCTTTAAAGGTTGATTAATATTTATGAGCTATCGAAGTGTATGTAGTACAAAATAGTAGATAAATAACTACTGTGAGCATAAATTGATGTGAATGTGTAATATTAATTAAGTTAATTTATTAGTGTACTCTAGCTGTGCGAGTATTATTTTGTAAAACATAAATAAATAAAATAAAATAAAAAAAAACGATTTTCCGAATTTGCAATGTACGAAGTTTTTAAAGAGGACAGTCGTTATCTGATTGCATTGTATAATGAGACGGAGTAGGTATACAGGTGCGTAGTTGTTTACAATCTCAGGTTAACTTTATGTTTAGTAAGCGAATATTTTTGTTAAAAGAAATTGTTATTTTGTTTGATGGAAGATTGATTGATGAGGTACATACTTGCCTGTTGTGTTTGTATTCATTTGAAAGGACTATAATAGTCCTTTGGTGGGCGGTATGTTGGATGTACTTACCTTAAATTATATATCATAACCTACCTAGCTACCTATAGTTACTTACCTGCGTGCATCAACTGTTTTACCGACGATAGTCAATACTAACTGTTACTTAATCTGTGGCATGTGCCTACTCCTACCCGTTCATAACTTTTCGAACCAGTCGCAATATATCGCTTGAGATCAAAACAGTGTTCTTTACTTAAATACCTACCTACGTATCCAATAGCACGAATGACCCTTAACGACCTAAACAGTACTATTTTTTTAATTACTTATTAATTTTGCTTCAAAAAATTAAATAGTTATTGCCTAAATTATGGAATGCGTTGTGTCTGTGTTCCTTTTGTTTATATGGTGTGTTTGTTTGTTTTTACACGCCTTATCTAAATTAATTAATCTAACTTATGTTAGAATTTTAGTTTCTCAGTAAGCGATTAATGTAAATTTATGAGGATTAAAGAATTTTAAACCGTAACTGTAGTTATTATAAAGCAGATAAGACAGTAGACGAATAGCTGCATTTAGAGGCGTTTTTGAAAGAGAATTGCCTTATAGGGGTAAATACGAGCTAAACTCGTAAGCCATGTCGGGTTCACCAAAAATTGTTGATTATTTATAATTAAATGTGTAATCTTTTTTGTGTCAAAATTGGACGTGACAATGTTTACTACATTTTAGTGCAATTTCCAGACAAATACGTAAATTAATGTCGAAGGGTGTTGAAGACGATCCACATTTAGCCAAAACGGTCAATTTTTGTCTTGAATATTGGATAGGTAGGCTTTGAAACAATAAAAAGTATTTGTCTTAAACCTACACCAAAATATATGAGACAATGTCACAATAAATACACAAAAAATGCAATTGATGAATCTCCGCGGCGACTTATCGATGAATTCAGTACATACCTGACTTACATCCGAACAGGTACCTACATCAACCTACATCATAGTTTACCATATTTAGCATCCGTTTTCCGGTTTGCTATCATTATTTCCCAGTAAATATTACAACGATGAAATAGTGAACATGTGTATTTGCCCATGTTTGGAACTAAAACCCGGGAAGTCGGCGTTTACTTTGGACTCGATATCTTCGTTGCTATATGAGAGTTAACAGAAAAATAATATTATAATACTAGCTGCGCCCAGTGGTTTCACCCGCGTAAGTCCCGGGTTAAAATGTAGCCTATGTGTTATTCCCGGTATCCAACTACTTATATTCTAAGTTTTATCGCAATCGGTTTAGTAGTTTTTGCGTGATTGAGTAACAAACATCAAAACATCCAAATATCCAAACATACACACTTTTAAATTTATAATATTATGTAGGATAATATAGGTACATTATACATTTTTTTCTTTTAAACAATATGGCGCCTGCTGGTCGCCATTTTCCCTTAGGATCGAGATTTAAGCGGGTGAAACCACAGGCCGCTGCTAGTAGGTTATAAAAGTTTCGACCATGCTTCATTAATCGTAAACGACTTAGGATTCGTGGTCATAAATAGTTGAACGATATCAAAAACTAAGCGGTTGGTTGTAAATGAATAACTCTACTGAGATTGTTACAATTTAGGTTAGATATATCTGAAACGAATTGATTGTTACAATAACAACGGAACGTAGAGAAGTTGTTATTCTGTAATTAGGAAGAGCTAGCTAGCTAGCACCACTCAGTTGAAGATTATTAGATTTTAGTAAATTATTCTACTAAAATAAAATCATACTAATCGTAAATTGATCAAGTCTAAAATATGCCCCGAGTACTACAGCGCCGTAAAAAGCGTGGGTTCAACTGAATTTAAAAAAAAACCTTTTTTTTTGCTTTCAAAACACAGGTTTTGATTTTCTTCTAATCATCATCATCCGAGCGATGTTCCCGGTTGCATCTCTCTCGGGAGCCCGAGGTCCGATGGTTTCCTTCTAATAAGTACTGAAAAATTCAATCGTTATAAGTACTTGAAAGATAACATTTACCTTTAATATCCTCAGTGTTTGTCGTCATATTTTATTTTATCATCTACCCTTTCTACCCAATAGCCGAAGGGGGGTTATTTATGTATTTAATTTATGATATTCAATCGCCAGATTAACAAAGTAATATCCTGTAACAAGATATTTCAATTAGTTCACATTTAAAGTGAAATATTTAGCTAGGTCACCGACCCGGCACGGGCCAGGCATCGAACCCGTATCATTGATCGACTTGTTACAAATAATATGTAGCAACGATATTGATAACCTCACCGATAGATTAATGTGGATAAGACGGTATATTGTAGTAGGTATTAAACTGTTTTACACTTACACGATTTGTACTCATTTTAAAATTTTCATTTTTGCCGTATTGTTAATTTTAAATTCTCCTTCCTCGACATTTTGACTATATTACAGTAATCTTGGTTGGAAGAGAAGAATAATAAAAAGGAATGGGTAGAAAATTAAGTACAGGTGCTTTCAAATAGGAAACGTTTTTTGCGAAGTTGCTTGTTTACCATAGACTAATAACTAAATTTTAGTACTGTTTTGTCTATTGTTTTAAGTTTCGTTTCCTTATTTGACGTAACTTTTTAACTCTGAAGATATGAATCATGTATGACCAATATATATATAAAAAGGTAAAAGATTCTCAATAAATGGGTTTTAAAAGACGAATCCACACTAATCTATCCTACTAAAGGTGATGAGAAGTGATGACGCAGCGACTCCATTCATCGGGTCCTCAACTCCTCGCTCGGAGTATCAAGAGAGATTAACCTGCAATAATATCTCGCTATCTTGTACTTGCGTATAATAGTCCTTTATGTGAATATTGGAACATAATTCAAGTAATTTGCCTATTAAGCGTGAGCTGTGCATACCTAGGCCACAGTATAAATAAATTGAGAGCGGGTTCTAGGCGTGCAGCGCTTTTGGTGGTATAGTCCTCTGTGGTTTCTGGAGTTTGATTTTGATGAGCAGTTTTGGACTACCAGTTTTTGACGACCTCTGTGGCGCGTCGGGCGAACGCTTGGCTGCAATACAGAAGGTTGCGGGTTCGATTCCCGCTGGGTGCAAATATTTAAGCTTAAAAAATAAATATTTGCATGTGGTCTGGGCGTATTTCTATGTATAATATGTATGTATTTACAAAAGAAAAATAAATATAAGTAGTATATCCGTTGTCTAGCCACCGTAACACAAGCTTAGCAGCTTACCACGGGGCTAGATGGCGCTGTGTGTTCGTCACAGGATTTATTTATTTATATTATTTATTTACCTTCTCACTAGTCAGATGGTAAGAGAATACCGTCGTACACCCACCTAAAAGGTAGACAGCAGTGGAATCTACCGTTTTCTTTGGTGGCTGCACAGGCCTACGTAACGGAATACGGAAGATTCCTACGCATCTACGCAATTTACATAAGCTATGTTTTGCTTTGCTCAACTAACTCTCAGGTCACTGAACTGAATAATTGTTAAAATATTTTAAATAAACTTAACCTTTATTTAGCAATCGTATTATCGTAATGCTTGGGACGATTAAAAAGTTTACGATTTCGTAGAGATAGTATAACTACCTAATTGAAATCTATCAAACGGATAAATATGATACGGGTGGAAATATAAAATATGAATTGGTGAATTTGACCGAAATAAACGCTGAATTTAAACTTATTGGCGGAGTTTTGAAAATGATTATCTCTTAAATGGTTCATTTCAATTACCAATTCTAGAACTTCTTCTAAAATACTTAGTGCCGCAGTGGCAAGGTCGCCTATTGTGCCAATCTAGATTAAGATGTTTTATATTTTTATTTACCTGATACTAACCCAACCAAGTAGTTTACACGCAAATTGGAGGTTTGCTAGGCTCTCCCAGATCCCTTATTTTTCATTTACAACCTAAATAAGATTTTAAAAAATTCAGTCTATCCTCGCTTGAAGTAGGTACCTACCTACTTATTATAAAATTTATAATAACGAAGAAAATAAAATTATGTAAATGTACACCATTTACATGTATTTTTGTAAACTATTTAACTAAATTATATGAAGATTTTATGCATCAAAGCCAGGTCAGTGCATTAGTTAAAGATGTCGGTTAAAACAAAATGAAAAAAAGGGTTATATAATAAGTTTATTTTTAACTGAGTAAACTGACACAAAATTGTTAAGAATTGTAAAACCGTTCGAGAACTTTTCTAAAACTTGACTAAGACGATTCAACTCGAAGTAATTTACAGAATAAGGCCCCAGGTGAAGCCGCTATATAGAACCGTTCTAAAAATCGAGTTGGAAACGAAACAACAATGTAGTTTAAGGTACGTTAGATACTAGTTAGGATACCCGGACCATCTAACTATTATGTATACCTTTCATACGGAGTCGATTTCACTAAATCAATAACAAAAAAGTTACCGCGTGAACTGACGATCCTTTTTACGATTTTAGTTTAGTTTCTCTTTGCATTTTCCGCATTTTGCCTCGTAATTGAGCGGGCCATTGTACGTGACTTTTAAACCCCTAAACCTTACTCCAACCATTCCAAACTGTCCCAAAAAACCAGCATTCTGCTAGATTCTCACTACTACTCACATTAAAACGGGCCGTAAACGAGCCGGGATATTACCGGTTACCGATTATTAGAAGAAAGCAACCCGTTCTAATATATTCCAATCATGTTTATTGATGTAAATCAATTTATTGTTTAATAATAATAAGTTCTAATACAATGTCAAAAATAACTAACCTAAAAAAAACACAAAAAAACAGACAATAACATTAATACAAATGAACAACACACAAAGGAAACACAAAATAAAAAAAAAACTAAAACTAAATAAATAAAAAGAAATCCCGCCGCAAAACTGACCAAAATGCTAGCAGCATTTCCGCGCTGAACCGCAATGGACAATCTTTGCAGCAGGAACGCTCCCGTTCTAATGAGAATCATCCATAAGACTGCTGAAGGCTTACGGTAGAGTCTCTCCCTTTAGATAACTTTATTGAATCAACAATTTATAAAACATATTATAAAAACCAAAACTTTCAACTGATTATAAGAAAGGCACCATGGTCGGCCTTATAGTTAAAAGTGATCTTTTCCAGGCAACCGTTTACTGACCTGATTTTGCACTGTCTTACTGGCCTGGCATGGAAATAGGCACCGTGTAGTGGCTCTTTATAGCCGTAGTTACCAGGATTGTTCTCCACAATGATATCAGCTAATCTAAGGAATCCGGTATCAACAAATTGCATCTAAACTTCCGGTAATCGGTACCAGAGAAGCTATTAACCAGCTCTAGGTATGTGGTAGGTATGGTGGTAGGTATTTTGCTTTCGAACAATTAATACATAGCTAACATTGATCGAGTTTCACATCTGGTTAGCAAGTTGGTTAAGTACTAGGTTCTCTATAGGTACTTTACAGGGAACTGCTTCGCATATCCAAGGCTTTGTGCGTGGGAAACTGTGTACAAAATATTCCATGGTTCTAAAATATATATTTTTTTGCTTTTGATAGGTTTTAGAGTCTGACCCCAGGTTCTTGAGAGGGATATATCTGGAAACATAACTCGGATAATGATGTTGAGTTTTATGGTACTGTACCCAAAGAGTAAAAACGGGATACTTTCACTAAGGCCGGCTTGCATAACGGTTCCTTAACATGTTTAAGCTGTTATAGTGTTTAAAATCTGTCAGAATATCAAGAACGGTCCATGTGTGGTAACATATTATCAATCGTCCACTTAATGAAATAGAGTCCAATGTTAGATTTCCCATAAATTATTATAAAATTGATTTAGTTAATATATTTTTAAATGGTTTTATGCAAGTCGCCCTAAGACTTCAATATCCCTCTGTCTGTCACCAGGCTGTATCTCATATCCTTGATAGCTAGACAGTTGGAATTTTTACAGATGACGTATTTCTGTTGCTGCTACAACAACAAATAATTTAAATAACATAAACATTAAAGGGCTCACATTCAACAAACTTGTTTTTTTTGTGAAAATGGTACGGTACATTTGTTTCTTCACCTGCAACACTAGATCACCTGTAACACTAGATCACCTGTATGTTTGTTTGTTGCAGGGTCGCCACAAAAGGAACGCAACGTTTCCCGGAGGGCAGACAGCTAGCCTCCTGCAATCATCTGCAACTAGAAGTAAGTACTAATTTAAAACCATTGTTACATAATTTAGAGAAACTATTACATGAAACTATTACCTACACACTTGTTTAGCTAAAGATATCTATAAAAACATTCTTTGTCCCTGACTGATTGATGGATCAACGCACAACCTTAACTACTATTAGTGAGAGTTGAAATTTGGATACTGTGTTTTTAGGTATATGACGTATGCATCCATTAAGAAAAGGATTTTTGTAGTTCCCTCGTTTTAATTTGGAATATTTTATCAAGTTCATTGTTAGTTTTAATATTATTTTGGTATGCTCAAGAGAGAGAAAGAGTTTAGAATATCCGTAATCCTTATGTAGCCTAACATTCTAACAGACAAACTTGCACACTAATAACAGGGTAACTTACAATAGGTCCTTGCAACTCGCCTCGAAATCCTCCACTCCACAAATTGAGAACAGTCCCTTGTACAGAATACTCCGCCGATGCGTCCACTCTGCGTGAAGTGGCGGAATGTGGGCCGAACCGGCAGAGATATTCTGATGGCACCATCACGTGGCCTGGGCCCAGGGTGCAGCCTCCACAGCCGGAGATACCGAGCCTGGCTGCCCCTACACCTATTGACACCAAAGGTAAGAGATATTTCATAATTATTCATTTATCTACGTTTATAAAATGCTTTTTGTTGTGTTGTCTGTGAGCTAAAACTCGGAGACCGAGTTCTTTATATTATGATGTTGGCATCCAATAAGAAAAAGTTTCTTGAAATTCCTCGGAAAAGTTATAATGTAGGTATATATTTGTTTGTGTAATTCGGCACACATGTACCTTAGGCTATATGCGCAATGATAAGTCGCGGCGGAGGTAGCTTCGTTAATTTGCTTCCGCCGAGACTTATTGCGCTTCAAGCCTTATCAACTTCACTTTAACAATTAACTTAATTTATTGTCTCTATATCTTGTTTGGAGATCTACGATCGATGTTATCGTTTTATTTCGTTTTTAACCAAAGGATCGCTTGTACATGTTTAATTGAGACTTGAATTTACAATCAATAAACTGTAGGTTAATTACGGGCTTTTGAAAGTAAACTCAAAAAGGAACGAGTGAACTTTATCTCGGACTTTGACTAACGTAGCGAAAAGTCTTGTAAGACATTAGGTACACACTCGGATATTTGGTGTAGGTTATTCTGACGCATCAACCTCTCATAGATGATTTGGTTTATACTATGCAAAGTCACCTCATCATCATTCGAGCGTTGTTCCCGATTGCATCCCTCTCAGGAGCCCGGGGTAATCCAAAGTCACCTTAATAAGCAAAAAAAAACTACATCAAAATCGGTAAATCCATTAGTGGGCTACGATGCCACAGACAGCCTAAAACTTGTAACATCCATAACACTTTTTTTCCGTTGGGGGGATTGTCATCTGGCAATCAAGGTATCTACCTCATTTAAGTGGTTAAAATTGGCTAGACGGGAGAAGCACGATTCTTACCATCAAGGGACGATGTATAAGTAAGTAGGTACGAACTACGAAGAAACCTACTGTTGTCATAATTTCCATACGCACGCCTACTGTCCCCATGCTATTCAAGACATCAATATTCAATACCACCTCCGTTCAGCCATCTGGCGACGACGCACCCACAAACACTTCGTAAGCTGGCTACTCACTGACGAGCTGTAACCGTAACCGCGTTACTGTATCAAAGTTCAAATTAAAATAGCTTTATGCAACTAAGATTTCACATAATCGATTTGAATCGTCTAATAACTATTAACAATATAGTGTAATTAACTCATTATTTAGTTTTAATCGCGTGGTGTTTGTTATTTTTAGCATGCATTGTTTAAATGCTTAATTTTTCGAAACCTTTATAGGTCTCTTTAGTAGTTAAACTTACATTTAAATCTATTATTTAGTATGTTTCGGAATGCGACCACCAATGAGAAGAAGACACAAGAAACTAAAGGTTTCTGCAGTTATCATGTGATTCCATTGTGAAACATCAACATCAGTGATAGAGTAACGAAATGCTAGTGAGTACCTACCTACTTGTTCTCGGCCCAGGTTTAGATATCTAGGCGACCTGATCATAAAGCCATGCAAGGGTTACAGCTCGCTAGTGAGTACCCAGCTTATGATAGGTACCTCTACGAATTGAATCTCGCGGCACAAATTACGAAAAGGGCATTATGTCACACCTTTCCATTCACAGAACTTTATGAATGTAACACAAATAACAGAAATTATAGATTCCGACGTATAATCGCCGGTTGTAAAAACGTGGAGGCGGCTGCGGCTGCGGCTGGCGGCTGCTCTAGCGATTTATTATTTTGACTTGGTAATTTAAGTAGGTATACTCGACTTCAATAATTTTACATTATCATAAAATAAAAAAAAAAACAGCATTCTTGTCTATACTAATATTAAAAAGAGGAAATATTTGTTTATAACGAATAGGCTCCGAAACTACTGGACCGATTTTAATAATTATTCCCCCTATAGAAAGATACATTATCGAGGAGTAACATATACAAATACTTTTTATCTCGATATTCCCGCGGGATCGGGCCTTACGCGGGTGAAACCGCGGGCCGCTGCTATATGCGACGAACTGCTACTTCACTTAAAATATCATAATGTTAATAAACATATTCTACAACTAAATTTTCTATCAAGGTATGTAGTATCATTAAAATATTTTACGTCATTTCAAAGAATTAACTAGTGAACAATCTCAAAGAAACTGCCGTAGACCATAATCATTACTTACTATCAGGTGACAAAGCCTAGTAAGCTCCAAAAGTATTGACCAGTTCTTTTCTCTGGGCATGGCTGACAAGGCTGGGAAGGTGGTATAGATGCTGGGCAACCTAACAAATTCCCGGGCACTACAGCGCCATAAATACAATGGAATTAAAGTTGCTTGCACTGTATAAATCATTTTAAAATAAGATGAAAAGGCCAATTATGATTATTATTATCAAGTGAGATAATAAGTGGTCAAAAAGTACTTAAGTATCGTGTATGTGATAAAAAAATTAATACAGAAAACCACCTTAGGGGTATGTGAGTTCCAAAGTCCCGACATACTCGTCCCGACTTGTGGCAGCACCACTGGCACATAGCGGCATATCGCAACCTTCGTGGCCATAAATCTAGACGCTTCGCGACAACGCCTTAGACCTAATTAAGGCCCGTTAGTGAGATGGTATAACCTTGGAGATTGGTCCATGGGGAGACGATGAGAGTTTTACTATGTTCACGATGCCTCTTAAGAAAATCCTTATCATATTTATGAAGCTAAGTTCTATTTTTTGTGCGTAAGTATAAATTTTATATAAAAAAACCAACCAAGTGCGATTTGGACTCGCGCAAAGGGTACTTTTGTTGTATTTTGCTTTTACTATTTATTGTTGTAGGGGCTACAAAAACATTATTTGTGAAAATTTTAAGTGTCAAAATTTCGTTTGATGTCATAAGAGAGAGAGTATAATGAGACGGACAGTGGAATCTTAATAAAAAGGTCCCGTTTTAACACTTTGAATACCGAACCCTTAAAAATCCATTAAAGTTAGAAAACGCCAATATCGTCAGTTTTAAACCACATTCTAACACCAGTCCCGCGCATGTGGAATCTCGTTGTCGATTAAATTTCGCACCGTTACCACTATAAATAATGTTCGACGCATCACTTGTGTTCGGGAAGCTGTAACGAGGAACTGAATAATGACCTTTGGAGACTAGACGATAACTCGTAGGTTATTTACTGAGTGGGAGAAAAGGGAGGGTCAAAACCACCACATTTAGTGTGGATGGAAGCCTTCTCACATTAATGTTTCTGAAGGTATCTACTTAATTGATTTGTCATATAAAACGTTTTATAAAACGTGAAGTTTGAGATGTGTCTTCTTTGATTTTTTATGCCTACAAAAGTGAGAATAAATTATCTTGAGTTTGAAGTAAGAACGAGATGTATTTATGCCATTTTTAACACTTAGGTAGCAAGTGGAATACACCTAGCTATTTATGAATAAATATAGTTAATTTATGTTTTAAAAACATTTTTATAATCGTTTGTTCTAACTGGCTATAAAGTATAAAAGTAATATCCATTTAAATATAAGAAAGAAAAAAAAACAAAATCAAAAATTTATTTTCTTAATAGTGTTAAATAATTTACTACCAACAAACAGCGAAGGCATCCAACAACCTACAAAACACAAAATGTACCAATAACCAACACAAAGCAAAGCTTTCATCCAGAACATTAACATTGAATAATTTGTACAGTAGGTATTATCTATCTGACGTAATCATCACAAATTATAATATCAAGAGGGCCCATTCATTCGATCGTCTATTGAACAGTACAGAAACAATAATAAGATGCGATCGTAGAGTCAGACAATTGCAATAACTCTGCCCACCGTAACGCGGCGCGAGAGCAAGGCCGCGGGTTGCGCCCACGCATCGCGCAGTGAAAACCACCTGGCTGCGATACTGCGATCCTAATTACTGATCTAACTACGTTAATTGTCGATTGTGAAGCGGAATGTGAAACTTGAACTTGATGGGTGCGGTTGCTGCGAGCGGTAATTCCGCTTGTGTTTCTCGCTGTTTAGTCGGATTGAGTATAGGTACTTACGGAGCTGCGCTGGCCGTATATAGATTAGTTGCAAAGACGTTGACTTTCTTTGTGTAATTGGTGGACGACTATAATACCATCGACATTGATAAATAAATACAAACTCGTCACACACTCGGCAAAAAAGAAATTTGATAGTAATGTAAAATACGGTTAGTATCTACTAAAAATATATAGAAACATTTATCTCCACCATATATTCGATTGAACATAAAATAGACCGATGAAAAAACCTGGCCAAAATTGCCTACTAAAAACCCAAGTACTTGCCTACCTATCTAAATAGTTCGTCGACCTCACATTACTCACTGTAGAGTTATGTGGTGCTGAGTTCTTCATGATGATGCTTTCGCCGAAACGAGTAGGTAACATCACGATCTCATAATCTCATTGATGGAGACTTCGTCATCGTCACTTAAAAACTTCTGAGAAACAGCAAATTAAGAAACCTTCCTACTAATATAATAAAGGTGAAAGTTCGTGTAAGTCTGTTTGTAACTATTTTAACCAAAAACTACTTAACCGATTACGGTGAAATTCGGTATGTAGGTAGCTGGTGATCTGAATTTACACCTAGGCTACTTTTAACCCCGATATTCCTGCGGGATGGGACTTACGGAAATGTAAATACGTAACAACCCTATTTTATTAATGCTTGCGATTTTTTTACATGAGACAAGCATGCATTTGATCTTATCGGTTTAATACACAAGTAAAAATAACTAAATCACAAACAATTACATTACCTTCATTAGTAAACATAAGTTTTTCGTCACTTATCGTTATTTATTCGCAAGTACGAAAATATAAATGTCATAGAAACCGGCTCAGCTCGAAGGATAATTTCAAATGCAATAGCTAAACCTTATTATTAATGTCAATAGCAATGAGCATAATATAGTAGGCAGCTGCGCGCGACGTCGCTCGTTATTTCTTATTGCAACATATTGACAAACAATGCAATAAGTTTCAGAATATCATTTTGGCACAAAAACCTTAGACAGTTTAGTTATGGCCAACATTATCCTATTGAAAATTTATAAAGGTGAAATTTTGTGTGTGCAAAAAATTGCACACACAAAATTCACACAAAAACTACAGATTACGATTAAATTTGGTATGCAAATAGCTGTCTTGCTCTTGGTAAAATTTCACGTAGATTTAAGTGAAAAAGTATAGATGAGACATAGGATTTGCCAACCAATGTTCTTGTTCTAAAAAGACCTAATTTACAAAAGTAATTGCCTTTAAAATATCAATAATTATCTGCAATTCAAATACACCCGTATCGAACCCATGGTCACAGAGCCAGCGAGGTGCGCGCGCGTCAGTCGTGCACAATGGTGCGCGCGCGCAGTGGGTGTCGATGATTTACACCGTCACTGAACAGGGCCCGCCGCCGCCTGCGCTGCGCCTGGCTTCATTCATATTAATACTTCGCGTTTTTTCCCCACTAAATCTCAGCGGGATGATCTACGCGACGTCCATTCGCTCCACCGCCTCTCACGCCGTTGATTATTTAAAATATTTGTTAGCCGACAGAGAATTAAATATGAATTCGTTTCACGCGTCTCGGAATCATAAATAATTGCCAAAACATACGATGATTGATTTTACTGCGATTCTAGGATTAGAAAGGTAAACGGTATCGCTTTGAAGTTTTTTCGAATGAATTAATTCGACTTACTGGATTGTTTTTTGTGGAAGGAAGTTTTTGGCGGGTTTATAATGACAAATGAAAACTTACAGTTGGCTATGGCTAATTTGCCTTTACCAACACTAACACTGTTCGACCAGATAATGAGTTGAAGAATTCTAACATTTCATTAAACTAAACGAATTCGAGCGATCGAGCGAACTATTTTACGAAGAATAGGACGTCCACCGACGCGATGCTGATAGACGGATGATCTGGTTAAGACTGCGGGCCAGCGATGGATGCAAGTTGCTTCCAACCGCCTTAGCTGAGGGTGATGACGAAATGAATTTGAAATCCTAGCCGTTTTTTATTTAATAAACTCGCTTACGACGATATCCGTCCAAGCTTTTTGGAATAAAAAACACAAATGGAATCAATGTATTTTTTTACTCGTTCAAAGAACACAACGATCACTTTTCATGGCTCATCAGACCAGTGTTACTCGCAAAATGAACATCGTTATCCACAATCAAATTGATAACTATAAATGTGTGTATTTAATCCCTTAATGATGATTCATTCCCAGGGTTGATATAATATGTCTCTATAATGCGTGTGCGCGGCCTGCGCCAGCGCCTGCGCCGACAAACGTCGCGTCGCCACTTGACTCCATCTTGTTTATTTTGTAAATTAAAAGCGATACCATTATAGTTGATGATGTTCGATTTGAATCGAGTTATATTAATGTAGGCGATAATTTGCAGGTACCTATCTATGTAGATCGCGGTTTTATATTTTGTATGCAAAATATTCTTGCTTTTATATCGCTTACGATTCTTTTATTTGTTTCACGAAGATGGTTTTCTATTTCTTTTTTTGCTGGTTCAATCTACCGACGGCGATACTTTCCAAACTAACGTATAAGTACTACCTACATATTTATATGTAAGTATGTATTAATTCAACTAGGTACCTACTGCTATTAATCAAGTAGTAGGTAAATTGTGCTATTACTTAATAAATCTTAAAAAAATACTTACATTCAACTTGGCAATGCGACTAGTTAGACATTGCAAAAACGATAAGGGTGTTTTTTTAATTTACTTCTTACATTACTTCCTGCGGCGTACAACCCTTTGTAGGTCTCGTAAACGATACCTCTCTCTCGATAAAAGACAGTTGTAACGAACCGATTTACTTATTATAATCTCAGTTTCCCCTGTTCATTTGCGTACCGCCATAATTAACAGTTCGCGTGCAACCTGCAACTACACCAGCAACATACAACACATAATGACAGACACATTTATATTATTTGATGTTAAGACCGCCGCAGCGCAGATAATTCGACCTGATAATACAATAAGCTTAAAAAGGGTATAAGGAATTTAAAAGAATGTTTTACTTTTGTTTTCGGCCTTGGTGCATGCGATCTTCTCGTTAAGACTGCGATTGTGGCGTCTCAAGTTCGCACAGTAAATAACTTAAATTGTATTTTTATAAATAAACGTGACCTGTAAATTGTTTAATAAGTAGGTATACTCCGTGATATACTTTACGAAACTACTAGGAGTTTGCGTCTCGGCAATTGTACTAAACTGTGTTAAAATTATAGGTAACGAATGCAGAATTCATATGAGAATTAACTCAAGAACGGCTGCCTGTCGGCTATTTAGCCACAATGGAATTGAGAGCTTCCGCTTATTTTGAGCCACAATGGAATTGAGAGCCTTCGCTTATTTTGAAGTTCATTGAAAACACAAATAATCCATATCAAGTCTCCGTATAAAATGTATTTTTTTAAAATAGATAATATTACCTATATAGTAATAAGATTTTGGAACTATTTTTAATGAAAAGATATATTCACAAAAACACAGCGCACGGTCTACGTCAGGCGGGATTGGATCAACGCATCTCAAGAATCAAACAAGATCATCTCAAGATTTTAGTTAAAATTTCGTACACCATAAATACAAGCTTTCGGCGCTTTTATAGGCTTTTTTTCAAGCTTACATATAAAAATGTGATTTACCCCATGATGAGTCACGAGTGAACAGGTATCTCCTAGGTAAGCGTGCAACATCTTAGATTACATCGTCGCTTTCTATCAGGTGAGATAGTGGTCAAACGCTTACCTATCAACTAAAAAAAAACACAAAGAAAGGTTGGCTTTTTCATGTAATCCTACTAATATTATAAATCCAAAATTTTAGGTGTTTGTTTGTATTTCAGTCACGCAAAAACTGCTTAACCGATTGCGGTGAAACTTGGTTTGCAGATAGCTGGAGATCTGAATTAAACTTAGGATACTTTTTATCCCGATATTTCTGCGGGATCGAGACTTATGCGGGTGAAACCGCAGGGCGCAGTTTAAGATACTATAAACAGTGCAAGCAACTTTTAATCCACGCCTTTTTCATGGGGCTGTAGAGCCCGGGACGTTATTATTTCGAGTAGGCTATCAATGTCCTGGGTTGATACAATCAGGTACTTTCGTAAAGAAGATGTACCACTAGTTCTAACATGTCATATTATTTTATTGTCCAGTATACACAGACCAGCCAGTGTCGTCGGCATCACCGCCCACCCGCGACAAGATCAACGGGGAGGAGAAGGCGAGGTCCCGGCGACGAGACACCTGGGCGGAACCCTCCAGCACAACACCCACTGACGATGGTAAACTTGACGTCTTTGTACGTACATTGTACCTCTAGCTCCTTTAAACCTAAACCGCGAACTGGGACATACTTATGAGATTTTTAAGGGTTTCTGATTGATTGATTGATTGATTTAGGCCCCTTAAGGGTACGGCCATACGAGTATGTTAAAAAAAATAACTTCTGCTAGGTATATTCAGTTTCATAAAAAACCCTGTTTTCCCACGCGGCGCCGGCAACACAAAATCAGTTGCCTATTTTCCATTAAATCGAATTACGCGACCAACAATCACAACTCATAAATATACGGTCGTCTGGTTTTACTTGTTTCAAGTATCAACCACTTACAGCTGCATTGCGTTACGTTCCAGGTCCAGTAGGAGTGAGCTCTCCGTTACTCCAGCAGCAACGACAGCACGACCAACAGTACGACGAGCAACTGCGCGACATCGCGGCGTCACTGACGCGACCGCGCTCGCGTCGCGCGCTCCCTCCCACTCTTGAGAGACCGACCAGACTGCCGCCGCCTGATAGATTACCGGTACAATCATTACACAAAATATCTAATTTTTATTTTCTTAAAAGAATGTTGGAACACAACTTACTCGGTTGACCGAAGATATTATATTTTGTCTTCGCTCCACCGAATAGACGGTAAACCTCGTTGCATTCAAGTCTTATCATTGTCAGTGGTCAGTCATAGCTGAAAACGTCAGTTTTCATTTCAGATTTCAGATGACAGATGAGTCATCATCTAATCAGAAATGGGGACCGCCTTTGAGACACGATGGACTAATGCGGTTCCTTTTCTTGCTGGAAAAGGATGCTACTTATCATTATAAAAAAATCTCTAATACCTAATGGAATTTTGACTCTTCATTTCTAGGTCCGAGGCACACCAGACGGCGGTGTTCCGGTAGAAGAAGGCAGTTCAAGCTCAGCCAGCGAAGGCAGTGAGACAATCGACCCAGTAGAGACGACAGACTCCGCAGAGGCAGGTCGCGTAGAACTCCCAGCCGAGAGGCTCATACATGCGAGAGCTGGCTGGCTCCAGCGACGCGGACCTGCTGGGACCTGGTCTCGACATTGGTTCATCCTTCGAGGAGCTGCGCTACTCTACTTCCGTGACCCTCACGCTGAACACCGAGGGCTTCTTGATGGAGTTATAGACCTTAGCGGCATATCGAGAGTCGTCGAACTACCTTCCTCCTCGTCTACTAATGGATACGCTTTTGAGACTGAAGTATGTATTATTCTTCGATGGGTTAACTATACCATGAAACTTTAAGTAATCGACAATATTTTTTTATTTCAGACTTGGGACGGTAAACACATCGTCCTGTCTGCAGTGACGGCGGGAATTAGATCGAATTGGGTGTCGGCGATGAGAAGAACAGCCGGACTTCCAGACTCGGGGTCGTTATCGCTGATCCTGCGCGAAGACGTGGTCGATCAGGCATCAGAGTCGTCGACGTCGCCCGTCACGCCGCTGACACCGGGCACGACGCGATCTCAACCCTTCTCCTCAGACGAAGAGTACAGAACAGCTTCGGAGGGCGGGAGACGGGATAGCGCCGACTGGGGTGACCAGCCACCGCCCTGCCCGCCTTCGCCGATCCTCGCCCGTACCCCAATATCCAAGATCAAAGACAAGGTTCGCGCCCGCGGCTGTTACCGCTCCTCGCCTTTACCCGATTCCTCCGCCGACGCTGACGAAATAGACGCAACTAAACAACCTTCCCGACCGATCGACGAAGAGGACGAAAACGATAAACCCAACGAACCTCGAAAACGCAGTTACATGTCCACGATAGACAAACAAACTATTCAAATCGAGGACCTTCGCCAGCAACTGAAATCTGCAATGGAAGACGTTAGTGCAGCCGAAACAGAAATTGCGAGGCTACACAAAATAAAAGCGGAGTCGACACTCCACGAGAAAAAGATGGAGGATCTAGTGATACAACTACAGCGGAAAGAAGACGAGCTGATGTTGCGGACGCAGGAGACCGAGAACCTCGACACAATCAAACAGCTATACAGCAGAGACAAAACGACGTGGGAGAACAAACTCACTGAAACTCAGAACTTCTTGAAAGAGTCGACGGAGCATTGCGAGCTGTTGACGAGGCAGTTAGCCGCCGCGCAGGAAACGATAGCCCAACTCCAGCGAGACTTAAACGAGGTCAACGACAGGCTCATGAGAAGCGTCAAAGAGAACGACGATCTCTACGCCAAGATCAGGGAAGTGGAAGGACGAACGTCCTCCGGTTCGCCCTCTAGAGAAAAACGGAAAAGCATCGGCTCGCTAGCAGACCTTTCCGATATAGACACCGAGCTCAATCTAGAGTCGATGGAGAAAAATAGACTGATCGAGGAGTATGATGAGTTGAGAGGGAGGTTCCTCAAGGCGATTCGGGAGATTAAAGCTATGAAGAAGGAGTTGCGTGATGCTCATTGTGTATACGATGAACTTGAGGTGATTATTCTTAGTTTACTTCCTTCTTATGTTAGAACTTTGTTTTGTTAGATAATAAAGAGCTTAATTATTTTTTATAGGTGACAAACCTGAAGCTCAGAAACGAGATGAAACTACGCGAGCAGTGCAGTCGATCCGAAATCGATTTAATGGCGGCTCGCATCCAGGATCTGACGCAGAAGCTGACCGCCTCCGACAAGCAGGTCCGGACTCTCAAACACAAGATACAGAAGACCGAGTCCCGGGAGAAACGGCGCAGTCTCTCGCTGAAGGGACGCGAGGCGCTCACACTCGGCAAGGAGGTGGAGGAAAAACTTGCCGAACTTGAGTTGAAGATTACCATGTTGGAAACTGGGACCAATGACCTCAGTCCGCCGCAGATACAGGCCACCTCACCAGGATCGCCGACTAAAGAGAGTCGCAAACCGGAGTCGACTGAAGAGAAGCGCATGAAGCGTCTAGCGGCGCGGCTGCGGAGAAAGTCCCTCGACAGCGCGACGAGTTCGGAGCCGATGAAGATGCTCGTGCGGCTTTCATCTCTCGAAACGAAAGTTGCGACAGCGTTAGACACTCGCGCCGTATCCTGCGAGTCGTTGGGCCCCGCCCCCGCCCCAGCCCCCGCAGATACCACCTCCGCCCCCGCCCACCTGTTGGACCGGTTACACACCCTCGAAGCTGCCGTCCACCACTCCCGCACCAAAGTCAACGAGTGTCTCTGCCAGATGAGCGCGATGCGAGCTGCGAAGACGCGTCGCTCGCCCTCACCTAGTCTCGATAAGAAATACAGCATAAAGTCCATGGAGCGATGCCTCGCGGATGTCAGCCAGAGGTTACAGGAGGTCGCCGAACGATGCTCGCTCAATGCGAGTACAGCGGTCGAGGCGGAAGGCACCGACCCGGAACTGGCCGAAGGCGTAGCGCAGCTGGTCGATCAACTAGAAGAGCAGCTACGCAGCAAGCTGTCGGACATATCGCGACGGAAAGCGGAGCTGTACGAGGCTGGCGAGCTTACACACAGGAAGTCTCTCGAACTGCTGGCAGAGAAGCTGGCTTACGAGGCGGTTTTGGTCGGTCGCATCAGGGAGGCACTCGACTCCGCTAGCGGCGGATTCTTCGCCAGCCTCATCCGGAGTGAGATCCAAGAAACTGGCCAGATGATCGAGGAGTTGAAGCGGAGGCTGGGCGGGGAGACTGCGCGGCCTCCGCCCGCGTCGCTGGCGTACCTGGCGCGGGTGCTGGCGCGGCGGGTGGATACCGGCGCCGCGCGACCCGCCGCGCCGCCGCAGGCAGATCTCGCCGCACACGCCGCCGAGCTCGAGGCCTTGCGCGCGCAGCAACAAGAGCTGGACAAGGCGGTCGACGCGTACAAGGCGGAGAAGGTAGGTGTCTTACCCGGAGCTACTATTTAAAATTTAATTTTTGGTCTCTTTATAATTAATGCACCCTTCTAATGTTCCAGTTGAGTGAGTTGGGAGCAGCGTTGGCAGCCGGCGGTGGGGCGGCGAGTGGGGGCGACGGGGAGGGGGAGGAAGCGCGGGTGCGGCTCGCGTGGGCCGCGGCCCGGGACGCGCTCGGCGCGGAGCTGGTGCAGGCGGAGGTGGGGCGCGCGCTGGGCCGCGCCGCGCGGGCCGCCGAGGGCCGCCTGGACGCGGCGCGCCGTGCGCGGCTCACGCGGCACGCGCAGGATCGCGCCGACCTCGAGCTGTGGTGGCGCGCGGCCCACGACCACCTGCGCTGCGAGATGGACGCGGCGGCGCGCGACGTGGCCGCGCTCTACCGCCGCTGCGTGCCCCCCGCGACCCGCGCCGCGCCCCCCTCCGCCCCCGCCCTCGAGCCGCGCGCGATCCTCCGCCAGCTGGGCGAGGCGCTCGCGGCGCGCGCGCTGGTGTCGGCCCGCGTCGCCGTGCTCGCCGGCACGTACCGCGCCGCCGGCTCCGACCTGCCGGCGGCACCGCGCCGCGAGGACGCCGTGCTCGCGCTCGACGCCGACCCCGCCGACGAGGCCGAGTTCGTCTTCCTCTTCCAGCGGTTCTCGACCGAGTGTCGCGCGCTCTTCAGCGAAGCGGACTCCGACGAGTCGACGAAGATCGGCGAGAGTTTAGAACTGGCCGAGGCGGCGGTCGCGGCCGTGCGGCGCTCGCTCACCGGGGAGGAGGCGGCGCCGGACGATCCTACCGACGGCGCCGGGACGAGCCTGCTCGACAGGGCCGAAGGTCTGCGGCGGCGGGTCGAGGCGCTGCAACGGCTGACCCCGTGCCGGCACTGCTCGCGGCTGCAGAGCGCGCTCGAGCGGGTGAAGGAGGAGCGCGCGCGCGGGGAGACGGCGCTGGCGCAGCAGGCGGCGGCGCTGGCGGCGGCGCGGCGCGCGCGGGCCGCGCTCGGCGCACAGCACGAGCGCGAGCGGGCCGCCCTGCGCGAGCGCGCCCGCACGCTGCAGCGCCGGCTGGCCGCGCTCGACGCGGAGTACGCGGCGCAGCTGGAGGCGCTCCGCGCCGCGTACGGCAGCGCGGGCGCGGTGGACGGCGGTGACACGCTGCGCACGCGCTACCAGCAGGAGATCGAGCAGCTGCGCGCGCTGTGCGAGAAGGGCCTGCTGGCGATGGAGAGCTCGCACCGGCGCATCGTGCGCGAGATGGAGGACAAGCATCGCGCCGAGCGGGAGCAGCTGCGGCGGGACAAGGAGGCGGCGCTGGCGGAGGAGACGCGCGCCACGCTCGCCGCCCTCGACGCCATGCGCAAGGCGCACGAGAGCGAGGTGCGCCGCGAGGTCGACAAGTTCAAGGCGGAGTGGCTCGCGCGGGGCGCGGCGGCGGCGGGCGGCGGCGGGGGGGCGGCGGCGGCGGGGGGGGACGCGCCGGGCTCGGCCCACCCGCGCCAGCAGCGCGAGATGGAGGAGATCAAGCGCGAGATCCTGTCGCTGTCGGAGAAGTACTCGGTGAAGTGCGTGGAGTCGGCGGCGCTGGAGGAGCGGCTGGCGACCGCCACGCAGCAGCTGGCGCAGGCGCACACGCACATCATGCAGCTGGACTCCAGGTACTTACATCCCGACTTTACCGCCTAATCGGCTCGTTTCGATTCCTATTCGTCGTCTTAGATACGTTGGGAGTTTATGAATTGAGAAAAGGATGAAACGGAATTTGGATGTAACAAAAAATAAAGGAAAGACGGGATGAATTGGCCAATTAGGACTTTGCCTCGAAGTGTAACGAGTTCTATCATTTTCGGAGACTAATATTAAATAAATATAATGTTCCAGAAACAAGCAGCTCCGCGCACATCTAATATCGGAAGCGAACGACCTCAAGAACTCGGATTCCTCGACTCTCTGTCAGTTCATTGAAGACACGGCACCGGTAACTTATAACTTTTACATTTAATTAGTTTTTAATTTAAAATTTTAAATAATTCATTTCACATTGATGTACAGACAGCAAAAGACCAATTTATTTAAAATATTTATTCTTAGATTTTATATTTAATGCAAGGGGACAAACTAACGGACTAAAAGAAAAGTAGTGTTGACCTTACACTTTTGGTTATTTTTTTAATATTTAAAATAGCTTTTTTGTTTCTAAATTCCAATGTCCCGTCGAGAGCATTTAATTTTGAAACAAACAACAAATAAGTACTTAATACAAAAAATAGTTAACACAAAAAATATGTATTTTTATATTATTGTTGGTCCTTTGTTGCTTAAGTCCTTTGCTGACTGTACATTTTACTAGATGTGTCATAGAAACGTGGATTCAGAAAAGTTTTCTTTTTACGAATAGACTCTAATTTATTAGATTAACTCGTTTTCTCTTCGATAGGTAAATAATAAAATAAATTAAGAATTACATTTTAATTCAACTAGAGTTGGCTCTACAAAGCCGGATATTGTATTTTAAATATTAGTAAATGTATTAAGGCTTTGAATTTCTAATTTAGCTATACAAAATCAGATTAATTAACCATTTTAAAAACTGTACTTTAAAACAAAAAACTACACATTTTTTATTTTATTTTCTAGTACAAAATGCGACATCTAGCTTTTTCTTCTGTTTTTGTAAATATAGTGAAAGGTAGGGCATTGCAAAAATGCTGTTAATATAAAATAGCGCAATTAAAATGAGTTTCAGTTTAATGTGACATCTAATATTAAAATGACAATTCACTGCTTGTTGGCTGGCGCTTTTAACATTCGTCAAACTACAACCAGACTCACGCTTGGCATGTACTTCGCACATAACAAGTAACACTTTATTTCACTCTCTCTGTTCTTATCCATCAAGGTCATATTTCATGTTTAAATTCATTAGTTTAAATTGTAAATACCACTATACATTAAGATTTATTTTATGAACTCTTTTGTACTGATCGCAATCAAATTTTGGTGTATCTACTGCAAATTTTAAGCAATTAAATAAATCACATTAAGTTAGTGATTTATATGTAAATAAAACGTATGTAATTTACTGTACTTGTGCAACTGCCAATTATTTCTGTATCGATAATCTTTTGTTTGAGATTCGATCTCTGTAGGTCTTAGGTGCATAAGTAAGCTAATGAAAGTAAAATTCAATTCAAGCGACTTGGCTATTCTAGCTTTAAGCACATATCATCCTACGGATAGTGCATAGCAATAAATGATGTAGTATTCTCGATCAAAACAATAGGCACTAAACATCATTACGACCTCTGTGGCGTGACGGGCGAATATCCGACTGTAATGCAGAAGGTTGCGGGTTCGATTCCCGCCGGGTGCAAATATTTATGCTTAAAAATAAATATTTGTATCTGGTCTGGGTGTCTTCCTATGTATAAAATGTATATATTTACTAAAAAAATAGTATAATATGTAGTATATCCGTTGTCTAGTCACCGTAACACAAGCTTAGCAGCTTACCATGGGGCTAGATGGCGCTGTGTGTTGGTCACAGAATTATTTATTATTATTATCATTGTACATATTATCGTAGTTGACGGCACTACCGTAGCTCAAAAGTCAATGCAAACACTTTCATTCATCAACAAACTATAGTTAATACGTATGTGCTATCAAGTACTAATAAGTACTTTTTATTAAGTAGTACTTAAGCAAGTACCTACTTCTTATTAAAAGTACTGTTAGCACTACTTATTATCTAGTACTTATCAACCAAAGTACTGACTTTTAAATATTGATCAACGAAATAGTTAAATATGTGCTATTAAGTACTTTTTATTAACTAGTACTTTTAGTACTTCTTACGAACTACTACGAGTACTTTTATACATTCATTAACATTGAGTAAAAGACGTGCTATCACGTACCAATAAGTATTTTTTATTAATTAGTACTTTAGTACTTCTCATTACTTAGTACAAGTAGCACTTATTATGATTGCGATCTAGTACAATAAGAGTGATTGTAAACCATCGTGTTGGTAATACGGGTGCACTAACAGCATGGGAACGGCGCGGCACCGCTCTGGACACACATGCGTCACCTGGCGACAGTCTGGCATCGTAATCCAACAGGTAATTTAATTACAACAAGTATTATTATATACCGGAGTATTTACCATGTTTTACTTTGCTTTTTACGGAGCAATTACTGCCGAAATATCGAGCTCCCTTAAAATAAATTTAAACATTGTAAATAAACCGTTATTTAATAATATGTGTATTGAAAACAACCATGTTAGATTAAAATCGTATTTAGGTAATTACTACCTATTCATAAAAAGTATTTTGAATCGGATTCTAACGTTACCATTGGGTATGACGAGGAGTTTGTTTGCCAGTTGAACCAAATGGTAGGTTTGGGAGTAGGTACGGCTGGAAATACTTTAAAATTTTTGGTAAAGTCTTAGACAAGAATTATCTTGTATAGTGTACTGGCTGCCAACCCGAAATCAATTAAGCCTGGGTGCATAGGTACGTGCGGAAATATTCTAAACAGAATTCACACGTACACAATATACTACACATTCAAAGAAAATATCAATGCGAACACAAATTTTCTTAATGTGTGCTGTCTGTGTGGACTTATTCAGGAAATTTTCTCACGTATGCTCCCAGTTTTATATCATCATCATCATCATCATCAGCCCGTTGCAGTCCACTGCTGGACATAGGCCTCTCCAATTGCACGCCACCTAGATCTATTTTCGGCTTCTCGCATCCAGTTTGTGCCAGCCGTCTTGCGCAAATCGTCGCTCCAACGTGTCTGAGGACGTCCTACACTACGTTTGCCGAGACGCGGTCTCCACTCTAGAACTCGTTTACCCCAACGGTTGTCGGTTCTACGGCTAATATGGCCAGCCCACTGCCACTTCAGCTTGCTAATCCGGTGAGCTATGTCGAAGACTTTGGTTTTCTGACGGATCACCTCATTTCTGATACGATCCCTCAGAGAAACGCCGAGCATAGCTCGTTCCATAGCCCGCTGAGCGACTTTGAATTTGTAGACCAACCGTGCCGTTAGTGTCCACGTTTCGGCTCCGTATGTCATGACGGGTAGGACGCACTGATTAAAGACTTTCGTCTTTAGGCACTGTGGGATTGACGATGTAAAAACTCGACGTAGCTTCCCAAATGCTGCCCAACCCAACTGAATTCTCCTGTTCACCTCGCCCTCAAAATTGTTTTTTCCTAACTGCAATGTTTGCCCTAGGTAAACATATTTTTGAACAACTTCGAGAACGGCGCCGCGTATCGCAATAGGTTCCGGTAGAACTTGTTCGTTGAACATGACCTTGGTTTTGTCCATGTTCATCCGTAGGCCAATGCGTACAGAAGAGTCAGCCAGGTCATTCAGCATCCGTTGTAGGTCCTGCAGCGTTTCTGCCATAATGACGATATCATCTGCAAATCGCAAGTGAGAGATATACTCGCCATTAATATTAATGCCACGTCCTTTCCAGTTCAGCGTCTTAAACATATCCTCCATTGCATTTGTGAACAATTTCGGGGAAATAACATCCCCTTGTCTCACTCCTCGATGCAACGGTATGGGCCTTGTTTGCTGATTCTGTACTTGGACGGACATGGTGGCGGACTCGTAAAGACATCTCATCACTTGGATGTATCGCCAATCTACTTGGCAGCGCTGCAGGGACTCCAGAACAGACCAGATTTCAACCGAGTCAAAGGCTTTTTCATAGTCCACAAATGCTAGACACAGGGGCTGATTATACTCTTCGGTCTTCTGTATAATCTGCCGCACTGCGTGGATGTGGTCTATGGTGCCATATCCGCTCCGAAACCCAGCCTGCTCCGGTGGTTGGAATTCGTCAAGTCTTCGCGCAAGACGGTTCGTGATCACTCTAGAGAACAGCTTATAGACGTGGCTTAGAAGGGATATGGGTCGATAGTTTTTCAGCAGGGTCTTGTCTCCCTTTTTGAAGAACAGGACGACCACACTCCTACTCCACGCCTCTGGAGTTCTCCCTTCGAACAGGACAGCGTTAAAAAGCTTCTGGAGCTCCCTCAGTACGGGTTTACCTCCTGCTTTCACCAGCTCTGTGGTAACACCATCCTCTCCGGGGGCTTTTCCATTTTTGAGCTGTCTAAGAGCGATCTCGATTTCGTCAATACTGACTTCTGGCAGGTCTTCGGTGAAATGGCGTGTTAATGTTGCTCTAGGATCCTCATTTTCGGGATTCGGTTGAGATGCATGCGATGCGTATAATCGGGCATAAAAGTCTTCTACCTCCGAAAGGACTGCCGGCTTCGAAGCAACGACTCCTCCACCTGCTGTGGTCAACTTCGTCAGGTGGCTTCTTCCAAGAGATTGTACAAACACTTTTGACCCCCGGTTCTGCTCGATCGCTCTTTCAATTAAAAGAGTATTGAAGCGCCGGAGGTCACGTCGTACGTGTTTGCTGATCTCTTGGTTTAGAGTCCGCTTTTCCGACGAAGTGATGGGTGGGTTTTCACGTCGTTCCTTCATTAGCCCTAGAGTCCCTTCTGAAAGCTTAGACTTTTTGCCCTTACGCTGCATATTACAAAATCTCGTACCTTCTTCCCTGAGGATCCGAGTCACATTTTCGAGGTCCTGGTTTACGTCTGTTGTGGTTTCCACGGCAGCGAATCGGTTCACCAGGTTTGACTGGAACGTTTCAGATCCTGCCATGATTTGGAGCAGAGTTGGTCGGAGTCTGGACTTCATCAGACGGACACATTCGGCCTTAAAGTTGATATTCAGAGAGCCTCGGACAAGTCGGTGGTCGCTACCGGTATTGAACCTGTTGATCACGGAGACGTCTCTGAATATATGCTTCTTGTCCGTCATGATGAAGTCGACCTCATTTTTGGTCATAGAGTCAGGGCTTCGCCATGTCCACTTCCTTTGAGGCTGCTTCTTGAAGAAGGAGTTCATCAAAAAGAGCCCTTCTCGTTCGAGGAAGTTGACGAGCATTTGCCCCCTATGATTCCTGCTTCCAAATCCATGGCATCCTACTACCGATTCGCTGCAATTCTGTACTCCCACTTTTGCGTTGAAGTCCCCCATAACAACGGTGTACTGGGTCTTTGTAGTGAAGTGGAGGGCCCTCGATATGACATCGAACATATCCTCCACTTCGCCGTCCGAGTGTGTCGAGGTCGGTGCGTACACTTGCACTACCTTGAGGCTATACCTCTCGGTGAGCTTTACAATAAGGTACGCTACCCTGTTCGACACACTCGATACTTCCACAACGTTGTCAGATAGGGACTTATTTACCAGAAACCCAACGCCACCTTGGGATTGCTGGTCTCCCTCACGGAAGTACATTAGGTGGCCGGATTCCAGGGTTATGGTGTCCTCCCCCTCTCTTCGGACTTCGCTCAACCCCAGTATATGCCACCTAATTTTCCCAAGTTCCACCTCGAGTTGCGCCAGATACGAGTCAAGCCTTAGCGTGCGTCCGTTATACGTCGCCAGGGTCAGTCGGTTATGGTGGCCTCCCGTAGCCCGGAGATTCTTGGCACCCCCCGCCCCGCCGTTACCATGGTCGCCACCATGACCAGGAATAGCAGGGCCGCCGGGAACTAGGGGCCGTGGCTTGTGGTTTCTCTGCATTCGGAGGATTTGCCCATAATCGCCTCGCTGGGCATGCGGGTTGGCGATCGCAGGGCGTAGCTACTCGAACCGGTGATGCTGCTGCCCATCACCGGTCTGTTGCATTTAGTTACGCCTCTTGGGATGGATATACCGCCATCAGTCGGTCGCCAGAGCCTCGTCCGTTAGTCAGCAGGATGCACCGCGTGCAGGTGAGGTTGGCTGGGGCGAGAGATGCTGGTTCACCCCTTACATCCACATCAGTTTTATATAACCTAGTCATATTAATATTATTGCACAGTTAATAATTAGCGAAACGCACTAAACTTCACGTTTGTTTGGCTTGTACTGTAGAACGCACTTTGGTTTGAGATTATTAATAATTTTATTTTACTAAGTCATCTTTAATATAAGGCAAGAGCTGAATTCCAATCTATTTAATGGAATTCAAATAAACCACGTTCACCGCGCTACTTATTATTTTATTTAGCTATCTAATTAGTTTACCTTAGTTAGTTTAACTAGTAATTATTAGAACCTTTTTAAGCCATCTCGTGGTTTGACACGCTACAATACTGCAGTGGTATTCTCTAATGTAACAGCCTAAAGCTCGACGCTGTTTCAGCGTCGAATCAGAGCAATACGACGCTCTGATTGGACGCTCACTCTGCTCTAGGCTGTTACATTATAGAATAGCACTGCAGTTCCTATAATATACCGTCCCATGATTGGCTGTTCGTGTAACGAAGTCACAACATGTGTTTACGCACGCGCACGTGTGATATACCGCGCCATGATTGGCAGTTCACGGAATGACGTCATAGCATATGTTTACACAGGCGAAGTCGTCAAGGTCGAGCCCTCTGCTGGACGCGGCGCGGCCATCACGCCCCGCCAAGATTCAGTTTGCAAAGACGGAGACCACGAGAAACCTGCAGCTCTCTCCAGTCCAGGTAAGCTAAATATTATCAAAGAATTTCTTAGTGCTCAGAAATTATGCGTAAAATATTTGTGATTCTAATTATTTTTTGTTAACAAAGCGTACATCTATTGTGTTAGGTGTCTGACCCACTAAGACGCGGCCGTTGCTCTGCAATTGAAAAAATAAAGGACATCATTACATTACTAACAACATTAATAAAATTCATTTATAGAACTGAACCCAGCTCGAAGGTGCTCGGCGAGCGAGCGACCCGCCGCGCTGCCGCTCGTCGGCATGGTCGCGGAGCGGAAGAAGAGATTCGAAGCCTAATTCGACTCTATTCGCAGTGACGCAAGGTCCAAAGTATATACCTACTAAGTTGTAAGGCACACCCACCACGCTAGCACCTGGCCACTGAATAAATATTTATTGGAAATGTATGTAAAGTGTTTATTTACTAAACAATTATGTTATATTAAAACGAAGTGGCCAGACTTAACCCCACCCCACCACAAAATGTATCACCAATTTGTAATTATTATTTACTAGATATTTTTATTATTTAAATAGCTATTCTTTTGTTATTTAACATCTAATCCTAGTCTAGTGTTAGTTGGCTATCCGGTTAGTGACGTAAACTGTACATTTGATATTCTAGATGTTTTTTTACATTTGTTACCAAATATATTTCATATTTTATACTTTTAATTGGAATGTTGCTAGTGTTTTAAGGTGTATCACAATTTTTTTTCTTTTGATTTTGTAAAGTATTGTGTGTGGATTATACTTGAGTTTAAAAGTATATTTATTTAAATATTTTAATGTTAATTAAAATGTATATTTAAGTTAGTTAACAGTCTCACTGGGCGATATCTGGCCAAATAAAATCATTATTTATTATAATAAAATCACCTGCGTCTCGCGGTTTTGTCCTCGTAAGACCAGCGTTGGGATAGAATGTAGTTTTAAGAGGTGAGACTCCAAATTAAAGAGGCAAATTGTAAAATTATATTCACACGATTTATAAAAAACTAACGTATATTAAGTATGTTTAAGTTTGACTTTTGATTATTATTTGAAATCTAAATTGAATGTCTCTGTTACCATACTCCTGTAGCGGGCATTTTGTCTTCCATACACCTTGTTAATGTATAGTGTCACTAACTTTTGATTTTTTTCGGTTTATCGATAGAAAATAATCAATATTTCGTATTGCGATTGTCTATCGAATGATTGATTGCTCAATGTTATTTAGTTGCGTAGAAAGAAACCAAAATATGCATTGTAATTACTGGCAGTCGATGTAATGTAATTAAGGCTATGTGCATATTAATGTATTTAAACAAAAATAACTATTATATCTTATGTCTGTGCGCCTTTTTGTCGAACGGTTAACCACATGAAATGCTGGGTAATTTTGGCTGGATTTCTAAATGAAATTACCCAATTATTTTTCGATTTTTTTCGATCCTGTAGTTTGTGTGGTTAATTGAACACTCTGTATAGTGTTGAGTTTATTATTATAACAAAGATTTTTAAATAAACATGTACTTAATACAATGACTTTTTCATTTCACTCCTACCTACATCCACCTAAGACTAGATTTTTTTTAATATCCTGCGGCCTACCGCACCACTGGTTAAAATATAATATACTTAGGATTATATTTACTATACTTTGATTTTTCAAATCCCCAGATACAGAGATATCTGTCAGATAAAATGTAACACCACCGAATGAAAAACGTCCCTGATATTTAAAAAGAAAATAAATTTATATTTAGAATATCAAAATTTCAAGGCTTTTAAATTTGGTTGGAGTTTTGGCGGGAATGCGTTGAGGAGATGTGTTGCTAAATTTTCATTTTTGTGAAACTTAGTTCAAATGCGTGTAAATTGTTTAATTTCGGGGGCATATTAATCAGTTTAGTTTCGTGAAGGTGTACAAGTGTAAATAAAAGTGAAAATCGGTGCAAAACATGGACTTTAGCTTAGTGTTCTCTCCAAAGCTCCGTGAACAAACATTGTAAAAATGGCTCCCTTTTAACAATGATTCCCTCGACTTGACTTAAACTGTGACGACTTGACTGTTTCGTTCGATGCAAATAACCTGCAAATACTGATAATACTTGACACTGGCAAATGTCCGAAAGGAAAAGCCATTTTAAAGAAGAAGAAGAAATTTGGTTGGGTTTGCACTTATTCGACAGATATCTTTTATCCATGAATTGAAAAAATAAAATTTACGTAGGTGTATATACTAAAACTATAGTATACCTACTAAAATAAAATTAACACACTAAAAGCCGTTTTTTTATGTCTCTGTCTAGGAATTTGAAAAGTAAGTATTGGAGAAAGTCATCCAGTTTTTGCACGGCGCCATCTAGCTATAAATAGGTCCTCGGCGGCGGGAATCGAACCCGGGACACCCTCTGCGTCACTACTGGGTCGCTACATGCCCTAATGGATTCATTAAAAAACTTTGTTGTAACTAAAATATTTTATTAATACTTCATTAATTCAATTAAGTACTACAATAGGTAATAATAACTTAATAAGGTAGATCCAAGTGACTTGGAATAATTCTATTAAAATAATACAATTGGCAAGCAATAACTTAATAGGCAGGCAAATAACAGGTACTAATCCTATAATAATATTATTTTCTACAAAATGGGGTGAATTTTCGGTCTGTTCTTATAACTTTTTTGTCGATTTAGTTACAGTACCTATAACCTACCCGTCTGTTCCACCTATTTAATGATGTAACTAACTGCATACATTAATGTAACTAGGTGGACATTTTCAATCCAAGTAGTTACATTATCATTCCAGAATATTTTGAAAATAGAATTAACTAAGACGTCAGTAGTTTCACCTTGGAGAATTATTTAAAAATGTTACTAATTTTAATTCAACTAAAGTCTCATTAGGTACATTATTTTAAATGTTTAAATAATGTAACTACTTGGATTGAAAATGTCCATGTATGTGTGTCCATTTTAATGTACCTTTATGTAACCAGGTGGAACAAACGAGTAGGTACTGTAACTTAAATCTAATCAATTTTATCATTTCTCTGAATTTATGATTTGTTCTTTTTTTTATTTGTATGAGTAACTAACTAGACATCTAACTTATTTATTTTAATAGTGTTTATATTTGACTATTTAACTACTAAACTGCTTTTGACTAAATTTTTTAATATTTAATTTGATTTAATGACCTTATTATGAATTAATTACAAAAAATGTCCATATAATTACATTAATGTAACTAATCGAAACAGATCGAATTTTCTGAAACGGTATCCACAGAGCCAGCATACATCTAAAGAAAATGTTGATATGGTATGTTTTCATAACAATGTGCGCTGCAAATACATCAAAATATAAATGTCTTAATAGGTTTTTCTCTGGCAGCTTTAAAGTGTGTGTGTCAAACTCGGTATGTTAACAGCTGGAGACCTAGAATATCACGTAGGACATCTTACTTCTAAAAATAATACTGCTACAACAAGCTCATATGAAATGTAAACTAAAATATATCATAGCCTCGTAATTGGGCTATTGTGCGAGATTTTAGGATGCGGGTTTCCTTAACATTTGCATTTTAAGTGTATATATTGCATTTTTTTAGTGTCAAATAATAACTAATACATAACATGAACATAAAATTTCGCTAGTGCTTATTATAGTGCTGCTGAGTAGTGTACCTACTCGTGCTGACTAACATTTTAAAAGTTTTACTTGTATACTTTCACGAAACTAAATTGATTAATATGCCCCCGAAATCAAACAATTTACACGTATTTGAACTAGGTTTCACAAAAATGAAAATTTAGCACACATCTCGTAAACGCGTTTCCGCCAAAACTCCAACTGTTTATCATTGACAACGTCAGCCGAAATGTCGTACACTAGTCTAACTACATGCGAGATCTAACACTGTCACTACGAGGGCTACCCCCGACCCCGACCCCGACCCCGACCCCGACCCCGTACCCGACACGTCACTGCCCCTACAGCTGTATGAGCGCGGCGACCCCCCCGCCCCCGGCGGAGGCGGGCGACTGCAGGTGCGCGGGCGCAGCCCTCGCGCGGCGCGCCTTCCACAGCGCGCGGTCCGCGAGCACGCGCCGCCCGAACGACGTGTGGATGTCGCGGAATGATACTTTCTTACGGGGTAGCTCCGGGTTCAAGTTCTCTTTGTCTGAAAATATATTTAATTATTACATTTTAGAAGGTGTACGTTAAATTTTTGGATAATAGTGGAAACTGATTCTTGGTGGGAGACATCGACAGTGGTTTGTTTACCCACCCGATTTTCTGCCGGTCGGCAGTTGTACTGCCTTAATAAGATAGACAGGTAAAGTGTCGAGTTTATAACATTAATATTAATATTGCCATTCATCAGTATTTGTTGATGATGTGATGGGCGCCATAACCCTCAGTTTCTCAGAATCTAATCCACTACCATCACGTCATCATAGCCAAAGTTGTTGTATCCATAGTTTTCTCAATAGTTCTATCCAAAATTCTTCTCAATAGTTCTATCCAATTCGAAGGATGTCCTTGGCTTCATTTTGTTAAAACAGGGACAATCACCAGCTTGGTGACTCTACTACTTTATAGTATACTAATAAAATTGTGACACCCCTTCAATGGGCTCCATACCACTGTGATACAAGACATATTACTATGATAAAACTCAAACAAGTAATATCCATAATTTAAGACACAATCAGTTGTATATTATATACTCACGATGTCTACTCCCCGGCACAGATTTCCCCTCCCCGTCCGGCACTTTGTTGAAGGGGTTGTACCTCTGACCTCGGGGAGGCACCTTCGGCTCCTCCTCGGGTGTAGAAATTGTAACTAGCGCCGCGGCTTCAGCTTCTGCTTCGGCTGTAAGTAAGTACAACAAATAATCCATAGTTAGTTAAAAAAAACAGATAATTAGAACAGGTTTTTACAGTGTGTGTGTGTGTGTCAGGGCTATCAAAATGTAAAATAATTTCACTTATGTCTTTTACTTATGGGAGATTCAGATTCATTTATTCGTCCATAAACATAGGTAAAACAATGGTCTTAATAATTAAAAAATGGTACAACTATGCTTCGCCTAGTGGCATGTGAACGTTAGTAGATTAGGTATTCAAGAACAGTCATCAGATTAATATTTAAACAATTACAAAAATAAAAATAAAATTAAATAATTTTAAATGTCAAGTAAAAAATAACAATAATAAAAATGTCAAAAAAAAATGTTAATTTCGGAAATGTAATATAAAAATTAATATAATTATATGATGTTACTTCATCTTATCATTGAAATATTCGCCAATGTCACGGTACGCTCTTTCAGCAAGAAAGCCATTGAGTCTAGTTTAAATTGGGTATTTTCAGTTATGTCGCGAATTGATTTAGGGATTTTATTGAAAATATTAGGTGCCATACTATTCACACTCATTCTACCAAGAAGACCTAGACTACGGGAGGCACAATAGTTCATCCCTCATATTGCATAAACAAAAAAAAACAGCTGTCTATCTATCTCGTACCTAAATATTAATTCCTTTAAGCCGAAAGGGGGTTGTTCTAGACATCTAGGGGAACAACTTTTGTTCTACGACTTTTAAAAATTCGAACATTTTTTTTGAAAATTTTGAGGTCATGTCTCACTGAAAATAACAGCTGCTTTTGAAAATAAAGGTAATTGAAGTTACCTTTATTTTCAAGGGGGCAAAATAAGGTCAATGACCTCGAACTCTGAGAAACAGCTGATTTTCAAGTAAACTTTACACTTAAAATTTTCGAAAAGTACTTCGAAAAGTCGTAGAACAAAAATTGTTCGCCAAGAAGTCCAAAACAACCCCCTTTCGGCTTAAAAGGGCTTACTCGTTACATCTTGTATACTTATAATAAAATCGTAACTTACCGGTGTCTGTTTTTGAAAGATATTTTGAAAAAACTATTTTTAGGCCTATTTTTAGGGTTTTTTATGTACTAACGTAACAGAACCCATTTCCGTGTTTAACTTTTTGTCTGTTTGTCTGTGCGTTTGTGCGCGTTAATCTCGGAAACGGCTGGACCGATTTCATTGAAATTTGGTAAGTAGATAGCTTAACTTGACTTCGATTAACATATAGGGTACTTTTTATCTGGATATCAAGTCCGGGTATCTAGATAAAAATAAAAATTGCGTAATTTCGTTATTATTTAACTATCGTCAATCCATCGTCATCATCTCTTACTGACTTACAAATTTTGCCTTCCTTCGTTGGTGTAAGAATAACGCGGGATCGCGACTTGCGCGGGTGAAACCGCGGGGCGCAGCTAGTTATATATTAAAATTAATCCCTATTTCCCTTGGTCAAGGCATCATGCGTGAACGGCTGAAATGATTTTGCTAATTTTCTCTTTGTTGTGTTTGCTATAATCAGGATAAGAATCTTATGCCAGAATTTTTTAAATTTAGGATAAAGATATATGCTAGGTTGTTCCACATGTTGTTTCACCGCAGGGCGCAGCTAGTGCTGAATAATTGCACAAACATTTATTCCTAAGTTTTAAATGGGTTAGCCATAGCTATCATCTAGGAGGGCTTACATGGATAAATGAGATCTAGCTCAATAAAGATCTATTTACAACAAAAAAATCAAAACCAACTTTTTTACCTTGGGCTTCATCCAACTGCCGCTGTAGCTCGGCCACCATTAACTTCATATAATCATAGCTAGCGCAAGCAAGAGCCTTCATCCACGCCTCCATCGAGGCCTGAGAGTTTGTGCATAAGTAGTATGTACGACCACCTTCACATTGGAAAACTATTTTGAAACTGTAAGCTTCTTCTTCTGTCAGTTCTGAAAATTGAAAAAGGCACCATAGGGAGTTTTGGTGGGAACATTTTGACAAAATGTGCAGTGTTCGTGAAACTTAGTTAAAATGCGAGTAAATTGTTTTCTTTCGCTGGTATAATAAACAATATAGTATCGTGAAAGTGTTTAAGTGAACATGAAAACCAAAGCAAAACATGGGAGTTTTGATTCAAAGTTT
The DNA here is from genome assembly GCA_949358125.1 of Idaea dimidiata. Classification (NCBI taxonomy): domain Eukaryota; kingdom Metazoa; phylum Arthropoda; class Insecta; order Lepidoptera; family Geometridae; genus Idaea; species Idaea dimidiata. The sequence continues at coordinate 30,013,195 of OX442326.1, forward strand.
TTGTGTTAATTCCAAATCCTCGTAAACAGAATTTGCTTGTATGTACATTGTTGTTGTGTGTGTGTGTGTTGTAATGTAGAGAAAGGTGTTATATGAGTAGAATGTTCTACTCATATAACACCTTCCTCTACATTCTAAACCATACTTTTCCTTATGTACAGTATTAATTGTAGGTGAACAAAATCACTTTTTTATTATGGGCATGTAGCAAAGGAGGAAGTAACAATAGAAAAATATATTTCTGTATGATATAGTAGGTGAATAGAATTTGTGGTGCGTAGTTTTGGCAAAGAATAGGGCTCATCTTTGCCTGTGGGTGTCTTAACCCGCCGTCGGTCGCGCTATATTTTGTAAGGTCGTCGGTCGCATGGGGTCTTTCAAAGCCTTACCTTTAAATACATATATTATATATTTACTATATAGGTATTTATTTAAATTTATAACTTATTTATTAATTTAGGGTATAATTAATAGAATAAACACAAAAACTTCTTATTATTATTTTTATTTTATAATCAGTATATCTTACAAAAGAGTATCTTAAAGGAGATCATTCAAGTTGCATACAAAAAGTACCCAAAAAAAAAGTGCCGGCCAACAAAAAAAAATGTATGTATATTTTAGGGAATGACATTCTAAACATTTTTTCTTTTGACAACTAAAAGCTATGATCAATTTTTTTAAAGTTATTTGATATAGAAATTCTAAATTATTGCATTTTTAAATTCGTCTGGACGTTTTTTTCTTCTCTTTATTTATATAGGTAAATCAACTTAAATCTACTAATTAAAATTATGCCTATTAAAACCTAGTATAACAAATCAGACGTGTTAGATGTGATTCCCGCAATTGTTAATTATATGGACTTTTGTAATCATTGAATGTTTATAAGGATTTATATTATTATTATTTGTTGTTACCGTTTCCGATACTCGGGGCTATGGAGCACCCGGACCTTTGGAAGGCGTGCGTGGGGCCGAAGCCAACACGTAGAGGCCCGTTTAAGTAACATTTTAATGTAAAAAGTTGTGCTGGACACCTATACGGCGATTATTACTGTCTGCACTATAAAATGCAGCCAAGGACAACCCCGGGTCGGATAGAAATATGAATAAACTACGGGTGAAACTACTTGGGCTATAGAAATGGGATGGTAGTGGATTGGATACTGGGGGGAACTATGGGGAATATGGCGCCTGTCGTAACAATGTTCAACAAACATGTAAAAATGGCAGACTTATTAAAAAATATGATTATTATTATTAAATATTGCTTTATTCGTCATTAATTACAATTATATTTCCGCAGATCTTACTATAACATTTTCTAAACCTAATGCAGGAGGATTTATGCGGGGTTCTGCATGTCTTGCATATGTCATATACCACACTATGCACATAGTGTGGGAACAGCAGCCCACCGTTCGTCTTCCAATGTTGCAACTGCAATAATAATGCGCTATGGCATCACGACCACTCAGTGTTGAGTTTATTCCAATATATACATAGTATTTTCTGACCCGAACGTGGCGAGATTGTATTCTACCTCTTATGATTGTTATATTTTCACCTAACTCTCTGGTGTGTCGAGTGGGAATTCTGTCACCGAGCTCGATTGTGAAGACGCCATTTGGGTTAAGGTGCTCGCCGTAATAGCTTCTGGCTTGTTTGAGTTGATAAATGCCCAAACTAAATAATATTAGGTCTTCTTCTGTAAGCCTCGGAAACTCGTCGAACTCGGGCATTTCAGCTGACATCATGCGAAATGAAGCTCGTTTTTGATTGTAGTTGTGTCTTATAATAATATCAGCTAGCGTATTGGGCATCGATAACCTTTGATTTATTATGGCCAAAAACGATTGGGCATGAATGTTGTCTTCTATCAAGCGATGATATGCATTGATGATAGCGGCTGCTATTTTGAAAAAATCAAACATGTAATGTAGAGCACGATTTATGTTAACGTTTCTCAAAAACCGAAAATCCCGTTTAAATCGTCCATTAACTACTTCCACAACCCAGCGACAAATTGATACAGGCAAATAAATCCCGTCTTGGATTTATTTGCCTGTATCGTAGTTAATTGAGTTTCGTTTCGAAGCTTGGTTTGTGGCATATGTACCGAATATCCCAGTGACTCCATAGGGGCAATGGCATCTCTGAATCCGCGATCCAAAATAAAAACGTCACCTTGTCTAAAAAACCAATTGAATACACCATCGCCGCCATCAGTTTCATTATTGATTATACTGTTCATAACTTGAGCATCAGATGTGGTGGCAGCATGAGGTCCAGATACGTCAATTATGTGTCCATCACAGCAGACAATCAAAAAAGGTTTCAGTAAGTTCCGGAATTTATGAAGACTATAAGACTTTCTCTGGAAAAAGTAATTAGAACTTTTTTGCAAGTATATGTAGGTGCCATCACAGATGACTATCGCCTTTCTTTCCGCTAGAGGGCTATCAGGATTTCCAAATAGTGCCTCCGGTACTGTAAGATTCCTTTCGGCAACTTCTTCGCGGGTTAAATGATCAAACCCCAAATGTAGTGGGACAAAGTCTTGTACCAAAGCCGTACGACCAGTTTTAAGCATGCGTGCAAAAGTGGACTCACTTGTTCTAAAAATTGAAGCTAATCGAGCGTTCGAATACCCAGTCCGTAGTTTTATCAATACAGCTGCTAATATAACTTTTTTGTTTTTATTATTATTGAGACTGCTGGTTTTGATCAGCAGATCAGCAAACTGTGCATGAGTAAGGCCTGTCCAAGTATGGAATTCATTGTCATCTATTACTTCGTAGTGCTCGAAGTTTAGAACTTCTGTAGTCACATGAGCTTGTAATATTGATAATGCTCGTACTATTTGTTCTGATCTGAACTCGGAAATATTATTTTGTTGTACGGCAAGCAGGTACCATAAATCTTGTTGCAAATGTTCATCACAAACACGGCTGTTTTCCGTCAATAATAAATTGTACCGGCTAAGCATTCTAAGTACAATGCTATCCGGAATTCGATGCCTGGAACTATTTTCACAATGCTGAAAGACACAAGTTCGCCTTGTATTCGGAGTACGCACGAATCCAGGCAGAGTAATTATTGAGGGCTGAGTGGAAGATGAATTGTCTTCAACAAGTTGTGCTTGTATGTCGTCGTCGTCGTTATCAGCCAGACGCTCTTCTCGCAAGTTTCTCTCGTATGTTCTCTCCGCTCGTTGCCAACAAGGTCGGCAAATGAAATCCGTAGGCACAGACTGAAAAGTGAAAAAATAAAGGTTTCAATTATATCAATAATTAAACATATTAGACGTGGACCACAAACCAGCATCTGTGACATGCACCAAGAAAATATGATATTTAATATGCCCTTGCTTGCTTGAAAATTATGGCTTCGAAATAAACACATCAGGTATAGTGCTCTCAAAACTTTTTGAGCTCTCGTGGTTAGCCGCGAGTGGCTGCGCAGAACGCGAATTTTAGATGTGTTAGGTAGAGGTGCGGTAGTCGGGAGGGGTTCCGACCGCTCGCCTCCTGTCACGCCGAGTGTTAGTGTGAGTGCTACGTTCGTACACTAAACACATGCGCATTTTTGTTCTGAAGTACAGTCGAGTCCTGTAATACTTTTTGTTTTTGTTATTTTTTGTTAAAGTTATTCGTAATTATTGTTAATTCGTTTTTGTTATTGTTGATTGTTAATCGTTTTTATTTTGGTTAAAAATGCCACGTGGTCGATTTAATGTGTTACGTTAAGTTTTATTAGCTATTACATATGTACGGAACCCTCGGTGCGAAAGTCCCACTCGCATTTGACCGTTTTTTACCTTCTAGCTTCTAGAAGGTGCTTAACCTTCTAGCAAAATTTACTGAAAATCGTCTCAATAACATATCATTATCAACACACAATAATTGCACTGTACTCGACTGTACCTGCGCGGTTTCGAACTCGCGCCTAACTTCAGAGGGATCATAAAGATTTACGAGCATTATATCTATCGTATTATCAGTCGCAAAATAATGTTGAAACTGTTAGGAATTAAAAAATCCTATCCTTCACTCTTGATTCAACGATATAAAAAATGTTCGGTCTCTTGAGATTCGTTAGAGTTTACACTGCACCTAACGTAATAAGTCTAACTACACTTGCTTATTGTAGTTTTTGTAAAGATATAGAATGTATTCAATTATGGGCTTATGCATATGAAGTTTCCGATATAGTTCCGACACTGAACTCATATATACCTACCATATTTTATTATGATATCTATGATAGTGGCATTATGTATAAATGAACGAAAAAAGTTCATACCATGTTTTGAAAATCTCTTTTCAAGTGACAAGAAACTCACACTCACGCCTAATGCGCGTTTGTTGCTATACAATATGCATATTACTATTAAATAATACATACAATATAAAACCACATACCTGCTGATCTAGTAGCTCTTGAATAATAATCTGAGCTACTTCAATATGATTCTCCTCTCGAGATATCCAGGAATAGCTTCTTCTATTTTCCACAGATTCACGACACCGTATACACAATCGTTCCGCCATTTTAATGTTAAAAAAGCAAAAAAACAATAATTATTCGCAAGTAAGTAGTCGTCCGATGTAACTAAAGTCGCATGGATAACTACAAAGTATATCGTCAACTACCGAATCCTTACCTAGAACGGGATAAACAAAGCAGGTAACTACTAATAACAATAACGAGAAGGAAAGAGATGGAGTTTATGGCCGACCTTATTGAGTAACGGGAGCAAACAGGTAGTTCCAAGCATACGAAGGCGATCTAGCGTTGTTTATAGTTTATTACAATTATCTATATTGATGATATATTGATATGCTCATTTATGATTTTTGATGTCGCCTATAGGGTTCAAAAGTTGGTCGTAGACATTTACCGTCTTGATAAAAAATATTTAAAACATCATTTTCCATAAGATTAAAATATTTTTTTTCATTGGCCGGCACTTTAATTTTTGGGTACAATTTGAATGATGTCCTTTGGCATATTTTTAGTAATGTTTACTTAAAAAACTTTAAGATAACAAAAAACTTAAACTTTCTTTTACAAATTATATAAAAAATTAAAAAACAAGATATTATTTACCACAAAATCAAAATAAAATTTAAAAAAATAAAATGAAAAGTTTTTATTCGGCTTCGTTTTGGGCTCCGGACTGATTAACTAGTTCATCTATCACCACATTATCCTCGTCTTCATCCACAAGCCACCAAATTATTTGTTCATCTTGGGGACGTGACATTTTTGATACTTTAAATCAATAAAACAATATCGTTTTCAAAATAAATAAAAGTTACACCGTCGGTCGCATGGGGTCTTTCAAAGCCCGAGGACAAAATATACGCTCCATTAAAACGCACAATGCAAACTAACTCAAATGTATTTTATTTCGTAGGTTAGTATTATTTAGGAAGCTACTGTGACACACAGATCTGTAAGTGTTACCATTTCCAAAAAAAAAGTTCTAGTGTTTTTAAAGACCCCGCGCGACCGACGGCGGGTTAAAGGCGACTAAAGGATCTATGGAAAACTCCGGGAGAACTCCAGGTTCTCCGGACGGTAAGAAGTAGGAGTACTTCCCATGCGGAGGCTGGTTAACTTGCTCCCAAGGAAGTCAAAATATTGCCTATCTATTTGTAGTAGCCATGGTAACTACTATATGTAAGGGGACCCCAGGCTGACAAGAAGAATACCTGGAAACATTGCATGGATGACGAGGATGGTAGGTATCTAGATGTGATAATCTACGATTCTAGTGCTGTTAGCCACGCTCTACGTACCAATCGTGCATCCTTCAAGTACAATAACCCCCGCTGGCTCTTTATCACCTTTCTTATCGAAGTAAAATAGCAGGTTCCCTTTGAGCGTAAACCACCGTCGCTGGTAGTTCTTGGGCTCGGCCCGCATGTCGAGCCATCCTTCACGGTCCACCGGAGTTGCTGACGATGCGAACGCGCACAGATTCTTCTCGTTTATCTTCATAGTCATTGCATCGATGTGCACCATCAGATTTGTGACAATAAATCCAGAAGTTGGTTGAGATTCACATAACTTTTACGTGAATACGTGGTTAAGCTAAATGGCTATTTTACATTCGAGGAAATTCTGTTATTTCGGTGGAATTCAGCACAAAATATTTTGAGGAAAACAAAGTAAGTAAAGCAAAAGAGCACAATTTCTTTTCTTGACAATTGACAGCAAGTGACATCCTACAGTTACATTTTTTCAATTTGTTCGTCGCAAAGAGTCACACGCAAAGAAGTTCTTTAGACATACAGTACAGTATTAGAATTCTTTGGCATGTCATGTTCTTTGGCACAAAGTACTTTTTGGTAGAGAGAGATTTACTGATTCTTTGGTCGCACGCTATTTAACTTCAATCAATCAAGAAAAAAGATCACTGAAGCTGTACCTCTAGAATAATAGTGTTCCGTGAGCTGTATAGACTAAAATCATTTCGCCTAACCCTACATTGTTTGTGAACAATAAAAGAAGAAATATTCAAAATAAAATATGTCAACGAACGATTTGTTATTTTCGCGGAGTTTTCAGTAAACAAATAATTTCTGATTAAAAACTTACAATGTCTGGATTTAAAACTTTAAAACAAATCAGTGACCAATTCACGAACGACCTACAAACTGTTTCTACAGAGTTATTTGCAGTTCAGATCGGCGGTACATTCGATGAAGTGGTTTCGAAGAAATTCAAAGATTTAGCACTATATTCTTCAAAACTCAAACTTTTGAGAGCTAACCCTTTAGCATGTAAGTTTAACTTTGAACTGTAATGATTACTGATAAGATGAATAACTGTATTACAATAGGTCTATATTATCTATTATCATTATTTAGTGACACCAGAAATCTCATCACTAGACAACGAAGATGCCGTCAAACAGTTTGAAGATGCAGCAGTTTGGAAGGTTGTGGAACAGATGACAGTCAAGTGTGCGACACAAGGACATGCAGTGAAGACCCTGGTAACTACACCTGATGACCAACTTGATATGGAAACCCTAGCGAGGAAAGAGTAAGTCTAACACTAACTTGTTCAGCGTAGCTATGCTACTACCAATACACTAAAAATCACTAAATTCAATACACCTAAGACATAGCCAAATGATCATGTGCATTTAATGTGGTACGAGAATCTAAAGGAAATAAACTATTTTGATTTTGACCATTATTATCACCTTTGCACTTGCGTCGAACCTGGACTTATATTATTCACCTCACCTCTATTGGCACAATTGCAGCCTTGTGGCTAGCAGAAGCCAATAACTAAGAAGAAGAGAATGATTATTTTTTCTGCAGCCTTCACGCATTGAACATTATTTCAAACAATTACAGTATAATAGTGGTAGTTCACTATTATTACAGGAAAGTGGCTAAATTGTCCTATATTGCTGACAGAAGCCATAACTAACAAAAAGAAAGAAAGATCATGGGCAGGCTATACGGGAGTTTTTATTATGTATAATTGTTTATTTTTATAATTTACTGGCTGTCCTCCACAGTTGCACCTGTGTAACCCTTAATCCCGCAGGAAAATCGGGTTTTTAGAGTAGCCTTTGTCCTTCTCCAAGGTCCCATCTATCTCTATTTCATCAAAATCAGTTCAGTAGTTTAGGTGTGAAAGCAAAACAGACAGGCAGTTACGTTTGCATTTATAGTACCTATTATTAATGATAATTTTTTGTTGTATTTAATTTAATATTTGTGTATGTTCCCTTATTCTTATGAAGGTGAATGTTTTACAGAGAAATAATCCACTACCTAAAGAAATACAGAGAGAAAGAGACCGAACTCCGTCTGTTAGACTCCATACTGATGGAGAAGCAACAAGAAGAAGTCTCGCTGAGATCCAACTTGGACACTCTCCTGGCTGATATGAGGGATTTAAAGGAGGAGCATCAAACTCCCGAATACCAAGGACCTTTGTACATGTAGGTATTTCTGTTACTATTCCAACAATCAAGAAGCATGGGTTAATATGCCATCATGGAAGGGTTGGTGATGCATTCTCCTTGTATAATATTTACTAGCTGCTAGTTCTGAGGTTTCACCCACATTAGCCCCAATCCTGAATTTATTTTTTAAAACCCTTTGTTGTTCAATACTCACAGTTACAGGTGCTGGCAAATTAAAGCAAAGTATACTTACCTCGCAAATGTACTGCATGACTTACCCCATCTATGCCAGATGTTTTTTAACTAAATTGCCGGCACCTATACACATAAAGAACACACTCCAAATGTGAGCTCTCTACTATCAGCAGTTTAGACTGTACATAGATCTATTAGTGTTATTAATCAATCAGGACAAAACATTTTATAGATATTAGATTATTATATGTCATAGAAAAAATTATATTTTTACTAGACTGCAATGAAAGGGTTATGTTTTTCACGCCTATCTTTATCGTCATTATCTAAGCGATGTTCCCGGTTGCATTCCTCTTGGGAGCCTGAGGTCCTCTTTCCTAGTATTATGTTCCCGTGCCTTTCTTTGTATGTTTGTAATAATATGTTTATTACCACTTATCTTCCAAAGCACTAAATTCTTTCATTAATTATGTTTCCAGTAAACTAACGCGCCACATATCGAAGCTCCGCGTGATGTCGTGGCTGGTCGGGCGGCTGGTGACGGGTCGCGGCCGGTACGACTGGCTCGCCGACCCGCGCCGGCGGCTCGCCGCGCTCCCGCTGGCCAGGGAACGATATACTGTGCACACCTTTACTGAATAAACGATAGCTTACTTACTACACATAAAAGGGTATTTTATTTGCTAGAATAGAACCTGTGCTAGACCATAACGATAGTTGTCACTTGTACCATGATGGAACTACTGATGTTTTTTGTAATCACTAGTTCCATTTTAAGAGAATCTAAAAATAAGTGGAACTGGATTTTTTGGTTGGGTTTTATTTTTATTTTTTGGTTGGTTGGGATTGGTTAAAAACAAAGACTATCATAGTAGAAACAAAAGAACTCCGAAACTATTGACACTAGACCACTAGTTTCTAAGCATAAGTGATAGAGCTCTTCATTTTGGATGACAGCAGTAATCCACAATATAATAAGCAGATAGAGAATATGGGGCTATATTTTGTAGATAGTGATAAGAGTACACAGTTGGTGCTCTGCCATGTCAGAATGTCAGTCCCCAAGAGAGACCATGTTTCCTCACTATGTATTGATGATCCGAGTACAGTACTACTCAATATACGGAAACTCAAGGCAATGGCCTTGAGTTTCTCTACATTGAGTAGTTCTTGTACCTACCTACTAAGTATGTAGCTTATTCTCACAAAATTGAATAAACAATAAGAAATAAAACATTGTTTTTTTAAATATGTAATATTTTATTCATAATTATTATATCTATTCTTCACAGTTATTTATAAAGTTATATTAATATCAAGTATTATTCTAAATTTGTTTACGATTTCCTAATGATTGCTTTTCTCAGAAAATTAGATTCCGTATCCAATCATCAGCGACTTACAATAGTATAAACAAAATGGTGTTCACTATTTACAGTACAATCCCGATTCCCTAAAAAATTGACAAATTCACAATAACAAAAAGTGTCAAAAACGAAATCTTAAAAATAAATTACATTCTACTAAGAATCTCGCTTAACAACTGTACAATTACAAGTGGTTTCTTTAAAACGTGTCTCATTCTCCATGAAAAGTTTATCATCTCATCTCGTCTATCGGCAAAGTAGGCAAACAACATCAAACTCATCTATTTACATTGATTTCTTTTACAAAAAAAAAAACAAAAATATAAACTATATACAACATCATTTAAATATTCTCCTCAAATGCTGTAACACATTTAAAACATTTGTTATATTCAACTAGACTTGATGCAGTGAGTTCCACTTTGCTACAAATTAAATAATTTAAGTGCGCACCATGCCCAATGCCCACACACACATACAAAACTGTACAAATTGTCTACCAACTCACGACTCGCACATTAGATACATACAACTAGCCAACAGAAAATATTCGGTACAATTCAATAATCCACATTGATTTAATAACTGAATGCTGGTCCTCCGCACAACATTTGAATATTTAGTTCTGTGTTCTAGGATATTAGTTGTGAAAATTAAAAACTGATAAAACAGGCTGTGTAGATAAATACCTAGGTCTGTAACAATCTATAGCTGCAATGGATTCAACTTATGTGCAAAGGACCAGGGCGCGTAGTCTATAACTCAAATTTCTCAACCTGTTATTTTTTTTCCAAAATGGTTCTGCAATTGTTGGTAGTTTTGCAAGAAATCACAAACGCTAGAATTGTTTAAAAAAAAATATAACAGAGCTGAGACAATTTAATTACAGAATATTTGCAGAGTACAATACATGATGATAATAATAATACATAATTTATTATCTTTTCTTAACTGAGTCTACATTAAAAAAATGGAAATTTTAAACGATTTTTCATACATTATTCATAGTTTGCACATCACCCTACTCTTACTTTAAGTAATATATTAAAATAGAAAATTTAATATATCTACTGTCGGAGATTCGACTTTCAACCAACCAACGTCAGCACTGTTGCTTCTTATTCTCAATTATTACAATATATTTGTTATAAAACGACATTTCGTATCTAATTATACAAATGCTACATCAAACATGATCTAAACAGCTCTCGTTACTACTAATTATTTAGTTAAACTATTGGTGTCACTAAAGATTCTGATTGGAGGTTGTTTTATCATAAGATGTGTTCTAAAAGGCGCGCGGGAAATGACGCTCTTACGACAACGCAGCATGACGCATGTAACATAATTTAACGATGACTAACAGATGCATAAACTTATGTTTCGTTTGTCTTTAACTGTGACATGCAGTTTCAAAGTTTCTACTTGTTGGACTTATTCATTTAATGACCTCGATGTTTCAACCATGTTACAATGGTCTTGGTCGCGAGGAGGTGTATTCTACCCGGTAAAATGTAACTAAGTTAACAAATCGTCATCTTTTCGTATAGTGGTGTGTGAACTAGTTTTCAGGTTGTTCTAACTTAACTCTAACTTGATCTCGGACTCTTGATGGGTATCAAAGATGTACTTGCTTAACGCGCCTTCCGATGCACGGAGGAGCTCGAGAAAATTATTGAGAGCTTGATGAGCTCCAAGTTTCAAAGTTGAGAAACAAACGTTACATAAACCTAGCATCACATAGTTAATCATCGTTTATAAGTAAGGGAGATAAAGTTGGGTACAGACAAGGTACAGATATCTTTATAAAGTTTAGAAAATTCTGCAAACAATTCTGCTTTCTAACAATCACAACGACTGCGCACCTGTCATAGATGCACGCGTCATAACCGACAGGTGCGGACGAAGTGCACAGTTATTGAAACTGCTAAATTATCTATCCACAAGTTGATGGTCGCTTGCTTTTGCATTGTAACATTGTACATAAGTCGTTTTCTTTAATTCGTGTTAGTATTCTATTGTTCGCGCTTGTTGGCCTTTACTGTACCCACTTAAGCATGCTTGTATCATGCAACCTAACGCTCGGGTCCCGCGAGATATCCAACGAAGCAACATAACTTTTGTTCCCTCGTATAAAACTGTACATGAGTAATGTATGAGTATGCGACTCTCCACTAAATTGTCTATATATTTGTATCTAAACTAACATGATCGCGTTTCGCGTACGAACCGTATAAGAATTAAATTATAAAAGTTAATAAAATCGCATGTAATAAAAATAAAATAAATTCTTTAAACGTTAAGTAATAGCGGACCGTTTTGACGGCAACTGAGTATAAAAAAATAAATAATTTACCGATATAGAATAATGGTGCGGCAATGTGGACAATTTACTTAAAAACACTGTTTAAAAATGTCTGTAAAAACATCTAAATAAAACCTACAAATATCTTAACACCTTTGGTAATCGATACCGGTTTAAATAACGAAATAATTCATCATTATATACAATATACAGGTCACAATAATGTAAACGTTAATATTCCGAGGTGACACTCTGCGGTACTATATATTTAATTACCTAGAAATTTCGATAAAATTGGTCTCAGATGTTATAAAATGTAAAACGTTCTAGTGATTTGTTTTTATTTTAGAACTTTTTGAGCAATTCCTGAGCCATTTTGATAAATTTTTGTTAACTCAAAAGGCACCAAAAGTAGAATTTTACAGATTTACAATAGAAAGTTGTACGAGTAGAAGCTCAATTGATCTATTTATGTACAGTACAATATCTGATTGTGATATTGTCTGCTAGTTCAGAGAATGTCTACAATGTACAGGTACGATACGACGAAATATGGCAAATAGCCCTTCACACCTCCTTCGTGTGAACTGATCGAATCGATACACTACGTAAAATGAGGTTCACAATCATTATGGAATAAGAGATCGAGGAAGCATTCAACTGCTAAGGAAGTACATAATTTGAACAATAAATAATACATCGGACAGGTAATAATGACGATTTCAAACATGAAGACAAATAATACATTTCAAACTTGGCCTTCTTCCGATCAAACTTTTAAAAATACATCATCAAGGTCGTATGTATACCGAGAGTCGATTTAAAGATTTCACATAATTAATTATTGAAAATTTAGTAGTCATATTTTAAAATAAAACGTGTCAAAAATTGATAAAAGTGTCAAATAAAAATAAACGATCGCATTTTTTGAAACCTTATAACGCATAGAGATCAAATAAATATGTCAATCGTATAAAAAAAAATAAGTTGAGGGCATAGATGGCCTAAAACAGAGGAAGAGAAAGATGGTACCGGGTATATGTGTATCGGATCAGGTGTAGGTCTACCCGAGCGCGGCGGCCGTGTGGTAGAGCCGCATCAGCAGCTGCACGTGGAGCGGCAGGCACGAGACGCGGTCCGCCGTGTGCGGGTCCAGCGCCAGCCACGACAGCGCGTTGTAGCCCTCCAGCACGTAGCGCAGCACGTCCGTCGTCAGCTGCGAGTCCAGCGGGTGGTGGTTGTGCGCCGTGCGCGTGCACAGCGACGTGAAGTCGTCGTTCGACTGCAGCGCGCCGGCGTGCAGCAGCAGGGCCGACTTCAGGAAGGCGGGGCACGCGTCGCGCAGGTGGCCGCATCCGGCCCACCACCATGCCGGCATAGCGCCCAGCGGAGCCGTCGACACCAAGTAGCCCAACGCGAGAGGTTGCTGCAACACGGTGCCCACCTGTTCCTGGTCGGAATCCCCCGCGTTGCCGCCCACCGAGTGCGGCGTGGGCGCGCCCATCCCCCCGCCTAAGGGACTCCCCGCGCCCTCGTCCTCCCCTCGCCGCCCCGGGGAAGTCTGCGCGAACATCGTGTTAAACATGTCCGTCGAGAATATATCGGTCATATCGCCCCCTTCTCCCATGTCTTCGTCTCCCATATCGACGTTCAAGAACATCATGTCGTTATCCTCGCCGTTCGCCATCGGAGGCTCGAAAGGCATCTGATTAGACTGCGTGGTCGCCGACGTCGGGAACACTAGTATATGGGTGGCGGTGACGTCTCTCGGGGTATGCAGTTGGCTATGGAGCGAGTGCTGGGAGAACCGCTCGTCGGGGGTGAAGCGATCGGCCATCAGTCGCAAGGCGGGCTCCGGCTCGGTCGACACGAGACACGCGGAGAGAATGCACGGCACGGAAGCGGGCGGCAACACGGCACAGACACCGCACAGATCTCGCAGCGTACCGGACGCCAGCGAGAGATGTTTCCGCGACAGCAACCAACTCCATCCTTTCAACTCCCCGTGACCGATCCTGCCGACTCTCCCGACGACCAATCTCCACGGCTGGGCGGCTTGGGACATCACCCCGAGCGTGAACTCCATCAGTTTAGTGAGGCCGAGCCGCCTCGCCGGAGCGTACCGTCGTCGTCTCGCGCGTCTCGGAACAGCAATGTTGATCGCAGCCGTATCGAGGAGCTCTCCCCGGGCGTCGGAGGCGGCGGCGAGCAACCAGCGCTGATCGTGGCTGAGACAGTAGGCCAGGAAGAGCACGCCGCCTTCGCCCGGGCCGGCGGAGCCCCAGGCCTCGCCGGGGTCCCTCGGGCGCGGGGCCCCCAGCACCCAGGCGGGGGAGTAGAGCCGGTAGGGCGGGCGCTCGTCCTTGCGCTGCGAGGCGGCGGCGGCGGTGCCGAACCCGGTGAGCGACCGTCCGCCGCCCGCATGCGCCAGCAGCCGCCGCGCGCCGCTGAACACGGAGAAGGCGAGCGCGCGCGCCGTCTCGCCCACACCGCGCGCGCCCACGCCCACGCCCCACGTCTCGCACACGCTCTCCACTGATATTATCTGGAACGACATACACCCGACGGTTAACGATCGTATGGATCATTTTGTCGCTAGGGAATTTTGGTTAGACGTTGTCGTTAGTGTAGTTAGTGAATATCTCTGCTGCTGTAGACCTTATTCCGATTGTTAGAAAGAAAGTAGGTATAGTTCTAATCTAAAGAAAATATTATAGATTGAGTTTTAGAATGTCGATCAGAATAAGTTCATAAAATGCAGTAAACTGCAATTGTTTTAGAATGACATAGGTACATATAAATGGAACATCCGAATCCACCTTCGATGAGTGTCGGTGCCCAGATGGAGTAAGGAAACTAATCGTCCATGTTGGTGTTAGATTTATTGTCCAAGTAATAATCTCTGGAATAATAACAATCTTAAGCTTAAATACTAAGTACTAATATCTAGATAGGGATATTTGACTCTTCATTTTGTTTGTCTGGTATAATAAAATACTTGAACATATAAAAAAAAAATTAATAATATAAATCTATATTTTACATAATATTTTACCTTGACAAGCGGATTATGATGCTGCAGATGGTGTTGCACGGCCGTCGCGAGACGCAGCAACGCGCGCAGCGTAGCGGCGCGATGTGCAGGCACGGTCGGGGGTTCCACGAGGTAGATCACCAGCGCGGGCGTACCGGCCTCGTCGTCGGCCACTTCGCCCGCCTCGTCCGGGGTCGCTTCGCGCTCGGTCAGCCCGAGATCGGAGGGGAGGGAGGCCAGGGCCGGCACGAGGTCACGTAACGCATCGGCGTAGGCGCGGATGTGTCCCCCGGCGCGGCCCGGCGGTAGCGCGCCGGCCCAGTCGTCCCGCGCGGGGCCGGGGCCGGCGGCGGGCGGCGCCGCGCGCACGATGCCGTCCCGCGCCGCGCGTCGCAGCGCCCGGTGCCGCCCGAGGCGACACGCCTCGTACGCCTGCTGCAACTCGCGTAGCAGCGCACGTACGGGGTCCAGCAACGCTTGACAATGCGAGGTGACGCACGCGAAGGCGACGTCTCTCGGGTACGAGTAGGGTTCGAGGGCGAGCCGCTCCCAGTGTCTGAGGGCGTAGGGCGCGAGCGCGAGCCAGTCCCGCTCGTGTCCGACCAGCAGCGGCGGCACGGGCTGCGGCTCGCACAGGTCCTCGTTGCCGCGCCCCGCCAGCCGGTGGAACTGTCGCCACGTGAGCGGGCCGGTGACGCCGTCCCACATGCGCGCGCCGCAGCACCGCTTCTGGATGGCGTCCTGCAGCAGCGGGCGCAGGCGTCGCATGAGGCGCACCACGTCGCGGGAGGAGCGCGGGGCGCGCGCGCCGATGTACGGCCAGCGGTGCACGCCGCCCGCCTCGCCGCCGCCGCCGCCCCGCCCTCCCCGCGCCCCGGGCAGGGACGCCGCGCGCAGCGCACACGCCGCCGCGCTGCCGCCGTCACTGTACCTGTAATAAAAACATTACACGTTACGAGAAAATAAAAGAAAACTAAGAAAATGAATACAAAAAATCATTACATTGAAAATTTCATCAATTCGATAAAGTTCTACTGCCCTAAATTAAGTATAAACTATGAAATGTATAGTATGTATATACTAACTCTAGCTGGTTGAGTGCCAGCTCTACGTGCGCGCTGCCCTCGGCGTGTGTGGTGGCGGCGCGGGCCAGCGCGGACGCGGCCCCGGGGTGCGCCCCCGCCACGTGGGCCACCAAAGCGTCGGCCACCTCGCCGAGCGCGCCGCCGCCGCCCTCGCTGTCGCCAGGCTCCACAGCTATGCCGGTTATCTCCATCTCGTCCTGGAAGTCAATCGTATTATTAGGCAATTTATTTTTTTATTTTTCTATTTTTTATATAAAATTAACTTCAGATGAAATTGACCAAAACCAACAATAAATACACCCTACAAGTGAACGCAAATAACCGAAGTTTTAGACGAATTTTCTGATTTAATATTCAAATAGTTTGATCGGAAGAGGTATATAAAGAGAAGATAGTGAGGAGGGGGGGTCTTACCTCATAAAACAATCCAGCTTTATGCGCCCGTCGTCGATTTACAACGGCACTGAATCCACACGTACATCTCGACGGTTCCTCGTCCCTCGTGCCGACGGTGGAGGCGACATGCGCGAGGTAAGTCCCCGCGTCCGCGCCGCGGATGTTGCCCACGACTTTAGGTCCCGCGTTGCACACGCAGAGCGTGCAGCTGTCGAAGTTGTGGTCACGGAACACGTTGAGGACCGTGTCGGCTAGGAGAACGTTGAGGAGGAGCGGGCAGGCGGGGGCGGAGGGTGGGGGGTGCGGGGGCGGCGGGGCCGGGGCGGGGGCCCGGCGCGCGGGGGCGGCGGCGGGGGTACGGGCGGGGGGCGTGGGCACGGGGGCGGCCGGCGCCGGCGTGCTGGTGGCGGGCGGCGGCCGGGCCGGCCGAGCCCGCGGCCGGTACACCGCGTGCGGCGGCAACGTCACCGCCGGCAACAACTGACTAGGCAGCTGCGTTAACGGCGCATATTTCCCACTCCCGACGTATTTAGCGACTGCCGGCGGCCGGAACACGTACGACCAGTCCTCTATAGGCTGGTCGGGCGCGGGGGAGCCGGGGGTTGCGATGCGAGACGACTCCTCGGTTAGAGTGAAGCCGGGGGAGGGCTGCGCGTGCGCTTCCATCGAGGGTGGCGTCGGGAACATCTTGCTGAGTTCCTCCGCGCGGACGATGCGCGCCGACTCGCTGCCGGAGCGGTCCATTGACGTCAGGGCTAGCTGTATGTACACAGAAAAGCTATCGTTAGTCGACCCGGTTCCTCGGGCCCAACAGACCAGAAGCACTGTTTAGTCAAGCACAGCACTAGCACATCGAGCACATCAATATTTTGTTTCGATATGTGCTGCAGGTGTGGACTAAGGTAGCCTGCAAGTTGGATGGTGAACTAATTGCATTAACTATTATGGCGATAATTTCACTACTATATCAAAAGAGTATATGGTACTTCCAACTTATATTTCAAAACTAATTAATTTATCAAAACAAACCAATACAAAATGTTACAAATTACAAGAAATATTTACATAAAACTATTTATTACATCAAATATTTTGTAATTTACGTAAAAAGAAGTCAAATCGATTAGTCAATAGGCAAACAAGACCTAAAATGAAAATTCTTGTTCGATTCAAAATTGCGTCAGAAAATAATCAACAATTTTCCATGACTGAATCATGGGGATTTTCAGTTTAAGTATTGTGTGGCCCTAAAGAGCAAAATCGTACGTCAATTTTCGTCAACAAGTTCACAAGTCAACGATTACATAAAAGGAATAACAACAGACATATAATATATAAATAAATAGAGAAGGGTGTACACTCACAAGTCTTACCGTCTCATCTCCGCTGGCTGCATCGTCCGAGTTGTCAAATATCTGCTCCAAATCCTTGAATGTGGGGCAGAGACCGTCCGATGTGAATAGGTTCTTGTACTCTTTTGTATCCTCCTGTAACAACAATTTCGATAATTTGTAATATCCAGTACCATATTTACACAAGCAAAAAGACAAAACTGATTTTTAGGATTTTGTGTTACTCGAAAGATTGGTACCTTCCTCGCATCGGTATGCATTTTTCTTCTTGGGCAATGTCGTCACTATAGCAGAATCTAATTAGAAGTTAGGTTCTTCCTCCGAGCAAACATGATGGCAAGAAATTAAGTACGCCTCGTGGCCACATTACCCACGATGGGCGTGACAGCGGTATACGCGTGTATAAGGAGCATGATGAGCGTGCTATATTCTACAGTTATTTACCATCAGGTGAGATATTGGTCAAGCGTAAATCATGTTTCAAAATAATTTTCTCAAGCTCCTTCATGTCCGGTCAAGTCAGAAGGCTAACTTAGGGCGACCGGTTAACTCTAACTCGCTACTCAGGCGACTCCCTAGGCGCTAAGTAGGCTTCCTGCTTATGCGACCGTAGCCTAACATTAGAGGCGCCCCACAAGAAGAAGAGGTCCGGAGCGCCGTACCTGTTCCTGCTTAACGTCGTTGAGCCTTAAATGCGGCGGCATGCTGGTGTGCTCGTGGCCGGCGTAGAGGTCGGCGTCGGGCGCGGTGCCCCCCGCCCCCGCCCCCGCCCCGCCCCGCCCCGCCCCCGCTCCGTTCTCCTCCAGGATCACGCTCCGCTCCGGCTTGAACCGCTTCACCGGGTGCTCCAGCCTGGTATAATAACATACAATTGGTGTTTGTGAGTCACCATGAGGGGTTGAATTGATTGACCATGTCCAAACAAAACAAATCAGATTTGCGAGTTAGTTGACAAAAAAAACAACTCGAATCACTTCTATCAGACATAAATTCTACATAAAAACGAGCTTCTACGAGCTTGTATCGCAGCAATCGAGGTACCAATATAACTAAATGTCACCGTATATAAAATAAGCACGACAATCAATATCTGCAATGACGCCCATCGACGTTAAAACGGGGTGTTATTGTAGCGAGTTTAAAGATACACGACGATATTAGCTTTCATATTGACGTGCCCGTTGACTCTCGCTTAGAAATCTAGTGACTTGTAGCATTATCTTTGAAGATAAAAACTTGAGGGCTACTTAAATAATTAAGTAGCTCTTAAATTTTGAGTATGGTAGAAATGAGAAATATCTGAACTATGCTAAGCTTGAGCTAAGCAAGTTGCAAAGATCGCGTTATTAATTCCAAAATTGTCTTACGTCAAAGCTTATGCTTAGCTTAGCTAAGACAAAGTACGGACTGTAGATTTCAGCCTAAGAGGAGGCCCTCACCCCCTCTAAGAGGTGGACAAATTAACGGGCCAATAATGTCAAAAAGACTAAAGAAACTCACCATGCATGAACAGTGGTGTAGTCATAGAGCATGTGCAAGGAATGTTCGTCCTCCATGGGGTCGAGGCGACGCTCCGCGGGCGGCAGCTGCGGCCGCTTCGCCAGCGTACACGACACCGGGGAGTCGTTCTGGGAACAGGATGTGTCACGTCTGTAGGGCTGAACGACGGTTATAGCAGTACAAATACACATTACATTTTAAAATAAACAAGAAGTGCTGGCTTAATGTGAGCGGACCCCGGGCTCTCGAGAGGTATGCAACCGGGAACATCGTAAGAATAATGATGTTGTTTTTTAAATGTATTCCTCGTGAGAAGCTAGAATGTTTTTTTTGTATGTACCTAATAGGTATATATTTATTTTATAACTTTATAATAAAGGAAATAAATTAAATTAAAATACAAAAAAAAATACAAATATATTAAATCAAAAATAGCTAGAATGTCGATACGTGTTTACTTATGTGTTACCTGTGAGTATGCCTTGGGCGGCGGAGCGGAGGGCGGCGCGGGCGTGGGCGGCGCCAGCGGGTCCGGCGTGGGCGCCGGCGTGTGCAGCGTCGTCGGCACCAGCGCCGCGCTCTGTATACATACATCGTACACACAGAGTTACACGCGAGTCTCATGATGCCAGGGACAGTGTGCTCTTACTTCATGAGTAGAGAAAGGCAGAGGATAATTCGCTTCCTCTACTCATCAAGTAACAGCAAAGAACAATTGTTGGAGGAACAATTGTTGAAATGCAGCCAGCAACTCTGGACAGATCTTCTTCTTCTACTCGCTATTTCGTCCCCACTGATGGCCAATCTACAGCAGGCTTACCATGCAGGATCCGCTGTACCCTAGCGGACACCCCAAAGGGCGCAGTCGGAAATCGAGTTAAAGACTGATCTCGCGTCCCCGATGCTAGATCGGGTCTCATAAAAGAGAGTAGCTTCGTGCCCAAGCGACACAACTTGGTTATCCAGACAGGTACCGGAGCAATAAGGCCACGAGCTATAGACAATCACCTTAAACTCGAAACTATTTATATATGTTATAGTGTCCCCACCGACCCACCTTTCAGGTAAAACAGCAGGGGCCGCTGTACCCGAGCGGATACCCTTAGGGCGACGTCGAGGATCGAGTTAAAGACTGATCTAGTCCCCAATTTTTTATTTTATTTTTATTTATTCATTAATACATAGGTACTTACAGAGTAATATAAAAACATCAAAAAAACCTCTAAAGGTTTGACAAGACGTTTGATTACGTCGCGTAAACAGTAAAAAACAAAAGGTGATCGATTACGAGTTATACAAATGAAATGCTAGACTGGTTCTCATAAAGGAGAGCTATGGACATCCATCGGGCACGTAACGCACCTGACTGTGCGGTATGGGCGTGTGGTCGACATGGTGCGGCGAGTGCGGCGGCGCGCCCGCCGAGCTCGGCGCGGACACGGCGGTGGGGGGCGACCCGCCCCCGCAGCTGCCGGGGGAGCACGCGCCGCCTGTCGTTCCGCTACTGTGGGTGAGGCAGCTGCCGCTCCTGCAGGTAACGTACGTGGATCGTAACGCGTCTTACATCGTCGACGGTCCACCAGAGACACGAGGCCCTTTACATGTCAACAGTTCCCAGCTAGAAATCAGTCTCTCTGTTACTAATATATGACAATTTGTGATTGCTAACGGATTCTTGTGAATCCGATAGTAATCGCAAATGGCCCATACCCGTCAGGATATTCACAGCTTCCGATTCGAAACAGATGATGGTATTTACTGTGCCTCCCACTGTCATATTGAATCGCGCTGAGCGAGGCAGAAATACGTTTCTGATCTTCGGATTCGGACCAAAGCTCTCTGAATACTCCCTTAGGATACCTAGAAGTTTTTTATATTGACAATTTAGCGGATTCTTTTAACTAGATCATAGCTCAGTTAAGTTTAAAGTAAAAATTCTGCTGAAGCTAAAAAATGTCCGATAAATTGTCAATTTTAAAAAACACTCCACCTACGTGGTATTATAACCTCGATAACTGACAAACCGATAATGTAATGTCGATGAAATTGACAGGCTAATATTTGCCGGAACTGTTAACGTGTGTGGGCCTTAAGTTGGTCAGTTCTTATTTGAAGATGGATCGATTTATTAACACAAGTTGGGAGTGATTATGGCTCCATGAACACGGAAAGTTACAGGACAGTTTTTTTAAGGTGGCGATTGACTTGAGGAAAATGAACAGAAATGACGACTGATTTGACTGAATACTCATATCAGTCGTCACCTTTACGTGAAGTTTTTAATAGTGATCGGTGTATCCTTATTTTCCGCGTTCACCCGTTACCTTTCCAACGATATGAAACTTCAATGACCGTTTTATTAATTAATGAACTATGGTGGATTGAATCGAGTAGCCCGAGATGAGAGGTAGATGTTATAATGTGTAGATGACGATCACTGTATCTGGTTGTGATAACAACATACTGTGATGTGAACTGGTGACGATTGACTAGTGGCCTTACAAGTCGATGTACAAGTATTTTAGTGATGGTGTTCCAATAGTCTGTTTAGTTTACGCCATTCGATCTCATAAAGTAACTTAATGCTGATGCTGAAACCGAACGACGTCAACGGAAGACAATTTTTATCGATAAGATGCAACCATCAGACAAAGACAGCATGGTTATAAACGTGCAAACATTCGCTACGGTGTACACTAAACATGCAAAGTAATACATATACATAAATGATAAGATAATACAGGCACATGCGGCATGCTAACGCGCGGCGGGTGGCGTGTGGCGGGTGGGGTATGTATGTGTGCGTGTGGCGTGTGGTGTGTGTACTCACGAGACGGGCGCGGGACGGGAGTGTGAGTGGCGCGCGTGTCCGTCCACGTCGCGGCGGTGGAAGGGCGGGGCGCGCGGCGCGCGGCGTCGCCGCAACCTGCGCCGGACACAACGCTAGCAATGGCGGCCCGATACCCATACCCTTACCCTTACCCTTCTCTACCTACCCCGGCCATCGAGCTTCGCTTAGCTCATGAGACCCGATGCGACCTTTAACCCTTATAGCATAATGCCCCCTACTCGAGCTTCGCTTAGCCGAGGTAACCCAAAAGACCCTTTAGCCTATTCCCACTACCCTAGTTATACACTATAGCTTTTACGATCTTTTACCCTTTAGTAATATCATTATGCTCCCTACCCCGATTCTTCACTAGCCACACTTAGCTTGGCTAAGGCAACCCGAAACACCCTATAGCCTACGTCATATGCCCACTACCCCAGGTGTACACTCCAGCATTTGAACTCAACCAACGTGCGTATTATGCCCGGCACAGTCTGCTTCTGCAGTAGCTAGCAGTCCCTGAGTGAACGCGATTTCTGCATGTAATATTATAAGCGCGTTTAAGCTATTGCATCTACATTTTACAATGTATAGGAACATAATTTGTAAGCTTTCCCTTATTTGTGCTTAAATGCTTTGTCCTAACTGACAGACCGTTGGATTAACGCACAGCCTAAACCGCTGATAGTAGAGGACTGAAATTTGGATGGTGTCCTCCTCCTCTTGAACAAGTCCTATTGTAATATAGTCGAAACGTCGGATAAGCATTTAAAAATAACAATACGCGAATAAGCCACCGGGAAAAATGTAAATAAACAGTTTTTTTAAAAGTATGTTTTATTCCCATATAAAATCGACTGGTCTGTAACAATTTCTGCTTTCCCAATAGATACATATAAATATCGAGCTAAGCGAAGCGATAGGCAACAATAAGTAGCCAGCTTATCGGCCGACTGCATGATTTCAAATAAAACTGCTTAAGTGTGGGGAGGGTCTGCATGTATCGCGCGACGAACGGATCAGAGACAATCGCTGAAGTATAATATATATAGGTAAGTATGCAGGTATAAGCAGAATGTTCCGTAACTTGAAAATAAGCTATCGTTCCAGGTCTGAACATATTTATTTCTGAACAGAACTTTTTGACAATGTATTGATTCACTTTAGTCTTTTTACTAGATTTTTCTCCGATTTTAACGATGTGAGTATGAAATTAAACTCATTATTGAACTCTAAAAAAATTTAATAGTTACAAAATTAATATTTGACAACTACTTTCCAAAATTCCGTAACACACTTAAACCTGCAGGCAAAGCATCCACTCTGGCTCTGGCCTTTACACATATTCAAATTGAAATAGCTGGTAAGTCTATCCCGTATCAAAAACTAATAACGTCGAATATTTTCACAACAGTTCAGATATAGGCCTTCGCAAATCTTCCGAATTATTGGACATTCCATATACGTGCTATAACAAAAAATCTCGGATCCGTTCGCCCCGACAGCAAGTAACCACACCGGTACACAAGTAACAGTGTAGACCGACAAAGCGGTAACCTTTCTACTCGCTTATATATATAATATAAACACTACTACATATAACTTTATCTATTTCTATACATTCACATAACATCTACCTATCAATCTACGCGGCAACTCAATCCTGTCGCGTTTAAAAAACCACCTTAAGTTCTAAACATTAAGGTACGTTTTTTAAAGACGCTCGTTTAGATACAATATAACAGAAGAATAAAAATAAATAGATATAAAGTAAACGTCTTTCATACATAAACTTACTAGTATAAGAGCCACAACACAACGTTCATACCACTACATAATGCTGAGTCGTTCTACTGTTTAATAATAAAAAAACACTATATTTTTTACTGTTAATGTCTGAATTTAAAATGTAGTATTTATTGTTTGTATTAATGTCGATACTTAATTTGTACAATTTGGTCGTCTTGTTAGATATTTATGAGGAAAATAAACTTACTACTGTACTACTACCATACTTTGGCTTTAATATCATCTTCGCAATCAATTTTTAGTATAAATCAACTTGGGATAAATTTAAACTCAAGTAGTTAAATAGGCCAGGCCAATATTGTAGCCTCAACTTTGTATATAAATGATCGACAGTTTAAATTCAGACAATATTAATAGAAAAACTAAAAACCAAATAAAAAGACAGCATAATAATAAAATGTACTTACTTAGGGCAGGTACAAGGTGTTTTTCTGGTGGGATCTACGTAATCTTCAAATTTATCGTTGGATACATCTCCGTAACATATTTCCGGCGTCTGAAAACAAACGATTCATTTAAATTCACGAACAAACAAAGAGTATATATTCTACTAATATTATAATCGCGAAAGTATATGTATATATGTTACTCTTTCACGGAAAATACTACTAAACTAATTGCGACTAAACTTGAACATGACCAAACACCTGGGATCCTGAAATAACACATAGGCCACAGTTCCTGTGGGAACGGGACTTAAACGGATAAAACAAAGTAAAAATATAAATTACAAACTAAAGAAATGTTTAAAAAACCATATACGTCGATATAATCTTAATAATCGATGCTAAAGAGGGTTTTTTTAATATAATTTTGGAAACCTACTCTGTTCTGCTAAAACTGAAAAGCAAGAACAGTTTCCCGGTTTCCTAAACTAACTTAACGGTACAGTCCCGCAGTAGATGATCATCAATATCATCACCATTGAAAAACAGTCAAAGACACAAGAATAGATTTATCAATAAAAGCAGATGAGAAGGAAAGGTTACATAAGTTGTAGGAAAGGTTATATAAGTTGTAGGAAAGGTTACAAAAGTGGTAGGAAAGGTTACATAAGTGGTAGGAAAGGTTACATAAGTTGTGGAAAGGTTACATAAGTTGTAGGAAAGGTTACATAAGTTGTAGGAAAGGTCACATAAGTTGTAGGAAATGTAGCAAATTTGACACGTAACTTGTCAGACAGGCAAGTTAGCAGACAGTTACTTCTTAATACTATGGTAGTGGTGTCAGATGGTAAGGTAGGTACCTGGTTGGAAGCGGGCATGGCTCTGGAGACGACGGCGGTGTGCGCGTGGTGGTGCGGCGGCGGGTGCGGCGGTCGCGCCACCTCCATCTCGGTCACTAGCGCGTACGGCAGCGGGTAGCGCATGCGCGATGTGCCGCACACCACCTACGTATTAGGCATGCCATACATAATTAAATAGCACGCCACTCTATAAATCACAGTGTCATTATAAATAGAAGTTGCTAAAATAAATGACAAGAACTGTTAGTGCTATTTTGTGTAGCTACATGGTTTATGCTTATAGCTATTTTGAAGATCTGAATGTGGTTGGTTCAATGGGCTACCGCTTAAGTGTGGAATTTTGCAGAGGGAGGTAACGTATCAGGTACGCGCGCTGCTTACACGGTCAGTACTTCCCTGGGCGAGCGTTTAAGTGTTGAATTTTGCTCAGTTTTTCTCTAAAACCTCTAACATTATGATTAGTGATCGGATAGTCGGATGCATATTTACCTAAACTTCATTTTTTGCTAGCAAAGTATGGATGCGACTTCTTAAAATATATATTTTGTTAAATGAAAATCCCGAATTCGCGAATGCACTTTAGTCGGTTTATGGTTTGAAAACGACTCATTTACCATGTGGTATTTATTTTGAAAAAAAGTCCGGGACTCGGGGTTCACTTAACAACTATTCATACGTATTTACTTGAAGTTTAGTTTCAGTCCCAAAGCGATTTTATTTATTAGTGAAGAGTTAAAGGAAGAGTAGTGAGTGTTAGTTTGAACAAAACAATGGTGCGCGGGCGAAAGCACGGCTTGTCTCGTGTCTCTCTCTGACGCGTACGAGCAAACAGCACAGTGACGTATTCGTCGCTGTGCTGTTTCCTCGTACATTCGAGCCGCATGTAATGTCACTTGCAGTCAACTTCCGAGAAGCTATAGATAAGGATAGAGAAACAATAGGGAAGAGAAGGGTATGGAGTTTTTAATGAGTGCGAGTGAGACGGAAGTTCATATACCTCCCTGCTTGTGGACAAGTACACCGACCCGAAAAGGGTATTGTAATTTTTAAGACATTCGTCACTGTGTTTGACATGTGTTCGGGTGTTTTTCTGTGTTTGTCTCCATTTTCTGACTACTTGGCTATTCTACAACGGTTTCTGATTTGCAATAAGATACGGATTTTGGTTTTACTTGGAACGACAACTGTGCTACGGATTTTGGACCCTGACATACCCTGCTCTGTGACTTGGACCTCTTATCTCTTTTATTTACAAGGTAAGGATTATTTATTTCTACAAAATAGTTTAAATTTATCGGTACATATTTGGAAAATGTAGTTAAAATTGCGCAGACGTATTTTTTTCGGAAATCAAGTCAACGAACGATATTTTTCACTTAACAGACATGGCGGATTCAACTCAACGAGAAGACATAGCTCTATCATGGATAAGAAATTACCCCGAGATGTTATACGACCCGGCAAGTAGCAGTATATTCTGCACGAAATGTGAAACAAGTTAAAACGCGAAGAAAACTATCTTGAACCGGCATCTGAAATCACAAAAACATCGCGGGATTCGAGCAGAAGCACCAAGTGATTTTTATTGTGATTTGATAAACTTCCTCATTATGTGTAACATACCGTGGTCGAAAGTCGAAAACCACAGTTTTCGTACTTTTTTTGATAAATACATATGCAAATGTAACAATCAAGATAGGAATATTCCAAGTGAAAGTGTGTTGAGAAAAAAAATATTTGAGTATTGTTTATGAAGACAAAATAAGAAGTATTCATAGTGATGTAAAAAACAAAAAGCTGTGGATATCACTAGATGAAACCACTGACTTTCTGGGCCGATATGTGGTAATTTTTTTGGTTAAAAACCGTTGAATGAAAACGTATCGGGGCGAATTTACTTGTTAGCTTGCAAAACTTTGGATGTGGTTAACGGTCATTCAGTGTCTGAGTTTGTTATTCAATGTTTAAAAAACTTGTGGGGAGATCAATTCGACAGTAAAGTGCAGGATGTCTTAATATTATGTACCGACAGCGTTGCGTATATGTTACTGGCTGGAAGAATATTAAAAAATACATTTCCCAATATGAAACACTTTACGTGTTTAGCCCACGCCCTGCATAGATTATCTGAAACAATACGTTTAAGCTACGGTGATGTAGACACTTTAATTAACAATGTTAAGAGAATATTTTTAAAATCTCTCAATAGAGTACGAATTTTTAAGGAGCTAAATCCAAATTTACTTCTGCCTCCACAGCCAGTTCTTACTCGATGGGGAACATGGTTAAAGGCGGCATTTTACTATGCCAAACATTTCGATGAAATATCAAATGTTGTAGCTTTATTGGATAGTGAAGAAGCCATATCCATTAGAAATGCTAAGGAAATATTAACAAAACCTAATTTGAAGACAGATTTAGAGTACATTCATGAATATTTTGAAATTTTAGAAATTGCTATAGTAAAACTAGAAAAACGCGATATTTCTATAACTGAATCGTTTGAAATATTTGACGAAGTAAGATCAATTCTAAACCAGACGTCAAACTACACCTTAATCAACAAAATGGAGCAAATTATGGATAAAAACCCTGATTTTGATGTTCTAAGGCAAATAAGCGAAAATATTAATCAAGCGAGTGGCGCTAGTATTTATAAATTTGCGCCACTTACATCAGTTGATGTAGAAAGATCATTTTCTAGCTATAAGTGGATATTAAATGTTAAAAGAAATAGACTAACAATCGATAATCTCAAAAAAAATATTGTAATATATTACAACTCTGTACATGAAACAGAAGCTAGTAGTTTAGATTTAGACCAGATGCAACACCATCATACATGTTCAACACAGACGGATACAGAAATGTTAACGTCAGATCCCAGTGACCAACCAATAGTGATAGATAGTGATTAAAATACTAGTAGATAATACTTACGCCCGTAAGTATTACCTCGGTTACTACAATTTTCAGGATCAGGATCAGGATCATAAGCTCACATTTTGTACGCTTCGGAGAAGAATTTGTATAATATATTATTTATTAAAAGTAAATTGTATTAAATTAAGTTTTGTACGTACTTACTGTTTTATTTAACACTCACTTTAACCCTTTCTCTATAACTATATATACTTATAAATCGGCTGGAGAACTGAAACTAAACTTCAAGTAAAAACGCATGAATAGTTGTGTAAGTGAACCCCGAGTCCCGGACTTATTAAAAATAAATACCACATGCTTAAGGCGTCGTTTTCAAGCCATATTACCGACTAAGTAGTTTTGCATTTTCGAATTTTCTAAAATTCCGAAATCCCGGGATTTTTATTTGACAAAATAAAAAAAAAAGCCGCATCCATACTTAGTCAGATATCAACTTTAGGTAAATATGCATCCGACTATCCGATCACTAATTATGATGTATGAGTTTCCTACTGTGCCCTGCTACCTGCACTAGGAGCGCCCTTATGGAGGCCACAGATAGCGCGGTATCTGAAGCTGATTTCTGATCCTCAAAAATTTGACATTCAGAAGTGCTACAAATGTCACGGGGAAGAAGATGTAGTGGATAATGACCTCGACAGCCCCGCAGCCCTGCTCCAGCGGGTACAGCTGTCGCCACGAGTCCAGTAACCGCGCCGTGGCAGCGTCGCTCTCACTCCACTCCCGACCGGTTAGCATGCCTTCCAAACCGAACGGGGCTAGGATCACTGTGAACATCAACGAAAAACAGACATTAGTTATTAGTCATTATTAATCTATGTAGTCTTTTAGATACAAGCTCCAGCATTATGTGTCAAACTTCGCATTTTGTATTCTTTTAGGTGTTAATTACTAAGTGAAGAAGAGTTCACTAAATGCTTCGAAAAATTGAAAAATGCTTAACCAATATATTTTTTAACATCATGCCAATTCTAAACAATACACATAAAATGATTTCCAACTGGACTGCATTAAAAACTTTATTGATCAAAATAGTATGAAAAATAAATCCCAAGGTTTATTTTATCAAGAAATGTCAATGAAAAAAATCTTGTGAAATTGTCACCGGTGACTTGGGCCCACATAAGTAGTTAGGAACCAACGAGGCTGGTGATTCGTAGATTGCAAACAGCTTTAAACCCTGTAATATTTCCATATCATACCAGAAGCAATTTCGAACTCACCCTTTGCATTCGCCTGTTGATCGGGCGAGTTGATCTTCGCCAGCCGTTTGGGCGTGAGAGTCCGTACCGGGGGATGTTGCCGAACGTCCACAGACGCGCAGACCGTACTCTCGCCGTGAAGGAAGAACGCAAACGAGAATGATAGGTGCCATAGACTGGAATTAACAACACTATTGTTAAATAAGTAAGTCAAGACAGATTTTTCATCTGTTTTCGCGACGTTATATTAAAATAACTGTGGTGTTCAAATCTAGTTATTTTATTATCAGCATTGTTGCAAAGCCGTGTCTACGTTTTCGAGCCTTTGCAGACTCCTTGCTCAGGATAGACTGCCGTCTCATATAATATTTGTTTTAAGCTAGTAGTGTTGAACCAAGATTCATAGTTAAAGCCGGAATATTTGTAATTTTCGAGTTTCTAAGCGCAAATTTATACGGATACCGGTAGCGGTATTCTTCGTAAGCCTGCTCTCGAAAAAGTTCAAAACACACTAGTATGTGGGTCTTAACTTCATATTTGAAGCGTGCTTTTCGTCATTGATATTCAAGACGTCGCTCTACTTTATTATAGTGACGTATACTGTGTAATATAAATGTAGGAGGGGGAACGAAGTCACATTCTAATGTCTCAACGAATGCAACACAGAGATCCTCCATCTCAATATAGGAAGTCAACAGATAGTCGATTTGGGAATAGCTCATTTAGAATAACTACAGCCAAATACACTTCCATTGCGACATTTAATTACAAGTACGGTTTTAAATTCCAGACTAAAATCTGACAGCTCCGTTCTTTGAATTTGTCATTTTTTCTCAAGTAAGATGTGTCAAATTGTAGTCTACAATTAAAAACAGTACGCAAAAAATTATATCTGTTGCGGTGTTCTTGTAAAGAGAATTAAGGTCGTTTGTGTACACACAATATGAAATGCGTAGTTTCATACGTACGTAACCTAACTACTTCAGCCAAGAGTACAAAATATAAAAAAATAAGTAATTTTATTATAATGTAGTAAATGCCTTTAATATGAATATGTCCTATGTAACTAGCTGGATCAACAGTTCAATTAACAGCCTAGGTAATTAATCGGTTTACTAATATGTTATATACACTTTATACACCTACATAGGATGCTTTTATATCACAGAACTGATACGAAAAGGTTAGGTTAGAACTGTGACGCGTTTGAGCGAAGCGAGCGGTTAGAATTCAAGTAGTCTTTACTAAGCTGTTTAATTTGAAAGCCTTAGCAATAAATTGACCAACTAATTGTATTACCTTTTCCCAACATCTTCCTCGTCCCCGTCGTACGGTTGAACGAACCACTTGCCGAGCCTCACAAAGTCCCGTGACAAGAGACATCTGAAACGCAAACACAAGTACAAAGTTAATTACAAAACTGGCTATTATTAGATGGTGTTACATTCAGACCGGTCTATCCTCTAGCCGAGAGTAGCTCCGCTGTCCTTGCGGGTAAGCGAGCTACTGTTGGCAAAAAAAAACGTGTACCGTGAACGGTTTAGTATACATTTCATACGGGCTAAACTCAAATTCCATTGTATAGGTACATTGTTTCCAACATTTTATGTAGTTTCCAGACAGATATGTCGAAGGGTGTTTAAAACTCTCCACATTTTAACCAAAACACTCTTAAAACTGGACATATTGAGATCTTGATTCAATTGCTAGATCGTTCATTGAAATGGAAAAGAACGACAATTATATCAATGAAATTCACCACGTTCTAGTGAGATCATTTATCTCATTAGATCGGGGATCTTAACGGGTAAAACCGCAGGGTTTGCTAGTTAGTAATGGGTTTTTATTATTGTTCTGTAAAGCAATTCTATTTGTATTTCTATCATGTTCCTCTGGGCCGAATCTTGAGATCGGAATAAAATAATCACACGATTATGCAAAACGTTCTGGGGGATGAATATTTTACGCACATTTTATTTGGGGGGTGTCTGGTCGCTATCGATCCAGGACTACGGAAGATTTCTTTAAATAGAAGAAGTATATATTCAAAAAAAGAAATACAAACCCATATACCTACCATACTTAAATATAACAAACTCAATGAACAGTGCAGTGCCCACATAATAAGTAACAAGTTCTTACAAAATGATTTTCCACAAACATTGCCATCTTAAGACAATATCAGTGAGATGGCTAGGCTTGTAGGCTGGACAAACGGCTAAACTGGCTGAAATGAACTAACAGAAATCACAAGAAACTATTA
This sequence comes from Idaea dimidiata, assembly GCA_949358125.1. Taxonomy (NCBI): domain Eukaryota; kingdom Metazoa; phylum Arthropoda; class Insecta; order Lepidoptera; family Geometridae; genus Idaea; species Idaea dimidiata. The sequence continues at coordinate 30,044,663 of OX442326.1, forward strand.
AATCCAAAACTACAATCTCGACAGCACGAACTGCTTTTTGAACTGTAAACTACAACTAGACCCTAAGCCACAGTTACGCCATTGTAGGGATCTCACAAAGAGCCGTCAACGCGTCTTATTCCCTATAGAAGGAGATGTGAAATGATGTCTAGTAATTTCAAGCAATATTTGCTAGACAAAGTGAACGCTAACATGTTAAAGCGCTTAACAGTTGTCAAGGCAGTGATGGTCATTGTATACTAAAACTTATTTACGATTAACATAGCCCGCCCGTTTGTGGAAAATTAACTTTCGGTTGCGGCGTTAAGAGTTGAGACGGTGTTGGTAATGATGGTTCGTATCAGCTGGGTTATTCACAGCCAGTTTGTCCGATAAAGACAGGTTATCTCCGTCACGCTCAGCGATACTCAATAAGACAGTGACAGGTTGAGTCACGTAGATCATCGGTATCGGATCAGGAGATGTTAATATCCCCACTGGTACAGTTGGTAGCTCGGTCTAAGTGAAGTCTTCGAGTGCATGGCACGTAGCGATGCAATACCGAAGGCTGTCAATGTAGGCATGTCGTAAATGCGGGGCGATTGCTGCTAGCGATTGTATTACCCCACGATAAATAGGACTGCAGTGAAACGTACATAACACTTAAATTGTATGGCTTCTAAGGTAAACTAAAATAGCATTAGATTTTAACGGTGAAAATGGGCTGGAAGCCATTTTTTATTGTTCGTTTCTAGAATTTCTAAGCGCAGAAAATAACACTACAAATGATTACCGATATCTAAATATAGCCTTCTGAAACTTTGGGAGAGCTTTGGAATCGACATGCGGATATAGCCTCCAATATCGAGTAAACAATGGCATAAAATGTAATGGTTAAGTTAATCGATTTCTATGTATCGTCATGCAATATCTATAAACTTGAATGTGGCTTTGTAGATCTGTTCTTTATGTGATGGTGGCATATGTATACCTAGTATTTACGTGAACTAGTGTGAATAATCGTGATCATTTAAATAAGATCATGAATCAAAGTAATAATCGTCACGATCTGTAAATGTGTTCTTACATGTTGTATTTCGAGTACGACACTGGTATTTCCTATTGAGTATTCATTGTACCGTTCATGTAGCTCCACAAAATAATTATGTTTCGCTGCTCGAATGAATAAGATGAATATAATGTGAATGAGGCTATTGGATCTATTGAACGCCCTTGGAGATAATCTTTATGTATCGAGTATAATAATAAAGTATATACAATTCAAAGTCCTGACGTTTTGAAACATTACTGAAAGCGTTTTGGTACTTCGAGACATGAAATTCGAAGGGTGTAACTTTCTTTTGTGATATGTGGTATCTAAGTTGACTAAGACTGGGTTTTTGGTAAGCCTTGCGGAATCGGGACTTACCGGGTGAAACCGCTGATCACTGCCAGTGGAATAAAAAGAATGCCTAAGCATTCAAGGATTTTTTACGATTGATAGACAACCGTTACAAATGTAAAGATCGATATAATTGGAAGCGCGTTTATATTTAGTTGTGTGCGACCGACTATCTTTGTACACGACCGCACAGCGCACTCTATACCGACCGTCAAATTGTTATTGTAAACAATGCTCGATCTCTTCACGTGAATCATTGGCCCGTGCAACGAGTGCGCAAGCGCAGGCGTGCGCAAGCGCAGGCGTGCGCAAGCGCAGGCGTGCGCTCTACTCTCAGTGCGCACAACTATTACTTACCTGGCTACACTTGAAGTACAACTTTATGGACGAATGAACTTATAATTCAATGAAAAACTGTTTTTAATGAAGTTGAAACCAACCACGAATCTTTAAAGGAATCTGTAATGTTTCAATAAGAGAGTAGTAAAGTGAAACATTAAAATAAATAACGATTAGAATCGTTTAGTGGTCGAATGTAAAACACCCCATAAACAAAAGTCAATCGATGGACTCGACGAGCGAGATCAAACAATATTGAGGGCAGAGCATGCCGTATATCGAACGAAGAGACTTTTAATTCAATAGTGTTTTTGTCGCATCATATCGAGAGGTTGCATTCGGTTGCGTATCGTAAAATATGGTCTCGGGATCTGATCTCGGGCTGGCGCGGCGCGGGCTGTCTGCGATGCGAGCGAACGACGAACGCATTGTTACTTTGACGTGCCGCCGGCCGGGGTCATCGACTCGTCTGGATTCCACTCATATTCCGACATTCTGCCGCTGCATGCCTGCTGCTTACAGACGTACGCTATACTATCCTATCAACGCCTTACGTTGCGTTCGTTGCGGGTTGCGGCGCGCACCATAACCATTACTAACGTCAACCAATTCTACTAGAACCGTGACATGTTAACGATTACCGTTTTTACATCTATCTAAAACGTTTTTTTATACTTAGATACTGAATTTTCCAAGCTGCTTTATCTTGACAAACTCGCAATTTGATTTGAATGAATTCTTTTCACGATCAGTGTGTTACGATTTACTTAAACGTTACAAAACACCCAGAAAAGGCTACACAAATTGCAAACGCCTCGTTATAATACGAATGCTGATTGCCAATTGGCATTTACAAGAATCGAGCTTCGCCTCAGGCGAACGGGCGCGAGCATCGATATTTGCGCGAAATGCAGCAAAAAAACACATTAAAACGGCGGACGAGGCGTTGCATCGACCTTCGTAGAATGACGCCGACGGATCGCATACTCAGCCGGAATCGGTAATCACCTTCGTTCGCTCTTCCCAGTCGTCTCTCCATCATACCATTACATAGGTTTCTCCTCCAACATCAAATTACAGACTGAATTCACTCAGTAGTACAACACTGCTAAAGAGAATGTGTCAGCGACAAAATTTCAAAACGAATGCACAAAAAACCTGTAATGCGTCTGTCTGGCATATTAACTAAAGTTGTGAGCTAAATAAACAAGCAGAGGAATGGACCACCCAAACTTTGTTTCATATCGGACAGAGTCAACAACACTCGAGATTGATACTTTAGGGAACGCAAACACGGAACCGTGAGATTATGGAACCCTTAAGTGACCCTTGACGAACACCTAATAGGTTAAGAAACATTAGCCTAAAAGTAGTTTATTCGTTGGTTAATAATAATAAGATAAAAAAGCAAATGATATCTGTAATGCACAATGTAGATAACATAATTCCACACGATAATGTGTCAGTTTTCAAACGCAGAAAACTGAGGTCAATGAACATTGTATGTAGTTTTACTTTTAACCGAGTATACTTACGTCTTGAAAAGAAAGAATAACAATGGATTTCAATAATTCATGATAGCGTTCAACTGTTACAGTTGTTCAGATGTAATAATTACCTTTCGATGAGGTTGTGGAGAGCCTTGAAGAGTAAAGAACGGCATTCGTAGGAGAGACCGCTTTCCCACGATCCCTGCTCGCCTGTTTCTGTAAACAAACAGAAATAACATGTTGAAACAAAAATTTTGTAAGTTGTTGTGTACAAAAAGTCGTATCGATACAAATAAATATAAATAACAGATAATGTTATTTATATTTATTTACCCTAGTTTTTTCTACCCTCGCGGTGGAGACGTAAATGCGTACGTTTTGTGGCTCGGCAGATATATTTTAAAAAGTAAATAGTAAACAGTTATTGGAGTTCGGTGCATACCTTGCTGATGCGAAGGAGTTTGGTGTGGGGACCCTTGAAGGTATATGTTTTCGCCTCGGGACACGTAGCGGGGCTACATTTCTACATTTCCTACCAAAATCTTTCTTTATCATCCGAAGCCGTTAAATTAAAAAAAAAAACAAAGCAAATGTTTGTTTTTTTTGGAATTGGGACGGTATTTTGTCCTTCGAGATTTGCAGCAAGATGTAAACAAACGATAGTATCACCATCGAGTATGAAGAACGAATGGGAGACTGACAGTGACGTTCCTTTACAATCTACGTCAGTGTCATATTGTGATTTGATCCGGTGTTCGTGCGCCTGTGCATGGGCGGGATCGGTTGCAGTACCACACGGCGCGGGCGTATTGCGAAATCTGACGCGGTGTTCGGCGCGACACTCCCGTCGTCGTCGGCCGTGCTCGGACCGCTTGACTTTTTGTCAGTCTGCATGTTTGCGCAAATGACACAGAGATGGAGCCATTAGGACATTGTGTATTTCTTTCTCCTTTGTTTGATTATTGAATGTTGTGTGTATGTAGCTATAGAAGTGTTCTAATTTATAATACTCGTAAGTTCTAATTTTTGTAATTGGTATCCATTGCTTAAAGTTAGGAACTAGTTTAATGACATGTTATTTATAAACCGTGACTTGAATTTTTATATTAATGTGTTAGTATTTTTTAATTCTTTTATTTAATAGGCCTAATAATTTGTATTTTTTTTCTTTTTTAAATTTGTATTACTTAATTTTATGAACTTAGATCGATTGTTATGACATTTTGGTACCTAATTTTTATTTTTGGACATTAGTATTATATATATTTTTTTTTTTTTTTTTTTTTTTTAATAGCATAAATACCTTTTTTTGTCTAATTTTAATTTGATGATTTTTATTATTGTAATACTTTGTTGGTTTTTGTTATGACAATGGTTAACCAGGTTAGGACGACTTGTCCCCACTGTCCCCCGGGTTCTACGCGCCTCTTTTCATTACATGGTCTTAAGGTTCACATTGGGCATAAACATAAGGAGGTTTCAGCGTCGGGGAGTATTCAGGGTCATGATGGGCATCTGGTGTCTGGGCAGTCGCCTTGTCCTCAGCATTGCTGTCTCGAGGACCTCGGTGTCTTGAGAAAATCTGTGCCGGTGTTGAAACACATACCGAAGGCGGCTCGGGTTTTGGCGGCGGGTCAGCTTAGCAGTCTGATGGATGCGTGTGTGGAGAGTAACAGCTCGGAAGACTGGTGCTCTCTGCTTACTTTCTCTTATCGGGCTCTGAGGGTTCCTTCTAGGTCTGGACGTGGCAATTTGACCCAAAAGGTGAAGGAGAACATCTTGTCCTCTGACACTTTTTTACCAGACGGCGTGACCATGCATCGGCCTCCGGGTGGTCGGTCAATGTCCAGGGTGGTGGAATCGAAGGTGCATGAGGGTGATCTGAGGGGTGCCGTTCGCCTTCTGATGTCTGAGGATGACGTGGCCGAGCCTGGAGCGGAGACTCTAGCGTCTCTCCAGTCGAAGCACCCACCTCCATCCCGTGCCCTGGTTTTCCCGGATCCACCGGATGACTCTATTTCTCCTCTGGTTGTTGAGCAGGATCTGGTGTTCCGGGCCTTGAGCACTTTTAACTCTGGTTCAGCGGCAGGTTTGGATGGCCTTCGACCGGCTCATTTAAAGGAGCTCACTTCTGGAGCAGCCGGTGACAATGGGATCCGCCTATTAGGTAGCCTTACTGGCTTGGTCAATTTCATCCTTGGTGGGCGGGTCAACTCGGATATTTGTCCCTTTATTTACGGAGCTTCTCTTTGTGCGCTTAAGAAGAGGGACGGAGGTCTGCGCCCAATTGCGGTGGGTAGTACACTTCGGAGACTAGCGGCCAAGGTGGCATGCGTTTCGGTCAGGGAGGAGATGGCAGCCTATTTGCGGCCGCATCAGGTGGGTTTTGGAACCCAGCTCGGTTGCGAGGCGGCTATTCACGCCACACGATCCTTTGTGACCTCTTCGGATAGCGCTGTAATCGTGAAGTTAGACATTAAAAATGCCTTTAATACTCTGGAAAGAGACGTATTGCTTCGTGAAGTAAGAGAGAACACACCATCCCTTTACGCTTTTCTTCACCAAGTTTACCGTAGGCCGTCTCATTTATTTTATAACGAACATTTGATTCCGTCGCAGGTGGGGGCTCAGCAGGGGGATCCGCTGGGGCCGTTAGTCTTTAGTTTAGGCATCCAGCGTGTTATCACTGAGGTAAGATCCCCTCTTAACGTGTGGTATCTGGACGATGGAACTATTGGCGGGGGGCCGGAGCAGGTGAGGGAGGATTTGGATGTTTTAATCCCGCGTTTAGCCGAATTAGGATTAGCGGTTAATTCATCTAAATGTGAATTTTTCTCCTGTGGGTCCGGTTCCTCGTCTTCTTTCTCTCGTTTTGGTAGCATTCTTCCGGGTCTAAGGTGTTTGTCGGCCCAGTCTTTTTATTTGTTGGGTTCCCCCATTTTTCCGGATGGCATTCAGCGTGCGCTAAGTGATCGAAGGGATTTGCTTCGGGTGGCTTGTAACCGTTTAAGAGATGTGTCCCCACATGTGGCGTTGTCGCTTCTGAGGTTTTGCTTCGCTGTCCCGAAGATTACTTATCTCCTTCGGACGGCTCCCGTGTGGCTCCATTTGGACGAGGTAGCTGATTTTGATGAGACTCTCAAGTTTTCTGTGGAGGAAATTTTGAATATTTCCTTGGATGAGTCTCAGTGGAATCAGGCGTCTCTTCCAATTCGTTTGGGGGGTTTAGGAATCAGGCGAGCCCGGGATGTTGGCCTTCCAGCGTTTTTGGCGTCCTCTCATGGGGTTGTGGGTCTGGTGGCTAGTTTGTTGGATTTGAATGGCGACCAGATTTGTATTCCTTATGTGGAGGATGCTGTTAAGGCTTGGCGGGCTCTCAACCCGGGCTCGGACCTTCCTTCGTTGCCGTGTGCGCAGCGGTTATGGGATGAGGTGGGGGCGGAGAGAGTGTTGAGGCAGCTACTGGAGACTGCCCAGGGAGCGGACTTGGCGAGGCTGAGGAGTGTGTCTAGGCCAGAGTCTGGGGCGTGGCTGCACGCTTTGCCGTCACCTAATTTGGGAACGCACCTGGATGGTGACTCTTTGCGGGTGGCTGTGGCTCTCCGCTTGGGATGCAGAGTTTGTGAGCCTCATACATGCATCTGCGGTTCCATGGTGGATGCTAGTGGTCACCATGCATTGAGTTGCGTTCGTTGTCTCGGTAGGTTCCCGCGGCACCACGCTCTCAATGAGCTTATTCGCCGGGCTTTGGTATCGGCCAACGTTCCGTGCGTTCTCGAACCCCCCGGTCTTAGCCGTACGGATGGCAAGCGACCGGACGGCTTGACGCTTGTCCCTTGGCGTAGGGGTAAATGTCTCATTTGGGACGCGACCTGCGTCAACACGTATGCGTTGAGTCATTTACCTCATACTATGAGGGTTGCGGGTGCGGCGGGGGAGGCGGCGGCGGGGGCTAAGCATGTCAAATATGCTCCTTTGTCCCAAAATTATATTTTTGTTCTCGTGGCCGTGGAGACGTCGGGGAGTTGGGGGCATGAGGGCTTGGCCTTTGTGAGGGAGATTGGGTGCCGGTTGAGGGGGAGGGGGCTTGATGTCCGTTCCGGAGCGTTCCTGCTGCAACGATTGTCCATTGCGGTTCAGCGCGGAAATGCTGCTAGCATTTTGGGCAGTTTTGCGGCGGGGACGCTTGGGGATGGATTATTTTAGTTTTAGTTTTTATTTTGGTTTTTTAAATTGTATTTCTTTTTTAGTTTAATATTTCATTTTTAAATGTGATGTTTTTGTAATATTTTTGTGTTTGATCAATTAAATAGTTATAGTTAATCTAATATTTTATAGTATGGAAGGTAGAAATAGCCAAATATACAGATAATGTAAACTAGAGTATTGAATCGAATCGAGTCCTGCAAGTGTAAGTCAGTTAATATCCTTGACCTTGCCAGTGTCCTAGCTGCAATGTTTTACCTCGACATTGACTGTTTTTCTACCTAAGTATTGTTAGATCTACCATGTGATTATTATAATAAAACTTCGTACTTTCCAAGGTCGTATTGACAATGAGATGTAGTAGCAAGATATTGTGTAGAATTTAAAGCTGTGATAAAGTTGCATGGATACTAGAAGAAACGTATAGATCTATCGCTAGAATAGCCGTTGTTGCATTCGCATTCGCATCGAAAGATAAACTCGGCCTATCAACGACGACTCTCTATGCGAAAACAAAACGGCGCGAGCGACGTTGCCGCTCCGTGTACTTAAAATACCTAGTCGTCTCTCTCTGGTAAAGGGGCGGGGCGCGCGAGCGACCTGAGTGACGTCAGACATTCGCTCGCAACGCACGTGCTTGTGTTTGTAGCGCGAGCCGCACAAGACACACATGCGTGTAGTGGAAGCATCCGCTAACATTTTAATTGACATTGAATCTATGCTGATTTTAGATATCTATTTTACTTTTATAGTAGGAAATTTCATAAGTTACAAATAATATTTGGAAGAACCTTCAAATATTTTCTTCTTTAGATTCGGTACTTACTTACCAACTGAAATAAGGTCAGCAAGTGATGGAGCTAAAAAGATACTTCTGCAGATTATTTCAGCTATGTTTATCAACTTGTATGTTTATGTAGGTACCTACTTCTAGTGATTTCACAGAAGTTCTTTTTTTAGCAGAAGCTTTTCTAATGATGCTGCCTTGATATACCAGTGTAATGAATGGCACAGGTGTTGTTGTTGTTATTAGGTCTGCGTACGAAGATTAAATACTGCGCTCGACGCGTAACTTCAAATTTCTATTAAATAGTCCCACGTTACATACATCACGGACAATTCCATCAATTGAAAAGAAACATTAGAAATGAGTAAGTAATACCTACCTATGTAAGCGTTATCAAAACATAGCTCGATTTAAATGTTATCCAACTTAAAAAGCAAAAACAACTGAAACAGGTTGGACAGTTGACTGGTGGCGGCGGCGGCTCTGGTGAACAACTAGTCAAGGGCGTCAAGTGACGCGCCCGGCTACTAAGTTGTGACCGTAACAAATGGTTCTCACATCGACGATTCGCTCAATTCTCTCCAACAGTTTGCGTTGGTTTCTTTAAAACACTGAAGCTTCCACTCTTTAACGGTTAACTGGATACATTCGGTAGATCAATCCAAGCTCTATGGGTTTTAATATAGCTCTGTCCCGTTGACCACCATAAGCTCGGTCCTCTCAAGGCCGTTAACGCAATACAACGGTAAGTTTACGGTACACAGGCATAAGTGCTCGATTACCGGAGCGAGTCACGATTCTATTCCATCCGTACTACTAGTCACTTGGATCAAACGTGTACTGTTATTGTGGCTTCTGCATTCCCGAAATTCCTGGCTTCGACGCAGTATTTCGCTTGATTAGGATACAGATAAAACAAAGTTTTAAAAACTTGTGCACCAGAATCGAAGTTTTACGGTACCTGTAGTACTTACATGAAGTTAGTTTGCAACATTCTTCATGTTCTTAAGTTTAGTAGTGGTTTTGCTTAAGTAGTTGTTTGGTACGTGGGGTGCATTGTTATTGTATGCAATTATAAGCATAGTGTTAAGGTTCAAGGTCGCATGATTAGTAGCGGTGTAAGTGCGGTGGCGGTGGTTGGCACCACCTTGCGACGGGATCGATAGCGGGCAGACGACGCGCGCCGCCACCGAGTTCTTACCCGCCTGTGCCACTCTCCGACGCAGTAATCACTATGCGATTATCACTATTGTTACATTCTGTACTATTCACGCCTTACACAATCGAATACTTAACACTTAAGTAAGTACTTATCCTTTGATAGTGTTTTGTAATTGTTAGTGCCTCGTCTAATAAAATGCACTTTTAAGATTACATTCAAGTGTAATAGATGAAAAGGCATAAAATATTCGTTGATAATTAAATTTTACGTTTTACGATTCATATGATAAACGGATAGTAAAGCTAAGTGGTAAAATCTAGAGAGTTGAGAGAGCAACAAAATTATCACTCCACACGTGGGTTGCGGAGTTGCGGTTGCAAGCCGCATTCGTGGCATCTCTTTCTCTCGTCAATGTTTTGAACAACATTAGCATGCCTCTCGTCGCGTTCTACTAAACACTTTTGCAATATCCGAAACTAGCAGGCTTTAAAGCCAACTGCGTATTCGCCAATTAGAGAACCCTTTCAAGTGTATCGATACTTAAGCCGATAACAATTGGAAACTTTGCAATTATGCAATTAGACGCCCATCGACAAGATCGTGATTTGAATACCTACATTGTGTTTCAATTATTATACCGATAAAATGTTTTAGATTTTCATAAGCACCAAAACGACTTTAGTAGTGATGAGCAGTTAGCAAGCGTTGACAGCTAGGAGGAAGGGGGAAGGCACGACTTGGCAACGTCGCACTTATTCTGCGCGCGCTTTGTTTACAACCGGGCGGGCGAGGCCGTTGCGGTATAACACTCATCAACGTCACCCAAATACCGCCTCACAACAATTCCGTTGCTTTCTTAGACAAACTTGATTATTTTGAACATTTTACTTACTTATTTGGAAGTATTTTTAATTTTCATAACATAAGAAAGTACTCATTGTCAAAACATTATTTCCTTTGACTAAAGTTTAGTTTTTCGAAGCCTCTCTTGAAACCCGCGCGCGCCCACGGTTAGATGACGTCACACGCGAGTAGCAAGTCTCCTCACCATCGTCATTGTAGAGGTCGTAGACATTTTCTCAATATTATAGGTCGGTAGTAGGCATTTTCCCCTTAACGACAGCGACACTATCTATTCAATAATAGCTGCGACCCGCGGTTTCACCCGCAGAAGTGAAAACGCGTTATCACAGGCGCGGACGGCCGAGCGGTTCTCGAGCGGGTAATTACACTTTTTCGTTCATTACTCGGGTTCTTCTAATTTAATTTCGATGTAAATAAGTATACCACGACCTTCCTCGAAAATAGAACTATCAAATATTGAAAACCAGATTTCTATCGGATAAGAAGTTTTTAATTGTATAAGGAACCGACAGATAAACAGAGAAACAGACAGACAGACGTGAATTTTAAAAATAATATAATTTTGTTCTACTACTTATCCTAAGTCCCCTAGAGTAGACTTTTTGTCCTCTCTTCCTTTATTATTAATATAGATTATAGTAATCAATCGTGATATTAACTGTGTAGACAACGCAGAGCCTAAATAGCTAAGTCTAGACTTTTGCTTTGAGAATGGATTCCTTAAACTTTCAAGGGGACGGTCGTTTAAAATTATAAATAACACCGATAATACCCAGTACATAAAGTGTTTTACTTTCAAGGAGTTTCTCAAACCGAGTCTTAAGTCACAAGAGGTAAGATGTTATCGAAGACTGAAACAAATCTTACTATCCAATAGAATTCTTATTAGATAAACTCGATTTAGTCGCATAGGTAACAAATAATAATAAGAACGTTTGTATAGCTAGTAAAAGTATGTTTAGCTCAATCCAACGATTAGGGCGTCGTTAACTGATCGATACATTGGCTACCGGGGCGGTGCGGTGCGCACGCGCATCAATAAATAGCCCGATCCGGTGCGCGGCCGTCGATACGCGTCACGAACATTTTATTAATAAAACTGTGAACAACGCGCGGGCGCACCGAACGTTCAACAACCCCGTGAGTCGGCCGAGTCTTACGTACTCGATACATAGTTACATCACATGTGTGCCACCCTAACCTCAGCCTAAGTAAAAAAATTGCATTCAAGAAACGTACAAACGGTTGAGGTACGTTCTCGGAGGACCGTTATGAGCTGTCATAGACAAGCTGAGGCTGCGAGCCGAGATCGAGGCAATTATTCCCACGGCCTCAGAGTAAACCAACGCGAATTGCAAAACTTGTGCGTACGCTCGTTGTACGTTGATGACATTGTCATGATTTCACTAAGTCTCAATTCGTTTGCTGTATATTATATGCTAGCTTTAGTTGTTTCATTGAAGTTAAAAAGTACACATTACTTAATGTTGGTTAGATGTTATCATTATCAATCATCATAATTTACCGTTTAGTAACTATTGATGATAAAGACAATTAAATGCAATGATTACTATTGCGTAACTAAAGAGTCAATAATTTTCAGTCATTGACATTGAACAAATTTTGATTATATAAAATGTATTGAGTTGAGCTGTTGGAATGGTAACAAGTTTGTCATCAAAACTGTATGAATGTTACAGTTTGTAGAAAGCGGACAGTATTCGCTGTTCGCTGTACGTGGTTGCTTGGTTGGTGAGTTTCACTAACGAATCACTCGAGTCAGTTCCCACAATAACTGCGAAAGGCGCGCGCGCATCGCATTCAACCAACCCACACATGACCCTAACTACTAATTAATGTACATAACGTACTGTTTCTGCACTATCGCCATTGGCTCATTTTATATAGGTTCTATAAAGAATTGTAGCTTTTAAAGAATGATTTCTTAAAGTTTAGGAAGTTATCTACAGATCAGAACAAATTTTGCAAAAAAAGCCAGTGCAAAGCGGTATACCATCGATAACAATCACTGATTAAAAATATAATTGAGTATTGCTTAGAGCGGAAGAACAAAACTTTATCTTTTGTTTGAGCATTATCACCATAAATAGATCTCACACGATGAGATAATGTTTGTAATAGATAACAAAACGCAGACGACAGTGACGATTACGACCGACGCGTAACGTCGACAACGTGAAAAATTATCGACGACAAATATTATTTGTTCTTTCATTTTTTTCGATGCTTTATATTCATTGAGTGTAAGAAAGATTGTTGTCATTGCAGACACTATTGTTGTTGATTAGAGGTTACTCTTCGAGTATAGAGCAAAAGGATATGTTAAGAAGCTCTTGGTAAGCACGTATCGCTGCGGGTCAACGACTGCGTCCCGGTCACCGGCAAAGTCTGACGGAGCTGAAATAATAATTCATCTAGTCCATTCGACACGGCAGCGCCCGCCGATGGAATCACTACACGACATCTCAGATGGCTTCAAACCACCGCACCGCAGCCACATTCCGTCCGATGATTGATATTGACTGCGACCTGGCTGAGGTTGAGAACCAAATCTTGGGAATTCTGTGAAACCGCTAAAGCGGAGCTAGAGAAACTAAAAGTATTGATTGGTCGACCGTTTATAGCGTTACTAAGCATGTAGTTAATTACGTTAAAGTAACGGTGATAGGTAGACATTCAACAGGTTCATTGTAAGGAAGTCATAAGACAGGATGATGAGATGACAGAGTTTTACGCTTAGGAGAGGCATACTACGTGGACTATTTTAGCTAAATTTAACAACAGCTATAAATTATATTTATAACGCTGTAAGTACAATATATGTTCGTCCGATTGTAGTGAGTATTAAAAGCTGGTCGCAAGACAGTCCTTGAACATTTGTCCGTCTAACTAAATAATGCCCAGAAAGCCCTGCACGCACAAAGCAGGACATGTGCAATGGGGATCAGGTGTCGAGCCGCACTGACCGCGGGCAAACCCGGCTAAACGAGTTATCGACTCGTGTCAGCTTCAGAACAGGCACAGAAAATTTAAACTACATTTTAATACATTCACAGAGCCAACTGTCATGCATGCGTAGGCGCAGGAATCGTCAAGACAGCATACGTGATTATCACAGAAGGAGCAATTCCAAAAGAACGACATAAATGGATATAGAATCTCAGTGAATTATAAAGCCAGACTTATATCCCAAAATATTATTATAATAAACAGTTCCATGATATAATTCACAATTAGGTTAGTGTTTTCAACCACATAATAGATGCAAGAAATTCAACACATATATCAGAGTTACAATCTAATTTCGGATTATTCACATCACCCTGAAATGTGGAGAGAACCCTTGTCTAGATTGTCAAAAGTCCTGACATGAGGCAAACTCTCGATACAGTAATCGGCTAATTAATTAGTCAACTCTCTTTGCTCTACAGTCACAGCGTCTAGACATTTTCCGGCTTTGTTTTAAGCCCGAGAGCTTACGGAATACGAGTTGATGGAGCTTTTACATCATTATAATGGATCTAAGGATCAGTTCAAAGATTACAGCGTTTTTGTAAAGATACAGGGATTGTTAAAAAATAATGTAAAAACAAATATCCAAGAGATTAACGGCGCTTAAAGGTGGCACTACTGGAGCGTTCTGAAGAAAAATAGGAGAAGAGTTGTTTATATTGACCTCCTCAATGAACTTGGGAAATTTTACTAGAAGCTGGCATTGTTCCAAAAGCATGAAGTTGTCTACATAGGAAAACGTTGATTCGATTGATCAGTTACCGGAGCGGAGGCGGGAAACTACGGTGTAATAATGGAACGACTAACAAGATATCAAAATGTGCCAATTGTTATGATGGCAATGTGGTGGTGCTGGTAGCTCGGACCACTTATCCATAACGAGGGTCGTTCAGCGGTTTTAGGGGTATTGTAAGGATGCCGTTGCGGATTCACGTGCCAACTTATTTTCGAGGGAACGACATATTTTAAATGGTTTTGGGTTAACCGAGATCTCGTTTTCATTCAGCCTCAGCAAGAGAGTAATAAAAACTTAATTATGTTGTATGTGGAACCGTTACGCTATCAATACTGAAAATAATACTAAAGGCTCATTGTGCGTACGAGAATTCTAAGAACTTGGGGAATTTGACCTAGTTATTTAAAATATGGTTAGCATAAGCAATTATGTAAGTACGAGGCAGGGTCTAACTATTTAGGTATGATTGCGACCGAATAGTTTAGATACGGCGATAGGGCGAGAGTTAAGATGTGTTCTGGAGTTTTGGATGTAGGTAGCGGCAGTGTATGAAATCGGGCCGGGGCTTGTATACAAATCGGCGTGCAGGTTCCGCGGGCGGGGCGGTGTATCGATCAGCGAGAGCCGGGCGGCGGCACCGCGCGCCGCACGCCGCCGGTAGGTGCCACTTATCGCCGTCTTCACACACAATTTATCGCGTGTCGCAATCGGCGCCGATGTTTGTATACACGGTTATGATGCTCCTTGCCGTTTATGTACGCTACGATAAAATAATAAAATCTGGTTTCAGATTTTTCGTTGCTTTCGCTGACTTAGATTCTTGGTAAGAGTTGCGTAAGATGGAAGGCGGATTTTTATACGAGAAATCAAATAATCGTCAAAAGTTGTGCTAATGATCCACTTAACGTTTGCTAGTAAAAGAAAAAAGGGTGCGTAAACGTCCCTTTAGTTAGACAAGTTACGGTCTCCAGTCACTATTATAATCTTTCATCTGATGCCCTATTTTTGAGTTAAAAAAGTTTTAATTGCTGTCTAGTTGCACGTTTTAGTTTTATTTTGAGTGTGTTTTTTGCCATTTTACAATGTAAAGACATTTTTTGCGTTAATTTGCTCAAAACGTGATCATGAAGCACAAGCTGGTCTATTTGTAAGAAATTAAAGAATCCACTATAGTGCCGTTTTTAATTGAGCAACGAATTCCGCATAAAAACAGATTTATCAGTGTTGTGCATGAACTACAACGGACTACAAAGCGTGTCTGTGGAGGTGTGAAGGTCTTCACGACACATTTATGTTCGCCGCGTAAATGAGCGGGTGCGGCATGCGGGGCCAAGGGACCAATAGGCGGACAACGGGGTGCGATCGATATCGTCGTCCGCGCCCGCGTCCGCTATCGCTAGCTCCGCACTCCGTGGCCGAGGATCGAACCCCGCCCGCTCCCACATGCAGCTGCGCTCGCCACCCGCCCGCCTAACGTGCTCGAGTATCTTGAGAGCCAGCTCCTCTCACCGTCACTTGAAAACTCCACAATCACGACGGAAAGATGAAAATCCCGCTTTTTATACTTTAAAGTTATGAGCAAAAGTTTAGTAGGGTTTTTAAATTCCATGTCATGAATGTTAATTTATAAAATTATGCATTTAGTATTCATTTTGTTTTATTAGGGCGGCTAGGTGTAAAGTAAGTTGATTTCGCCAATGTTAAAAATTATGAATTATATCAAGTAAATTCCTTTAAAACCTCAATACAAATATCAGTAGATGCGATATAGCTTACGGGTATGTAGGTAGAACCGTATTATTTTAATAATGAATGCGACCGCAGCCCACAAGGGTTGCACCTTGACACCCCTTGAACTCGACCGGTCCCACCCCCGAGCTATTTGCATTGACCACCCGACCGGCCAGGTGTTGTCATGTTCCATTTATTGAAAGGTCAATTTTATTAATTGATCAATGACAATACCTATGAATGTTTGATCGTTAAGTTACAAATGTTATCACTTGTATTCTTTACAAAATAAAAATATTTTAGCTACATCGTTATCACAGTTTGCTTAGAGTAATAAATCAGCCCAACCAAAGTAAATTGGTCTGACTGAAGAACATAAAAGCAAATATTAAACGTAAAATTTTCATCACCTAACAAATTTCTCATGAGGATAAGCACACATATGCGAAGGAGTTGTCTGTTATTAACAATTTAGTTCTTAAGTGTGACCTTCATTAATTTTATTAGTGAGGTGGTCGAGGTCTGACGCCCACACAGGGTGGGTACTGGGTAACGTGACATCTGAACTTCCCGCGTCGCACCCCGCCGACCTAGCCTCCGCACTCTGGCCTGCCCACGTGCTTGCCTATAACACTATGCCCAATAATCATACATAGACTTACTTACTTCATTGTACTAAACATTATTTCGTATAACTGTACCATTTCCGCCATAGTACGAAATGTACACTTTGCTTGATCCCAAAAGTATTTTGATTGGAGTGCTCGAATTGTAAAAAGGTTAACTACTGGATTCTGGACAAACTCAAGGACAAGTTAACTAGCGCAGAGAATCATTCGGACTTCTTACTGTAACCAGTATAAAACGAGCTACGTAAATTCAACAAAGCCAAGGGCGTGTATCATAGCCTACGGTTAAGGGTACCTAGTGAGTGCCTAGCAACAAAGTGGTGGATATGCTGGGATGATCTAAATTTTTATCTATCCCAGCAACTCCACTGAATTTAATCCAGTGCCACCTCCGGGGTCACCCGCTAAACTCTGCGCAAACAGAATCACGTAGGTACTGCGACAGCGGACAACGGCGTGAAAGGGCCCAGAGATCCCCACGACAGATAACTCCAGATGTGTTAATATTTGTTTTTTTTTATGGCGGATTCGACAATATCATTTAACGTTTTAGAACGTCATAATTTCTTTAAATAACTTGTACTTTAATCGTGTTAACCTAATCTTTATATCATGTTGATGTTATGTGTTGAACTACATTCTGTTCTCCTTGATAATTAAATTGCTACGGATTAAAAATATAACTGTAACGTCATGGTTTACTATCAATCTGTAGATTTCGAACGCGCAGTCAGTGGAACGGGAAATTGCTTTACGTACGGTTATTTCCGTCCACTACAGCGGCAGGTAAGCGACGCGACGCTAACCTTCGGCAAAATACGACACATCAATACAGAACCAAAATATTATTCAACGGTTCTAAAATAGTTATCAAATTATTTTGACACCACTATTAAACGGTGCAATAAAGAAAACTACAATTATTATAACCCAATTTGAAATGTCAGCAATAAAACAAACGAAATTCTTGAAAATAAATCACGTAACTGCAGAAATACTTAAAGTAAAGTCTGAACAAGCATGTAATTCCGTAGTGACACGCACGCACTCGACGGCGTCTATACATACATACAATGACATGTTCTGTGGTCATATATAACAGTCAATAATAAATAACCTACCGCATTAAACCTATCTAACGGAGCTACGTCAGGCGGGACGTCCTTGCGGTTCCCGTTTCCATATAAGCGGAAACCGGGTGACCGGCAAGATTTATACCCGGCAATAAAGGATTTATTTTTATTGGCTGCGTTGTAGTACTATACGATCGATGACTGATACAGATAATGATGAAACAAGATTCTATAACATCAAATAGATTTTGTCCATTGAAGAGTGCAATGACTTCAACATTTAATGTACGTTATTAAAAGGTGTTCGCCCTGGTATGTGATGCATAAAATTAAAGTGGGACATACCTGCAACGCCCCAGGAATGTAATCTTAAAGAATTGTAAACAGTATCATATTATTAAATCCTATAGAAATGGAAATGCACTCAATTTTCCCACGCTCGCGGCCGTCATCGTGCGAAGTATTCGAACCAATGGTTACGGAACAATACATGTAAGCTTGCTTCGTTTAGTTCTCGTTCAAATCTTGGAAATTATCACACCCTTATTTTGAAGTCGAAACTTCAAAATAAGTTGATCTAGGTTATATTTGGAAACGGTAATACTACAACAATCAATGAAGCTATGTAATTTGTGACGGCACCGATGAGTAAACAGCGCGATAGAACGTCAAAGCATTATGTCTACGCGAATGTAAGGCAGTGTGAACGTGGTAAGTTTACTGGCACTTAGCATATTGGTGTGATATTACACAACTTTCCTGTGTCTGCTTTACGCGTTGACGATACATCAGATCTGAGATCGTATTGTCTTACTGTTCTATCTGGTATGAATAAACACTAGGTTAAGTTAATGGTAATCCACAAGGCCGTCGTTCCGTCAGAGTAAACATTGAAACGAATACAGGTGGTCAGCAGTTTAATAGAATGAATAGAACGATTATCAAATCAATTCGAGCGGTGGCTGTAGCTATCGAATGGTATACCGGACTAGTAAGTCAGTAATAGAAACGCAAGGCCGAAACAATTGTGATGATCATGGCCACGAACACGTGTCGAATGCTCACCCATCATCAAGTACAGTCTTCTAGTGAACAAATGCTATCTTTCTCCAAACTGGGACGTCAACAAAGCTGGCTACTTCATATTATTCTGTTCAGTATAAATAGACCGCAAGACAAAAACAATGAGTGAAGGAGAATCTAAATAAATCCGTTTATGTAGATTTATGTCACGATCTATTTTTGTATTCGACCGGTGACGCGTGAACTTGTCCGCGAGAGGGCGCTGCGGAAGAAGCGATGCGCATACGATACGAGTCCATTGATTCAAATGTAACATTTATTTATTAAGAGGTAAGAGGTAACATTTATTTATTGTTTCAAAGACCCTGTTCATCATTTTGTGGTTTTCATTTTTATTATTCTTCTTTTCGTGTAGTGGTGTGGCTCACCTAGTGTATTGTTTTCATCTGAAAACAATACACTAGGTCACACCACACCACTGATGCCACACCACTGATGGATGATGATGATGAGAGGCTTCAGGGCGATCTCGCCCTGAAGCCTCTCATCATCATCATCCGAACGATGTTCTCAGTTCTCTTACATCGAGCTAACGACTGTTATTGAAAATAACGTGCCTTCCGAAGCAAGTTTTTCATATACTTAAACTTTACGAATAATTAGAACAAAATATACGTAGTGCTTTGGATTCAATGCCAAAACGTCGCCACCACCTACTAATACCTTATAGAAATTTTCGTACCACATAAAACGGATACAAAACCTACGTTTAGTGTGTAATACGAATATTGTAGCACATTGACACACTAACAGTATAAATAAAAGTAGGTGTCAGATCGTCTCGTCCACTGATACAAGTCGTATAGAATCAGTCGAAAATAAAGATCTAGCTCACTCCACCTACGTAGGTATGTGTGTAGTGTACGTCTCACCTACATGACACACTGTACTAAGTAGTCTCAAGCACTTTGCTAATACGTCAACCCCACCTGTTGCTCCTAACTTTGTCAACTTCAGGTTGGAACTTAAGCTGATTGATATAAAAAACCTTGAAGTTTTAACGATCGTCTCTCGATCTGTCGTTTTTGCAGGGGTATTTCAGCATTATTCCTTATATTTTATTTTGGCTGTATTTTTCTGATGAGAAACGATGAGGTCGACGGTGTAACATGCTTGATTAAAAGAAACTTTTTCACTCTAGACTTGAAGACTAAAAGTTTGTAGCGTTATAGCGGCGTGTATGTACTTGATAAATTACATAACACCCATTTACAGTAATTAAATAACTTATCTAATGTAATGAAGCTATTACAGACCAAAATGTCCGCTTTGTCCAAAACACGGGTGTTTACATACTACACCACATACTTATCGTATTGTTTATCTACAAAGCGAAGTAACGATTCATAATAGATCGTAAACTCGACCCCACCACTTGTGGTTACTTGGCAGTAATACACCACTATCAGAAGATAATAAAACGATATTATTAAATAACATTCGGCGCCAGAGTTTGCTAACTACATGTTTAGTGGGAAAGTCGTGTCCAATAAACATTGGAAGGTTAGAAAAGGGAGGGATGTGTCGGTGAAACTACGTTTTTCATTGTTATAACTCGTTATCGATTCTCAGTTACAGATAAACTGGGTCGAAATCCGAGTTAATCTGCTGAAAAGGATACTTCGTAGTGATAAAATTTGATCCGTGAAGATTCAAACGAGTAACGAGCGTCGGAGGGTGGCCCACTAAAGAGGCCGACGACATCACCCGCCCTGTGCCGCGGCAAATTGGGCGGGCGTACCGCCACCACTCTACGCCGCTCTACTCCTTATATCCGTGACCGCACTGTGCCTCTGTCGTTATGTCGACACTTTGCCACTCTGCCGCAATTTATAAAGGATTTTCCTTCAGTATTGTACAAAGAAATGAAGACGTGCAACGACACGATTTCATACCGAACTCTGGAGCCGCTACTTTACATAATATTACTCCGAAAGATGGATGACATCTCGAGGGATTCAAGTTAGGTCGAGGCTCTTGAAGTTCTTAATCATTTCTTTGTTCAACTATCGTCTTTTCTTTATGGAATTTTCAGTCCGTTAATTACAAAAAAAGCGCATGGTCTGTCGGTATAAGTTTGCGATTCATTCATTAACATTAAGTAGATTAGCTGCACGATTCTGGGACTTTTGTCCATTGTCTTCGGCTAGAGGGCTTTGGTTGCAGAATCGGGCGCGGGCGGTACGTCGTCGCTAGTACATCTTTATCTGAACGTTAATTGTAGATACACTTGTATCTCCTGCAGTTAACGAGCTATAAACTCGAGCTATTGTTCGACCTCTCCGCTAGACTCGGCAACATCTAATCGTCTCCCTTTAACTAGATTCCTCCACCAGCAATACTGTCTACAACATCTATTGTATTCGACTTCTTCATTGTAACAGAGATACGACAAAGTTTAATAGGTTGGAAAGTGAAAACAGAAAAGCACCTATCTTTATGCTTTAAAAAGTAAAATGTGACTTACGGCTTGCGGTGGCGATGAGTTCCGGTGCGACGAGTCCGTTGAGATCTGGCTCTTCGCCGTACCAGAAAATCCATAGTTCCTTGGCGGCGCGAAGTGAGAGCGGCGGAGGCGGCGGCGCTGCCGTGTCGTAGATGTCGGGCGGCTGCGGCGCCGGCACCCGCCGCCACACGCACAGGATGTCCCCGGCGAGGCAGCGAGCGTAGCTGCTGATCACCGGGTCCGCCAGCGGAGCACCGCCACCCGACCCACATTCCTCGCTCTCTCCGTCGCTACTCTCTCCCCACACTAACTTACGCCATTTTATGCCGTATAGTTCCGTCTGAAACAACAAACATCAATCAGCTTGGACGGCATAAATCAACATGTAACACTCTCACTTGAAAGATTCACACGAACAACACGAACGAAGATGTTGCGATTAAAATTGTTCTCAGTGCGGTATGTATTGGCAAATGTTCAAGTGCAAGGAAGACAGAAGCAGCTAATGCGTGATGCTTTGAAGACAGTCACAACTTCCCATAACAAGGATACAAATTATCTATTTGCGTTTATGTTATGTGGAACCCTACGTGACCAACGTACGCCATAAAAAGATCATCTGTCAAATGAATAGACAAATATAGTGGGCGATCTTATTTTACTGTCCAAAAACGCTGGGGTCTGATTAAATATAAAAAATCCGACCAATAAGTACCTGTCTACATTTTTAATAAAAAGAAATATAAACTGAAACGTTCAAGGCCATGTCAACAATGTTGACAAATATTATTATTTCAAGACTTTCGTTATCCCTTTCGTTCGGATATAAGTGGATAGTAATGAACCAAGTGCAAATACTTCGAGGTAGAGTCGACAAGGCATCAGCAGGTGGCAAGCCGACCTTGAATATGCAAATATTTCGACGGGTCATAAACCTATCGCCCTCCGACTGTTCAGGACAAACTAGCGGCATGACAACTAGAAATTTTCCAATTTATTTAGGACCTTCAAAGATAAGAAAAAGCTACGGAAGACAACATTCTAAAGCAACGAAACAGCAAGATTCTATCGGAATCTGAACAAGAAAGACTCTTAAGAATCCTTTGCCTTGGATAAATTTGTGAATAGGGAACATTTGATCGGGTTGGCAAGTTAGTAAAGAAACTGAATTGTCGTGAGCAACCACCTCACGGTATGGGTATCGCATACATCTGCAGCGGAAGGGGCTCGTCGCACCTGGCAGACGTTGTGCGTGCGCGTGGGGTCGCCCGCGCCGCGACTGCGCTGAGGACCCGTCTACTCCGCGAGGGGAGGATCCGCTCCAAACGAGTTTACTACTCCAAATGAGACGGGGTTATTGCTCCGACTACCCATAACGCCACCGTTAAACTGCTTAGATATAAAATTGTAAATGAACACTTTTCAAACGAATGTAAAGATCGTTCGTTTTGTAGAAAGCCAAGGTTTTATTACGGTTTTTATTAGCTACCACTAAATCGGTGTTAACAAGTTCGTGTTGTATGGCTCATTTTGTTGATGTATTGATGTAGTTTCGATGTTTATTTTGCAACTATATTAAATTTGAAACTTTAGTAGAGAAAATTAAAAGTGATTTTATTAATTCAAGCAAGCAATTCGAGCAAGTTATCGTCAATAACTTTTACTTAAGCATGATAAAAATATCTCGATAGCACGTAATAATGTCTGTGTAAAATGTATAGTAGTTCGCATTCCTCGCACTTCGCTCGCAGTAAGTTCGCTCGCAACGAATGTATAACAACATGTGAAAGAATGCGCTAAGCCCGGTGTGTTCGAACGTTCATCGTGCGCCACGGCCGCTTTCTAACGCGCGGCGCCCGCCCCGATGCGCCTGCGCAACATAGCTTCACTTTCTATTGTACACCGACGTGACGACGGCCATTCATTTGAAACAATTTGATTTTATTATAATTAAGTGTAGCCGTATTACGATACGATCAAATGGGGGTGTTGTAAATTTAAACGTAAGTAATAGGGGTGATTGTAATCAATGTTTCACAGTTAAGGAACAACAAACACGTGAAGAAGCGGTCAGGGACCAGCACGAAAGTTTATCGGCAATACTGTTTTAAATTATTTTGGTATTAACTAATTACAGTAAACGTGAATTAATTAAAATACATAATAGAAGGTATGTAGCAATGCTATTCATATAACAAGGTAGGATAAAGGAAATGAAATAATCTGACATTGATATACACAACGGAAGAAGGAATATATTTATAAAACATCGCAATTGAGAATTCACAAGCACCATATCTAGGCTGAACTAGTTATTACACAAACAATTCATCGTCGAGGAGCTAGACTCTTACGAACTTAGTCGCCGTTTAAATCTGAGGTTGGATTTAAAATGTAAAACGTGGACGGATGGCCGGGCAGACACCGAGCGAGCGATAACAGCCGGATGGAGCCGGGGAAAAGCTGGATCCTTTCCGGAAAATGCCGTTGTAACCCGCCTTTAAGCCCCCAGTTAGTGCGCTTCGTGCGAACGCTTAAAAACTTCCAAGTCAAATATAATGGGCATATTATAATGTTTCTGATATAATGGTTTCGCGGGACGTATTGTTGGGTTAAAACCGTCGTTACATTTCAATAGAAATATTATATTGTTTATGACAATTATTCTAAATTGCGATAATGAGCTGGAAAAATAGTAGTAACCTCAGCAAAAAGGAAAACAAATCAAATGCTAGGTAGGTAGTATTTATTGGATTTTATAGCCGCAGTTTGGCAGAAATCTAGGCCAACAAGGCAATGTAACACAGACTACAAAGCAATGGAAATTCCGCTCTCAATCAAAAAGTTTCCATCCAAAACGTAGGTTCCTTACGAAATTTAAGTACATATAAATAATTACCTGTTGAATAGGTAAACGACCAATAAAGTTGTAATAAGTACATAATAGGAAAACATCGCTAATTCCGTAAACCGTTCATAACCTACAACGGAAAGAATTGCATGTCCAAAAAAGTCGAGCACCGCTAGTCGAGTGAGAGGGACGGGTGCACTCGGCGCGAATGAAACGGATGGTGTCGCGAAAGTGAGAGGAAGATAGGTGCGGAGCGGCAACGCCGCAGGTTACGTGCGCTAACGATTGCAGGGGTAAACAATCAAATAAGTGATAGACAATTGCATGCGCGTGCGACTCCGTCCGCGATGCGTTTAGATGTAAGTATTAATAATTAGAATTACCTACATACTAATCGAATGACCGCTAAGCAGAAAAGAAATACTTTACAAAATATTGGCTACTTTTCATTCGGATTTCAAATGATTTTGTAAACACGAAATTAAAGTTTTTTGTGAATACAATAGCAAGCCTAAGTAATTTCTAAGAAATTGTTTCTATTTACGGAAACAAGTAGGCAAGGAAAGTTTACGGAAACCTTAAAAGGAGAGTCCTTGAAATTAAACGACTCTACCTACCGACGCGACGCAAACTTTGACAGGGCGATATCAGCGACCATATAGTAGGTAATATGATTGCGAAGAGCAGAGCAATAAACATGAATGTTGAAGACGGTACGACCACGTACGATGGCCAATGGAATATGAAGTCTCGACTTCCGCAAACGTCACCTTTTATTTTGCAGAATATGTCTTTAAAGCCCACAAATGTTGATTCTAATCAAATAGTACTGGATGCTCTTCACTAGTTATTTAAAAGTTACAGTCAAGGCCGTCGATATAAGGTTATCATCGCACGCACGATGCGCCCCGTTCAAGACGACCGGCAACAAACATTCTTCATTGGTCAAATAAATAAATAGGTAGGTATGTAAGTACCTACCTAGGTAACGTTATTATTTCTCAGTGGGAAATATAATATTTAACACAACAAATCCAAGGTAAACAGGTACATAACATTGTGAGTTTAGATTCAAAATGAAGAATATGGCTCGGTTATACTTAGTTATAACAATAAAATGAAGTTTTAAGTGTTATATTATAACCTTATCGGTTTTCTTAAGTGATAACGATTTAGCAATAAATTCTTACCCATTAACAATTGTTTAGTGTTTAAACGATTGATCTTTGGTTCAAATATTCAAGCAACACTCAATTATACAGCAAAGAAGTATTTATTACAAACTCTCATAATAATTTAATGACGGTGAATTGATGACCTAATGACTAAGGCATCCATGCAAGTCCCATAAGAATAACAAGTTGTACTGATACACAATGTATCTAGATCTCCTACCTATAATACATATAGATATAAACAAAGCTACGCACAGACTATCACATAACTTGAAGTTGGTGGGCGGCAACTTGACATGGACTCTATCTCTCTCTTATAAACCTACAACGTATGGTGCGCGAACGAAATAGATTATCGACACGAAACATTTTTTACCAATGTCAGCGATTAAACCTTTGACCCGAGAAATCCAGATTATGCTTCGGACAAATAACTATCCCAATTACCTTAATAGTTGACAGGGAGGAAGGTGGCACAAAACGTGACCATGTTTACTTGTTCTTACATCCACGCGACATAATAGTCAAGGGCGAGGACGAATAAATCTACTAAGCGTTCAACATTATGTTATTTTTTACTAGAATTCTATCGGAATATTTGTACCCAATAACAAACATCAGACGTTGTTATGTAAGGAAAAGATTTATAAAGTGGGATGGTTCTTTAGCAATATCGACACTAGATTTGAACATCATATCATTGACCTCCAATTCAGACTGTCTCCACCTTTTGATATGAAAAGAATCACAACAGGGAAATGTAGAAACCCAAATAAATTCGATAGGTTAGTGAGTTAAGTACATGAGGACAATAAATAAAACAACTGTATGACTAATTCTTATTGAATCAAGTCACAATCGCAACGGATTGTTATTCGAGTAATGCCTAAGAAGGCACACGCCATGGTTTGTTTTGGAGGCCACAACTCTGCTGCTAACATAAACTGAATCAACGACACTATTACAGAGGGCTAAAGTTTAGGTACAATATTTAACAATTAAATGCAAACAACAAAGCAACACTTACACGATAACTTGAACGTAAGCTACCACCATAATTTTGATCATTATTTTAATTTATTAGCTTGGGTAAAATGGCCGATCGAGTACAGGCGGATTAGAAACAACGATTTGCTGTCCATTGTTTCAAGAATTATATTTTCGGCACCGTTAAAAGTAATAATACAATAAAAATATTCATACGTCGCGGACGACGACGGGACGTGTTTGCAATAATGGTCACATTGGAGTAGTATCATTGTGACAACATGGAGAGCGTAGACGCAACACGAAGAGCTTTGGAAACACGGAACCAAAGAACCGTTACCGCCGATTTTATGACCGACATTAGATGTAAACAACACTTATTTGTCTGTTGAATGTATGAATATCGGTTCGAAAGAAAAAGGGAGGACTTTTTCATGGTTTCTAAGCATCATGGGAGGATCTATGGAAGTTTGCGAGGGCGGAGGGTGGCCTGGCTTGGACAGGTAGTCGGAGCTAGTTGTTACTGTAAGTTAACGGTAAAGGCGCGCTCCGCCGTCGCCGGTCAACGAACTCCCGCCGACCTTAGTTAATCTAGAAATTTGAAGGTATGCCCTAGTTTTTTTAGCAGCTAAATATAATTTAATTACGCGTGTTTTTATACAATAACGTCAAACCGCATTTCACATTGTAAAACTCGAATCCTTTGGCTTATCCCATATCATTAGTCATCGTGAATCAGCCATCGTGGTCTAATCATTCAGCGATATTCCAGATAAATGGTAGAGGCTCTATTTCTGCGAAGTTACTAGAACATAGAAGAACAAGTTGAATAGAGCTGCGTTGATCACGCGCACCTTCTTACGGCCTTAGACCAACCGCTGCCTCCGGTGACACGTACACATCGCTACGTAAACCAATTGCCAACTAGAACGCAACTAATATTTGTGCGAAAGCTGCTACTCTTGTAACAACTCTATTGACTCCTTATTATACGCCAATGCCTCCATTCCTACTGTTTACTGTATTAAACATTGTCGTTTTGAACGTCTTAAGCACTGCAATCAATCCTTTGATCGACTGAAACTATTCGGCTATGATGATGATGTCTAGGATCTTGGGTTCAAAGGATCCACTGTAGAAATACAAAGATTGTAAATGCAAGTGTATACCATCATGACCTACTAAAGGTTGATGGTCATTTTTTTTAAATAGAACATCGTAATCGATATCAAAGAGTTTTACGGTATGTCCTTCACAGCATAGGTCAACTTCGAAGCATCATAACTAGTTGCCGACAACAATATAAATAACAATTGTATGCCTCAGACCGGATCACTCAGATTAAAGAAGTTGCATTTAAACAATCGAGTGTTGCGAGATTGGTAAACGAGTTCGCACCTTCGTTCGTAGTGACCAGTGGGGGATTCGGGGAGGGGAACGACGCTGAGTGAAAGCGTTTTAAATGTAATCGCATGCCCTCAGACATTGCATTTGGCCGAGTTTCTGTCGTCGCTATAACTGGAGTACCCATAGAATTCGCTGTTTACAACTGTCTAATGGAAAACATGTCATTGCGCAATTTAATTTTATAATCGACAAAGATATTGTCCACGAATGAATTAGCTCTAGTCAACAATACGTGCTCGATGGCTTGTAAGTATACCTACCTACTGAGTGGTTTTGTTTGATTACGTAACCCATTCTCCAAATACGGTCAATCGAATTAAATAATGTTGTACAAAGCCAAAATTTCCGTAAAGTTATATTTTGCAAGTAGGTAATATTGATAGTTTCGTAGGTAGGTAAAGTTATTCAAAATACTTGTACCTTACTTATGTTTTATTCGTGACATGAACTAGTTCTCGAAATAAAGACATCCCGCAGAGTTTATAGCATTTTATAGGTAGTTGATGACAACAAATTGAAGATTATATTATGTAAGTAAGCGACATGGTTAATAAATAAATGATTTATTATATTGATTTTTAGCTTTTTTGAGCCTTCAAATCTTACACTATAATGGTATCTAAACCACGGAGTCTACTGCGTGACGACACGGTTAAGACACCCGGTTTTGATAATTAAAAAAGACGCAAAAGCGAAAGTTATAATAGCAGCCATCGGTTACTCGAAAGTTTCTAAGTTTATTACGGCTCGATAGGTTGGAGTTACAGACATGGAAACAAATAGGACATTTGTTTAAAGATTTCTAAGAAAATCATTATAACTCTTATAAAAGAGAACACCTCCATAACGAGGTGAGCGTGGTGGAAATAAGAAATAACCTTTAGCCGATAAAGCGAAAGTGGAGCACAAGGCTACCGAAGACTTTTTGCTCGCGCAGATCGATAAAGGGTAACATGAATAAAATATTTTTATTTGAAATTGTGTATAATTCAAAATAATTTGGAATTATAGGCAGGTGAGAAGGGAACTTGTGTGTTGGTTAGGTGTGGTGGTAGGTATATGTAGTGTCGCGATCGAAAGTGGGACAGGCATCGAGCACCAAGAACTCTTCTGTTATCTTGACCCACATATCGTGACCGCGGTGGCGGTCGCCCTGCGCGCTACTATCACCCGCTCTGCCGCACCCGCCCCGCAACCCGCAACAAACACCGGAACACCTTCATTGGAATATTGAAGATAACAAGCAAAGTTAGTTCTCATTAAAATTGCCCCCAAAATAAAAATCATTTGCACCCAAACTTTAATGTGCCATTAGGTACGCAATCAATTTTCAGTAAGTTGTCTTATTTCGTTATTAGAGTTGCAGAAATAATTAGGCGACTGATAATCAGAAAGTACTCATTTTCCTCGAGACTAATCAAAACATAACCTTGACCCAGATGTAGTCCATCATAATGCAGTAAGAGGAAAAGGATTTGCACGGCCACACGTCTCGTGCCAGGATCAAGGAATTATGTCACACACTAATACACGATACGACCTCGTAGATATCCTTCCACTTTGTTTATTTC
Source organism: Idaea dimidiata (assembly GCA_949358125.1). Lineage (NCBI taxonomy): Eukaryota > Metazoa > Arthropoda > Insecta > Lepidoptera > Geometridae > Idaea > Idaea dimidiata. The sequence goes on from OX442326.1 coordinate 30,073,614, forward strand.
ATGCAATATTCAAGGATTTTTTATTAGTCAACAGACTTAAGCTCCTACTTTGCCGTCTATAACTAAATGTGTTTTGATTCTAGATTCTATGAAAGGTACATTGCAGGCAGCGGGTCGTTATAAAAGCTAATCATTATTCATAGTTTTACTACTAGACGTTTACTACTAGTATTTGCATTAAGATCACGGGTTTTTGTAAATTGCCATTAATTCTTAAAGCCAGACAACTTGAAGATCTACCGAAAGTATTTTAAATGTCTATAACAAGCGAGGTAAAACCCTTAGGATTGTTTTTCCACAGAGTCTACAAGCACGTCATAATTTGTTCATTAGTTACAACTTTACAAGCAACCATAATTTACGTCATGCGCGTATGTACCTACTTGAAACCAGTTAACTACAGTCATATTTAACAGACAATGCTTTTGCCTCTTACTTTTATGTAACTCAATAATAATTAAAATTATTAAAGAAAGAAAATTTTCAGAAAAAGTTTTTTTGTTTTCAGTTTCACAATAAGAACCCAACAACCCAAGCTAATGTTTTGGTTTCCCCATGAAATTTAGTCTAAAATTGTCGTGCCGATGCTGGTTTCTTCCAATAAGCTTATCAGGAGTAATTCAGTGGTGACGTAACCGGTTATGAAGCCCTCTATTGGTCGTCGTATAAACAACTTCACGTCGTTCCGCTCTGCGTGCGACAAAATGTTTCAAATCTTATCTTTTAAGCTGTTTTTCTTAGTATTCCGTTTGTTCTACAAGTATTTGGTAAGAAACATTCTTCTACATGTAGGTTTTTAAAGTTAGAATTGATACATTTCAAAAAATTGAATTTTTTTTGGTTAGTCTGGAGTTTGATCACTGTTCTTGATGTGGTCGGTATAATTTTCGTATTGACAAGAAAACAAGGTTTACAGGATTTAGTTAATTAAGATTGTTTCATCGATAAGAAATTATCGGACCGAGTAGGTAATAAACGCCAATTACCATAGTCGATTGACAGCTTATAGGATCACTATAGGATTGATCGATTAAGAGATCGTACCCTATCGCCATTTTAAAACTGTATTCTGAAGAATCCACTATCAACAGCAATAGAAATGATAATGGTGTCAATTTCATCAAACATCAAACTTTAATTACCTACACTATTCGAGTGAGAGATACTGATAAGACAAGATAGCCACAGCTCCTGGCTGGACCTTGATAGCGCGATAACTCAGCTGCTATCAGCGCGCGATAAACAACCCGAGCCACAACAAACCAAACAAATGGAATTTTTATGTCACTAACGTGTTATTTGAACATGAGTCTGTTAAAAGTTTCCTCTAGATGGCGGGAAACTTCTGACACTAATGGAAACTGGTGTTTATAAACAACTTCCTAATCAACTGAACGACATTGAATGAAGCGAGGAGATTGCGGTCTCTATTACGGCAAAGAATATTTACGCAAAACCGATTGCGTAATAAATACCGATATAGGGGTCTTTAGCAGATTTATCTGGTCCTCAGCATGGAATTGACACAGACAGCACACATCTAAAGAAAAAATGTCTATGTGTGTCATGAGCCTTCTGTCAATATGGGCTGTGAATACGTTAAGATGTTCCAATTGGTTTATCTCTGTCTGTCCGTCTGTGGGAGCTCTAACAATGTCCTTTATGTTTTCAGGATTATAAGATCTTGATTTTACATCTTACTTATATTATAAACGCGAAAGTTTGTTACTAGATGCTTAAGTGAGTTTATTACTCTTTTACGAAAAAACTACTGAACCGATTGCGATGAAACTTAGAATATACGTAGCTGGCGACCTGGAATAACACAAAGGCTATTTTTATCCTGATAATTACGCGGGAACGGGACGTACGCGGGTGAAACCGCGGGACGCTGCTAGTAACTGATATTTCCGACGGTATTGGGGAAAGATATCTTATCAATAAATGAACAAATATTCATTCTCAGCTAAGTAGCATGGTATTTATTATTAGAATGTTTGGATCCGCAAAACAAATCAGATATTGGCAAGAGGTCATCACAGTCACCTTGCTTATCACATCCAAGTGGCAACGACAATGGTACGACTCTAAGTTCATTGACATAAAGTTTGTTTTACGTGTGTGCGGCTTCCGGCGAGTAAGGCACAGATTTCGGAAAGCCAGGTAGAGAAGTTTTTTGACGACCTTCGTCGGGAGCAAGTTTTGAATGTACTGATTATTGTAAGATTATGTGAGTTTGACAATAACTTCGTGGTCATCTCGGAGATAGCTGATAGAAATTTTGTTGGGAATAATGAATCTGACGAAATTGGGTTTTAACTTTGAAACCATTGGTTTAGGTTAGGCATGAACAATGTGGTATGTAAATGCTTATTTATTTCATTGCATTGTCATTCGTGCAGTTATCGTGATTATTCACAAGCGATCGTCGAAATAGAGGGGATTGTTTCGTAACTTCCAGTGGTTGGTTCTTGCATCATTGCGTTGATAGAAAAAAGATTCGGCATCGATTATTTATCGCCTGTCTTACTCTTAATTTGTGTAGGGGACAAATTTATCTTTAGTTTTTTGTGACCTACTAATCCAAGGTTTCATAAACGAGGGAATGGTAATATTCAGGATGAAATTGAAGTCGTGTTCTGTGTGCATAGGGGGTGATAACTGGGCGGTGGGGTAGCAGGCTCGTGCGAGGGACATGTCACATGCCATGAATAAGTTAGCGTGAATTTCGACACTGAATGGACGTACCCACTGCCATTCCGTGTCGGTATGTCAGTTACATCGTATTAAGCTTCAAAAGAAATGATTTGCTAAAAACGTCAATAAGTTGTTGAATAGAAACTAACAAAATAGATACCTAAATGAGAACAATGATTTCATAAGTATCAACGCCCAACCTAGGCCATCGTAGTACACGCAACGATACTTAGGCGGTCGGAGGCCCGCTTATGGGAAAGTTACAATCATTACGATCATTCATAAACGGTTGAATGAGCGCAAGACGGCCGCGCACTGTCGGCTCAGAATCAGAGTGCGCGTGCGCACCGACCGGCGACCCTGCGACATCAGGCAGATGCTCGCGCTCCGCATACAGAGCTAAATACAAGCGCACTCAAAATCGATGAACGGCGACGGATATAAATCTAAAAGTATCGGCGAGATTTAGACAACTTTTTAGCTAGGTGTATTGAACTCGCATACTAGTTGATGTGTCACCGCAAAGCGATGACAATGGTACTACTTTTGTTCCACTCGATAAAAGGCTTGATAGCTGCGACTATGCATAATTAGACAGTAGGCAAGCAAGTAGGGCAAGAAATTGGTAATTTGTATCGTAGTGAGATGTGGCGGAAGGCAGGGAGACTCCCCACTGGGTGGGCGAGCCGGTGCAGGGCGCCGCCGCGGAGTCGCGTCAGGTGGGAAGCATGGATGGAAGTAGCGCTCTCTGAGTCGCGAGGACGACCGGCCGCCACCCGCGCCCCCCAGCCACCCCCCGCCTCCCGCACTCGCTAATCCTAGCTCCGATACGATCTGATAATATTCGCGCCACCCAAAATATTACGCAAAGACACTCGCTTGACACTACAACACGGCGATAATGAATGGCCGAACAGTTTCTTCATACCGCGACGCTCATAGCCGCATACAAAAACACGTTCCTCGCGACACGGTCACTCGCATTGCCGAACTAACAGTCGTTTTATAAAAATGTAATAATATGAAAGTATTTCCTCGAGTTGGCGAAACTAGTCTGGTGAACACATTACGGTCTGCGTTACGGCCAGGTGAATACGAAATGACCTCTATAGGCTGGTGGCATCTAGTGGCCTCGAGCTTCAAATGCGTTGACATTTTATGGGTTAGCAACTCCTCATCGGATCTGCGATCGCCCGAGAATCATGCCAGAATGACTAATGATCGAACTTTAACTTCCACATAAACGTTAAATGCATAATATGAAAACATTAACGCATTTGAATCGATTCTACAGTAGCATCACAATAAGGTGAATTTTGTATAGCAGCGTCCAGACCATAGACTTATAGTCAGATTCGTAATCGTATGTCGTGAACACATAGGTAATTATTTGAGAAAGTCCTTACTCTACAACTAGGCACCTGAGAACAATAGCGCGCGGACTGACATCACGTAAATCACAATGATTTCGAAAGAAAAGTACATACTTGTACGAGTTCTTTCATCAGTGTAAAAGTGACTTACCAAGGCGAAGAAGTTTGTGTGGCAATCCTCGAGACTTGCACCGTTTGTTTGGTGATTTTGATGCGTCATGGTAGTCCGGGACACTTCATTTTCATTTCACAACACTTAAAACGAGTCCAATCCTAAAGAAACCACTCAAAACCTTAAAATCATCACCGACATTTAGAGAAGTTTCCACCTTTCAATGGCGACTGGAAAATGGCGGATAGGAAACAACAACCCAAGCCGACAGTGCTGCCACCAACTGTAAAAGAATAGAAACTGAATTAGTTTCGTTCAAAAACCACTTCACGTTCCGAACTACGAAAGATGCAATGTACAAATTTATATTGATTTGGGTTTTTTTTTGCTGAAAATCATCAATTTAATTAGATTCCATTGAAAATTTAAGGTTAAATAAGAAACATCGTAGAAATATCAGCTTTACTGTTAGTGTAAAATATTAACCCATAAAATATTATTAAAGGTCAAGCTTGTACATACGTATATCGGAACGATAAATTGGATATGACAATTTCTGACTGACATGAACGTAGATCTATCAAACCTGTCATCTGTGTTACTGTGACTGACATATAACCTCAAAGACACTTAAAAAATAAAAACATTGGAAATAAACTAGAATTATTCAATTATTTATTACCATCATTTTGAAGGGAAATATTTAAAAAGTACCCCAATATGATAAGAAGTCTTTTATCATCGATACAAAGAACGAATTTGCAGGTTAGGATCACGGCAATTTGTACACATATTTTCCGACTTACTTTAATGGAATTTTGTTAATTTCCACTGTCTTTTCGCAGGTTGTTGTTGTTAGAAATGCTCAGAAAAAGTATCCCAAAGAGGATAAAAAGTTAAAAGCCGATGCAGAGTCCCTAGCAGCCAGAGGGTGAGAAGTTTGTTTCATTGTAATCCTTGCAGCAATGATTTCCTCAATAAGCAAACTGTTCGAATCGAACATTCATCTAACTTCTTTAATTTTATTTTATAGTTTCCTCCGACCAACAAAACCATATGATCCCCCAAAAGACATAGATTCAACAATACTCAAGATTTGTACAAGCAATGGATTGAAATCTGAATCAGAGTTTGAAAGCCTTGATGTTAAGTTTGCTGTCTTTAAGTCATGTTATGAGGAGACTGGACACAGTGTGCCTAATTCATTGTTGCACACTATTGAAACTGTTGGTAAGAACATAATAATTATAACAATTTATCTTCCTAGTATTGCTATGGGAAGCAAAGTTGTTTTGTTCTCGGAAAATTTGATCACAACCTTCTTGTATTAAATTTCATTCAATGTTTTATTTTCTTACAGATGACCTGCAAAAGTTCTACAATACTCCAGTAGATACAAAAACGCCATTTGATGCTCTCATCAAAATGGAACTACCTAAAAACTTGCACATCCAAGAGAACTATGTCAGATTCCACCCTGGTAAGATCATTGTTTTAACCCAAATTTTAGCAATTATATTTAAGCAATTACGTATTTAAAAATTAGTCATGTAGGCCCATAATATAAATTACAAGTTTCATTACAATTTATTGGTTCAATAGTTTTTGCGTAAAGAAATAATAAAATGAGTATGCACTCACACACGAATTTTACCATTTTTAATTATTGATGACTAATGCCCTGGGATTATCAAGATAAGGAGTAGCCTTTTTATTAAACTGGATCTCCAGCTCTGCATACCAAATCTTATTGCAATCAGTTCAGTAATCATAACATTGTATACAGTTGCTTCCTGCAGTCTGTTTGTATGTATTTTTAGATCTTTAAAAGTATGAAACAGATTTTGATGCGGTTTTTTTAGTAGATAGAGTGATTCAATAGGAAGTGAGGTTTTTATATGTATAACACATCGTGATGTTCCCCTGGGGTCAGGACTTATGCAGGTGAAACTGCGGGGCATAGCTTGTTATGTATAAAAGAGTAACAAACATACTCATCTACTAACTTATTTCCACACAAAATTTCACCTTTATAATATTAATCTTATGCTAAGACACATTGTCAATGTTTTTGTCAATTCCTAATTTGGATATGACTTTTCCTAATTTGGATATTGCTTTTATTTCAGAAAAAGACACAATGTTCAATGGTAAGTCAGTATTCCCAAAGAGTTCCACTATTGTATCCGGACTCAAAACACGGAAGAAGTATGAAGGCTTTGCTGCTAAGAGATCTTGGCCTTGATAAGATTAGATAAGATAAAAATTATATTTAATAGACACCTAAAACTGTAGTCATTTGGATGTTTTTGTTCAGTAAAGTTATAAGCTAAAGGCTTGTTTTATTTTCATTAAAATTCCTTTAACCAGATAATAAGTAAGATTTTTTTTCACTTGAGATAGGCTAACATTTGAGCTCATCTCACCTGATGGGAAGTGATGATGATGGTGTACCATGCCTAGAAGAAACCTTACTCTTGACTTTCAAAATTCCAAAGGTAGTTATTACAATATTTTGTTTTAGGTACAAGAATTTGAAATTTACACTACACTACAAGAGATCTATTCATATACCCCATAAAAGTTTTTAGTTTTATCTACATTCCAAGTGTTATCTATCACTATAGGTTCATTTATTTATTTGTGTGCATCAGAATGGCGGGTGTACAAATGCAAATTATCATGAATCTAATATGGCTCAAATCTACCTTGATTCTACCTAATTCTACCAATAAAGAAATTAATAGTACCTCTCTGTACGCATATAAAAATCTATAAATATGTGAGCCGCCAATCAAACGTCAGGATGGCGGGTGTATTCCTTTTCTGGGCGAAATATCATTCGTCAATATTTATATTCACTGCCTTATAAATCTACCTAATTAGTACCTTACAGTACTGTACATAGTAATCAAATTCTGGCAAAGGCTAGAGAGTGATTTGAAAATAAAATTTCGCAACTCAATCAACAAAATCAGATAACTGAGTAGTGTAACGACCATCACACAAACATACTTTAAAATAGATGCCTACCTACAAACTTGAGTGTTTGTATGTTCTCAGTTGCATCCAAATTATTCTAAAAATTATTTGCTGTTGGCACAGTAAGTCATCCGTCAATGATGAGATGACTCTTCAAGTCGATGATGACCAAGAAAATGATGATAGATTTGACTATGTTTTTTAAGGCCGACCGCCTGCCTGACACCAAACCCTTCTTTAGACTTAGTAAATTCACGCGCCCCTCCGCCACTGATTTTCTAGTCTCTCCCAGACTCCTAGTCACATTTTACGATACCCACGAAAACAGAATAAGGGTGTTTTTATAACGCCCGGGCATAACCCGACTAGCGATTAATAAAGCAATTTAAATACCTATTAAAAATATTGCAAGAAGTTGCACACAGCGCAATATGGCCCTAAACTATGCACTCTAATAGGCTTGTAAATGATATGGTGTATTTTTCCAAAAACATACTTGGGATAAAAATCCTAAGTATGTACTGGGTGCTTTTATGTAATATTAGAAAACAACACAACAACGAACCCAGAAATCAATATTCATGGTCAGCCTACTTGACTCCGGCAAGCAGAGTAATAGGTAATAATTACTCTAAGCCGGCAAGAATCAAACCCACGACCCGTCTTCAATGTTGCAACCTAGCGAACCTATTAGAGCCGAGAACCCGACGCGCCCGAGGCCATAAAATGTAGGTAAACCAAGTTTTTGAACGAAAAATATGTGTCGTAGTATTGTGGTTGCTATTGTCAACGTCAAATAAATGTCAAACAATATTGGTGTCCGTATTTTCGATTCGAGGTTACACTGATTTTCTAGCATTCAATTAATTTTTGTGCTATTTATTAATTTTTGAAAGCTAAATAAAGGCTATTAAATTCGAGATGCAATAAACGCCCAGATATGAATTTCTTACTCGTTATATTTCTAATATGCGTAGTTATTTACTCCTGCGTGTCGTGGTCGGTAAATTTTGTGAAATCAACTGATTTGTTGTTTTGTTTTGTTCTGTGTTTAATTCTATTTACTATTTATATTTTTAGGTTGCTACCGACTCTTTTGGCATGGCTCTTCCTAAGAAAGTACCATATAAAGCTGAAGATAGGTAGAATCGCTGTGCCAAAATTGATACTGAAAGATGTTAGTTTGTCAAAGGATAGGTATTCTGTTGTATGTACGACTTTCCCTACACTTTTACTAAGTTCCTTTATCTTTTGATTTATTTTAATTTAGGGTATTTTTGTAGCATATCAACGAAGTATCATTCCAAAGCAGTTGTTTCAACTCTGAGATAAATAAGCTTGTATCAGTTGTGATTCGTGGTGTGGAGATAACAAACAATGTTGAAGAGAAACGCAGTGCAGTCGTCGAAACGATCCTGAAGCCGCTGTTGTCGAAACAGAACTCTGTGTCAAAGGATGACAATGGAGCTGGCAAAACCTGTTCTCTTAGAAATGAGCTGGATGCAGTGGTGCAGGAGAAAGTCTTGGATTTTAGGGATAAGAAGCTACCACCAAGTCTTATTATGTTTGCACAGGTAGCTACATGGATTTGTTAAAATGTGCATCTAAGTAGACTTAGTAAAGTCAGCATTAAAAGTTGACCACATTCACAATGAATAATAAAATGTGAGGTGTCAAAGTAGAACAGACATTCTGAATGAGATGCAGGTTCAACTCCTGTCGGGTGCAAAATTTTTGAGAAGCATTTTTTAAGTATATACATTCTGAAATTAAAAGTGAGAGTGGTTTTTAGAGTAATCTGTATTAAATTGTGAAATAAGAAAGGTGTTGAAGGGGTGCAGATTGGAAACTAATCAGAAAAAGCATAAAATAGCAAAAGCAACTAACTTAGATCAGTTAATTAAAAAAATAATAGAAGTGCATATTTCCACCTAAGTCTTTTTCTATTATAAACAATGTTTATGTGGAATATCCAAACATTTTATTTGTTATTATCATCATCCTGTGGTTTCTGAATCTTTCAGTTCATGGCTGTACACATATTTGACGCTACTATCACAATCTGCACAAATTCCTCTTACACCCTCCGAGCCACAGCATCGGAAATCCATGCCGATGGGTCTGCCGGTGGCCCGGCGAAAGCCCTGGTCTTCTCTACCAAGGTTGTGGATGGAACTGCAGCTGTGATGGTGGCTGGAGGGACAGTTGGTGAAGCTGCATGTAGTTTCGTAGTGGAGGGTAATGTTAAGGCCGATGGACCTTTGAATGTAGAGGTAATTGATAGTTAATAGTTCTAAATTGAGTTAGGTAGTAATATTATCAAATAGTTCATCTTAATTCAACCAATTAACCGCATCAATATAACTACTTTCACAATAAAGAGTCAATTATTTGAACTTTACATCAATCTTACTAATATTATGTTTGTTACTCCTTCACGCAAAAACTACTGATCAGCTTGTGATGAAACTTGATATTCAGATAGCTGGAGACCTGAATATACCTATACCGATATTCCTGCGGGTTTGAAAATAGGTGAAACTGCAGGGGCAGTTAGTGAAAATTATTGTGAAATAGTTGAAATAAATAAATATAGACTGTCTATTTCAATTAGGTTTCACTTCAATTCAATCAGTTGTAGTAAATATTGTAAAACTTGAAATTACTACCTACAACAAGCAACTATCTGTCCTCTGCAGAAAATCCATGCATCAATCAATGATACGAGGGTATCATTTCAAGATGATTTGTTCCATCTGATGAATAAAGACAAGAAGCCTCGGAAGACCTACAGCCACACTGAGGCAGCCAACCAGAGCCAAGTCGCTACCATTATACATAGACTTTCACCTGTTATTCCAAAGGTAACATTAATTATCAAATAATAAAATGTATTTAAGAGTATACACATTTAGCAGTTGGAGTGACGTGATAATTCTAGCCCTTGTTTTAATAATACTGACTTCATTGTTTTTTTTCTGTCTTCCGATGTTGGATTGAAATTTTGCTTTTTTATTTAGTTGCAAAAACAGCCACCTGTGGCCGCTATATGAATCTAGTATTGGGTAGCATACAAGTTCTACTTTGTTATTAATTAAGGTATTTGAATTTTTCAGATATTTAGTCTAAGCGTAGATGCAACGAAAATAACTTGTTTAGATAAAATTACAAATACAAACTTCGAAATATCCCTGCAGGGGTTGCAAGTAAGTAAGCTAAAGAGTTTTTTTTATTACAATTTTTAGGTATCACTTTGATTAATTACTATTTTTATAAAAACTCGGGTGTCGATCGCGTTAATGCACTTTTTATAAATTTACGATTACAATGACGTTTCGGCACACGGGTTACACCGGCCGTGGTCGCGGGAAGACACGGGGCCCGAGATTTTATAAAATTAGTAATGTGCTGGGATCGTGTTAGTTTAAAAAGTACTTTGATTAAGTATCTCAAGTTATGTATTACATAATATAATTTCACAGGCGAACTCTCGGTTCAGCGCCGCATCAGTGATAGTCCACGAAGGTGGCTCTGAAGTGAGCGGCCTGCCACAGGTGTACGTGGCCTTCCAGATGGACCAGTACCAGCTGCGCGCTGATGATGAACAGATACTCTATCTTAATAAACTCAAACTTGATGCCAAGGTAATCATACAATTTGGTTGGTCCAGGTTGTTATCTCTGATAGCAGTTAGGTGAAGTTAGAGGCCCTTAGGGCGACCTGAAAACTCTAACAATAGGTGAAACATACCACTCTACGAAAAAAATAAGAAGGTAGAATTCGGTATTGATAATGAATGTGATATTGAATACGTACGATACAGGTACTTATTTCTCTATTAAAGGATAAAATTTACAATTATTAAAAAAAAAACGAAATACAGATTCAAAAGGTTGTAATTTTGTCACACCCTAGATAATACACCAAAAGCCGTTTTGCTACCGTTTTGGCATCGTGTAGAAACTGATATATCCTAGAATTCACCACGTTCTAAAATCTTGGGATATTCGCCGATTTGGAGTGGCGACTTACTACCGAATGGCTCTAAGAGATGGCCCGCGTCCTACAGTGGGACTAAAATTTTTATTATCTTTATTGCAGCTAGAAAAAGGCGTCCTAAACCTATACCTCATTATAAGCACTCTTAACATCACATACGTACATAAGAAAGTACTGCGATGGTACACAATAACGAAAGACAGAATAAAGATATCGAAAAAAATTGGAATTATAGAACCGACGGATGAAAGTGAGTAATTTTTCCACATTTAAATCTTAACTTTTTTAGAAATAAATTCCTCATAAATGTATTATAAATCAGCACCATCTAGTGGCGGCGTGTAATGTTCACACAACATAGTATCCCCATAGCTTATTCCTGACGGGAATCAAACCCGTAATCTTCAGTGTCGCAGCCGGGTGCTCGCTCGACGCACAGGTCATAACACCTACTTACTATAATAAATAAATAAATAAATCCTGTGACGAACACACAGTGCCATCTAGCCCCGTGGTAAGCTGCTAAGCTTGTGTTACGGTGACTAGACAACGGATATACTACTTATATTTATTTTTCTTTTGTAACATACATATTATACATTGAAATACGCCCAGACCAGAATTATTTAATTTTATATTTATTTTTGTAATTGTTTAAATATTAATCTGATGACTGTTCTTGAATACCTAATCTACTAACGTTCACATGCCACTAGGCGAAGCATAGTTGTACCATTTATAACCGACTTCAAAAAAAAGGAGGAGGTTATCAATTCGTCTGTATGTATAATTTTTTTTTTTTTTGTATTTTCACCGATTACCCAAAGACGGCTTGACCGATTAAGATGATTCTTTTTTTAATGGATAGGTGGGAGCTCCAAGGTGGTCCCATAAAAATTTGATGTGGATATGATGAGGGTCTTCGGAGTGACGAACGGAAATGCTCCTCAAAACGCATTAATCAATCCAGTTGTTTATTAATTACTCGAAGATGGCTTGACCGATTATAATGATTCTTTTTTTTAATGGAAAGGTGGAAGCTGCGAGGTGGTCCCATGGAAGTTTGGTAAGGATCTGATGAGTATCTTCGGAATGATGGACAGGATAGCATCCCAGAATTCAATAAATTACTCATTTCTCAACCACCTTCTCATCAGCAAACTCTTCAATAATTAAAATTACGGTAACAATATTGTTGCTTTTTAGGTAGGTTGGTAAACTAAAAAGGATAAAATAAAAAAAAAATAAAAATTTAAAAACCGACTTCAAAACAAAACAAAAAATAATTTAAAAAACGACCAAAAAAAAAAAGAATTGATAAAAATGACCAAAATAACCTCTACATAGGTACAGTGTCACCAACTAATTAATCTGTTTTATCATCTGTAGTCGGGCAGTTTTACTGGTTGGTTCCATATTGTACTTAGTTTGGCTGCCCGACTTCAGATGATAAAACAGATTAATTAGTCGGTGGCACTGTACCTATGTAGAGGTTATTTTGGTCATTTTTTTTTGGTTGTTTTTTAAATTATTCTTTGTTTCGTTTTGAAGTCGGTTTTTTTTAATTATTAAGACCATCGTTTTACCTATGTTTATGGACGAATAAATGAATCTGAATCTGAAATCTGAATCTGAACCAGATACAAATATTTATTTAAAGCATAAATATTTGCACCCAGCGGGAATCGAACCCGCAACCTTCCGTATCGCAGCCGAGCGTTCGCCCGACGCGCCACAGAGGTCGTCAAACTATCTTCTTCTTATCGCATTGAAAACACGGGTATGGGTATTTCAAGTTATAATATTATTGAATAATGTAATATCTGTGTTGTGTTAGCAGTGGCAGGCCCGCCGGCGTGGGTGTCGCTGGTGCTGGCGGTGTGCGTGGTGCAGGGCTGCGCCGAGGTGCGCGGCGCGCGCCTCGTGGCCGTGCTGCCGGCACGCGCCGCACCCGCCGGCACCGCCGCCGGCACCGCCGCCGCCGGCGTCGCCGGACTCAAGGTTAAGTTGGATCAACAACTTGATTCTAGAGGTAGGTTATTATTTGCTCAGTGTTAATACATAATATTCAACCTCCTGGCAGTCCGCTGCCATGCATCACGAATTGTTCCTTACGATCAGAACCTTGATTAAGACCTCGTTGTATGTTGACAGAGGAAGCGTACCAGTCAGCGCTGCCGCGGCTGGTGGTGGCCGGACGGCCGTGGAGCGCCGAGCTGCTGGTGGACGGGGGTTGGGCGGGCGGCGGGAGTGGGGCGTCTGTGGGCGGCGGGCGGCGACATCACGCCTGGGGCGGGGCCACGTTGGCTGTTGCACTGGTTAAGTGGGCGGAGCATGGGCCTAGGGACTGCAAAGTATGTCTTCTCTTTCTCTCTCTCTGAATCTGAGCAAATGTGATATATCTCTAGCCTTGTCTGTCTTGCGCCTTGTATATATTTCATGCTGGGCTGTGTATAAGATATACTTATATCTTAAGACCTGGAGCTGCTTGAACTTATCGAACAGGATTCGCACAGCTGAAAACCGCGCAAGTTCTTTTTCACCAATCCTCCACCAAACAGTTTATCCACCAACGCGCGGAGAGATCTCCAGGTCCGATCCAGGTCAATTTTTTTTTCGCACTTACGGAAACAGATTCCACAGGCTTGGAAGCAAATGAAATACACCTTTGCTCTTTAGTGGGACATATTGATGAAAAGGACGGATAAAATAGAGCCACCTATCTGGGTAGCTCTATTCTATGCCGGAACTACTGGTAACATAAGCCGAAAGGGTAGAAAGGGCGTCTTAAAACTCACGAAAATTAGTTTTAGTTTTATGTCATTTACATTGATAATTTTTGATGTATACTTAATTTAAGATGATTTATTGTTCTTTCTAGGTAGAAGCCATGATGGATTGCCTCCGTGTCGAATGGAGCGAGTCCATAGCACAGACCGTGCTATCAGTGTGGGCGTGTGCGCAGGAAATAATGCCCAGGGCGAGTGGCACCCCGGCCCCTGCTCAGGGCGACTCGCCCTGGAATACCACTGTGAACGTCGCCCTATCGCATATCAACTTGTTTTGTATTAGTAAGTATGTTGTCCGTATGATGTTTGAGTTATGGATCGATGTAATACAGTTGGCACACACTTGAGGCTTTTCAACGTAAGTTTTTTCAATTGGTATAGAGTGCATTTTTCAATGGAATGTTGTCTTAACAATGTTTCACCTTAAAAGTGATTTTGTGTCAGGATGAAGGCTTTAAACAAACTTTCAAGTCTAGAAAGTTTAATTTATTTAAAAATGTAATATTATTGAGTCTATTCCTTAAAATTGTAAATGATATTTTTTTGAATTTATCAAAGTAATTAATTCTAAGGGATCGTTCTCATTCGATCGGGATGCGACGGGCCGGGGCCGGGACGGGCTACTTTTGTATAAAGACAGGTTTTGTTTTGCATCTTGTCCTTGCTGCGTCCCCGTCGCGACCCGAACACGGCCTGTTCTAATGAGAATGATCCCTAAGGGATGATCTATATTAGACCATCACGGGTCCGAGCTTCGTCGTCCATTGCTCGGCGAGCAGTCGATCGGTCTGTTGCAACCGAGTGGCAGCCGAGCAACGGACAACTAGGCTCGGACCCGGCTGGCGCTCGAATCGTGACGGTCTAATATAAATGATCCCTATCACGTTACGTTCCCAGTCGACAGCACGATGTGCATAATGTGCCGCGTGGACGCGGTGAGCGTGGAGCGCGCGGCTTGCGGCGCGGCCGGCGTCGTGTCCGGCCTCAAGCTGGTCGACATGGTGCCCTACCAAGGTGACCTCATCTCACCTCATCTACCCACGCCGGCTCTATATATCTTATTCTTACTGATAGTACTAGCAGTTCGCCCCGAACTGAGACCTCACGACCATCTCCCCAACCCACCTACCGATCCGGCTCATCTTCGAACTCATAAATTCTACTGACCTAAACTACGCTCATACCATAATTCATGAAGATCGGAGCTACGATACTCGAGTCATCGTCGAACAAACATACAAAGATACGAGCGCCAGGCCCGTCTACACTGGACCTCACTCGCTTCGCTCGTTCGGTCAATAAACGCGAAAGTTTGTATGTATGTATGTGAGTTTGTTACTCTTTCACGCAAAAACCACTGAACCGTTTGCGATTAAACTTGGAATATAGGTAGTTGGATACCGGAAATAACGCCTAGGCTACTTTTTATCTCGATATTCCCACGGGAACGGGACCTACGCGGTTGAAACTGCGGGGCGCAGCTAGTGGAACATATATTATACGCTAAATACCACCCAAATTCCGGAAACTATGATTCCGGAAACCAATTTATATTGAGTTCAAAATACATGACTGGGTAAAGGCGACCTTCTCGCGGGGAGTCATAGGATGGAGATAGCTTGCGATCGCTATTTGTGGCGTTGGAGGAGGCCTATGTCCAGGAGTGGACGGATAAGGGCTGAGATGTAATGGCTGCGCTATTGTCAAATTACTAACGGCTGTATTAAACACTGGCTAGCCAGTGAAACTCCTGTTAAATTATTAACCAATAGATACAATTCTTCAGTATTTGTCGTGAACTTGATTCCATGACCTTCTCTAGTCTAGTAAGGCGCGATAACCATAAGCGCCAAGCGAGTTTTAGCGCAGGGTATATATGGAACGCATTATTCTTATGTGTCCAGTTAGTCTCGTGGATCTGTATTTCTTAACACCCAATACTTACTTAAATTCCTTTCTTGTAGGGAACGTTCATTGCCAACGTTCAGATGAGATCCCCACATCATTATTTTACGTACGTCTAGCAAGAATCGAACATATACCCTCAAAAGACAAAACCTCAGCACTCCTCGACTTCCAGCTCCTAGAAATCGCCGATGCCAAATGGAGTGCCAACCTTCATTTGAAAATATTAACCTTCATAAGGTCTTTTAGAGAGTTTCTGCAAGAGTTTAAAGTTGAAAAGGGAGAGACCGATGTGAAAGCGGTAGAGGAAAAGAGGCCGTTGGATTGGCGTGTTAGTTTTAAAACTGAAACGAATCTTTTATTGCTGCTGTCGGAGAAAAATGATATGATGTTTGGGACGGGTGAGTATGGGCATTCTTTACTTTATATTAATTATCAATTTGTTCTTCATTGTTCGCCTGAGTGTTAAAGCGACGCCTAGTCCAGACATTACTTTGAAAAAATCTTGTATATCCTGTCTGTGTAATAGTCGATAGAGGGGTGTGTGTCTGTAGGGAATGTAACAAAGTTGTCTAAAAGATGTATTTCCATCCTTTCCCTCCAAGACCTTCAAAGGTCACGCCGAGGCAGGTTCAGGCAATTGATTTCAATCCTTGGAACAACGAATGAACCATCGCTCATCAGCTTAAACAACTTTTATCCAATTCCAGACGACATGACAATATCGTACAGCAACTCCACCGGATTATCCGTATCCTGGGCTAAGCTGACCCTCGCCCTGAACGGCGTGGAGATAGCGGAGGTGTCGGGGTACCGGCAGCGGCGAGTGCGGAGCGACCCCGACGTCAGCCTCGAGAGGTCGGCCGGGGAGGGCTTCCTCTTGGATAGCAACAGGATCTGGTTAGTATACAAGGTGTAACGGGTATGCCCTTTTAAGCCAAAAGGGGGTCGTTCTAGACGTCTAGACGAACAACTTTTGTTCCACGACTTTTGGAAATTCGAAGTACTTTTCGAAAAATTTAAGTGTAAAGTTTACTTGAAAATCAGCAGTTTCTGAGAGTTCGAGGTCATTGACCTTATGTTGTCCTTTCATGTAGTTTGATGTTTTAAAATCAAAACTTCAATTACCTTTATTTTCAAAAGCAGGTTTTTTTTCAGTGAAACATAATCTCAACATTAAAAAAAAAAAGTTCGAATTTTCAAAAGTCGTAGAACGAAAAGTATTCGCCTAGACGTCTAGAAAGTCCCCTTTCGGCTTAAAAGGACATACCCGTTACAAATTGTATACATCGATCTACGGACTCTGTGGCGCGTCATGCGAATGCTCGACTGCAGTGCAAAAGGCTGCTGTTAACTTTAACCTCTGATAGACTACAGATGGAGCTATGTGCAACGCCCTGCAACAATTATTTTAAGTTATTTTGGTCAATTGGCTTTAAACTGTTCTAATGCCATTTCTGCAGCCTAGTAAGCCATTGCAAAATAGGGTGGCGGTTTTTTTTCTGTCTACCAATTCAGTAGAAAATCCATTGGCACGGTGCTTTTGTTGACTCATTGCTTCATATATTGTCGGCAGGTTGGTAACGATCGAATCGTTCCGCATAATATTCCCGTACAAGCATAACTTTGCGAGCGCAGTACAGGGCGACTTCGTAACGCTGTTCAAGTGGTTGAAGATAGTTCACGGGATCAAAAAGAAACCTTTCACGCTGGAGAGCCCATTGCCTAGCGATCTACATATAAAAGTAAGGGCATAAAGCTGGAAATACCTAGGTCTTTCTAGGTCCCTAGGTCTTTCTAGGTCCTAGGTCTGTCCACATAGCTATGTAGCTATGTGGACCTGTAGGGGTATTCAGAGAACTGCGATCCGAAACTGATATCGAAAAGATTATCTCTGTCTCGCTCAGTACCACTCAATAAGACAGTGACAGGAATGTCAAATCTTCGGTTTCCGACGGAAGCTCTCTGAATACCCGTATTGAAATCCTGTGTTGATTGATTTAAATGCTTGGATGTATGTTTCAGGTTGAAGAACTGCTGATAGAAATGAGTGACGATCCCTTCGAAGTGAAACTAAGAGATAATTACGAACTTCTAGAAGACGAGTACAAAGAGAGCCAGAAACGCAGAACTATGTTGGATGCTAAGGTAAAGAAAATATATTATAGTTTTTATCTAGATGCTGCCTGTTTTCCGCGGAGTTACCCGTGTGACACCCGACCTTGCGAGATTTTCCAAAAACCCTTACTTAGTACCACAAAGAACATACTCACACTCTCCAAATTTCATGTCTCTAGGACCAGAGATAGGAAATTCAGGGATATTAATATTTGACCCATACTAAGGATGCCCGAAGGAGCCGCTCTCAGAACTAAGGCCGCCTTTTGTGCCACTTTAGGTTTAAGTTTATTAATTATCAAACGTTCCTATCTTAACGTGTCAAACAGGTACAACAGCTCTGCAAACCGCACTTGTTCCTTCCGGCGGGTAAAGTCGAAGAACTGTACGCGGCATTGCGGCAGAAAGATGCGCAGGTAAGAGATCTCAGAGCGACTCAATAACACAGGAACGAGCGTAGCCTACGTGGTAGACACAGGCTCCAGACTCAAGGAGGTAGTTGTAGACATGATTAGGTAGAGTACATCGTAATGCAGTAGGGCTCCTACTTCGTCTTCCATCATAGACTGAGTGAACTCTTTGTTCCTTGAATACTTATAAAAAACGATCAGTAATGAAATATTTATTCAATAAACTTTTACTTAATGTATAAAGGACTTACACATTACTAAGAAAACTATAAATAAACATATACCTGAACTAGGTGAAACCGGTGTATCAGGTGAAGTAGGTCATTTGTTTATATAAATTAAATTGCTTACCAACAAGATACGATTAGAATTTTCTACAATAATTAATAGCATCCCTGGAGGGCCTGCTGGTGGCCAATCTTGCTGCTGCTGTTCGGAATAGTGATTATATTCTCTTTGGTTCGAAAATGATTTCTTGGACAGGGCTTGAATCGGTCGTAGAAGTACAGTAATATGACAGCCCCCCCCTCCCCCCTAGATCTACGTGCAGCGGTCGCGCGCCGCGCCGGCGCCGCGCTCGCGGCTGCTGGCGCTGTCCCTGCGACGCCTGGCCGTGCTGGCGCTGGCGGACCGCAGCGTGCACGGCGCCGCGCGCGCTGCCGCACGCCTGAGGACCATTGACGCCGACAGGTATGACTGAGGAAAACGGCAGTGGATCAAGATCTGACCTGTCTTGTCTTAATGTACTTAATTGTCTACGGACCCGTTTTCTGCAATTACACCTCCTCAAATTGGATCCTTTTTGCGTGATGGTTCCTTTTCCAGTGAGAGAAGCCCAGCTCTTACATGAATCTAGCCACTACCTAGATGTGTTTTTTTTAATTTGTGGGAGGTTTTTTATGTCGCCGATAGTTCCTAGTCCAAACTCCGCCAATGCAGGATATTCCAAAAGAACGTGTGCCGCCGTCTGACCTGTCTTTCTTAGTGGCTGCTGTTCCAAACCTATTGACAGCAGCTCACTGATTTAGGACTTGTATTTGTATTTAAACCTTGACTACATCACGGGTATACCGACAAGGCGGTACCGCTTGGCGTGTACCCCATAAGGTATACTGGACTGTTATCGGGTTAAAATAAATGTAAACTAGCGTGAGCAAGCAATTGCTCATTGCTCAATCGCTCAAAAGGCAATTGCTGTACCGTAACGCATGTTCAAAATGACAACACTGCTCAACAGTCTCTAATAATATTGGTCCACAAAAACGAAAAATTGCACAGCTTTAGATTCATCAACAGTTTCTCGTTTTTGTCAACAGCCCTTGGCCAGAAGAAGGCCTCGAATTCTCAACTCTCTGGTGTCGTTGGGTATCAGTCCGCTGCGACAACTGGCAAGTCGCCTTACGGGACTTCCCCCAACCTTTACTGCGGCTAGAGTCCCTTAAATTCTGGGGGACCTTATTGGGAGCGGAGGCTATCCCACCGCCCAGGGCCACAAGAACTGTCAAAGTAGATCAAGGCGCGCCCTGGGGAACCGTAAATATCGATAGATCTATGATGCCTTTGAAGTTTTACTACGACCTCTGCTGTGAAATGGATGACTTGACGTATGCCTTCGGACCTTGTTGGGAACCTGTTATCGCACAGTGTAATCTTGGTAAGTTGTTTTGTTTTCTCACTTTGCTTTTTCTTTCTAGTTTCAATCTATATCTTACCTATATTTTATGTCTAAACTTCCCAATCTGATCTTACTATCTCCTTTCTCCCCTCGTCGGTGAATCAGACAAACTGATAAACGCAATGGTTCATGTTATTGGGTCCTTTACTCTTAAGGGTTTATAGTAATTGGGAGAATCACTTGTAAATAAATTTTAAATTTTGCAAAAAGTGCACTTATGTGGGGTTTTTTTGCAATAAAGTAAACTTTTGTTTTTTTTTGTCATGGTTGTACGTTTTGACTCCTAACCGTTTAATATTAGACATCCGAAAAGAAAATAATGCAGCCACTTGCTAATAGTATCCATTCATTCTTATTGGTTAGAAGTCTTTGCGTTCACCTCTAGTATGTAATAAGAGGGCTAAGTTTCTCTCATTGTTTGGTTGTATCCACTAGCTTTCAAGCAGGTATCCCCTGCTTCACTCATCTCGTTGGTCAACCGTAGGGAGCTCTACCCAACGGTTGAAGGGCTGAAGGCCGACTTTGAGAAGTGTTGTAACGTTTCCTTCACCATGTAGCGTTCGAGCAAGTATCCCCTGCGTCGGCCGACCCGTCGCCTCCTCTATCCTGGTGGGATAAGGCACGTCTCACACTACACGGGCGGGTGACGGCACGCGCGCGGCGCCTGGCCTGCCTGCTGCACGTCTCTCTCGACCCGTACAACACTACGGAGGAGATGGAGCTGGCCTGGACTGATGCGGTGCTCGACTGGACTAATGGCAAGGTATACTCAACTTGCGGAGGGCTTCCGGAAGACTTGTTAATTAGTAGGATAGAGGTGACACGGAATCTCTGTTTGTTGCGTTGTATAGAAAAGGCCTATGTTCAGCTGTGGACGGATAAGGGCTGAGACGATGATCTTGATTAGTGACCGTGACCTCACTGTCTTAAACAAGACGTCAACACTGCTGCTGCTTCGTGCTTAAGTTCTCCAAACTCTTATTTATATGTACTATAAAATGCTTAGGTGACGCTAGTAGGCGCACTGGGCGTGTCCGTGCGTACAGCCAGCAAGTACGACGACTGCCGCGTGCTGGTGGCGCCGGCGCTGCGTGTGTCCGGCAAGTTGCGCTGGCAGTGTGTGGCCGACGCACGAGACCACCACGCCGTCGCGCCCTGCGCGCCCACTAGACTCCCGGAGTACTCCAGCAACCAGGTATGATGTGCCGTCAGTGTGTGGCCGACGCACGAGACCACCACGCCGTCGCGCCCTGCGCGCCCACTAGACTCCCGGAGTACTCCAGCAACCAGGTATGATGTGCCGTCAGTGTGTGGCCGACGCACGAGACCACCACGCCGTCGCGCCCTGCGCGCCCACTAGACTCCCGGAGTACTCCAGCAACCAGGTATGATGTGCCGTCAGTGTGTGGCCGACGCACGAGACCACCACGCCGTCGCGCCCTGCGCGCCCACTAGACTCCCGGAGTACTCCAGCAACCAGGTATGATGTGCCGTCAGTGTGTGGCCGACGCACGAGACCACCACGCCGTCGCGCCCTGCGCGCCCACTAGACTCCCGGAGTACTCCAGCAACCAGGTATGATGTGCCGTCAGTGTGTGGCCGACGCACGAGACCACCACGCCGTCGCGCCCTGCGCGCCCACTAGACTCCCGGAGTACTCCAGCAACCAGGTATGATGTGCCGTCAGTGTGTGGCCGACGCACGAGACCACCACGCCGTCGCGCCCTGCGCGCCCACTAGACTCCCGGAGTACTCCAGCAACCAGGTATGATGTGCCGTCAGTGTGTGGCCGACGCACGAGACCACCACGCCGTCGCGCCCTGCGCGCCCACTAGACTCCCGGAGTACTCCAGCAACCAGGTATGATGTAACGTTAGCCCACCGTGCCATGGACCTTTACAATCCGCGCGCAATTAGATCGGCATGGAACCTTGTCAAAGTAAATGACAAAAGGTTAAGCAAGCTTCAACACGAAGGTCGCATCCCTTTCCAATTGCGCGCCAATGCACTGAAAATAGAACATACTAGAAGGACATCTGTGGTAGACTCAGGGATGATTCTCATTAAACTGGGCCGGGGTGGAGACGGGCTACCTTTATATGAAAATAATCGTAAACACTAGTCGCACGAAAGTATAGTATTTAAAGACATTGCTCGCTAATTGGCAGTTTATGAACCTTCAATTGCTGGCTGTAACCTAATATTGTTGTTGTTCTAGGAGCACGATTCCTACCGCGCGTTCAGATCGCAAGGTCTCGACGTCCATCTCACTTGGGAGACTAAAGCGAATGAGACG
The DNA here is from genome assembly GCA_949358125.1 of Idaea dimidiata. Lineage (NCBI taxonomy): Eukaryota > Metazoa > Arthropoda > Insecta > Lepidoptera > Geometridae > Idaea > Idaea dimidiata. Next base: position 30,095,970 of record OX442326.1, read on the forward strand.
GAGAGCATGGGACCTGTCTTGTTACTCTATGGAAGCACGCTCAGGTACGACCTTTAAGATTTTATCTAGTATGCACGTTGTTTTACACGCGAAAGATGAGCGTGTGACTTTTATCTCACCTGATGAGGTGAGATGATTTATGGTCTAAGATGTAACACGCACATCGAGAAGAAGGAACACGGCTGTGGAAAAAGATCCGATCCATCTTTCTTTTTAGCTGCACCGACCAACGTAACGGAACACGAACGAGTCCACTTGGCGCTAAGAACGGCTACATCTTCACTTAGCATATTTGGAATCCAGATGTCATAAAAAAAAACGAAAGAGGTTGACCAATCAGAAACTTGAAGACATCTGAATAATTATATTTAAAATTTGAATAAAAACAATTGCATTAAACAAATGCTAAAATTGATTGTTTTATTCCAGGTGGTTCGAAAGCTTAAAGCTGATCCTCTCTGGCATAACCCGCCCCACACGTCGTGGCCGGTTGTTCAACAACGTGCGTCCGCGGAAACCGCAACTCTCGCGTCACTATCGGAACGTCAGTGTGTCTGTCACATTGCATAATTTACAGGTAAGAAAAAATCTACGTTCTCTTTCTTTGCTTTTGCGCCCTAAAAAAGGTTGAACAGCTATGTTCCACCTTTTTTCTGTACCCCAAAAGGAACCTTCATAAAATACTTTGTCCTGACTGACTGATAGATCAACGCACATCCTAAACCACTGGTAGACACAGCTGAAATTCAAAACCAGTGTTCATCATACGATAAAGGCGTCCGATAAGGGTTTCTCGTAATTCCCAAGGCATCGGGACTTACAGCCATCTCCGTCCATTGACTTTCCGCGCCGGTACAATGACCCACCATTTATGACACGCCATTTCGCTTTGTATCGTGGTCACCACTCCAGAACTTTAAGTCCCCAGAAGTTATCAATCCTTTGCTTATCATTATAGTCATATAGCTTGCCTATTGCCACTTCAAGTGTGTTAATTTTAAGGACTTTGGATCGGGACCGAACTAGTCTATAAACAAGGTGTAACGAGGATACCTATTTAAGCCGAAAGGGGGTTCTAGACGTCTAAGCGAACAACTTTTGGAAATTCGAAGTAGTTTTCGAAAATTTTAAGTAAAATGTTTCTTTAAAAACTTCTGTTCCTTAGGGTTAGAGGTCATCGATCTTAAGTGTTCCTTGCATTTTGGTCAATGTAATTGAACTTAAAGTGTCTTTATCTTTAAAACCGTTGTTTTTTCAGTAAAATATAAGACTACCTATAATATAAATGTGAAAGTTCCGATGAAACTTGGGACATAAGTAGTTGGAAACTGGAAATAACACATAGGCTACATTTCATCCCGATATTCCCGTGGGAACGGGACTTACGCCGGTAAAACAGCGGGGCGCAGCTAGTCTCAAAATAAAAAAATGAATTTACTTATAACTAAAGTGGTTCGCCTAGACGTCTAGAACGACCCCCTTTCGACTTAACTAGGTATCCCAGTTAGACCTCGTATATGCCTGAGGAAGGCAACCCCGGGTCTAATATGAGATATCACCCGCTAGGTATACTACTGGTCGTCGAGCTCGCTGCAGCGCGGCGTGGAGATCTGGGGCGGGCGCGTGACGTGCGGCGCGCGGCACCGCCTGGCGCTGACGGCGGCGCCGGGCGAGCTGCGCCGCCGCCCGCGCGCCGTCTGGGCCGCGCTCTACACCAACTGCGACATCAACGCCGCGCACATCTGGCTCAACACGAGGCCCTCGCATCTCCCGCCGGCCCAGCAGGTCAGGCTTGTATTTGTATTTGTTTGTCGGGCTGGTTTCCGCAAGTCGACGTCTGAGCGCCTATTTTGCGTCCGGGTGGGATTTGTGCTCAATCGAGCCAACCCAACTCCCCGAGGAAAGCCAAAAGACCCTTAATGTTCTTTGTTACCTCGGGAAGAGACCTCGGAGAGCCGAGGTGAGTTGCCCTGCAAAGGGCCACGCTGGTGCACTCCAGGAGCACGTGCGCGGCCGTCTCCTCCTCCTCCATGCATCCGCGGCAGAGGGGGCTGTCTGTGACACCTAAAGTAAATAGGTGTTTGCCAAAAGAACCGTGACCTGTCAGAACTCCTGTTATCATCCGAAGTTGGGGTCTCTTCAGCTTCAGTAGAGTCCTGGTCAGTTTGGGGTTGATCGTGGGCATAGCTTCTTTTGCCTGCCTACAACCCTCACAGTTCGCCCAGTAGGTACCATGTTGAGCCCTGGTCCGTTCATTAATCAGTGAGCTTACCTTACCAAAGGGTATCGGTATGTCGAAAGCGGGCCTAGCGTTTCCGTCCGACCCTCTTCGCGCAAGCTCATCAGCTGCATCATTACCTCTTGAACCGCTGTGTCCCTTGATCCACTGCAGCGTCAATTGGTTGCAAGAGCCTATCATCATAAGCTGCATATGACATTCGTGAATGAGCCCTGAGTTTATTGTGTGACTGTCCAGGGCTTGCAGTACCGATTTACTGTCGGAGAGTATGCGGATGGAAAGTCCTCTTACCTTTCTGACTGTAACGGCTTGCGCTGCTTTAATGATTCCCAGGCATTCCGCTTGAAACACCGTATTGTGGGTATCTAGCGACGCAGAAATATAGATATTCAGGTCTTCTGAGAATACCCCAGAGCCTGTACCTGCTTCTGTTTTGGATCCGTCCGTGAAGATCCTTAGTTCTCTGGAATTAAGGCCCTCACAGTTGTCGTCCTCATGCAGCTGAATTTTGTATTTTTTGTCAAATACAAACCTTTTCGGGATCCTGTCGTTGCCTAATGCCAGGATTGGAAGATCCTCGTAGGCCTCCCTGAGCGCCAGGGAGTGGGGTCCCGTGCCATCTCTCCATAGGTTTAGTGTTTTTAACCTTACCGCAGCTACGGCAGCTTCCTGCCGTATATGGAGATGCAGTGGTGGCAAGTCAAGTATGACTTCCATGGCAGCTGTCGGTGTAGTCCTCAAGCCACCTGTGGTTGCCATGCAAGCTAACCGCTGAAATTTTGCTAGTTGCGCCTCCACAGTAGCCAGCTTGGTTCTTGGCCACCATACCAGCGCTCCGTAGCAAAGAGTTGGTCGAATGACTGTTTTGTAAAGCCAGAGGGTTAGTTTGGGAGAGAGGCCCCATTTCTTACCCAGCATTCTCCTACAATGCCAGAAGACAATACTGGCCTTGTCGAGTCTGCTATTTAGGTGGCTGCTCCAGTTAAGTTTGCTGTCCAGGGTAATACCAAGATATTTTACCTCTGTTGCCAATCTGAGTTCTGTCTGGAAGAGTTTCGGCAGTCTATATTCTCCCAGTACTCGCTTATTAGTGAACATTACCAGTTCCGTCTTTGTGGGGTTCACTGACAGGTCATACTCGTCGCACCAACGCTCTACCATTTTTAGAGCGGTTCTAGTTAGGTCGCATACTGTACTGGCGAATTTGCCCGAGACTAAAATGACCAGATCATCAGCATACCCCACAGTGAAGTACCGGTTGTTGTTCAGCTTGGTGATAAGATCATTAATGACCAGATTCCATAGCAGCGGCGATAGCACTCCCCCTTGGGGACACCCTCTCACAACCGCCGCCGCCACTGAATCAGACTCACCTGCAAAATGCACTATGCGCTTGTTCAGCATGTTGTCGATCCAGCCTATAATAGTTGGATCGACACCATGCTTGCCCAGTGCAGCCCTGATGCTAGAGAAGTGAGTCTTATCGAAGGCTCCCTCTATATCAATAAAGGGGCCGAGACAAATTCCCTTTTGCCCAATAGCTTCTTCAATACAGCTTACCACCGCGTGAAGTGCTGATTCTGTTGATTTACCTGCACTGTACGCGTGTTGATTCCAGTGCATGGGTATATCCCGCAGTGGTCCGTCCCTTAGTTCCCTGTCGCACAGTTTCTCCATGGTCTTTAGTAGAAAAGAGGTGAGACTGATCGGCCTGAATGACTTAGGGTTGGAGTAGTCGCTCTTACCTGGTTTAGAAATGAATACCACGTTCACCTCTCTCCACTTCCGGGGAATGTACCCGTAGAAGAGACATGACCTCATTACCTTAACCAGCACGCTGGATAGGGAGCCAAGTCCCCATTGAAGCAAGGCGGGGAAGATCTCATCTGGCCCAGCAGCTTTAAAAGGCTGAAAACCGCTTATGGCCCATTTGAGCTTCTCAGCCGTAATAATTTTACCCGTTACGGACAGACCGTCTTCATGGGTAGCAATATCTTCCTCACGAGCAACTGATGTCCTCATTAGCCTGCAGCCAGGAAAATGTGACTCCAGAAGAACCCTTTGGGTCTCCTCGGAGGTTGTTGTATACGTACCATCGGGCTTACGGAGTGATCCAAGCTCAGCAGATGACTGCATGGCAAGAATTTTCCTTACCCGATTTGCCTTGTCTAAGGTCACAATGCTGTCGCAAAAGCTCCTCCAACCTATGGATTTTTTGTACCTTAGAAGCTTTTTGTATTGGGATTTTACATTTCTGTATTCGTCCCAGTCTTGCAGATTACCTGTGTTCATTGCCCTATTAAGTTTTTTCCTGACTCTGGTGCGACATCTTTCCAGGTCTGGACCCCACCATGGTTGGCCCCTTAAATTGGTCCTCACGTTGGGTTTGATAGGGCATGCATCGTGGTAACTATCTACTATAATTTTAGTCATAGTGGTTACCTGCTGTTCTACTACTTCAATCCCTTCAAGGTACTCCGGGCAATGATGAGACTCTAAACGCTCAGCGAGTAGTTTTACGTACTTGGCCTTATCCGTTTTACGCGGGTACCTCTTAGGAGTAGCAGCCGGAAACGTCATATTCAAGTCAAACCTGATCCATCTGTGGTCGGAGCAGGAGGCCTCTTTCGAGACATGCCAGCCCTGTATGAGCTCGGCAGCCTTGTCAGTGGCTAGAGTTAAGTCTATGATCGTTTTGCATTTTGATGTGATGAAGGTCGGTTCCGAGCCTTTGTTCACTATGCTTAGATTAGTAGTTAACAAGTAATCTACTAGCTTCTCACCTCTAGGGTTGCATTTAGCCATCCCCCACAGCGGGTGGTGTGCGTTGGAGTCGGTGCACACTATCACCTCCATTCCGACTCTCTCGCAGAAATTTATCAGATTGTACATACCGTGAGGTGGAGGTTCGTCATCCTGGTGCATGTAAACCGATGCCAGAACGACCTTACTACAATCTGATCCTTTTTGGGCTTGTATACGCACAGCATACAGATCTCTAGAGCAGAACTCTGATAGTGGCTGTGCGTCTACATTCTTAGATACCCTTTTAGGATGCATGCTCTAGGAGCATGGCAATCCGCGAAGTAAAATAACTTACCTCCTGTATTCGATAGCCCGCAGATTTGGCCGCCTCTGATCCACGGCTCTTGGATCAGCGCAGCCGCTGTAGGTTGGCCAGCCATCCACCGTCTCGCTTGAGCCGTCGCGGTGGAGCTGTGGTGGAGGTTGGCCGCGATGACCCTAAAGGCGGGGGGCGTTGAAGGGAGCATCATGGTGATCCCCCTCCTCCTCCTCCAAGCAGAGCCCGAACGCCATCCGTCCCGAGAGCTCTTCCCCAACGGAAGGCACTCCAGGTGGCTGTTCACCCTTCGCCCCCTCCGACGGTTCGGTAGCCGTCCGGACAGGGGACCTCAGCAGCTCCTCTTCACTGAGGCCCTCCGCGCTCCTCCCTGCCTTTTCCGCCGATGGCTGCATAGGTCCCTCAACGTCCATAGCGGACGTTTGTTGGGAGCAACTTCGGGGCGATGGTGGTTCGGGACCGAACCCCCCACCCGACAGGCGGTAGTTCAGGTACACTGAACCAGCCAGACAGGAGAGGCGGCGGTCCCTCTCCTGGAACGTCGGGACGAGATCCTCCGGGATAGCAAGACGTATCCACCAGCCGTCCTGCCGTTTCTCGATGGCGGTGAGGATCCATCTCTCCGTCTGGGCCCAGCGGTTCTGGTAGCCGAGCATCCGCCCTAGGTGGTCGGTGCTCTTCCACCAGCTATGTTCATTTGGGATGAAGATCCCGCAGATCACCCTACCTGGGACATCACACTGGCGTTTCATCACCAGCTTGATGTTTGAGGGAGCCGGCGCCGTAGCCACGAACCGTCTCAGCCACTCCACCGTAGACGAGCTCTCTGCATTCAGATGCAAATGTCCGTCCCGGTAGACCGGCTTACCGACAAACGCGGGGCCAATAGCGCCGGTTTGCTCATATGGCAGCATGCACTCCTTCAGCAGGCAGTCATATATACCGATGAGCAGCTGATCCGCTAGCTGCCGAGTGATGTGACCCGTATGCTCGTCCGAAATGGCGACATTCAGGTCAGATGAGGCAGCCGCTGAATAAGATGTGCCTTGCCGGCGCTGGCCGTCCAGTCTCTGCCGTTTGCGCTCACCCCTCGGCGATATGGTGTCGTCGAGGCGAGCGCGTTTGGCCGGGCCTGGCTTACCTTTGCCGACGGAGGCCGGCGGTTTGAAGCGACCAGCTCTTCCAGCAGGCGCCGCAGATCTAGGGGTCCCCGTCCCCGCAGCGCCACTGGACTTGATGGACCTCGCGCCGCCCGCCCCAAGGACCTTGGAACTGGCTGGCAATATCCCCTTCCCTTTCCCCTTTTTGCCCGCCAGACCCTTGGTCTTCGGCTTGGCCGCTGGAGCCAGACGTCCAGTTTCTTTGGTAGACTTCCCCAGGGCCGGAGGTCGGGATTTCCCCTTCTCAGTCCCCAGTTTGGTCCCCCTTGCACTGGTGTCTGGCCCAGCAGCTGTCGCCGATGACACAGCTAGGGTGTCGGAGCAGGTTGCCAGAGCCTGGGGGCCAGTTTCTATGGTTGAGCAAGCCGGAGTCGGTGCCAGGGATGTCCCTGTCTCCTCTCCCAGCCCACCCCCCCTTGCACTGGTCCCAGAACTGGCAACCGTATCCGATGCAATGGGATCAACACTAGCGGCCAAGGCTGCAGTCGCTAGAGCCTCAGCGGCCCTATGACGGCGGCCGGCCTCGCGCTGACTCCTGCTCTTCTTCTTCCTCTTAGACGGCAGCTGCACTGCCGTCTGCTTAGGGGCCACGGACCTGGCTGCCGGACCCGCCTGGTCAGGCTTCCCATTACTGGGTTGCTTGACCTTCCGGGCTACCGTCGTCCAGTTCTGCAGCTGCTGCACCTGCAAAACCCCGTCGCCCATTGGAGATTTCTCCAATGCGCGTCCGGGCAAAGCATTATTAGCTGGGGGTTTAACCAGAGACGGTTGTCCGTTACTGGTCAAACCTGCATTTAGGTTATTGCTAACCTGATGGGGGTTATTGGACCTGTGTTCCATATTTGCAAAAAGAAAAACATTCACTTCTCCGGCTTCCCACCCTCCACGGAGCCCGCACCTGGGAACGTCTACTCGAACCGTATAAAAGGGTTCGGACGTTAGGACTACCGGAAGAAGTATAGATCCGCAGAGTTGGCTAGTTGCGCGACATCGGGCACGTGCATGGTGGGCCACAGGTTCGTACCAGGTCAGTACGTCCCGTAGCTTAGTCCACCAGTACGCGCGCCGTCAGCATGGCCTTTCACCACTGTTTTGGTAGTCGAGACTACCTCCACAGACTCCACAAATCTCGCCTGTGGTCCGCCTAAGCGAGCCCACAATGTCCATTACCTTGGAATCGGCTACATCCCAGGGCTGCCGTCCTGTTGGAAATAAGGGCCAAAGAAAGCGTATTGCCTAACGCTGCATTACACCCCAGCAAACGCTCGGCTCAGCTCTCCAGGATCCCGTCTTCCCACCGTAGCGGCACCGCTGCGCAGGACCAACGCAGGTGGACTAATAGGTCACTGGGTACGTCCACTCTTCCCAGTGATTCCGAGTGGTTGTTGGCCGACACTGGCCCCAGATAGGACTGAAGCTATTCTTTGACCAGTGCCGTTGCCCAGAGTATACCAGGGGTTGTTGGTATGGTGCTGCGAGGGATCGTAACCCCTCCCATTCCACACCAACCACCCGCTCGAGGAGGTCCCCACTAAATACCCCAAGCGCCAGGCGCCGCCGTCAGCACCGCCTGGCGCTGACGGCGGCGCCGGGCGAGCTGCGCCGCCGCCCGCGCGCCGTCTGGGCCGCGCTCTACACCAACTGCGACATCAACGCCGCGCACATCTGGCTCAACACGAGGCCCTCGCATCTCCCGCCGGCCCAGCAGGTCAGGCTTCTGCCAACTTCGGCCTCTCGACCATATACTGAGAGGACCTGCCCATGACGGGTAGGCTTCGTGACACTTGTAAGGTGGCTTTTTACGTCATCAAATGGGCGTGACGCTACCAGCTTTGTCAATCGATTGACAGTGGTCAATAGATCGTGTCACTTTGTAACATAGAGACGCGGCGCCATTACCCATTAGATCCTTTGATTTTTGAATGGGAGTAAAAAGTGGACGAATCTTAAACCGGCAAATTGTCACGCGTTGTTCCATAGGAAAATCTAATTACAACACTTCTACTCTATATCTGCTCTGTGGGTTGGACCAACGCTTGGAACAGTCACATAAATATTGGGAGTCTCACATAAATTGTCAGTTATGTGAGACCAACAATTCGTGTGATCATTTTCTTGAGCTCCTCTTCAGGTACCAAGTTAAGCAGTTAGCCCCGGTGGTAATTTCTAATTTGCAATCGCTATTTCCAGCTAGAGAGGCTTTAAGGTGACCCTAAAACTCATATCTCTGGGTAACCTACACCGCTGCACGAAAAAAAGAAGACGCAGCTTGTCATCCTTTCACATTCTAATCTGTTTCTAATGGACAGTCGTATCCACAAATGTGTTTGAAAATTCTACAAAAATGTTGTAATGATTATTATTTTTTAAGAAAAACCCCTTATTATCTCCCAGTTTGAAGAATCGAACGGGTCCGGTGCAACCGTGGAGAAGTCGTACTGCCTGTCGGTGCGGCGCGTGTCGTACGGGCGCGAGGCGGGCGCGGTGGGCGGGGCGCCGGGCAGCGCCGCCACGCCCACTCACAGGCTAGCCGTGCACGATCTCAGGGGGGCCTGGACTAAGCTCAATAGGGACCTGGCCTTCGCCCTTATCGATACGTACATTAAGACTCAGGTTAGTTTGCTCGGAAAATGTAATGTTACTTGCCTTTTTGTCACTTTATTTTTGTAAATGGTTTTTTGATCCTAATTTCCAGCAATTAAAAAAGAACCTATCAACGAAAGCGTTGAAAGAGGAAGAAGATCCAAACACATCGCCGAAACATCAACGAGAAACTGATGTCATTTCGCCGCCTCCTACGTCAGCTCAGGTTAGATACTACTAAATTTAGCTACTGATGTTTAAACTTCAGTATGTAGATGGCAGAGATAATCGAGTTCAAGGCGGACGCCGAAAAATAATCTCAATGCATTCCAGAGGAATGCATTCCTATCTTGGGCCTGGTGCGGCCCAATGGCCGCACCAGGAAGTCGTGGGAGAAAGTTAGGAAGACCTTTGCTCAGTGGTGGGACACAATAAGTTCACTAAAAATTAAAATGATGATAGTAGTTAAGGAGTATCTTCGGATACCATCGTGTTTTTCAGCAAGTAATTTAGCCTCCCCATGTACGTTAGGGTGGGGGCGGTATGCTGGCGGCGCTCGTGGCGGAGGCGGGGGGCGACGCGCCCGTCGTGTTCAGCGACGAGCTGGCCGGCGACCCCGAGCCTCCCCACCACCCCCCACCGCCCGCCAGGCAGCTACTCGATGACGACAACTCTCACACTGCCTGTCTCAGTAAGTAACGTAGTCTGTAACTCACTCGTATACTGTCTGTCTCATTGAGTATCTTACTGTCTTGCCCACTGTCTCCTGCTACTTAAATTGCTCCTTACTGAAATACGAGTGGCTTTATTGCTCCGGATAATCGGGTGATGTCACTTGGGCACAAAGCAACTCTCCTTTGTAGAGAACCAATCTAGCATTGGGTACTAGATCCGTCTAAAATTGATCCCCGAAGGCGCTCGTCGGATTTGCCGGCTGGGGATAGCTGCCGAGGAAGCCTGTGATTGACCGTCTTGTGGGACGCTATAACATATATGTATAGCTTTCTGTTTGGGGCTTTATATCTCCTGCTACCTACTCAAGGAGCGCCCTGATGGACGCCACTGATAGCCCGGTAGATGTTACCGATTTCTGGTTCCTCAAAAATATGACCTTCAGAAGAGCTACAATTGCCTTTCAAGTACACGGAAGTAAGTCACTATACTAGGAGTTTTTAATGGAAACTATTCTAAAATATTGAGATAACACATTTTACTTAAAGCAAACATTCGTCTCGACCAATCTCGTCAGACTGAAGAGTCGTTCTGACGTTTCAATGCCGTTTTTTTTCCTTTAAAACCATTTCATATCCCTACCTCTTTCTGGAAACGACCAATCCTTACTATTGGTAGTAAGAATTGGTCGGTTGCTTGTTGGTTGGTTGGTATTGGTGTTGTTGGTATATATTTTTATGGATTTATTAGGCGTCTATCTATATTGCATTATATTGGTTCCTCGGTTACTGCGATACAAGCTTGTGCTTAGTGTACAATCGATGTTTGATGTATGTAATTTGAGAAATGTCTAATAAGTGTCATAGTTAATAAATAAATATTTGATTTGATTTTTATTGGTCCTCTCTGTACTCGGCAGTCGAGCTAGTAAACTCGCAAGTGGTGCTGAAGGGGTGCGAGACCCGCGGCTACGTGGTGGTGTGCGCGGCGCGCGCGGAGGTGCGGCAGCGCGTGCGGCGCTCGCCCGCCGCCGCGGCCTGGTCCGGCGCGCTGCACGACATGCAGTACTACGCCACGGTGTCCGCGCAGGCCGCGCCCGACCACCACCATCTGCCGGGGAACATACAGGTATAGTCTGGACACGAGCGTTTATTTCTAATTGTTTATTGTTTTTAGGCTAGTTTTCCGCGAAAAAGACCTCCTCAATTAGGGTTCCTTTCCCTTTGATGGTTCCTTTTGTCAGTGTAAGAACTGACATTTCATTTTTTAAAATGTAGAAGGCTTTTTTCGTCTCCAATAGTTCCTAGAAGATTAATTTCCGCAGGCCCTGCACGACGGGCTGTCTGTTAAGCTATAGACGCTCGTTGAAGGCTCCATGACCTGGAAAAGCGGTAGGATCGGCGCATTAGGGATGATCCTTATTACAACGAGCCATGCTTTCTTTATACAAAAAAGCCCCGGCCGGTCCACGGCCCGATCTAATGAGGATCGACCCTTAACTTATCATGTGTAATGTCCCCAGTGGGTCGGCGTGGAGGAGATAGCGGGGTCGGGCGCCCTGCGGGAGCTGGTGGGCGCGGGGCGTGCGGCGGGCGGGGTGCTGGGCAGCACGGTGGGCGGCGCGGGCGCGGCGGGCGGCGTGCAGCTGCAGCGGATCGTGTCGCGCTGCGCGTGCGAGTTCCACTACGTGTCGCAGGACGCGCCGCCGGAAGCGCCCGCCACGCCCTCCTTCGACGCGCCCGCGCCGATGCCGTACGACTGCTTCACCCTGATGCATCACGATCTGGATGTCTGCACTAACTCGTTACAGGTAAGCGAACCTTCTTAAATCTTTATCGGGTGTCAGCCTTCGTTTTTGTTTTTCTCGACGATGATGTATGTTTTTTTATTTCTTTATTTCAGTACGAAATGCTTCTAGACGTGATTAACAACGTAGTGCTACACGTGGAGCCGGAGCGGCGCCGCACGCTGGAGCGCCGCGCGCGCGTCCGGTTTCAGATGCAGCTGCGGCAGCAGCAGGATCATAAGCAGCTCATACACAAGCTGCAGACGCAGGTCAGTTACTGCAACCTACACTTGGACTCCCCAGGTCTATACTGAATGAATAACTTCTAAGCAAGTAATCGGGTCCTATTAAATACTTTTTCTGGCTGATTGACTGACTGACTGATGGATCGGACTGAAGAATCAATGGATCTTTCGAAGATCTATGACAGATTAGTACCACCATAGGGCTACTTATAAATTCAACTTGGAGCTGCCTTTTCAACTAAAGATATTATTTTTAATCGTGCTGATTGCACGTCGCATCTGAATATGTAATATCTTTTATTAAAAGGTCCGCGAAACCCTCGCTAAGTTACGTCGCCTGGAAAAAGAGTACTACATGAAGAACCGATCCATCACAGACAACGATCCTGTCGCTTTAGCTGAATTGAAGGCTTTGGATGATCAGGTAATTTCAAATTAGTTTATAGTCTGTTATAATTTGTTGTACTGCCGTTATTTATGAATAGAACGATATTATGGTTTATCGAGTTGGATCTAAGAGTATTATTTTTACGGACGGCCTTTAGTCTGACACTAATCCTCTTTGGGACCAATTTCTATACTCGATACTAGGTAGAAAGAACTCCAGCTAAGGACACTAGTTTTGGAGACACGATCTGTCTATAACTGATCTTGGACGACGCTCCTGGGAGTTGGTGCAGCGGACCCCGTCGGGAATGCCTGTAGATAGCAGTCCAGTGGGGACGCTGTAACATAGAGTTAGTTTCAGTTTGTGGCTTGTCTGTGCGGAGAGAACTCTAGTAGTTCGTTATATTTTTTAGTCTCCCACAATTTCTTTAGTCACACTTTTTAATTTAAACTCACATGATATCTGCTCATTACTATTTTTGTTAAAACTCTGGTCTCGATCGCGGTTTTTGAACTTTTTATAAATTTAAAATATTAATTTATAATTATCCCGACGACGTTTCGGCAAACTCCCGTGGTCGTGGGAGTCTTCCGGCCGGTGTATACGCGAGACCCGGAATCTAATAAAAATAGATTCTTTAGTCGCCTTTTACGACACCCACTGGAAGAAATGGGGTAGGGCTATTTATGTAGCAGGGCAGAGAAGTGAGTAGGGCGGTATGGTGTCCAGGTGAACGAGTGCAAGGAGTGCGTGTGGTCGCTGGGCGAGGAGCTGGAGGCGATGGTGTGGGCGTGGGTGTCGGCGCGGCGCTCGCCCGCGGCGCCGCGGCAGCCGCACGCGCCGCCGCACCGACACAACGAGATCTGCTTCAAGTCCGCGCGCTGGCGGCTCACCGACGCCGACGGACAGCTCGGCATCGCAGACCTGCTGCTCACTAACTTCCTGTACGTATCTTGAAGGACCACCACGAGATCTGCTTCGACTCTTCCTTCTTTACTAGACGTATCGCTATTTCGATCGCACAATCCGCAACCGAAACTTCCTACCAAATTAGTCATTAATTATCCTCCACTTTGATCATCTGTTTGAGCAACATTATATTGGGCTACGCAGCCGCCGGGAGAAGTTGGCGAGACCGGTCGAGATGTCAACTGTCAGAAAATGGAACGTTTTCGCGCCGACATAACCTTTACCTTTTTTCTTATAGAATTACTATAATAAAACCTCATTAAAATTACAGTCCGCGTTTATCTAGTTACCTACTTATCTAACCCGAGGGAAGCGTTATCCCCTGAACACACCGCTCAAGTATGTACCTGTCAGAGCAATCAATTACTTTCACTGTACCAATCGATCTCCAGAGATTTGACGTTTGTTAAATCTCTGGTGCCTCTAGTTTTACTCTGGTCGAACCCAGCCTGCCCTCAGTTTAATCGACAAGCGAAATACGCAAGTTTGAATCTCATCGCGTTCGAATTTTGCGACGACGTTTCTAGTTTGACTCTGTTTTTTCCAAGTTAAGATTGTCCGTCTCGTTACCTTAGATATACCAAGACGTCGCGGTCTGACGACTCCGTAGAACATCAGCTCGAAGTTGGATATGTGCGAGTCACGAATCTACTCCCGAACGAACCATTCCCAGAGGTATGATGATTTATATTACAGCATTCAGTTATATGTACTCTTCTATTTAGTTGTTGAATTTTGGAAAGTATTTGGTTTGTCCACTAATTTTTCTTATCCCCTTTTAGAGGGGGTTATGCAATAAAATGCCACGGAAGCCTCCTACGGATTGGGGAAAGTTCCATGTCTTCGGACTGTGTTAAGTCCTAAGATATGTCCGTTTCCTTACGATATTTTCTTTCATCGAGTGTTTTATTTACATATTCAAGTTCTTTCCCTAAACACTTAAAGTTAGAAGTGTGATAATGTAGTGGTAGTACGTAGAGTGCAGTGCAGTGTCTGGTGTCGCAGGTGCTGGCCCCGGCGGACGTGTGGGGTCGCGGCGCGGTGTGCCGGCGCGCGGCGCTGCGCGTCTTCTGTCGCGACCGTCCGCCCGTCGGCGGCATCGCGGTCAAGGAGCACTTCGAGGTCAACATCGTGCCCATCAGGATAGGTACGTAGAGAAACACTTCGAGGTCAACATCGTGCCCGTCAGGATAGGTACGTAGAGAAACACTTCGAGGTCAACATCGTGCCCGTCAGGATAGGTACGTAGAGAAACACTTCGAGGTCAACATCGTGCCCGTCAGGATAGGTACGTAGAGATACACTTCGAGGTCAACATCGTGCCCGTCAGGATAGGTACGTAGAGAAACACTTCGAGGTCAACATCGTGCCCGTCAGGATAGGTACGTAGAGAAACACTTCGAGGTCAACATCGTGCCCGTCAGGATAGGTACGTAGAGATACACTTCGAGGTCAACATCGTGCCCGTCAGGATAGGTACGTAGAGATACACTTCGAGGTCAACATCGTGCCCATCAGGATAGGTACGTAGAGATACACTTTGAGGTCAACATCGTGCCCATAAGGATAGGTATGTAGAGATACACTTTGAGGTCAACATCGTGCCCATAAGGATAGGTATGTAGAGATACACTTCGAGGTCAACATCGTGCCCATCAGGATAGGTGCCTACATATAGGGAAATTAAACTCACCGACATAGTTCACGAAATTAGTAGACTGAAGTCAATGGCTCACCGACGCCGGTGGACTTATTGATTAAGTCGTTCTCTGCCCAATCTCTCGGAAGTAAAGATGCGTTAGTATGTAGTCAACCTTGAAAAAGCTACCTAAGTATAAAGTTAGCGAAAGCTCGAAAATTACTCTTGTAATAATGCGCGAGTAAATATTGTGTTTTTATTAAAGATGCATTGTTGGTTCATATCCTGCTACCATCGACCGTGCTTTTTTGTAAATGTTTTTCAATATTTCTATTATAGGTGTAATTAAAATACTGGTCTGTCTCGAAGGACTATAACAGTTGTTCTCTGTTCACTAGTTATTCAAAGTTAATGATCGTATCGAATCTCTTTAAGCTGTTATAGAACAGGTGTCAACCAGGCAAATTGTTAGTGAAATATAAATATTAATGAGTCTCCGATCATGGTGCAGCATCTGATCAAATACGCACGCTGGAATATATTATATGTGCCTCTAGTTTGGAAGGCGAGTGGCCACGGCTATAATATGTCTGAAAGTTTATCTGTTTATGTGTATGGCAGTTACGTTACGAAAAACTACGACACCGATTTTGAGGAAGAGAAGCCAAATTCGACTTACTACGGTTTAGTGTTACTTTTACTTATTAAAAATTTGGCTAAAGATGATGCGACGGAAATTAACGAAATAAAAATGGAATATTTTTGGATTCTCTGTGTTTCGAGGCAAAAGGTCTGGGAAGACCTCGAAACATCGGCGGCATAGAAAAAAAAGCAACGCGATTAACACAAAAAAATATGAGTTTTATTTTATACTATTTTTATGAAATATTGTAACAAGCGGTACCTTAAGTTGTGAAAATAAAGGTTCTAATTTTCCCATGACATACATTATTTTTAGAAATCTATATGACATTTTGATGATTTCGCGCAGGTCTGACAAAAAAGTTCTTCAACACGATGCTAAAGTTCTGCTTCCCGGAACGCGACCCTGACACGATGGAAGACGGAGAAGACGACGGATCCTCCACCAGCTCCGGCTCCTCGGGGCTGGTCTCCACAGGGTCCAAGAAGACGAAGAAGAAGAACAAAGATTCGAATTCCAACTTCTATGTGAAGAGGGATAAGAAAGATAAGGATGACGTCGAAAAGATGAAGGTAGGGCCACAGTTTACCTAGTAGTTGGTACACGGCGCTTTTTACAGTTACAGTACAGCTTTCATACAGATTTACGGGACCAGTCACATTAGTTGTAGGAAATTTGACAGATGACTTGTCGAAGCCCGATTTCAGGCAACTTTGCATACTCTTGTTTATTTATATATCCTTTGCACAATATATACAACAGTAAATAATATAACAAAAGCTCCTTTCTTACTTAAAGCTCCTTAGAAGCTTACTTCTTTCTGGTCTGGTGAGATCCTCATCCCACATTCTTAAACAGTTGGTAAATAATACTTATGACACGTATATTTCCAACAGCCACAAGCTGCCAGGCCACGGTAGCCGTTTGGAACTAATTACTGTAATTTGGCCCCATCCATTCGTTTACATCGGCCACTGAACTTGCAGATGTTGGTTTATTCTCATAATGTGCAGTTGCGTCTAAATGAGTATCCAAATGCGTTCGGTCCAAACATGCTTGTTCCTGTCAAAGCGATTACTCGATTCAGTAATTCAATGTCATTGACAGGAACGTGCCGAGAAGAACAAGCTGTTCATCTACATAAAGATCCCGGAGGTCCCGGTGCGCGTGTCCTACAAGGGCAGCAAGGAGAAGAACCTGGAGGACGTCCGGGACCTGCCTCTCGTGCTGCCCACCCTGGAGTACCACAACGTGACCTGGACGTGGCTGGATCTACTGCTGGCCACCAAGACTGATACTAGGAGGTATTGTTGCACTCGTATAACCTAGATAATGGCTATCGAATTTAGAGTCAACTTTTTTAAAGGTGTGTAAGTCTTCTCATCGGAGGGCGCGTGCCGAAGCCACACTAAAATCATTACACCTAAGACGTAGCCAAATGATCATGTGCATTTATTGTTGAACAAGAATATAAAGGAAATAAACTATTTTGATTTTGTTTTTTTTTAAATTGCCGAATAGTTTAACTATGGAACATATGTAATTTAGTCGTCCGGGCCGACATATATAAAAAAAGGTTCAAAATCAGGCGTTCTTTCTCCTTCTAGTCTCTCATAGCGACCAAACCAGTTCTATGGTTGCACCAATAAGTTCAAAGGTTCTTCTTGCTACCAGAGAGATATTGAATCTGGACCGACTGCTTAACCTGCGGGTCGAGAAAGTGATTTTGCAACACGTATCGGTCACCCATTCAAGTAATGACCGCTCCTAGCGTTGCAGCTAGGCCACTGCGCTCTTCTTTCATCACGCACAGACAACAGTCGAATTGTTGAACTGTTTTTAAAGGAAAGATACATCTACAAAAACACAGGCCAACGTCGAGCGGGATTCGAACCGACGCATCTCAACCCAATCCAGGGGTACCACAGCGACATACCAATTAGTCCACTGACGCTGGTCCCAGCGTTCTATGAATGCCCAGTGCAAGCTTAAACACTTAAACAGTTAACAGTTGTTTAATTGTAGCGTCTTAATATTTGACATATTTTTATATAAAATTGACAATATTGTATGACGGAATTTAATTTATCTAAGTGTAATCGTTTTTTTTAAACGAATTTGCATGCTGCGGCTGCGGTAAACTGTACAAGGTCCTGAACTGAACTTGTAACACCAAACTATTATGTACCAACAGTTTATGCAAATAAAATATTTCATTTTATTTCATAAAAATAAAAATATAATTTAGAATTTCTTCTATGGTTTTCGCGATTTTACATAATAAAACACTCTATTTATCCGGTTTTATCGCGTTTGTATTCATTGTTCTAAACGAACCGAGCTTTCGCCAACTTTACAGTTGGCTTTTTCAAGGTTGGCTCAGTCAACCGGATAAATAAAGTGTTTTATTAATATAATTTAGGTGAAATTGTTTGTTTCTTCTGCCCAGGGTGATATTGTCGCAAGCCATCCGGCAGAAGCTGCAGCTGCACCGGCGCGCGGCGGCCGCGCCCGCGCCGCTCGAGGAGGACAAGGCGCGCCTGCTGCTCGGGGAGCGGACGGTACGTCACTTCTACTTTTTTTTTTCTTATGATCTTCTTCTTCTTAAAATGGCTTTTCCTTTCGGACATTTGCCAGTGTCAAGTAAAATCAATATTCGCAGGTTATTTGCATCGAACGATAGAGTCAAGTCGTCATAGTTAAAGTCAACTCAAGGTAATCATTGTAAAAAGGGGGGCATTTTTTTACAATGTTTGTTCACGGAGCTTTGGAGAGAACACTAAGCTAAAGTCCATGTTTTACACCGATTTTCACTTGTACACCTTCACAGAACTAAATTGATTAATATGCCCCCGAAATTAAACATTTTACACGCATTTGAACTAAGTTTCACAAAAATGAAAATTTAGCAACACATCTCCTTAACGCATTCCCGCCAAAACTCCGGACGGTTTGCACTTCTACTTTATTTTTTCTTATTATCGGTTGTGAATCGATTATGGCCATTTGGAAAGTAGCCAATGTCAAGTATTATTAATTTTTGCAAGTTATTCGCGATTTGCATCAAACCAGTCAAGTCGTCGTAGTAAGCTTTTTTATTATTTAGTTAGCTTTTGTTTTTTAGGTAGCTTTTTCAAGGTTGACTGACATAAAGATGCTTACTTTTAGTTAGCGAAAGCTCGGTACATTGTAACGATACCATTAATGAATAAAACGTGAGAAAAACCGGGAAAATATTTTGTTTCATTATGCAGAATGGCGAAAATCTATAAAACTATTGTAGCGAGGGGGGTTACCGGTGAGGGGGGAGGAGGTAGTGAAACTCCGGTTGAGGGACGAAGGGGGTTTATTGTCGTAGAGGGGCTACAGGGGTCGTAGGGGAGGCTAAGAGCTTCTCGTAGATGTCCGGGAAACCGTACGCTCTACGAGAAGGCAACGAATGCAGGCTACAGGTACTACGTATAGGAAGGTCCAGGGAACCGTACACAACCTATGCGCTGTACCAAACCCGGTACTGGATTCGATCTGATCGATCTATTTGATTCGATACAAAACAAAATCTTAGCAGACTACTTAAGCAGAGTGCTCGACGCAACGATACCGCGATCCAGAAAATTGCGTTCACCTCACTAGCGCCATCTCTTATAATTATTCGGAACTAAAGTTTCTTTGCAATTCCTTAGGTGATTGTATTCGCTTGCTCATTCCGTGTGTTGTTCTCATTTGTTTTGTTATGATTATTATTTATTTATGTTACATACTCCCCCTCTGTCCGTGAAGGCGTCCCGACGAACAGGACAGTAAAAAAAGGAGGGTATGGTTGGTGTTGTTTGGATTCTCACTCGCTCCCCTTGAATGATGTGCTCCAAACAAGCGTCTAGGTACTTTCTATCTATAGTAGTGTTCGCTATTTGCTTGGTCTCATGAAGACGATTGTGTCTTCGTGGAATGGGGTTTATATCTACAGTTCTCGTGGATCGTCGCCGTGCCGTCGACAGTCGCGATTGCTGCGGATAACCCTCCCGAGCTCTACAGGTGTGGCACACGACCCTGTTTGCTGTTAGTAAGGGCTTTCGTTTAGTCGCAGGCGTTGCTGTGCCCGCCGATATAGGCGTCCTCGTTTCTGTACTGACTGGGTGGATGGCAATCGCTTTCCGCTCCCCCTGCACGAATCTACTCCAGAACTGAGATGATAAAACTGTGGATTTAAGTCTGCACCCTTGTCGTCGCGCGCATCGTGCTGCACCGGTAGCGCGCGGTTGGTTACAGATTCTACGGCTGCTGTGATCAATCTTACTATCTGTTGCAGCTGCTGCTCCGACGTTATCATCACGTTGATCATGAATGTCATTAGGTTGACTCTATTATGACTCTCCCGTCAACTCTACTTTGACTCTCCCGTCAACTCTACCGTCGATACTACCTCGGCTCTACCATCGACTCTACCTTTACCTCTCTATTATTTATGTTCTCATTTGTTTTGTTATGATTATTATTTATTTATGTTACACTATTAATAATAGTAATTATATTATTAGTAACAGTTATCTTTCGTTTTAGGTAATAGAAAACAAGTCGCAGAAGAAAAGCACGCCCAGCGTTTTTAAATTTTCAAAGTCATAATTTAGCATTTATGTATACGGTAAAAATATGCAACTGTACTTGATAGATGCAATTTTGCTCTGGAAAAAATGCAACATAGTTTCTAGGGACGAAAAAATATAACTCATATTTACATTTCCGAATCTTATTAGTATTGTTCCTTTATAAATTCCCTTATCTCGAACTCTCGACTATGTTACAATACATACTTTACGTTACATACTTTCCCGGGACCACGGCCGGTGTAATCCGTTTGCCGAAACGTCGGGGTAATTTTAAATTTATTTACTAAATTTAAAATAATTTAGTTGATATAACGCGATCTAGACCCGAAAATCTAATATTTAATAATAATGAACGGAAATCGTGTAAGTTTAAAAAATGTATATATGTTACAATAGTCTAGATCGTGAGAAGATTCGAATAAGGAGGGCGAAAACGGAAGTAAAAACTAAGGAGAAAGATGTAAATATGAGTACAAATGTATGTTTAAGGACATAACTGTTACAAGGTGCTCTTTGATATAATTATTACTTCAATGGTCGAACGCTTTCAGAAATAATTGGTAACTAAAATTATTTATGTTGCGCCCCGCGGTTTCACCCGCGTAAGTCCCGTTCCCGCGGTAATATCGTGATAAAATGTAGCCTATGTGTTTTTTTCGGTATCCAACTACTTAGATTCCAAGTTTCATCGCAATCGGTTCAGTAGTTTTTGCGTGATTGAGTAACAAAAATTTATAATATTAGTAGGATTTTATATTTAATTAACATGTAACATGCAATTTATAGTCATTTTCACAAAGAAATTGCGTATACAAAGCGGTAGGTACTATTTACCTGTTTGATAAAATTGCTTCCAGTAACTGCTACGAGACTGATTTTGTGAAATTGACTCTATATTGCATCATATTAGTTTCGTAATGTAAATTAGGTAAAGTTTTTCCTTAAGTATATTTGTTACATTAAATGCGTCATACTTTTTGTATAACTTTAGATCGAGAGAAAACATTCCCAAACATCACTTCGAAACGCTTCTACGGGCGTTAAGTCTTTATTTATTTAAATAACTGACCCGGCGCACTTTCCATAACTATCAATCGTATCGAACAATAAAACTAGCGTTAGTAAGTACAAAATTCATTAGGAAATAAATTATTTTGTTTACTAGCAGTGTCCCGCGGGTTTACCCACGGAATTGCCTTTCCTTTGGGAATTTCTTCACAAAAAACGCACCCTTCAAATTTTACGTTTCTATGACCAGCGGTTTGGGCTGAGCTTTGATAAATAGATCAGTCGGTCAATCAGGGCTTTGAATTTTATGTTTACACCCGCGTAAGTCCCGTTCCCGCGGGAATATCGGGATAAAAAGTAGCCTATGTGTTATTCCAGGTCTAGCTACGTTTATTTTAAGTTACATCGCAATCGGTTCAGTAGTTTCTGTGTGATTGAGTAACGAAGTCACATACCTACATACTACTTTCGCGTTTATAATATTAGTAAGATAAGATGTTTCCCGTTAAGTTTATAATAGAGTTTATCCTTGTCTGGGCGGAGACGGAATTACAAATCAAACATCATCAAAATCGGTCCAGCTGTTGTCAATATCTTGCATTTACAACAAACACAACTATGTAATACATAAGATTTAACTCTCTTTAAATAAGAAAGTTATCTTATAAAGGTTTCGTTATTCCTTCTGAGGTACCCCTGAAACTGAACAAAATAAATGTAGCAAAGAATATAATATAGCCAACGCTAGTAACTACAAGATTATAATATATCCAATTCTAGCATCTATGTAGATATAGATAAATTGACGACCACTGTGGCGCTTTGGGCGAAGGTCCGACTTCATTGCAGAAGGTTGCGGGTTCGATGCATGTTTTTATGCTTGAAAATAAATATTTGTATCTGGTCTGGGTGTTTACTGTGCATGTATGTATTTACAAAAAATGTATACCATGTAGTAAATCCGTTGTCTAGTACCCATAGTACAAGTTTAGTGCTTAGTTTGGGGCTAGATTGCGCTGTGTGTGATGTCGTGCAATATATATTTAATTAAAACACGATTTATATTCGGTAAAATGTAATTCTAACTAATCGATAGGTAGGTAGTTATTAATTTAATACTTACCAATATCAGTGTTGTGATAAAAAAATATGAATAATTCTATTCTAAGTAAGTGTGAAAATATAAACAACAAAGACAATGAAATACTTTTGGAAGACATAATATATTTTTAGTGTATTCTTCGGTTATTATTTATTTATTGCTTTCATGAGTAATGATTACAGGTGACGTTAATCTTGTACAGTACATTCATGATACCCATTGGGTGCAGCATAAGTCGTGTATGAAATTGCGATGCTGATATAAAATTAGTTTCAGAAAAGTAAACAAAGAAAATTAGATAAGACATTTTTAACTTATTTTTATTTGTTTAGTTTTCTAAAACTAAATTTATATCAACATAGCGACTTCATCTGTTTTCGCAATGTTGGATTGAAATTAAACACGTTTTCCTTTGTTTTTATTATTTTTAGTATTTCATCACGTATTATACAACTTAAATCGTACGAAGCCAAATCTCTTAAAAACATAAGTGATCTGTTTAATATAAATGTAGTTTTTTTAGATTGTTTTTATATTTTGTTTTAAAATAAAATTATGAATCTGCACAAATTGTGACTTCTATACATTTTTTTTTCAATTTTACACTACGATCTGGCCTTTTGATCTGTGTATTAGATATTTTTGAAGATGTATCAAATTGTAGCCTAGAATTAATAAAACACACGGACGAACAAGCGAGTAATCTTTTAACGGTTCCTTTTAAGATAAAGAATCCTAAAAACGTAATTTTGGTGAATGACATGTATTCTATAACTAAATCGTCTTAACATCGCCTCAGCATTGTTAGATTTTTCTCGAAAAATGTTTAATAATTTTTAGAAATTTTGCAACGGTATCACAAAAACTCATTGAAGTATTAGTAATTTCTTTCACTTTTACTAAAAAATGCTAAATCGTTTTCGACGACAAATTAAAAGAAATGAAATGAAATAAATTTATTGCCCGTGTCAATTTTAAAGTCTAATAATGCTGAGGCATTGTTGAGATGTTATACTATACAATGTGTAACAGGTAAGCCCTTTTAATCCTAAAGGGGATTGTTCTAGACGTCTAGGCGAACAACTTTTGTTCTACGACTTTTGGAAATTCGAAGTACTTTTCGAAAAATTTAGGTGTAAAGTTTACTTGAAGATCAGCTGTTTCTTAGAGTTTGAGGTCATTGACCTTATGTTGTCCTTTCATTTAGTTTGGTCTGCTACAATCAAACCTTCAATTACCTTTATTTTTAAAAGCAGCTGTTTTTTCAGTGAAACATAACCTCAAAATTTTCAAAAAAAAAATTCGAATTTTCAAAAGTCGTAGAACAAAAGTTGTTCGCCTAGACGTCTAGAACAACCGCCTTTCGGCTTAAAAGGGCTTGCCCGTTACATCTTGTATATAAGTTATAGAATAAGTGCCAAGGTGTAATGTCTAAGCGAGGTATATTTTAAAATTCCATATAATTAACTAGGTAAATAATTAATGTGCGATGTATTATTAATTTCAGTATTTTAATGATTCGTTAATTTAATAAATGTTTTTAAAATGTAATTTGTATATTATTTTTATATTAAATTTGCAATTGCACCCTTTAATAGTGAAATTATCCTAAATAAATTCTTCTAAGTAAGATAATGCATTTCTCCTTGTGACATATTTGTTAGAATGCCTTGAGCAGTAAAAATAAGAAATATTCAATTATCCTGTTCGATTTTGAATTCACTTAGAACTAAGTATACAAGATGTAACGTGCAAGCCCTTTTAATCCGAAAGGGGGTTGTTCTAGACGTCTAGGCGGACGACTTTTGAAAATTCGAACTTTTTTTTTAATTTTTGAGATTATATTTCACTGAAAAAACAGCTGATTTTGAAAATAAAGGTAATTGAAGTTTTGATTGTAAACCATCAAACTAAATAAAAGGACAACATAAGGTCAATGACCACGAACTCTCAGAAACAGCTGATTTTCAAGTAAACTTTACACTTAAAATTCTCGAAAAATACTTTGAATTTCGAAAAGTCGTAGAACAAAAGTTGTTCGCCTAGACGTCTTAAACAACCCCCTTTCGGATTAAAAGGGCTTGCCTGTTACACCTTGTATAGAGATGAAAACAAAAACAATTAAACATAAAATGTGTCATCATAATTCACGTCTACAAAATGTTCCACTTTAGTGACAAATGATGGAAACCAGCTCACCACCTAAATGTGTCATGAATACTTTGTCAATGGACGCCCGCGAAAATAGTGTTCGTTGCAACACACGCTGTCATGTTCTAAGAAAATATAACGGGCCAAGGGCGAGACGTACTCGCACACAAAAGGTTCCGTACACAATTTTTTTTATATTTCCATTTATTTATTTTCACAAAATCAACAGCACTTAGAAATAGTTTAAAATTTTAACAAACACTTAGGTAAAACAGACTGCCAAAAATAAATTCATACTTTTTGAACAATTAAATAAAAATTTATGATTTGTCACTATAGAGAAGCTACAAAGAATAAAATAAAAAACATTTTATTTTATTCTGTTTTTAGTATTATTATATTTTGTTGTTTTATCATCTACAGAAATCATCTGTGAAAAGTTCAACTATTTAGCTATCAGAGTTCATGTAATACAGCCTGATGGATGACGGAGTGAAAGACGTCCGTCTTTCACGGGGTCTTAAAATAGGGGGCTTCATTCATCATAGACTGGAAGAAACCTCTCTGCGGCAAGGTATGCGGATTGTGCCACTTTAATAAAATATAATATTTTAGTTACAAGATTTAGTAGCTAAAATAGTTAAGTAGGTAACTAAAATATAAGTTAGTTTGTACTTTTTGTTTGTTTTTACGTTTTAGTAAGTTAATTCGTTATCATTATTTAAATTTTTGTCCAGGCTTAAGCTAAGAAACAAGTAGCGATTTTTTTTAATTAAAACCATGTATCTAACCCTAAAAATGCACGAAAACTCATCGATAGAGTAAAATACGTTTCCTATTTCCACGGTGTTAGGTCACCGTCGGCCTTGGAAGTTGGGCGGGCGATACGAACCGCCAGTCAGTGTACCGACGGCAGTCGACCGAGCTGCACGCATCGCGACCGACGACGAACCAAACGATTTCGTAAAAAGTTACGAACGAAACATGAGGACGAATTATGTAATAAAATTATAAAAGTAAAATAAAATCAGTGCTGTGTTAGTGAGACTAAACGATGGCGTTGTCTGTGTGCTTGTTAGTTTGTCTGTGCGCTTGTGCCCTGGGATTTAATGTGGACATTCCCTCCAGGGTGGTTTATAGGGGAAACCAAAATTCTATGTTTGGATTCACTGTGCAGGCGCATGTTGATGGCCCGAGGAAAATGTAAGTGATTATTTTATAACTAGGTATACCAACATTATTATAAACTAATAACGCCCCGCGGTTTTACATGCGTAAGTCTCGATCCCGCGTAAATATCAGACTTATAAGTGTCCTTTTTCAATGTTTCATCTTGTTTCATCTACCTTTATACCAAAATCCATTAAAATCGGTTAATCGGTTTAGGTGTGAGCGCAACAGACAAACAGAGTTACTTACTAATGATTACCTTTTATTAGTATTGATGTGATTTCAAGACTACATTACTGAACCGATTTTGATGAATTGTTGAACAAAGATAGGTTGGATTAGACTTATGCGGGTAAAACCGCAGGGGCGCAGCTAGTTATTAATTTTTATGTTTTAATTTTAAGGTCGAGGTGCGATCGTTAAAGAGTTTATTATTATGATAAATGGATTCGTAATGAGCTATTTTAAAATGTTTAAACGATGAATTAATGGTCCCAATTTAGCTTGTTGACGCTGTTTAATATTTGGTTTGGCGAAGTATGGTGAATTTAGCGGAGGCGCACGCGCCGATCGACTGGCGCCGTTCATTTCAATATTTAATATATCTGGACGATTTTATTACCTTTGAATAATTACAAAACGGATGCCGTTTGTTTCGTTACCTTTTTGAAATTTTTATGTAGGTGACTCATCTTTTTGTAGTTACTTTCGCTTTCTCCAGGTAGGTACAATTCCTCATTTCCTATTTGTTACAATTTAAGTTAGAATGTTTTTAGAATTTACTCATATAGGTATAGGATTCTTTAACGTGTTCCTCAACCGGTTCAGTAGTTTTTGCGATAATTTGTAACGAACAAAACTTTCGTTTACAACATTCTTAAGATAAAAAATATCCAATAAAGTCTCCCACACAGTTTGACACAGCTCCCAAGTTACGAAACGCTGATAACAGCCGTCTTTAAAGTTTGTTAGCACTTTTTTAACAAACAAAGCTGCATTATCATTGAAATATGATAAGTGATAATAAGGATTGATTTACTCTTCGTACAAACTTATCTTTTTAAACGTTAGGAGTTAAGACTTAAAACATAACCACAACCGTATAGAAAACTTTTTTAAAGTCACAGTTAGTTAAAAATCGTTATAGGTAACATGAAAAAACTTTAAAAATACACTTTTAAACTAACATGCTTTATGTATTCTTGTGAAATCTTGTGTTCACCTCAAATTACTGGCGAAATATCGAGGATATCGTGAATATTCCGTCTTTTAAATAGTATTTGTAGTTTGTATAGATACATACAATACAAATATCTATAGACTGAAATAAGGTCAATCAAATATGCGTTTGCATATATTCCTAATGTCTAAATCTGCTTCAATATTCTAAAATAGTGAGCGCTGACTCAGCAGTTACGTAACGCAGGTATCTAGAAATATTATAATATTAAACATATACATATATTTATACCTAATTTTTTAAACCATGCACTCTGCCAAACTAAATATTTATCAAATCTTAATAGCCATCATAGTAATACCTACTAGTTTTTCATACAACTTTTAGGATCGTTATTTTTATACTCGCATCTCTACCATATTCTTCGTTAGAGAAATATTAGGTAGAATTAGCTGGTCCATATTTTGATAAATTATAAATTTTTACCGACAGTAAATTTGATTGACAAAATAATAAATTTATTAAGGTACCTACCTACTTACATACAACATGAAATTATAAAAATATGACTACGTACCTTTTATACTTTTTTAGGTTTACCAGAATTAATATTTAAAACATTAATTAGACTTCTTGCTAATTACCCTAAGAAGTGTAATTATAATTCTAGTTTGTCTATTTCAATATTTATTTTAAACTTTCAAGGTGCATGGTTTCCGAAACAGCATTTTTATAGATAGGAGTACACAATCTACACAACACAAGTATCTCGCCAACATCGCCCAAGACCGTTCTGTTTATTGATGATGTCATCGACGACGCCGAGAGCGATTTTTAGCGGGCAATAAAATTGGTTACGTGTTATGTGGGCAACGTTCTACTAATGTTGTAAAGTAGGAGGTTGTAGGCATGTTGGTATCCTTGAAGATAGCGATAAACTTACTAATTGCTTCAAACTTGTATTGGCTTTGATTATATCATACGTGAGGTTGGATTATTTACCGTCTGGTTTTGTATTATCAATGAAATTGAAATGTTAGGATGTTTTAGAGCAGTTGCTAATCTAAGATGTATGTTATTCGTTTATTTATAAAAATTTAAACAGAGGTATATAACTAGCAGTCAAAAAAACCCTGTGAATACATATTATATAGCACAAAATGACACACTATTCAAATTATATCTAAGTATAAAATAGGAACAGTGGTTTAGGCTTTACTTTGATATATGTATAGTTCAGTCAGGATTTTAAATTATTTATAATAAGGTAGATATTTACTTATAATAATACGTAAGTCAGTTCATATATTATGTGTTATATACTTACTTCGTATTATTTTATATTATATCAATTATATTTAACGTGGTCATATAATATTACATCTTACTTCTTACTAATATTTTAAACGCGAAAGTTTTCATGTATGTATGTCTGTGAGTTTGTTACTCAATTACGCAAAAAACTACTGAACTGATTGCTGTGAAACTTCGAATATAGGTAGCTGGAAACCTGGAATAACACATATATGCTACATATTATCAGGATAGTCCCGCGGGAACGGGACTTATGTGGTTGAAACCGCGGGCGCAGCTAGTATAATAATATAATAAACGTACTTTGCCTACTCTTCTTTTTCATTTTCATACCATGTCACTGAATTAAGCATCTAAAAGTCACAGGAATTAGAATAGTTTTAGCAAGCAGATTTGCATCATGGATCCACATCCATGGACACAAAAAAGCACAAAACATTCCCAGAGCTCTAAACAATGCAAAAAGATGCTAATGAAGACAATTTATTATTTTCCGTCAAATAATAAGCCCAGTTTAATTATTCAAACAGCTTCTATTATTTTTGTTTATCCCAGCATGAAGCCACCGCTTGACTTTGAACTTATGTTTATTATCTCTGACACCCCAAAGGGATGGCGACCCCATAGACAATGTAACGCAAAATTCAAATTCCGAACCGGAAACAGTGCAGCGGCACATGTCGGCCACATGCGCACGCGCACACAGATCCCTTTTTTATTAGCTTTTTATTTAATTCACTTGTGAATGCTGCTATGTGGCTGTATTAAGTAGTTGTGGGGGTGATCTTTCCGGGTGATTTATAGTAATACTCTTTTACATAATAATATGATCCCTTAGTTGAGATGTCATTAGGGAGGCTACAAGTGCTTTCCTATCCCTCTAATGGTTTAGATAAGTAATGGTTGAACCGCATCTGCTGGGGTCCTTTTTATTGATTATTGATTGACGCATGTTAAAATGTACCGTCCACATGTGCTGGATTTATCGTGATTGATAGTTAAGTTGATGTGGTGTGAAATACTTCGTTATACGTTTTTAGGGTTCGGTACCTGAAGGGTAAAAACGGGACCCTTTTACTAAGGTTTTACTGTTCGTGCGTACGTTCTGTCTGACACCAGGCTTTATCGTAAAAGCTAGACATTGAAATGTGTGATGTAAATGATGTAATTCTATTGCAGATTTAAAACAAATACCGAAAATAATGAAATAAATAATGGAACGGAAATATTCAAGCGGGAGTTCGTCTGGAACTTGTTTGGTTTTTATTATTAAAACGGTCTAAAATAGACATAAAAATTCGTAAGATTATGTTATAGTATCGTAGTTTGTATGTGGAGTAAACATCTTTTTTAAAATATTTGTGTTATCTATCAGCTTGCAGCGTCGACAAGTGAATCGCTGTGCATGGAGATAACCCTCGACCTGCGCCCGCGCATAGCGGCGGTATCTCAGACCGGCTTTCGGCGACGATACTTATATTATAAGTAAAAAATGCCGTCCAAAACTAACTTTTGAACTTTTTAGTTAGGAAATTGCCGGTCGTTAATTAATTCTTTAAAAAATGTGTGCTACTTATTAATAACAGGTTTTAATTAATGAAGGATAAGGAATAGCGGAACATCTGGGCCCCTTGGGGTTTGGCCTTTTTGAGACATTAATCTTTTTTGAGGCTTTTTGGGATCGGTAGGTCTCTCGACTCTACTCAATAATTTGCATGCAACTTCTTTTTCTTGTAAAATTTAAACACACACTTATACACACTTAAAAACTGTTTATATTATTTTACGCTAGAACTACAGAACCGATTGCGATTAAACTTAGAATTTATAATCGGTATCGAGATTTAAGCGGGTGGAACCACGCGAATCTATTTGAATAAGCATGGTACTTTTGCATCCAATGCAAAAGTTAGTAGATACTTAGTAAGAGCACTGCACTTATAGAAGATATATTCAGTACGTTCCTCCAACAGACATTGAGTTTGCTTTTACTCTACATTAGTTCACTTACAGGATTCGTTAATTGACCAGTCCTCGAGTGGTCAGTCCTCGCAGAGAGACACATTGCATTATCGAAGATAGGCACTCAATAAAGATAGGAGAGGGTCGTGGTCGTGCTCGTCCCGGGCAACGTTTGTAGTTCATTTGAACTTGTTCACGCTGAGATGCTCGAGAAATGTTGTTTCATTTAGTTATGGTGTCTTTTTAAACATGGAGAAAATATGGCCACACTGGCCGAAGCCACACTAAAATCAATACGTAAGACGTAGCTAAATGATCATGTGCATTTAATGTTGTACAAGAATCTAAAGGAAATAAACTATTTTGACTTTGACTTTGGCCGATTGAGTTGAACACAAAAAACAAAAGTGGTACTATAAAAATAAGACATTATGTTATCAGTAAATATATAAGTCTATGTATGTTATGATAAATCGTCATCATCCGAGCCATGATCCCGGTTGCATCCCAGTTGGGAGTCCGCTTTCTGCTTCTTGCTTTTACGTCTCCACTTCGCACGAGCAGCATGCCTTGTAGCGAGGCCAATCATGCATGGCATGAGGCAAGTCAGCCCTTACGAGACGTCAAGCCAGCACTTCTTGCGTCTTCCCAAACTGTACAAAAGACGTATCAAAGCTCTGTGCAGAGACACCATGGGAAGCAAAACATTTACGGAATCAAAAACACCAAATTCTTATAACCTACAAATAATATTTTGTGAAGATCTTCAAGATGCTCCAACCACCTTCGTTCGTAGACTATCTGAATATAAGTGACACAATTATTATTAAGTATATTAATACAAACATATCTAACTATCTACATCCGTGTCGAGTGTGCATATAAGTAGGTAGATAACTACTCAGAATACAAATAAAAATATAACAAGTAAGTACCTACTACCTACTTAAAGAAAATTGTTCACACATTAACAATAAAACGACAATATCCCCAGACAATACAAGCATAACTGACAACAGCTAGCCTAATTTATATTCTAAAGGACTCTCACTTCGCATGCGGTTAGTGCCATGTTGAATGAACAACACCTACCTAGGTAGTAAGGTGCTTTAACAAATAACACCTAGGTATGGGTGTATCTTGGCAAGCAATGTTGCCTCGAAGTAGGTAAGAGCGTGTAAGGGGTCGCTCACCGGGAGCATTGCCGTGTAATGTAACATTATAGATTTAAATTTGAGCATTACATAACAAAATTATCTGCCTAACTGATACGCGTGTAATGTTACATTAAATCACAAGTGAAGCTCAATGATGTTACAAGTTGTATTAAGATATTTATTACACACTAGCTGTGCCCCGCAGTTTCATTCGCGTAAGTCCCGTTCTCACGGGAATATAGGAATAAAATGTAGCCTATGTGTCATTCCCGGTATCCAACTACTTATATTCCAAGTTTTATCGCAATCTGTGCAGTAGTATTTGCGTGATTGAGTAACAAACATCCAAACACACATAATTTCATAATATTAGTAGGATTGTATCATAATAAGGTGCGTATTGTAATGCTAGGTTCTACTTCTTCACTGATGTATACTCGTTTTGTATTATCACAAGGTGCGTGCTGTACTGTACCTAATGGTAGTTATCCTCCTCCACTGATGCTCGAATCTGTAACGTTACAATATAGGTACACGTGAATGCTCGCGGTGAGAGACCACCTTACGGTACGCACTACACATGTTAACAATCTCTCCAACTATTTGCGTTCAGGATCCTGACATTACGGTTTTACGACGTACTTAGTAATTGTGTCACTCGCTCTTTGTAAAACAAGGGAATTAGATAATGGTCGTGTATAAAGTTTAGCTGGTTTTGTTGTCTAGGACACGAGTTTCTTTTCGAATGTTTTTATCCTGGGAGTAAACGGTCGACAACGTTTATATGGAGAAGAACAGAGTAGGAATCCTTTCACTCTTTAACGCGAGTAAAACCGAAAATTGAATTTAATTTGGAGCGCCAAATATTGCCTAAACAAGTGAATATTTATACAGACGTGCTGAATTTTCGTGTAGGTAACGTTGGAAGATATGCGCCGGCGCAGTATCCGTGACCTCATTGTAGATGCTGTCTGGCGCCCGCAGGCGACCTCTGTGAGCGTTCATACATAGGTACATCTAACATCACCCATTGTTGTTATGGTGAAGAAATACTTTTGTTAACACTTAGGTACTTCTTAGGAGGGAAAATTTAGCACACTGAAATGAATTCACATGATCATTTTAAGTCTTATAAACAATTTTGGATGTGGGTCTTCGGAACGCGAGCTCTAATGCGAAGAAGACAAAAGAAACTCTTGTTTCTTTTGCTTAGCCCACCTAAAACAATAACACGTGGCAGCATATCGTCAGGTGCATAGTGTAAGGTGTACCTACTAATGGCATGCTTATATTCTGTATCCACAGTACTTACGTAAGAAAATATCAACTGATCTACTTCTAGTACGTAATGCATAATAATATCTTCCAGATAGCATCAGACTTGTAACCGTTATAACAACAGACCTTAACACGTGCCGTCTAATAACATAATAAATAATTAACTAATGAATAATCTAATTGAACAATTGAAGATATCACAGTAGGTATGTTGCTAAACATCACTTAATATTGTTCCTCTATTTCACACATGTGCACTTTTTCAGTTTACAGTCAAAATTGTTAGATGACAGTAAAAACTCGTGTCAAAATCGAGATAATTATGTCGATGAGTGTGTGCTAACCCAGCAGGATTATTTACTGTAAAAATATCACTAATTTAGTTAATCGTTGCGGTGGTCGTTTTGATTAATAGCTGTATGAAAATGAACTAAGCAAATGAGTAATATTGCAATGACCTTGTCTGGGGTTTTGTGTCTTAATTTAGATATACTAGGCAGCTAGACAAGTAAGCACTTATTATGCAAGCAGTTAAATTACAGTCATTAACGTTGAAATTACTAAGTACTGTAACTAATGAAAACTCTATTTGTCATTTAATTAAACAGGGGTTACCGACGTGTACGAAGCTTTAACTACCATATACAAGTTTCGCGTTTACGCTAAGTTGATAATTTGACTAAACTCGCACTAAGTATATGGGTTACCTACTTTTAACTATAAGCATCAGGCAAAATGAAAACCTACGATAATAAAATAAGTATTCAAATGTAATCTTAAACCGATAAGTTCGTCGTCTTTAACGTTTTAAAAACCGAAAAAAAATCTAAGAATAAAATTGTGTTAGAAAGATGTTTAAACTAACTTTTCCACTTATGTATTTACTAAGAAATTTAAGGTTATTATCACTGTTAAATGGGTCAATGTAAATGATGCAGACATCTCAATGTTTGCATAAAAGTCCCAATACGTTCCCTTGACCCTAAAATGCGGAGTTGTGAGAAACAGAGCTGAATATAGTCATGGACAATAATGGACATGGTAAGCAAGGTGATCTACTAAGTTAAGGAATTGTATGACGAACAATTCTGCGGAATTGTATGTACGTAAGTCTGACTGATTATGGAAACTGTTTCAGGGATGAAACATAAGGATTTTACAAAGAAACAAATACGCTTTGTTTGTCAGGTTGGATGATGTGGCTACTGAACCGAATGCGGTGAAATTTAATATTCTAGAATAACACACGTCTAAGGCAATTTTTATAATTCCATACACAAAAAGGTAAAAATGGTTCTATAAATTACTAAGACATGGAATTTCCTTAATTTCGAGTTAAATTTGATAGTTTTTGTATAACAAGTGATCTCTTTTCCTCTTCCCACGCCGTTTAAACTCGTAAAATGGTAACAAATTACGTGCACCTATGTAATAATAACGCAAAAACATTAACAACTCAATATATCAAGATTACTTAAGGACAGTACTTAGTATTTAAGTGCTTAACGATCGGCTTCGACTATCGATACTTAACTTACATTTAAATCGATTAATTTCCACCGAATTAAACGGCTTTTAATGGCACCGCCTTTAACTTATAAAGGGCGGAGTCCACTGCGCTCTAACTTAATGCTATATTTTAATGTAGTTGCGTCCCGCCGTTTCACCCGCATAAATCCAGATCCCGTGAGAATATCGGAACTAAAGTAGTGTGGTAAAGTATGTTACTTCTTATATTGCCTGCTATCGATGAAATTTTTTTTAAATCGGTCTAATAGTTTCAGAGCTATTGCAAACAAACAAATAAATGTGGGGAATAAATAATGATTACAACAATATTTTCCACCACCGTCGTCGGTGTTCGTTTATTTTCGTCTTTCTTTACAAAATTCTTCTTAGAAACGTCTTCATTCGCCATTGATCTCCTTAATTGTCCTTTTTTCCTCCATTCATCATCTTTCTCCCTCCCGCATTGCACCTTTTCACTATCTTTCCTCTCGCTCACGCTTTAGTATCCTCTTTCTCTCTTGCCCATCTATCGTCATCTCGCTCACGCCTCGGTCTTTCATACGGCCTCGCACGATTCAGACTCATCAATCATACAACTTAAGCATAACCTTTCATGCTTTTCATATCAAATTACATTCATCAAACCGAAACATTCCGCCTTACATTCCATTCCACTCATAAACTTACGTTCCGTATCCTTTCACAATCCCACAATCGGCCTTCCTGCAACTAGGCTGGCCTCAGCCTTCTCTTTCATACTGTCACTGTCATTCGTCACACTCCCGTCATTCCATCTCATACACCTACCTACATAATTATGTATCGCTATATTGTTACATGGGTACTATTGGGTACCTACTTACTTTTACAAACATTGACTCTATACAACTCAAAAATCCCTGCTTGCAACTAAACAATTAAATCTTATTACAGTGAAAGTTACATTCTCAACAGTAAACAAAACAACTTGACTAACAATCTGCCAAAACAAAATACAACATTGGAAGTTATTTTTACAGTAATACTTTGAACAAACTAAGACATCTCATATAGTCTTACAACATGAAGTTACAATCTTTATACATGGGTATGAATCTTTAGTGAAATTATACAATTCAGGTATCTAACTGTGATTTTAACTTTTTAACAAACATTTTTCTTTGAATATTATGTGTAATATTAATATACTAAACCAATCTTTGAAGTGTAAAATGTAAATAAGCGACTTCTAAATAAAATAAACCTATTCTTATCCCTAACTAGCACTTTCATTTCACTCCTCATCTTTCATAGTAACTCATAGGGGTAAAATAAAACAAAACATGCATTTTTTTCTTTTTAGCTTAATCTAGATAATTAATTACCTGGTCCTCCGGCCAACGTTTCATGTGATCTGCAGCACTGGACGTCTTTCCAGGGCCTTCGTCGTACGGATTTAGCTTCTCCACCTCATAACGATCGTTGCGCTTGACTTTTGTCACCTTATAGGGTCCCAGGAACTTCGGTTTCAACTTCAGACCTCCACCAAACTGTGTACGTTGAATGGCCACCAAGTCTCCCTCCTTATACTTAGTGCTTTCCTTTCTTTTCTTGTTATATTCTCTCTGATTTTCCTCCTGCACCCTCAGTATGCTCTCTTTAGCTTCGATTCTCAAGTTTTCTCTCTCTTGACTGAAACAACCTCTGACTTCCTGTGATATTAACTTATGCACTTCCAGATCTTCTTTAGTTCTCATTCTCACGCCCACTAACAGTTGAAATGGTGTTGTGTTGATGCTTCTTTGATAGGTACTGTTAAGCGCCCTCTGTACTTTACTCACATGTTTATACCAACATCCAGGTTCTGAAATACAAAGCTTAGTTAAAACTGCTATCAAAATTCTATGGATCCTCTCTACTTGTCCATTTCCTCTGGGAATTCCTGTCGTAATTAAGCAATGCTCAATATTTTCTGTCACACAGTACTCCTTAAACTCGTTGCTGGTGAAAGCTGAACCTCTATCAGTTATAAATCGATTAGGGTTTCCAAAAGCTTGTTGATGTGTGGCAATTTTACTCAATGTCTCTTTACTTGTAGTACTCTTAACTGGAAATAACCAAACATATTTAGTAAATGCATCTACCATCGTTAGAATATAGTTATATAACTTTTTAGTCTCCATCATAGGTCCAATATGGTCCACATGAATAGTATGTAAAGGTGTATCATCTTTTTCTATAGTATTCAACCATCCTTCCTGCTTTCCCGCCTTCCGTGTTGCTAACAAACAAGGTATGCATCCCTGCACAAAATTATCAATCTTCCTGTTAAGGTCTGGTATGAAATAATCCTTACCAATAATATCCATCATCTTCTTCTTAGAAAAGTGTCCCTTCTCATGCGCCATCCTCAAAATATCTCCTTCCATAATTTTAGGTACAACTAACCGTTTATCCTCACCTTTATACAACAGTCCATTGTCCAGGTAATAGTCTTCAAACCTTGTATCCTTCAAAATCGCCATAATTGCTGCTAAACCGTCATCTTTCTTCTGTGCAATTCCTACTTGATCTATAAAGCTGCTTATTACCGCTATGTATGGTGCTCGGCTGAGTGCGTCTGCATGTCTCATCTTCTCTCCTGATCGGTGCTCGACTATAAAATCATATTCGCTGAGCAGTAACACCCACCTTGCAACTCTTGTGCATAAATCTTTCTTTTTTAATGTTAACTCAAATGCTTGACAATCTGTAACTATTTTGAACTTAATTCCGAACAAATAGTGTCTGAATTTTCTTACTGCTTCTATAATAGCTAACGCTTCTAATTCATAACTTGAATACTTACTTTCTGCTTCAGTGGTACGCTTACTTAGGTAATATACTGGATGTAAGCCATCTTCATGATGTTGCATCAATATGCCTGCTATTCCTATACTAGAGGCATCCGTGTGTAACTCAGTCCTTAATTTAGGATTGTATATCTTTAATACTGGGTTTTCTATCAAAATCTGCTTCAGTTGATTAAATGCTACTCTTTCTTTTTCTCCAAACTCAAATTTACAATCTTTTTTCAATAGATCGGTCAAAGGTCTAGCTATAAATGAATAATTTTGTACATACTTTCTAAAATACGACGCTAATCCTACGAAACTGCGCAACTGCTTTAAATTCTTCGGTTCTGGGTATCTTGCAACTGCAGAAACTTTTTCCTTAGACGGCCTTACCTCACCTTTTCTTATCACATGGCCCAGGTACTCAACTTCTTCACACAGTAACCGTGCCTTATTCCAGTTGAAATTCAATCCATACTCGGCAGAGACATCTAGTACTATCTTTAACCTGTCCAAAGCTTGCATAGCTGTTTGCGCTGGAATCAAAATATCATCGATGAATATTACTACAATACCCTGTGCGATAAGCTCTCTAAAGATAATAGACACAAATCTCATGAAATATTTGGGAGAATTCATCAATCCAAATGGGGCTCTCAAAAATTCAAACTGTCCGTGATGAGTAACAAAGGCAGTATACTTAATAGAAGCTTCCTCAACCTTCAAGTGAAAAAATCCAGCCTTTAAGTCTAACACGCTGTATACACTAGCATCCTGCAGCTTATCAATAAGATCAGAGATAATGGGTAATGGGTATTCATCTTTCAGCATCTGTTTGTTCAGTAATCGGTAATCCACACAAACTCGGATACCTCCATCCTTTTTCTTAACTAATACCAATGGACTAGCAAATTCTGAGTAACTCACCCTGATAATTCCATCTTGTAACCACTCATTCACCTGTTCTTCGACTTTACCTTGCTCAAATAAAGACAGATGTCTTGGACGTTGTGCAATTGGCTTTTCATCTCTAAGTATTATTTTCAGTTGAATTGGGGCTTCCTTCAATGGACTTTGGTGCTGATAACTCCGCGTCAACTCAATCACTTGCTCTTTGTACTTACTGTCACCGATAAATCCTGCAAAATCATCATTAGTAGCAAAACACTCAATACAATTCATCCAATCATCTTTTTGAGTTATTTTCACACAGCCATCTTTCACAAACAAACACACTTTGGATAAAAACACTGAACCTAGTATTGTTTGGTATGGTATCGCTTCATTTTTCACTACATAGAAAGGTACGTTATCAAAATATTGGTTGTCTACTTCAAAATTTAACTTTATCAAACCTAGGGGGATTGATTTACCTCCTCCCACACCTCGAATTATTAAACTATCGCTTGGTATGAATTTCGGGCTGTTCAACTTTAAATATACATCATAATTTACTATGTTAATGGAGCTACCTGTATCAATTAACGCTTTACATTGCAAAATGAGATTATTATAAACAAATTTTACGGTTTTCAATGAGTCTGATATGTCATTGGTGTTACTGTCACTTTGGCATGTGACGTTGATGTTCTTGCTGTCGATGTTTGTTTCTTCTGTAGCTGTCCGCTCTGTGCTCGTAGTAAATACTCGCTTGCTCGCCGCTGTCATCTGTTGTTCTCCTTGTGGCTGCTCGATGTGGTCACTCCGTCGTCTAACACTCTCAGCGCCTGCTCTGCAATTTGTAGCGATGTGCCCGTACTCGTTACACTTAAAACATTTCAGTCCTCGTCGACATGCTGATGCCAAATGGTCTTGCTCGCCACAATTGTAACATCTCTTTAGGCTTGATATAGTTCTAGTTATAGGACCCGCTGAATTATTATTTGACCTACTGGTCGTACTGTTAATATTACTCACTCTAGGGTTCCTTCGTGTCTTTTCCTTAAATACTTCATAGATCTTGAATTTCTCCTTCAGCTCCGGGTATGTTGACACTCCGTACAACATAATTTTGTTCGCCTCGTCGTCGGTGATGCCCTCAATAATATATTTAATGGCCACGTAATCTGGTAGTTTGCCACGTTTGCCAAGCTCCTTCATAATGAGTAAATAATCTTGGCATGACTCGCCGGGTTTCTTGCGTCGTGCGCTCATCATCTCGTGGACTCCTTTCTGGTCAATTGTGTCTGGAAATTCTCTTAACAATCCCGTCTTCAGCTCTTCCCAAGACTTACATGGTTTTTCTGATCGCAACCAGAGTGCCGCCGTGCCAATCAGTGATCTTCGCGCCACGATGAGTTGCTGTAAAGGGCTCCATCCAAAGATCGTCGCGTTCTCTTCAACTTCTTGCACCCAACGTGCCGCCGTATATGTTTTATCGCGTCCGCTAAACTTCTCAATTAATTCGTCGGCATATTGTAGATTCATGTTACCAGTTTTTCCGTTAAAACTCGCCTCTGCGTCTTCAAAATCGCTTTGCCGGCTTCCCTGCTTCTTCAATTCGTTTTTTCCCATCTTTTTTTTTTTCCAAACCACGCCGCCTCCGTCTTCTCTTAGGTTACCGGTATTTCTAATCTTCTTAAATCTTTGCCAAATCTTGATATTTCTTCTTAATTTCACTTCTGTCACCACTTTTGTGGGGAATAAATAATGATTACAACAATATTTTCCACCACCGTCGTCGGTGTTCGTTTATTTTCGTCTTTCTTTACAAAATTCTTCTTAGAAACGTCTTCATTCGCCATTGATCTCCTTAATTGTCCTTTTTTCCTCCATTCATCATCTTTCTCCCTCCCGCATTGCACCTTTTCACTATCTTTCCTCTCGCTCACGCTTTAGTATCCTCTTTCTCTCTTGCCCATCTATCGTCATCTCGCTCACGCCTCGGTCTTTCATACGGCCTCGCACGATTCAGACTCATCAATCATACAACTTAAGCATAACCTTTCATGCTTTTCATATCAAATTACATTCATCAAACCGAAACATTCCGCCTTACGTTCCATTCCACTCATAAACTTACGTTCCGTATCCTTTCACAATCCCACATAAATTATTCTTTTTTTATTACTTTAGTATTTCTTATTTTTATTGCTCAAGGCATTCTACTAATTTATTATTTACTATACTATATTTTACAGAGAGAAATGCGTCATCAAAAATCATTTCGTCCGGCAAGGGCAGGCAGGATTCGAATCACGAGGATTTTAGAAGATGCTTTGTCCTTTAATATTTAACTCTACTTTCCATAAATATTTGTGTTATATTTAGGTGGCATTCACATTCCACAATGGACGTCGATACTAAAACACATTTCAACGGGTCCGTTATGACCGATTTTAAATAATTAATAATTTAATATCTGTCCAAATGGCAGTTGTAACGCCACCTTTCTCTTAATAAATAGGCTTTTATCAATGGTGATGGGTTTTGCAATAATGCTCTGATTCCATTTTTTACTTTCACTCAATCAGTCGGTTGTAATTTATTGACTTAAAGGTTATGTTATGCCTACCTCTACTTATAAAAGAAGTGTATTACTTGAATAATTACTTAATTGTAGCAAAAGCGGTTTATGAGGACGCAAAAATTTAAGAAACTGTCTAAAAAAAGCTAAATAGTCTGTATAGGGTTATGTTACGGCTACCTCTTCAAAGGAAGTAAATTATTAATTATTAATGCGCATACAGTGCAGAGACAACATTAAAATTTAAGTAATTTACGACGAATTCACAGCCTCCTTCGGGGTTTTGGGAAGTCGATTAATTAAATTCTAAAGTTTTAAGCAGGCTTTAAAAACGTTAAATTTTAAAGATAACTAAATAACACCTGACTACGACGAAGATAACAGGTAAGGGATTTTTGTTTATCGAGTTCCAACAAAGAGAAATTTAATTAGGTATCCTATATTAGGAAAATTTTGTGAGTTTCTCTAGGACCTAAGTAATTTTATTTCGTAGAATCGCTACATATAAATATTGCAACAGGACTTCACAACGAAGATTAAGTATCTAAGTTGTAAGTATCTAAGTCGATAATGAATGTGTTTCTTAAAATAAGTTATTATAACATGTATCCTTACTAATAGCTACCTACAGAATCACAGTAAGTACAGAATAGTAGTCATTCTTGCGGCTTATGTCATCTCAGCTGACATTCGATGAGTCAAGGTGACACAGGTGAACCGACTTGTTTGTGTATATTTATCGAGGGTTCTCTTGATCACGTGTTTAAGATTACGAGTTGTTGTAAAGTCTTCATAAAATACTATACTATACTCTATTACCCCTAATAATAAACGTGGAGTAAGGTCGTAGTAGTGAAAACATTTATTTATTTCTTATCGGTTGTGAACCGATTATGGCCATTCGGAAAGTAGCCAGTGTCAAATATTGAAATTTTTCGCAATTTGCATCAAAACAGTAAAGTTGTAGTAAAAGTCAAGTCAAGAAAGTTTACAATGACAATGACGGTTCAAGCGAGCTTTGGAGACATCGCTAAAGTCTATGTTTTGCACCGCTTTGTCTTTTTCGGTGACAAGCACTATCAAAGTTGACAGATAGAAACAAAAAGCGGAATTACAACTCTGATTTAAATCTCCTTTATTAATAAGGCTTTATATTTTAATAATGGAGAAGGCTTTATATTTTAATAACGGCCTAAATTTTTCGTAAACTTGAAACTGTTCGGTTTATCATTTTTTATTTTAGATGGATGGATTTTACTTTTAAACTTAATTGTACTGCTACATCAAACTAACCCGAATTAGCTAGCACGGATTTGCAAAAGCTGCGCAAGCCAGCATTATACTCGCTATAGTGACAGTACCTATTTCACTGCCGATTAAAAAACTGTGTTGAATGACTTTGTCGGTCAAACTGACATGCATATCCGTGTTAATAAATTACTTCTCATCAAAGTGACCGAGACCGGACGTCAGGACCGCTCAGGGTGACCGCCACGCCAGAAGTAGCGCCGCACAGGTTAAAAAAAAATTATGCGCAAGCGCATCCCATGCCGGAAGCCATGCACGCACTACCCGGAAGTCACGGGAT
Organism: Idaea dimidiata; assembly: GCA_949358125.1. Classification (NCBI taxonomy): domain Eukaryota; kingdom Metazoa; phylum Arthropoda; class Insecta; order Lepidoptera; family Geometridae; genus Idaea; species Idaea dimidiata. The sequence continues at coordinate 30,137,681 of OX442326.1, forward strand.
ATTGTCACTTAATCGATAGTTAAAAACGTATGGTTACGTCTTTAGAAGGCGATAATTATGACTTATTTGGGGGTCAATTTACTACCAATAATTGTAGTTAAATTGCGGTTGTTTTGATAACAAATAGGTAGATAGCATCATCAATACATATAAATTTTAATGTCCTATGTAATTGACTGACTGACTGAACTATATATCAACGCACAGCCAAAAGCACTGGTCTTAGAGACGTGAAAATTGAAGGGTGGGATCTTTGTGATGTGTGGGTATTCAACTATTTACTAAAAAAGCGTTGAAGTTCATTGGTTGGCCTAGATGAACCTGCCGATCTTCAATGGTCGTGCGGGTTAAGCAACGCTTGGCGAGGACTTTACTTGGGTGGGTGACTGCAACTTGTGTGGCAAAAAATCACTTTCTCGAACTTCTCCGTGTTTCGGAAGACACGTTGGTCTCGGTTGTTATCTGTGATATCAATCGTTAGGTCAAGGCGATCTGAAAACTCCACTAGGTGAGCCACACCACTACACGAAAATTAAAAGAAGAATTAAGCGTTTTTGGAAAATCCCGCGGGATTGGGACTTACGTGCGGGTGAAATCGCGAGCCTATACTAGTATAAGGAGCGTAGTGTACATACTAAGTAATTATAATTACTGTTGCGATAACAAGTAACCTAATAGATTAATGGTCTGAGTTCGAGACCTGCGGTTTTATTCAATTAACAGGTTGCGAGTGGAGCGATAAAGTTGTCGATATGTATTGGCTTTACTGAATAAGTTATATCGCAATTTGCTTAGTAGAGTCGTTTCATACGTGGACACTTTTGAATGAGTACCTACAGTGCAATTTTCGGTACATATATATATATATACTTAGAATAGGGTTAGTCCGTACTTTGGTAATAAAATTTTAGTATCCAAGTAATAAATACTAAAATTATAAGAGCGGTAGTAACTATCTGTCTGTCTGTTACATTAAACGCCTATGTATGCCATCATGCCTAAACATGTGAACCTATTTTATTTTGATCAAATTTTTTAGATAATTTGTCTATACTTAATTGTTGTCTAGCCAATCTATTGATGCCTATCACAGTTTAGGTCCTCTGACTGAATAAAGAATGTGAAGGGTTAGGTATTTACCTCAGACCAAATTGAGAGCGAGTTTGTTGTACTAATAATTTACGTAGTTATTTCACGTGCATGAGTGAAAATAGTAAAAGCGGAAACGATAAATTATTTTTTCTAAGTAATTAAATTATATCCACGTTATCCCTCGGGAACATAAACAAAACAAAACAGGATTCTATTAAGGAAATGAATTCAACCGTGTTGAAGTTCTTTTTTTTCCATTTAATTAATTAATAGAACAATCTCTAGGTTAAGGTACGAATTGGTAATTTACTTTTATTAAAGGTTTGAAATTAAAATAGTTAATTTAACGTTGGATGGAAACTAAACATTTTCCGGTTTAAATTGCGTGGGATAAGTAATTACGCGTAATTTCATAATCATGAGAATCATAACTTAGCAAACAGTAAACAAAATGATGAAAGCCATTGCCTTTAATCTTGTTTTTTTTTGTAGCAATTTTTTTTTCAATTTCTTAGTAAACAATAAATATTCCTACCCACCCTCTAATAACTTCGTCAGAGTTTTACGTATTTTTGTTGTAGTCACCTGAATGATGCATAGAGAATGAATCACCTTTACTTAGTGTTGCATGCAGTTGTACGGTAGTTTAGTAGACTTACTTATATATAAGTACGTGACAACGCGACACGCAAACCTGGGAAATTTTATAGATGGATATGAATCATCGATAGTTTATACGTACTTGTCATTTATTTCATTGGATTTTAAAGAAAAATAACATAAACACTTTGTCATTAAAATCGTTGTCATACACAACACATACCGAACGATGAATTATAGGTGAATTATTAAAAAATAGCGTCTTGAATTACAATAACAGAAAAAATAAGAAAATTATTAAATCTTAATGTACCTCATAGAACTTTCTAACTATTGGAGGATAGTTCTTTGAGGAATTCATTGAATCGAAAATATTTTATTTACAAAATAGCAATGCGAATAATGGCAAATAAGAAATTAAAATGAAATTTTTATTAGGTAAAATAACTTGAGACTTTAGAGGCGTACTGAGTTTCTTAACCATAATTTTTACTTTATTTTCCACTAAGTATATTCGTCTCAACTTGGTACTAGTACTAGATGAGATAGGGTTGCCGACAATTGCCTCCTATTCCTACCTATAAGATCTATGTAGAAGACTCGGTGTCGCCTGACCGTCAATTACCTTTTAACTTCCAATAATTTCTTTAATAACCGAACCTGTAATAAAATTGCCCGCCATATGGTGTTCGGTTCGATGCGCGTGGGCAGCCATAGATGACGTCATTTCCCATTCACCGGCTAAGGCGAGAGGTTTTGACGTTGACACTTTGCGGCAATCGTTCACGCTATATTTGGGTATACACACATTTAATATTTGTTATTACTCCTAAACACTAATAGACAGGTACTTTAGGCCAGCTATTATAACGTTCTAACAATAGACATGTGAAAGAGAATAAATAAAATTATAGAGTCAATTTAATTATCTCTATCACTCATAATGGTGTCTGTCCTTACCCCATTCAACACTGGGAAAACATTTAAAAGCAACGAATTACTGCTAACATTGTTTTGTGTTAGGATTATCTTAGTTCCTTGTTAACTTCAACCAATTCAACAATTCAATTGCAATGAAACTTGGCACGTATCACGTTTGTAGGTAGAACAAAACATAAGACATAGATAATATTAAATTTCACTAAATCATACCCACCTATGGGGTCCACGTATTGGTTAACAAGCACCTGAGCCTGAATCTATCAACATTTCAACTCTATATTTTCTAATTAGCCATTTTGCAATACAAACATTTTACAACCTCGACGTTTTGCCTACATGATCGTTCTGCAAACAAGTCATTTTCTCTGACTTTTCTAAATCTGACGTTATGGATGACTGTAACCCATTATTTCTTCTTACATTATCAGCGTTTCTTTTAGCCTACGAAGGAACTGTAGCTAATTGTTTAATAATTGCTTTTAAAATTAATCTATAAGACGTGACGTCCCTCTGTCCACCTTCTGACTCATCAGGTCGATGGATAGAGTTCTTAGAAACTGAAGACTCGGGAGCATGACGTGAGGTTGATTGTTTATCATCTCCGTCATTGGTTGAAGACGTCTCAAGTTCTTATTGAAAAAATTACGTAATTTCGCGAACTGACTACATGACAGACTACTTTTATGAATTAGTAACTGGATTGGATGAATGATTTCGCCTTCACTTCGCCTTATAAGTTCCAATTAGTTGGTATTAGTACCCTTAATACCTTTTACTTCTTCGTTCCCTTATTAGCAAATATTTCTGCTTTTAACACACCTGATTGTGGTTTGATCTGGACAAGTGAGACGCTAGTCAAACACTGATCACGGTGTATATTATATTATACACATAATAAATAATAAATAAATAAATAAATAAATAAATCCTGTGACGAACACACAGCGCCATCTAGCCCCGTGGTAAGCTGCTAAGCTTGTGTTACGGTGGCTAGACAACGGATATACTACTTATATTTATTTTTCTTTTGTAAATACATATATATTATACATAGAAATACGCCCAGACCAGATACAAATATTTATTTTTAAGCATAAATATTTGCACCCAGCGGGAATCGAACCCGCAACCTTCTGTATTGCAGCCAAGCGTTCGCCCGACGCGCCACAGAGGTCGTCTTGATCTAGATAATAATCACATTATGTGAATCAAATAAATCAACTAAGGAAAAATTCCTAAGTTTCAAGCTTGTTATCTCAAACAATTCCTAAACAAACAAAATGCAACTCATTTGTCTGAAGTATCAGATTCTCCGAACTATTTCTTCAATGATATCAAGTACAAAATATCATTGATAAAATAGGTAGGTTTAGGTATGTTTGCCCACGCGCATGACGTAACACCATATGGCGCGGGCGCAGTAGGCAGCCGTGACCGCGCCGTGTAAACATTATTGCTTTACAATACCCACCTACATACCTTTGTCTTATAGTCCATAGTATAATACTATTCTACAACTAGTAACAGTAACAGATCTACTGCTACCAGCCAGCCACTTACTTTTGCTAGCTCAGCGGTCCGAAGTGGATCTTGGCCTTCGACATCAAAAAGTCTATTTTGTGTCACTAGGTCACTTGTGGCTAGTTGGCAGTTTGAAGGATTTGTAGATTTCTGTACATTTTATCAATTCAGCAGTATTTACCAGGTATTTACAGTGCCTAACGAGTCGTCACTTCTGGGTGTTTTAACCACGCAGTTATAAAATTCCACAATACCTATCAAAAAGAAAACAAGCGACAAAACACCAAAAGGTGCAAAATGTCACTTCGATTTCGATGTTAATGAAAAATTAGAAGCTAATTCACACGTATGGTCGAAGTGCAATAGAAAGTGGTCATTTTTCTGGAGCAAGAGTAACAAAGAGTTGCTGAGGTCAATGCTAAATGTGACCCTTCAGTGAAAGTTGTTAAAGCTACCTCTATTTTAGTAATTAGGGCTTGACGAGCTTTACACAAATTGAGTACAAGTCAGTAGAATTTGAGGAGTTAATTCTCCTTTTTAAATACGATATTTTAGAGCATGATCATAATAAATATACTTCGAAATGGTGGTTTTTGTTCATCTGGAAAGCCCCATTGTTCCAAGCATATGCACCATCATAGCATTATGATGAAAATTGCAGTAATGTTATTCAAAGTGTAGTACTGACCCTGAAAGCCCTGAGAGTTTTGGACTTTGAACTTCAGTAAGTCCTGTTTCAATTGAAATGACGGTGCATAAGCAGTTTTGTTGCCGGACTGTACCAGGGTAAAGAAAGTGTAATTTTTAACTTCTTCATATTACCTTTGAACCATTTCACCCAGGTGAAATAAATCGACATAAGCCTGAGCGCAAGCTCATGTCGCGGAGCGGAGTCCTGTGAGGGCTCTTTGTAAAAAAATTGAAGTAAACCAACTAACGCAATGTGGATTTAAAATTTAAGAAAATATTAGCATTGTGTACAGGAAACGCTCTGAATATGTTACTCGTAGTTACGTTTATTCTACGTGCTCACGTAAGAGTTTAAAATAGCTGTATCTGTGTCGAGGTGACTGCTGTAGGTACAATATATCTCATACGAAGCTCCAGATTCTGTACCACGCCGCCGCTTATAAAAGTTTTTTTATTTTCGTGGGTTGTAATCATTCTACCATGGTTACAACCGACAAGGATAGGTACGTTACGTTGGTACCAATCTACATATCGTTCAACGTTCGAGGGTAAATCATTGTTGTGTCTAGTATGTTTACGAATATTGCTTGCCGGACTATCTGATCAACGCACAGCCTAAACGCTGATAGTACAGCTCTGAAATTGAAGAGTGTGTTCCTTATTATGATGTAGGCATCCGAAAAAAAAGGATTTTTTTAAATTATCACGGGATCAGGACTTACGCGTCCGTAACTGCGGGAACTCATTTAATCTCAGACATCAATGTTAACATATCACAGGCAGTTTTAGTAGTAACTTAAAGAAATAATTTGATTTCCTTAAATACGTAATAGGTTTGAATTAATTATTAAGTAAATACCTACCTACACCTATCTATATTCATATTCATTAACAAATCTCCCTCCCTCCCACAAGCAAACATCTTCAACCCAATTTCATTGTAAAAGCGATTAATCCTGTAAACAATGCGAGCGATAAGCGGTCTTTGACCCCGAGCCGTAGTGTCAGGGTCCCCAAGTGGACAGATAGGAAGCTAAACCCAGTGATAATGTACTCAACATCCTTGGAGCTCAATGCACTTTTATTTTAATTGTTTGAATTCCGTGATGTAAAAAAAATTGGTAGTTGTGCCATAGTTTACTTAATAGTTTCTACGCTTCTTCAGTTCCTAATACCACAATAAGAAACGGAAAGAATAGAATCATTCCTATGGAAAATTCGAAAACCACTTTCAAAAGGAACACATTTTCTGATTTTCATGTCTTTGGAAACGGCGGTTTTAGCTGTGCGTTGGTATGTATTTCAGTCAGTCCGAATTTTGAAATTTTAAATGAATAATTACAAAACTATTCTTAAAGAAAAAAATATAGGAATATTAAAAACGATTTTTGGCTCGAACAGTTGTAAAACCCGTCAAGAATTGTTAACATTAAAGTAAGTAAGCTTCTATAAAAAATAATCAAAGAACTTCGTAAATCTCAAGCTAGTAACTCAAACAGTTAACAAATCATCTCAGATGCTATATTTAGACGAGGAAACCCTCAGGAAGTAACGCTATTTCGGGATTTAGGAACCATAATCACGCCAGAAGCGACTTCTGGGCCATTGGACTTATGAGGTGGTGTGAAGTCGATATATGTGTTTAGGAGGTAGATTCTAAATAATTTTTACTAAACTTTTCGTGGAAGTATCAGGATAAAAGTACCTAAGTATGTACATAATAACAATTTGCCGTTAGAATAAAACTGTACAGATACATAATTAGATTTATTTCTGAATTTTTGTATGTATTTGTGAACCGACCGAATTTCTGAAAGAAAACGGTTCCACTAATACACAGTAGATTTAAGCACACAGAGGGCTCAAAACATGTCTTTTGTTTGACACGGAGGGGTTTAAATAGGATGTCCTCCTTTCTAAAATGGTAGGTAGGTATTCTTTGCACAAGCAAATTATTCATCGTGAGATCTTGAGTTAATATGTTTTTGTCCCAACTTTACGTCATCGATAATTTTAACACGAACATGACGAAGTGCGAATTACCCAACAACTAAAACTGACCATATTGCACCGTATCCGTAATGACTTGAAAAGGCTTTGCTTAAAACAAATTTTAATATTTTTTTTTTCGTGTGATACATTCATAAAGGTATAGACAATGTTTTTCATAAATTAGTTGATTAAAAACGGGGTGAATATCATTATCGCTTACAAAATAAAACACGCATGACTAAGAATAAAAGAGAATCATGAATTACCGCCCTCCAAAAACGGAACTATAATAACGGAACTGCTAATCTAGATGGTCACGATAAGAGCCATAGCATAGATTAATAATTTGTATTAATATGTGAACTGTCAGTAGAGGGCCGGGCGTTCGATATCATAATAAATAGAGGAAGGTGGCACGTGCGCTGCGCGGGCGCATCACACGCGCCTGCGCCGCTTCACTAGGGCTGGGATTTAAACAGACTTTAAGAGGTGGTTTTCAAATACTACTATTCTATTGATATTAAAGATTGTGTGCATTACAATCGTTTGTAATGTTACTTATAAATAAATAAATATTGTACGACATTACATACAACGTAATCTAGCCCCAAAATAAGCACTAGGCTTGTACTATAGGTACTAGACAATGAATATACTACATATAAAACCTTTTTTTTATATTATACTTGAAATACAAATAGCCGGAAACAATAAACAAGTTTTATTCTTGTGAGGTGGTGACTTACACATAGATTTTTTCTTCCAATATCGAGAGCGTATACCTATTTTAAACTATTCCTTCATCGATTTTAATCGTAATCAAATTTAACGTAAAGGATAGATGTTTTTAAATAAATTTTAAAGTTTTTAGAGATTAGCTGTTTAGCTAGTAATTAACTAAAGGTCTTGTGATTAGAATAGTACCAACCAATAAGAAGGAAGGATATCCAAGTCTTTTAATTCCGGAAGTGTTCACAGGAAACTGTGACAACCCTATCGTCCCGGGACAGGTGTTGAAGGATTTAATTAAAAATACGCGCCGGAAATATCCTCACAGATTCTGGTCAATATCCAACGATTGTCCAGGTCAAAGTAATTGATATTATTCAGAGCTTAAGGTCCCTTACTCTTCTACTCATCCTACCCTTTTCTAGGAAGAAGAAACCGGGAACGCTGAGCTGGGCATTTTTTTCATAATGGAGTCATTCCCACTTGTGACGCGGATTTCCTTGCGATGTTTACCTTCACCGTAAGAGCGATGTTAATAGCGCACATAATTTTTCTCACGGAATTGGCCGGGATTCGAAACCACGAACATCGGAATGAAAGTGGGGGTATCTATCTATTTAGATTCAAGCTATCACTAAACACTGTATAGAAATTTCGTGCTGGGAAATTTTGGTCCATGACATGTGGAACCTTGCCTATATATTATTTCTACTTCTAAAAACTCCATAAATCTATGCTGACCTAAACAGCCCTCATAAACCAGTTGATCATAATAAGGCGGGTCCACAGGGTGGTCCGACAACCTCAGCCTGCAATAAACGGGTCGTCTGCGCGCGCCATAAACAAGCACTGTCGTAAATGAATCATGAGGTGATTACGTAGATAACATAATATAACACTCTTCAGGCATTGTTTACCTACACTGTTTTTTTACTTGAGTGGTTTAACTTTGCCCCGTTGTTTCACTCGTCAAAGTCCCGTTGCGGTCGGAATTTGACAGATTTTGGATAAAAGTATTACCTACAGATTATAGCTAATAAAGGTGGATTTTCGTAGTTTTTTAAAGAATTAAAAGTGTGGATTTGCAATATTTTGTCTCGTTTTTGTTTTATTTGTGTGAGGCTATAGGGTTGCAATATGGGTTATTCAGCATTTCAAGTACTTACCAAATATTCTTACACACACAGCATTCATCTTAACTTTTGCGTTTTATTATTAGTAGGATTATGTTGAAATGCAGCTACATAAATGAATATTTAAATCAGTTTATGTAATGTAATTGTTGGATCATTAAGTTTGTTACACTCCTACGACAACCAATCAATCAATTTGGGTTGTGTAAAAATAATCTCCTACGCAGTAGTAAACTTGTTGCTCTATAAACTAATATAAGTACATACAAACTTGCTTGTTTAATGTAGATCGCAATTATTGAGTAGAACATTGATTTTAATAACTTTATTATTTTACTTATTTACGTGTATAATTTATTTTTCTCTTTATATCCGACTGCAAGAGTCTTTGCCATCGCAAATGAATTGTTTTCTTACCTACCTATGTCTTTTTTATAACTAGGGTGATTTAAATTGGGGTAATAATAGTGAGGAAACGGGTGGACCCGTTCCTGAGAAAATCAGTAGTGACCGACAGACAGACAGATGGACAAGCGAGTGAGTAGATCTTATATGAGTTCCTTTTTTAGCAACCTGCCAAAGGAGCGTTATGTTTTTTCGAGCCTTAGTACCTCAAAGGCTCGAAAAATCATCAATATAATAATTCCACATTAAAAGTTTAAGTTTTCGGCAATTAGCCCTACAACTGGGTCTTTGTGTGTAACTTTAAGCCGTGGGTTTCCTCAGGATGTTTTCTTTCACCGTAAGATTGAGCGAAGCTTATAGCGCACATAAATTTTTGTTAAAGAAAAAATATTCCACATTATAGATACAGGAATTCAGCAATTATTTAAAGAACATGTTGGTATAATTTATTGAGATAAAATAAATAAACACCAATAGTGCATAGTGTGGTAGCCGCCTGCGCAGAATACCGCGGAGGTCCTAATAAAACGTCTCCTACGCAGACTTTCTCTGTCATTTGCATGTGGAACGTTGCGCAATGTCTCGCGGCAACCTGTGCCTGCGTCGCAACGCCATTGTTTTGATGCGTCAAACGTGTTTGTTATTCGTGTTTATTGGAGTAATCTCGTGGGTGATTTTGATGACGCAATGTGAGAAAAAGATTTGAGTTTAAGGTCTAGATAGGACCGCACAGTTCAAGCACCAAAAAAGTTTTCCATTTTCTTAGGTGTTAGAAAATCTCGCAGAGCGAGTTCACAAAAGCACTGTAGTACGTTTTTAAATTTCAGGATATAATCTGACGATTTGTTAACATTTTTTCAATAGAAAGAAGTGTCACATCGTAGTCTTCAATTACAAAATGAAGTAAAGCTAGCTGCCTAACTGAAATCATATAATTTGATATAATACACTTATTTCAGACTTTTGTTTGGGACGCGTTGATGGATGCATAATACTGAATTTTAATTTTCGTAAATCCTTGCGTATAGGTCTAATATCGGTAACACATTATTCAATTAAGTTGCATGAAAGATAACGAGTGAAAATAAAAATACGTCGCGAAACACGAAATTAGCGCGTTGCAAACTCACATGGAGTTGCAATTCGCCACCATCTTTGTTCGATTCTCAATTTTCGATTATATAACATTCTAAAATGATTTGTTATAGGTACATTATTAGTATTACATGTGATATATAACATCTAAATAGAATAATTGAAAATCTATTTCCTATTTAAATACCTAAATAAAAGTCTTTACAATGTGATAATTTGAACCGATTGTTTAGGTGATGGAACAATCGAATTTGTACCTACTTACACAGATGTGTATGTATGTATCTATAGGTACATACCTACTTTACTTATTCTGGTTTGGTTAAACTAGGACACTTGAATGTGTTTATTTTCAAACGTGAATTGTTTGAATTGGTTGTCGTAAAGAGAAACGGTGTTGCGCTTGCGCATCTATTGTGGTAGATTTTTATGTTTATTGGTAGAATCACAGATTACTTTGTAGTTGTCGCCTCGCGGCCTGAAGAAGTGACAGCGCGGACGCCTTTTGGTTTGCACTTAGTACGTACTTAACTCTACTTCACCTTCATTTCCTCTCCCGAGCGATGTTGCCGGGTAACACAGTATTATTCACCACACCTACTTCAAATAGATTTGGCAAAAATTTTACGGCTGTATGACACCAACTTCGGGACCAAGAACTTTATCCTGCCCAGACTAGTTACTCATCTTTTTAAGAGAAGAGTTAGCCCTGTAAATGCATTTTTTTCTATTTCCTATCATGAGAATCCTTCCTTCCTATCGTGAGGTTAAATTTAAGCATATCTGACTTTCAAAAATCTACTTCTCTTATATTTACCAAATAGGTAAACCTACTGCCTACGGGCAGTTTTGAAGGTATCAAGCTTCAAACCTTCTCGTTTCTCTACTGTAGACTTGTTCAGTTTCTGGAAAGTACTAACGGTTCGACAATTATTTGTGCTAAATATAATTCTTAGACAACAGTCCTTGTTACCGTTTCATCAAACACCCGTTTTGTCACGAAGACCTTTCAATGTTTGTACTCCTAATGAATTTCGTACCACATTTAGTCTCAGATTCTTACCATATTTAGGTCCCTATATCTACAACAAAATTAATAAACTACTTAATTTATACACATTAACTAAAAATAAATGCAAATTCGAACTTACAAAGTACCTACAATCTCTTTCATATGATGAGACAGAGCTGCTAATAAAAATAAAAATTTAAGTAGTAAGTCTTATAGCTATTATGTTCTTAAAACAATAAATAAGTTTCATTATTGCTATAAAACCCAAACACACCCTCTCACATACACTCAATCATCATACATTCTACACACAGAGAGGACTTCCCTCACGTTTAATTAGTATAAGTTTATATTACATTTCGTTTTTACTACGATTAAAGTGTTTTAGAGATAAATTATTAGCTTACTGAACAAATATTGTACCTAGTAGTAGTCTGTGGGGTTTGGCGCTGGATGCTGAAACACAAGCTCACGCTTAGTTTAGCAACAGTGGCTAAAATATATCTGGAAATGTATGTACCTAGTTTCTAGTACCTACTTGTTGTTTTCGAAATAAATTTATTATTATTATTATTATTATTTGTTGTTACCATTTTGGATTCTCGGGGCTATGGAGCACCCGGACCTTTGAAAGGCGTGCGTGGGGCCGAAGCCAACACGCAGAGGCCCGTTTTAGTAACATTTAATTTCAAAATTTGAGATGGACACCAAACCGGCGATTATCCCTGTCTGCACTATAAAATGCAGCCAAGGACAATCCCCGGGTCGGATAGAACTATGAATAAACTACGGGTGAAAACTACTTGGGCTATGGAAATGGGTTGGTAGTGGATCGGGTACTGGGGGGAACTATGGGGAATATGGCGCCTGCCGTCACAATGTTCAACAAACACGTAAAAATGGCAGACGGAGACTCGCCAACTCACAAACTGGGCCACCCTAAATAAGCCGAGCAAATTACAGCCAGGGGGCAACAGGGGCGTGAGAGGCTGAAGGATGGAGGGACCTCACTGGATTTTAAACCATCCTAGGTCGAGATCCTGTGGAGCGGGCCAACTCATCACTGACGTGAGGCGTCCATCCTCCGAGCATTTCTGCTCTCGCGACTCCACTCTGACCGGCCGGTGAAGGCAAGCCAAAGGCGGGGGACCGCTTCCTCGTCAGTGTTCACTCCGACCAGCCAACTAAGGCAAGCCGGAGGTGAGGAACGGTGACTTCCCCCTGGAGCACTCGGGAACCCGCGGGGTCGCTACTCCCCGACATCTCGCCTCAAGGTGCCCTGCGGGCTTATATTATTACTTAAATTTACAAAATAATCCTATAAAATCTAGGTATTAAAATGTATATGACCCCAAGAAATAGCTATATGACGACGCATTTATACAAACATATTTCCGCATTTAAGTATCAATAGTAGATATCTCTACTATTTAAAGTAGATCAATGAGGTTTTAAAATCATCAATTTTTTTCTCGTACTACATCACCATAGTAAATAGCTCTAATACCATTTATTACATATAACTAAACCAATGAATGACCAAAATCTACATTTATTGTTCTGTATTGAATTACACTAAAATAAATCTGACATTTTGAAATGTTAAGCTTTTAGATTAGCAATACCTCTATTCGATTTGAGGCAATAAAATGAACGAAAATACAGAGTTGTGATAACAGTAAGGGCTGTCTTAGACGAGAAACTTTTTAACTGGTTAACCTGGTTGGCCGATACAATGTTATGAGGATGTCATGTGGTTATTTTTCTTTGACATATTCACATTAAGTAAGAAGGTTAAATCGTTCGATCTTTTTTTATATACTCACGGGCCTGTTGGATTTGGGACCATTCTAAACTGACCCACAAGCCTGGCTAAGTTCAGTATGTTTATAAGGACAGGAAAGATCCGTATAATTAAACATCTTTATCAGCTATTTAGAAAGAGACTTATAATAATAAAATAAAACTACTTAAAACGAGACTTCCGAAGGATTTCGCACCACTATCACAAAACACTTTTTGTTGTTAGTTGACGGCGCTATATAATAGTTTGGCAGCATCAAACTATCCTCTATCGGCCGAATAATCATCAGTAGTCTGCGCTATATGTTAAAGTTTGTGGGTAAGGCGGCACTCCCTGATCAAGGATAGCAGTCTGATTGTCTCAATGAGAAGATTGCAACTGTAGCCCGCTTTACTAGTTAGTTAGTATCGGAATAGTCTGTGAGAATGGGGGACTGCACGCTAACTGCACGCTTATTGTAATCGTTGAGGTCTATTTATTTCACTCAAGACTGAATCTTAATGGTTAAGATTGATCCTACTAATATTATAAAGTTTGTGTATAAGTATGTTTGTTACTTCTTCACGCAAAAATTACTGAACTGATTGTGGTGAAACTTAGTATGCAGATAAATTGAAGACAACAGTCAAACTACTATTTAAAGCGCGATGTGTGTTATTTTTTTTGTATTATCTCTTTTGTATGGTAACAGATAAAAACGGCATTTATGTCAACTGTACGTTGCTTACAATCAAAACTTTTAGAGCCAAACTAAATTAGAAAGAAATTAGTACCTACTTAGGCCTTGATTTGACCAAACTAGAATAAGCAATGAATAATAATTCTCTATATATGTATTTGTTATCGTTATTTGTTCGGGAGTCCTTTTCCCTTCAATTCAAAACAATAAATTTTTCGTTGCTTATTCCATTTTGGTCGAGTCGGGCATAAGGTTTTAATAACGTTTTAACCCATAACATGTCTGTAACCCTATCTAAGATTATCAATAAGATGAAGCCATAAAAACGTCGTAAGAACGATTTGTGTCTATAATATCGGCAGTCTGTGCGTCATTATTTGAACAAACAGAGGTGAAAGTGCTAGTGACAGGTGAATCACAGGTGAAAGGATTAGGACACCCGCAGACTACACACTTTTTATAAAAAGGATGACAATTTAGTCGGGCTGTCAATTAAAATGAACATGTATGCACAATACACCGATTTGGTGAATTACGCGTGATGTGGATCTACAAATAGTGAATAATTTCATCTAGGATTGCTTTTTTAATCTACAGATTCTACAGATAAAATATATCTTTCGAATAAAATCAAAGACTAGGTAATTAGGTACCCAATTTTAAACCTTTCAAGAGTTTTATTTCGTTTTGAAAATTCTGGCGTTGTAATTCGGTAGTATTACATTTCATTGGACTTTCAATAAAATGTAACACTTAGAATAAACAGCTCTTAATTAAAAAAACAAAAACAAATTGGTGTAATTAATACCCCGATCAAACTATCGGCAGGTTAGTAGTCTGCAAGGTTCTTAAGCAGATGGTTAGCGAAGGAGTGTCAAGAGTAGGCAAGTGATACTTCGTAGATATTATAAAAGTGAACAGGACGAGAATGCTATGTATATTTACCTTTTTGAAAGTAAAAGTAATAGACTTTAAGGTTCTTTAATAGACTTTCAGCACAGGAACGGAGTTGCTCAAAGCGGATCATAAATCACAGTACTCGACATTTCTACTCCGCATCAGCAGAGACCACGAAGGAACAGTGCGATTGGCCAATTCGGTCCGTTCCTCCCAGCTCCGCGTAGTGAAAAGGATCAGAAACAGTTTCCTTACGTATAGCAGCCATCACACAAACAGAAGATCCATAGACCTTCTCTCAAGAAATGGCTTCGACAAGATACCGAGCCATACAGAGCCCAGCATTGTTTTTTAATTTTAATTGTTGTTTCTGTTTTGTTTATTCCTATTTTGTTGATATCCTAATGAACATATTTTCTTCCTTTCTTTAAAGACGCTTTGATTGGCAAATGTCCCATGTCATTAAACCATATTGAATTAAGCATGAAGGTAAATACTTTTACCGTATAGCTTACTTGGGATTTAGATCGTAGGGGAATGTAAATGATAATGAATAATTCATGGGAACCGTGGTTTTTGCCAAACATGTCCAATGAGGCTTCCCTTATGTGTGATCTAGTGCTGGTAATGGTGATTTTGGCTTAATTAATGTACCTACGATTTCCAACTTTACACTTTTGGAAGTAAACGCAAACCCTTGCGACCAAGATCATTGTAACATGATCGAAACGTTGAAGTAAGAGAATTGAAAAATAACAATACGCAAATAAGACCCGCATAGAATATTACTATAATTACTTAGATATGTAATATTTCTTTTGTTGTTCAAGGCTATTAGATATTTTAACAAGAAAAAATGCATCATCTGAATTCCTCCTGGGACAGGGTTCGAACCCGTGTCCTACTAGATTCAAAATACTCTTTATTCTCTTATGCCATTAAAATCTTGGAAAAGGCTTTGGATATGTGTGGATATGTCATACAATTTATGCATAGATACCTACATACATCAAAGAAGTTATTTTACTACGACTAGTAATATAACTTCTTTGACAAACATGTATAGATTGATGGATCCTCCTTTTGCAAACAAACTTATGTATTCATTTCTCCTTTGCTAAGATGAAGTCAAATGGTAAATCATCCACGTTTATCTAAAACAGATAAATCATCTTCAACCTCAGTACGTGATATGAATGTTTTAAGATATTGTTTCTGCAACCGTGACATTTGGTTGCGCAAGCGCAGAGGGCAGATGCGCGGTCGCATCTCGCTATATAGGGCACCTGTCTGTACCCATAGGGCTTTGCATAACGTCGAGAAGTAAGGTCAGGAGACCAACTGGATTATAGCGATGGTATTTGCGATTTTATTGTGTAGTTGCATAAGAATTGAAGAGTTTTTTATTTTAAAACTTTCATCTTTATTTCCTAGCCCACATCTTGCGTAAGACTTAACTACAAGTTATATTGAATATTGTAATTCATATACATTTTTAATTTTGTAACTTTAGTGTTTCCTATAATGCCCGCGTGGCTATTCTGCTAAAACGAGAACCTTAAAATCTTCAAGTTTAAAGTAAAATGGTTCCTTCCAAAGAACCATTTTACTTTAAATTACATTGTAGACTACGTTGTCGGTTTCCATAAAGTGAGGAAAGGTCAGTTGCAAATCAATCTAATAAAAAAATCTGCCACAAATTCAGATCTACCACTGGATAGCTGTGCTCACAAAAGACAGACATCATACATGCGCGGGCGACGATCGGTGTTCGCTTGCTATGCAAATCGGCGCATGCGCGTTACGGTACAAACTACACACGGGTCGTTCCAAGTCTTTTGTCGGTGTGTTTATATTTCACGCTATCTCGTCCTGAATATGTAATGTTTCAGATAAGGAACTAGTTCCGAGACGTATCGCTTTATTTGGAGAGAGATTTGCCAACGTGTTGTTTTGTTACTATTTTTTAAAGACATTTAAAGGCACTTTGGCTGAATTTTACAAGGCTTTCGACACCAAGCCTTGCAAACCGATTTTTAATTTCTTCTATGGTTTTCGCGATTTTGCATAATAAAACACTTTATTTATCCGGTTTTATCGCGTTTTTATTCATTATTTGACCCGAGCTTTCGCCAACTTTACAGTTGGCTTTTTCAAGGTTGACTGAAGCTCGGGTCAAATAATGAATAAAAACGCGATAAAACCGGATGAATAAAGTGTTTTATTAACCGATTTTTAGTTAAAATATATGTTTTGGGTATAAATATATTGTTAAGGAGAATATCTTATCTAATACTAAGTAATACTCAAAAGACCACTCTTTTGAGTATTACTTAGTATGAATGAATTTGCCATTCTTGCCCACGCAAGAATGGCAAATTCATTCGTCGTCACCATATTAGCCTTAGGACGTTCAGTGCTGGAAATAGACCTTCATTGATGTCCATTCAATTCTATCTTATTCTCCTACTATTTTGTAAAAAGTGTGTATTTATATAACTTAAATAATATTTACTGCATTAAAACTTGGTATATAGGTACATAATTATGTACCTAATATTTCTGAAATAACTTAAGTAGGCTTTTACTCGTAGTCTCCACTTCGATTGTGGTGTGGGGAAATGTAGTGAAATCGCGGGTAACATCTAGTTACTAGAACAGACTGATGCAATGTTGGGACTCTTATGTCACGACAAACATTACCTAAATACGAGTATATCAGATAACACCTTTTCGAGGTAATTTTCTCGTGATTATAATTATGTAGGCACCTATACTTACCTTTTAATACAGAATGATTTACATTTTAATTTAATTTTACATCACATGAGGCGAGCAACTTAAATTCATGCATTTATGGTGCATTGTAGTGTTATTATAGTGTCCAGGATATTATTATGTGAAGTAGGTTTATGTTGACATATTAACCAGCTCTCTCCTCTGGGCATGGCTGACTAGGCTGGGAGCTGGGTATTGGTGTTGGGCAAACCTACTCCACTCTTATAGAATATATATTCGAAACCTAAAATTTGTAATTCTTTATATTGGCACAAAATAATACTAAGTATCTGCAAAAGCCTATCATCTACTAGCAGTTTTTGTCTAACATGCAAACATAGCGAGCATAGTATACAGTGGACTAACAGTGGACAGCTAAGATAAACTAACCACCACCACTTGATGTTGGAAGACCACCTACTCGGTGGACCGACGACATTGTAGCGGTCGCGGGGAGTCGTTAGATGGAGGTAGCTCGCGATCGCTATTTGTGGCGTCATATGGGGGAGTCTATGTTTAGCAGTAAACGGATAAGGGCTGAGATGATGATGAGATAAACTATCTTAGTTTAGTTTAACGTTCATAGAATTCTTTGTCCAACTTGTCCTTCATAGAATACTTTCCTGTGGCGAGCTAGCAATAATCTCAACAATTTGATTAAAGATACTGACATAGATTTGTTTTGTACTAGTATTGACACGGAGCGGCGGCGCGTGTCTAAGCACATTTATGGTGCTGAATGACGATTGGCTAATATTTATCTGTTAACGTTTAGGATTGTTTTTATTTATTCTGTTTACCTACTCTTTGTAAGAATTGGTTGGATATTATTAGTGTTTAAACTCATACCTACATTGTATATCTACATTGTTTTTTTTTCGTGAGATCCTATAATTGGCTTCCTGGTGGGGTTCTCTACGCTACTTCGAAACACTATCCATCGAAACACCTTTTGCCGAAGACGATTGACCGAAAGATTACTTTACCGAATAGTTGTTTCACCGATTGTTCGTTTCCCCTATGGTTCGTTTTACCGAAAATTGATTGACCGAAGCTCGCTGTACCGAAGGCTCGTTTTACGTAACAAATGTGATATACACGTTAATTTATACTTCTGTAATAGCTGTTGGATTTCCTAAATAATAAATAAATAAATAACTGTATTTGTAATGGTTTCAAAGAAATATCATTGTAATTCTGACTATATGATGTTACGTTAGTAAATTGAGTGTTTCGATGAGTGTAGTACGATGATGATGACCATTGATCAATTCTCTTCGCTAATTGTGACCATTTAGCACTTTACAGACAGACACGTCATCGTCACTTCGTATTTTGTTATTAATTACTTTAATTTAGATACGTATTCGTGTGGTAATTATTGTGATGATTCATAAATAATATTAATTGTATTGCAAATATTGCCTACTTATGCTAAAATACTTAGATACTTATCTATTGTTTTTTTCCTTAACCAGACTTTAGATTCTATTTATTAATAAAATTTATCGATTTTAAAAATACAATTGTTTCCCTTTCAACGCCTTACCCAATGGAGATTTGGGGATTTTTGAAAGTCATCTGTTTCCTTATATTCTAACCACTTATTAACGATTCTTCACAACAAGAAGCAGTAACCTAAAACATTGTACATTCAGCATCCCGATCTTTTCAACTGCATCCACTTGGAGTGTGTTTCTAACATCAACTTTACATTTAAGCTATTCTTTGGCTTTTTTATTTGGGACTAACTAACTGTTAACATCTGCTTCAATCAACCTCTAAATCATTGACAATAGCTCGGGCTATTCTGCGGCTGTATACCGAGAGATACCGCGTGTCTACATGTGCATACCGAGAGATACCAAGCCCAAATTCTTCACGTTTCATTTGTGTCGCTGTGTCGCAGTCCGTCGTCTAATCAGAGCTCATTGTCTATTACAATGTAGGACTTGATAACTCTTGCATCAATTATTATTATGAATGGTTTATAAACCTTTGGTATTTTTCTTTGATTAAATATATGAGTGTTTTAAATTTCTAAGCAAACAATAAGTATGTGATTATTTATCAACTCAGGTTGACCGTTTGACAACGCCACAGCAAGTTATTTAACTTCATGTGAATGAGTTTATCACGAATACTTATGGCATAGATTAGTTTTCCTAGGTAGTATATTATAACAACGTTCAAATTTTGTTCCGTATTTAGTATGTAAGTAGTTTCCCGAACAATTTCACTTTGAAACTGATGAAGCTCGTCAGTCAGAGACGAGTTTGAAATGCTCCACTGTCAAGCGACATTGAACCTTCTAGTCTCTTATAAGTTTTAAGATACCTTTCTAAATTCTTTGATAATTTTGTTGTATCTGTCATTTTAGAACTAAACGAATTTGAGGATTAGTAATAACAAATTGGTCTCGCTTGACTCCACACCGAACCCTCAGGAAATGATATTTTACGATTTTACACTTTCAAATAAAGAGGGAAACATTGTAGATACAATCTAAATACAATATCAAAGATACGTAAAATGTAGTTATATCGTGACGGCACTGTTTTACACGTTTAATACGAGGGTAGGATGATAAAATGATCGCAATTTCAGGTATATCAGTCGATAATATTGGAGGAAGGGGCTGTGATAAAGGAACTTTAGTTTTATGTTGATTAAAAACTGAAATTACATTCTTAATTACTCGAAGCTTGCTATTAACATTTTATGAAGGTGTAATGTTGAGCTATAAAGCTAGCTATATCTAGACAAGGAAGGATACTATGAGTTGGTAGAGCGTGCAACATCTTAGACCACATAATCTAGAGACTTACCAAGTGATGACCAAGTTATGTGACGTTTAGTTCTGTCTGTTAACTTTGCAACTTCATGTCACAGTAAAAGACAAACGATACATAGTTATGCAGCTGTTAACGAGCGTTTATATGTAAGGAGGGTAGTAAGTAGTTAAAAGCTAAAGGTATTTCACATAAGAATAATTAAAGCCAATTTACTGAACAGTGTCATTATAATCGAGTAAGAAATCAAAAGATTCCCATAAAACAGTTGTGACAGCAGGTGTATTCAGGCTACGTACGTAAAACTATTATGTATTCTGTGACTACAGGTGATCGAGGCACCTGCACAGTCAACCAACTCTGCCAAACTGACCACACAGTACAAGCACCGGTTCGAATGAATCACCTATCGCTTAGATTTCAACTGTTTATTTTCATCACAAAAACATCGCGGACGCGGACGCCATATTATTTCTGGTTCAAAGTAATAATTTAGGTCAACAAATAATTTATTTCTTTCGATTCACAACGTACATTTTGATTTAAGAAATAAATTCATTAAAATCACTAGATGAACTTAACACCGCGCACCGGTTGATATTGTGCGAACACCACTTTAAGAATATCGATGACTTAAAAATTGAAACTTGATCATTATAATTGGCTTATAAATCTGGTGATAAAAACAGTATTATCAACTTGTTCTAG
This sequence comes from Idaea dimidiata, assembly GCA_949358125.1. Taxonomy (NCBI): domain Eukaryota; kingdom Metazoa; phylum Arthropoda; class Insecta; order Lepidoptera; family Geometridae; genus Idaea; species Idaea dimidiata. Next base: position 30,158,550 of record OX442326.1, read on the forward strand.
ATATGATAGGTAAGCTATCATGGTCTTTGTAGTGCTTGGAAAGTAACAACGCAAATTACAAAGTTTCAAAGGTGAACATTTATGATCTCTCTCACTTCTTCGTTTTTGTGTGGTTGACTGGCTCTGGCTCACCTAGTGTTAGAATTTAAATTTCAGGTCGTTCTAAGCCTTCTAACTTGACCCGACGACTGCATCTTTTCATAATATATAAAAATGAATCCCTTTTTCCCCTGGTCACGGCATCACGCATGAACGGCTGGACCGATTTCGATAATTCTTTTTGCGTTGTATTTGTTATGATCAAAAAAAGATTCTTATGAAAAAAAAAACTAAATAGACTTACGCTGGTCAACCGCGGAGCGCAGATAGTCAGATATAAAAACCAGGAATAAGTTACTGCTTAACGCATCTTCCGAACCACAGGAGATCGAGATAATAACTTTATTTAATTTATTGAAATCACTGAAATTACTAACTTTAAAGAATAACATTATATCTGATTCGTTTTGTAATATAATTTTTTCCTAAGCCATTTTATAGTAGATTTGTTAAAATATCGGTTCCGCTCGAAATCATAAGGGTGAAGCGAGCCGACATCGATGGGCGATGGGCGACGGAGACGCGAGGTGACGATGTATTTTTGTCGCCGGAAGGGGATCTATTCCTGTCCCTACGCTGTTATACCTCACCTACGCTTGCGAACATTAGTTTACGACTTCAAATGTCGTTTAAAAACGTTAACTTTGTATTTGAAAGTCGAGATCTTTACTAAAACTAGCTCGATGTAGACTATCTAAGTGAGTTTTTATATTCATTCATAAAGTTTCATCTATTGCTAATTAAAGATTACCAGGTAACGATCGTTTTTATCGGTGGCGGCTCAAAATAATTGACCCTTTATATTATTTCAAGTTTTGTTGATTTTATTTGACTTACGTACTAAGTTTTGTCCTTCAAAAACCTAAATAAATTGGACTGAAGTTGAACCTAAAATTTGAGTACCTACGCGAATTCTATATCTGAGACACAGGTACTTCTGTTAAAATTAATGATACCATAGAAAGAAAAAACCCAGGCACCAACTATAAGGTAAACTGTGATGGATGGTACGTAGTACATCATGTTTAAAAAAAGAATCACCGTAATTTCATCAAAACATAATGTTTACGTTCACAATACACACATTACAAAATGATTCAATGTAAGTTGACTCAGCGTTATAGAAATACGATTTGGCGTGTTGGTTGTCGAGTCGGCAGCGATCGCGACCGGGTTTGAACCCGCGTTATTTGCGGCGCTGGCGCATTGCCAACCGTTGCGCCTGATTGTTTGACCCGCTTGTCTTGTAGAGGACGCCGGACGGTCCTTACGACTGATTTGCTAACCAAGCCTATCGTTAAATGGTTTTATTATGGCGAGCTGAAATGCCGTATAAATTACGAAATTAGTATGCTGCAGATGATTCCATTTGTTTCTTTTTTTTTTCTTAAATTTAGGCTATCTCCGCATCCGAATGTGTTCAAGCTATTGAGTTTGAAGGAATCCGTTCATTTTATGTTAATATCGGTTAAAAAAAGAAAAGGATCATTGGCTAATTTACAATGAATGGAAACGGAACCCGTATTAGGGATTTTGTACGTACTACATTTGACCCCAGTTAAGGGGTTGCTTGGTTCAAAATCTTGAAGCATTGGTTGGTTTAAACCAAGATTTTGTTCTGATGTTACGGGATTAGTGACTGAAGCAACCTGTCCCTTAAGGTCAGTCAGTACCTATCAGCCATAATGGCTCTAGAACTAAAGTTTTGTTCACAACTTGAATTCCTGTCTAATTTTCACTTTGTTCTCCAGGATCCTAGTGGGAGCCCCGGAAGATGAGCCTCAGACGCGGTTCTACAATGTGTCGCGCCCCGGGGCGGTTTACGGCTGTAGTCCTGGATATCGGGACTATGCTGGTGAGGCCCGTGGGCTGCAGCCGCTCTCACATTGTCAAGAAATGGTGTTCGATAAGAAACATGGTAAGTTAAGTTCATTACAAAAAACCGGATATAAATTTAACCCAATTCCAAATTGAAAAAAAGTGTTTCGATGGTTTGTTTAGGTTAAAGAGTAATAAAGATTTATAGACTATCAATCTACGGGTCAGTTTCTTAATTTTAAGTAACAGTCACAGGTAGAAAACAAAATTGTTTATTCACTATGTCACGAGGGTTTCCGTGTGGTGCAGTGGTTAGAGCCCTCGCGCAGCAAGCCAGGTTCGAATCCTGGCACAGGAGAATTTTTGATGACGCCTTAATCAATAAACATTAGAAATATTAGCTTAAGAAAAATAAAATTACTTTGTGCCAAATTGTTTAATGAGAAATAAGACTGACATTTTAGTTTCTACTTAATATCAATCAAAATTTACATAAAATAAACACGACGTGTTACAAAATAGACTACTAACAATATTGAAAGTGCAACAAAATCTATAAACAATATAAATCAATAAGTAACCCTATCTGCCACTGCACGAATAAAGTACAGGAATGATATTAAACTGTCATATAAAGATCAGATCGATGCTAACGCAGTAAATATAGTTATTTATGGACAGACAGATAGCGCAGCCGGTATACAAACGGTTATTAAAGGTGATGAGAGAGGCGACAGTAATAGGCGACAGGCCAGACAAACGCTTCAAGATTCAAAGACCAACAAAATGGCAGTTTTGCTTTCTTATACTATTATTTCATCGCCTTTATCTCATCTAATTTGTCCTTTTCCCCGATTGGCGAAGAAGGTGTTTTTAGGAGGTGTTGTGTATGTATTGTCAATCTCTGTAGCCTAAGCGGTTCGATGAATTTTAGCATATACGGCTGTTCAATAAATTTGAATACATTATTTAACGTTTTACAAGCCAAATGACACAATGCTGGTTTCTTAATAGGTACCTGAAATGTCTTGCAGTGGCGGATTCAGGATAGGGACTATATGAGCTTGATGTCTGACACGCCCCATATCAAGTGGTATGAGCTTGTATTTGCCAAAATGTATCAGCTGCTATTTCCAACAAGAAACCACTTTTAGTAGCTTAGCTACATGAGCTAATATCCTCCAATACTATTTACCATTCGCTATTGAATCACCAACTTACATGCACTTTGTCACCTACAACATGAGTTTCTTATAGTACAATTACAAAAGCAACATTACTCCCTTTGACATAATCCTGCCGTCTATCTTAGGTTCAAGAGTAGCGTCGCGAGCGCTGGGCGTGCTATAGATCACGAGCGTGTGCGCACTGCGCAGACGATGTCGCGAGGGTCATGCACTCTTCAGGCTTATTTATATACTCCAGTTTATTAGATTGTTGTTTGTTTAATAAAGACTTCAGGGTGGGGGACTTTTAACTTTAATTTCTACGCTAGTTTAGAAGTTAAAATTAGGCAGTTAAGTGGCAGACTAGTTCGTGTTAGGGAAAGTTAGTCTGCCAAAATAAATTTCAATATGACTTCTAAAAAGATACCGTGATGAGACTGTTGTTTTTCATTGGAAAATTATATTCGATCTGCATACTTTGTCTATCCCTGAGGAAGAGGTCTGTCATCATTATCATCAGCCTGCTGCAGTCCATTACAGGACATATGCCTCTCCACCTAGATAAATTTTTGGCTTCTCGCATCCAGTTTGTACCAGCCGTCTTGCGCAAATAGTCACTCCAACATGCCTGGGGACGTCCTACACTATGTTTGCCGTGACGCGGTTAGAGTTCTATAAAGATATCTAAACGCAGGGCATTAATAAAATGTTTATTAATAAAAGCAACGCGATTAAAACTGGAAAAAAAGAGTTAAATTTTAAATCAAAATTACTGATTAGGTAACCCGATAGGCAATAAAACATCGAAAAGTTTATGCAAACTATGGCCAGCATTCCTAAATTTTTAAGAAAAGAGAATACAATACCTGCTCGTGAATCACCTGGTGAGTTTAAAATTCCGCGACTTTACGTTTGATATAAGTTATGTTCCGAGTAAACGGCATTTTTAACCAAATGGAAGTGTACAACACCGTAGGTATAACTAAACTACATCCAAAACGGTTTATCTGCATGTAACTTGAATTTGCGTACGATATTGTCATGTCGTCAAGGAAGTTATTAAAATTATATGACACCAAGGCTCTAGAATAATTAATTTTACGATATTCCTCATATCGGGTGTCAATGACAATTAAAACGAATGCATTCCCGTATTTTTAACTTAAAAACACACACTTTTTAAACTTACACGATATCTGTTCAATATTACAATAAAATTTAATTTAAAATATGTGCACTAACGCGATCTAGACTTAATAAACAGTTAAATAGCAAAAGAAGATTTTACAAGAAGGTACATTTAAATTGATTGAAACATAACTTTAGTACAAGCTTTAAATATTTGTGTTCTATGTATTAATAAATAAGTTTAAAAAATATCAAATAGACACAAGTAACCTTGTATCAAAACTGAAAAATAGACGGATAAACGGTCTTATAAAGGTTTCTTTTACCTATAGAGAGTACGGAACCCTAGAAACCTAAGTATTTCAATCACAGGATGCCTAAGTCGTTGTAGTGCATAACGAGTGCGCGTGAGTCGATTATTAACCCATATTCTGCACACCAACAATGGACGGACGCACCGTTCTAGTGGTCGGGAACAAATTGGCGCAGGCGCATTGGACATTCTGATGACTTCTGACGTCACCACTTTAGATGTAGTAGCTGGTTCGTTGGAGTGTGGTATTGACCTCGATTGTGGAGGTAAATATGTAGAATTAACATTAAATAGCTATTTAGTTTGATAGATGGCATTTCTAATTAAGATATTGGATATGTAAACATGTTTCAATTTAATGTAGTGTCGTGAGAAATACAAAGAATATTTTTCAAATAAGTAAAAAGTGAAACAACTATTAACTAGGCACTAAAGGTTAGCAGAAATAATTAGACAATAAGATAAATCGGCGTTGACATGGAGAATTGTACCCAAAAAGTTGCTTTGCCTGTTTGGATAGCACTACCATGGACAAATTTCTAGCCAAAGCAGCAGCCTGCCCGTTGGTCACTGGAAGCTAAAACGAATCTTTTTTTTTAATATACCAAGATAAGCACGAAAAACTTAACCTTCCCTTGCAGCCGGGTAAATACTATTTTTATGTAATTATGCATCTTTTTGGCCGGATCGATTAAAAGAAGTTGCTATAAAATGATTCGGAATCTTATATGGTTTGTTGTCATACATTTATTGTTGTTTTACGTCGAATGTCATACGGTGGAACACCTTGACCCGGTGAGGAATTTTATTTTATCACAGACCGGTCTTTATAGGGAAAACATACACCTTATTAAATAATTTAAATGCGAAAGTTTGCCTAAGTAACACACCCGATTATTAAAAGAATGGCAAACCTTTATGCAAAATGTATTATTTCGATCATGATGAATATATTAAGACGAGTTTTTATAGTTTGTTTTTTTTTTTAAAGTGACCATTACACTTCTTTTTCTTCTTCTATAATAAAATGGCTTTTCCTTTCGGACATTTGCCAGTGTCAAGTATTATCAATATTTGCATTGAACGAAACAGTCAAGTCGTCATAGTTAAAGTCAAGTCGAGGGAATCATTGTAAAAAGGGGCCATTTTTTACAATGTTTGTTCACGGAGCTTTGAAGACAACACTAAGCTAAAGTCCATGTTTTGCACCGATTTTCACTTTTATTTACACTTGTACACCTTCACGAAACTAAATTGATTAATATGCCCCGAAATTAAACATTTTACACGCATTTGAACTACGTTTCACAAAAATGAAAATTTAGCAACACATCTCCTCAACGCACTCCCGCCAAAACTCCGCCTATTACACTTGGAAAATTAGTTATTGAAAAAAAAAAAAAAAGGAGAGAGCTTATCACAGGATGGAACAGCTACTATGTAATGTAGAATTTTAAAAAGCCTTTAAAAAAATTGTTCTCAAATATGCTTGGTTTGAGCATTATTTTGACTACTTACCTTATTCGAGAATATTCTTATAAATCGAACTTGCTGTACTAGTCGAGCAGCGTTAGGCAATAGTTGTATGAAAATCCATATCGGTCGTGTTTATCGGCCAAATAAATTACTATGTAAAATTATATTTGTCGTGTAATTTAAAAATGGAACGATCTTCTACTCCGCAAAATGGCGACTAAAGAGGTAACTTATCAAAGGTTTCATTTAAATTTCGAACTGGCTTGCATATGGAAAACTGTTTAGAGAAAAAAAAAACAAAAAAAAACTTAAATTTTAAAAATTGTACATTCAATAATTGTATTTTCAAATAAAAGTTCTAAATTACTACTGTACTACTTAGTTTAGTTTACGCGCATTATTTGACAAAAGTACTATAGATAGGTACAAGCCTTGGCCGCAACTAGGCATTGATGGACTTACGATTCACACGTTCGTCCATCAATGCCTCTCTTGCCGGCCGCTGCAGTAAAGTACTATTATTGACTCATCGGTCGTCCATTTTCAGTACAACAACCTGTGTTTGCAATTGTAATTCGTAACGGGCTCGTTGGCGCAAATAAACCTCCTTAAATTTAGTCACTTTTGCGTGATGATTCCTTTTGTCTCTGGGGAACAAGTCCAGCTCTTCAATAAATATTGCCACGATGTGTTATTTTTAAATTGTGAGAAGTTTTTTTTGTCACCCATCCTAGTCAAATCACAGCTAAGCAGGGCATTCCAAAAGATAATACGCGATCTAACCTAACCAACCTGTATTTAATTTCTCCAGCCACTGACTCACTCGCCGAGCATCCGATCCAATTATCGAGTCTGTATCATCTCACACTTTCCACACTAGCCTGCCCTACTAACCTTCGATAATCGTGCAACATTTAATTATCCACGGCGGCGTAGGCTGCGCGTGGGCAGCGTGCGGGCGATACCTGCGCCCGCGACGTTTTAGCCATTCCATTTCGATGGGACAGTCTGACCAAAGACGATGAAACCAATTGACTGATCAATTGATGATGACTGATTTTTCTACAAAACAAAACTTACCGATGCGGGCAGGGGGTAATAATCAAACTTTGTGATTGGCCATTACGTTACCTATCTATAGTTACTTAGACTCTTACCCCCTTACTTATAAACTTTAATTAATGCGCTGCATAACTATGCATCGTTTGTCTTTAACTGTCACATGAAGTTTCAAAGTTGATACAAATACAAAAGTCGTTTATTGGGACTAAAACACACACATATTACAATAAAAAAAAGTAAATAACACAAACAAAAAAATTCTCACAAGATACAAAAGTTTTTATAAAATTTGTGTGTTGCAGTAGGACCAAAGGGCCATGATTCAGTGTCTACTTCGTCCTTTCGAACGAACACTGATCTTCCGTCACCCCCCTTGATAGATAGTTGATAGTCAAAGACAACGTCATATAACTTAGTCATGTGTAAGGGAGTTAGTGATTGGCCGTTCTTGCAAGAGAGTGTTAATAAAAAGACGTACTATTTACGTACTTATGAGCAGTCAACTGGTTTTATCGTCTTTGGACAGAACATACCATACTTCCACAATGTCCATCATCATTACGTACTTACCTCTATTACTATATTGAATTTCAACTTGAATAGCGATGAAGATATATTTTATAAGAGATTTAGATGCGTGGGTAAAAGGCAAATGTGTGGAGATGAGGTGGTTATGTTCGATTTATTGTTCAGATCTTGTGGTGATAATGAAGTCGTATCAATGGTTTAAATGGATGATGGTGTTAAGTTTAAATCGTAAATAAGTAATGAACAGTCTATAAGGCTTTTTGTTTATCGATCTGCGTGTTTGTCGTCCATTGAAAATTTATTAAACATATAAATACAGTGTCGTTATCTGCCGCATGCACAGATCGGGCAATTTTGCAGCAGACTTTTGATATGTATAATACGAACGGATTAAGTAATTAAAAAAAGTATCAACATTCAACACTTAACTTTGATATAATCTTCTTAAAACTGTTTTTTTTCCACTTCGGTTCATTCAAGTGTATCTAAACGCCTATGCATATATCTTGTAGAAAAACGTGATATTTCTTAGACCACATACCATCAGTGAGATGCTGGCCAAAGGTTGTAAAAAAGTGAAAAATCAATTCGCTAGCATCCGGAACCGCATCCCCTTAACCTGATTCCCACATTAACTACATTATCTTGGCTCTATATCGCCGCCGTACGGTGCCGTCGGCGCGGACGAGTAAAGCAAGCACAGAATATGCTAACGATGTGATTCACGGATCGCACTACAACATGAATGGCGCAATTAGTTGTAATTGGTCTCTGTAAGCTGACTTGATGTGCAGTCTTCAGTAAATGCAGGGATCGTGGGTTCATGACCTGAATATACTACAGAAATAATCGATAATTATCTAATATTTTATATTGAGATCATTGGAATAGTTTCAGGTCTATACATCCATATGTTAGGACCATATTGATTTGCCTAACTCAGTTTGTTTAAAAAATTTGACTGTCACGATAATATAATATGATTTTCACCAAGATAATGATGTGTTTTTTTTTGTAAAAACGACATCGTTATCGAAATTCAAAATATGCTATTTAGTTTTGTCAAAATCGAAGACGCCCGCCGACACCTTTCGAAATCCCACCGCACCAGTCGAAAGCGAAGGCTTGAAGTAACTTGATTTGCGTAGATAGTACTAACATATCTAGATCCACAGGAAATTAGTTTAGCTATATTTTACGATTTCAAATAATTATAGGTAGCCGTAATTTTATTACTTATAATAATAATAATTATGAACTGTCCCGGTCTTCCTATTAATGTCTGTTAGAATTTATTAAGGAAACAAATTATGATACTTAATTAGACCATTTCAATTAAAAAACAGATAAACTAGTAAGGACTTATTTCTATATCGATTTCTAGTTTCTACCTTTACTCGTGATTTTAGACTTCCACTGCAAATTTTGGTCTATCTCATGAACCGTGATACTTAAAATTTTCACAAATTATGAACTTCTGTTTCCGCTATAAGAATAAAACAGAATAAAATAAATATTTGAGTAAGGCACCTAGATACTACAAACGTTACTGTTTTGTGATAAAGTACGACTCGTACTTGACCAGTTTTGTTTATTTTATAATTACTTTGATTGGAAACTACTGTGACGATCAAAGGTAAGAAAACCTACCGAATAAAACACTAAAAACTAACGCTTTAAAGTTTAAACAACAAAGTGGAGCAACATCCTCACAAAGCACCATCGATTCAGATATAAATCTTGTAGCTTCCAAATAAAAGAAAGCAGGTTCGACCCTGGTCGCGGACAAATTCGTGAGCTATCCGCAGCCATCTGTCGCTGCCCTTATAGAGCGAGGTTTAAGTTATAGTTGCCCACGCGCACCGCACAGCACACGGTTGGTAGTTGCCAATCGATTTACTAAATAGAGTTCTGTTGACGTGTTGGTATTTGTCGTATTAGATGATTTGTCAATGGACCTTTAATTTAGAAAGAACGTCCTAAACTCATTTTTTGGGTTTTATCGCGTGACTATACAATTATATTAGCATTATCTGGAGAGACCTCGAACCGAATCGGAACGATGTAAAGTGGTAGATACTCAAACTTTCCTTCCGAAGGTCGAGGTTTTGAATCCCTACCGATAGAAGCGATTTTAATAGTGCACATAAATATTTTTTAAAGAAAAGACATTAGTTCAATGACCAAACCCGCTTCTTACAATCATATGCAATTTATTAGGCGAAAAACGCCCAGCTTTTTATGTCTCTATAGGACCAGCAGCAGTTTGTTGACATAATATCAATATGTGGGTAAATCAGTCCTGATAGAAGACGACTAATAACATTCTTTCTCTTTTCTTTAAACACAAACAATAAATCAAAAGGAGAATACAGTATCAGACAGTAGTTTAGGTGGGCAAACATTCGGTGTGGGTGCTCCATGGCCGGCGGCCGCGGCCCGCGCGTGGGCTAGCTTTTAACATTCATCGATTTGACTGTAACTTTTATTGCGTTTTAATTGAATTTGTCCGACGTAAGCAAGTCATTTAAATTTTATAGTAAATCTAGTTAAAGTGAGTAATAAATAAGACTGTTTTCTTTATAAAAAAAAGTATCAGCAACACTATTAAAGCCTAAAAGTTAAGTTAGTGCCTCTTAAGTTTATGATCCAAATTATGTCTTAACTGGTAACAACTGGTGGTTTTGATGAATCTATATTTCAATCAATCAATGTAGTTCAATCTATATTTTCTAAGTATTAGAAAGCATGGGACATTGGTCAATCAGGTGTAGAGGCTAAGTATACGATTGTGTTGAATTTTAAACTTCAAGTTTTTATTAACTATCTGAATGTCTGTAGTTTATGTATAGATATAATAATACAAGAAAGTCGGAGCCATAAACTTGAAATCTTATAAGAAAATGAAAATATCAATTTGTAATGGAAATTTACCAAAATGTACTAAGCTTTTGTTACTTCCTCAAAGATCTTTGTTGGTTTAGTAATTGATAATTGATGATCCACCTCATCCAGGAAGGAAGTTACTTCACAGGTGCGATGCGACACCAATCTAAGTGCGTTGCTAACGAAACCAGTGTACCCACTTGTACCACAGAATAAGTAGTAGTAACTACTACGTGCTTGTGCCTCTACCTATTTCGCCAACACTAAGACCGCCCACTACAATCAAGCTGTTTACACACGTATGTTTGTCTATCGGCAAATTAACTGGCAACCCGATGGTTTTGTGAACGAGCCATTTCCTGTCGGTACTACCTGTTGTTACAACTAGTTTGTCGTTTGGATGAATCTCTGGATAGAGACTGGGATGTTGCTATTTTCGTCTGACGCTTCTAAGTAGGTAGTAGGATCTATTCCATCGCAAGGTTGTCTGGAAGAAATTGCTTTTAGTGATAAGGCTACCCATTTGTGCAAGTTACATTTAACGCTTTTTCTTCATTCTATAAATTAAATATAAAACGAAATATAACCTATAAATAAAAAATATGTTAGAGGGCGTCCTCACGAAGCATTGTTTCCAGAAGGCTGACAATGATTCTTCTCTGGATGGCCAAACTAATCCTCTTTTTTTTCCAATGAATTTGTGTTTTGTGCCTTTGTCTTATCTTATGTATGATGTACAAATAAAATTATTATCTACAAAGAATATAGGCTATGAAAACAATCTATGTAATGTTTGTAAGAGCCGAATAATTTCTCTATGAGTCGAAAGAAAGAATGCGTAATCTACTATATAAAAATAAGTCGGGTTTTCCTTCCTGACGCTATAACTCCAGAACGCACGAACCGATTTCCACGGTTTTGCATTCGTTGGAAAGGTCTCGGGCTCCGTGAGGTTTATAGTAAAGAAACTTACGCGGGTGAAACCGCGGGGCGCAGCTAGTAGTTCATATAATATCTCAATGCTATGCATGGATGAGAAAATGGTTACTTTTTATCCCTAAATTAGCAATCAAGATGATAAAACCGAAAGGCGTTGCCAGACTACAAAATGAGGAGATGTCGTTGTTAACCTTTGTAGTTTAAAAACACAAATTCTAAAACAAACAAAGTTAAAACAACACTACGAAAAATCTCAGTTCAAAAAACGTACTTAGGTTTTAGGTAAACAACGTGTTAAATGGTGCCAGAATCCGGTTTTCGCGAATATTTGTTCAACCGGTCCTCGTTCTAGACGTAGGAGTTTATTGTTACCGAATATTCGTGGGACTGTCGCGAAGGTCGTGTTATATTTCAAAATGAAACATTTTAAATAATAATAAATAAATTTCAATGTCTCGCTCGACTGACTGACTGACTGAACTATATATCAATGCACACCCGAAACAAACAGCTGGTCCTTTCAACTTAAAACAGCCCTCTACCTCCGTTCGGGTTTTTTTGGTTCATTTTATTTAACCCCTAAAAAGAAACATTTCTAAATTGTAGTTGTATCTAAGACGTTGCAATACGGTCATCAGATAAATTTTTGAAAAAAAAAAAAGGGGTTGAGTTTGCATTTTACATAAGATTCATACTTGTGTTGCCATACAAGTATACATTTTGTGTCATAAAGGGACACAGGAAAAAATGCCGATGCGGGTTTCATTTGAAACAAACACGTTAGTAACTGTTATCTCTCGGTTGTACAGACATTTCTTAAGGCAGATAGGTACAATTGTGACCTAGGTTTAGGGCGACTTTATCACTTAAAGCAATCTCTCAACATTATGTTATTCTAAAGCAGATGTCAGTACTTTCTATCAATAGTTTCAAACATGAAAGAAATCCCAATACAAACGGTTGGTGCGCCTGACCCGCTTGCGGTGTTACTCGATATCTATATCGTCCACAAATACGACGCAATCGGTGCTGTGGTCTACCGAATTGCTGCAACCATCGGCATCGTAAACTAAACTATAAACTATCGATCGACGTCACTCCGCTCGCGCTGCGCCCGCGCACGTTCGGCTGAAATAACGCGGGCGTGTAGTTTCTGCGGCTAACATGGCTACTTTTAAATTGCGATTAAATATACTAAATAAGTACAGAGTTTATAAATCAATTATTTTTTTAATTTATATAAGCTTTTCTGCAATAAAAAATACATTGGCGGTATGAGCAGTCAGTTGGCTTTATTGACTTTGCCGTGTAGGTATCCCACTAATATCCTAAGTGTTTTATTATTCTTATACATACTATAAATATTTTTACACACCTACTGCTCTACAAAGTTACTTTATTTGACCAAAAAGGTCAACGTAAAGCGAGTCTTTATTCCCTAGGTGCATAAAGTGCTCATTATAACCCTAGGGCATAAAGTAATTCAAATTTGGAACTTAGGTTCTGGTAGCATACGGCCATTTCGAACTGGCCACCTAGACATAACACATAAAATACTAAAAACTGGGCTATTTTCGTCTATTTTTATTTCGACGAAAGGGTAAGGCAAAAAGTTTTAGTTAACATAAAGCCTCAACTTTTTTTTTCATTGGCTGAGGTCAATGTTTGGTTTCGTCATTTTGAGATAACATTGTTAAATTTAATTAATACAGAGCTGTAAATTTATTTCATACACGTTGCATTAATATTTTGGTTTGTTGTTACTTAAATGCTTAGTTTTGTAACTTTTTGTTGTCTCGCAGTAGATGTGTAAAGTAAAGTATTCACCTCGATAATAAAGCCTGTCTTTATCTTGGGCGCTTGAATCCCACGCTTCACTCAGGACTCTAGGTACATAACTAAACATATACTAACTAAAAAGTTTTTAACACCCTCGCTCCGCTCGGGAGTTAACTCTCTAGAGCCCTTCGTACGCTTTGGATTCAATATGACGCCCGCTATTTAAGACAGGGCTTTAGTACCTCGGTGCATAAACTACTATAAGTAAACGCTTAATAAAAACAGCTCGCCAGAGCTCACGTGTCTCAGTTGGTTAGAGGTTAGGGAACCTAGAGGCGCGAATTCAAGAATCGCCGAGAGCGAATTTTTGGGGTTGAAATTTTCATTTAAAATATTTATAGTATTCTATAAGTGATTCTTGTGTAAGTAATGTAAGTTTGTACATTTGTTACTACTAAACCGATTGTGATGAAACTTAGCTGGAGATCTGGATTTATAAATAGGTACGCTTTTTATCCCGATATTTCCACGAGCGATCGGGGCTTTCGCGGGTGAAACCATGGGGCGAACCTACTTTTCGATAATATTCTAACCTGTGATCCGAACATTTAATTAAAGAAATAAGGACACTACGTGTTATATCTTTGCGTTAATAGTCGAAATATATCGCATGGAAATTGCTTATTTAAACGATCATTGATACCTAATATGTATATCGGGCTTAATTTTTAATGAATTCGTTACATCTCATTAAACTAATCCAATTTTATTAGACGACAACTTGTTACTGATTTTACGTTCTTAATAATAATACGTAATGAACAGAATCTCCTACATCTAGACACTAATTACAAATCACTGAGGGCTGTAGCAGACTGAAGACTTTTTGTTGCTCCTTGACTTATTCGTCTTTGGAACGTCTCTGTCCATTAGAAACAGTAAAGGTCGAGTGAATGTTGACGAATTACTTTAAATTATTGACGTACGTGCTATAACATGAATCTTTATGATAATAAATATGGAGATTTGATGAGCTCTGCTGATATGTGTTTAGTGATATGGGCAACCCATCACTGAAAGTGGCAATTTGTAGAACTTGTTTTAATTTTTTTATTTAACATATAGTTTAATCAAATAACCCGCCCCTTATTATTGTTTTAATTGAATTTTCAAGCGATTTTGTAAAACCAGTCTCCAGTCTTTTGCAAAGAGCGGGAGGAGGGAGTAGTTCTTTACACGCCGCTTGACTGCACGATACATAGTGATAGTAGCCATGTGTCGGGACTAAAACTAAATACTTATTAATTTTTACCCGACTGCGCGACGCAAAGGAGGGTAATGTGTTTATAGGTCTATGTATGTATGTATGTATGTATGTATGTATGTATGTATGTATGTATGTATGTATGGATGTTTCTATGTGGCGTTCTAGAGGCCAAACTCGTGGACCGATTTCGATGATTCTTACGTCAATCGATTCGTCTTAATCTGGCGAGTGTGACTAAAGACATGACAGTAATCCAAAGTAACTTATGTCACCACCAGACGCCATATTGTCAAAATTAAAAAATCCAAAATCGTCAAAGTATGTCAAGATGGGTATCGTTGAATAGGTTTTTAAAAATAAATATTAGGTTTCTTTCACCATTTTTCATTTTAAAGAACCATTTAGGAAATATAACGGTTTAAAGTTAATTTACAATTAGGTATTCATGCTTTTTATTACTAACGAACAAGTTTTTATTTTGTTACGAAGTTACGCTTGGAACTATCAAAGTTTAAGCCGTGATGGTACAGGTGACAGGAATTTATTGATATAAACTAAAAAAATATTTACATAAATTGTACCTACCTACTGAATAAAATCCTAATAACCACTTAGGTACCTAAAAACGTTAAAAGAATAATAATAAATTTAAACAATAAATAACTAAACCCTAACTGAAATAGAATCTTACTAATATTATAAACTCGAAAGTTTGTATGTAAGTATGTATGTATGTATGTATGTGAGGTTGTTACTCTTTCACGCAAAAACTACTGAACCGATTGCGATGAAACTTGGAATATAGGTAGCGGGGGGACCTGGATTAACACATAGGCTACCTTCTATTCCCGCGGGAACGGAACTTACGCGGGTGAAACCGCGGGGCGCAGCTAGTACATTATAACCCCTAATGAAATGAATAGATTACGAGACTTACCTACCATCAATAAATGAAAATAACTAAAAAGCGTAAAATAAAAAAAATAATTTATAAAAAACAAAAAACCCGACTGCGTAAAAACTCGATTAAAAAATATGCATAGCAACAACAAAAAAACCAAAAAGAAAAAAACAAGCCCAGTAATTTGAAATTACGCTAAGTAATAATAGTTTTGTAATCGATACACACAGAACACATAATAAATGAGTAAAAAATTACTCACAGTCGGGACCCATTCATTTTACCAATCTAATTTTTCCAATGGGTCCCGACTGTGAGTAATTTTTTACTCATTTATTATGTGTTCTGTGTGTATCGATTACAAAACTATTATTACTTAGCGTAATTTCAAATTACTGGGCTTGTTTTTTTCTTTTTGGTTTTTTTGTTGTTGCTATGCATATTTTTTAATCGAGTTTTTACGCAGTCGGGTTTTTTGTTTTTTATAAATTATTTTTTTTTTAACATAGTTGATATGGAGTTCTGAAAAGTAACGCCTACTTAATTCAATCATTTATCTCAAACCAGTCTCCTTCAGTCAGTCTTTTAATAAATGTAATTTTGTATGTTTGTATAAACTTCTTACTATTTATTTTGTCTGCAAATATAAATAGATAGCTATCGGCCGATATATTGTCTGACGTCTGGTAGAGCCGTTACTCTGAGACTGTTATTGCATCGAGACGCATGGTATATCGAGATTTGATGCGTGTGCGCAGGTCGATGTCCGCAACACATGGCACTAAACAAATACACATTGATGGACCTTTTGCAAATTATTTGTGCAAGTATCGATGATAAAAGGACTTCTTGGAAATTTGGATTGTAAGATAACTGTGTTTCGCCAAATACGGTGTAACTTTTGAAAAATAATTAGCATTGCATTTGTAATACTTCGAATTAAAATAATGAGTAATCTTGTAATTTTTTGTACTCTGCATAAAAAAATATTGGAAATTTATATTTGGATAAGAATTAATTATAAAAAAAACTGCGCCCGCGTAAATTCGGGTAAGTTCCAGTCTCGAGGCAATATCGGGTTCAAAAGCAGCCTATATTCTCCTAGGTCCCATCTATCTCTATTTCAAAATCAGTTCAGCGTCTTAGGCGTGAAAGCGTATCAGTCAGACAGATATATAATACTTTCGCGTTTATAATAATAGTATAGATGTATTATAATCCAACAAAGGTCACCTCATCCCTTAACCGTCCATTGCTGAACATAGGCCTCCCACATGCGACGCCACATACAGCGATCGCGAGCTACCTCCATCCAACGACTACCCGCGACCGCTACAATCTCGTCGGTGGGTGGTCTTCCAACAACGTGTACCTACTGAATTACAAAAAAAAACAATCCTACGCTTTACAGATTGATATGCATAATATGTATATATTTAAAAAAAAAAGTAAAATAAGTAAAGTATATCCGTTGTCTAGTACCCATAGTACAAGCCTAGTGCTTAGTTTGGGGCTAGATTGCGCTGTGTGCAATGAAGTGCAATATTTATTATATTTAGATAACCATTTCTACGAATTCCCGTTCAGTGCTACTAACCATGTCCATTTCTTTAGACGATTTAGTAAATGGTGCGAAATGAACCGGGTAATTGCAGATACCCTGACTGTGCCCGCATATTGTTTTATTTGAAGTTCCTTCCTACTGGACCGTACATTGTACCTACTGTCCACTTGAGGCTGATTGCGTCAAGTGTCCCTTATTGGCTGATTGATTCGACCACGCTCCCTGTATCATGGTCTTGTGTGGACGCTGGGTCAATTGATTTGTTTAGAACTTTTTTATTAGTGGGCCTTATTTAGTGATTGATTGAAAATAATTTATTGAAGAGAATTTGAACTTTTTAACCGTCTTCTAAAAGAAGGTTCAAGAACGTTTAAACCTCTTTACTTAACGAAGTTATTTTTCTTTTCTAAAATTTTTTTTCGGTCAAATGCGGCCAGTAATTACTTACCTATACAGCTGTAATACTCACCTTGTAAATTGAGATACATGTGTATATGAACGAACGACATGTAAGGAGACAATGGACTTAGAAAATAAACAGGACTGATTAGTTGAACATTTTGCCTTACAATAGACAGAGGCTAATCCGAGCCGAATGAGATAGCAATCGACGATGTAGTGTGTCTCGTTCTTTCATCTTGCCAGTCTACAAAAAATATCATATATAAAAAAAAAACATTAAAAGAGGTTGCAGTTATTGTACGGCCAGATAAAGCACGACCCGTAATGTCCCTATAATACACGACCTGTTAATTGGACGCCAGGGTCTCCTTTTAACACTCCGTACAAATTGTATAGGATCTTACACGAATATCCTGGCTTCCATTTATCAGGTCGTAAATTATCGGGTCGTGTAATAAGTGGTTGTCAAGTACATTATTGGCTCCCATTTCCTTTTTATTATTTTAATGGTAACCCAAGCGTCAGTGTCATGGTGGCATCATAGCGGTAAAATATTAAT
The DNA here is from genome assembly GCA_949358125.1 of Idaea dimidiata. Taxonomy (NCBI): domain Eukaryota; kingdom Metazoa; phylum Arthropoda; class Insecta; order Lepidoptera; family Geometridae; genus Idaea; species Idaea dimidiata. The sequence goes on from OX442326.1 coordinate 30,176,437, forward strand.
TATTTAATTTATAGAATTTCTGCGTTAAATTGCATAAAATGGTGAAAACGTGTTGTGTTTTTACTTGTACAAGTGAATCATATGGTGGTTGCAATATATCATTTCATAGGTAAGCCAAAATATGTTTATTATTGTATTCTACAAATGTTTTGTTCTATTACAAGAATTTATGGTGACTATGATTTTTGGATTTTTGTATTGAGTTCGGGTAAGTTTTTTTTTACTGTAATTTTATTATTTCAGCTTTCCGAAAAATGAACAAATACGACAAAAATGACTCAGCAGTATGGATGAAGTAGAAAATTACAAAAAAATCAGTCGTATGCAGTCGTCACTTCGATCTTTCCTGCTTTTACTCCCGTCGATTATTGAAAGCCGATGTAATACCAACAATTCCGCTGGTGGTACGAATACTGTTAGATATTTTACTACTTACCTGCTGAACATAAGTGATAATAAGTAATTAGTCAAAAAGTTTTATTTTTGAAATTTCCTCTAGCTTTACATTTGATGAATTTTGAGGGAAGTACTATATTAAATTTAACGTAATTGACCGTCATGTCTGTTTAAATTTGATTTCGTCAGTCAGTATGTAGTATGTGTCTTTGTGTGTATGTATTTTCCTCCTTCTTCTTCTTCTGCTGCTGCTTCACACCAAAGAAAATTAATTTAATTTCTTCTTCTTTCTTCGAACCTGTGCCTCTTGCATGACGGGCGAGAGCGCTAATCTTTGCCTCATGGGAACCCGTCGTGATACGGTGATTTTTGATGATACATTTCTTTTTGTAAAATATTTATACTTATTAATCAAAGTGTTCAAAAATTAATAAGCATACTATAACAATTAATAAAACTGTTTTATACCGTGTCCTTTTGTATTATTTCATTAATCCTTAAAGAGCGTCTATTGCTAATGGAAATCTTCAATTTGCCAACAGAGACTGAGACGTAAGTCTCAGTAATATTATAAACGCAAAAGTTTGTATGTATGTCTGTGACTTTGTTACTCAATCACGCAAAAACTACTAAACCAATTGCAATGAAACTTGAATATAGGTAGCTGAAAACCTATAATAACACATAGGCTATCCCGATAATCTCGCGGTAACGGTACTTACGTGGGGGAAACCGCAGGGCGCAGCTAGTAAATAATACAATTGCACTTGCATTATTAAATCTAACATCTGTCACATAAAAAAAATCTTATTGTCACCCTATTAGAAAATGACACAAGTCCTTTGCTACAACCATCTTGCTCAGCTCGTTTTTATTCTGACAGTGTTTCCTCCAGTTATTTATCTTACCTCCATGAAGGAGACATCTAAACGCTTTACTCTTTCTTATCTTGTTTTTTTTTTCATTTCATGGGGATTATTTCGGCTAAATGCGGCCAGTATTCGACTACCAGATGAATGAAACCTTTTTAAACTACACACTCTGTATACTAACTCTTTGCTTCTTTTTCTTTTTGTCGCTGTTTATTTTTCGTCAGCCATATACATACAGCGCAGCCATTATCGATTAGTAAAATATTTTATTAATTTAACTACAGCTCTGTGTCTTTCTATGCAATTAGGTAAGCAACCAGACATTTCAACTAAGTACCTATACTTAATTAAAGTTGGATATAGCCAAAACAAGCAATGTTCTCAGAAGCTCTCGTAGTTAGTAGGTAGGTATATATTTATTTATCTTGTGTTAAATTTACCGTGATATACGATTACACGTGAAATAGACAAATAATACGGGAATATGGAGTCGATGCGTGTATTTGTTACCACTTGACGTTTTGGACACGATTGCTAGACTGGTTCTTATTTGACTACAAGTAAGGTAATTACGAAATGTTTATTGTACTTTTGAGAGAATTTGAATCTTATAAGAAATTTAGCCGGTAAAATATGCGGAGCAGGTGTCTTAACCACACGAATGTAAAATGCTATTTATAACTATTTTTACTTGAATTACCTATACCTACTTGAAGTACTTTTACTAACAGCATTTTACTAACGCCATATGAAAGTTTTGTCAAACTTAAAGCAAAGATGCTTCGCTGTCTTGGACAATTAGGTACATTAAGAAACGGTATATTCATTTGCCAAGTCTTAATAACTAAGTTTATCTAAAGTATAAATATTGTTGACGACCATAAGGAAGGTATTTTCGAAAATTCACACGGGATTTTAACCAAATGACACTGGAAGAGTACCTATAGGGGTAAAAGTTCAGCTTTCACTTATTAGGGATTATAAAACTAAACGTGAGGGGTTCAAGCGTGTTTCGAACTAATAAACAACAAACAAAACAAAATAAAATATTGCAAACACAAATCGTAATAAAACGGTGTAATTTATAATTTCCTTTGATCGAAATAAATGTCGAAACGAACGCAATCAGAAAGGGTCAAGCCCTTCCTCAATAAATGTACCTACCCAATGATAATAACTCTTTAATGCTTCCCGATCGTTACTCGGGGGCATTGTTACTTGCACGAATGAGATTATGAAAGTAAAAATTGTCTGGAAAATTTACCCGCCTCCTTCTTAGCGAATTATAAGGGGTTATTTCTTAAATCCACCCAAAGATGTCCCCAAGTCGTGAATATCCGGATTTAATTACGCAAATTCATTCTAAAAGTTACATAGTACAGATGCGCATAAAATTTTACACAGCTGTTAACTACAGACCGTTGAACCGATTTTGGTAGAAAAATATTCAATTATTAAAAAAAATAATAAATAATGCAATAATCCACACTTAAACGGTCGCCCATTGAAGTACTATTGAAGCCAGGCGCTACCGCGCCTGGCATCATCAGTACTTCCCTGGTCGTCCGTTTAATTGTGGAGTTTTGCACTGCGGTAGGTAGGTGAAGTAAGGTAAAGTTTGTTTTTCATCAGTAAGTGACGATAACGATGACGAAGGATGACGATGCCGATGGATGACGATGGATGACGATGACGATGATGATGATGCCACTCTACATCACTTACCCTACCCCTGTGTCGATTTTCGTTCATTGAATAGTTATCACCCGCGTAAGTCCCGATCCTCCGGGATTTTCGGGATCAAAAGTATCCTATGTTACTCTCCATCATTTAAACTATCCCTATGCAAATTTTCATCCAATAAATAGTTATCACCCGCGTAAGTCCCGATCCCGCGGGATTTTCGGGATCAAAAGTATCCTATATTACTCTCCATCATATAAACTATCCCTATGCAAATTTTCATTAAATAAATAGTTATCACCCGCGTAAGTCCCGATCCCGCAGGATTTTCGGGATCAAATCCCGCGGGATTTACGGGATCATAAGTATCCTATGTTACTCTCCATCATTTAAACTATCCCTATTCAAATTTTCATCTAATCCCGCGGGATATAAAGTATCCTATGTTACTTTCCTATGTTATTTTCATCCAAATCGGTCGAGCCGTTTGACCGTGAAGAGGGAACAAACAAACAAACAGATTTTCGGATTCATAATATTAGTAGGATTTTTACTTCCCTTTCCATTGAGCTGTCGATTATTACAGGCGTTCGTTACATGCTGATTGCGTTCGGAATAACGCCCGAAAGCATCGAGTCGAAACATATCTGTCATTGTTTCGTAGTTTACGGTCCGTCGGGAAATATGGCCCTTTGTAGGGGGTGGCAGAAGTGAAGGGATTCCTAAATTATTGAGACTTTCTCTTTGTATTCGACGCGGTCACGTCATTTTACGTTATGAACTTTTTGATTAAGCAAGCTATATTGTCTTTAGTGCGTTATTTGAAGAAAGTTTCTGAATTAAATTAAAAAAGTTACTTAGCAATATTAGACCTCATTAATTCAGATTTTTCATTATCATAGGGATTTACCGTTATGAGTACTTACTCTCCGTGTCAAACTTCACAAAATACTTTCGAGAATAGTCGTAAAATTACCTAAAAAGGTTCAGGTATCATTCAATTGAAATCGAACCTCCAATTTATATTCAAGCAGCGTCAAAATCACCAGATATTATCATCGGTAGCTACCCGTAAAATCTGTTGAAAGACATGAGACATCTTTATTATTAAGACGTCAATCTTATCATAAAAAATAACAACACTCTTCGAATGTATCGTAAAGCATCAATTTCGTGAAATCTGATAAGACTGGGCCATATTAGACTACATATCCGCCATTTTTGTTTTGTTTTACGGTCCCATAAGAAGTTATGATATTGACGTTTTAATGTCTTAATGTAAAGTTACTAATTATGGTACGAGAAAATGATACTTATTGAACGTCATTTCACAGAGTGATTTGTTTCGAGTGAGTGGTTCGGGTATGATGATTATTGTTGCATATAAGGCTTGCTCTGAAGGATGTAGGGAGATATTATCTGCAGGAATCATATTTGGTAGGCTTTTACTTGGAGAAAACAAACAGGGGGCGGAGCTAACGGAGACGTTATGATGGACGGTGAACAATCGTAGCTCGACTTGATACAAGAGTAAGTCATAAATTTTAATTGGATGTGAATTAATTTTAGGGTTCGGTTGTGAAATCGATTGGTTTGACAGGTTTAATTAAGTTTTCCATGTTTTTGGTTGTTTTTGCGATTCGGACCATGTCGCTTTTTCTCAGAATAAATCACCATAGCGTTGAATGTAATAAGAATAGAGTTGTTAAGAAAAATTACTTTGCAAGTGAACGAAGAATAATATTTATTTTTAACATGGCTCACTACGCTGGCTACGCTGGTTGTCGGTGTAATATGTTTGCTTAGAAAAACCCGAAACACAATATTTACCGGGTTTTACCAAATGAGTCTATTAAAGTTATAGAGACGCCATTGCAGAACAAATCATTATTGAAAAGCGGCACAAAGTATGCTATACAACCTCATTATTTATATTCATTCACAATATAATTAAGAAGAAATAGACGAAACTATTGTTATCTTTTTCTAAAACATAAGACTCAATGCTACTTGCATGACGTAAGAAAGAGATGTCATAATATTATTATTAAAGCGGTTAGGAGAGAATGATAAAACGTCAATGTCAAAAACTTCGTTGAGTTTTTGGAAAAATAAACTCGAAAAATAAATACAGCTTTACTTACGTATAAAATGAAATATTTTTGCCAGTTTTTGGAGTACAATTCGTGCAACGCCTAAATACGCACGAAGGCATTGTTGTCTGTGAATAATGTTGTGAAAGGAAACTAAATGTACTGTGTGTTAACAAGCGGGTGATCGTGACGTGAGCTGGGATGGAACTAAGACTTCTTTGGCTAGCTGGCTTAAATTTGTGTTGCCAAGAAATTCGCCCTATTAAGTATCTAGAAGTTTTTACATATCTCTGGTTTTACCCGCGTTTTATTTATTAATGGCATTGTTACAATGTACCGAGCTTTCACTTACTTTACAGTAAGCTTTTTCAACTTTGACTGAGATGTAATTCGTCTATTTTAATATTGTAAATAGTTACTGTGATAACCCGGTAATATTGTATTTCATTTAATTATGCAAACTTGCGAAAATCTATGACAAACTAGAAGAAATCTGTTCACTTCTGACTTGAAGATTCCAAGGTAGTTGTTAAGATTTTAGTTATTTTTTCTCCTTTGAAAATTTTTGAGGCTTGCCGTTCTAAATCAATAATTTTCATTGTTATTTTTATAGGAGCTTGTAATATTAGCCCGGCGTCGAGCCATTAAGTTGTCCACTCAAATATGACATGCGGCAATCAGTGGCGTGTAACGAGATGTACAATGTCATACAGGACAGTCGGACACACAAGTGTTACTCATTTAAACATTTACCCCCCTTACTTATAAACGATGATTAACAGATGACCAAGTTAAGTGACGTTTGTCTCTATCTGTCAACTTTGAAACTTCATAGTAAAAGACAAACGATACATACCTAGTTAAGCAGCTGTTAATTGGCGTTTATAAATAAGGGGCGTTTATAAGTACTCACTAAAACCTTTACTTAAATGTAGTATATTTGCTGATTTAATGGGATTTATGTATGTATGTATGTATGTAGCCAATTTATGTATGTATGCAATTTTGACAAAAGTACCTATTACTTTTTTAATTGAAAGGTAAGCGTTTGACCACCTGATGGAAAGCGACGATGTGCTCTAAGATGTTACACGCTTACCTAGGAGATACCTATTTTTCATGAATAACTCTGCCTATTATACTACTAGCCAAGTCCCGTGGTTTCAGCTGCGCAAGGTTCGATCCTATCCTGGAATATCAGGAAAAAGGTTGTCTATGTGTTAATTTAGAACTCCTGCCGTCTACATTCTAAGTTGCATCGCAATAGGTTTAGTAGTTTTGCGTCAAAGAGTAATAAATCCACAAACATACATACCTGCAAACGTTTATATTTTCAAGTGAGCTGCAATTTCAACATTTAATATATTAAATACTTGCACCTCTTCGTTTCTTGCCTTCAAGCCATTAAAGCCCTATCATAGGCACTGTCTCTTCAACAGTACAAGGTGCAATCATTTAGAAAGCCTAACCAATGATTTAAAGGGTAGTTAGGGCGCTCCCTGGCAGCCATGTTAATGGGTTCCCTTTAAACACTTGTGTGACTCGACTGTACTCATAAATTAATTTTCTTTGTATGTATAATGATTTTAAAATAGAGTAAGTAGTGGATATTTTGTTTTCATAGAGAGCAAAAAAGGCTGGCTGCCTATTTTCAAACCGACTTTCAAATAAGGAGGATATTATCAATTCGGATGTAGGTATGTTTTTTGTGTGTATATTCTGCGACGAATATCTCCGCCGTTTGATTGTCTGTCCAATTGCATTATTTTTCTATTAGAAACGTCCTCGTTGCTAAGTAGTTAGTTGGTCTAATTCGAATTTCATGAAAATCTGATGAGAAACTTCAAATTATGAGCACAATATTTATAGCATCGCAGAATGGAGTAAAATACTTGATCTGTCTATGTAAGATACAAATTTTTGGACTTTTCAATAGAATCGGCTCCTTAAAAACTAAAGTGCAGCTGAAGGAGCACCTGGAACCACCTTCTCATCAGAAAACTCTTCAATAATGTAAATAAAGTTTATAACATGTTTAATTTTATTATCCTTCTTATATTATAAAACTCTCTGTCCTACGTCTAAACCGCTGAACCGATTTTGATGAATTTTGGTATTTTTTATCCCGAAATTCTCTCGGGAACGGGACTTACGCGGGTGTAACCGAGGGGCGCAGCTAGTTGAATGTAATTATTACTTTATCAATACTAAACCAAAAAAAAATTTAAGTCGTCTGCATAAAAAACTGTACTCAGCTACCTTGTTAGTACACTAACCCAGATACTGCACTATAAATCTCCGATACCGTATCGGAACTAGTCGGCTCCTTATCTCGGATCTCCCAGTAAACAAAGATTGTGCCTATATTAATTGCAGACCCAGTATATTGTCAGAATATTAATTGCCGATGTCGAATTTGGTTGGCTTCATGTAGTAACCTCAGATGATGGAACGGGACACGCCTTGGTTCTTGTCCATTGTATTTTTAATGAGAAATTTAAATAATCAGTTGGTATTTACGACATACCGCTCTACCATGATGTCTTATATTATAAGTCGTCGCGAAGTCGCCGCGTTGTCGTTCAGCTAAAAAATTAAAAACACTTTAATTCTTTTTGTTTTTATTGCTCAAGGCATTTTAAACTTAGAAATATTTTTAGGTTCGAATCCTGTCATGGGGATTTTTTGGAAATATACAAGATGTAACGGGCAAGCCCTTTTAAGCTGAAAGGGGCTTGTTCTATACGTCTAGAGGAACCACTTTTGTTCTACGAGTTTTGATAATTCGAAGTACTTTTCGAAAATTTTAAGTGTAAAGTTTACTTGAAAATCAGCTGTTTCTTAGAGTTCGAGGTCACTGACCTTATGTTGTCCTTTCATTTAGTTTGGTCTACTACAATCAAACCTTTAATTACCTTTATTTTCAAAAGCAGCTGTTTTTTCAGTGAAACAAATCCTCAAAATTTTCAAAAAAAAGTTCGAATTTATAAAGTCGTAGAACAAAAGTTGTTCGCCTAGACATCTAGAACAACCCCCTTTCGGATTGAAGGACTTACCCGTTACATCTTGTATAGGATTGAAACATGGTAAATACCCCGTTATGGTAGGTAGTTAGAACTGCTTCTGTACTTACTTCTAAAATCTAAATGTATCATTAATTTTTATATATTTACCTTTGTTTTTAAAGAAAATTTCGATGTTATGTTTGTTCAAAAAACAGTTGTATAAAATGAATTTGTAAAACAAAACATCAAGTTAGTTAATATACAATCGATCTCCAAGAGATTCCCTATATAGTTCAATACATAAAATGCAAATTTTCATTGTAAGTCAAAAAACACTTTATAACTGTAGGCAATAAAATAAATTCTTACTTACCAACTTTCTTTAGCAACGGCGCAGCGAAAGTAATAATTCAGTATCGCATAATATTTAATACGCATATCAATGATAGCTAATAAAATTTAAAAACGTAATAAAGTACATAAAATATTTCACATTAACACAATAGTACATTCAGAAGTAAATGTTGAAGCCTCGTGGATCCGCCTTCTTTCGGCTTTAGAGCCGAAACTGAATTTCGCTCGAAACTCGCGGCCCTCGGCTAGACCATTCATCATCGGAGCGATTTTCCCCGCAAAATTGAAACCGAAGATAAATGTTCTGTCCACAATTAAGCGATTACCGTACATCTTTCTTGTACGGAACATTGAACACGGCAATAACATGCCATATTCGACCATATTTGACCATATTCGGCACAATAATGGTTATTTAAACGACAAACGTGCGGTTAAAATATTTTAATAAAATATGTTTCTGGTAGATTTCGACGATGCTTTTACTTAATTACTTGGAGATTTTACTTTCATGGAATCGTTTTTTCTTTAATTGAACAATTTGTTTGTGGTTGATGAATTGCTTTTCATTTTAACCGTCTCAGCGCCGGGGTACTAAATCGGGGTCGCATGCGAACCGTCCGGTAACGACGGAATTATCTTTGGCTACTATTTTTATTGTTCCCGAAATTATTGGGAATATGTAAAAAAACAGAATAGATGAAATAATTCAGTATTAATCAATCATTACTAAAACAGATGGCTTCACTACCAGAGCCATTATTATTCGTTTCAAATTAAATAAACAAGAACAAACGTTATTTTATTTTTTTACAAAATGGGACTACAAGAACAGTACTCAAGGCTCCAATTGTCCCGTATTTCAGTAATTCAGACAATGTCCCCCCCCCTCGCCAATGACGAAAAAGCGCAGTATGGGTAAAGGAGATTGCAAAAGTTATTTATTATTTATTTATTAGTAGCTTACAGTATACACCAACACGCACACTATTTTAAATTAAAACTAAGGTATAGTCTAAGATTTCTATTAACTAAAAACAGTTTATCATCAAATATGTCGATCTGTTACATAATTTGATTTGTTTAATGTTTACATAATTTATCTTTATTTCCTTTTTACAGGTAACAACGTGGACAAAAACGGACACCAGATCGACCAGAAGTCTAACCAGTGGTTCGGGGCGACCTTAGCTAGTACGGGGCGAAATGGACCCATTGTGGTGAGTTTTTTTTACTATTTCACCCCTACCTACTACTTAATAGATAGATAAATTAATTCTTTATTGCAACACACCACAATTAAATAATTACAATAAAAAAAACATAAACAACTTTAAATTAGGTGGCACAATGTGCGGCCTAATCGCTTAAAGCGATCTCTTCTAGACAACCTTTAGATGGACAAGAAGTAAGGAAAGATGAAAGGTAGGGTGATTAAATAAATCAATCTCGGTTGGTTGATGTTTTTGTTGAGACCGATTATTCGACAAGGCCGAATTTACAATACGATGACATAAGACAAAAGAGGGCATGTAACAGTGACCTATAAAATAAAGCAAGACGAGTATATACGTATAGATAGGTACCTACAGGCACTCCCTTCCGGCTACCGGTTCTCAGTAGTGCCACCTTAATGTAGAGCTTCCGGTTGTAACGGCTTGAACACTTCTAATATCTACTATGAAATTTAAACAAACATGAAAAACTACGGTTTTAGATAGATAAATAGATAGATTATACTTTTATTTGATCAATCACAAAAATATTACAAAAAACAACACATATCAAACTAAATAAATGTTGAATAAATTGGCAGCCTTATCGCTTAAAGCGATTTCTTCCAGGCAACCTTATTGGCATGGAAAAGGGACTATTTAGTTGTACTGGTAGGTCACGTTGTGATAAATATTAGGGGTTAAAGTATGAAATCGCCGATTTGTACTGAAAATCTTAATTGTTTATTTTTTAAATTTTTAACAAATTTATTTAATCTAAATAGTTGCCATTATTATCTATACATTGCTGCCATCTAATGGGAAGGTTATTAATGCCTTTGCGATAGAACTCCGACGATCTAGACTGCACAAGCTGTGTGAAAGCATTTTGTACTGCCTACTGGGAAGAAAACTTCTTGTCACGTAGTTAATTGTTCGAATCACGAAAAAAATGGTAGTCCGTTGGAGCAAGGTCTGGTGAATACGGAGGATGACGAATGGTTTCTAAGTGCAGTTCCTGAAGGGTCAAAATGGTTTCTCGTGCTGTGTGAGGTCTCGCGTTGTCGTGGAGCAATAATGGTGAAGATCGATTCATGAGTCGGGGCTGTTTTACTGCTAGTTTTGTCAACATGGTTCGGAGTTCGGCACAATAGACATCTGCCGTAATTGCTTGACCAGATCGAAGAAAACTATAGTGAATAACACCATGCTGAGACCACCAAACAGTTACCATTACCTTTTTATTGGTAAGTTTTGCTTTAGGACACTGTTGTGGCATTTGACCTGGGGTCAGCCATTGCATTTTTCTTTTCCGGTTATCATAAAGAATCCACTTTTCATCACATGTTACAATTCGATCCAATATTCCTTTATTTCTGTACCGGTTCAACAAGGCAACACAAGTTTCAACACGCGTTTCTTTCTGCAGATCAGTCAAATCATGAGGCACCCATTTTTCGTATTTTTTTATTTTATTGATTTGACGCAAGTGAGTCAATAAAGTGGGTAAGGTAACGTTAAACCATGCCGCTAATTCCTGGGTAGTTTGACTAGGATCGGCTTCCACTATCTCTCTTAATTCATCGTTATTCACCTGTGTGGGCGGTCTTCCTCGTGGCTCGTTCTTTAAGTCGAAATTTTCATCACGAAAGCGTTTAAACCAAAATCGCACGGTGCGTTCATTAGTAGACCCCTCTCCAAACGCAGCATTGATATTGCGGGCTGTTTCTGCCGCGTTAGTTCCGCGTCGGAACTCGTATTCAAAAATCACTCGAATTTTCGCAGTATCCATCTTTCTTGTCTAAATTGAATAACAAAAACAATTGAAAGTCGATATTCAAATGTTTCACATTTTTTAAAAAAAGAACATCACAGAAACCATTTGAAAAAAGTTTCATTCGAAAACCTCAAACCATGAAGATTCTATGTCAATTCAAAGAACCTATTGCAATAAAACGGCAATTTCATACTTTAACCCCTATTATAATAAATAATATCAATATTTTAAACTTAGAAATATTTTTAGCAAGGAAATATATTTTTTCGTAAATTTGTTTTTATTGCTCAAGGCATATTTACTAGAAATATTTTTAAAGGAAAAATTCATCTTCAAAAAATTCATGAATTGATCAAAGAATTTTTGAAGATGAATTTTTTCTTTAAAAATATTTCAAGGAAATATATTGCCAAAAAATCCTCATGGCAGGATTCGAACCTGCGTCCTATCGCTTTCTAAGTTTAAAATGCCTTGAGCAATAAAAAACAAAAAGATATTTTATCATTATTTTAATTAATTTGTATTATACTTCGTAAGACCGTTCGAAACCTTGCAGGGGCCATATTATTACAGATGCTCTCTGTAACATTCATTTATCAATTCACTAAATATTTTTTGTTAGCTATTCTGTGGATTCAAAAATTCTACCAAAAAATAAACTCTATCCTATATAAAGCAATCAAAATCGCTGACCATTCGTGTTCGCATCCACCCTTCCAATAATACCACCTATACCTACTACAGGTTGATCTATAAAGCTCAGGCAGGGTCACGCCAAGGCCGGGCTAGGCTAAGGGTTGCCCATTAGGTCACGGGGCCGTCTTTACGACTATGGACACAGACACCATATCTAGGCGAAATGGGGTTTACGGGGAGTAATCGGGTCATGCTATTCCGACGGCTTAATGTAGGCCGGGAAAGGGCATCAAGAAAGGTGACTTGCCGCGCTTTTGTAGTGAACCTAGTTTTTTATTGACTTTTTCAAGCAATTAACGTATAAATTTTACGAATTTAAGCAACCAAATAAGCGATTTAGGCTTAAAGTATGTGATCAGAAACAATACTTACTTTTATAAGAATATTTTTTCTTTTGTTTTTTAGAGATGACGTTTCACTACTGAACGTTAAGTATCAACTTGACAAAGAAATAAATAAATCATTTAAATCGCTGATTTATTTTATTAGTTAAGTCAATATCCATAACCGACTGTAAAATTATTGTAATCTTTAATGCATCTCGCGGCCATTACTCACTCCGATACAAAAATACATTCGTGTCTCGATTTCAGCGACTTTTTGTTTTCCACGATTCCATATTTGCTTCGTTCGGCGAAGCTGCCGACTCATAAACGTGGGACGTTTTTGCTGTCTCTCTTTATGGAGTTGGAATTTTTATTTCGGAATGCCGAATTGGTGCAAAAAGCGGTGGCTCTCAGGCGGTGCTTGTCTCAGCAATTTGTTTAGGTATTTTGTACCATTGCCACTTGGAGACGACGCCCGTGTTCGGAATTTATAATGCTCCATCCATAGGATGCGTTAATAATGCATTGAATGGTTCGGAGTAGAGAAAAATGATCATTGTCTTTGAATGGGCAGTCAGTAGGTGTTTGTAATGTTATATTTAATGATGCTCATTTGTTAATCCAATATGTTAAACTAGCCACCTCACTGTTAGATATAAATCATGTAGGTACGAGTAGGTTGTGGTTTTATTTTTATATTAATGTGGGCTGTTGCCTTATCAGTGTTAAAGTGTTTGAGCAGTTTTGTAAAGTTGAATTTTTATAACTTTTACCTTCATTTATTCTCCGAACGAAACACCCTGTGCGCAATTCTGAATTAATTGTTGACAATCGAGTTGGTAGGCACGATCAGTTTTTTTCTAACTCTTTATATGATAAGTGTCTATCAAGTTGATTCTTTTTATTTGCTGCAGAAATAAGTAATTAATTCTTATTGCTTAAGACAGGTTAGACTAAGGAAAAAAGGATGAGAAATTCAACCTCAGTGGTTATTGAAAATTAAGTTTTTTTTTAATTTAACCCAGTGGTATAGGTTTATGCTCGTTCTACTTTCTAGCTAAAGTCTAGAGCGTGGGTTTAAACTCCACAGGGGGAAATTCTTCTAATCTTTAATTTTTTTTTATTTGTGGGTTGGTTTAACAATAAATATCAATAATTATCGTTTCAATTGTCCAAAGACATAGCGATACTCTCGATAGTCTTATATTCCCATCGACTTCAAGATCAATCAGCATTAAATGCAAAACACATTCGTAGATTTGAATAATCCTTTAAGTATCTATTTTATTACAATTGCAAATCGATATCCTAGGATATGTCGCGAGATATCCTGATCCGCCGACATATCTCCGCGTCTGACGTGCGCTCGCTGCGTGCACATCGCATACGCATCGCCTTAATAGATAGCCGCAATGAATGTTAAAAATGTGCAGATTTGACAGTTTGATACGTTACCTACTCTAACTTATTAAATTTGTCCATCTTCTTACTTTTTCGCATTTAAAATTATATGTACCAATACAAGAGTTATACTATGCTATCTATCTATAAAATACCATTGAATTTTTTATCATATTAAAATCAATTTTTCACAGTTAATCAATAATTTAATCTCGCTTATAAATCCCATCTTTTACCGTCAAATAAGTTAGCTTAGCTTACCGCTCGCCAGTTCTTCAAAAAATACAGTTGGAATAGTTTGTGGTGGACACTCATCTACGAAAGCTTAGCTAAAATAACTTAGTTTATTCGGCAGTGGACGTTCGGTTTAAATGTCCGTGTCTCTTCTCTTTCATATTCGCATGTTTACTCTATGGTTTCCATACAAGGCGGGCGCTAGGCCCGGTAGAGGTTAGATTGATGTTCCGATAGGTGGTGCATCTTCTGCGGATATTTTATCCTTCATTGTCTATGGTTTCGTAGCTTATGGTGAATATTTATTACCTAATAGTCCGCCTAAGTAGGAATCTATGTATGGCCGATTTATGAGCAAGAGTTTATGGTTATGGAGGCTTATGGATTTGTTGAAAGGATAGAGGAGTAAAATATATAGTACAAGTTTTTAGTTTGTTTTGTTTACCTATGGGGAAATTACAACGATATTTATCATGGGCGCTTTGAAATTTTATCCATGTAATAACAATCTTTGGGAGAATCGTTTCTCTAGGCTCTACCACTTTTACAAGCCGTGTGCAAAAGTTGTATAGTGCATAACATGCCTTTTCCAAAAACAAAATGGTAGACCGCTAAAAATAAAACAAATCAAATAAATAAAAAACGAATTCGACATCACTCCGTAAAAGATTTTTTGATTTAACAAATTGTGAGGTGATTTGTCGTGGTTCGAGTGAAAACTGCGTTGGTTTTTGTTGCGACCGCGCACCGAACATGGCGACCACGACTTGGCGCGGGCGCGCCAAGGGTTGACAGCTTAGTAGCTAGGTACAACCACTACACTCCGATTTGGAGGCCGCATCTCCTTTTACGAACCGTAACTTTATTGTCTCCATTTGTGTTCGTATTTTGTTTCTTTTGTGGCGAATTTGACTTATTTTATTGAGATAATTTTATTAAAGCGCGCTGATGTAATTCGGAAGGCTTTTCAGTGTGCACAATACAATCAATTATCTTAACTTTAAAAATCTAACATTATATTGTTAGATTTTTAAACATTATAATGTTAGATTTTTAAAGTTAAGATAATTGATTGTATTAGGCGTTACTTTTCGGAACTCCATATCAACTATATTAAAAATTAATATTTAGTTTTTAGTCCCGATACCTGACTAGTATCACTACGTATCATCACTGCGTATCGTATTAATTTTTAATATAGTTTTAAAGTTAAGTTTTAGAGTTAAAATAAATTTTAGGAGAAATGATACTGAGTTGTGTTTTTTTATTGTTGGTTTTAGGAAAGAAATTGCCGCTTTTTTACGTTTATGAAGTTCTTTCTTCAAATGTAATCAAACCAAACATTTAATAAAGTTCCGCTGTTATTATTTATGAATTATTATTTTTTCGGTTTCAGTATGAATTATTCATACTTAAACCGAAAAAGCGTTTAAAAAACGGAAAGACAAACTCATTTAAAAATTAATAGCATACCTAATATCTAAAAATATTTACACTTGACAACTATTTTTAATAAGTTAAAAAAACTGAACATTCGGTATATTTTCATGTATAGACTATTAATCTGTAGCTAACGTGTAATTATTTAAAAGTTAATCATCTCAAAGGCAAGACGGATGGGGCATCTCATTAATACTGGTTTAATAATATTACCCCATTTGTTGTGGCCTATGTGATGCCACAAACGGGGCAATTATTTGGGATCAGTCACGCACGAGCCATAGCCATCGAGAGGTTAACGTGTTTTGTGTTTTTTGGAAACGAAATAGGATCCAGTTGAAAAAAAAACGACAATAAAAAAAGAGTTGTGTGAACAATCTTAAGTAAACTCTTTACTCTTTTTCTTTATTTCTTATATTTCGTGACTTCAGAAGGCTTTCTATGGCATCCCTAAAAGCCTTGCAAAGCAGAAAAAATCTGCCTATTTCGTTAGAGCGCGTTTATGTCTAGACCTTAGGAAATTGTGCTATTATTAAAAAAGAATTAAAAATGTTAATAGGTACGCCAAATCGGTTAAAAGATTGTTGCAGTAAAGCTTGTATGTATACAAATACACAATTTTTGGTGTAGTCAAAAATACCAATTAGTTTTGGCATTTAAACTTACGATAAATATACACATATAGCACACATAGAGTGACAAAATAAATAGGTACTTAAGCTAATCTAGGCAGTACCGTAAGTATCCACTGATGTTAAGTAATACCTTATTCCGAATTATTTTTAAAAACTTGCACCTCCATAGCTTATCATGTAATTATAATTATTTACGACTTTAATTCAATGCAATAAGTTTTCGATTTGAATTTTTAAGATCAGGCCTGGATTTTTTACTAAAAACCCCAATATTTATTGCTACTGTTCAACCTAAAGTTATCGACACAATATCCAGTAATTTACACCTTGCTCCGGTTATCTTACGAGAAATCTATTAAAGAATGAATAAGCTTTTTACGCCCTGTTCTTCGTAGGTTTTTTTTTGTAAGTAAATTAATTTAAGAGTATTATATTTAACTATATTGTGTTTTTATTAGGTATAATTAATTTTAGGAGTTGCATAAAATCTATTACGTTTATTGGAAAAAAACTTCACACTTTGGCAATTAAATAGGTAAGTATTATAATAATAAAACACTTTATTTATCCGGTTTTATCGCGTTTTTATTCATTATTTGACCCGAGCTTTCGCCAACTTTACAGTTGGCTTTTTCAAGGTTGACTGAAATGCAAAATTAAATCTAAATTAATTTTAAAATTAAATAAATATGCAAAATCGCGAAAACCATAGAAGAAATTAAGTATTATAATTGCAGTTCGATGGCTATTAAAGTAATCTGTTAAAATAAAATACTTAGTCGCTTTATCTAAATCCCAATTTGTAAGCATTTTTTGATTTATTACCTTAGATTCTACAGGATACAGTCAACAATGCAATACAACATAATCTCATAACTAATGGATACCAAAACTAGACTGAATTAAATTTACATTTAAATCAGCCCGTTAATTTGTCGCACTGCAGGGCAAGGGCCTCCTCTTAGTGGGGTTAGGCAGTAAGACGCCACGGGAGCTTACCCCCGATTGGCGAATGTCCCATGTTTTCGGACCGTGGTGATTCCTAGGACATGTCGATTTTTTTAACGATGTTTTCCTTCACCGTAAGAGCGATGTTACTAGCGCACATAACTTTTTCTTAAAGAAAAAGACATTGGTGCGCGGTCGGTCTGGATTCGAACCCACGATCCTCAAAATCAAAGTCTTTCGAGGGTCGTGGGTTATACCACTAGACCGACACCGCTCTATTATAATAAAAGATTACAATATAACTGCAGAAGTTAGAAGACGATTTTAATTTTTATATGAATTTTGGTGAAACTGCTGGGCTCAGTTAATCGTGCATAAATGATACTCTAAGTAATGTATAAAGGCAACTTTACACAACGAGAATGTCCTATCTTGATTCTTGTCATGAACTACAAATGCTCAAGACCTTTCTGATTAGTCACAAATATCTTAAAAGCCTCGAATAGTCCACGCTGGCCTTTAAGCGGGCTGATTGCGGTGTTATAATAGCCACCTGGCACTCAAGCGATGATAGAGCGATAACTCGCGATCGCTATCGTTAAAGTGCCGACTGGACGCTGCGCCGGCGCACACCTACCGCGACCGATCGATCCCATCTCGGGTATGGAGTACAGTTAATTTGTGCTCGGATCTGTACCTATATGTAAAGCTAATAAATGTTACTGTTGATCCTTATTTTATAACTAGCCATGATCCGTGACTTTGTTAGCAGGGATTGTAATGCACTTATACTGATTTTTTTAAATCGGTTGAAGTTTACAGTTCAGTTTAGAAAATCAATTGGCAGTGCACTTTAGGCTATCACAGTGAGTTAGTTGGACTCAGTGGGCTAGTGATCAAGAGATAATGGGTTCCAATCCCGCTGGAAGCAAGGAATTTTGTAACAAAATCATAATATTTTGTACTATATAGTTGTTTTTCCTAAAGAGTAAAGAAACACTTAACACTTAAAATAAATAAAAATCTTATAGAGGTTTTTGAGAAAGCATTTTTATTCACATAAACATAAGGATACATGGCTAAATGGCTACCGTCTTGCAATCCCTTTCGTTATCATCTATTAGTCTATCGTCTACACAATCGATTTCCAAGTATATTCAGTCCAAGCAACATGTGCAACATGTATCCCAGAATGAACCATTAAAACAAACCAAATGTTTCCCTAAGAACCAGACCATTACGCCATATTCTAAACATCAAATGCTAAAACTGACGTTTCAATAACATAATATCATCCAATGCACTAAAATGTGTACGAGGAATTCGCGAATAACGTTCGATCTGGCTGTGTGGACGCGGCCTAACGATCTCTCGGTCCCTCTGAACTAGCCCTAATGCATTGACATTATAAATAGCGAATGAGATGCATTTCCTGTGATTTGTTGTGTGGTACAAGTTTAGAGATGAAGGGGGATGTATACCTATTACACATTTTTAAAACTTACATGTTAAGTTTAAACTTACATTTCGAAGAGATCGTGCTGACAGCGCGAGCGGACTAAGCAAATGCTGTTTGATGAAGTTCCCCGAGTACGAATCCGCATCGCACGTTTACTTCTCATCATTACAAATCGGAAATGAATATTGAACGTATTGAAGTAATTCTTTCACTATTATTTTTTATTTTTGACAGAGAATATGAAGAGCTATAATATGCAAAATTAGCTACTTTTCCTCATTGTAATTGTTTTCGGTCTCGTTTCCTAGCTTAGCTCAACCGAACATTTAGTCGTTAGATGTGGATTTTCAATGAGAAATGTTTTTTTACGTCGTTAGAGGTATTATAATGTGTCGATAGCAATCATATACCAAGAGTAATATTGAGATTTCAAAACATTTATTTTAATGCACTAGCCTTTTGGGTACCGTGCCTTGGGTCTCCTTTTTATTTTAAATTATTTTATTTAGAATTATGATGGTGTACAAAATGGTGGGTAAATGTAGTAAGTTTATCATTAATAAATATAAATCATGTTGTTAGACAACATAAAACAAATAATAAAAGAATGTTCATAACTTGTACCACACCCGCAGCCGACGGCGCAGGCGCAGGGCAGTACAACGTGTGTAAGTGAATGTTGCTTTGCTACGTAATAAATACTCCATTGTGGTCCCGAGGCGGGAATCGAACCCGCTCGCACTAAACAAATTAAACATACTGATACTCTGCCCGGAGGAGTTTGGATTTCACGTGTTTATTTGCTATTTCCTATTGTTGATGGGGTGTTTCGATATGCTTAATAAATAGCTAGGTTTAGAGGTACCTCTTTGATGTTAGATACCGTTGGCAAATAAATGACGAAATATGTTTATTAATTTTCTTTAGGTAGGTACTCATTACATGAATAATTACCTGTTATAATAACCTATTAAAACCCATTTATTTTCTTACCTTGACGTTTCGACTATGGTACAATAGTCTTCGACGCGAGGAGACTGGAGCAGCGGACGTCATCTTTTATTTAACCGTTGTTTTATGGAATCGTGTAAATTTAAGTTTAACTATAACAGCTAGAAATATTTTACAAGAAGAAATGCATCATCAATCATTTTCCCTTGTAAAAATCTTTCTGATTGTTATATGGTGGCTTTAATATTTGTACCACGAAATCGCAATTATTTTGGAATATAAATATATATATAACTTTCCTGATCTTAAAACATTAGTTTATATCCCCTCCATCCAAAATTATTCGTCTACCAGTAACATTTAGAAACAAACGTTAAATCTTACATTGTTTTTTTTAACAAAACCAGTAGTTAGTAGTGGAAATACCGGTAGCCGTTTACGGTAGTCAGTAGTACCGTGCCCCGCTAATAAACACTAACATAAACCTTTATTGTCACCTCGCACATGTATTATATTATCTACATTGTTGTTGGGGCGGGCTGCATGGGACAATACCGTTTGTCATGGCCTCACATCGACGACGACGACGGAAAAATAGAAAAATAGGAAAAAAAGGAGATCTAAATAAAGGGTCCGTTTCCAACTGCATAATATAAAATTACCTTATAGTACGTAGTAAAAAATTAATTAATTAATTTATTTACAATTCTTACAACTACCATTACAGGATAACCCAAAGCGATAGTGCGCAACATTAGATTACAAACTAAAAACTGCGTAAATTAAAAACATAGAAATTTTGAAGTTAGTGGCACTTAGTTTTTTTTTTAAATTTCTTATGGAAAAAAGTATTTCCTACAATACCTAAAAACTCATTTTTTTGCTTTCAATCTCGTTGGTTTTATTGTATTTTAGCAAATCAATCTCGTGGATCAATCTCGTCGTGGAATATTGTGGATTTCACGTGATTTTTCCGAGTACGAATATACAATTTGATAGTTGTAGTTGCTAGTATCGATTGCAATGGCAATTGATTTCAATCTAGATTCGTCAGCAACAGAGTTACAGAATCGGCCAGCTGTGGTATCATCTAATTAGCATCCACCGCTACTAGTTGCTATTTACTGTCAAAAAACATATTTCGTATTTTACATTGCTGATTTGAAGCAATCACCGGTAACAACCACGTTACGTCAAAGCAGCAGTGTACTGCAACTTAGCAACTACTAGCGGTGGATGATAAATGGAAGATACAGCTCCAGCTGTCCTTATGGCAACCATCATCGAATTCCTAGTGGTACTGAAATTGGCCGCCCCTACTAGATAATATAATACGAGTACTAGACGTGGTGGCTCATTCCGACAAACAACTATTGTCAGCTAGCTTTAGTGCCCATTGTCTTCTGCAATAACCGTGCTGTAACCCTAAGAGCTGTTGAAAATTACATGTTACGATCTAAGGCGTAACTTCAGGTGATATATCTATACATACATACGTATTTACTGGCTGTAAGTATGTAGGTGCATATAGGTATTAAACATACAGCCAAGGAATATGTTTATACCTACCTCAATATAATTTGAAAGCGTTAAACCTATGCAGTATGCACTGAGGAGGACGCTTGACCTCTATTGTCTTCTGAATCACTGTTGAAAGGTCCAACCAACTGATACTCAAATACTCATTTATTCATAACAACAAATTACAAGTCATAACTTTATAAATCTACGCCCCGTTTCACCTGCGTAAGTCCCGTTCCCGCGGGTTTAACAGTATAAAAAGTAGCCTATGTGTTAATCCAGTTCCCCAGCTACCTATATTCCAAGTTTCATCGCAATCGATTCAGTAGTTTTTGCGTGAAAGAATAACAACCTCACATACATACATACAAACTTTCGCGTTTATAATATTAGTTAGATCTATATCTATACTTATAATAAAGGAAGAGAGGACAAAAAGTCTGTACCTGGAAGTAAATTTAAAAAAAAAGTGGTCTAGGGAAAAGTGGTTTAGGTTAAGTAGTAGAACAAAATTATATATTTTTTAAATTTCATGTCTGTCTGTCTCTTTCTCAGTTTATCTGTCGGTTCCTTATACAATTAAAAACTACTTATCCGATTGAAATGTGTCTTCTATTATGTAATATAAGCATCCGTTATGAAAGGGTTTTTGAATCGAAGTTTACGCGAGTAAAACAGCGGGACACAGATAGTAATATAATAAAAGAAAAACACATTGATGCGCAGTCAACTGGAAAGGGAAACTATACGACCTTCGAATAAAGAAAAATCGGAGTTTTTTTAACCAAAATTATTTGTTACTTAAAATAATAATGTAAAACTAATACACCGTTACAGCTACAACAAAACACAAAGCTAATGTAACAACATCTACCGCTCACAATATAACAATAATATGGCAAATGAAGCATAAAATAATTTCACAGCGTAAGCTCACAAAAGCTTTTGTGCGCACGCGCCGACTCGGGAACAAAAGATGCAAGTATATAACATACCGCCTAGAATGATTTTACTTATTTATTGATAGGTAATTCTATACCTACTTTATGAACGACTAGCTGCGCCCCGCGGTTTTACCCGCGTAAGTCCCACTCCCGAATATCGAGATAAAAAGCCTATGTGTTATTCCCGGTATTCAGCTACCTATATTCGAAGTTTCATCGCAATCGGTTCAGTAGTTTTTGCGTGATTCAGTAACAAACACACATACACATAATTATATGTATACACATACTCACAAGCCTTTCAGCTTTATAATATTAGTGGGATCTATGAATAAGTTATATTAGAATTCATAATGTTTTTTTCTGCTTACTAAGTAAACAAAATATAAATTTAAGCTCGCTAATAAAATTTGTCTCACTGTCTTAGATACTTTAAGGCGGCGATAGATGATAAGCAACGGTCCTTGTCCTATTGCATATAAATGAGCGAGATGGAATTGCGTGTAAAATCTACAATTTCTCGTAAAATCAATAATTAACGAAGATTAAAATAATATTTTAAAAATATGCGATGAAGGGGTTCTAGGTATTGTATTTTCTAATATTATGATGCCTATAAGAAAATATAGCGGTTAAGGATTTAGAAGAAAAATTGATTTATTTTGTAAAACAGGGGTAACTTTGCCTGTATAATAGTGGTAATTAAAGTTATTTTTTATTGTTTTTGAAATGAAGGGGACACTTCTTGTATCATGTACAATAACATAATACATTGTTTAAAGATCTATTTGATACCGGTTATGAATAAAACCATTCCATCGGAAGGGATTTCACATGAGTCGCGTCCTTAAGCAGTAAGATGCCATGGGAAATATTCTGGATTGGCGAACGTTCCATGGCTCTGGACCATGATGAGTCCTTGGACTCAGTTCTTGGATCAGAGGTCTCGACGACATTTTCCACCAACCAACCAAAATCATATCACTAATCGGAGATTCTCCTGTCTTCCAATACGTAGGTCGTTTTAGACACTAAATGAGATTAATCGGACAAATCAGGGTAGAATTATCAATCACTTTTAATTTCAAATATCATAGAAAATATTTTAATCCAATAACGGAGTCTAAGACAGTTATAGTAAAAACTATGCAATGCAGTAAAGTGAGTCACCTCATATGGTGTAGATACAGTACAGAACATGGCCTAGCTCAGTTCGATTCTTGGTAACTCTTGATTGAGATTGACAGTTAGACCACAATTAGGCCTTAGATGTCTATATTTGTACATGAGAGTATGTTTAAACAGTATACCTACCTACCTACCTATCTACCTTCTTTATATGCATTCATGATGATTAGGCTTTTAATGTTTTTGATCTATAAGATAAATAAGTTGACCCATATAAAATACTAGCTCATCGGCGTTAGATAAGATCCCGTGGGAATTTCGAAAAACTTTTTTATATCGGATACTAACAGCATCTAAAGAACACTCTTACCAAATTTCATCTTTCTACCATCAGCGGTTTAGGCTGTGCGTTGATCCAACAGTCAGCCAGGACAAAACATTTTACAGATAGGTGAAGATTACCTGTATAAATACAATGGTCTGTACACACAGAATGTGTATTAAATTAAAGTAATCAATTTCAACACCTCGACAATTCTGTCTCATCACATTAACCCAGTTGTATTATGAAAATGTCACACGACTGCTGGCAAAGGGCGCTACCAAATATGGAAGATGGCCGACTTGAGAATTAGCGCGGAAATGAAGCGTTTGAACTTTCCTCCTAGATGTAATCGATTAAGCCTAGCCTAGGTATACCCACCCACCCGTGTCTAATTGACTGTGACTGAAATAGTCTGGTGTAGGTACTTATTTTAGGAGATAAACTTTATTGTCGAAAAGGTTAGTAAAAAGGTATTTTCTTGGGAAGGTTTTGGCCACAGCTTGTTGTTACGCGAGTTGCTTGATCCTATAGGTGCCTATGTAGATCGAAGAAGCTAAAGTATAAGTATAGTAGAAAAAATCGTTAATCTGAAATCTTCGATCGTACGTATGTTCGAAAAAGGCCAGTACCTAAGCTTACAGGACTGCCATCTTCTTATGTAGAGGTGCTTCGTCTTAGACTAAATCATAACTTACCACCCTATGGCACCATAGTACTCAATAACTTATTAATACTTAATTTTAATAGGTATCCATTTTATACCTTTACCTAATACGTTTAGTTACAAGTGAGTTTACTTTTTCTCAATCAAACGGTCCTCACATACTCATCTAGTGTTGCTATTCTAATAAAAACCGGCTCAACACATAGAAGCAGTTAATTCGCGAAATAAACGCAACTATCTCTATTTAGGGATGGGTAGAAAAACTCGCATTTACTGTATGCCAACGGTTAAAAGCGCTATAAAGGGATATAACAGCTATATAAAGGCTGCGGTCGTATATGGCACCGTCGCGGATATAGGTCCCTATGTGACCTCAATGTTGCAGATCCGTTGATCACAATGTAGAGATAAGTATAGGTGCCATAACATGCATGGATAAATTTCTTTTAGGGAAAAGTTTGCCCATTTGTAGGTGCAACGATTTACCTTTAAGATTTCTGTTGGTTAATCCCAGAAAAAGATACATTTATGGAATATAAAAAACTTGTAAATGTGACTGCATCTGTAGTTAATATTTTGGTACCTTCAGTAACGAAATTAAATAATATTTGAAGCTCACTTAAACTGTCGCCTTAAAATAAAACTTAAACATTTTAACGCATACATATGCAAATATATCTAACGATAATTAGCTATTAATGCTAATGGAAATTAAATGAGTATAAAACTATTTCTAACGACTTTATAATGAGAGGTGCGCGTGAGCATTAATATTTATTAGAGAGAGACTCACAAGGTTTTATCGGATAAATAGGCGTGTAACAGCGACTAAATCTATAAAACCATCGTATGATTACCAAAGTACATTATCAAAGTCAGTTTTATTATGACGCTGAATCGATAATTATTAGAATGTGCTGCCTATAAAAGCCCGTATACAAAAGTTTTCTTAGAAAACTTTTTAAATCCAGATAAGAAAGTACTCATGTTTATTGTTTTCTTAAAATATTGGGGTGATTTAGGCTAGTATAAAAACTGTTTTCACAAACATACCTATGAGTCGACTCAGCTTTCTATCATATTTTTACTGACTTTGATTATCATTATCACTCACAGGAGCAAGACAAACCATTAGTAAGCTACGTATAATGATCGTTTACTCGCTTCTGAATGCGGCTGTTAATCTATACCCACATCATCATGTTTAAAGGAAGTAAAAAATAACGTACCATTTTTGTACATGACGTGACGGTGCATTTCTTTTTTTATTGTGCTCTGACAGTTGTCATGACAACGTTATAACAGGAAAATCAAAATTGCTATAATATAGAGCTTTGTAATCTCAGCCTATTAAAATCTTGAAATACATAGTAAAAGGTGTTTGCTTTAAAGTAAGATCTCGGGCCTTCTCTCACAGCCAGCACAGCGTACGGACAGCTAGTACAATTTTTATGAACCTATCTTTTTATTTACTTGAAACAATAACCATGAACATAAATATACCGAACTCAGAAATCTACGGAGAAAATGGCAACATTTAAAATCGATTACATGCGCGTGCGCAGATAAGGGCCCATTTACACGGAAAATAAAGTGGAATGCTGTGTTCACACGGCTGCTTCGTTCGGCATTCGGGATTTATGCCGTGTTTACATTGCTCTCCGATGCTTTATAGATGCTATAGATAGTCGATTACTGTTATTGATGAGTCTTACTTACCCATTTATGTCTTTAAAATACCTACAGTGTTGTTACTTCGTTGTTGCGTAATATGAAAGGTTTTTATAATGCTTTTATACGACTAATGTCGTTTTAAAGCTGTTTTGTAAGATATTATCAGTTGTTCGGGAAGTATTTAAAGTTAGATTAGTGTTTCGTGTTAATTTATTGCATGGGAAAATTTGTTGACAGGTGGTCTGGAACCTTAAAACCAGTTAGTGTCTTTATGACAGTTAGTTGTGCCTTTCGAAATATATGAAATTTTGCCAATTAGGTAGAATCTTCCTGTTTCGTTAAATACGATACAAACTACAGCGTAACAACTTTGAACGCTTAAAAATTCCCTAATAATCGTAATATTTTAAATTTCTCATTGAGATTGTATACATTAATTAATAATATTCCAATTTAAATTAAGAATGCAAGTACATCCGCCATCTTTGATTTGATTACCACTAAAATACTTACAGCCCTAAAATCCGTCAATCGAGTGTGACACATTCGACAGTGTTCTCAATACATTGATTGTCTGTCCGTGTCACGGCACGTGTCGTAAATCACACAACAATGGGGTACCACTAACCAAATAAACTTGTTTGACATACAAACGTACTACATACGACTTGATTTACTATATGAAACGCCGTTTAAAAAGCTTTCCTTTATCTTTTTTCTCTAACTGGTTAGGTGGCATCGTTTGTATTGAGTTATGGGCTTTAAGGTATCTGATTCTTATTGATTATTAAAATGATCCTATAGGTTCTTGTTAAAAAATGACGTTTTCATTTATGTGTCATAAAATGAAATGATTGAATAACGAATTGTATTTATTAGTAGTTAATAGCTTAGCTTGGGGATGCTGAACATTAAGACTGTCCAATTTGAAACGACAGTGGTAATGTTAAACGGCGTGAGGAACTAAATGCCTTGAAAAGCAATAAATCATGTTAAGACAATAAAAAATGGCACAACTCTTTTATTGTTCGTCCTATTACAATGATTCTTGGAATGTTTTGTTTTAAATTACTTCTTTCACACCACATCACATAAAAATGACCATTCCTTGAATAAACACAACAGTTTAGGAGATTATATTCCACACACAAGTAGAATGTTTCGTTTTGCCAATATTTTCCCATTCTATCTGCCAAAAATCCTGGCCCAAATAAATTGTACTTCCCTAAAAAAACTGGGCCAAATTAACTGACAATTACATCCATTTTGTATTGCACCACAGTGTTTCGATTTGGAACGTTAATGCGCTTTGATGTTCGATTTGTATTTGGAACACGCGTGATTGGTGGTCGCTGGTCGGTTTATAGGACTGTCGAATTATACATCAATGAGCATTTCTTTTTAATTGATGTGACCGCAGCTGATTGAAAACTTGAATGAAATAAATCTTAGGAAAGTGCTTTTTGACCGAAAGACGTTGATAAAGTTGCCTAGTTAAGTGATTTATGAGTACACAAGTGACATGTTCCGTCTTTGCATGGGTCTATCTACAGTATATTTAAATATATACTGTAGATAATTTTCGGATGAAATCTCGAAATGACAGCTAGTTAAACAATAAAGTGAGAGAAATCAGAGCTTTAGGTCGAGCTACTAACATAGCCCTGCAAAGTTGAGTCAGTTTTTCTTACATGTTCGTTCACTGTAAACTATGCCAGCATGCTCACTTGTTTGAAAAACTAGCGAAATTAGCTCGACTAACTTATTTTAGTTGGTGGTGAACAATTGGTTTCATGCCCGGTGAAATTGCAAGGTAAAGAGGAATATAGTTAATCGGAACTTAAACGATTTTTATGACCAAACGTCCAAGCTCGATGACTAAGATGCAACATTTCTCAAGAGGTCTTTGTGTACATTGATCGAGTTACGAGCAAACTCAAGGTTTGTGATTCACAGTAATGACAAATTGTGGTGAATCATTCTCCTTCATCAATTCACAGCTACATTCTAAAATTCGGTTAATTTGTTTACTTAACGTTATATCAATTACCCGTAGCTATATTACGTAAATATATTGTTATCAATAAAAGTGACTTTCATTCTGAAGAGTTTTAACTCGAGCAGGAATCAACTTCGAGGTCTTAGGCCGGCTGTTTAAGCTGTTAAACGTGTTTAAAATCTGTCAGAATTTCAAGAACTGTCAATGTGTGGCAACATATTATCAATCGTCCAATTAAGGAAATAGAGTCCAATGTTCGATTTCCCACAAATTATTTTTAAATTGATTTAGTTAAATATGTTTTTAAATGGTTTTATGCAAGTCGCCCTTACTGTTCGTAGAAAAATTGAAACTCAAATATTACTTATTACTTACTTGACTCGTTGTAGTCCCATAACATTTATAAGGATTAAAAACTGTCAACTTTTAGCAATTTATAAAACTCAATGGTGAGCTTTATTACTGGAGTGTAGTTTGGTACTCACTTACATATTTAGATCAAAATTAAAGTATGTAGGTAACCTGTTAAAAATACCTATTTATGACACTGAAAATTAAGTTAATGGCTAGCTAAAAAGAAACTACAAATATAATTAAAAGAATTAATAGAATTGATTGATTGATTAATTCTTTATTGCAACACACCACAATTAAATAATTACAATAAGAGGAAAATACTTACATAACAATTTAAAAATTAAGTGGCACAATCACCTAATTTTTAAGTAAAGAATTATTAAGTCTTATGCAGTAAGACAATATTGTCTTACTACATATAAGACTTAATAATTCTAAGAGCATGGTCCCTTTACAGAGTGTAATAGTTATAGGTACAACAAAATATTAGAACATTTCATTGTTAGTAGTCGTACAACATACTTACCTGAGACTCTTATAAGCAAAATTCATTTTTGATTAAACGTAATAAAGCCACTACAAATGCATTCCAAAGATAACCCGCTACCTCAACCGACTCACGGTAAAAGGTGTGATTGTGTTTTACTAGACGTTTATACCAATAACGTTTTACGATAAGTTAACGAGATGGTTTCGGAGTTTGTCATCTGTGAGTCACTGAGGTGATGACCAGCGGGCATTCGTGTGAATGACCTCCGCTAATCTTTCGATTATGCTTTTTAGATGATTAATAACAATTTTGTTCCATAGATGAATGGTGACGAAAAAAATTACTAAAATATGAAATTAAACTTATTTGCTGGTATCAAAATGCGACGCGTTGAGAAAAATAAAAATTGATAGGATTTTTTACGTACATACATAGAATTTAAAAGACCCTCGAGGACGTTTCGAGTATTTTAGTTCGAGTCCCTTACGATTTTGTTATTTTTTATCTATTTATCGTCCGTACTCCGACATGTAGGCCGGCGCAGCTACTAAAGTAGTACTTGCTCT
The DNA here is from genome assembly GCA_949358125.1 of Idaea dimidiata. Lineage (NCBI taxonomy): Eukaryota > Metazoa > Arthropoda > Insecta > Lepidoptera > Geometridae > Idaea > Idaea dimidiata. Next base: position 30,205,589 of record OX442326.1, read on the forward strand.
CATTCGAACTTGTTATTTCGTAGTCTTTCTACAATTTATTAAACCATTTCAAGCTAAAAACATTTATTTCTAAATAGTTGCACGTAGTTTCTTTAAGCCAGATGGTTATTGTTTTGTTTACAACTAAACTAATCTCTGGTTAATCTGCAGCTAATCTCGGATGCGGCTGCGCATCTGTGGCTGTTTTCTTTTCATTACAGTTTATAACGAGGTAGTTAGGGCTGACACAGACCGCATACTTCTTTACACAATATATACATAGTGTTAAAAATTATTTATTATGTTCATGTATGAAAAAACTACTTAAATAATGATGTCATCACCCAGCAGCAAATTCATTTCAACATCATTGGTTTATGCTGTGGGTTTATGGTAAACCTAAAATTATACGACACTCCATTACCGTTTTATTTTTCTGCAGCTAATACTTAAAAAAATAATAGTTTCGCAATATCGTATTGTTTTTGCCAAAAATAACCTTTCTTTGTTGAGCGACTAAAGGACGGCAAGGCAACGACAAACGATCATGGTAGCGCGGACTATCTCTGCAGACATCCTTAAAAACAAACATCAACTGTAACGTATACACGAGTGTTGATATTAACTGAAAGTTTATATTATTAACTGCCGGATTTCAAGTTCATACTATTTAAACTTTGGTGTATTTATAACTACTAACTATTCAAATTTGAAATACTTATTATGTTACATAGCTACATACAATTAAACGAATTGCATTTTTTTTGACAGTAATTTAATTAAAGTCGCTAACAAATTGCCATGCCTATTGAAACTAACGACTGCAACTGTCAAATTGCATACTGTCCTCGGAAAAATGACTTGAAAGCAACTATTTACACGACTGCCAAAGGAAGTGTTATTCATTAGTTTCAATCGAGATTGGTTGGCGACAGAATAACATAATCTAGCTAACTGTGTCACGCTAGATTTAAGTTTTGTCTCTGTGTAAATAATAAGAATAAATAATTATTGCACGACATTACACACAGCGCTATCTTCCTCAAACTAAGCACTAGGCTTGAACTATATAATTAATTAAACTAGACAACGGATATGGCACATATTAAACTTTTTTTTGTAAATACATACAATATGATACATAGAAAACACCCACAACTAGGGACAAACATTTATGGTCAGCAGAAATATTTATTCCCGGCGGGAATCGTGTCCGCAACCTTCAGTCCGGGCTTCGCCTGTCATGCCATAGAGGCCGCCGGTACAATATTTGTTTAAGTTCTTATAGTACAATAAAGTATTTAAATATCTGATCCTATTATATGCTCTTATTGTGGACTTAGGTAAGACTTGCTGATCTTAAACTTTGTTTTTTTGCAGGCCTGTGCTCCTCGCTACGTGTCGTACGTGTCTGCCAAGTTGAACCTCCGAGACCCGGTGGGCACCTGCTTCGTAGCCAAGTCGTCCACTCTGCAGGATGTCTCCGAGTTCTCACCCTGCAGGACTTGTAAGTATCTCATCTAAGTAAGCTAAATAAATATAAACTTTCGTCTAAGACACCTTGTATATTGATGAATTTGGGAGTGTGCATTGGCGTCGTCCGTCAGAGGCACTCTCGTGTTATCGATATAAAGGCCAGTGCAGTCAATATCATCCGAATTGGCACTCAATATATAGGCCAGTGCAGTCACTTTAGTTGGAACTCATTTGCGTAGGGTTACGTTCTAGGTACTATGCTCAAAAGGCTGCATTGTAGTCATAAGTGCCTCCTAGGTTGATTTTAAAAAGGTTGAATAAAATATTATTAACTGATCTATTTCTTCAACTTTGAAATTATAAAAAATATTTCCGTATTTATATTGAAGTACCAAATCAACCACTGAAATATACCAGAGAAACCGCCACGTAGTTTAACAAACCGTAAACCCATTACACCGGATAACAATGGCGGCTGAAAGCGCGCGAAAACAGCCGTCACTTCCGGCGGTAATGGCGCGCGCGGGAAAATTTCCGTGACTACCACCAGTCGAGTACTTAAAACATAATTTATCGATACATTTTTGTTGAAAATTTTATTTAAAAATGTTACATGTAGAGTGCTATCCTGCTAATTTTATATCTCGAGGTGAAAATTGGTGAGTGTGTATGTCGTGTGTGTTTGTTGTACCTTTAAGCAAAAACCGCTGATCGGATTGCGTTGAAACTCGGTATGAATATTGCTGGAAATATGAAATAACATATTGGGTACTTTTTATCCCTTTTTATTTAATCGGGATTTATGCGGGTGTAACTTTGAGGCGCTGCAAGTATGAGATAATGTCTTAAAAATTACCAAATATTTACCAGATTTTCAAACACCGGACGATGGTGAGTTTAGAAGACTATGTGTAATCACAAAGCACATGTAATTAATAGTACATAATAGACCTAACTATACTTAAACACTAGATTTAGCAAGTAGTGCAAATGGCAATACCTATATTTTTGAATAAATAATTAAATTGATTTTTTGTACATAGTTATTTATCACATAGGTAAGTAAATGGCACCAAGACAATACTTTTGCACAGAAAATCCGTATATAGGTATTTTATACATTACGTATTTTAATTTAGTAATTGGTATTGTTTTACTACTTTTAATACAGTAGCTGTCAATGTTTTTTATGTAACAATTAACAAATTATACAAGTATTATCAAAATAAAATAACAAAAGTTTTGAAATTATAACAAGACGATGCGCACAGCTTATCTTGCCCCAAACTAAGCAACAAGGCTTATAATAATTTATCTATGCTTATACTATGAGTATTCTCTACATACTTTTTTGTAAATATTTAAATTCTGGTCCCCGGCAAGAATCGTGCCCGCGATGTTCTGAATCACAGCCAGGGCTACCAGTCTGCCACGCCACAGAGGCCGTCGAGTACAGATTCTAACATTGTTTAAATTGTGCTTTTTAAATTACAGCCAGTTACGGTCAGAGGAAAACTGGAGTATGCCAAGCTGGATTCTCCGCCAGCATGTCAAAGGTAAGCACTTCTAGATAATTCACACGGTGCCAGTTTATTGAGTGTTTACGTGTCGTCGCGACTTATCACTTTAGCTTATTTAATATTATTTTCGTTATTGAATTAAATTAACTTTCGACATAATAACCCACAAATTACCCTCTGATTGCCACTAACATGCAAATTACACATAAACACAACGATTACACTGGACTTTATTAATTTCAACAAAAACAATTTACTTTATATCACTTCAAAGAATTGCGCAAAAATCCGCCAAAATAATCGAAGTGCCTATATAATTACGGCAATCCGAATTGACAGAGAAAAGGACAAGCATTCATCATCGCATGTCACGCCAATTATATTTCGATAACGAATTATTTCGAGAGAAATTCGTAATTGTTTTGGTAAATTTGGTGACACTGGTCGCTGAGATTTTGTTGTTTATACGTATAGAGGTGACGAAGCAATGAAATAGTTCGCGGAGTTTTTAGTAGACCTAGTAGTGCCCCGCACACTGCGCTTAGTATTATATTAATTACTGGCGCATTGTGCTAATAATTATACTATTCGCGATGTGTATTCCTTTTATACCTCGATGTATGCCCCTGCATAAATTAGCACCAAATTAGCGCGGTAGGTACGATTAAATATCCCTATATTTAATTGTACCGCTAATTTGGTGTAAACGGTGTGGCATCGTGTAATTTGAATTGAATTTCTCAGATCAGATATTTTATTCACCTATGTTTTTACCTTATCTTTTCTTTTATTAATCTTCTTATTATTCCTATCTTATTTTATAACTCTAATCAAATAAAGTCATTGAATCTTAAACATTTCCCCTCCGCTTTAGCACTGTGTTTGCGCATCTCTGACCGACACAAACTTCATGAACATCAACACAAGGAGAGTTTTCTTTTAACTAGCATTGAATAATGCTACGTTTAAAGTTACTTAACGTATTGTTTTTGCCAAAAATGTGCTTCTATTATTGTTTTACTTCACTCTAGTATTATATTCTATAATCGTGAGAGTACTATACTTTTGCCCCACGCCCTCTCAACGAGAGTTATCTCCGTCGCATCTCGCGCGTGATCCGAATGCGGTGCGCGTGCGCCTCTAACTTATGAATTATTTAAACTTTTATTGTTCGAATTGCAAAAAAAAAAAACAAAACAAGATGGCGCATGCCTATTTCGAATAGTAACCGTTTTTATTGCTTTTCATCTGTGACTTTATTTGGGATACAATTGAGTTTTAATCCGTCGTAGAAATGTTGCCGTTTTTGGTGCGATTGAATTGAAAGGGTAGGAGAAGAGTAATTCAGTCTTTAACATTGTAGCTTGCTAATGTCGTGCTGAGAGGAACTATTTTTTGTATGATTGTACTTTGAATATTAAGTTTAGGAATCTTTAAATATATTTAATCATCGTAATATTATGTACCTAGTTTAGTTTTTAGGCGCTATTATCGAGATAAAAGTTCTGTCGTTTTTCGTCGTCGTTTGAGAACAGAGAAGACTCAGTTTTCTTATTCGTCAAAATGTTTCTCCAGCTCGTATGCTACCACTGCAGCAGATGTGGTAAAAAGATATCTTAAAAAAACAAAAAAAATAACCCAATGAGCGCACAGTGCATGTCCTTTGGTTCCTCTAGCTAACTTTGAGCTCAGGCAAAACCGCGGGGATTAGCTAAGTAACCTAATAAAATAAATTCCCTTTTGCAATAAATCAACCAAAAAAAACCTCAATGATTCCAAAATGTCGCACCCACGAAGCGGCACCGATGTGATCTTTCCTCGAAAAAATTATCACTTAGCACTGTTTTTCGTATATCTCCCGTGATCTTTATGTAAAGTGTTGTAAACGTGCCCGATTTCACAACCGCGAGGAATTTTAAACAAATTTCGGAAAATAAAATAAATCCAAATGCTAAATCAGACGATTTCGACGTGTTATGAATGTTAGTCGCGTAAAACCTTTACCTGCTGGTGATAAACTATCAAATTGCAGTGTGTAGAGGGATTAGTATGTGGTTGTTTATGGTTTTAGGTGTGATGCGCATTTTTATAAGTCGCGGGCGGTAGAGGCGAGGTAATACGCAGAACCCTTCTTGTGACCAGTATATTCTATGGTTATATTTAACGAAGCCTCGTCTCCATTCGTTCGTTGCACCTAAGAACTGTAACTCTATTTTTGAACAAAATACGCCACTTAGAGCGATTTAAATAAGCACCTCGATTTCTACTGATTCTCATTCGAAATTAGCATGGATTCGAATTATTGAAATTACCCGAAGTGCAACGAGCGATTTAAAAATAAGGCTTCTGTACTTATTGTATTTATGACATTTATTTTAAATTAATTTACTAATCCAGTAGGTACGATAAAAGCTAGGTTAATAAAAGCTCTAAGTGTCAAAATGGACTATTAAAAAGACATATTTTTTAAACCCGTGAAATGTGACGCTAGCGGATTGGTGCAGTTATATTTTATGCATATCAACAAAATGTTAGAAATGTTAATTTAAATTTATTATACTGGCTTCAGCAGCGGCACACCTGTTTTACGGTTGAAGCTATCTATATTAAATTTAGTGTAATAAATTTGAAAACTATCAGAGACGAATTCAGTATTTACATACTATTGGCAGGCTCACGGTTTGCTCGCGACCACGGCCGGTGTAACTCATGCCGTTACGTCGAGATAATTAAATCTAAAGCTATCTACAACGCTAGGTCGTCGTTAGGTCAAGTTAGAGGTCTTAGGGCTACACACCACAATAGGTATTGTTAATTTATTTGGCAGTCGAAAGTAGGTAGGTAGGTACTAAAAGGGTGAAATAAAAAAATGATTTAAAAATTAAAAAACCGACTTAAAAAAAGAACAAAAAAATTAATAAAAAATATCAAAATAACCTCTACATACAGCGCCACCGACTAATTAATCTGTTTTATCATCTGACGTCGGGCAGCTAAACTAAGTACAATATGGAACCATACAGCCAGTAAAACTGCCCGACTTGATCCTCATCAGATCCTCACCAAATTTTCACCTCGGGGCTTCCACCTTTCCATTAAAAAAGAACCATCTTAATCGGTCAAGCCACCTTCGAGTAATCGGTGAACAAACATAAAAAATAAAAATAAAAATATACGCGACGAATTGAGAACCTCCACCTTTTTTGAAGTCGATTAAAAAGTACCAATAAATCTAATTAGGTTTGTCTTGGTACCCACATTTGTAGCGTAATTTTATAGTAATTAATATCACAAAATCACTACCATTTATTTGGAACCTATGGTGTTCTAAATAAATGGTGGTGTTCCAAATGAAAAGCACTTATCAAGTTATCGTTATCATCATCACCCATAATACCCAGCATGTACACATTTCATTTAAGTATATCAATGCGAAAGTGTAATTGTTTGTTTGTGTTGCGCTCACGCAATAACTACTGAACTGATTGCGATGAAATTTGAGAAGGAACATCGGGATCGGGACTTAAGCGGTTGAAACCGCTAGGTGCTGCTGGTTAACAATTTATTTTTTATTTTTTTTTATTTCTGTAACGAACACACAGCGCCATCTAGCCCCGTGGTAAGCTGCTAAGCTTGTGTTACGATGGTTAGACAACGGATATACTACTTATATTTATTTTTCTTTTGTACGCCCAGACCAGATACCAATATTTATTTTATTTTTAAGCATAAATATTTGCACCCAGCGAATCGAACCCGCAACCTTCTGTATTGCAGCCAAGCGTTCGCCCGACGCGCCACAGAGGTCGTCATTTATCAGAGCGTTGGTTTTTAAATTTTGCTGGTATGCCTACACCTAAGTCCGTCTATGTTATACTACCAGCATATATATAAGTACCGAGTAGGTGCGAATCGTTGGTTTGTTACAAATTCATCGCATACTGAATTATTGCCGACGTTCGAATCGTCTAAATATGGCCTGCGAATAGCCCTCTACATCGTTACGACTTTCTACCACTTGACGTGGGATATATTTTGCTACGAAGCTTTCGAGTTTGACTTGCAATTTGTACTACTTTCAGTAAAGTATCAGTTCCTATTTGTCTTGCATGAGTGAAGTAGGTACTAGCTACCAGAATATTGCTCCGGTTCCACTATAGCCCTAAATATGCGACACTGTGAACCACTATTATGATCATTGCAAAAAAATGTAAAAAAAAATATTTTGACGATTATAAATAAAAACATGATCACAAAAAAAAACCATGAGTTTCTTGGGGCTTCTTATCATTGGACCTTATAAAGCTTTCCTAAGCTACTTAGAGCCATAGTTGTAAGAACACTCGACGTATTTAAAGTGATCGAATACATCCAATTAAATAAATAAATACCTATTTGACTTTTGACTTTGACTTTGCTACTAAGAGACCGATGACACAAAGCAAATCTCCTAGGTCCGTAAAAAATGGAACGTTCTTACGCGATACTGTTTTACTGGCTTATTGGAAAACCATTCCACTAAGCCAGCTCCTAAGCATTCCACTAGTACTGTCTAACAGGGAACCGGTACACATACGTTTTAAAATGCTTTTTTTCAGCTACATATTCAAGGTGTAACGGGGATGCCCATTTAACCCGAAAGGGGGTTGTTCTAGACGTCTACGCGAACCATTTTTGTTCTACGACTTTTGGAATTCGAAACTATTAGGTGTAAAGTTTACTTGAAAATCAGCTAAACTAAACCACAAAATTTCCAAAAAAAAGTTGTAATATCCTAAAGTCATAGAACAAAAGTTTTTCGCCTAGACGTCTAGAATACCTAACTCCGTTTCGGCTTAAAAGGGCTTCCCTGTTACCCCTAGTGTAAGTCGACGGAGAAAGAGGGTTGTTATTTGTTTCATGTGTTTTTGTCTGTGTGTTTGTGTAACTGTTTGGCATCGTAGCTCACGAAAAGATAAAAGATTTTGAAACAAAGTTGTTTATATCAGTTAAAATTTCGTGAACAGAATTAATTCATTTTTTAATTCGATACGATCTGACTTAAAGCTGTTAAAATTAAACCGTTTATAAATTATGTTCACATTACTAAAATAAATTTATTACCCACTTAAATATTGCAACGTCAACATTCCTTTAGTTACAAACATGGGTTCGGAACGCACCCGTAGACGGTAGCCATTTGCAGACAATGGCGTCGCGGGAATGGCGGGAAAACCGATGTGCCTGTGCAAACTCGATGAATCGAGGACTTGGTCTGAAAAATTACTTTTCATTTTGTATTCGTATTGATACAACTTGTTTTATGTTGTAAATGTTGATTTCGTTTCTTTATTACGTTCCGCTTTGTCCTCAAGAGTATTAAAAAAAAACAGAATACTTGTCTTTGTATCCAACCCCTAAACTGACCACTGCAAAATTATATTCATAATCAGTCAAGTTGTTTGATTATGAAAAGCGTAGGTACTTTCAAACAAACGAGCAGAGTCGATAAGTTTTTGAAAAAAAAGAAGGTAGGTGGGTGCCTTTCGCAATCGGTTAGATCACGTTGGATGCAAAACTTTGTAAAACATTTCAATTTATTCAAAAACTAGTTATCTCAGGTGTAGGAAACTATTTAAAATAAAATTCAAAGCAGATTTTAGTAAGAAAAATAATTGTTAACGTAAGTAATATAGGTATAGGTACTCATTTATATTTAAATTTCGAATGCACTTAGTCTCCATTCATGGTTTGTCCGCGCGTATAATTATGCGTGAGCGCAGTTTGATTGAATATTCATAAATTCCAGAGTTTATCGCCAGCAACCTCCTTACATAAGAAACCAAGAATTGCATTGTAGTCGAAACCCGAACCTCGGAAGTCTCCACGGTTAAAATATAGTCATTTAATTGTTATTTTATTACGGACTCTAAAATTGTAGTTTTATGGCAGTACTTGCCTTAATAATAGGTACCTATAGTTAAACGTTACTATTGTGCGTATTGTTAAATAAATAATTTGTGTTTGAAAAACCTTAACTGTTATGGTTGTAGTAAAAAGTTGCAATAAAGATTATAGTTATGTTATGGCTGTGCTGAGGTTAAACTGAGGTGGTCAAGTCAAGTTTATACGACGAGTTCTGGGAAGGTTGTGTTCATCTTTCATCAAAACATCCTTATCGCGAAGACATCGTGATGTTAGATGCTGGAACTAGGTGCTCGATTTGAGAAACGTTCTGCTTGCGTCGACTGCTTGATCTCTACTGATTTTCGTTCGACATTCGGAATGTCATTTAGTTTGTCGTTAAGTCAATTTATTTTTGATTCGTCAAGGAACTTAAGATCTAATTCGTCAAGTCTTTAATTTTGTTCAAATCAATAAAATGTTTTAATTCGACAAATGCTAAGAAACAAAATAAAATCACAACAGAAACAACACATCGAAACTGAAATAAGAGCCTATCGAAACGAAAACAAAAGACTATTGTTCCGTTTTTTCATCCCTCGACTGAAGGTAACTAGGAGTCTCCACTACTCATCCGCATCGTTGGCAGGCGAATAGTACTACTGGTAGCCTTACAGAATAATGGTAGCCTTACAAGTCGACGATAAAAAAATCAAAAATGCAAAACAAAACTTGGAAATTCTCCATTGCTTACGACGCAACAGCAAAACAAAAGATTGACAATAATTTATTTATACAGGTCATTTTGACAGAATAACTGTCAACATGTCCTGTGTTAACACCAAACTATTATGATGTAGGTGCAGCGACTTTTTAATCTTAATGTGGTCATCTACTTTGATGCTGGTTATAAGCATCTCAAACGAGCGATTCAAAAATCGGCCGCTAAGCGTGCGCGCTTCGCTTGTCGGGCTTTATAAGGCCCATGTCGATGTGCTCGCGCATATTTATTCATTGGACGATGCATGCTGATTCAATGCTAAGTTTGTCTCTCATATATGGATTCAACCGCTAAAGTTTTAGGTTTTTAAAATATTCTCATGGACTTTCTCTTGAGGTTTGTGTTCTGAAGTAGGTAAGTACTAGCTTTAGATTTTGTTCGAACTAAGTATGAGAAAATTATGGTTTCTTATGTTGCATTTGGTGTGGTCTCATGATAAAAGAATTGATTCAAGAGCATTGCAGTTCCTATTGTTCTTATAATAGGCACCTATATAGACTGAACTGAAAGTAGTGTAGTCTTACAGATTATTTAAAACTTTACTAAACCTGCATCTCAATAATATAAAAGTTATTCTATGTAGGTAACTACAATACACAATAAAAAAGCTGATCTTGAAAAATCAAATGCATTTTTTGCATGGGTTCAAATTGGTGAATTTTGGAGGTAAAATCCAATATTGATAGAGAACGAATCAGATGCCACATTAATATAGCTGGGGACGGTTATATAAAAATGCTGTTGGACTGATGACTAATCTATTTTTTTTATAAATGCTTTCCAAGTTCTGCACCCGACAGAACTTGAACCTGCATCCATTACAATTCCAATATGAAACACTTTAACCATAAAATCAGGGAAATCTATTTAATTTTCGAAAACTTCCCCAACAGAAGTTAATCCCATATCTTACTGTGACTCGATCTCTTCGTCAAAGTCGATAAGTCGGCAAATGGCCGTCTGTAAATCACACTACAGAACACATGTTAACAGTCATGTTAAAGTGTTTGTCTGTCTGTAACGTGAAACTGTTCACTTATCTCGCAAGTCGCACGTTCTCACGACTGCATATGTTTCTCTGCTTTTTATCTTAATACTGTTGTTACTTATTTGTCACTTTGATCCGAAGAGGTAGTCAGGAAGCGATATGTCTTTAGGTTTTGATAAAATTTTACATGTTTCCGTACTCTTAATGAAATACACTGCAAAGTGTGTCAGAGTCCCGTGGTTTCAACATTGAAAGCCCCTATCCCGCGGAAATATCAGGATGGGTTAAGTATATTATAAGGGATGATTTATATTAGACCATCACCCGGCCGACTTTTGTTGTCCATTGCTCGGCGTGTAGTCGATCGATCTGTAGCAACCGAGTGACGGCCGAGCAACAGACAACGAAGCTCGAACCCGGCACGGCCTTCCTATTGAATCACTGTATCCACTAAAAAACCGCATCAAAATCCTATGCATGGTTTTAAAGATAAAATAAATAAATAAATATTACATCACATTGCAAGCTCTAGGCTTGTACTATGGCTACTAGATACCGAATATACTACATATTATGTTTGTTTTTTGTAAAAACATACATAGAAAGACACCCAGACCAAATACAAATATTTATTTTTAAGCGTAAATATTTGCACCCGACGGGAATCGAACCCGCAGCCTTGCAGTCGGGCGTTCGCCCGGCGCGCCACAGAGGCCGTCAAAGGCCGTCGTAAAGATCTAAGCATACAATACATACAACCTGACAGACAGCCGAAAGCGACTGTTTTAATACTAATTATAATGAATGAATGATGATATGATTACTTAGAATCAACAATTCATAACTGTGAATAACTTAGAAGTAAGCAATATTTAGATGTACGGTGACAATCGACCTACATTATGCTAAGTATATTGTAAGAAATGGTATGAAACCAAAACAAGAAAACCAGTTACATTATATCAATCTTTAAGCACTAAAACCGTTCATAAAAGGATGTTAACGACGCCACACGATTTCCGATAGGTTTTATCTCTCAACGCAATTAGAACAGACCTCTCTATGCATCCCCATAAGTGCTTCCATAAAAATGTGGCGTGTGATGGTCGTAAACTGTAAATAAACACTCGTGACATACCGACTGATCGATTCTCTATTTTAGGGTTCCGTGGTAGATAAATAATGAGACATTATAGTTGAGTCGTGTCCATCTCAGTTGACAGCTGTGGGCATGTGAATACGTCAAGCCTCGTATCCACTCAGTGACAAATGTTGAGCGAAGTCGCCAGATGGCTTCGGAGACACGTTTTGCTCGACATTTGTCGCCTAATGGGTACGATTCACCGTAGGTAACTAATTAATGAATAAAATGGTACATACTAATTTACCGATATAATATTTCACCTACACGTATAAAATTATTTATTTGTGATTTTTCTCTTTTGTATAGTATGAGATGTAATGAGATGCGTTCAAGAATTAAAATATTAAATGTTGCTTGTAAAGCTAAGTTAAACAGAGCAGTATTTGTGAAATTAAAAAACACAAATTAATGTAAAAAAAAATCAAAAAAAAATCACTACATTGCACACAGCGCAATCTAGCCCCAAACTAAGCACTAGGCTTGTACTATGGGTACTAGACAACGGATATACTACATATTCTACTTTTTTTCTTGTAAATATATACATAGAAATACACTATAAAGATATTATAAATAGCAAAACGAAAAGGAAAAGTTAACATGTAATGCAACTACGGAACCTTACATTGAGCGTGGTCTGACAGGCACTTGCTCGATTTTTAATTTAATATCACAAGTTTCGTAGACTCTTGTAGAAGTTATGCCTTGTGTTATAAAACAAAATATACCCATATTAAAACCAAATTAAAACCTAATTGCTAATTGTTTTTCTTTTCGTGAATAATCATCGATATTTTAGATAGGATGCGAATCGACATAAAAATATGACCTATGTGTTATAGAATTTTAAATGTAACTTATCTAAAAATATTTTAATGTTTTGTTACAGGACGGGCAGAGGTTATTCATGGGAGCGCCTGGCAGTTTCTATTGGCAAGGTAACTACAGATGTTTGTTTGATGTTATCATGGTATCAATGTCACGGTTCACGTCTCCACCTTCTAGGTTGAGGTATAACCAATTTGGATGAAATTGTAATTGAATGTTCGGGGGAATGGGGAGTGTATGTTCTGTGTTATTATTTATTATTATAAGTCTATGTATAAGTTATAGGTTGAAAGATCTTCTAATTTCTTTCGTCATACAGGTCTACATATTGTTAAAATTCTACAATATTATGAATAGGCTATTTATATTACATCTATCCGTCAGTTCTTATTCTAACTATTGGATTCAATAGGTTACTTGTCGGTCGAATCTGTTTAAAACAAAAGTAAGTATTTTACTGACATATTTCATAACGATCCACAGGACGAACGTTATCAATAGACTCGAACGAAAAATTCTTCCACTTTATGCCGAAAATACCGGAGGAAGGTAAACGAAAGACAACGTCGATTGAAAACATCCTAACTCTAACCTGCAATAACATAGTGACAGGCTTACGAGCGCCTAATCCTAAACCAAACATTTTGAACAGTTTTTCTTTAAATGCTATTTCTAATGATCGAGTATTAAAAACACGAACTAAAACTCACTGCTTTTAAAATTGTCGCTAACATTTTTTTATTATTTTGGCTTGAAAAACTAATTGTAACATAATAAAATAACTGCAACATAAGTATTTTTCATAAATACTGCTATTGCAGGCATACTCTTGAATATAAGATCATTTGAAAAAATAAAATTGTTAAAATTATTAACTCTCTGATACTTGATCATGAGAAATAAATTTAATACAAAACTGTTGTTAATTTGCTATTGATAGGTTTATTTGAATATTCTTCACAGAATATTTGAATCGCTGTGATCAATAGTTCCATTAGCTTCCTAAATCATGGTGTACTGCGACGGTGGCGTATAACTATGGTTTCTATCAAGTACCCGTATATTCCGACATCATGTCATTTTCTATACACCCATTAGATACACCCATAGAATGTTCTAGCAGTAGATATTTTCGGTTCAACTATTATGCACGAAGATTATAATTAGGTGTTCAGTTCATAGACATTATAGATCACCCCATCAAATGTGCTAATGTATTTGGATGATATTGTTGACTTGCATAGAATGGAATGGAACACCTATCCACTTGTAATTAATTACTTTTAAGTTCCTTATTATTTCAATTGATACTTATTATTGTTTTTCAATACTTTACCATTGTACATAAAAGTTTTGAGCCCCTTTCAATGGTTTTTATTTGGATTGGTTGAATATTAAGATACCTAATGCTTATGTGTAACATACAACTATTAAACATGCTTTAAATCTAATAGATTGTAGGTATTTTTAATATTTTGCTCTACGAATTTACGAAATTAAAGCTAAGATTGCAGTTAATCATCATTGTCATCATCGCAGCTAAAGCTATTGATGTTTTAATTTTATAATACTGGTGTTAGATGACATCAGCGTAATATATTATGCAAAACATATCTGAATTCTTTTCAGATGCTTCCTCATTCGTTGGTTGTTCGTATTTATTTTCAGTGTTAGCTTCTTCTGATTTTATTTAGACGTCTACAGAAAGTCTTATTGTATTAATACACAATTCTACTGCACATTTGTAGTTAGTCTAAATAAAATCCATGTTCTAAAACTGTAATAATAACTAACTTAATTTCTGTAGGTCAATTGATGGCTCAATCTTTGTCTGGCAAACCGGCTCTGATTGCAACTCCTGAAGCGAGTGCCAGGTACGACGATTCTTACATGGGATATTCCATCACCGTCGGAGACTTTGCTGGTGAAGGCATTCAGAGTGTAGGAGTCGGTGTACCAAGAGGAGCAGACTTGAAAGGATTGGTGAGTTGAAAATGATATCAAATTAATACATAGATAATAACGACAATTTTTATCATACTTAGTTTTATGAATAATGTAACCAGGTTGTCCTATACACATGGGAGCTACAAATCATCAAGAATATCAGCGGCTCCCAGATCGGGGCTTACTTCGGCTACAGCCTTGCAGCCAGTGACATTGACGGCGATGGGTTTGAAGACATTATCGTTGGTGCACCCATGTTCACTAAGACAAAAAGTGATGGATACGAACATGGAAGGATTTATGTAATTTACCAGGGTAAAGATAGAGTAAGTATTAATTACCGAAATATATCTAATAAATAGACTTTAACGTTTGTCAATTGTTTTTAAATAAATAATTTTATTTACAGAGCTATCAGAAGTCTCATGCACGTACAGGAGAAATTTCTCGAGGCAGATTTGGTTTGTCCCTCACGTCCCTTGGTGACATTAACTATGATGGATTTGGTGGTAAGTAACTCCATATTCAAAAATCTGCTTATAAGAATAACTCATGAATGACTATTGTCGTTTTAATTTACTCGTCAACATTTTCTTTCAGATTAGTTCATTATATTTTTCTATTTTCGTTTCCAGATATAGCAGTAGGTGCACCCTACGGCGGCGAGAACGGTCGTGGTGTAGTATATATCTACCACGGCAGTGAACTCGGGATACTTGAAAAATACTCCCAAGCTATAACTGCTGAAGAAATCTCTCCTACCATTACGACATTTGGTTTTGCGTTGTCGGGGGGCGTTGATTTGGATGATAATAACTATACAGATCTTGTTGTTGGATCGTATAAGTCTGATAGTGTTGTATTTTTAAAGTGAGTACCTAGTAATTAATTGATTAACATGTTGAGTACCTAGTTTTTACACAATCACTATAATATGATTTTTTCCTTCAAAATTTCTTCTATACGTTTAATTATGTGTAATAGAGATTAGGATAAATCTGTTTTGTATGTAATTATTACAAATGTTATTTCTAGACCCTGCAGTTTAAGACGATGCGTTGTTTTTCTATCAGTCACCTATCAACACGAATTAATACCTTTCAAAAGAGTTTTGCGTTTAGGTCGTTTAAGCCGTAAGTTTTCTAAAACCAACTTTGTGTTTATGCTTCAGATCCCGTCCAGTTGTAAAAGTGACAGCAGACGTGAAATTCATGGGTGAAAGCAAGTTGATATCTCTGGACGACCGCCATTGTACTTTGTCTAACGGCACGCAAGTCGCCTGCGCACATCTCAAGTTCTGCCTCTCTTACGATGGTATCAACGTCGATCAGCAAATAAGTGAGTACTTTTATAAAAGTGATTGATGGATCTGTTTATCTGTTTGCGATTTGCCGTCTGTTTATTTAATATTTTGTCTTGTGTGGTAGTAATACCAAAACATAGTTTTGTTGACGATGCCGACGCCATAGTAAGCCACGGAGTTTTACAATGAATTAATATTTTGCTGATGGTGGGCACTTGTAAATGATCATTTACAAAGATGTAAAAATAACCTTTATCAATTTCACCTTATTTAACAATTACTAGGACTTGAATATATATTTTCTAGTTCTTGTATTTGCCAGTAAGATTGATTGTATTTTCTGTTTCCAAGCGGAGGGATATATCTGCTTCTTCGGTGAGTCGAAGTAGCCAATTGGAATAACTGTTACTTCAATATAGGACTTGTAATGTAAATAATGTCACTCAGAGTACATCGATGTTAGAACACTTTAGACTGTGTCTGGCACCTTTATCACCATACGATGACTTCATAATTATATAGATTTGCTATATCTACATATCCATTACCAACATCTATGTCTACATTAGGGCTACTGAAATACTGACTAAGGTCTGACCTACTCATCGTTAATATCGTATAGAAAAAAGGGATGTTTAACAATATCTATAATATTACCTTGTTTATGCCTCGATCGCCAAAATGTTCAGTTTCTTTTTCTCGTAATTTGAATTTGAAAGTGACGGAACCTATATGTCGATTCGATAAATTGTTTCTTGTGTTGTTATACTAACCAGGCTGGAGTAGTTGATAACATATATTACTGTAACATTCCAGACTTCGAAGTGACGTTAGAACTGGACTCACGTCAGAAGACAACAAAGCGACTATTCCTAGCAGAAAGCCGGGAGACCACCTACACTACGCACATCATGCTGTCGAGGAAGCAGGAGGAATGCAAAGATGTTACGGTTTACCTTGACGTAAGTGGTCTTTTGTTATTCAATCTATCAATTATCAATCGTCATCTTCAATCATTTATTCACTATTAAATAAAGTTGTTACAAATTAATTGCATCCTTCTATTCAACCTACTTGAGGCATGTATGTTGCATTCATTATCATCATCCCAACCTTTATCCGTCCACTGCCTCACATAGGTCTCCCCCTATATAACGCCATTAATATCTGGAGCGTCCACGAATCGCTACAATGTCATCAGTCTACCCTGTAGGTGGTCTTTCAACACTCTGTTTTGCATTGCATCGAGTTCTCCACTCTAGGACTTTATCTCTAATGGAGAATGGACACTATAAATTTATCCTTTCTCCACCTCCAGGAAGAGATCCGCGACAAGCTGACCCCAATCGAAGTGAAGATGACGTACTCGCTCCTGCACCAGCCGTCCGGCGACGTGGTCCCACCGGTACTAGACCAAACCACCAACATTGTGCACGCTGACTCCTTGAACATACAGAAGAACTGCGGACCTGATAATATCTGCATACCGGATTTGAGGATGTCAGCTTCTACGTAAGTTTTAGGGCAAATGATATCTTACTTGCTGCGCCCAACGGTTTATTCCGAGAGTCACGCAGAAATATTGGAATATTGTTGCCTATGTGGTTATCCAGATCTCTTGCTCTTCACATACCAAGTTTTATAGCAATCGATTTAGTCAACTAGGTGATGACTGATCACTTAGCGCCTAGGAGTCACGTTTACGATTATATATGCGAGATGCTCATTATAAGTGAGAGCAAAAAGACAGTTGTTGAATTTTAATGTTAAAGGTTAACGTCAACGTCAAAAGGTCTTGTATGGTTACATTTCTCGAGATAGTTCGGACTAGTTTGACCAAGTTCAGTCAGATTAGTTTGGCACTCTAATCCAATTTGTCGGCATAGTGTATTTTAAAAACAAAGTTAAGGAAGAACCATAGAAGAAATTACAAAGTTGAAAGTTTCATTTTTCTAAGAAAACAAGTAAATATTTGAATTTTTGTAAGAAAATGTTATGTGCCAATAAATTGGAATGGAGTGTCAACGATTAGTATCTATACATCTGACATTTTGTTTCCAGGCCCACAGTAAACTACGTGCTTGGCTCGGGTGAGAACGTCCACATCGACGTGAAGGTGGAGAACGCAGCCGAGGACGCGTTCGAGGCCGCGTACTTCCTGCGCGTGCCCGCCGGCGTCACCTACGCCAAGATGGAGCGACTCGACAACGGAGATACTCCCATCTACTGCTCGATCTCCAACCGGGATGGCAGCGGGAATAGTACTCTCAAGTGTGATCTGGGGAACCCAATGGCTAGTGGGGAGAAGGTAGGTTTGCTTTTGGACTTTTGTGTTTTGTTGCACTAAAGATTTTTACAAAGACTTCTTACAAATTGATTTTTTGATTCCGTACTCAAAAGGGAAAAACAGAATCTAAGGCTTTCTGGTCAGTCACCAGATGTATCTTATGAACCGTGATAACTAGACAGTTCAAATTATTAGTCCGTTTTATCGGAATTTCTAATTTTGATAATTAACGATGGTTTTGAAAATATTATGTCTCTGCATTATGCCCCTACCAACCCTTCTATTGTTTCCTTACACTACAATGGAACATGTAACTCATACAGGCCCAATTCCGCGTGGTCCTAGAGGTGGACGCTCGCGTGACGTCACTCACGTTCGACATGGAAGCCAACTCGACGAACCCCGAACAAGGCACCAACTACGATAACACTATGCACATGCACATCGGAGTCGTTATAAAGGCGCTTCTTTCTATCATCGGGTAAGGATTCAAACATTCCTGTATATCTATTTCGATAATAGGCTTTGTTCTGACTGACTAATGAAACAACGCAGGACCCAAACTGCTGGTCCCGGATTCTTGGGCCGTAAGATCTATGTTGCATTAGAGATATGTCGAAAAAACTTGGTGTTTTCTATGGACATCCGCCATGTTGACATGAAATTTGGTAATTTAGTTCTACGTTGTGTGTAAGAATGCCTTTTTATTTCTAGGGATTTCATCAATGCCTAACGTCAGTCAGCACTGAACAGAACAGATCTTTACAGATCTCGTTAGGCATTGAAAAAATGCTATAAATAATAACTTGAACATGAGTTTATAATCATATAATTTCATATCGACTTTGCGAAAAGAGAAGAAAAATCTGATCCTATTTTCTTTATTCCAGCACATCAGATCCTCCCGAGTTGCACTACAACGCATCACTCTACGAAGCTGCAGATATAAAGGACGACACGAAACTCGGACCACAAGTGATCCACAAATACAACGTGAAGAACGAGGGACCTTTCACTGTGGACGAGGCGGAGATCTACTTCATGTGGCCCTATCAGACCCTCGATGGTAGATTTACATACTAAATTTGTTAATTTACTTAATAAATTGGCAGACTGTGTAACTGACAGACCAAATTTAATGACCACATTCAGATCTTCACAAATATTCATCTTAAGCCGTAAAACGCCCTTAATTGTGCGGTGTCGAAACAAACAGACATTCGAAAAATTAAAGAGAAGATGGGGAGTAATTTTCAGAATGTCTCTCCTGTTTTAATACCCCGCAATAGCAGTAGCAGCATAATAGCGATTTTGAACATTTGGAATGTGCTCAACGACTATTGATGTTGGCTGTACCTACCAGTTTTTGAAAAACCTGATCCAAATGTCATGAATTTTGGTAAAATAAATAAAGATGAATGAAGCCAACCTGATCCAATTGTCATGAATTTTGGTAAAATAAATAAAGATGAATGAAGCCATAGACCAAGACATAATTATAAGGAAGACATGCCTTTCCCTTTCTCTATCTCTGACCAAAAGCTAGTCAAAATAGTATTCAGATAAAATAAGCTTCTTTATAACATTAACGCAGCTCTATAAGATTTTCTTCTGCAAATTCCAGGAGACAATCTAATGTACATGTTGGTACAACCTCAATCACTCGGGAACGTAAAGTGTGACATCGCTCGTCACGTCAACCCTGACAATCTCTTTGTGCAAAACCCTTACGCTTTCATGTTGAGCAAGGAGAAAGAAGGTGAGTTTTAGCTTTTATTTCACTTCTTCAGTGATTGAACCCAGTCCCTCATAATTATAGAACAACTCAGTTATTGGGTTTGAGATTCTGTGCCTTTGACCGTGAATCGGTACGCGGTATCAATGATGTGTCTTGGGTCCAACAGTGGACGTCCTACGGCCGATATGATAATGATGACTTCTAAATCTCGTCCAGCTTTATACCCATAATCACTGAATCAAGTTAATAATCTTCAAAGCAAAGTACCTTCAAATCCAACGGAATTTGAAGAAGGCAGTTCAAATACCTGTGCACTAAATTAGTTTCTTCTAAGTCCTAATTGAATACTTTTTTGTTTCAGCTATGATAAGCAGTGATATGTATACAGAATCGCAAGTTTCAGGTGGCAGTGGATACTATGGTCAAGGTAATATTTCAACAAGCATTAAAAAAAATATTTTAATTAGTTCGTTAGGTAAGGCACTGAACATATATTTTGTCTTTTAGCATTCTATGATGAACATTACACAAGCAGTGGTCAAACTGGGGGAAGTCAATTTGGAAGCCAATCCAATCAAGTTTCAGGAGGCCAATTTAATGCTAATCAGGGCTCTTCAGGCCAATTCAGCGGTCACAGTTCCAGTGGATCGTATAGCACCAGTCAAGGCCAAGGTCATTACGGAACCGGTCAAGGGCAATATGGAACCGGTCAAGGAAAATATGGAACCGGTCAAGGGCAATATGGAACCGGCCAAGGGCAATATGGAACCGGCCAAGGTTATAGCTACAATAAAACTTGGACCAGCTCAGGGGAAGGCCTCTCCGCTGAAGAGAGAGAACAAATAAGAAAGAACCTTGAAGCAGTCGCTAGTTCTAACCAAGGAACTAGATATCAGGAAACTTACGGAGAGGGAAATCAAGGTGGTAATGGACAAGGCGGTCATGTTGTAAGAGTCAAGAATAAGACTATAATTTACGATGAAAACCACAACATCGTCTCTCAAACTGAGACTAGCACTGAATATGGATCTTTGGGACATGAGGGTGAAGAGGGAAGCTCTTTTAATGCGTAAGTTGCACATAATTTCTTTACTGATTTAGATAGTTAGTAAAACGAATACCGGACTGGAACGCAAAATTTGCAAGTACAAGTATTTCTTTGACCTTGGAGATACTTGTTCAGAGATACTTATTTCTGGTTCTGGGTGATTTTTAATAATTACAAAAAGTACCTACCGTTTATGTAGTGTATACGATGTTTAGTACCCATAGAACAAGCCTAGATGCTTACTTTGGGGCTAGATTACGCTGTGTGCAACGTCCTGCAATATTTAATCTAATCTCATGAAGCTAAACACAAATTGCATTTTTCCAGGTATGCTAACCGAGGCAACACAAACCAACGCGGTTCAGGTCAAGGTTATGCCGGAACAAGTCACGCGTACGGATCCGGTTCCGGATACTCTCAAGGATCTTACGGCTCCGCTCAAGGAAACCGACAATCTTCAACCGCTCAAGGACAAGGTTTCGTCCATGGAAACTGGGCCACAACTGAAACCGTCAACTCTGATGTTATGAACGCTGGGTCTTCAACCTACAGAGGAGCTTCATCAGTCACTGTCGTTGGTGACGAAGAAGAAGACAAACTTGAAGGGTTTGGAGCGTATGCTGCTTCTAATCCGAACAACGAATTTAGATATGGAGTCGCCGATGTATCTGGAAGTGGCTCCGGATCTAGTTCGGGTCAGGGAAGCAGCTACAGAGCCGGTAGCTCTTCGTCAGGAGGTGGTAGCTACCAATCAGGAGGCGGTAGCTATCAGGCGGGAGGTGGCAGACACCAGTCGGGAGGAGGCGGTTATCAATCTGGAGGAGTTGCATATCAATCGGGAGGTGGATCTAGTCAATCTTCTAGTAGTGGATACTCTTATTCTTCAAGATCAGGTACTTTACTTTTCTAATCTATACTTTTATATATTTATATTTATTTATATATTTAATTTAATTTAATTTATTTAATATTTAATTTATTTAATTATTTAATTTAATTTTAATTTTTAATTTTTAATTTTTAATATAATATTATAAAGCTGAAGAGTTTGTTTGATTGTTTGTTTGATTGTTTGTTTGTTTGTTTGTTTGAACGCGCTAATCTCAGGAACTGCCGGTCCGATTTCAAAAATTCTTTTTGTGTTTGATAGTCCATTTATCGAGGAAGGTTATAGGCTATATAACATCACGCTACGACTGATAGGAGCGGAGCATCCATGAAAAATATTGCAAAAACGGGAAAAAAATCACACTGTTCCGAGATTCTGTCGCGTGCGCTGAGTAAACGGTCAGAGTTACATAAAAACCATATATGACAGAATTCTTCCTCTAAAAAGGATCTAATAAATAGTCTGCGACAGCATATGTCTATCTCTTAAGGTTGACCCAATATAACATCTTTTAGAGTAATCAAATTTGTTGTAGAACAATGCATTATTTCCGAACGTAATTTTGTAAATATTATGTTAATCCTTATCCAAATAAATACGTTATTCATTAAAAGTATTTAATTTTAAACATAATTGTCCTTAACATCACTTGATTTCAATGAATATCTCGCGAGATATTACAGTTTTAAAATAACTCTACAATAAATAATTACTAAGTACCAAGCGTGCATATACACGTAGCGGGCGACGATGATGAGGGTGACCAGTCAACTCCGTGAGGCATCATGCCGCGCGGCTCAATCGGTCGGCTCCATGCGAGACGGTTGTGTCACCAAACTGCAGTGCTTTTTAAAAATTCTTTTGCAATATCTCATTGTACTTTTGATTCTTAATATTTTGTTTTATGTTGGTAATTAATATTATAAAGAGGTTACGTTGGTAACATGTATATAAGTATGTATTTTGGAAGTAATCTCAGAAACTTCTAGACCGATTTCAAAAATTCTTTCACTAATAGAAAGCTACATTATTCAGATATGACATAGGCTACTTTTGATCCCGATATTCCCTCGGGATCGGGACTTACGCGAGTGAACTGCGGGACGGCAGCTCTGAAAAATAAAGTCGTGTATTTCTATTTCTAACTCAACAACCCGTAAACCGATATGAATGGAATTTGGTACAGGGTTGACTTTGAATGATCGCACGGGTTAAGCAACACTTGGTACAACATACGTGATGGGTGAAAAAGAGCGGGTGACCCGATATTCATAAAACTTGGTACAGGGTTGGTTTAGAGGTATTAATATTACATAGTACTTTGAATGATCGTTAAGCAACACTTGGTATGACATACGTGAGGGATCAGGAAGTTACGCGGGTGAAACCGCGGGGCGCAGCTAGTGTTTTATATGTGGTTTTAAAAAGTTTTTTGGTTTGATACTATGACCTCTGAATCCTGTGATGTATTGGTAGTGGGGCTAGATAGAGCTGCATGTAGTTGAATTACAATAATAAATATTCGTTTCACAGGTGGTCAGACTTCGTACAGTTCTCAAGGTGGAAACAGTTATAGCGCAAATGAGCGACGAGAAAATACTAGAAGAAGACGGCAAGATAATGTAACTTTAACTTTTTTAACGCAGTTGTAATGTTGCTGTCTAAAAATTGGGTCATCGTTATCTAACTCTTGTACTTTTATTTTAGGTTGACCAGCAATTAAAAGACATTCTAGAGAAATGCCAGGAGAAGTATAAGTGTGAAGTAATTCGCTGTACTACAGGACGGTTGCTCAAAGGTCAAGAAGTTTGGTTCGCGCTTCGTTCGAGGATCAATGCATCTGTTCTTAATGAGGTGATAAAAAAAGTGCTTCTCTAACAGTTGATAGGTATTGGTCTACGAGTATGTTTCAAAACATATACAAGTCCACTTAGGCCTTTTAGTAGTAGCCGAAGCCAAGTGATTTTTCCTTGAGCATCTTCTAAAGACAATTTGGTTGCGTAAAATATTAACCCCCATAAAAAATATAGAAAACGTACATATTGGGTGACTCCTCATATTCCGGGAGAGTAGAGTTCTCTGGCTAGTAAACAGTCTATAACTTCTCAGTCTATATTTTCTTCCAGATTTCCAAAGACCGTGCAGTAATCCTGTCCACGCTATCAGCGTCCCGCGTGTCCCGACTGCCCATGGTGGGGCGGCCAGCGGGAGATACGTGGCGCACGGCGGAAGCACAGACTGTGATCACTCAGCAGCTGTCAGCGCTTGAAAGCGGGGGAGTTCCGCTGTGGGTAGTGGTGCTGGCCGCTGTAGCTGGTGCCTTGTTGCTGTTACTGCTCATCTTCGCCTTGTACAAGGTAAGGTCCATTACACAGGTTCTTTTGCTCGCCAACCCTTCCTCCTTAGGCGGTTCCTCATAGTTATGCATCGTGACGTAACTGCGTGCAATACAATGTACAAGACGTATTTATTTCCTGCAGTCTTCAGCTTGCCGCAGTGGGATGTTTACTGGCATCTCCAGCTCTTCTAACAACTGGTCGGACCAACGTTTGGGCTTTTGTCTCTAGGTTTTTTCATTCTATCTTGAAATGTATTGCGATACATTTTGAATATGGGGCAAGTCAATAATTTGTTCCACAGTGGTCTTTGTGGTCATTTTTCGCGAATAAGGCATAATACGACTAAACCGGACAATAGGGCTTGTTGATGATAGAACTCTTCGTATTCCTACTAAACCAGATCATTTGCAACGCTTCCACTTTGATCGAAGCCAATTGAGAATTCTCACTGTAGTTTCCTCTATTCCAGTGCGGTTTCTTCAAACGCAACCGTCCCTCAGACCACGCCGAGCGTCAACCCTTGAACGGTCGCGACGAACATCTTTGATATCCGACCACTGACCTCGGAGTGACCTCGGACACGGGCGGCACGAGCGAGCGCGCGGGCACGAGCGACCCGAGCGACGCGAGCGACTCGTCGACCGACGCCGCCAGTGACGTCACCAGCCGCGACTCCACCAGCCTCGACCGGTACTGACGACGCCGGCGACGCGTCTACGTCTATAAATTCTAAAATGATTACGCCATTTTTTTTCTTTTTTGACCGACTAACCTTTATTTAGGGAAAGAGTGTCAATTTGGTTGTGGCTACGTTCTTTTTGGTTCTAATTTTTCGGTCACAATACTACAATATTTTCATAAGTCGGTATTTAGATCTAATTCTGACTTTAATTAGTAGTGTAACTTCAGTGCCTTAAAACGATACATTTTAATAAAAACTCGACATATTTTTTTTGTAATATTGCAATTATAAGCAAAAAGAAGTATTTGGCGTAATCATTTAGTACATAACTTAGCATTTCAAGCAATAAATATCTCTTGTCATACGATTATTTTAAAGAGATGGTAATCAAATCTTTACTTATACTATATTTTATACAACACAGATTTATAAATACAATACTATTTTACCACACGACATATCGAAAATATCAATTAAATTAAAATATATCAAAAGATTTTACTAAAATTTTCAAGAAAAGGACAGTGCCCACTCCACCGGTCATGCTACGCTACGTCAGAGTGGGCATAGGTCTTTAAAAGTGTAGAAATTACTTTAATTGTAAAATATTAGAGTTTGTAACATAACAACTAGTCACGTTACATTATTAAAGAAATTAGGTTATTCGCGCAATGAAAAGTCGCTTCGTAGGCTATTGTGTTTTTATGTTAAAGGGATTCGCGACGCGCCTTTGTCGCGACCTATCATTGCGTAAATAGCCTTATGGTGCGCCATTTTAGGGGAACTATAAATAATTTATTGTGAAAAAAATCTGCGTTTTTTTTGTTTTTCCTCGGCGGGAATCAAACCCGCAATCTTCTGCGTGTTTGCCCGACGCGGCATAACAAACTCGCTACTTTTAAAAATCAAGTTTTCTTTATGAAATATCATGCTTAAGATTAACAAATACCACGAAATATGCTGCCTTTACCTATTTACCCGACTACGGCGAAGTCAAAAGGAAGGGTATGGTTTTTGGTTGATGTATGTATATTATTTAATTTCGTATTCTTCCATAACAAAAAAAACGCAGATTTTATAAAAGAAAGTAATGAAAGTATAACTCGTGTGAAAGTATGGAATAAATATCTAAGTGTGATACCGATGTATGATCTAAAGCGAGATTTACATTATAAAGCTAGTGGGATACATTATAGAGTAAACTTCACAAAAGCAGTCGCGCAGCAGTTATTGGAAGCAATTTTATCAAACACTTAAATAAATATTTCGCAAATTTGTTTTTATTGCTCAAGGCATATTTACTAGAAATATTTGAAAGGAAAAATTCATCTTCAAAAACTCACTTGCGGCGAGATTTGAACTCGCGTCCCTGGATCAGTACCCCAGTGCCTTAAACCGCTCGGCCACGCAAGTTCCCAAACTTGTTTTTTTCCTCGAATTTTTCCTTTCAAATATTTCTACTTAAATAAATAGTTCCGCTGCGTCTACGCATTGTTTTTAAATTACTATAAATGGCATGCCACTAGTTTCGTGGTGAAAGAAAGTGTTTGAAAGTGAAATGTGATTTATTTTATTAATTAATGTTAAATATTATTTTTTATTGTAACATTTTTTGTTATTTTATCGGGCGATTGTAGGTATGTACACTAACGTTTGCTTGTATAGAACATTCTTACTATAAGCGTTACCTCACCGACGCGTCGATAAGCGAACGGTTAAGTAACGTTTAGGTTTGAATACTCGTATTAGCTGATTTAATTAAGGCGTTCTGAAACTAGTAAGTACTAATGTAAATAAATGTCCAAAATGGCTGCTAAGATTTCTCTGTCAAGATACACGACGACACTTACACTGACACAAATGTCGACACTACTGCAACTACTAGTATCGATAGCGTCCACGCAAAAGTAGCGTCGCTACAAAATAACTAAATGATACCAATGAGTCTAAAGAAGTTTTTACATATCTCTGAATGATACAAACAATTTCGACACTTGCAACTAGATATTGCAGTCGTGGACACTCGATGTATATCTACGCGTGGATTCGGTTTTAAACTAGGTGTAAAACTAAACTCCTTTTTATTATGTTTTTTTTTAATCTCACGTTTGTACAGTCAAATTACGACCTAAGGTACCGGGTGCATATTATAAAGTTTTATTTTTTTCAATAATGTTTCGTTACTTTTTTGGTTATTCTGCATCTAATAACTAACACTTCGGAAGCTCAAGCAGAATAATCAACAATTACTGAACCGTTATTGGAAAAAAATACACGTTAAAATATGCACCTGGTACCTATATTTATTTTAAAGTGTAATTTTGAAGACCTTTGTGTACATTGAGTGTCGAATGTCGTCCGCTAGATAATGTTCTACAATATATTGCTAAAATTGTAATAAAACAATTATATAATAACGAAAAGTTACTAAAATGCCTTATTAACTAATCACCTAAGTAAAATTAATTGTAGGTAATATGCTTGTTGTAAAAAAACTAAGTGCCTTAAAACTGCCAGTTACAGAATAATAAATGTAAATATTGCTTAAATTATTGCGTGTCTTTAGAATGAATAGTGGCAACATTTAATAGTATTTTTTATGTGGCTATTAAGCACTCAGACTTTGTTCGTAAGTACAGAGAGAAATAAAAAGTTTAGTTGGATTTATAAAAATATCACCTTCAATTTGAAAATTACCATTTAAAATTAAATAAATTACTTTTAAGAAAAATCAACGTTTCAGCTAATGATATTTTTTAGAAAAATAATGTTTAGTAAAAAAATATTTGCATAGGTACTTAAACGAAAATTTTAAAGTTGTCATAAAAACGGATATTTCTTAAAAAAAGATCTAATGTAATAAATTATTTAATTTTATATTAAGTTTGCTTCTACTTATAGTTAATTTTAACTAAATATAAATATTTTCGATGCCATAATTTTATGAAATGGTTACATTTTGGTTGTTTTTTTTTTCTCGGTAATTATTTTGCATTTACCAAAAACATCATTGTAATACAATTTTTGTTTTTTATTTCACAGTTTGTTTGATTCTACGTACCTTTTCCCTATATCCTTATCGTATGTACAGTCAGCAATAAAAATGCACATTCACATTAGGTAAAGTTCACCATATTTGTGGTCCTCGTTAAGTATGTAGAGACTTATTATCCCGATATTTCCGCGGGATCGGACCATACGCAGGTGAAACCGCGCGGGGCCCAGCTATAAGAACTATGGTAGATCTCTACTTCTGTTCCCTTAGTGTACGATAATAAAATACGAAGGTAGATCTGAATCGAGTGACAAGATAAACTGGTGATCGTTCGTCCGCGAATTAAATTAACTACAATTTGTAGCGTCAACAAATAAGGCATTTGTTTTGCACTAATTTTGAAAACATTTTGATTAAACTTTTGTACCATCTGGGTGAGTTTAAAATAAATTTTGATTAGCTTCTACTCTGCACTTGTTAAGTAAAAATGAACTTACCCTTAAAATAATTTGTATTTTAGACCTAATATTCCCACAGAATCAGTCAACTTTAGACTTCACTTACAGTTGAATTGTTTTTTTTTTCTTAAATGAAAAATGTGATATTTAAAAAAAATAGAATGTATTTGCTAACTCTACATGTAGCGTAACCAACAGTAAATCAAGTTAGACGGGCACGTCTTGTAAACGCCATCTGTCTGGTAAACCGATGGAGCACGTCTAGAGGAAATCAGTCCTGAACAACAAACTGAAAACTACAGGCGGTCGCGCTTTGGTTTAGTTTAATAAGAAGAATTCTGTACCACAGACTCTTAACTGTCTGCAGTATAAGTTTCATTGCAATCGGTTCAGTAAAATTTGCGTAATAAAGTAACAAATATCTTAATTTTTTTTTGTGTTGGAGAAATGTAGTTCTGCACCGTTCCACGGCTTCGAAAGTAACGGGGCGGGGGAAATTAGTACAAGGATTAAGGGTGTAAACGAAACGCGAAAAGGGAAAGTGCGCCCTGAATGGATGACGATTGGATTGTTACCCTTGTTATCATGACTTATAAATGATTTAATAATGTTTCTATCGCCAAGACATAGAATATGGAACCAAAGGGGTCGGGTCTATAGTCTTCGACGGTACTGTTACGGGGTGGGTCAGGTGAGTCTTTTTAAAAAACGATTTTTATTATTAACACTACTTTATTTACTGAATAAAAACATAGAACAAGATTTGGAAATAGAAAAATAGGAACAGTGTAATATCACGTCCGAGTCTGAATCTAAACTAAATAAATTATATGAAAACAAAGGAAACGTTGGACAAGCAATCGGAAACCGAATGCTTGTCTAAGCGTTTTTATTATTATGTGTGATAGAGGAAAGGGTTTCGTAACACCATCCCCCTTAAGAAATTATTATCACCTAGGATGTGATAATAATTTTATGAGATAGAAATAAGAGAGAACTAGAATGGAATCAGACTCGTCGTAGAACAAAACATAAGTAATGACAATGAATGACTTAAATTACTATACTAAATTATTTTACAGGAAACAGTGTTAAGACAATGTAGTAAAATATAGTAGATCTAGAATACAGAGTTACAGAGACATCAAAATGAAAAATAAATGACAACTATTCAAGTTAGTTTTAGCAGTATGAAACAGAGATAATAATTGGAATAGAAACTGCGTTATCTTATGGTTAATCTTAACAGACTAAAATCAATGTTATAGAATCGTTGAATTATATATAGTTCTAAATTTAAAAAAAAAATTAAATTAATTTAAAATCTATTTCTTTTTATATATTTTTATATTATTTTATTCTTTTACTATTATTATATCTTATTATCTACATGGTATTTCTTTTGAACGATGAGTTCAAATGTTCACAGGATGGATCATAATTTTGATTCAATCGGAGATTAAAGTTATGTTGCGGTTCTACTTTCCTATCGCCGCATTGATTGTAGATTTGGATGCAACAGGGGGAGTTTTTATTACAAAAGTATTTCCTAGACTTAAACAATATGAAAACTAGAGATATTAAAGAAATAACGTAACCTACAGACATATAATGAACACTGTATTTTTGGAAGTGACTGGGACTTTCTAGTTTTTTTAATTCCTTTTCAAAATTTTCTAAATATGTGCTAGCGTGTGTTAAGGAATCTAAATTATTAATAGTTTCTAACTTATTCAGAGACAGAGTTCTTAACGAAATATTTGTATTAAACTTTTCACAACAATCATCTTTAATACTAAAATTAGACATAGCATAAGTAATGTTCGTAATATATGATACACTTGGCGTAAATTGCAGAGTTTTAAAAAACGCTTTACATTTTGTCGGCAATGTCAAAAATCCGGTACCGAACAACACTTCATCGTAACTCACTGGGTCACTATCACACATTACGTGGCACTTGCTAGGTTCGGATTGTACATAAATCCAACGATTACCACTTAACTTATGTGTCACGTCGATGTGTCCGGTGATTAACTTCACGTTGCACTGTTTAGGAAGTTTATATAGTTTTTCTTTTAATAACATAGTCTCGCAGGTCGGGTTAGCAACAGTGGATAACACGTTCATTGTACTTAGTTCGCACACATAGTATTCACTGATTGTTTTGCATTGTTCGAGCGAGTCTCGTAGTGAGTAGAACATTCCATCAGCTGTTATCGTCACATATGGTTTGTTTGGTGCAATCAGGGCATAGGTGTCAGGTTTCGTGACGTCAAAGGGTACAGGTAAAGGAATAACATGGAACAGCTGATAGGTTTGAGGTAGGACCAAAGGTATCTTTAATACGATAACTATTTTATAGTTGTAGTAATATGACACCAGTTTGGATATATCTATAAGTTCGTGGACATTATGCAATGTAGGTACTATCGGTAATTCGCAATGACTCGGAAGGTTATTTTTGAACTGTGTCAGTTCCGAGTATAACTGTTGAGGACTAAGTACAGTTGGGTGTAAAATGTTAAGTTTACTGAATAATATTGCATTATTTATATCCTCAATATCGAATGACGTTGTAATTATTATACTTTCTAGAGAGTTTAGTAATAGGTTCAAATGTGATTTGATTTCTAGCTTATCATTAGAATTTGAAATCATTTCAAAGGCTTTATTTATACTGATCAGATTTTCATTTAACCTTTTCTCATTTTCATTAAGTTTCGATATAGAAGAGTTAAATGTAGATATAGTTGACTTTATTACGTGAATGTTATCTCTCATGAGATGAGCTAGTTGTTTTTCGTCTGACTGTACCTTGTCTATGGCTTCAGAGTATTTAATAGCGTCATCGTTATCTAACGTGCCGAAAAATGTTTTAAGTAATGAGCCACCGGCATCAATAAGTCCACGTTTAGATCGTTTAGGCCGATCTCCGAAAATAAGATATGATACAGAGGAGAACTTTTTGAAATTATTTAAATGTTGATTTTGAAGAGATGATATAGAGTTTAAGCATTCCAACTGAATTTTGGACGACATCGAGTTCTTACAAATTGATTGTACCTGATCAAATAATTTATCTACAATATCGAGATGAGGTTGTATATTACTTATATCAATATGAGTTACTATGTTCCAATAATCATTATTTAGTTTGACATCTAAAGACCTGTCGTAGTAAAGTCCAATACTATTTGTTATTGTTGTAGTAAATGAATGGGGTGAAATAGATCCAGCGATGGACAACCTGAAATAGAAAATGTTTTATTACATTTAAACATTAACGGGGGCTAACTTAATTTCATCATAGTGATGACGGATATGTTTCCTATCGACTAATACGGTTACTGTATGATTACCGTTTATTTTAATTATCTTGTATGGGCCTTTCCAGACTGGAGACAGTGCTTTGTTTTGTTTGTGATGGCAGCGTATATATACCATATCGCCGATATTGTATGTTACGGGTCGAGCATGTGAGTCATAGTACTTCTTAGACCTTTCTTTAGATAACTGTACGTTCTGGAGAGCTTTCTGTCTACTATAGTATAATCTATGATTTAGAGCACGGACGTAATCTGTGTAAGTATTATTTTCTAGGGAGTCTATTGACTTAGGGACATATGGTTTGAAACCAAATAAGAGTTCGAAAGGGGCGAAACCGGTACTTGAATGTACATTAGTATTGTAAGCTAACATGGCCGTGTTCAGATACAGATCCCAAGTGTGTATATTTTCGTTAATATATGATCGCAAATATTCTTTTAGTGTAGAATGACTTCTTTCTAGTGCTCCACATGTTTGAGGATGATATGGAGAGGCGAATATATGTTTAATGCCGAATAGTCTTTCTAGTTGTTTAAAAACGTCTGAACAAAAATTTGTGCCCTGGTCAGTAACGATGTTTCTTGGAATGCCGACATGTGAAATGAAGTGAACTAATCGTTGAGCGGTGTCTTGAGCGGAACAAGTTAGCATGGGATAGGCTTGAGAATATTTGGTTAGGTCATCTTGGAGTGTCAAAATAAATTTGAACTTGTCGATTCTAGTCTCTGGAAGCGGGCCGACTATATCTAAGTATACTTTCTCAATTGGTTTAGTAGCATTTGAGGTTATGATCATTGGGGCTCTATTTGTTTGTCGCAGTGGTTTGTTTATCTGACAAGACTTACAATTCTTCACGTAGTTTTCTATATCGGTTCTCATGTTTTTCCACCAATACATGGATTTGAGTCTGTCATACATACGAGAAATGCCCGGGTGACCAGCCGAGGGCGAGTCGTGATTGCTTTTCAGAATGTTAGGGACTTCAGCGGGAGTTGGAAATATGATATCGTTATGATAAATTGATATTTTAATACCTGTTTTGTGAAATAGAAATGCGATTATGTTATATACTTTGGTAAAGGAGAGTTTATTGAAAGGATCTTTGAAGTCAGAAATAGCAAACTCTTTTTCTTCCGTATACCAAGTCGTGATCATGTCCCTATAGTCTCTTAACATGTTGAAGATGTCTTTATATGTCATTTCGTCGTAATGATTAACACGTAAGAATAAATGTGTATACAAATGTTTTTCATTTGATGTACTTAAAAAGGAGTAAAGTTCTCTTTCTACAGTCCTTATGTCGGGTAAGTTTTCGTCAAACTTTGAGAGTTGTATTATTTCAGAACAGTACGGGATAGAGTCGTCTAGGTCAACAGCAGATGGGTATACGATCATTTTACATTTTGTTTTTAACAATGAGTCATTGTGTTCTTCGATTACAGTGTCATAATGGTTATTTTGTTGTTGACTGATCTTTAAATATTTTTCGTATGTTTCAGATGCGGACGGAGCAGGTGAGTCGGAACTATTTATACGATGAGGTGTAGGATTTTGTGCGTTATGTGATATAGTGGGTGTCGGCGAAGGCGGCAGCGGAGCGTTCAGCAGAGGTGACGGCGGGATAAACGAAGGAGAATGAGTATCGAGTATCGGGGTTTGAGGATTCAGTGATGGTGAAAACGGATTTTGTGTAAGTTGTGGCGAATTAGTAGGTAACACGGCGTTATCCGGTGTAAGTAAAGTCGGCGGACACCCCTGTACTTCAGGTGGAGGGGGTGTAAAGAGAAAATCTTCATTGTCGATCGCCAAAACTGGAGGATTACGGGATAAAGAGTCGGCGTTATTATTTAGTTTGCCCTTTTTGTACTCTATTTCGTAATCAAACTCTTCCAATTTAAGGCGCCAACGGACTAATTTGGAACTGGGATCTTTGCAATTAAATAACCACTGAAGTGGTTTGTGATCTGTAACAATTTTAAACTTGTGACCGAAAAGGTAGGGGCGGAAGACTTTAGTTCCAAATATAATTGCTAGACATTCTTTTTCAGTTGTCGAGTAATTACCTTCAGCTTTGTTCAAAGTTCTCGACGCGAAAGCAATAGCAATAGGTCTTCCCCCACTTTCCCTTGAGATAAGATTGCCGAGATAGCATAATTTGATGCATCCGTTGTTAAAACGAAGGATTTGGTAAAATCAGGGAATTGTAGTATAGGAGCAGAGGTAATTTTGAATTTAAGAAGGTCGAAGGATTTTTGTTGTTCAGGAGTCCACATAAAACGAGCATCCTTTTTTAAGAGGCTAGTTAATGGTTTTGATATATGTGAAAAATCATCAATAAACCTGCGGTAATATCCTACAAGCCCGAGGAAGGACTTAATGTCCTTGGGATTTTTGGGAGTCGGGAATGATTTAACACATTCGACTTTATTAGGATCTGGTTTCACTCCTTGGTCGGATATAATATGACCGAGATATTGGACTTCCCTACGTAGGAATTCACTCTTATCGGGCTGTAACTTGAGATTATGCTCTCGTAGCCTTTTAAAAACAAGTTCAAGGCTTTGTAGGTGGGAGTGTAAGGTAGATCCATATATAATTATGTCATCTAAGTAGGTATAACAGTGGAATCCTTGTAAACCAGTAAGTACAACATTCATTAGTCTTTGGAAGGTCGACGGTGCGTTACGGAGTCCGAAGGGCATTCTGGTGAATTCGAAATGTCCTGATGGGACGCTAAAGGCAGTTTTCTCGGTGTCCTTGACCTTTACTTGATGGAAGCTTGATACTAAATCAAGTGTGGTAAAGTACTTACTATGTCCAAGTTGATCTAGTATATCAGAGATGTTAGGAATCGGATATGCGTCACCGATGGTAATTTCGTTAAGTTTTCGGTAATCAATAACGATTCGCCATTTCATCTTACCGGAGGCATCTGGTTTTTTTGGAACTACCCAGATTGGTGCTGACCACGGTGAAACAGAAGGTTGAATGATTTTTTGTTTGAGCATATCTTGGATTTGGCGATTAACTTCGTTTTTGTGACATTCAGGGAAACGGTAGCTTTTGACGTGGATAGGGGTATCGGTTTTAGTACGAATCTCGTGGTGTAGTGTATCAGTGCATGTTAATTGGTCGCCTTCGAGAAAGAATATATCAGAGTACTTAGAACACAAGTCGCGAAGTAACTTTTCTTCTTCTTTGTTCATGTGAGAACAGCGCAACGCACTTTGAACACTGGACTCTCTATCAGAGTTTATCGTCATTATACGTGGAATTTCAGAGGGATCTAAAGTCAAGTCGTCGTCTAAAGTCGAAGGACAAGTTTTCCGTTCTAGTATTTTTGAAACAGGTTCTAGTGTTAAGCATAGATTATTTATTTCGATTTCAGAGTCAGTGGGGTTTAAAACAGAGATAGTAATTTTATTGTTCGGGTCAACGACAACTAAGCATCTGGAAATAAAAATACCCGGGTAATTCGGTAAAGAGGTTTCTAAAATTACACCTTCTTTAACTTCGGGGTTGGTTACATAGCATTGGATAAACATTTCGCTTCGAGCTGGGACTTTGTAAATCGGTTTAGTAGTCTTGAGAGTAAAGTATCGATTCGTATTATCACATATTTCTAATTTAGATTTAGAGTACGAAACATTGGCGTTATAGGCTTTTAAAAAACTAGTACCGATTATTCCGTCGTAGTCTAAATTTATTTCGTTTTCTATGACGTGAAAGTAAAATGGTAGACTGTCAAATTTATTTCGTTTAAGGCTTAGCATAAATTTTCCTTTTGTTTCAGCGTATGTGTTTAAATCATTTATACCCCTAAATTTAATGATATGTTTTTCTAGGTTAGGTTTTGGGACGAGACTGGATTCTTTTACTAGGCAGATTGAGCTTCCGGAATCAATGAGAAAACGTAAAGGTTTTTTGGAGTGGGAAGTAAGTGTTTCGATATATGGTAAGGAAGACTTCTCTTGTTGTATATCATATATGATTACTTCTTCCAGAGGTGGGTTTTGAGTTGAAATAGGATTATCTTTTATTAATTTATCTTTATGTTTCAGGTGCAGATCACTTGCAAGTTTCTTCGAAACTGTGGGACAATTAAAGGACACTGTGCTACTTGATATTGCGGATTTTGCGGTTGAGGATTGGAAATCTGAGCTCGAGGCAGGGTTTGAGACAGAGTGAGAGACTGAGTTCGAAACGGAGCGAGAAACAGAGTTGGAGACAGAGTCAGAAACAGGGCGCGAGACAGAGTTCGAAACAGGGTTAGAAACAGAGCGATTTTGAGGTCCGCGAGAACCGGAAATAGTAGATTTAGAAAACGATTCAGTGGATTTAGAAACATATTTTTTATTTAAATGTACGCTATTACAATTCTTATCACTAAAATTTTTACCTATAGAATTCGAAGTATTAGGTCTAGATATAGTATAATTAACATCCTTATTACTAGAATTAACTGCTTCAAAAGTGCCTGTTAAAGTAGTATCGGGTGTCTTTCGGCACTGGTGTGACACCCGATCATTTAGTTTAAATCACACACATATGCATCTGGGATAGAAGGCGGCGAATCAATTGAAATTTGATTCAACTGAGCTCGCCTTGCGTTGTTTACCTTACGTTTTATGCATTGGGAGATATCGTGGCCGATATTTTTGCAATAGCGACATATCACGTTACTTTTTTCATTCCTAGTGTTTCTTATTGGAACAATTTGATTTTGACTTTGACTTGGATTAAGGGCCCGAAATTGGTTTGATTTATTTTGGTTTGAACCTGAGAACTTGTTGTTCTGTTGGTTCTTAAGGAAATTTTGGATTTTTTCTTCGCTTATAGCAGCGTTGGTCGCTTGGTTGAGGGACTTAAGTTCTCTAGATCGGACTAATGACCCTATATTTGGATGTAACCCTAGTGTGAATGCATGTAGAGCTAAATCCTCTGTCATTGCGATGCGTCCCGACACATCCTTCTTTAAGGATTCTGAATTGTTAATCTCGGCTTGGAGTGCCGTGACGCACGCCTCCACACGGAGTGCAAACTGGGCTACAGTCTCTCCGGCCATTTGCCTGCATGACTGTAGTTCCAAGAGAAGGTGGTTGTAATGTTTTCTTTCTCCATAATTTTGTATGAGAAAGCTCTTGAGCTCATCGAATGTGTCAAAAATTCGGTTGGAACAAGCTACCTGAGCACGGCCTTGTAATTTAGAAATTATAAATTTAAGCAGATCACTATTCTGCTCTGGTTTTGCGAGACTAAACGCATTTCGACAATTGGTGATGAAGGCGGCGAGAGTTTCCCTATCTCCACTGTAGTGGGTAATAAAACTGCATAGAAACTCTATAGTAAACTCCGGAACCATAGACGTTGGTTTACTTGAACTACCCGTATTAGTATTTTTGTTAACATTCTCATCTTTTAGAGACATCTTGAACTAAGTGCTTTATGAATAATAAAAATATTAGATAGGATTTTAGGATAAAGGAATGTGACGACAACAGAAAATAAAAGTTTTACTCACAGGATTAGCACGTGAAACATCGGTTCGGTAAAGTCCATCCTGGGGTAGTGGCAGCGGAGGTGAGTAGCGGTGAGTAACTCGTAGGTAGCAGCACGGAGCAGCAGCGGCAACAGCGACGATCACAGAGGGACCGGCAGGACGACGGCGCGACGGCACAGCGGTGTCAACGGCACGGCAGGGTGACACCACGGGAGCGGCGGTGGTAAGTAGCTGGTATCTTGATTTTCAGGAGGCAGGACGGCGTGTTAACAGCGGCTTATTGGTCGTGATGGGACGGCGGAGCGGAGATACAGCGATGACGACAGTAGCGACAGCAAGACGAAGTCAGGTCGCGCACAGCGAGACATTCACTACACAAGTTTGAGTTAGTCATAGATTTTATTGTCGCACTTTATTTTACGCGTATGAGATAGTTAGTCTAACGTTTTGCTAACTATCCCACTTCTGACACCACTGTTACGGGGTGGGTCAGGTGAGTCTTTTTAAAAAACGATTTTTATTATTAACACTACTTTATTTACTGAATAAAAACATAGAACAAGATTTGGAAATAGAAAAATAGGAACAGTGTAATATCACGTCCGAGTCTGAATCTAAACTAAATAAATTATATGAAAACAAAGGAAACGTTGGACAAGCAATCGGAAACCGAATGCTTGTCTAAGCGTTTTTATTATTATGTGTGATAGAGGAAAGGGTTTCGTAACAGTACCCTAACAACTTCCTTACAAATATGAATACTATTGTCAGTACCTAAGTTTAGATACTGTGGTTTACCTTAGGTCACCAATAACACCTCTTCTCCAAGGGTTAAGTAAGACAACCGCTCACAATATTTCAAGGGCCACATGTAGCCTCGGGTGCTCGGGGCAAATCTCTGTAATCTTATTAGCCGTGAAGAATGGAACGCAATTAGGGTCCGCACATAAAGGAGGCAAACGAAGAGGGTCAATGTCTATTGGGTGGAGAGATTGGCTTAATTTGAAGATATAATAATATATGATGTAGGTAAGATGATTGCGAATGAATTTTTAAAATAGCTGTGGCCCGTAACTGCCGTAATTGTATTTCCTTCTACAGTGGGAGTCATCATTACCTACAGTGAACCATCATCATCAGCTTGTTGCAGCCCACTGCAGTGCTGGACATAGGCCTCTCCAAGTTCACGCCACCTGAATCTATTTTCCGCTGTTCGACGGTGAAAAGTGACTCGAAAGGGAATATCGAAATAAAATTTATTTTAGGAAAATATGTTGTCTACCGAAGAACAACTAAACTTTCATAATATTTGTAATTAA
This sequence comes from Idaea dimidiata, assembly GCA_949358125.1. Lineage (NCBI taxonomy): Eukaryota > Metazoa > Arthropoda > Insecta > Lepidoptera > Geometridae > Idaea > Idaea dimidiata. The sequence goes on from OX442326.1 coordinate 30,244,023, forward strand.
ACCGAGGTACATATCACTTCCATGTGATGGCTCACTTCCAAGTAATGTCAGATTGTTGTCACTTAAAAATGCCTATTTATATTTGAAAAATGCCTGTACAAACTGTATCAAAACTCAATCACAGTACCTACGGAGCGGGGCCTCTACGGAAACGTAGAAGTGTCCCTTTAACTGTGCTACGAGGGCAGAAAAGTCAGGACAGAGCACCAGTTTCACTCTACTAGAATCTATGATACACCTCAGTACAATGAGTTAAATAAAATTCAAATGCATAGCAGTAGTCCTACGAATAATTACCTAACTAAGGTAAGGTAACATAATTAAAAAAACCTTAGCAAATCATTGGTTGAATGCGACTTCTTCTTCTTCTTTCAAGGTCTCAGTTTAGTTTATTTCTTATTGTTAGCTGGTTCTATTTTGTTAGTTTCAATTTCATTTTTTTTTCTTTTGTTATACACGATACAATCGTCTAGCATAAGCGGAGACATGTAAATGGAATTTAGTTTTATTATCTACATTTATATTTTTGTATTAAAATATGTTTGTCTCCTTACTAAATTAAAAAAAAAATGTTCAGAAAGATTTTGACGTCACCTCTAGATATATCGTATAGGTTTACGTATCTTTGGACGCTAGCGTTCATGGCCCAACTCGGCCACAGAGTTAATTAAGCCCCGGTCAGGGGTCTAACGTGCCCCATGTTTTATGAACAACATTTGTTTTCACATTCAAACTTGCTTTGCTCGCGTCTACATGAAATGAGAAACAAAAGGGTGAATAATTACATTTCTTATTTATTCTGAAGTAATGTGATGCTTACTAAGTATTTGCAGCACCTTGGATTCTTACGAATGTAAAAGTAGCTTCTGGCGTAAAAATAAGTAGGAATTTGTGTTCATTTTATCTGTTTGTTATCTCTATACTTATGAGGATGATTACCCTACCCACCAAATCCGTCCCGGAAAATCTTAAACTCGACCGAAACAGTGATGTATGGTAAGTAAGTATGTATTATACGGTAACTAATGGTAAGCTTTATGGTAAGTGGTTTCATCCGTCCCGGTTTCGGGACGATGACCGGGACAGATTAAACCTACCAAGTGCAATGGCATGACATGGCCTGATCATACATTATTAATCCCAAGACCTATTGTAACCCATGTTTGTGACATTATATGACTAGCTACACCCCGCGGTTTGACCCGCGTTAGTCCCGTTCCGGGATAAAAGTAGCCTATGTGTTATTCCCGGTATCTAGCCACCTATGTTCCAAATTCAATTGCAATCTGTTTAGTAGTTTTTGCGTAAAAGAGTAACAAAGTCACAAACATGCATACAAACTTTCGCGTAAAAACGTATTTGCGTATTTTAAAAATTGGTAAGATATGATACAAGCACAATCAGACAACCTTGTGATCGCTTGGGTTCCGTGTTTTTCCTATCACGGAACAGAACCCCAAAAACCGACCTATAAATAACTGCACTGCATAGCGTCTATAACTGCTAGACATATTTTATCACAATTCATATGACACGAAGCCATAACAGTCTCCTATACGCGGCGCCTTGCGGAGACATCGCGACACCACGCCGCAAAGACCGAGGCAAGTTGTCACACGGCTGTGCTGAAGGCTAGGCGCGACGACGCCAGACACGAACGGGCAATAAATCATATCGATATTGGATACCAACTCGAAATCACTGACGTATTATTTGTTTGTTGAATACAAATTCGTGGATTCTTTGCTTGTTTTGACACAAGCTTTTTGGGAACACGTGACTCTTCAATACGAAAAGACAAATCTATTTCCAACCATTAACATTTTAATCTAACTACTTTGTTTTACTCTAGACTTTTTAATTTTTCTTATTTTATTAAGTACAGTAAAAAAAAATATTTTGTGTCTACCTAGTTGTTTATGAGGTAAATATAAAAAAAAAACGTTATATGATAGCGCATTAAAACAGGTTTTTAAGTTTTTGCATTCACGGCCTGGAAGTGCCATTTCTTCCCTTTGACTATACCAAGAATTTTTAAGTTTTCAAAATAGTTATATAGCTTCCGTCCCGAGTTCTCACGTGTTTAAACCCAAGGATTAATCCGAGGGTACCACCTATAGGTAGTAACTAATACGACCTAATATACAATTCAAATTCAATGTTGTACAATTTCCAAACGACATTATCCTTGGGTAAATTTAATAACGATTGTCCATTTCTCAATTTGCATGTTTATTGAAACAACAACAGATTAGGTTAGTGAAGAGCCTTTTACGAAATGTTCATGATATAGATCTAACAACTTTTTACCAGTTTGGTAAAGGAGTAGGTAAGTAATATCTATCGCTGCTCGAGATGGGAACTTGCGTGGCCGAGCGGTTTAAGGCACTGGGGTACTGATCCAGGGACGCGAGTTCAAATCTCGCCGCAAGTGAATTTTTGAAGATGAATTTTTCCTTTCAAATATTTCTAGTAAATATGCCTTGAGCAATAAAAACAAATTTGCGAAATATTTAAGAGGAAAAAGAGCGACATCTCTTGGTCAACGCGTTAACTGTAAAGTTAATCATTGGCGCAGGTAAATCACTGGAAAGTGATCCTGTAGATGGCGTCTCAATCGAGCCGTAGTCGAAAAATAGTAGACAGGGAAACATTCATATTCTTAAATTCGCTGCTCGAGATGGGAACTTGCGTGGCCGAGCGGTTTAAGGCACTGGGGTACTGATCCAGGGACGCGAGTTCAAATCTCGCCGCAAGTGAATTTTTGAAGATGAATTTTTCCTTTCAAATATTTCTAGTAAATATGCCTTGAGCAATAAAAACAAATTTGCGAAATATTTAAGAGGAAAAAGAGCGACATCTCTTGGTCAACGCGTTAACTGTAAAGTTAATCATTGGCGCAGGTAAATCACTGGAAAGTGATCCTGTAGATGGCGTCTCAATCGAGCCGTAGTCGAAAAATAGTAGACAGGGAAACATTCATATTCTTAAATTCGCTGCTCGAGATGGGAACTTGCGTGGCCGAGCGGTTTAAGGCACTGGGGTACTGATCCAGGGACGCGAGTTCAAATCTCGCCGCAAGTGAATTTTTGAAGATGAATTTTTCCTTTCAAATATTTCAAGTAATATCTATTTTAACATGGTAGTTTTTTATCTTTGTGAATTAACGCTACTAACATTTTCACTAAAAATACTTTACAAAATTAATTAAGATATCAAAACAGGTAGGCAAAATACAAGGAGTAACTACTTCGAATTTCCAAAATTGTAGGACAAAAGTTGTTCGCTTTGACGTCTCGAACAACCCCTTTTCGGCTTAAATGGGTATCCTCGTTACACATTGTATATAGCATGTCCCTTTGTAAGATTCCGGATATCTTACAAAGGGCTTTCACATTCATCCAAGTTGCACCCAATTTTATTCACAAGAAGATAAAACTAATTATTATCAAAATTTTATAAATTCTATTAAACATTTGAGTTTTTGTGCCCTTTATTAATTTACTATTCCTTTGAAGATCCAATTTTAAAATTCCCAATCCTATTTTCTCTAACTTCGTCAAGTCTTTTATTAACTTTCCTCACTTTGTTCGCTGTTTCCTCAACCTTGTCGTACACATCGACTGTAGAAGCAACATCGAAATTATTAATTATATCAAATTCGTGTACATCATCGGCAACTGCACGTAAATCAATTTCAGCATCTTCTACTAGATTTATAGGAGTTGAATCTGTTAAATTTTGTCGGAGGTGAATCAACTTTTGCCTTAATCTAGCTATAGCTTCATTAAATGCGTTATCGTGCACTTTTCTAGTTCCATTTCCGAAGAAAAGTTTTTCGAGTGTTTCTTTCACTAACTTTGATTCTTCACTTTGTGTTGTGTTTGCAGTAATAGCTTTCATATCACTTTTGAAGATTAATCTTTTAAGTTTGGATAAACGATTTTTTACACGATTGTACATATTTGTTACAAAGCCTCTATCGCTTGGGATTTCGTCGTCGCTCCAGATATAAGAGTGGACTCTGTGCATTTTGTCTCTGACTGTATGTATCCATCCACCGACGAGTCCGTCTTCATGTTCTTTAGGGTTAGAGTCTTCACCGAATACGATACTCTTGCTGTAAGACCAGACATTCTTGATATCTTGTTTTACTGCATGCGTTGTGTTTGTAACAGTTCCAATTATTCCTTCTACGATTCCACATTGAGTGTCAGCTGCTAGTAAAATAATTAGAAAACTTATTATTATTCCACAATTCTTCATTTTAACTATTTAATAATAATTAGACTGTATCGTAGTGATGTTTGGCGAAGATGTGCCAGAGGTAGCCGTGTCTAGTATATTATAAATAACTGTTATCTATTTGCTTGAACCCAATGCCCTGTGATTCACATAGGTGAGTTGATAATAAGTAAACAAAATTCATAAACTTTGATCAGACTTGTTTAACTAATAAATTGCAGTTCTTAGAACTCATTATTTCAATTTAATAGCTCTATCTATCCACTTACGGTTTTTACTGTTTATGTACGAATGGAAGTTTTAAGGATTTTGAGGTGACAGTGATTCATATACCTACTTTCGCTTTTATACCAAGTAATAATATGATAGCAATATTTAAACAAGTAATAAAATTAAACCTTTACCCCTGGAACGAGGCCGATTAATATATTGTTTATTTTTATTATTCATTTGTGATTCATTTTTTATTAAGTACCTATCTATTTATTTCATAGGTTTAGCTTAGGCTAACTTTGTAATACGTTTTATAATTAAGGTGGCAGTATTCTCCATCCAATTCAACAATAATAAACAAACACATTTAGCCAAAAACTTGAAGGAATTCAACCTCTTGTCCACACTTCGTTATTCATGGCACGTATTTACAGTGTTTTACTGAAACTGGCAACACTGGCAAGTTATCCACGAGTGTTGCCACTCGGATGCTTTCGTTTCGGTGGAATTCGAAACTGTACCGGATTCCTTCCGGATATCTATTGTGATTCCGAGCGGTCAGCGGCTGTGAGGTTTGCGAAATTGGTTGGTTTAATACTTGACCCACTTGCACCCGCCAGTGTTAGTTTTTAATCATTTATTTAGATTCCCATAGACGCCCATAGTCAATTCTTAATGGGCGGTCTTCCGCCCATTGCGACATTTTAGTTTTAATTCTCGTTTCTATAATTTGTTGTAATTTGTGTCTTAGATTTACCTACGATAAAGCGTTGATCTATTAATTACTAGCTGCGCCTCGCGGTTTCATCCGCGTAAGTCCCGTTCCCGCAAGAATATCGGGATAAAAAGTAGCCTATTTGTTATTCCCGTTATCCAGCTACTTATACTAAAAGTTTCATCGCAATCGATTCAGTAGTTTTTGCGTGATTGAGTAACAAACACGCATACATATATACACACTTACTCTCAAACTTTCAGCTTTATAATATTGTAGTAGGATTTTAATCTTAGACACAGTTTGATTGTAGTAAAATGTTTATTCATAATAAATGTAATTTCGTGTTAGCAAATAGTAATATTATTATTCCTAAGGGGTCCTTTATACCCTTTTAATTTTCTTATTAACATGGAGTAAGGTTGGAGTAGTTCACTTTTTGTATCTGTCTGTCTTATAGAAAGCTCTTGTCACGGAAAAAGACAAAGCACTGTCTCTCACTACTCCGACCTAACTCCACGTTTATTAATAAGGATATTTGTGTACGGTACCCTAAAATAGCAACATGGATATACCACACATGGGTCGTTATAATAAATGCCTTTCTATTTAAGAAGATACTTAAGTATACTTTACAAGTAATAATGCTAACACCATGTTCCAAAAAAATCAATTTCTTTCGCCTGTTATAGCTTGTAACAGCCGTTCGAAAATGTACCCTTTTCCTCTGAATTAAGGTGTAATGTGCCATAATAATGGTAGTTGTGAAAATAATGTAGTAAGCTCGTTTACTATCGATATGATATGAAAGTGTTATTAAGAGCTCGTTTGGGATTCCTCTTGTGTGTTGTTCCGTTGGAGGTAACTGAGTCCATAGGGCAGGTTTTTCTACAGAAACCCTACTTGAAATTTGAGGGGTAGACCTCAGAGATCTTAAATATTTAAACATCTTTAAAATTAAAAATGAATTTCTATAGGATTTTTTAAATTGGGAGCTGCATTTGTTTAAGTAGAACTCAAATTTAGAACAAAAATTCTGTATTCAGTCAGCTATTTAACAAAATTTCTTTACTTTAGGAGGTTCTGTATACAGCTGAAGAAAAAACTGCGTATTTTTTGCGAATAAAATAAAATAAAAACGGATACGCTTACTCTGGTAGTAGAAACTAGACACATGTATCAATGTTGGCCATTGGCTATTTCTAAAAATGCTTCCTAATTCATCCTACCTGAAAAGATAACCCCTTAAAATAGCAAAATTTTGTACAATTTGAAGCATTTTTTCAGAAAAACTTAACATCGTAGCACTTTGGAGCCGTCTACGGAAAATTTGACTAAAACAATTCTATGTATATTTATGTATGCTTTTTCCTCATAAGTTTCGATTCCAAAGTCGTTGACAATGTTAGCACTAGGGAATCAATGTAAAAAGAACCAGCGAGCGTGAGTTTCGATATCCTTAAATAATAGAAACAAAACAAAACTAAGTGGTTTTAAACTTGCATGGTTATTTTCACTATACAAGATGTAACGGGGAGCCCTTTTAAGCCGAAAGGGTTCGAATTTTCAAAATTCGTTGAACAAAAGTTGTTCCCCTAGATGTCTAGAACAATAACCCCCTTTCAGCTTAAAAGGGCATACCCCTTTAACTAAAAACGAGATATTTGCCATGTTAATATCAAGATACTTGTAAATAAAAATAAACATGGTAAATATCTCGTTTTCTAATAATATTCATAGTAAAACTGAGTGATCCTAAAACTGTTCCATTTTTAGCTATGGACGGAACCCTAATTAAAGAAATTATATTTTTTTAAATAGCCTTCAATCACGCTATCTTAAACATATTTTAACCTACACGATTTGCATGTGGCGTAGGCAGCAATAGATAGCATATCTAAATGTAAGAATTATCATCATCTTTCCAAAAAAACTACTCTAAACGAACAAGCACGTAGTCCCATCAAATATTCCGAACGCAGCCCCGATCCTGGTAACCCATATTGTCAATATTGGAACCCCTCACCAGCACGCTTACACCAAATTATGATGATACCATTAGAAAGGTTATTAAATAAACTGAGGTCCGATTGAGGAGTATCGTCGAACGCATACTGATTAGGTCTGGGAACTTATGAGGAGCTTTCGGTTGATAATGCTGGAAATTAATATCTTAATCAAGCTCTATTTTTCCCGACTGCACGTCGCAAAGAAGGGTTAGGGAGTAAAGCGGGATTTAGATAACGAAATTAGTGTCACGCATCATAGAGTCAATTTCACAAAAGCAGTCATTAACTACAAATTACATGCCACTAGTTTCATAATCTAAATCTCGCTTGGAACGGGCCGTGCCTAGGCCAGAGCGGAGACGGGCTACTTTTGTATGAAGTAAGCTTGTGTTTTGCATTTTGTCTGTGCCGCGTCTGTGGGGTGTCTGCGTGCCCTTGCGGCCAGCTTTTGGGTTTGTCACAAAGTATCCCCAGTTTACGGTATTTTAGAGGTTTCACTTTGTTTATTTATTATTAGAATAGGTATAATTATTTAGGTTATCAGACGATTACCGTTAGTTATTAAACGATTATAGTAGCGGGTTCAAATATCGCCCAGTACAAACTAATAAAATAAGACCGTGCGTCTAAATGACCATTTCGAACCGTCTTTCTTAGATATACCGTTCTACGTATCGGAACATCTATAACTTCGCTCGGCACCTAGAGGTGAATTTGAGAGGAAATTTGCTCATAATACCTACTCTTTCTCCGTGCAAACAGAGCTGTTTCTTCTTTTTATTATTTAAATAAAAAATAGATCGAATATGTTTATGCCATTTTATAATCTATATCTCAAATGACCCACCATGCTTCTCCGTTTTGTTTTTTTTCTAATTAGTGTAGGTACAAATATAATTTAGAAAAATTAGAACATAAAAAATATCAAAACGTAGAATATTAAGAATTATTGGTTCAGGCCGAACATTAACTACTTTAGGTAAACTTAGGTTTCATGGTATAAACATAATATATTTTCTCTATAGTGTCTTTTATCCAGGGAGGAAACAGTCGAGTAGGTAATTCTTTCCCCAACTATAAATTTAGTTCATACCTCAATTCTCTTTGTGCAGTACGTTGATTATGATTTCACTCATTGCGATAAATTCAGTTTCCGTACACATACCACGTTGCAAACGTGTTGTTTGTTAAATAATCTAGTTATCCGACTGCGGACGGGATGTAGAGTTTTTAAAAGTTCTAGCTTTCAAAATTATGAAAATAAAGTTTTGATTGAGCTGGCTGGTAAGTAGGTTATTTCTTGTCATTTTTTTATTTTTATACCCGCTCGAGTGTAGGTATATGATTTTATAGTTTGCCTGCGGCATATAGGTTGTTTCAGCTCCTTTTTGCAACCGTCTATTTACAGGGTACTTAGTCTGAATGGTCCCAATGGTTGCGTATCATAATAACTATTTTCATCTGAACTATTTTCAACTTATCCAATACGGTTGATTCACCTGCGGTAATTTCGAATATAGGTCGACTCAACTACGGTTTAACTCACCCATTATTAGGTATAACTATGGTTATTTCGTAATTTGACTTTTATTGCTTTATACATTAGTTAGTTTTTACTGTGTGTTCCCGCAACTAGCCCTGTATGTACCCCCTGACAAATATTACCGCTTTTTATTGATCTCAAAGTCTTTACAATTATTATTTTTTCTTAAGAAGTTTAGATTTGTGATTTAATAAACGTATCGTCTGATATTAAATAAACAGATATATTAATTTATTAAACAAGAAACAAAACAATAAGAATAAGAAGTTTTGGTTACAGTAGGTACTTGATTAGTTGAACCAAAAATAATAAAAATTGGAACAACGGTATTAAAGAGATTGTCGAACAACCATAGATAATTATGTCCGAATACTGAATTGCTACTTAAAATTTAAGGGCTACTTAAACAATTAAATAATTCTTTAATTCAAATAGTCGAAGAATAATTTCGAAATTGGAAGCTGCTTAGTAAGTTAAGTAGCCCTCAATTTTAAGTACCGTTTTAGCATTCGACCGACCGACAGTCGCAAACTCCGTCCGATAGCGTCTCAATCGAGCCTTAGTCAAAAATAGTAGACAGGGAAACATGAAAGCAAACTCTTAAATTCGACACTCGAGATGGGGACTCGTGTGGCCTAGTTGGTTAAGGCGCTGCGGTACTGACGCAGAGACATGAGTTCAAATCTCGTCGTGAGTCAATGTTAGAAGATGAATTTTTCCTTTAAAATATTTTAAGTATGTTAATAAATAGACTATCAGGTACCAGGTACCAGGTACCAGGTATCAGGTGACGCAACCACCGAGTGCGCGCCCAGGACGAAATCTAAGACCCATTTGTGGGAATGCAGGTGGGTCTTAGTCCCACGCTTCTCTCTTAGGCGACACGACACTCGATGACGTCACAATTCTGCCGAATTGCTAAAGCAATGGGTTTATGTGTAACCCATTGTTCTTAAAGCAACTTACGTCTCTTATTAATTGATGTGACTGCGACAAATAAAATAATTAAACTTTGCTCGTTCGGTCAATCAGTAGGTTTTAGATGCAGCATAATTATTTTCGCTATCTTTCGTGGCGTAAAGTTAAACAAATATGACACTTTACATAAAAAATGTAGCGACGAATTGAGAACCTCCTTGGTTTTTGGGAAGTCAGTTAAAAATGTAGGAAGACTTAGACCAACCTACCTTTAGTCGAGCGAAATTTGCATACTTTTCCTTACTTAAGGTTTTCACTTCTAAAAATTATCTTACAAACTTCCGTCCAAAAGTTTCATCGGATTTTTTTCAGTAAACTTTTCCAAAGGATCAAAGAGGTCTGAGACTCTTTCTGAGACTGGTCATTTGTCATTCAACATGCGATACCTCGCTAAGTACCCTCAACTTGTAACTTGCTGGTAACTTACATTTTTCATTACGAAAAACTTTTCTTCACCAACATAGCCTACTAGAACCCAAACCAGACTTTAACTCAAAGGAATACATTTTAATTTTGATTGTTAAAAGGAGTTGGAAGTTTGCTTCGAAGTATTTCTATGCTTGAGGCTCGTATTAATCAAAAATATTGGTCTTCTTCGAGTCTTCCAAAGGCTTATCTATGTTCTAATCCTTCTAACTTTATTGAAAAACTTGAAAATTGTTTTAATATCGAGAATTTTCTACAATGCAATAATGAGCGTTTAGTGCTTAAATGTTGAATTCTCAAAATGTTAAACTTCCCAAAATGATGAAATGAGTTATGCTTAGATTATCATAGATAGTGGGTATTCTAACAACAATGTTTGAATTTTGTTCAGACTGTTTTAAAGTTATGTGAAGGAGTAGTATCTCGAAAAAAATACTATGGAACTGATGCAGCTCTCCTGTCAGAGCCGAATTTGAAATGCTTCAAAGTCAACCGACCATTAACCTCCTTATCTCCTGAAAACTGTCAAAATTCTTTGGAGCTATGGATTAACAGTATAAACGTGAATCTAAATTCAAATAAAAGCATTTTAATGCCATTTCGATTCCTGGATAGGTCGCCATAGGTAGGTACTCTACGTATCTACAAAATCCATTCAACCCCATAATATCCGCAGAAGTCTCAAAGCGTCTTGAAATGCGGAATAAAACGTGCCTTCAATCGCGATCGTAAATCAAGCCAGTTTGCCAACTGACTCGAGCCGAGCACTTACGATGCGAACTCTTCACTTATGCTATGGTTTATGGTTGATGTGTGTTGCGGGTGCAGAGATAAAATACTATAGAGCAGACATTTCAAATAACATCTTTGCATTGAGGACGTGGAGCATTCTTTGATTATTCTTATTCTTATGAACTCAAACTGAGTAATTAACGATGAAAAACATCGGATTTTTAAAAGTAAGGACCTCAGTGGTTTAAAAATCATTTTAGGGTTCCGTAGTCTACAAGAAAAGCATATAGTTTCGTCATGGTTGTAATTCTAGCGATTTTTGGGTATTCATGATATAAAAATACAAGCAAATTGTTAGAATGACTCGTCGCAACTAAAACCACTAGGCACACATTTCAATTTCCTTACAAAACCACCTGCTGGTAACTTCACAGAGATTCCAATTGATTTTCTGGTAAATCAGGTATACACCTACCGTAGTAAAACAACCCCTTTGAACCTTTACCGTACGTATACCAACTTATTTTCAGAAAGGAAATATAAAAATATGGTATAGTATTTTTGGAGTTGACTTTAGACATCAATTGAGATGGAGCAAAGCAGTTCTAAACTTGAAACTGGGAGTCGAGAAGAAATGTTTGTATCAATCAATCTATAAGCCAGATTATCAGATGGCATTGAAGCTAATGCTTCATGGTTCATCGTAAAGGCCATAGGAGTACCTGCGACCTAGGCCGAGTTCGGGAGATAAAAAGTTTTAAGTGATGAGGAATAGCATGGATGAACTGACAAAAGAAGATTAAGACCAACAATATTGACTGGTATATAAACCTAACATCAGTCTTACGGTGAAGGAAAATATTGTGAGGAAACCCACGGCTAGCGGCTTAGTTAGCTCCAGAGGCATTGACCCATGCTTTCCTCTGGAATGGTATTCGGTATAGGTGCTGGATAAGCCACCACTTAAAAGGAAAATGGGAGTTTTGAAGTAGGGTAGGCAATTCTATCACCGTGGTGCCGATGCCACCATAGTGTCTTTATAATACTTCGGTTTCTTCCAAAAAATAATAGAAAATTCGAAATATTTGTCTAGCTAAACACCAAGAACAGGATAAAGCGTCCAGTAAAGGCGGGAAATACCAATTTATTTTATTAGCCCTTATATCGCGATGCTAGCGTCGACGGAACTAAGGACGTTTCTTGAAAGGGGCATTGGTCTTGCTAGATGACCAGCCCCTGTACCACACCATATATACCACTAATATAAAACAATGGTAAATAAATAAAACCTACTATCCCACTCATCTTATAAGGTAAAAAGTTGTGTTTCATATGATCGAGATAGCTGAAAAGAATTACGCGGGGAAACAATAACCTACAGATTCCTAAGGGATTGGGCCTTAAGCCGGTCAAACCGCGAGGCGCTCCTAGTAATAGATTACGATAATTATTTAGAAGATGTTTTAAATCAACACAACGTGACATTCATTCACTGCAAGTAAAAACAACGTAATGGGGAATGCACAGTAGCACACCCAAGTCAAACCCCTCCATTGTGGGCGTGTCAAAGTTTGCAAGATATTTTAGATCAAGCGTTGATTAAAGTCACCGCAGAAGAAAAAAAGTGTAGAAGGTGTAGACTGCTAAGATTTGTTCCTCACTTTTCCCCTATTCCTTGCTACGTCTCTGTACTCCAGCTCTCGTAAAGATGTGATCTTATTTGCGTTATGAAGAACCCGCGCCCGGTTCACGTTATATCGTAAAGAAAATCAAAGCTAACAGCCACGGATTGAGTTTGTTCTGTTTTTACGGACGTTCTCATTTTCTTTTTATTTTGTTTTATTACTTAGTGTTATTGTTAGGTTTTAGTGTTTAGGGTGCTATTTTATATTATTTTTCGAGTTTTCGTTTTGGAGACCTCAGTTAGGATATTTGGAATTGAAAATACGATTTTTTATATAGGTAAATGATTAGAGAACGTTTCGAACTGTATCACTTGATGGCAAAATGTGATATGGTCTTAGATGTAACACGCTCATCTAGAAGAAAGAAGACGGCATGCGTCAGTGCGTATTATAAAATGCGTGATCAAAACAAGCGTTGACGCTATAACTAGTAAATATTTTGACTGTTGCTTCATAATCTATACTCTATCTTCTATATTTAGGTATATCTATTCTATACTTATAAGTTATAATAAAGGAAGAGAAGACAAAAAGTCTGTACTTGGAGTAAATTAAAATAAAAGTTGTCTAGGACTTAGGTAGAGTAGTAGAACCAAATTTAACTTATAATTTTTACAATTAATGTTTCTTATACAATTAAAAACTACTAATTCGATTAAAATTTGGTTTCAAGCTTGGATAGTTCTATTTTCGAGGAACGTCGTGGTATACTTTACATCGAAATCCAATTAGTAGAACCCGAGTAATCAACGAAAAAGTCGGCTGTGCACTGTTTCTACGTAGACGAAGTCGCGGGTATCAGCTAGTTAAATAATATAATTTATACAATTCAACACACCTAATTTAAATGTCTTCTCATTGACTTTATCACTATCAAGTTAACGCTCTTAGAGTCGTTCCTTAGGAACGACTAGTTACTCACTAACTTACACTACATACTTACTCTACAATTTGTAACGGGTAAGTCCTTTTATTCCGAAAGGGGGTTGTTCTAGACGTCTGGGCCAACAACTTTTGTTCTACGACTTTTGAAAATTCAAACTTTTTTTTTAAATTTTGAGATTGTTTCACTGAAAAAACAGCTGATTTTAAAAATAAACATAATTGAAGTTTTGATCGTAAACCATCAAACTAAATAAAAGGACAACATAAGGTCAATGACCTCGAACTCTCAGAAACAGCTGATTTTCAAGTAAACTTTACACCTAAATTTTTCGAAAAGTACTTCGAATTTCCAAAAGTCGTAGAACAAAAGTTGCTCGCCTAGCCGTCTAGAACAACCCTCTTTCGGATTAAAAGGGCTTACCCGTTACACCTTGTATAATGAAGTCGTTACTAAACTATCCCATTGAAGTTCACTCTCGAATTCTTCGTGTGTGATTTGTGACTCCGTGCTGCATGGGTATAAAATTCACCTCTATAAATATTTTTATTATGAAAAAATACGGAAGTTAGTGACCGAAACACAACTTATTAAGTAGCAATATTTATACGAGGGTAAATAATAAGTTATGGCTTTGTTTCAGTAGTGCGGCCCCTAAGTTTTTCCTTTTAAATTATTATTTGAACGGAAAAACGATTACTATCTACTTACTAAGCTATTACCACTTTTATTATTTTTTCTTCTTCTTCTAGGTACAGTCAGAATACGACTTGAGCTACCAGGTGCATATTTTAAAGTTTAAATTTTTCAATAACGGCTTAGTCATTTTTGATTATTCTGCTTGATGTCACTAAAGTTTCCGAAGTATTAGTTATTAGATGCAGAATAACCAAAAATTGATTACCCGTTTAAAAAAAAAAAAACTTTATAATTTGCACTTAGTACCTTTTTGTCGTATTCTGACTGCACTTTAAACAACCCATTTAAATTATCATTTGCACGAAAATTACCGAACCGATCGCGATGAAATACATAGCTGGATACCTAAATTAATACCTATGGACGTTTTTGAAATCGCGGGCCGGAGTTTTTAATTTATTAATTACTTTATGATTAATACAATTGCCTATTTGTATGAAAGTTGGGCAAAATAAAAGAGCCAACTATACTTAGTAAACTGTGCTACAACCTACAGTGCTTACTTTGATAAACCCTTCCACAGTTTAACAACATACAATCTAAAAAGTGGTTGTTTAGAAAAACGCCTAAAACTAACCGAGCTCGTTAAACACGGAAATTGCTTCCGGTCAACACGGAGGCGAGCGGACGCCGGGTGGCTATCGGAGTGTTTCACTTACAGGCATTATAGGGTTCCGTTGGCCATTTTAATGGAAATATATCTTAATTTTTTCAAATATTTTGAAGTGTTTCCTACACTTGGATGACTAAATGCGCTACGTGCCTGAGGCTTAAACAAAAAAGAGATGCGAGCCTTAATTTCGACTCGACGAGATGAGCATTGAGCACCTATGGCCGGCGAGGGACGGATTCCCCAAAGATGCAGGTTGCGAATTTATATTGGGGGCCCAGCCCTGTCTGAACTCTCCTAATTTCAGTTCTCTAGTATCAGGTTAAAGCTGTGCGTTGATCCATCAATCATTCAGAACAAAATCTAGTAACGATAAAAAAATTCTTCTTTTCGTATTATTGTGTTTCATCTAGATCAGCGTTTTCTAACTTGTCTAAGTTGTCTACTCTAAGTTAATATCTAACTTGACGGTTACCTTAAGCAGTTAGCCCCGATTGGTATGGTAAGATATCCAATCGGAGCCAGCTGTTTAACGTGCCTTCCGAAACACGGAGGAGTTTGAGTTTTTTTTTTCCAAACACGTTATTAGACCTACGGAACCACACAAATAATCTACCGACTCACGCCTGCCAGTTTAGTTCATTTTTCAAAACTACAACCCTCTCATTTTGAACTTTTATGTTGTACTGGATTGCAGTCAGTTTACCGTAATACCTTACTAGCTTCGTCTATGGTTAGTCCTTGTTACTTTTTAATGGTAATAAATAGGGTACGTACAGTCAGCATCGAAAGTAGATGACTATATTTATTAGGTAGGCATACACCACGTATACCTACATAACTAGCAGCGCCCGCTGTTTCACCCGCGTAAGTCCCGATCTCGCGGGAATATCGGGATCATAAGTACAGCCTATACCTATACAAGATGTAACAGGTAAGCCCTTTTAATCCGAAAGGGGGTTGTTTTAGACGTCTAGGCGAACACCTTTTGTTCTACGACTTTTGAAAATTCAAACTTTTTTTTTGAAAATTTTGAGATTATGTTTTACTGGAAAAACAGCTGTTTTTGAAAATAAAGGTAATTGAAGGTTTGATTGTAGTAGACCAAACTAAATGAAAGAACAACATAAGGTCAATGACCTCGAACTCTAAGAAACAGCTGATTTTCAAGTAAACTTTACACCTAAATTTTTCGAAAAGTACTTCGAATTTTCAAAAGTCGTAGAACAAAAGTTGTTCGCCTAAACGTCTAGAACAACCCCCTTTCGGATTAAAAGGGCTTACCTGTTACATCTTGTATAGCCTAACCTTCCACGATAAATGGACTACCAACCACTTAATTATTTTTTCAATTCTTGTGATTAGAGCGTTTAATTTTATTTATTATTATTTATATCTATTGTTTATTACTATTTTTCTATCTAAATCGTCCGTCTATCTCGTCGATGGACACCCTCGGACTCCACTCAAGAGCTTTTCGGCCCCAGCGACCAATAATTCTTTTAAACATTTAAATAAAAATTTAAACCAATAATTCTCAGTATATTTTTTGTTTTTGGTCTTGAACGTTTAGTTATTATTGATTCAGAACGTATAATAATAACCTACTGACGTTCGATCGGGTCCGAAATTTTGTAATTACATACGTTTCGTTATAGCTCCCCTGAATCGAATCTTGTTGATTGACATTACAAAATTGACATGCAGGAATCTGTTAAACCCTTAGAGTATACATAAGCAAACTATAGAGCGCGTCTGTGGGTATTTGCTTACTGCGCAAAGTGTAAGCAGATGCTCTATACATAGATATTTAAATGTTGAGGTTGAATAGTGATCCGCGAATCATTTTTACACCGCGGCACTGAACATTTCACTATAATTATGACTAGAATAAATTCTAACGAGAGAAACAGTTAATTCCCGTAACCCTGGGTGACTAATGACTTCGTTTTTGTCATTTTTTACTGTTCATACCGGCGTTTACAGTTCATACTCGCATACCAGCGCTCTATAGTTTGCTTAATACTCTAAGGTTAAACCCCTTTATCATGAAATATGTCTACCTATTACTAATTTCGACGTTCTGTATCCTATTTCACACAGGTGCACCTGTCTAAGTTGTCGCTAAGTTGTAAGGGATTGGATGCAAGTTATATACGTTGTTAATTACATCCGCATCAAGACTAACTTAACCGAAACTTAGACCTCACTTAGCTACCCTCGAGGCGAGAGATGTCGTGCAGATTCACTGATGATTTTGAGTTGGAAAACAAAATCTGGTAGGGTTTATCCGTGCCTAGAGCTACCATGTCTTGTGTGTTGAAAATAGTTGAAACGTCGAAATTAGAGCTACCGTACACTGGGGATAGTTTGTGGCAAGATTTATAAATGCGTAAGTAACTGTCTATTACGCCATCACGTCTAAACTGCTGAACCGATTTTAATTAATTTTGGTATAGAGATAGATGGGACCTTGGAAAAGGACATAGGCTACTTTTTATCCCGATATTCCCGCGGGAACGGGACTTACACGGGTAAAATCGCGGGGCGCATCTTGTAATACCAACATAAATTGGAAATCCAAATTGCAGACGCCAATGTAGGTACATTGATAATTTAATATAGGTAGAGCAGGTATAGACTAGGTATGGCACTTGACTGCACAGATCGAAGATTAGGTAACGCAACGATAGTGCGATCTTATTTTTCAGCTGTGTTTCATATAACGATGGCTGTAAAGATACAGGTAATCATTGGTCCTAAACTACAAAAGATTTAGGTACCTATGTTGGTACTAAGGTTGCCAACACTTTTTTCCAAAAATATAGTATTTGCGACTAAAAAATAAAGTACATCCAGAAAAAATATAGTATTTTTGCCGACTGATTGCAAAACATAAAAATACAAGAATTAAATGGTGTTTGTGTAGATTAAGTCAAAGAAAACCCGACAAACTTTTTGTATTAAACCTATTTATTTCCATAAAAACTATATTTGGTGGTATCTATCCACTTCTGGCACTTTTCAATAAGTAGCTTCTTTTCTTTTTTAAATGTTTCTAATGCTTCTTTACCTCCTATATTTAAATTTATAGTAATAAGCAGCTCATTTTTAATAAATTGATGTTTGCTTCTCTCCAATACACATATTTTTATTAGAGTGTAATCAAGATGCGTTAATATCTTGATTACACTCAAACAAAGCCAGAATATTAAAAAAAACTTTGAAAAAATTTGTAGGTTAAAAATATAGTATTTTTGCGTACTAATATGTTTTTTAAAAAGTATATAGTACGTAGATCTGAAATATAGTACAATACTATATAATATAGTACGGTTGGCAACCCTAGTTGGTACATTGTTTTGTCTTAGGTTTTTGCGATTTTGCATGATGCAACACAATTTTACCGGGTTATACTCGCGGTTTATTTATTAACGGCATTGACATTTCAAGGTCGATATTAGAAAATTTTGAAAAAGTCAAACTTGAAAAAGATAACTGTAAAGTCAGCGACAGCTCGGTACGTTTATCAATGCTGTTAATTAATAAAACGAAAGTATAACCCGGTAAATATTGTATTTCATTAGATTTTACATTGTTGTCAAATACATACAAATTTAAGTGTATGTCATAGATCTGTATAAAAGGGTCTTTTACGCGCATTTTTGTAGTTAGCAAAAGAGGTACCTACATGAATTCTTCTTTCATCAATAATAGGTACCCACCTAATTATTAGTCTACCAATGCTAAATAAATAGGTGCCTGTCTATATTCCCACTCCTAAATTTAGCGTATTAAATAGCATGACTGGTGGTTCCGTAGCTCCAGTTACTCGGGGTATTATTCAATACTTCCATTAGCCAAGACAACGGATCCCTAATTAATGGTTCTGAGATTATGTGACTCAGCTGGTATTAATTTCTAAGACGTTTATTCAAGATGTAACGGGTAAGTCCCTTTAATCCGAAAGGGTTTGTTCTAGACGTCTAGGCGAACAACTTTTGTTCTATGACTTTTGGAAAATCGAAGTACTTTTCGAAAATTTTAAGTGTAAAGTTTACTTGAAGATCAGCTGTTTCTTAGAGTTCGAGGTCATTGACCTTATGTTGTCCTTTCATTTAGTTTGGTCTACTACAATCAAACCTTCAATTACCTTTATTTTCAAAAACAGGCTGTTTTTTCAGTGAAACATAATCTCAAAATTTTCAAAAAAAAAGTTCGAAATTTCAAAAGTCGTAGAACAAAAGGTGTTTGCCTAGACGTCTAGAACAACCCCCTTTCGGATTAAAAAGACTTACCCGTTACATCTTGTATAGTGCTCTCTTTAATAATAGGGGTTAAAGTATGAAATTGCCGTTTTATTGCAATAGGTTCTTTGAATTGACATAGAATCTTCATGGTTTGAGGTTTTCGAATGACACTTTTTTCAAATGGTTTCTGTGATGTTCTTTTTTTAAAAAATGTGAAACATTTGAATATCGACTTTCAATTGTTTTTGTTATTCAATTTAGACAAGAAAGATGGATACTGCGAAAATTCGAGTGATTTTTGAATACGAGTTCCGACGCGGAACTAACGCGGCAGAAACAGCCCGCAATATCAATGCTGCGTTTGGAGAGGGGTCTACTAATGAACGCACCGTGCGATTTTCAAAATTTCGACTTAAAGAACGAGCCACGAGGAAGACCGCCCACACAGGTGAATAACGATGAATTAAGAGAGATACTGGAAGCCGATCCTAGTCAAACTACCCAGGAATTAGCGGCATGGTTTAACGTTACCTTACCCACTTTATTGACTCACTTGCGTCAAATCAATAAAATAAAAAAATACGAAAAATGGGTGCCTCATGATTTGACTGATCTGCAGAAAGAAACGCGTGTTGAAACTTGTGTTGCCTTGTTGAACCGGTACAGAAATGAAGGAATATTGGATCGAATTGTAACATGTGATGAAAAGTGGATTCTTTATGATAACCGGAAAAGAAAAATGCAATGGCTGACCCCAGGTCAAATGCCACAACAGTGTCCTAAAGCAAAACTTACCAATAAAAAGGTAATGGTAACTGTTTGGTGGTCTCAGCATGGTGTTATTCACTATAGTTTTCTTCGATCTGGTCAAGCAATTACGGCAGATGTCTATTGTGCCGAACTCCGAACCATGTTGACAAAACTAGCAGTAAAACAGTCCCGACTCATGAATCGATCTTCACCATTATTGCTCCACGACAACGCGAGACCTCACACAGCACGAGAAACCATTTTGACCCTTCAGGAACTGCACTTAGAAACCATTCGTCATCCTCCGTATTCACCAGACCTTGCTCCAACGGACTACCATTTTTTTCGTGATTTGGACAATTATCTACGTGACAAGAAGTTTTCTTCCCAGGAGGCAGTACAAAATGCTTTCACACAGTTTGTGCAGTCTAGATCGTCGGAGTTCTATCGCAAAGGCATTAATAACCTTCCCATTAGATGGCAGCAATGTATAGATAATAATGGCAACTATTTTGATTAAATAAATTTGCTAAAAATTTAAAAAATAAACAATTAAGATTTTCAGTACAAATCGGCAATTTCATACTTTAACCCCTAATATTAAGGGTGCAGTACTTGACTTTTTTCGTTTTTGTATTGGAAGTACTTTAGATTTTAGTGAACTTCGCACATTTGTGTTTGAGAACTGCAAAAGATAAATCTAGACGCTTCGCTTCATAAATGGTTCACATCATACCTAGAGTCGCGTGAACAAGTTGTAGATATACAATATCACAATTTTCAAACTGGCGAGATATCGCAAGTCAGATCCAATAAAATTAACGTATACAAATCAATCCCACAAGGTACTAGGCTGTATTTTATTTCTCATATATATAAACGATCTCCCTAAAATTATAGACGCCGAAAGCATCCTTTATGCTGATGATATATCAATAGTCTTACCATGTAAAAACTCCTTAAACTTAAACTCAAAACTAAACAGTACTTTGAATAAAGTAGTGAAATGGCTAGAAGATCATAATTTACAACTTAACCTTAAAAAAACTAAATTCATGCAATTCCATCCATACCAGAAAGTACCGTTAAATTTAAATTTTACCTTTCAGGGCACTACTATAGAGTGTGTAAGTAGCTTCAAACTATTAGGACTAAATATAGACACAAATATACATTGGAAATCCCACATTAATGAGCTTAGTAGCAAACTATCTAGATTCACTTACGCTTTACTAGAATTAAAGAAATCAACTGACACCAAAACCACATTAGCCGCATATCATTCCTATGCCCATTCGTGGATAAGATATGGTATAATACTTTGGGGAAATAGCACAGAAGCCGAAAAAAATTTTAAGTTACAAAAGAAATGCATTAGAATTGTAACGAATATACAAAATACAGATACATGTAAACCTCACTTTATAGAATTAAATATACTTACCCTACCTTGCTTATACATATATGAAACGTCACTCTTTGTCAAAAATAATTCATCATTTTTTAATGAATCAAAAGACAAATTCACTGTTTCCCGTAATTTAAGGCATAATGACCAACTAGCCTTACCCAACTCAAACCTGACCATACACTCTTCTGGCCCATATGTAATGTGTATCAAAATATATAATAAAATTCCTGAACACATAAAAAAATAAAATAGAATAAATAAATTTAAAACATTGTTATATACATACCTTAAAAACAAAGCATACCGTAAAACGAGGTGTCATTGATTAATTTAAAAATTAAAATGAGCGTCATTTCTACATTTTTGACCTTAAAAATGAAATAAAAATAGACAAGCGATGGACACACTATGTACTACCCTTATCAATAAAAAAATTGAAATTACTTATAGTAGTTTTTGAGAAAAAAAAAGAAAACCTCGCTATCAAAATTATATTGCATTTGGGGTTACTTTGAGACCACATGTTTTTATTATAAATATTGAAAGACACCCTGATCAGGAACCCAAAACTGCAAAAAAAAGTTAATTGAGAACTATGGTTCCAAAATTAAAACTGTTTTTATATTTTAGGGGCTACTTTGATGCAACGGGTAACATTGATATCTAAGATATTAAATATAATAATTTGTAATTAATTTCTAAAATAAAACTGGGTTGTAAAAACAATATGAAAAGAAAATAAAAAATCTTCTTGATGACTGAATAACGTTTGGCCACAAGGTGTCTTCCCGTGTAAACCCTTATATTTATTAGGTATATAAAGTCCCAAATGGGATGATTTATTAAACGGAGGCAGCGAAAATCGTTAATTCATCAATGGTACCTAACTTTTCTAAAGGTTCCTCGAGCTGATCCACTTTATAATTTTTATAGTTTCGGGGCCAGGAGTCTTCTTAAAAGTCCTAACCATAGTGCGCTTTGGCCAAAAAAATATTATAGGGTGAGATTGATAAGATACATTTTTCTAGGCCAGATATCCGGCACGAGTTCGGGCGAGATTGATAGCTATCAATGTCACCTCATATACTCTATCAATGTACCCCCGGTTTGGAAAATCGGTAATTCAAATCAAAATGGCGACCGAAGGCGAATGATGTAAATACGATTTTATTTACAGAAAAATAAACATTTAATATAACCTTTCACTATCACGTGCATGTGAATACTTACAGTTGCAGGTTCAAAGTATTGTACGTCGAATTTTCTGGCGTTTTATTCACTAATCTTCGAAAACATAATAAATGTACTTACACGCCGTTTGAAGTTCGCGTCACTTTGGAATAATGTGCTCAAAATATCAGTCTTGCCAATACGAAAAAAATAAATAAAGTCGTGTTCCGTTTTTCGGAGTTATTGACGGAATTATATAAATTTCAAGTTATCATTAAAGTCGCCCCCGCTGTCAAAGACACCCCGTTTTACGGTACTACAATTTAGAAAACTTCTTCGAAGACCATTCATATAATAAGAATAGATTTTATTATAAATAGAAATTAAAATTACCTAATTGTACAAAATTGTTGCAGTGCCCTACCGGGTTCATGACGTTATACCTAATTTTAAGACCTAGTCATTAAGTTAACTGTCATGAAGCAATAAATAAATGATAATGATAATGATAAAAAATCTATTTGGTAGATTTCTTTTGTTGACTTTAATCTCAATAAACTAACATTTTGAGAAGGTATGTATTTACTATCTTTTTTTCACTTACCTACCTATAACTAGAAAGGGATAAAAGCTCTAATTATAAAAAAATGGTGATTAAGAGACAAAGATATTCGGAATCCTCTAACAATATGAAATGATACCAAAAATTAAGTTCGGTGCTTGTCTAACGTGTCAGACAATAGATATTTTTAAAATAACTATACTAATAAATCCCAATATCTAACCTGGCAATTGTTTCGATGCTCGTACCAACGCATCGAAACAATTGCCCCGTAGGGACCCCTTAATATTAATTTACTCTTTTTAGGATATTTAAAAACGTAGGTTTTAAGATTTTTTAATGTATTAATATTAATGTTATTTTTTTGTTAATGTTTTGTCATCTGGTTTTGAACTATTCCCAAAGTTTCAGCCCGCTAGCTAGTCAGGAAGTGCCTCAAATTGAAGTTGCAAGATTCCCCCCGGGCCGACAACAAGAAAATTAAGAGTATAAAAACGTGGAAAAAACTATAATTATACTAGTCTGTGAAATGCAAAAGACAGTTTTTTTACAAAAATATTAAACTTTATTTAAAATGATATGTTACTGTTACTTTTAATAATATTGTTAGATACTAATTTCATAATGGTTGGTATGTAGGTGTGTGTCTGTATGTATAGTTTAAAAATAGAATTAAAAAACTGTACATTTACAAACACATCAACCACGCACTGACTTGAGTTTCAACGTATAAAGTACTTATGCCAAGATGTTCCTTAAACAATTTTAATAATAATATTAGCTTAAACTTAACAAGAGAGCTCATAACAAATAAATTTCTACTTAGGCAACTTGAGCTTTAGGCTTAAATAGTTTAACAATAAATTACTCAAAATAATATACAAATATGAGGTTTCTGACCTTAATTATGAGACTACTTAATTATGAAGTTATAAGACCATATCATTATGAAGTCATAAGACCACATCATTATGAAGGCAGAAGTCAACAGAATTATGAAGGCAGTTAGTTACTTTAACTGAAAGCAGATAATGTCTTTTTACTTGTTTCATGGATTTTCTAACATAATATAGAAGTTTATACTATCTTTAAAAATAACATAGGGAATGATCAAATGCACATATTAAAAACTATAAGCGTATCAAAAACAATATTCCTAATCTATCTAATGGAAGGGGAGTGGATGGAACAATTTCATGGAAATTTCTATACCGCGATCTACAACATTTAAATACCCATCCAGTGGTATATTTTTGCTTGGAAGTCAAAGAAAAAAAAAATTACAATTGATATTTTCATTGACTATTTTCATCCTCGGGCTTTCTACAAATGCCTTAAAGACATGACGATGACGGATTTTTGAAAACTGTCCTATGCTTAACTCCGCATCTCATTTGAGGGTAAGTGTTGATGGTCAGTGGTTTACGATGTAGCACGTTCGTCTAAATGTTAATAAGACGGTACCTAGTGGAGCAAGATTCGATAAGTCCTACTTAGAGGCTGCACCAGCTTCTTCTTTATACGATGCTATTTTACTGGCCTAATGTCGACTACTTATAAATGGTCTAAAGTTCGTCTTTTTTCTTCAATGCGAGGTCATCGTGCTGGAACCACGTGGCGTAAACCTTGAGCGGGTCCGGCGAGGAATGGCGGTGGAAGGATACTGGGCGGTCGAGGGACACTACCTCGCGAGGGTAGTCCTGTGGACGAGCCTGTGAACGAACGAACGATATGAAAACATGAAGATGGAATATCGAGAGGAACATTAGCTTATTTTGGTTTTCCAGGTCTTTAGTTGTGGTAGTGCAGCTAAAGACCTGGATGAGGTAAATGAGTAAATTTTCATCTTGCGCCCAAAACAATGATAATCATAAGTACTTAATTTTTTATATTATATGGAAGACCACGATTTGATACTTCTTTTTATACAGGGTTATGGGTTTCGAATCCAAAACCGTTCAGGGGGTGATTCTTCACATCAAAACGAATAAGTTTTGTTCTACGACTTTTTGAAATTCAAAGTAGTTTTCGAAAATTTTAAGTGTAAAGTTTACTTGAAAATCAGCTGTTTCATAGAGTTAGAGGTCATTGACCTTAAGATGTCCTTTCTTTTAGTTTGGTCTACTACAATAAAAACTGAAATTGAATTTATTTTCAAAAACAGTCGTCTTATTTCAGTGAGATATAACCTTAAAATTTGCAAAAAAAAACGAATTTCCAAAAATCGTAGAACAAAAGTATTCGTTTTGATGTGGAAAATCACCCCCTGAACGGTTTTGGATTCGAAACCCATAACCCTGTAGACAAAAATGATAAATACAAAGAACCATAACGTCAGATTAAAGTCTGAAATTAAAATAAAAACGTAATAAACATATTGACATGATATAAAGTTCTAAATGCCAAAAAACTTTGCTTAAGACCCTTGCACTGGCAAATGAGAGACTAAAGCAGAAGCTAGTTTTGATCAAGAAAAAAGAGGCAATGGGCCCGTACTTTTTCAAAATCTTAACCTTAGTATGGTCCCGTACTTCTTCAAGACCTAGGTTTTGAAGCTTAAGCTGGTGCTGAAAGCTAGGGTTAGGATTAGCCCTAACTCGAGCATTTAGCACCAGTTTTCTACCTGCCAAAGTCTGAACACTCGTCCTTCTCGAAAGCTATTTGTATATGTTATAGCGTCCCCATCGTTCTACCTTTCGGTATATCAGCAGGGGCCGCTGTACCCGAGCGTACACTCCTAAGGGCGACGTCAGGGATCGAGTTTAAGACGGATCTAGTCCCCAATGCTAGACTGGTTCTCATAAAGGAGAGTAGCCTCGTGCCCTAGGACACTACCTGGTTGTCCAGACAGGTGCCGGAGCAAAAAGGCCGCTCATCACCCGCACCTCAATGAGGAGCTAACGACAATTTCGCCAAAGTCTGAACATTAGGTTCACGGTCCAAACACCGATAGATAGATAGATTAATACTTTATTTGCACAACCAACAACAATACAATCAGTTTACATTTAAAGTAAGACAAATACACAGAAAGCTTATAAGTATAAGTTGTACAAATGGGCGACCTTATCGCTAAAAGCGATTTATTCCAGGCAACCTTTGGATGGAGAAGGTTAATAAAGTTTGTGTGGTAGGCAGACAGATACAGAATATTAACATAGCACAAATAGATTAAATAGTTACTTAAATAGATGAATAATATACACTAAAATAACAAACATAAATACATATAAGTATATAATTTATAAGTACCGATCGTTGTTAGGGATAAAGACTAAGAAACAAGTAACCTGATGGAACAGTGGCGAGTGTGTGAGCGGCACCCTCAGCTGGGAGGTGGCGCACGCGCCGAGCGTCATGTCGTCGGGAGCGCCGCGCGCCGCGCACACGCAGCCCCCCCCGCCCCCCCCACCCGTCACCACCCGCGCCGCGCCCACCGACAGCGCCGTCCCACCCCCGCCGGTTATGTAGTCGTAACCTATACGTAATATCAATTATTCTTTTTCCAGCCTTTCCAGACCTTCTCAAGAGTCTACTCCAGAGGAAGTGGTCTGAAAACAGCTCGAAACGTAGGGCATTATTAAAATACTCAATATGTGAAATAATGTGTTTATTTTAATCCAATATCGGGAAAACAAAATAAAATATCCAAAATATCAATGTTGCTGGAGCATGCAATGTGACCAATGATGTTATATACGTGGCGATGAGTCACGTACGACGGAAGAGCAGTGCGACTGTGAGGATTCAACTTAGTCTATGAAGTCCCTGCTCTAGTGTCGATTGTGTTCTACCATCTGCAATTTTGCACCCTGGAGTATCTGTTCTTTTACTAATAATGGACTCGCCGGAACCCTTAAGAATAATGTAGCCAAATTCAGGTCCAGGAAAAATCAAAACGGATCAACAACTGTTTTGTAATGAGATTATGTTTACTCTGTTGTCTATGTCTGCGCTCTCTTACCTTTTCCAACCATATCCTTGTTCCCATATCCGTAACCATATCGCTCGCCGAGTATGGTGACGTCACCTCCTCCGCGGTAACTACTCAGCACTTCACATAAACGCTGAACCCTGACAACAAAAATTTAAGTTTTGGACTCGCCGGAACCCTTAAGAATAATGCACAAAAATATAAGGGTAAAATAATAAATAGATGATGCTGCAATAGTCCTGAGTAGATCCTAATTGCAACAGTATTTGTGGTTTTTAGACTTACCCTAAAATAGTGTCGTCATCAGCCAGGAATATCCACTTGACATGCGGCAAGGACGCTGTCCGATTGACGGCGTCTTTCAATATAGCCAGCGTTTTCGCACAGTGACCTGTTTTGGTGTTCGGTACTCCAGTTGGTACTGTTGGTATCGAGGTATCTACGGCAATAAAGTTAACATAATAAGGAAGGTAGCTCTGGTTTTAAAGCAGCTCAATAATTTAAGAAGGCTTATAAAACGCAGGGAAAATTGAGTGGAAGCATACCCTCTAAATCACTGTAGAACACTAGATTGGAGACGTATCTGCCCCATGTTTTCTTGACAACCCTGACTCTTGTATCGTGGAAGCCACTCCAAGTCTTCACAGCGAAGAGAATCGAGTCTTCTGGTATGGTCCTGCCCTGCCAAAAGCGAGATTTGGATAAAAATCATTGGAAAGGTGTCAAATAATGGAAAGTCAAAAGTTTCAGATTATTTCTCTATAAATAACAATATCAGGCCAGTCAAGTTTGCCAACCCAATCTAACTTTGTTGACTCAACATAATGGATCACCTTGTTATTTAGGATTAGAATGAATTCTAACCCGTTTTCGTTATAGTTCCTTCATAGTTAGTTGATCTGCATTGTCATCATCATGTGATGGTCGGATATATGGTACAATTAGTGCTAAATCTCACGAACGCAAGGAATATCAACCTCTAAAAGCCCTGTTAAAGAATCCAACAACACTTCATTAACTCCTATAGGATACTGACCGCAGCATGATGCGTAGGATACACAGCACAGGCATCACCAGCCACCAGACAGAAGGCCAGCTCCGGCGTCAATAGCGGGCCTTCTCCACCTGAGTACACCAGCTGTGCCAACTCGTAGCCAGCATCGATTGAGAATTCAGCCTCTTTGCGCCTATCTGAGTTCTCTATTTTGGAGACTAACCTGTTGGGGATAAATACCACGATGAAGGGAAACTAGGTTGTTTCAAATTTTATCTTATATTTGACTTTAACGGGAAAAAGATAAGGATATTTACATGTCAACCAGATTCATTCTCATGGCAAATCCGCTAGGAATGTTTGGGTAGACGAAGCCACCTTCCTCCTCCAACTCTTCGTATATCGCGAAGTGGTGTATGATGGTTGGCTCCACGTCGCTTAGTGGGTAGCCTATCCACTTGGTTTCCTAAATGAACGGGAAGATTTAATGATACCAAAATACAATTTTAGTTATACTATTGCCAACTATTAAGATGCTCAAGATACCTTCTCTTTATCAGCCGCTGCAAGCGCTTCAAACAACTTTTCACATCTGACAGCTGTATGCGCTTCTACGAACAGGATCCATCTGACATCGCTGTCACTGTATATGGCAGATAAAGGCCGTAGTAGAGGCATGATGGTCCATCCCCCGGGGACTGGGAAGTCGTCGTGTGTTAGGTGGACGGTTGGGTATCTCTGTTGGAAGAGTGACCTTGATAACATGATAGAAGAAAATAACAAAGTTTATAGACAAAATCAAAATGATAAAAATGAATTTACCGGTGTGGCGAAACGACAAACCTTTGGCTAGGATGCACTTAATTGTGCAACATTTGGGTAATAATTCGCATTTGACATATTAAGCGGACTGCCTTTTTGTTATCGAACTTTTGATCATAAGAGGGAAGTTGGGACTCCCTTAACTATAACAAATCAACTACCTCAATAACTCTTGACCCAACTTTTCTCTCAACTTTTTCTGACTAAAGAAATCTTCGACAGTAGATAAACGATACTTACGTCTTCAAGTTGTTCCACTTGAGTTTCGATGTTCTGTTTCAGCCTCATCGCTACACTCGCGTGGTACGGTTCCGACTGGCTTAGAATCACGATGACTACATTTCTTGAATCTGGAACAAGAACGTACACTTCTTACTAAGATATTGTAAAAAATACTTATTTTTTAAAGTATATATGAGCGTTGAACGCTTGATGACAACCGATGGTTAGTGATGATACGATCTAAGATGTACGCTCATCTAGAATCTAGAAGAAGGAAGACGGCACTAGAAGAGGATTCGACTTGTCTATTTTGTTGGTCAGCAAATAAAAAATTGTATAGGTGAAGCGGTAGATTAAACATAGGTCCTTTTTATATCGATGTTTCTTCTTCTTTGCGTGTAGTGTTGTGGCACACCCAGTGTTAAGAGGTTTTAGGTTGCTCTAAGGCCTTAAACTTGACCTAACGACTGCTATCAGCGATAAAAACGATATTCTTATATAAGGTAACACGTAACTATAGTTCATATGTAAGGCAATTCATCATGTGCTATGATGGATAATAGAGTTGTGGCGAAGGCCATTAGTCATAATTTGATGACCACTGCATGACTGGCACACGAATACAGTTAGTTTGCAATCAATACGGATTTACTATGATTAATGACAGTTGAGTATATTAGACGATACATAGGTCCGGGCCTGGATTCGCGCCGTGAGATTTATGTCATACATCTATACTTTTATATTAGATATAATTCGAGAGAGAAAAAAAATTTATATGGAAATCCGCCATGTCTTTTTCGACATATCTCTAATATGACATAAATCTCACGGGCGAAAATCACCCCGCAGTTAGGTGTACATTTAATACACAGTTAGATGTATCATCAAACATACTATTTAGCTAGAGTGAGACAGTTAGTAAAAGAGCTAAGGTAAAAGGTTGAAATGTAGGTGATATCGTGCATGATATGTTAAAAATAAAACTGGATAAAATATGTACATTATCTCGCTATATTATTACTTTTATTACAATAGGCAACAGTCCAGAATTCCAAAATTAAATACACTGTTTCAACTCGTGTCTATCATAAAATCCGGGTAAAACTGCACCATTTTAAGTTTTAACCAACTGAAACGTATTTTGCATTAATGAATCAATAAAGTATACAGAATATGAAGCTCGTGCGAATATGGTCCGTTTTTTAAATAATTTCGTGGGTAAAATTGCGGTTTACTTTGTTGGGTTGATTGTCAAAGTGGATACTGAAAAATGTTCAAAAATAAAGGGTTGGGCCAATTTGAGCTTCATTTGTAGAGTTTGAAGGAGCAAATTGGGTTACCGACCCATGCTGCAAAATATTTAGATTTACAGTACTATTTACTATCGGTTGAAACCTAAACCTGAAACCATCTTTTGTTATAGACGTCTTTTGTTACTCCTTTTCTAATGCACTTACGGTTGCCTTTTACGATTTGCTACCGGGTAGCAAAATTTGCAATATTAATTGGTGCAAAATTATCCAAAACATCTTATCTTACTAATATTATAAACGCGAAAGTTTGTATGTATGTATGTGAGGTTGTTACTCTTTCACGCAAAAACTACTGAACCGATTGCGATGAAACTTGGAATATAGGTAGCTGGGGACCTAGATTAACACATAGGCTACTTTTTATCCCGATATTCCCGCGGGAACGGGACTTACGCGTAGGTATATATACTAGTAATTTAGCGGACAGTAGACCTCGCAAGCACGTTTAAGCACGTATTTAACCTCGCAAACCTATATAGATACCGGGTTTCGTGAACATTGGTGAAGAAATACGACCTGTAGAAGAGAATCTTACTAATATTATAAAGCTGAAAGTTTGTGAGTATGTGTATGTTACTCGATCACGTAAAAATCCCTGGACCACTTACCATGAAACTTAGAATATAGGTAACTGGAAACCTGGAATAACACATAGGCTACTTTTTCTTAAGATAATCCTGCGGGATCGGGACTTACGCGGGTGAAACCGCGGGCGTAGCTAGTACAACATAATGACAAACGAACGAAAATTTTGACAAACTTGAAGCATAAGACGCTAGAATTTTTTTAATCAATATTAAAATCGATGTAGACATACCTGCAAAGAAGCAATTAATATGTCTATGATTAACCTCACGTAATACTAAGACAATAGAATTAGTAATCCATGCATACATAGTCGTCATCAATCAATGCATCAAGCTACTGCCGTCTACCGCATCCATAATCAATGATCAATTTACGATATATGTCATTAGGTTCCTGTGAGTATTAAGTACTCCATACACGTCCTTCTTTGTTATGTTATACTTATGAATGACTAACCTTTTTTTTTTTACGTTAGGAAAATGCATTGACTTGCATCTCAGTATGTGGGGCTCTCCGGGCGTGAAGCACCACGGCCTACCCACTTGAAACCTAACGAGTTCCTCCCGTGCTTTATGTTGGGGACACAGGCGCATGTGAGTATTCTTCTGTGTCTCCCAACAGCACCAGTCTCTGCAGACCTCCGCCTCTCAAAGTTTGAGCTCTTGGCACACCGGAACTACAGTGCGCCCCACTCGGGCCCTTTACGACGACAGACCCCCCCGAGTATGCTGTCTGTAGACCCTATTAGGAAGGCATTAGGTCGTTGCCTATGCGGCGCGGCCTTCTCCGCCGAGCCCTCCGAGAGCGACAAGGGAGAGTACTAGTTGCCTCTCGATCCCTTTCAGCTGCCTCCTTAGTGCCCATCACCGTCTCGCAGAAGCGAAGGACGGCTTTTCAGGAACTATCGCTCTCCAATGAATGACTAACCTAACTTAACTTTAAAACTTAATATTTTTAAACTAAAATCTTGCAATACATACATATATAATACATGCAAAATATTAATTCGATTTAACAACACAAAACATATTGATTTTAGGAAATTTAGAAATCTACGGAAGGAAAAAAAACGTCTGTTGAATGTGTACTATTGAACGTATCCGAAGAAATGTACTCTAAACTATAAGATATAGCGAAAATATGCTGAAAGTGGTTCCGTTCCCCAGTTTTGACAAAAATGACATTAATATATATTTAAAAAAAAACACTATCTGATAAAATCCTGTCCGGAAACCTGTCTGGCAGTCAATACCAAAAATTCTAATTTGAAGACGAACGAAGGCGCGAACTTGATGCGAAACGTGAACATATCAACAACAAACCGCTCTCAAATATCGTCTACAACTATATTAATGGAATCTACACGTGCAGCGACTGCGGCCGCACATTCAAGCATAGAATAGGGTATAGCAGCCACATAAGGGCTCGACATCCGATTTAAGCTGAGTCGCCGTAACCGAAAACGGTTAGGAGTAGATGAGTGAGACCAAAATTTCGTTAAAAAATATTTGAAATCTTAGAACCAAAATTCTAGTACCACACAAGAAATAGCCATTTACAGACAACTTTCCAAAACATACTTAAATCACGACTTTCGAAGGAACCAAGGCAAACAACCAATAAA
This sequence comes from Idaea dimidiata, assembly GCA_949358125.1. Lineage (NCBI taxonomy): Eukaryota > Metazoa > Arthropoda > Insecta > Lepidoptera > Geometridae > Idaea > Idaea dimidiata. Next base: position 30,276,404 of record OX442326.1, read on the forward strand.
TACTTAATAAAGGCTTGAATCTGCTTATCAAGTCGCCCACTTTTCACCGCAAACTTCATGTTTAATGCAAATGCTTCGATCACCTGAGAAACGACACATTAAAATCGCATTGAGGGTTCTTTACGGCGCCCCCGGGCGATGCGGGCTCGGGACATATGGCGCGAATAACCGATAATGGCAGTTTACGAAGTCACGCCTCAGAGGGGCACACTTCCGAAAATATTAGATAAGATGACGTATTTCGCTTACGATATTGATGACTGATAGAAAAGAGTTGTTTTCTTGGTGGAATTTTTACTCGTTTATAAACAACTTGCAGAGTTTGGTTTCATCCGCTCACGTTCCTCCTGTGTAGTTTCTAATGAGATCTTAATTATGTGATACCTATACATAATAAAGATCTAATTTTCCAAATTCCATATCTCTAGGACAAGCAGTTTGGGTTCTGCGTTGATATTAGTTAAATCAATCGGTAAACCGATTTTGATAAATGAAATGACCAATAATTTATGGCGAAACAACCCAGCGACGATTAATTGTCTTTTACGCGGGTGAAACCGCGGGGCGTAGCTAGTGTGGTGTAAAAAATAAAAGCGATTTAAACCCAACATATAATCCTAGTCTCCCAAAAACACAAAATATCTGTAAATTCGTTTTGAATGAAGTTCAGTCAGACGCCTATTGAAACGGCGGGCTGCTAAGAGAAATTCGTTGAAGCTAAATTAAATTAGTTGAGTAATTGCTTGGACAGAAGCCTCGGCAACCATTCGGTTCGGCGAAAGCGAAATGCAATAAGAACTTCACTATTTCAACAAATTAACTCTTTTAAAGTTTACTTTTCTTGGCCAGTTTTTGTAACTTCATTTTTGGGCATCGAAATATTATGTACTAGTACTAGATGTGTTCGTCTAGTGGTAGATACCCCAACTTTGATTTCGCGGGTTTTCGGTTCGAATCTAGGCCGACCGCGCACCAATGTCTTTTACTTTAAGAAAAAGTTTGTGCGCTAGTAACATCGCTCTTACGGTGAAGGAAAACATCGTGAAGATACCGACATGTCCTAGGACTCCCCACGGTCCGAAGACATGGGACATTCGCCAATCCGGGGTAGGCTCCCGTGGCGTCCTACTGCCTAACCCCTCTAAGAGGAGGCCTTTGCCCTGCAGTAGGACAAAGTAATGGGCTGATTATTGTACTAGAGGTGTTGTCTCAATCATATCCCATGTTCCTTTTACGCGAAAACAATATAAAAAGTCACCACAAAGCTGACAATATTTTTACGTCTATTGTAACAATGAAATGAAGTATCATTGAATTTGAGGTGGCTTTATTATATCAGTAGCTTGTTTCAACTGTCTTTCATCTGATGCTAAGTTTATCCACTGTTAAGATTGAGATCAAAGTTTTTGGGTCACTTTTTCACGAGCTAGAAATGAAAACCGGCGGCGAATGATAACGAAGACTGTTTCGCCTTGTTTACCATTTTCAGCACCGATGGCTTAGACCAGGGATGGGCAAACTTTTTCCTTCGCGTGCTCATATTTACGTTAAAAATCTATGGCGGGCCAAGTATTTTAATCCTATTATCTTATTTGATATCCTATGCTATCTCATTTTTACTAATATTATAAACGCGAAAGTTTTCAAGTAGTTCTACCTATGTGATTTTGTTACTCACGCAAAAACTACTTTTGCGATGAAACTTAGAATATAGACGGTTTCTATATTTCATCGCCTGAGACCTAGAATATTATAGGCTACTATTTATCTCCTTATTCCCACTGCTGCCTATGTTATTATTGATTACGGGCCGCGGATCAACAGCGAGATTTTCACTCAAGAAAGTCAGCACTTGATTTTTAATTTGATAGTAGCGCCACTGTTAAGATTGAGATCAAAGTTTTTGGGTCACTTTTTCACGAGCTAGAAATAAAAAAACGGCGGCGAATGATAACGAAGACTGTTTCGCCTTGTTTACCATTTTCAGCACCGATGGCTTAGACCAGGGATGGAGAAACTTTTTCCTTCGCGTGCTCATATTTACGTTACAAATCTATGGCGGGCCAAGTATTTTAATCCTATTATCTTATTTGATATCCTATGCTATCTCATTTTTACTAATATTATAAACGCGAAAGTTTTCAAGTAGTTCTACCTATGTGATTTTGTTACTCACGCAAAAACTACTTTTGCGATGAAACTTAGAATATAGACGGTTTCTATATTTCAACGCCTGAGACCTAGAATATTATAGGCTACTATTTATCTCCTTATTCCCACTGCTGCCTATGTTATTATTGATTACGGGCCGCGGATCAACAGCGAGATTTTCACTCAAGAAAGTCAGCACTTGATTTTTAATTTGATAGTAGCGCGCCGGATTCATGTCATTCGCGGGCCGGAGATGGCCCGCAGCCCGTAGTTTGCCCATCACTGGCTTAGACCCAATATGTATTTGTATGAATACGTCTGCCACTAGCTAGTAGGTCAATCTAATATTATAAAGAGCTAACGTTAGTTACATGTTTGAATGTATGTATATTAGGGGTAATCCCTAGACGACCTCTGTGGCGCGTCGGGCGAACGCTTGGCTGCAATACAGAAGGTTGCGGGTTCGATTCCCGCTGGGTGCAAATATTTATGCTTAAAAATAAATATTTGTATCTGGTCTGGGCGTATTTCTATGTATAATGTGTATGTATTTACAAAAGAAAAATAAATATAAGTAGTATATCCGTTGTCTAGCCACCGTAACACAAGCTTAGCAACTTACCACGGGGCTAGATGGCGCTGTGTGTTCGTCACAGGATTTATTTATTTAATAAATAATAAAAAAATCTCTGAAACTACTGGACCGATTTTTCAAATTCTTTCACCAATAGAAAGCTACATTATCCAAAAGTAACATAGGCTACTTTTGATCCCGATATTCCCACGAAATTGGGACTTACGCGGGTGAACTTGCGGGTCGCTGCTAGTAGTCAATACAGTTTATGTCATTAGAGCGTGTATTCAAATACATGACTAGTTTGATACCTATACGAATATATTGCTAGTACCTTATCAGTTTTATTGTAAAAAATATCTAGGTCTTGCTATTTGTCTATGTGGAATCTGCAGTTCCTTCAATAACGTCAATTTTTTTGAAAATCAACCCTATAATACCGACAGGTTGAGTATAGTACATGCAAACGTTCAAAGTGTAGGTAATAAAAACCTGCAAATAGATCTATTGCTAGAAGAAACGAAATGTGATGTTCTTTGTTTGACCGAAACATGGGCTGATGATATTAAATTGGAAACAATGTCATTAGACGGCTACGTTATTGGCTCATACTATAATAGAAAAATATTTGAGCATGGCGGTACAGCGATTTTTGTGAAAAATGACTTAGATTTTAAAATTAGACATGACATTGTAAAATTGACCTTCGAAATGAACTGTGAACTAGCAGCCATAGAAATTAAATGCAATAAATTGGTAATAGTTTGCGTTTATCGACCTGATCATGATTATAAAATATTTGAAGATGTAATGACTAGACTTTTTGAGAAACTTTCAAAAGAAAATAAGAAATTTATTATAGCAGGTGACTTCAATTTAAATGTAATTAGAGAAAAACTAGACAGTAAGACAAAGAAATTCATAGAGTTTTTAGAACATTTTAATTGTAAATTAATTTTAAATAAACCTACACGAATACAAAAAAAATCTGCTACTTGCATCGACAATTTTATTGTACTGAATGACGATGCTTATGAATGTCATAAAGGTGAAGTCTTAAAATCCAAACTCTCAGACCATAATGTAATTCTTTTATTGTTTAAAATGAATTGTAATAGAGTAAAACAGAATAGAAATAACGTCAGTATCACAACTCGAATATTTTCAATTTTAAATATAAATTACTTTCATTACTTTTATAACAGAGACTTCAGAACCATTGTAAATGCTGTTAGAAAAACTGGTCTTGCAGATGAAAAGATGAACATAATAATGGATTACTTTAAGTTCTGCTTCGATGTAGCATTCCCCTTAAGGACTATTAAGTGTTCTAACAATAAGAAGTGTATAATTTCAACTAGAGGTATAAAACAATCACAATCAAATTTACAAAAACTAGAAATACTCTATAACACACATCCAACAGAAGAACTAAAAAAGAGGCTTAAAAGATATAGACAGGTTTTTAGGAAAGTATTAGAAACATCAAAAAAGTTAAATAATGCAAAACGAATTCAAAATTCTAAAAATAAAATTAAAACGAGCTGGCAAATAGTCAAAGAACAAACAAACAAAAAAATCTGTCATAAGTTTAACATAGAGAAAATTCATAACAAGGACGGTGTTGTAGTCCGTGACCACAGAGAAATAGCAAATATCTTTAATATATATTTTAATAACATAGCCCAAAATTTGACTGCCAACTTTAAGATAGATATAAATCAATGTAACAGGTATCTGGAGAAACTAGCTAGATCCGAGTCAAAACCTTCCTTTATGCCAATTACGGTAAAAGAATTTAAAATAATTCTTAACGGCATTAAAAATAAAACTTCAAAAGACATTTACGATTTGGATCCATCGATAGTTAAGAAGTTGATAACAAAAAATTTTAACATGTTCGCGATAACTTTGGAAGTCCTTAACAATTGCGTTTTACAAGGCATCTTTCCAAAATGCCTGAAATCAGGTAAAATTGTTCCGCTATATAAAAAAGGGGATCACAAGGAAATCGGAAATTATAGACCGATATGTGTTTTACCAACATTTTCTAAAATGTTAGAACTGGCTATAAAATCGAGAATGCTTGACTACTTTGAATCTAATAACCTGTTTTCAAGTTGTCAGTTTGGTTTTAGAAAGGGTAGATCAACGGAAATGGCTATTAGGAAGACTGTGTACTTTGTACTTGGTGCCCTGGATGGATCGCAGAAGGTGCGAAGCATTTTCTGTGATCTATCAAAAGCATTCGATTGTCTGCGGCACGATATTTTAATAGAAAAGTTAAAGTTTTACGGCTTTGAAGGCAGGGAACTAGATATGCTCAAGTCTTATTTGAGGGATAGGATACAGGTTGTCACTGTCAATCATGTACTCTCAGATAAAGTAAATAGTAATATTGGCGTTCCCCAGGGATCAATACTTGGGCCTCTTCTTTTTCTTATATATGTCAATGACCTTGCCAGCAGCATCCCAAACTGGGCTATTATTACGCAATTTGCTGATGATACACACATAGGTATTACCGATCAAAGTATTGTGGGAATAGCTCGAAAGACTGGTTTAGCAATTAATATTATTAAAGAGTGGTTTGCTGTGAATGGTATCATACTCAATAACGAAAAAACAAATATCATTAGCTACAGTTGTCGAAAATCTAAGACAAACATACAAAACGATATAAATTTAACTAACGAAGTAAATTTTCTAGGCTGCATACTAGATTCAACTCTAACTTACGAAAGCCAAATAGGTAAAGTATGCAAAAAAATGAGTAGTGCCAATTATGCTTTGCTTAAATTAAGAAATGTAGTTGATAAAAAAACATTAATATCAGTGTACTATGCTTACTGTCATTCTATAATAAGTTACGCATTAACGATATGGGGAAATTCAACACATATAAAAAGAGTACTCATTTGTCAAAAAAGGTCCATCAGAGTAATTTTTAATTTGCGAAGATTAACGTCGGTTAGGGCATACTTTAAAAAGTCACAGATTATGACAGTCATATCACTGTTTATCTATAACTCACTTCTAGAAGTTCATCAAAGAAAAAACGAATTGAAAAGACGAATGGACATACATAATTTAAACACACGACATAAAGATAAATTAGTACTAACCAGAACTCGAAAGGTCAAAACATTTAAATTAGGCGTAAATTTTAAAATTGAGATGTATAACAAACTTCCTTTAATTGTAAGACAACTACCTTTTAATGAATTTAAAAATAAAATTGAATCTTTTTTTAAATCTAATCCATTCTATCACGTTTCGGAATTTATGACTTGTTCATTTTTTGATTTGTATGACTAACTAGACATCTAACTCATTTATTTACATTGTGTTCATATTTGACTATTGAATTATTATACCTACTGCATTTGACAAAATTTATTAATATTTAATTTAATTTAATTGATTGACTTTATTATTATGATTTTGTAAATTGACATGCCAATATTATGCAATGTAATTTTATGGTGAAATAAATGAATTGAATTGAATTGAATATTTCAAATACTTGTGTTAATCTGCTAATAATATCAGCAAAAGTCTATTATTTACCCCATCAATCAATATGTTACCAAGTCGTGACTTGTAGAAGTTACCAGCGAAGCGTGAGCTTGCCAATAGACAATACTGTTACCAACATAACATATTGGTATGCGCATTTGTTACTTCCATGTTCTATGTGACGATACGTAGTTACAGATGTTACACAGTCACGATACGAAAGCCTTGATAAGTTTTAGCATATACTTATCATTATATGTCAAAGTTCTGATACTGTTCATCCATTACTTCCATTAAGATATGAGACCTATGTAATAGAGGTTATGTCTCGAACATATTCCATAAGCAAATTGAACATATCAGGCTGCTGAAGCGTTGACAATATTGTTATATTGATTTTTATAGAAAATGTTTCCTACACTTGGAAGGTTAATTTGTTTTGAAGAAATGCTTTCCAAAAGATGCACCCGACAGGACTTGAACCTGCAACCCCGACATTCCGTGTCGTGCGCTCGCCAATTGCGCCACAGGTGCTTGCTCTGTCGTTGTGAATTACGGACCGCATCACTTCGTTAATGTCGGGTGCAGTTTTTGGAAAGCATTTCTTCAGAACAAATTCATATTGTTATATTTATCAAAATGAAATGAGCATTCGTTGTGGGTGCGGGTGTTATATGTGATCAATGAATGATGCTTAAGACATCAAAAGTATTAATGAATTTTAACCTTTTGAGGGCCACAGGCCTGCTCACATTGTGTACTGCTAGTGTGCCGAAGTTTTTTTGCAAGAAATTTTGGAAGCGCGCGCCGTCTATTAATTGTTCTTGATGAAAAACCACTTAGATTCTATTTATCTTACTAATACTATAAACGCGAAAGTTTGTATGTATGTGAGGTTGTTACTCTTTCACGCAAAAACTACTGAACCTATTGCGATGAAACTTGGAATACAGGATACCTGGATTAACACATAGGCTACTTTTTATCCTGATATTCCCGCGGGAACGGGACTTAGCGGGTGAAACCGTCACACTATGAACTAATATTTTTCTGAAAAACAGATAACTAACTAATTTACTTTAATCTATACTAATATTATAAAGCTGAAGAGTTTGTTTGTTTGTTTGTTTGTTTGAACGCGCTAATCTCAGGAACTGCTGGTCCGATTTGAAAAATTCTTTTTGTGTTTGATAGTCCATTCATCGAGGAAGGTTATAGGCTATATTACATTCAGGGACCGTTTTTGGTTACCCTTATTTGAGTTAAGACATGGTTTTTTTAAAGGCTTAATCGAAAAACCTCATTCAATTGGTTATCATTTTAATGGGTAAGTTTTTTCAATAAGCTTACCCCGGCAAAACCCCTTCAATGGGGTTATGCGATGGCTGAGTAAGTGGTAACAGCATCATACGAGGTAGTTCATTTTAAAGGTAACCCTATAATGATAGTGCAACACGGTACTAAACGGTAACACTTTGTCTCCGAGTAGTGAAATTTATTCCTTATGGCTTTGGAATTAGGTAAAAAAAAGTATGTTTAGAATCGGCTCGGCGAGTCGTTATTATCATGGGTGGCGCCATCTTCCTTGCCTAATTATTAGACGTACACGGGAATTGTTTTTATTGCTATTGACATAAAGTACATTTTATTTTTCTTTCGGCAAAAAGAATTTGGTAAACATTTAAAACAAGTTACGCTTCTGATTTCTGTAGAAAGAAATTGCAAATAAATATATTGAGTTTAATTTTATTGTTCAAATTCATTTTTTATTTTATTTAATTAGATCACTATAAATACGTCGAGCGTTCTTACAACTATGACTCTGAGTGTGGCTAGTTAATTTAAATGATTTGATGAAAGATTTTCATCTAAAATGTCATAATTTAATTTAATGTCATCCTGCTCAATAAAGACAGTTTGGTTATTAACCAAGTTCTTGACTGAAATATTAAAAAAATAAGATAGCAAGCTGTATTTTAATACAATTATTAAGGTATTAATATCTACCTTTTGTCATATAAAAATGTTTACTAACTATAGAGTTAGTATCAATGATGTCAAATTTATTAATATTACATGCTATAGTATGATTTCGCAAAGGTACTCCAACAATTTTATTTGATTAATAGAAGTTAAGGGGCCGTAGTAGGCCAGAACTGATGTTTCTAGGGTGAATTACTACAAAAGTAATTTGAAATAAAAGTTTTTCATATTTATTAAAGTCGAAGATATTTACTAACACGTGAATGTCGTGAAAACACGATTCCAAAAAAAAATCTTGATAGAAAAAAAATCCAAACCTTCCTCTAACTAAATTGTACAAATAAGTGATGTTAGTCAGTCAATATTGTACGAAAACTAATAAAACTTTGTATAAGAACTGAACTTAGCTCAATACAGGCAGTGAAGGTTTACAATAATGGATAGAACCATTAAGGTGCTCCAGGTGAACATCAACCACTGCGCTGCTGCTCAAGATCTTTTGATTGCGACTGCAGCGCAGTGGTCGATATCAGTGGTGGCTGTAGCGGAGCCTTATTCAGTCCAGCGGCTGCCAGACTGGATTGCGGACTTCACGGGTGTTGTGGCTATAACTTCCCGAGGTGCTGCTGGTTCTCCACCATTTAGTGTAGTTACTAGGGGTCGGGGATGTGTTTCTGGGCTACTGGGGGGTATACTCTTTGTGGGAGTGTATTTTTCTCCTAGCCGAACGCTTGGAGAGTTCGAGCAATTCTTGCGAGAATTAGATACCTTGATTGGACTCAACCGATCTTATCCTGTGGTCGTCCTGGGGGACTTCAATGCTAAGTCTACAGTATGGGGGTCTCCTAGAACTGATCCATGGGGTCTCCTAGAACTGATCCATGGGGTCATGAGCTGGAAATTTGGGCGGCGGCTGTTGGTGTCGTGGTGATGAATCGCGGGTCGGTGCAAACGTGTTGGCACCAAAACCACATTAGCCGCATATCATTCCTATGCCCATTCGTGGATAAGATATGGTATAATACTTTGGGGAAATAGCACAGAAGCCGAAAAAAATTTTAAGTTACAAAAGAAATGCATTAGAATTGTAACGAATATACAAAATACAGATACATGTAAACCTCACTTTATAGAATTAAATATACTTACCCTACCTTGCTTATACATATATGAAACGTCACTCTTTGTCAAAAATAATTCATCATTTTTTAATGAATCAAAAGACAAATTCACTGTTTCCCGTAATTTAAGGCATAATGACCAACTAGCCTTACCCAACTCAAACCTGACCATACACTCTTCTGGCCCATATGTAATGTGTATCAAAATATATAATAAAATTCCTGAACACATAAAAAAATAAAATAGAATAAATAAATTTAAAACATTGTTATATACATACCTTAAAAACAAAGCATACTACAATTTAGAAAACTTCTTCGAAGACCATTCATATAATAAGAATAGATTTTATTATAAATAGAAATTAAAATTACCTAATTGTACAAAATTGTTGCAGTGCCCTACCGGGTTCATGACGTTATACCTAATTTTAAGACCTAGTCATTAAGTTAACTGTCATGAAGCAATAAATAAATGATAATGATAATGATAAAAAATCTATTTGGTAGATTTCTTTTGTTGACTTTAATCTCAATAAACTAACATTTTGAGAAGGTATGTATTTACTATCTTTTTTTCACTTACCTACCTATAACTAGAAAGGGATAAAAGCTCTAATTATAAAAAAATGGTGATTAAGAGACAAAGATATTCGGAATCCTCTAACAATATGAAATGATACCAAAAATTAAGTTCGGTGCTTGTCTAACGTGTCAGACAATAGATATTTTTAAAATAACTATACTAATAAATCCCAATATCTAACCTGGCAATTGTTTCGATGCTCGTACCAACGCATCGAAACAATTGCCCCGTAGGGACCCCTTAATATTAATTTACTCTTTTTAGGATATTTAAAAACGTAGGTTTTAAGATTTTTTAATGTATTAATATTAATGTTATTTTTTTGTTAATGTTTTGTCATCTGGTTTTGAACTATTCCCAAAGTTTCAGCCCGCTAGCTAGTCAGGAAGTGCCTCAAATTGAAGTTGCAAGATTCCCCCCGGGCCGACAACAAGAAAATTAAGAGTATAAAAACGTGGAAAAAACTATAATTATACTAGTCTGTGAAATGCAAAAGACAGTTTTTTTACAAAAATATTAAACTTTATTTAAAATGATATGTTACTGTTACTTTTAATAATATTGTTAGATACTAATTTCATAATGGTTGGTATGTAGGTGTGTGTCTGTATGTATAGTTTAAAAATAGAATTAAAAAACTGTACATTTACAAACACATCAACCACGCACTGACTTGAGTTTCAACGTATAAAGTACTTATGCCAAGATGTTCCTTAAACAATTTTAATAATAATATTAGCTTAAACTTAACAAGAGAGCTCATAACAAATAAATTTCTACTTAGGCAACTTGAGCTTTAGGCTTAAATAGTTTAACAATAAATTACTCAAAATAATATACAAATATGAGGTTTCTGACCTTAATTATGAGACTACTTAATTATGAAGTTATAAGACCATATCATTATGAAGTCATAAGACCACATCATTATGAAGGCAGAAGTCAACAGAATTATGAAGGCAGTTAGTTACTTTAACTGAAAGCAGATAATGTCTTTTTACTTGTTTCATGGATTTTCTAACATAATATAGAAGTTTATACTATCTTTAAAAATAACATAGGGAATGATCAAATGCACATATTAAAAACTATAAGCGTATCAAAAACAATATTCCTAATCTATCTAATGGAAGGGGAGTGGATGGAACAATTTCATGGAAATTTCTATACCGCGATCTACAACATTTAAATACCCATCCAGTGGTATATTTTTGCTTGGAAGTCAAAGAAAAAAAAAATTACAATTGATATTTTCATTGACTATTTTCATCCTCGGGCTTTCTACAAATGCCTTAAAGACATGACGATGACGGATTTTTGAAAACTGTCCTATGCTTAACTCCGCATCTCATTTGAGGGTAAGTGTTGATGGTCAGTGGTTTACGATGTAGCACGTTCGTCTAAATGTTAATAAGACGGTACCTAGTGGAGCAAGATTCGATAAGTCCTACTTAGAGGCTGCACCAGCTTCTTCTTTATACGATGCTATTTTACTGGCCTAATGTCGACTACTTATAAATGGTCTAAAGTTCGTCTTTTTTCTTCAATGCGAGGTCATCGTGCTGGAACCACGTGGCGTAAACCTTGAGCGGGTCCGGCGAGGAATGGCGGTGGAAGGATACTGGGCGGTCGAGGGACACTACCTCGCGAGGGTAGTCCTGTGGACGAGCCTGTGAACGAACGAACGATATGAAAACATGAAGATGGAATATCGAGAGGAACATTAGCTTATTTTGGTTTTCCAGGTCTTTAGTTGTGGTAGTGCAGCTAAAGACCTGGATGAGGTAAATGAGTAAATTTTCATCTTGCGCCCAAAACAATGATAATCATAAGTACTTAATTTTTTATATTATATGGAAGACCACGATTTGATACTTCTTTTTATACAGGGTTATGGGTTTCGAATCCAAAACCGTTCAGGGGGTGATTCTTCACATCAAAACGAATAAGTTTTGTTCTACGACTTTTTGAAATTCAAAGTAGTTTTCGAAAATTTTAAGTGTAAAGTTTACTTGAAAATCAGCTGTTTCATAGAGTTAGAGGTCATTGACCTTAAGATGTCCTTTCTTTTAGTTTGGTCTACTACAATAAAAACTGAAATTGAATTTATTTTCAAAAACAGTCGTCTTATTTCAGTGAGATATAACCTTAAAATTTGCAAAAAAAAACGAATTTCCAAAAATCGTAGAACAAAAGTATTCGTTTTGATGTGGAAAATCACCCCCTGAACGGTTTTGGATTCGAAACTGTTATGTATGAATATGTGGGTAGGCTTTATATGTGTGCGGGCTGCGTCCCCGCCTCACCTGTCCGAGAGAAAATAAATCAGTGTGTAATCAACTAGCTGTTTAATTGGTTCTCCGTGTACTCCTTGTCAACATACCTAACAACTGGCGACGATCGAACCTATTTCGGCGTTATAATGACCTCGGGAGTATCGTTTGGGGTTCTTTCCACATTTGACCACCTCACACAAGAGTGGAACAGTTTTAAATCGCGTTTAAATCAGTGGTTCATCGCGAACGACATAACCGATGAGACCGACAAACCCACCGTGAAAAGGCGGGCCATTTTGTTAACCTCATTATGTGAGTCGACATTTAAGCTAGCTAGTGATCTTGCTTTACCGCTCAAGGTTGATGACTTGAGGTTCGAGACAATTACAAAGCTTCTCGATGATCATTTCACACCAAAAAGGTTCGGTTTTGCTGAGAAATCAACATTCTACTCAGCAACGCAGCGAGCAGGGGAAACGCACACTCAATGGGCGGCACGGTTAAGAGGATTAGCGGCGCATTGCGGCTTCAAGAACTTGGAAGAGGCTTTGCTAGACAAATTCATCATGGGCATGGCGGCAGGACACGAGCGGGACAAACTGTTCGCACAGGACCAGCGTGAGCTGACTCTTGCGAAAGCCATCGAACTGGCGGAGAGCGTGCGGTGCGCGCGCGCGGCGGCGTCGATGGCGGCGCCCGGGGCGACCGGCCTCGGCGCGGGCGCAGCTCACCCGGTCAACGTGTTCAACATTACCAAGAAGGAGAAATGCAGTGTCTGTGGTTTTACCAATCATAAAGCTAATCGGTGCCGTTATAAAAATTACAAATGTAAGAAGTGTAATATTAAAGGTCATTTGAGTAAAATGTGCTCAAACGAGCGCAAAGTGAAAATGATGAACGAAGAATCCGCGGACGACGGTGACGATGGTGAGTCTTTTTATAATATTCGGTGTGTAAAGGGTAGGCCGATGACCGAGCGGGTTTCCATCGGTGGTGTGTATTTGGAGTTTGAAATCGATAGTGGATCGGCTGTTAGCGTAATTTCAAAAAAAACCTATAACTTATATTTCAAACAAGTACCATTATCAGTCACCAACAAAAAGTTATTGAGTTATACAGGGGAAAAAATAATAACACTGGGAGTAGTTGCCTTGCCTGTATTGTATAATAGTCGTACACAGTCATTAGATATTTATGTAGTGTGCGCTGACGGGCCACCGTTGCTGGGTCGCGATTTCATTCGCATGTTCGAGTTAGAACTAGGGCCTGTATCCGCACCGGTACATAACATACAACAAGCGCGGACAGCACGGGCAGATATGACCTCGGACACATCTACAAATGACCATGACCATATCGATAAACAACTGACTCGAATGTTTCCAAATGTTTTCACAGAAAAGTTGGGGTCGTTCAAAAAGTATAAAGTTAAATTACGATTAAAACAAGACGCTAAACCCATTTTCTGTAAAGCACGACCAGTACCGTATGCGTTAAGGGAAAAAATAGATAAGGAGCTCGATCGTTTATTAGGGTTAGGTATAATAAAACCAGTGGAGCACTCGCAGTACGCTTCACCGATTGTGCCTGTGTTGAAAAAGAATGGTACTATTAGATTATGTGCAGATTATTCGATAACAATCAATAAACAATTAATTGTTGATCAGTATCCATTACCGACAGTAAACGATTTGTTGAGTAAATTAAATGGCGGCGTTAAATTTAGTAAAATTGATTTAACTATGGCGTACAATCAATTGATTCTTAATGATGACTCACAGACACTTACATGCATTAATACGCATCGTGGGCTTTTTAATTTCACTCGATTAGTGTTTGGGTTATCGAGCGCTCCAGCTATTTTCCAAAGAACAATGGAATGTTTACTCGCGGGTATAGAAAACATAATTTTCCTGCTTGACGATATTCTTATCACGGGACCGTCCAGAGAAGCACACAAACAAACATTAATTACAGTATTACACCGATTAGACAATGCAGGGTTAACAGTGCAAATGTCTAAATGCGAGTTTTTTAAAGATGAGATCTCATATCTCGGCCACGTTATAGATAAATATGGAGTTAGAAAATCGCCAGACAAAGTAGAAGCTATTCTAAAGGCACCGAAACCAGCAAACGTATCACAGCTACAGTCATTCCTAGGCCTCATTAATTACTATCGAAATTTCGTTCAGAGCGCATCCTCAATTTTAAGTCCATTATATAATTTGTTAAACAAAAACACAAAGTGGGAATGGACTTCTACTCACGACAGCGCATTCAATACAATAAAAACCATGTTAGCGTCAGATAAAATATTAACCCATTTTGACCCTAAGGCAAAATTAATCCTTACCGTCGATGCGTCTCCAACAGGGTTAGGGGCCATAATATCACAAATAGGTAGTGATGGGTTAGAAAGGCCGGTGTCTTATGCGTCTCGAACGTTAACACGAGCTGAAAAAAACTACGCGCAAATACAAAAAGAGGCAACGTCTATTATTTTCGGGGTACGGCGTTACCATCAATATTTGTATGGTCGCTCGGAACCATTTGTGCTTCGAACGGATCATAAGCCCCTTTTAGCCATATTCGGGCCGCATAAGGGTATTCCCGAAGTGTCTGCAAACCGTCTCCAACGGTATGCCATATTCCTCGCAGCATACAATTATACAATAGAATATATTAGTAGCAAACAAAATAGCGCGGACTACTTATCAAGGGCGTGTAGTGATAGCGGGGAGGCGGGGGCGTTAGACGAGCTCGCCGAGTGTGATGATCGCGCGGCCTATGTCAACTTGTGGTGGACGTCGGCGGCGCGGGCGCAGACGCGAGCGACCTGCCCGTCACACAGAGCGAACTACGAGACGAGACAGCTCGCGACTCCGTACTAGCAACGGTCAAAAGTTACGTACTGAACGGATGGCCTAGGAAAATAAATAATGTAGACTTAAAAACATTTTTTAATTGCAGAATGCAATTATCTTACGAAAATGGTATTTTAATGCGAGGACACAAAGTAGTTATTCCTTCAAACTTGAAACATAAAATTTGTAAGGAATTACATAGTTCTCATTTTGGTGTGGTAAAAATGAAGGCGGAGGCTCGCAAGCGCCTATGGTTCCCGGGCATAGATGCGACCCTCGAACAGCTAGCGGCCGCGTGCGAGGTGTGTTGTGCACTTCGACCCGCGCCACCGCACGCACCGCTCGCAGTCTGGCCGCACCCACCACAGCCATTTTATCGAATTCACTTAGATTTTTTGGGGCCAATATATAATTTTATGTTTTTAATAATAGTAGATGCCTACAGTAAATGGGTTGAATGTTACGACGTCACATCTACTTACAATAGCAAAGCGGTAATAAATAAACTATGCGATTTTATGTCACGGTTCGGTATACCGCGTACGTTGGTGAGTGATAACGGTACGTCTTTCACATCGCAAGAATTTATTAATTATTGTAGAAGTAACGGTATCGATCATGTGTTATCTCCCGCATATCACCCGGCAAGCAACGGGCAAGCCGAGAGTTTCGTTAAAATCATAAAAAAGGGTTTAAAATCGATAATTTTAGATGATGGAAATAAAAAAAACTTAAATAACAAAATAGCAAAATTTTTATTTGACTATAGAAACTCCAGAAACAGTACCACCGGTAGTTCACCAGCGGAGTTAGTATATGGGCGGCCTTTACGAACGCGGTTAGATCTGTTACACGCGACCAAGACAATACCTACATCGTCGTCGCCCGCGGATCTTACTCAAACCGTAGAACACAACCAGTTCTTACAGGCTAAATATTACAAAGGTACACAAAGAGTTGTCAAAGAGAATGACGAAGTATGGATAACAAGAAAAATAAACATAAAGAAATTTAATTGGATTCGGGGAATAATCAAAAAACGAATAGGCCAAGTATTATACAACGTGTATGTGCCGGAATTTCAATGTGAAGTAAAGAGACATATAGATCAGATTAGACCGAGATGGGACTCCACGTCGAGAGTAGATCATGATCACATCAGGTGGGATCCTGACGTGGTGCCCGATATACTTCCGGCACCGTCAACACCTGACTCCAGCCACGAGAACGTCGCGCACCTAGAAGGGGAAGGGGAGCCGGGAAGCGAAGCTTGTCAGTCGACGGCCGCACTACCCAGCCCCGAGTCAGCTCCGATGACGACACCCGAGCGTCAACAATCGCCATCGCTGGCAGCTATCAGAAGACAAGAGATTAGTCCGATTTTCACAACACCTACTTCAGTCGATTCCGACGATGACAATCATGTGTGACCTTCCTCCCTATTATGTATTAAATATTAAGTTTGCTTTTAGGGTTTTCTTATCTTATGAGGAAGGGATGTTATGTATGAATATGTGGGTAGGCTTTATATGTGTGCGGGCTGCGTCCCCGCCTCACCTGTCCGAGAGAAAATAAATCAGTGTGTAATCAACTAGCTGTTTAATTGGTTCTCCGTGTACTCCTTGTCAACATACCATAACCCTGTAGACAAAAATGATAAATACAAAGAACCATAACGTCAGATTAAAGTCTGAAATTAAAATAAAAACGTAATAAACATATTGACATGATATAAAGTTCTAAATGCCAAAAAACTTTGCTTAAGACCCTTGCACTGGCAAATGAGAGACTAAAGCAGAAGCTAGTTTTGATCAAGAAAAAAGAGGCAATGGGCCCGTACTTTTTCAAAATCTTAACCTTAGTATGGTCCCGTACTTCTTCAAGACCTAGGTTTTGAAGCTTAAGCTGGTGCTGAAAGCTAGGGTTAGGATTAGCCCTAACTCGAGCATTTAGCACCAGTTTTCTACCTGCCAAAGTCTGAACACTCGTCCTTCTCGAAAGCTATTTGTATATGTTATAGCGTCCCCATCGTTCTACCTTTCGGTATATCAGCAGGGGCCGCTGTACCCGAGCGTACACTCCTAAGGGCGACGTCAGGGATCGAGTTTAAGACGGATCTAGTCCCCAATGCTAGACTGGTTCTCATAAAGGAGAGTAGCCTCGTGCCCTAGGACACTACCTGGTTGTCCAGACAGGTGCCGGAGCAAAAAGGCCGCTCATCACCCGCACCTCAATGAGGAGCTAACGACAATTTCGCCAAAGTCTGAACATTAGGTTCACAGTCCAAACACCGATAGATAGATAGATTAATACTTTATTTGCACAACCAACAACAATACAATCAGTTTACATTTAAAGTAAGACAAATACACAGAAAGCTTATAAGTATAAGTTGTACAAATGGGCGACCTTATCGCTAAAAGCGATTTATTCCAGGCAACCTTTGGATGGAGAAGGTTAATAAAGTTTGTGTGGTAGGCAGACAGATACAGAATATTAACATAGCACAAATAGATTAAATAGTTACTTAAATAGATGAATAATATACACTAAAATAACAAACATAAATACATATAAGTATATAATTTATAAGTACCGATCGTTGTTAGGGATAAAGACTAAGAAACAAGTAACCTGATGGAACAGTGGCGAGTGTGTGAGCGGCACCCTCAGCTGGGAGGTGGCGCACGCGCCGAGCGTCATGTCGTCGGGAGCGCCGCGCGCCGCGCACACGCAGCCCCCCCCGCCCCCCCCACCCGTCACCACCCGCGCCGCGCCCACCGACAGCGCCGTCCCACCCCCGCCGGTTATGTAGTCGTAACCTATACGTAATATCAATTATTCTTTTTCCAGCCTTTCCAGACCTTCTCAAGAGTCTACTCCAGAGGAAGTGGTCTGAAAACAGCTCGAAACGTAGGGCATTATTAAAATACTCAATATGTGAAATAATGTGTTTATTTTAATCCAATATCGGGAAAACAAAATAAAATATCCAAAATATCAATGTTGCTGGAGCATGCAATGTGACCAATGATGTTATATACGTGGCGATGAGTCACGTACGACGGAAGAGCAGTGCGACTGTGAGGATTCAACTTAGTCTATGAAGTCCCTGCTCTAGTGTCGATTGTGTTCTACCATCTGCAATTTTGCACCCTGGAGTATCTGTTCTTTTACTAATAATGGACTCGCCGGAACCCTTAAGAATAATGTAGCCAAATTCAGGTCCAGGAAAAATCAAAACGGATCAACAACTGTTTTGTAATGAGATTATGTTTACTCTGTTGTCTATGTCTGCGCTCTCTTACCTTTTCCAACCATATCCTTGTTCCCATATCCGTAACCATATCGCTCGCCGAGTATGGTGACGTCACCTCCTCCGCGGTAACTACTCAGCACTTCACATAAACGCTGAACCCTGACAACAAAAATTTAAGTTTTGGACTCGCCGGAACCCTTAAGAATAATGCACAAAAATATAAGGGTAAAATAATAAATAGATGATGCTGCAATAGTCCTGAGTAGATCCTAATTGCAACAGTATTTGTGGTTTTTAGACTTACCCTAAAATAGTGTCGTCATCAGCCAGGAATATCCACTTGACATGCGGCAAGGACGCTGTCCGATTGACGGCGTCTTTCAATATAGCCAGCGTTTTCGCACAGTGACCTGTTTTGGTGTTCGGTACTCCAGTTGGTACTGTTGGTATCGAGGTATCTACGGCAATAAAGTTAACATAATAAGGAAGGTAGCTCTGGTTTTAAAGCAGCTCAATAATTTAAGAAGGCTTATAAAACGCAGGGAAAATTGAGTGGAAGCATACCCTCTAAATCACTGTAGAACACTAGATTGGAGACGTATCTGCCCCATGTTTTCTTGACAACCCTGACTCTTGTATCGTGGAAGCCACTCCAAGTCTTCACAGCGAAGAGAATCGAGTCTTCTGGTATGGTCCTGCCCTGCCAAAAGCGAGATTTGGATAAAAATCATTGGAAAGGTGTCAAATAATGGAAAGTCAAAAGTTTCAGATTATTTCTCTATAAATAACAATATCAGGCCAGTCAAGTTTGCCAACCCAATCTAACTTTGTTGACTCAACATAATGGATCACCTTGTTATTTAGGATTAGAATGAATTCTAACCCGTTTTCGTTATAGTTCCTTCATAGTTAGTTGATCTGCATTGTCATCATCATGTGATGGTCGGATATATGGTACAATTAGTGCTAAATCTCACGAACGCAAGGAATATCAACCTCTAAAAGCCCTGTTAAAGAATCCAACAACACTTCATTAACTCCTATAGGATACTGACCGCAGCATGATGCGTAGGATACACAGCACAGGCATCACCAGCCACCAGACAGAAGGCCAGCTCCGGCGTCAATAGCGGGCCTTCTCCACCTGAGTACACCAGCTGTGCCAACTCGTAGCCAGCATCGATTGAGAATTCAGCCTCTTTGCGCCTATCTGAGTTCTCTATTTTGGAGACTAACCTGTTGGGGATAAATACCACGATGAAGGGAAACTAGGTTGTTTCAAATTTTATCTTATATTTGACTTTAACGGGAAAAAGATAAGGATATTTACATGTCAACCAGATTCATTCTCATGGCAAATCCGCTAGGAATGTTTGGGTAGACGAAGCCACCTTCCTCCTCCAACTCTTCGTATATCGCGAAGTGGTGTATGATGGTTGGCTCCACGTCGCTTAGTGGGTAGCCTATCCACTTGGTTTCCTAAATGAACGGGAAGATTTAATGATACCAAAATACAATTTTAGTTATACTATTGCCAACTATTAAGATGCTCAAGATACCTTCTCTTTATCAGCCGCTGCAAGCGCTTCAAACAACTTTTCACATCTGACAGCTGTATGCGCTTCTACGAACAGGATCCATCTGACATCGCTGTCACTGTATATGGCAGATAAAGGCCGTAGTAGAGGCATGATGGTCCATCCCCCGGGGACTGGGAAGTCGTCGTGTGTTAGGTGGACGGTTGGGTATCTCTGTTGGAAGAGTGACCTTGATAACATGATAGAAGAAAATAACAAAGTTTATAGACAAAATCAAAATGATAAAAATGAATTTACCGGTGTGGCGAAACGACAAACCTTTGGCTAGGATGCACTTAATTGTGCAACATTTGGGTAATAATTCGCATTTGACATATTAAGCGGACTGCCTTTTTGTTATCGAACTTTTGATCATAAGAGGGAAGTTGGGACTCCCTTAACTATAACAAATCAACTACCTCAATAACTCTTGACCCAACTTTTCTCTCAACTTTTTCTGACTAAAGAAATCTTCGACAGTAGATAAACGATACTTACGTCTTCAAGTTGTTCCACTTGAGTTTCGATGTTCTGTTTCAGCCTCATCGCTACACTCGCGTGGTACGGTTCCGACTGGCTTAGAATCACGATGACTACATTTCTTGAATCTGGAACAAGAACGTACACTTCTTACTAAGATATTGTAAAAAATACTTATTTTTTAAAGTATATATGAGCGTTGAACGCTTGATGACAACCGATGGTTAGTGATGATACGATCTAAGATGTACGCTCATCTAGAATCTAGAAGAAGGAAGACGGCACTAGAAGAGGATTCGACTTGTCTATTTTGTTGGTCAGCAAATAAAAAATTGTATAGGTGAAGCGGTAGATTAAACATAGGTCCTTTTTATATCGATGTTTCTTCTTCTTTGCGTGTAGTGTTGTGGCACACCCAGTGTTAAGAGGTTTTAGGTTGCTCTAAGGCCTTAAACTTGACCTAACGACTGCTATCAGCGATAAAAACGATATTCTTATATAAGGTAACACGTAACTATAGTTCATATGTAAGGCAATTCATCATGTGCTATGATGGATAATAGAGTTGTGGCGAAGGCCATTAGTCATAATTTGATGACCACTGCATGACTGGCACACGAATACAGTTAGTTTGCAATCAATACGGATTTACTATGATTAATGACAGTTGAGTATATTAGACGATACATAGGTCCGGGCCTGGATTCGCGCCGTGAGATTTATGTCATACATCTATACTTTTATATTAGATATAATTCGAGAGAGAAAAAAAATTTATATGGAAATCCGCCATGTCTTTTTCGACATATCTCTAATATGACATAAATCTCACGGGCGAAAATCACCCCGCAGTTAGGTGTACATTTAATACACAGTTAGATGTATCATCAAACATACTATTTAGCTAGAGTGAGACAGTTAGTAAAAGAGCTAAGGTAAAAGGTTGAAATGTAGGTGATATCGTGCATGATATGTTAAAAATAAAACTGGATAAAATATGTACATTATCTCGCTATATTATTACTTTTATTACAATAGGCAACAGTCCAGAATTCCAAAATTAAATACACTGTTTCAACTCGTGTCTATCATAAAATCCGGGTAAAACTGCACCATTTTAAGTTTTAACCAACTGAAACGTATTTTGCATTAATGAATCAATAAAGTATACAGAATATGAAGCTCGTGCGAATATGGTCCGTTTTTTAAATAATTTCGTGGGTAAAATTGCGGTTTACTTTGTTGGGTTGATTGTCAAAGTGGATACTGAAAAATGTTCAAAAATAAAGGGTTGGGCCAATTTGAGCTTCATTTGTAGAGTTTGAAGGAGCAAATTGGGTTACCGACCCATGCTGCAAAATATTTAGATTTACAGTACTATTTACTATCGGTTGAAACCTAAACCTGAAACCATCTTTTGTTATAGACGTCTTTTGTTACTCCTTTTCTAATGCACTTACGGTTGCCTTTTACGATTTGCTACCGGGTAGCAAAATTTGCAATATTAATTGGTGCAAAATTATCCAAAACATCTTATCTTACTAATATTATAAACGCGAAAGTTTGTATGTATGTATGTGAGGTTGTTACTCTTTCACGCAAAAACTACTGAACCGATTGCGATGAAACTTGGAATATAGGTAGCTGGGGACCTAGATTAACACATAGGCTACTTTTTATCCCGATATTCCCGCGGGAACGGGACTTACGCGTAGGTATATATACTAGTAATTTAGCGGACAGTAGACCTCGCAAGCACGTTTAAGCACGTATTTAACCTCGCAAACCTATATAGATACCGGGTTTCGTGAACATTGGTGAAGAAATACGACCTGTAGAAGAGAATCTTACTAATATTATAAAGCTGAAAGTTTGTGAGTATGTGTATGTTACTCGATCACGTAAAAATCCCTGGACCACTTACCATGAAACTTAGAATATAGGTAACTGGAAACCTGGAATAACACATAGGCTACTTTTTCTTAAGATAATCCTGCGGGATCGGGACTTACGCGGGTGAAACCGCGGGCGTAGCTAGTACAACATAATGACAAACGAACGAAAATTTTGACAAACTTGAAGCATAAGACGCTAGAATTTTTTTAATCAATATTAAAATCGATGTAGACATACCTGCAAAGAAGCAATTAATATGTCTATGATTAACCTCACGTAATACTAAGACAATAGAATTAGTAATCCATGCATACATAGTCGTCATCAATCAATGCATCAAGCTACTGCCGTCTACCGCATCCATAATCAATGATCAATTTACGATATATGTCATTAGGTTCCTGTGAGTATTAAGTACTCCATACACGTCCTTCTTTGTTATGTTATACTTATGAATGACTAACCTTTTTTTTTTTACGTTAGGAAAATGCATTGACTTGCATCTCAGTATGTGGGGCTCTCCGGGCGTGAAGCACCACGGCCTACCCACTTGAAACCTAACGAGTTCCTCCCGTGCTTTATGTTGGGGACACAGGCGCATGTGAGTATTCTTCTGTGTCTCCCAACAGCACCAGTCTCTGCAGACCTCCGCCTCTCAAAGTTTGAGCTCTTGGCACACCGGAACTACAGTGCGCCCCACTCGGGCCCTTTACGACGACAGACCCCCCCGAGTATGCTGTCTGTAGACCCTATTAGGAAGGCATTAGGTCGTTGCCTATGCGGCGCGGCCTTCTCCGCCGAGCCCTCCGAGAGCGACAAGGGAGAGTACTAGTTGCCTCTCGATCCCTTTCAGCTGCCTCCTTAGTGCCCATCACCGTCTCGCAGAAGCGAAGGACGGCTTTTCAGGAACTATCGCTCTCCAATGAATGACTAACCTAACTTAACTTTAAAACTTAATATTTTTAAACTAAAATCTTGCAATACATACATATATAATACATGCAAAATATTAATTCGATTTAACAACACAAAACATATTGATTTTAGGAAATTTAGAAATCTACGGAAGGAAAAAAAACGTCTGTTGAATGTGTACTATTGAACGTATCCGAAGAAATGTACTCTAAACTATAAGATATAGCGAAAATATGCTGAAAGTGGTTCCGTTCCCCAGTTTTGACAAAAATGACATTAATATATATTTAAAAAAAAACACTATCTGATAAAATCCTGTCCGGAAACCTGTCTGGCAGTCAATACCAAAAATTCTAATTTGAAGACGAACGAAGGCGCGAACTTGATGCGAAACGTGAACATATCAACAACAAACCGCTCTCAAATATCGTCTACAACTATATTAATGGAATCTACACGTGCAGCGACTGCGGCCGCACATTCAAGCATAGAATAGGGTATAGCAGCCACATAAGGGCTCGACATCCGATTTAAGCTGAGTCGCCGTAACCGAAAACGGTTAGGAGTAGATGAGTGAGACCAAAATTTCGTTAAAAAATATTTGAAATCTTAGAACCAAAATTCTAGTACCACACAAGAAATAGCCATTTACAGACAACTTTCCAAAACATACTTAAATCACGACTTTCGAAGGAACCAAGGCAAACAACCAATAAATACTTAATAAAGGCTTGAATCTGCTTATCAAGTCGCCCACTTTTCACCGCAAACTTCATGTTTAATGCAAATGCTTCGATCACCTGAGAAACGACACATTAAAATCGCATTGAGGGTTCTTTACGGCGCCCCCGGGCGATGCGGGCTCGGGACATATGGCGCGAATAACCGATAATGGCAGTTTACGAAGTCACGCCTCAGAGGGGCACACTTCCGAAAATATTAGATAAGATGACGTATTTCGCTTACGATATTGATGACTGATAGAAAAGAGTTGTTTTCTTGGTGGAATTTTTACTCGTTTATAAACAACTTGCAGAGTTTGGTTTCATCCGCTCACGTTCCTCCTGTGTAGTTTCTAATGAGATCTTAATTATGTGATACCTATACATAATAAAGATCTAATTTTCCAAATTCCATATCTCTAGGACAAGCAGTTTGGGTTCTGCGTTGATATTAGTTAAATCAATCGGTAAACCGATTTTGATAAATGAAATGACCAATAATTTATGGCGAAACAACCCAGCGACGATTAATTGTCTTTTACGCGGGTGAAACCGCGGGGCGTAGCTAGTGTGGTGTAAAAAATAAAAGCGATTTAAACCCAACATATAATCCTAGTCTCCCAAAAACACAAAATATCTGTAAATTCGTTTTGAATGAAGTTCAGTCAGACGCCTATTGAAACGGCGGGCTGCTAAGAGAAATTCGTTGAAGCTAAATTAAATTAGTTGAGTAATTGCTTGGACAGAAGCCTCGGCAACCATTCGGTTCGGCGAAAGCGAAATGCAATAAGAACTTCACTATTTCAACAAATTAACTCTTTTAAAGTTTACTTTTCTTGGCCAGTTTTTGTAACTTCATTTTTGGGCATCGAAATATTATGTACTAGTACTAGATGTGTTCGTCTAGTGGTAGATACCCCAACTTTGATTTCGCGGGTTTTCGGTTCGAATCTAGGCCGACCGCGCACCAATGTCTTTTACTTTAAGAAAAAGTTTGTGCGCTAGTAACATCGCTCTTACGGTGAAGGAAAACATCGTGAAGATACCGACATGTCCTAGGACTCCCCACGGTCCGAAGACATGGGACATTCGCCAATCCGGGGTAGGCTCCCGTGGCGTCCTACTGCCTAACCCCTCTAAGAGGAGGCCTTTGCCCTGCAGTAGGACAAAGTAATGGGCTGATTATTGTACTAGAGGTGTTGTCTCAATCATATCCCATGTTCCTTTTACGCGAAAACAATATAAAAAGTCACTACATAGCTGACAATATTGTTACGTCTATTGTAACAATGAAATAAAGTATCATTGAATTTGAGGTGGGTTTATTTCAGTAGCTTGTTTCAACTGTCTTTCATCTGATGCTAAGTATATCTACTGTTAAGATTGAGATCAATGTTTTTGGGTCACTTTTTCAAGAGTCATAAATAAAAACCCGGCGGCGAATGATAACGAAGACTGTTTCGCCTTGTTTACCATTTTGAGCACCGATGGCTTAGACCCTTCATGTATTTGTATGAATACGTCTTCCATTAGCCTACTGGCTAACGTTAGTAACATTTATGTATGTATGTTGGGGGTAATCTCCGAAACTACTGGACCGATTTTAATATATAAGTAGTAATATAGGCTACTTTTGATTCCAATATTCCCACGAGATTGGGACTTACGCGGGTGAAACTGCGGGACGCTGCTAGTAGTATAATACACAGTTTATTTCATTAAGAGCGTGTATACAAACATATTACTATTTTGATACCTATGCGAATATTTTGCTAGTACCTTTTCATGTTTTATCTTGTAAAAAATATCTAGCTCTTGCTATTTTAAATACTTGTGATAATCTGCTAAAAATATCAGCAAAAGTCTATTATTTACCCCATCAATCAATATGTTACCAAGTCGTGACTTGTAGAAGTTACCAGCGAAGCGTGAGCTTAACAATAGACAATACTGTTACCAACATAACATATTGGTATGCGCATTTGTTACTTCCATGTGATTCCATGTTCTATGTGACGATACGTAGTTACAGATGTTACACAGTCACGATACGAAAGCCTTGATAAGTTTTAGCATGTACTTATCATTATATGTCAAAGTTCTGATACTATTTATCCATTACATCCATTAATATATTATTACTAGCTGCGCCCCGCGGTTTCACCCGCGAAGTGAAAAAAGCGTATTACGGGCGCGGGTTCTCGAGCGGTTGCACTTTTTCGTTCATTACTCGGGTTCTACTAATTGGATTTTGATGCAAAGTATACCACGACGTTTCTCAAAAATAGAACTATCCAATATTGAAAACCAGATTTCAATCGAATAAGAAGTTTTTAATTGTATAAGGAACAGATCAGACAAACAGACAGACAGGAATTTTAAAAATTATATAATAAGTAGTTTTTAATTGTATAATGAACAGTCAGAGAAACAGACAAACAGACAGACAGACATGAATTTTAAAAATTATATAATTTTGTTCTACTACTTATCCTAAGTCCCCGAGACCACTTCTTTTTTAATTTACTTCCAAGTACAAACTTTTGTCCTATCTTCCTTTATTATAAGTATAGATGAGACCTATGTAATAGAGGTTATGTCTCGAACATATTCCATAAGCGAAATGAACATGAACATAACAGGCCGCTGAAGCGTTGACAATATTGTTATATTGATTTTTATTGAAAGTGTTTCCAACACTTGGAAGATTAATTTGTTTTGAAGAAATGCTTTCCAAAAGTTGCACCCGACAGGACTTGAACCTGCAAACCCGACATTCCGTGTCGTGCGCTCGCCACAAGTGCTTGCTCTGTCGTTGTGAATTACGGACCGCATCACTTCGTTAATGACGGGTGCAGTTTTTGGAAAGCATTTCTTCAAAACAAATTCATATTGTTATATTTATCATAATTATCAAAATGAAATGAGCATTCGTTGTGGGTGCGGGTGTTATACGTGATCAATGAATGATGCTTAAAACATCAAAAGTATTAATGAATTCTAACTTTTCAAGGGCCGCAGGCCTGCTCACATTGTGTACTGCTAGTGTGCCGAAGTTTTTTGCAAGAAATTTTAGAAGTGAAAAATACTTTTATCTATTTATCACACTATAAACTAAGATTTTTCTGAAAGACAGATAACTAACTAATTTAATTTAATTTGTAAAACAAAGATGATTCGTTTTTATTTTATTATTTATTACATTACGAATACTTCGGTAGCTTTTTAACGGAGAATATAATCATATGCTCCTAAGGTAATAAAAAAAAAACCGATAAGACAGTGTAAAAAATTTACAAAATTCTATTAAGAAACAAATCCACAAATTCACAAACAGCCTCCCGAAACAGGTGTTAAAACCCCAAAGTTTCCAGCATTGCAAATTATTTCCACCAGCGAAGGTTCATCTATAATTCTGGTGTGGAAATGGACGGATCTGTTCCACAGGGAATGGCGCGGGAACAGAATGTAACAGATATTCACTAGAAATGGAGAAAACAAGTCGAATTGATTGCCTAATTCATGTGGGTTGCGGAGAATTTGTGGAGTGCTTATGGTTTAACCGTGAATAGAAGAGATAACGGATTCCCAGAGATGCAGGTTCAAGTCCTGTCGGGTGCGAAATTTTTGGAAAGCATTTCTTTAAGTATAGTTATCCAAGTGTAGGAAACACTTTTAAAAATGTAACAAAAACGGTTAATCGGAAGCAACATCTCAACGTTGAATTTAATTCTATGGAAAATAGAATAGTTCAAGCTGGCAGTCTGCAAATATTGTCAGTAGATGGCGCTACGTGCCTCCAAAAACGTAAAAACAATAAGAAATGCAATCCTTAATTTCGACTCGATTGAACATGCATCCGTGGCCAAATTGGAAAGGCGCTGGAACGGATTCCCAGAGATGCAGGTTCAAGTCCTGTCGGGTGCGAAATTTTTGGAAAGCATTTCTTTAAGTATAGTTATCCAAGTGTAGGAAACACTTTTAAAAATGTAACAAAAACGGTTAATCGGAAGCAACATCTCAACGTTGAATTTAATTCTATGGAAAATAGAATAGTTCAAGCTGGCAGTCTGCAAATATTGTCAGTAGATGGCGCTACGTGCCTCCAAAAACGTAAAAACAATAAGAAATGCAATCCTTAATTTCGACTCGATTGAACATGCATCCGTGGCCAAATTGGAAAGGCGCTGGAACGGATTCCCAGAGATGCAGGTTCAAGTCCTGTCGGGTGCGAAATTTTTGGAAAGCATTTCTTTAAGTATAGTTATCCAAGTGTAGGAAACACTTTTAAAAATGTAACAAAAACGGTTAATCGGAAGCAACATCTCAACGTTGAATTTAATTCTATGGAAAATAGAATAGTTCAAGCTGGCAGTCTGCAAATATTGTCAGTAGATGGCGCTACGTGCCTCCAAAAACGTAAAAACAATAAGAAATGCAATCCTTAATTTCGACTCGATTGAACATGCATCCGTGGCCAAATTGGAAAGGCGCTGGAACGGATTCCCAGAGATGCAGGTTCAAGTCCTGTCGGGTGCGAAATTTTTGGAAAGCATTTCTTTAAGTATAGTTATCCAAGTGTAGGAAACACTTTTAAAAATGTAACAAAAACGGTTAATCGGAAGCAACATCTCAACGTTGAATTTAATTCTATGGAAAATAGAATAGTTCAAGCTGGCAGTCTGCAAATATTGTCAGTAGATGGCGCTACGTGCCTCCAAAAACGTAAAAACAATAAGAAATGCAATCCTTAATTTCGACTCGATTGAACATGCATCCGTGGCCAAATTGGAAAGGCGCTGGAACGGATTCCCAGAGATGCAGGTTCAAGTCCTGTCGGGTGCGAAATTTTTGGAAAGCATTTCTTTAAGTATAGTTATCCAAGTGTAGGAAACACTTTTAAAAATGTAACAAAAACGGTTAATCGGAAGCAACATCTCAACGTTGAATTTAATTCTATGGAAAATAGAATAGTTCAAGCTGGCAGTCTGCAAATATTGTCAGTAGATGGCGCTACGTGCCTCCAAAAACGTAAAAACAATAAGAAATGCAATCCTTAATTTCGACTCGATTGAACATGCATCCGTGGCCAAATTGGAAAGGCGCTGGAACGGATTCCCAGAGATGCAGGTTCAAGTCCTGTCGGGTGCGAAATTTTTGGAAAGCATTTCTTTAAGTATAGTTATCCAAGTGTAGGAAACACTTTTAAAAATGTAACAAAAACGGTTAATCGGAAGCAACATCTCAACGTTGAATTTAATTCTATGGAAAATAGAATAGTTCAAGCTGGCAGTCTGCAAATATTGTCAGTAGATGGCGCTACGTGCCTCCAAAAACGTAAAAACAATAAGAAATGCAATCCTTAATTTCGACTCGATTGAACATGCATCCGTGGCCAAATTGGAAAGGCGCTGGAACGGATTCCCAGAGATGCAGGTTCAAGTCCTGTCGGGTGCGAAATTTTTGGAAAGCATTTCTTTAAGTATAGAAGAGATAAGTTAAGAAAATTCTTTATTGTAACATAAGAAAAGAATTACAATAAAAAAAAATAAACAATTACTTACTTACAAAATAAAATGACACAAGAAAAATATAGTAAAGCGGTGTTGGTCTAGTGGTAGATGCCAAGACTTTCATTCAAAAAGTCATTTTGAATCTCTGCTGCCACGTCATATTTTTTAAGAAATATGTAGGTACCGTGAATAGTAGAGCGGTGTCGGTCTAATGGTAAATACCCTGACTTTTATTCCGACACTCATTGCCGATAAATCGGATGTTGTACGTACAATCAGAATGTGCATATTTTAAATTTTTATTTTTTCAATAACGTTTCATTAATTTTAAAATATGTAATTTTTATATGTTGTGTAATATTTATTTATTTTTATTTAATTTTTGGTTATTCTGCATCTAATAATTAACGAAGGTTAGCAACACCACTACATCCAACCGATTTGGAAACCTTCCAGTAGATAAAGACGAAGGAGGCACGCCTACTAACAAAAGTGCCTACAAAATTAAAAGTAATGCGCGAATCCCACCAATTCTGATCGAAATACAGAAAGACTGGACCCACCAGAAACTAAAAAATATTGTTGACCAACACAATAAAAGCTACCACCTCGAATATAAAGGTAACAATCAAGTAAAAATTCAATGCTACTCAGCCGATGGTCACCAAGCTGTGAAAAGCGGACTCTCCAAGGACAACGTAGCATATCATACTTTTACCAGAAAGGATGAAAGGTTACCTAAAGTGGTCATAAAAGGATTGCCCAGCAGCATCATTGACTCTCTCAAAGCTGAATTAAAAGGTCTTGGTTTTCCAGGAGCAGTAACTACTTTAATCAAACTTAATAAACCAGTTCAATGCGCGCCTATTATAGTTCAGCTACCAGCCGGTACGGATATGGCTAAGTTCAAGCAAATAAGGTACCTGCTTGACTGTGCTGTAACAGTCGAACGTTACAAAACAAGTAGCAAGAATTGCACACAATGTTATCGCTGCCAAAATTTTGGCCATGCTTCTCGCAACTGCAATCGATCACCAAGATGCGTAAAATGTTCCGAGGCGCACCTCACATCTGAATGTCCCAAAAAAGGCCATACTAAATCAGTAAAATGTTGTAACTGTAAACAAGACCACCCGGCAAGTTACTCTCAGTGTAAGGAGAGGCTCAAATACTTAGAACGTATCAAAACTAAACGGGATCCAATCCAGGCCGCAGCCTTACACCCTAAGGTTTCCGTGACTCCAATACCCACGACCACCAACGCTCGGTCGTTTGCTCTCACCAACAGTCGGTCGTTTGCTCAAGTTACTGCAAGTCAAGCCCATCACTTGCAAACTGAAGTTACTAAGACTCCAGTCAACAATCAATCTCCTCTTCCTAAAGCCACATCCAAAACGGACAAACCTAGCTCGTGTCGTGATTCAGCCAACAACGAGATGCTACAAATTTTATGTACTATTAGGTCCTTGAAAGAAGAATTTATTCAATGTGAAACCTTTATGGATAAGGTTATCCTAATTCTGTCAAAACTCGGTCATCATGTTTAATGTTAATGAGCTGCGCTTATTTTACTGGAACGCAGATGGCGTAAACAAAAAACAGCAGGAGCTGGCCTCGCTAGCAGTAAGTGATCTCAGGGTTGATGTCATCGCACTCAATGAAACAAGATTGACAAAACGGCTTAGCCTCAACATCCCAGGTTATTCTTGCAATCGAGTTGATGGGCGTATCGATGGATCTGGGCAGGGTGTAGCTATCCTGGTCAGACAAGACCTCGACCACCACGTCATTGCTGTCCCCCCAACTCAAAACCTTGAAGCAGTAGGAGTATCCCTGCGTGTAAATGGCGACTTTATTATTATTTATTCGATATACCAATCTCCGAACTTACCCCTGCTTGCGAGCGATATTAAATCTCTTTTGTATTCGCATAATAAAGTGATCATGATGGGTGATTTGAACGCAAAACACCCGATGTGGTCCCCTGGTCCTGCCAATCATCGCGGAAAGACCCTCTTCGACTTCGTGTTAAACTATGATCTAATTGTTCATTGCCCTCGTGAGCCTACCTTGGTACACTACAATGAAGTAAGCCTACCCACAAACCCAGACTTACTCATAACAAAAAATGTCTCTACCATAGATATAATTAAAACCATCCCAGCTTTGTCATCTAACCATTTTCCCGTACTGGTTCAGTTCCCCATAAAACTTCGACGTAACCCTATACGCAAGCTAAATTACTCTAAAGCCGATTGGAACAGTTATCGCACTTACCTAAACAAAAATATATCATTAAACAATTATTCTTATAAATCGCCACACGATATTGACAAAGCTATTTGCCAGCTGCAGAATGCCATAGTTACGGCTAGAAATCTCTCAATTCCCCTTAGTAATTTGAAACCTTGGGAGTCTTCTTTACCAAGGTGTATCAAAAGAAAAATAAAAACCAAAAATCGATTACGACGTCTAATATTAAAAGAAACCGATATCATTGATCGTAAGCTCCTAAAAATAAAATTTAAGCAACTTCAGTGCGAAATCGATACTGAGTTAAAGAACCATCGTGATAAGCTGTGGGACCAAAAGCTTTCCAAGGTTGATAACCCAAGCAAAGATCTATGGCGAATAGCTAAAGGGCTAAAACGCAAGTCAACCACAACCATCCCTCCACTTAAATCTATGGACGGTTCCCTGTGCTCTAATAGCCATGCGCAAGCTGAAATGCTAGCTAATTCATTTTTCCAAAATATGACCCTTACTAAAGATTGGGTCAGTGATGAGCAGCAGTCGGTAGACAATTCCTTGCACTACCTAGAAAATAATAATTGTTCCTTTTTGAGTGACCCAGGAATTAAATTAGTAAGACCTTCTGAAGTTAAGAAATGTATTTTAACTCTGAAAGCTCGTAAAGCACCAGGGCCTGACGATATCTCCAACCGTCTCATCAGGCATCTACCTCAAAAGAGTATTGTAATGCTGACAAAGATTTTTAATGCTTGCCTGCTTCTAACCTATTTCCCCAACAAATGGAAAATTGCTAAGGTTATTGCGATTCACAAACCGGGGAAGGATCCTTCAGACCCTGCTGGATATCGTCCAATCAGCCTCCTACCATGCCTGGGCAAATTGTTTGAAAAAATGATTAGCTATCGGCTTCGCCGTGCCTCTGAACACGTTCTGATAGAGGAACAATTCGGCTTTCGTGAAGCACACTCCACGATCCAACAACTAGCTAGAGTTGCCCAGACTGTATCGCATAGACTTAACTTAAAAGAATCCACTGGCATGTTTCTACTCGACATAGAGAAAGCTTTTGATACCGTCTGGCATCAAGCTTTACTTCATAAATTAATAAAAATAGACGTTCCTATTCCCCTCGTAAAAATAATAAAGTCTTATCTCACACTTAGATCGTTTAAAGTACATATTAATAACGTCTCATCTGAATCAATGCTGGTTCCTGCTGGTGTTCCCCAGGGTTCTATTTTGGGCCCACAGCTCTTTCTAATTTTTCTCAACGACATTCCAATCTACCGTAATACAAACCTAGCATGCTTTGCTGATGACACAGCATCTTTTTCCTCATCTAAAGACATGGATTTGGTAATCGACCGCTTGCAATTGTCACTAAACCTCCTGCTGTCATACTTTTCCAGATGGAAGTTAAAAATAAATGGATCAAAAACCGAAGCAATCATGTTCACTCGACAAAGATTGCTTCCTACTTGTAAACTTAAAATTGATAACCATGTAATCCCATGGAGCCGTGCTGTCAAATACTTGGGAACTATATTAGATAATAAATT
This sequence comes from Idaea dimidiata, assembly GCA_949358125.1. Lineage (NCBI taxonomy): Eukaryota > Metazoa > Arthropoda > Insecta > Lepidoptera > Geometridae > Idaea > Idaea dimidiata. Next base: position 30,309,655 of record OX442326.1, read on the forward strand.
GAATTGGACCGAAAACTCAAGTAAATTAAAATTGAAAGGCTTAACAGCATTAAATGTACTACATCCCATTTTAAATAGGAAATCAAAATTAAGTAGCAATACCAAACTTTGTATTTACAAAACCTTAATCCGACCCTGCATCACCTACGCCTGCCCTGTGTGGAGTAGTACATGCGGGACAAACATAAAAAATTTACAAACCATCCAAAACAAAGCACTCAAAATTTCATTTAATACACCATTTAGAACAAATCTGCATAACTTACATATTAATATTAAATTCCCTACCTTATTCGAATATATTTATAAACTATCTAAAACATTTTATTTACATAAAAACAAATCCAGTAAAAATAAGTACATTTCTAATCTTGGTAAAATGCGAAAGAAAGATTTATCATACTATATCGATAAATACAATCGTTACAAATTACCACATCACTTGTTTCTCGAGTGCGATGACTAACAACACGCAGTGGCTCGCCTAAGTGCGCGCATACGGTGCGGGCGCGGCGCGCGCAGTTCTCGATCTTATTATCTAGCGATATAGATACGGAGCTCGTGCGCGCGGCGCGAGCAGTTGTTGCGCGGGCTTGCGCGGACGACTGTTCCTATTGTAAACCTTGTTCGCTTGCTGCGGGCGTACAGACAGTCCGATTGCACGGTACTATGCGACTTCTTAATATTTTGATGACAGAGGGTATTCCTAAATATATTTTAAGTTGGTTTCCTTCCACTCCTTTTGCTTTTATATTTAAAAAATTATGCTAATAAATGCAATGTTGTGCTAAAACTTGCATAATAAATAACATTTCAAATTTTAATAATACTAGAACATGTTACAAACAATAACTAATCAATATTTCAAATGTTTTAAAAAAGTGCACTAGCTTTGTAAACGCATCATGTAATGTTTGTGCTATCTAGGATAATAATTTACACTGGATTTGTATATTTCATAATTTATAATTTTTCTCAATAAAGACCTTTTAAAACTGAACTGAATAATTAACACTTCGGAAGCTTTAGTGATTTCAATCAGAATAATCAACAATTACTGAACCGTTATTGATAAAAAATAAACTTTAAAATATGCACCTGGTAATCAAGTCGTAGAAACTGACTGTACCACAGTTTACCTAGTAGTTGGCGCCTCGGTGCTTTTTATGTACTTACAACATTTCTAACTGTTTCGACCTAGGTAACTTTAAAAATTCGAGTACTTTACGAGGTGTTTAATTAACAAAAACTCCGAAAACTTCTCTTTTTTCCGAGTTCTCATAGTTTTTTTGGAGGTAATTTATGATCAATTAAAAAACTGCACAACCATAATAATATCTTTGTAACATCATGAAATAATACTAAAAAGGACAACCACGTCAAATGTTCAATTTTAGAAATTCTATTATGCAAACATTGAAAGGGGCAGGTCAGGTCACTCAATTCAGCGAGCCAATTTGCTAAATGCGATCTCCATGAAGACGACACGACCGACTGGAGACAGACAAAACTTCATCAATAATATAGATTGGTTATAATATTGTTAAACAAAATAATATAATATTTAAGGGAATGCTTTAGTTGTAATTAAAAAAATGGCACAGGCGCTTTAACCAGCTGTGTTTCTTAATCGGCATTAAAAATTAATAATGGTTTTATTTTTTAACGACTGAGGTTTGTGGAATCATCTATCGGTGACAGAAAATTACCAAAACAATGACAGCTCTAAATTTCGTGATAATTTATTAAAAGTAACGATTGCAAAGTAAACAGGAATCATATTTTGTTAGCCTACCCTTGCTATAAAAGATGTGACTTATAAGTTGACGATTATTTATAAGTTTTTACTCTGACCATCTTTATTGTACCTAGATTCACAGACAATTTATCATTGTAAAAGTAAACACTAAACTTAACTAAATTGCACGTGGAAGCACCCTGTGCTAATTTTTTAACCAAGACTAACGTTTTAAACGTAAAGTAAAACTAAAAAGTTGGACGGAATATCTAAAACATTTTAAAAATTTCCTCGATAATCGACGTCCATTCCACGTTCTATTAAACTCGATTTAAAAATAAACCAACTAAAAAAGCTGGTTAAATTTAAACTTGTACAGGAAAATACATTATTTTCAAGGCAACCTCATTTTTCCTGGAAAATGAGTTCTAAACTTATGTTCGGAATAACCCTTTCAAATCCGACACATTGTAAAGCATGTTGTTGTTGACATTTTATGCTGTTTATATTTGTAGCAACAACAAGATGATTACAAACTAGCGTTCGGCATATGCACGCATTTCCTAAAATTCGAGCGCGCGGGTGGCTTAGGGCTAAATTGAAAATCATCATCATCTCAGCCTTCATCCGTACACTGCTCTGCGATAATGACGCTACAAAAAGAGATACTACTCTTATCGACCCACCGCGACCTTTACATTGTCGTCGGTCCACCGAGCGTAGTTGATCTTCTAACACTCCGTTTTCCGTTTCGCATTGCATCGTGGTCGCCTGCACCCAGCGCCAGGGTTTATCAGTCTTTCGAGCGCGTAAGATACATGGGCTTATTCCGGCAGACATACATACATACCTACTCTCGAACATGTGCCGGTATGTAGTGGTGTTGAGTGTCACTTTACGAATCAACGCTCTCTCACATGTGGCAAAAGGCGCGCCTATAATATGCGCCTTTAAGGCAGCTTATACTCTCTTCTACAACGCTAGTCTAACTTCACCCTTACCTATAGCACAAAGAGATTTTTCTATTGCAAGCTTGAATACAAAGGCTTCGGTAGTGTAAGTAAGAGGGCGAAACATCAATAATTCTGGTGAACATAGCTCTGTGGTTCCCTATGGGAGTTGACAGATGCGGATGGAACTGTCGCCATGTCGCCAAAGTTCTACCAGTGTGTATCTCGTTCAGAATCAATTTGTATAAATAGGTAAAGGGATATATTCATAGATATACATTAAGGTTTTATTTGCCGCGATCATAGGTAAAGGTATTCATAACCACTCCGATCGCAGCAAATTAAACCACTTGAGTTTCACGTGTTGTCCTTTTATTGGAGGTTGCGAACACACACATCCTAACATAGCCATTAACACGGAATAAGAATCAAAGTGCTAAACTGTTCACGAAAAAAAAATTGGCAGATCTGAGGCATGTTTGGAACATCTACTCTTTGACTGCTCAAGTTGAAATTGCAAAATCAAACACAAAATCGAAAAATTGGAACTGCTGAAGTAGAAATGACAAAATCAAACGCAAAACCGAAAAATTGGAAATAGCTTTTTAGCAATCAAAATAGGCATTCTGATATTTTTAAGCGATTGTATTTATACATATAAGTGCCTATTTGGAAACTTATAAAAGTCGAACCGCCGATTTAAGCTACACGTCACATCACATTAAAATCTGTTCTATTCTGGATAGCTGGTAAGTATTAAACATTCTCATTTTTGTTTATGTTTTGTTATTCATTCCCCATCTAATATTGTCAGCTTTTACTTGGCGAACAGCGAAGATTGCACAAACTTATGCACGAGCTCGGTTATTGTGCAAAGTGGCCGCTCCTGCCATTCTGCGGTTTCCCCGAACTGAGACGTTTTTTTAACCAGTTCTTAATTTTATAGTGAAACTTTTCAGGAGTTTTCTTTGAATAATTCTTTGGTTATTTAAAAGGATATTTCTTTTTGAATATTAAAAACTCCGTAGATAAGTATTTAAATTAACTTCGGAAATAACAGTTGTGCAAAAAGAAAGCATAAATATTATTATAAAACTGGATATTTATTATTTACTTTTTAATTAACGTGTTTTGTACCATGTTTAGTCGCATGAAGAAGCTATAAGAAATAAAAACCCTCCTCATCATCATCATCCGAGAAATATTCCTGATTACGTCCCTCTCGGGAGCCCGGAGTCCGCTTTCCTGTCCTTACGTCTTCACATTGAAAATCTTATTTCTAGGGTTTCAAACCCAAAGGGTTTAACCCTTTGACGAGACGAGACGAGACTCTTTTACCAAGACTCCACTCTACTGCCCATCTATCTGACATATGGCTGTATAAAATATCATGAACAGTTATAGCTAAACGAAATGATCTTTCCTTATTGATTCATACATACCATGTTCAGCTGATATGATTTTGTATTTATGTTATTAAGTTCGAATCACTGCGCCTAATGAAATAGGTAAAGCCGAGGATTTCGTTCAGATTAACCCAATAACTTAAATTGGTATTTACGGCTGTCTATGAAGATAAACATTGATTTTATATGACGCCGGCTATTTCTCTAGGAACTAATCCATTTATCGGTTTTAGTGGGTTTAGCCAAGTGTCGTATTATTTCACCTGTTCTCGGCATTCTAAAAGATATTTGACGGCCTCTGTGGCACGTCGCCGCTCGACTGCAATGCAGAAGGCTGTGGGTTCGATTACCGCCGGGTGAAATATTTTCGCTTAAAAATAAAAATGTGTATCTGGTTTGGGCGTCTTTCTATGTATAATATGTAAGTATTTACAAAAAAAAGTATAATATGTAGTATATCCGTTGTCTAGTACCCATAGTACAAGCCTAGTGCTTAGTTTGAGGTTAGATTGCGCTGTGTGTAATGTCGGGCAATATTTATTTTATATTTATTTATTATGCGCCCCGCGGTTTCACCCGCGTAAGTCCCGTACCCGCGGGTATATCGGGATAAAAAGTTCATCCCGATATTCCCGCGGGATCGGAACTAACGCGGATGAAAACGAGGGCAGCTAGTTATTGTATAGTTCCAATACCTGAATAGGTATGTACCTAATTAATTTTGTTAGATAATTGCAAATGTTCATTAACTTAATTCACAACATGTTTGTATAATACCTAACTAAAATTTAATCTCTATCCTAAATTACCCTTGAATCAACGAAGCGTCATCATTGTGTACAGGAATTATTGATTTAATTAATTATATAGTGATTGGATTGTTTGTCTAACTTCAGCTACTATACAGGTTGTTGGAGTTTATATAGCAGCTGCTTATATACGTTGTTCTACACGTCTAGGCGAAAAAAATTTGTTCTTCGACTTTGAAAATTCGCTGTAGTTTCTGAAGCTGATGTAGTCTCTAACTCTAAGAAACAGCTGATTTTCAAGTTAACTTTACGCTTAAAATTTTCGAAAACTCCTTCGAATTTCTAAAAGTCGTAGAACAAAAGTTATTCGTTCTGATGTGGAGAATCACCCCTTGAACGGTTTTGGATTCATATCCCATAACCCTGTATACAAGCAGCGATTTCATAAACTGCAACATCCTATATAGGATGTTCAATGTTCATACATTTATGATTTAGTTAGTGGATGTTGTTATTGCAATTAATTAGTGTTACGAAATTGGATGACACGGTAGTCTGTCAAAGGAAAGCGGAGAAATCTACTATCATCACTAGTCCAATAAAGTATAATAGGTAATTCATGTTTTAATTATTAATGGATACAAAGCGGTCACTAAAAAATGATCTTCTATCAATATAACTACCGCATCTCTAGAGCAGACTAGCGAATCTGGAGAACTCGCGTGATGGAGTGTGAACTAAACTCAAGAAGAGTGTAGGCCGTAAAAATAATGCCAAATCTATTTTGCAGTCCATGAAGATTGTGCAGACCCCAAAGTTGTAGTTACCCAAATTGCAATACTTCTAGCAATTTGGGTAACTACATGAGTAGGTACGTGGTTCATCGATTTCATCGTTACTTTATACGAATCTATTTTACATGAAAAATAGACAAGTTATCTTTATGATAATTTCGAATTGGAACCACTTTCATTCTGAAAGGTTGTTTAGGAAAATAGACAATTTGAAATATAACACACAGCGTATTGTTATGTAAATAAAAGTGTTAAATCTAGATTCAAAGATGGTAGAGGAGATAAACCAAAGAAATGCCTTTTGTTTCCAGCTAAAGCTACATTGTGAGACGCAAATTCGAATTGGCAAATCTTAAGAATCAAGTGAACGCTCGCGTTCGTTCAGATCGAATCTATATTCACTTGGAATTCGAAACTTAAATCTGATAAAATGTGTTCAGAAACGGACTGCCTAAAGGTACAAGTTTGTAGCCGGCTGCACGTGGCAGCGGCAGACAATGTGTCGCCGCAACAGTAGTGATTTCTATTCACAGTAAGCGCACTATGAAATGTAGCACCTCTAGGAAATTCCTTACGTACAGCGACAGATCTCTCTCGACCGCAGAGCAATTTGTGTCACCGACGCTGCCTGGAGCGAATACAGGTTGCCCGTGAGGTTATTTGAAAAAAAAAACAACTAGAACTGTGATAAGGTTTCTCGATTCCAAGGTATATAGATGAAATATGTTGGTGCCATGTAAGCCTACCTCCTACTGCCACCAGCTGCAGTTTGTTTCGTAAACACAAAATAAGGTACCGATAGCGACACGTCGCTGTCGCGTCGTCGCCTACTGTTGCGTGCAGTCGGCTACGGACTTGTACCTTATGTCATAGTTCTCAGATGAAGCTTTGGAAACAGATTAGCATAGTTTTGTTTGGGACGACCAATCCTTTTGTATGAATCTCTTTAGCTAGACGGGTATTTGTGGACACTTGTCGATAAGTATTCCTCTCAGGACAAAGGTCTTGTAATATTTGTATTAACATTCCTAAGATATTTTGAGTTATACCACGGATAGACGGAATCAAGAAGTCGTGTATTGTGTTAAATATGTTTATCGGTAAGTAGTTTCTATTATGATTGCAAATTGTGTTCTTATATTTTAAACAAGAGGACATTTAATAGACTAGAGTTTTGGAGTAGTTAAACTACAGAGTTTGACTACCTGTTTTTGATTTTACTACGTAGTAAAGTCAACATAGGCCGAAGCATGCAGGTTTGCTTTTGACCAGTAGATGAAAAATAAAAAAGTGGACGGATTTTTAATCTCACACTCACAACGCAATTTGTCACGCGTTATTTTATAGAGAAATCTAAATACAAGATGTAAAATACTGCTTACACGTGCCATATAAAGCTTTAAATTGTGAGGAAGATAATACAAACGCGGGCTACTAGTTCCATTCACTTGCAGCGCGAAACAGAAGTGGCAAAAGGTGACGCAGAGTCTTAGGCTTTGAATTGGAATTTATAGTCTAAATTCATTTTATAATATACGGATAAATTAAAATAAAGTCATAACAGAGAAGCACAGTTTAGGTCATTAGTTTTGATTGGTTTACAATCTACATTTGAAAAACTTCGACTTTACTAAGCAAAAGCTTTGAATAGTTGCGAAGATCAAAAAACTTAAGCAAAAACTTTGACTTAACAGTCTTTTTCATGATATCATTGTTTTCTTTTTCATTGTTATCAAGCTAAGTAAACCTTACTCGAATTTTGTCAGAATATTCAAGTCATAAAATACATTGTTATTTTTCAAAATATCTAGTAACATTCTCTCCAGTTACCAGTCAATTCCTATACCACAAATCCCGAAGGATATATCGTCATTCGGCATCAGTTACTGTTGGTTCACAGAGCGTCGATGACAACAATTGATGTGGCTTCTGGATAAACGCCCGGTAGACTACACACGGACAGGCGGTCTAGATTGAGTGATGCGTATCAGGATGTTGATTGAACTTTATAGGTGGGGAATAGTCATCATGAAATATGGTTGTGACTGAGATCAACCGGTTATTAAGTGCTGAACTGAGGTTATTATAAAACATGTTTGTTTTTGGTATACTATATTTGGTTCGAGACATCGGTTTGTCCCAATGCAACTCTATGGTCCCTATTAATAAACGTGGAGTAGTGAGAAAATACTTTTCCGTGACAATAGGATATTTCAAAGTTGACAGATAGAAACAAAAAGCGGAATAACTACTCCGACATTACTCCTCTTTTATTAATAAGATTAAGATTTTTTTGCGTTTGCTTTTCATTGTTAGCGTTCCAAATACACATTAATTTAATGTGTAATGTGTTCTTTCTACACTTCTCTAAGCGGATTACTTAAACCATCAAACAAAAAACTGCTTGCAACGAAAGCTAAGTAACTATTTATAATTCAAATAGAGCAGACTAAGTTAAAGTTGACCATCCATTGCGCCCAACTTAAAAGTAACTTGAGTAAGCCGTGGTAAGAACACTGTCGTTCAATTATGCAGTGTGCGCTTACGTTACAAACTTTGAGGTTAGTCTACTAGATTTTTCATATGATAGCTTTAGTTTTTACGGGATTAGATATTGAGTGTTTGAATTCACGGGACTCTTTATATTCATAGCATAGCAGCGCCCCGCGGTTTTACCCCCATAAGGCCCGATCCTGAGAGAATAAAAGGACATAAAGTAGCTTATGTGTTAATCCAGATCTGTAACTATCTGCAAATCAACCTTCATCCCAACCGCTTTAATAGTTTTTGGGTAAAGGATTCGATTAACAAACGTTTTCGTTTACTTACTTACTTAGGTACTTGTGGTAGGATTTTATATTTCCCATTGGACATATTTTTATTGGTATACTAGCTGCGCCCGCGGTTAAACCCGCGTAGGTTCCGATCCCGCGGGAATGTCGGGATAAAAAATAGCTTATTTGTTAGTCTAGGTCCCCAGGTTTCCAAGTTCCATTGCTATCCGTTCTTATTCTGAATTTGTACAATTAGTGATTTGTTAGCAGTTTGTTAAAAAATTTGAGTACCTAGAATATTACCATTTCGTAACAAATGTGAGGTAAGATGCTTCATCTATTGTATTTGTACAATTTATTGATTATTTTATAAAATAATTTGGTAAATTAGTATTGAGTAACAAACTCACAGACATACATACATGCAAACTTTCGCGTTAATAATATTAGTAAGTTAGTAAGATTGCGTATACCTGGAGATCTGAATTAACGAATTGGCTACATCCAGATATTCCCCTAAGATCGAGACTTACGTGTGTGAAGCCGCGGGGCGCAATAGTATGGAAAATAAAGTAAAAAGAATATACGCAAATATAAGTAGGTAGATACCTAATAAACTGATTACTCAAACCTTATTCAATCGAGTGGGAGACGATAGGCCAACTGGACCCAATGACGTGGAACAAATCTGTCTTTACGGTGAAACTGACTTTTGAACTCAATCGAATTATCCAAAGGTGGCTTCAAATGGAAGCTGATGATTTACGCTGGCATTTTACAGTCACTGGATATGAAGCATTTAAAATGTGATTTCTGATTTGGCAAATTTCGGTAAAATGCGCGGCTGGCTTTTAATAAGCCGGTCGTAGCCTTAAATACTATCATTTAAATTTGTAATACTTATACATGATATGAAATTGAACTAATTTTTTGGTTGAACACTTTCGAAGGCTTTTTTTCTACATGTTGCCACATATTGCCATGAATTTAATGGTTAAAAGTTAAAATCACGCGATTAAGACGCGGGAAAATGTGTAAATATGAGTTTAAATCGTGTTGGTTTAACAAGGAAAATGTGTAAATATGAGTTTCAATCGTGTTGGTTTAACAAGTTTATCATAGTTTTAAGTTGACTTTTCACAATGATCATTTATTTGTATAAATTGCTCTCATTAAATAAATAAATTTGAATTGATAGAGTTGAAATAGAGACTAGAATCGCCGGTTGGTTAGATTAATAAAATCAAAGTTATACTCGTATATTTGTGAGTATAAAGATCCGAACGGAAACATAGTAAATGTATAGCAAATGTTAATGCGATTAAACTAAAGTGGTAATCGTAAGTACCACTTTAGTTACGATGATAAGCGGATGTACCATTTTATCTCGTGTGCAAAAATAGCTACTAAAAGTACCTATAAGTACAAAAATGTTCATAATACTAGCTACGCTCCAGGGTTTCCTGTGCAAGTCCCAATCCCACGGGATATCGGGATGAAAACAGCCACAGTCTGTAGTAGTACAACACTAGAGCAAAATTTGCTGTTTATCCTGAAAAGTGGCCTAGCTGTACCTGCCGATTTTAAACGGTCGTGCGGGTTAAGCAACGCTTGGCGCGGTCATTACTTGGATGGCTGTCCGATTAGTGTGGTAAAAATCCTTTTCTCGAGCACATCCTTGCCTCGGAAGGCACGTTAAGCAGTTGGTCCCGGTTGTTATCTCCAATATAACAGTTGTTCGTTCAGGTTAGAGGCCTTAGGGCGACCTGAAAACTCTAACACCAGGGACTTACCTGGGAACACCACAACACGAAAAGAGGAAGGAATCCAGAATCGGAAACAGTCGTTTACGTTTGTATGGAGAATGAAAAGATCCCCTTAAACGCAGCTAGAATTATTATTTCTTACTAACGGCACCCTGCTTTCAACACTATTATTCTCACCAAACTCTACTCGAAAGTCTAATTAACTCGAACAATAAACACACGAACAATACAAAAGTTTGTATCTGTTCAAATGAATGTACTCTACGGCCAAAATAGTCGTTTCAGCTTTATCATACCTGAGTTTTGTGTGAAATTAAACACATTTTCAGAGACAATTTCAATAAATATCTTGCTAATAGTACTTACGGGCGATTTTCTTACTAAAATTATAAATGTGAAAGTTTGTGTGTATAATAATCAAGTAAATGAACGTGTATGTTTTGTTACTCCTTCGCGCAATTCTGAACCGATGCGATAAACTTGGTTTGCAGTTAGCTACTTAGTTTGCAGTTAGCTGGAGAATTGAATACATCGGCTACTTTGTATCCCGTTATTTCAGCGGGATCGGGACTTACGCGAGGAAAAACCGCGGGGGCAGCTACTTTTTTTTAATATCAGTAAACTTTTTTTAATGTTCACAATAAAAAGTAAAAAAAAACTTACCAAAGCTTTGAACACAGTGTTGCAATAAGGCGAGAATTAGCACCAATTGTGTAACTGAAACAAACGAACCAATTAGAAGAATAAGGCTTATGAACTAGTTGCACTCTACGATTGTTTTTAATATTGTGTGGGTTAAGCAACGCACGGAAAAGTGATCATTTCGATGGGCGGTAACCCATTAACAGTGTAGTTTTAATAACGGACGTTTTGTGCTTGTACTGTTATGAGAAGAATCATCGCAATCGGCCGAGTCGAAATCTGCATAAATATTCTTATTTCTTTTATTTCATAATCATGGGTGACAGAGGTCTTTATATTAAGAGAAATCAAACTTTTTTTTTTTCTTTTCAAAAACAAAACAAAGATTTTCAAATTTGGTAGAATTTAATTTTATTCTACCGTTTTTTTTTATTTATAGAACTTTAATCAACCTTAAAATTTACTTATTTTTATTCCGTGTTTAGTTACAAACATTTCGTACCTCTCGCGAACATAACTGCGGAAAACTTATTGGAGGCGCGCGTGCACCTCCCTTGCTAGTCAGAAATACACTGCCGGAATTAAACCAGAGTTTTGATGGGGGACCTCTGACTTTGTAGGTACTAAGTACAGGACTCTTCCCAGAGAAGATTCATCCATAATCCCCTTGTCTTTTTTCTTAAATCCTACTAATATTATAAATACGAAAGTGTGTGTTTGGCCGTTTGTTACTCAATCAAAAACTACTAAACCGATTCCAATGAAACT